>CM076570.1:916756109-918045889 GCA_034641835.2 Pinus albicaulis
CATAACCTTCTTTGTAGGGAAGTGCTACAAAATACTTCTCTCTGGTCCAAAAAGAATCTGGCCTATTGGCAGTGCAATATTTTCTAAGTTTGTCAAAAATATTTTGCAAGGTTTTCGGACCATGCAATTCAGAATTTCTAACAATCTTATTGATCGTGGACAGATCTTGCAAACTGTGCTAAACCAGATCTTCTTCTTGAGGCTGGACATCAACTTTAAAATCATTTGAAGCAGGAACAATGACCAAACCAGCTTTTGTAGTGAAAGTGACAGAATCTTTACCAAATGTCACTGGAAAATATTTCTTCAAGAAATCCTGTCCCAACAGGACATCAGTGCCTGTATCAAAACTGTACAAAGTGACATAAAATTGTACATTATTTAACAAAATAGGAAATTCAGGGGCTATGTAATTAATTTCCATCAGATCTTTAGTAATAGCCCTGAACTGTAGTTTAGTAGGCTGCCAATAATAAGATGGGATGGCTCCATATTTGCAGCAACTACTCATTGCTCCAGAATCAATTTGTGCATCCAGAGTATATGACTTGATCTTGGGAACTTTAATCTCAATGGGAATTATCACCCTATCTCCTATCCCCATAACATTGATCAATTCTATATCTGATTTTGGAATTTTATCTTCTGGAACATTCTTCATCAGCATATTGACTAATTTAGAATTACATTCATCATAATCAGAAATTAATAACTGAAGTTTGGAAGACAATTGGATCATTTCTGACCTTGTATGATGAATTGAAGATTCTAAATCTGAAATTTTTCTCTTTAGAGTATCGATTTTATCCATACCTGGAGATACTGTGATCTGTAAGGGTTTGAACATTGAATCGAACTCTTTTTCAAAGTTTTCCTCTTCTTCTGAAAATCTTTCTTGTTTCTTCTTGGTAGGCAACTGCTTTTCTAGATTTTCAAGCTTTTCGTTCAATCTTCTTCTTGCTATAAACTAGACTGGGTCAAGCTGTGCCATTTCAGCTTTGACTGCTGCAATCTTTTCCTGCAAATCTTTTGAAGAATTGAAACTGAACATTTTAATGTCAGGAATAAAAGTCTCATCTGAATCAGATGAGCTAGAATTCAATTCTAACTTTCCAATTTCAGGAATTTCATTATCTTCAGAGTCAGAAGAAGAACTAGAGACTTCAAAATATTCACCATCTGAATGGGAAATAAGATCCCAATCTTGTGGATTATGGATAGTAGAAAAGACATCCACAATTTTCATTTGCTTCTTGTCTTTCTTTTCTCTGCAAGCATTAGCATAGTGACCTTCTTTCCCACAAATAAAAAAAACAACTTTTTTAGAAGGTTTTGTCCTTTTCCTAAATACTATCCTTCTTCCTTTAAAATATCTCTTTGAAGGATAATATTTCTTTCTCTTAGGCACATATTTATCAGGCGTGCAAGAACAAGACTTTTTAGAAACTGTTTTGGTACTTTTCTTATGACATCCAAAATCATAAGTTTCTTTGAAATTATTGCAAAATTTTGTACTAAAGTGCATTTGTTTCTTAAAATTCTTCTTAGCTTTGCTTTCTGCACATTCCTTCTGCAAAATTTTCACTATCAACTGCTGTATAGATGCAAAATATTGGCCTTCCAAATTTACTTTGTGAGTCTCAATATACTGGGTAATTAGATCAGGAATTTTTTCTAGCATGGACTGTATGTAGTACCTTAAATATGCCACATTATGAGTATCATTTGCCTGGTACAATAATTTTTGCATAACACAAAAGTATTCATGCAAATGGTCAATATTACATAGTTTCTGGGAGAAAAATAGTTGTGCATGGTGAGATGAATCCTCAGGTACTAATCTAACAAATTCGTGTTTCAAAGCATCAAACAAAGCTTTCAGAGGATCATCATGTTCAACTATTTGATCTTTCTCATCTTCTGACAGTTTTTCCCACCATTGCTTCAATATACCAGTAAAAGACCAAATAATATGAGTCACTATATCTGACCATTCAGCTTTTGTTTCATATTTTCTCTGTAAGGCCCAAGCATGTACATTATGCAACACAACAATGACTTCATTATAATCTAGACAATCAATATTTACCAACAATGAATTCCCATATCCTCTAGTAGTAGGATTGTCTAGTCTTATTGGTGTGGACTGGAGATTCTCAGTGTGTCTACCAAAAGGGCTTGTAGCAGATGCTTCATGAGCAGTAGTCCCACTGGAATCTCTCTTTCCTTTATGAGGAAAATTAAAAGGTTCACTGCTATCTCTTTTTGAACTTGGTTCACCCTGTGCAGGTTCACCAGGGGTTCTCTAATTAGAAGTTACTCCTGATATGGCCAAAATTGTAGGAGCAGATGGTTGGCCATTTTGTTTCATCAAATATCTAAGACTGACATAATTCTTGGGCAGTCTTAAACTTTCAACAGAAGGAAATTCAGTTAGTCTAGTTCTCATCAATTCTGTTTTTTCTCTAGCTAAGCTGATTCCTTTTTGAATTTTTTCAAGTCTAAGTTTATCCATATTCTCTACCCCTTTAAAAAGAATGTGCTTATGCTCATCAGGACTGGAAGAGAATTTCAAATTAGAACTTGATGCAGCTACTTCTCTATAATGAGGAGGAGAAGCAAGCTCCGGAATTGCATCTTTAAGATGTTCTAAATATTTAGAGATAATACTCATATTTGATTGAACATCATTCAATTTCTGGGTATGTTCATTTTGTATTCCCAAAACTTCATTATAGCCTGTATGCATCTTCTTAATATGCTCTTTGATCTCAAGGACATCTTTAGCTATATCATCTATATTCTGCAATATACAAATTATTTGGTAATTTGTATAATTATGCATCTTTTCAGAATCTTTTTGCTCAGGATCTGTCACATCTTTCATGTGTAACCATTGCATTTCAGCTTTTACAGTTCCATTCTTAAAAATTCTCTTGGCATTTCCAGGTTCAAGATGCCTTTCACCTATCTTGGCAACTATTTCTTGCTGAGCTCTTGGTAATGACAGAATTTTGATTTGTGGAATGAAAATTTCCTGGTTAGGAGGCTCTGAGGAAGGTTCTGTCTGAAAAGTAGAGGATGAAGATGGTATACAAAACTGACAATCATCAGTTTTATGTGATGAAGATTTTTTATGAAAATTCTTTGGAGCTTAGGCGTTGTCTATGAATAAACAGGAACATATACGATTACGTGAGGAATTGTGGAAGAACTGATATATATATATATATATATATATATATATATATATATATATATATTTATTTATTTATTTAATTTATTGATATTTTATAATATTTTTGCTTGATTATTATAATTAATCACTCAATATATTTGATGATTAATCACTAAACACAATTCAAAGTTGAAGTTATAAATATAAAATACTATGGCCAATATCCAAGCTCTTACTTGACATTTAGGATTACACTGCATGGCATAGGTTGTCCAATATTAATTATTTTATAATCCCACATCACCACAACCTTAAAGGCTGGTTAACAATGTCTATACTCTTGTCTTTCTCTTATGTACAAAATATCTATGTTATTAAATAGAATTTAAAGATACAACTCATGGTATATACCTTGTGAGACTCTAATTACAACATCATAGCCTTAAACATTGCATAGTTATTATAGCTAATATGCACCATATAATTGGTTATGTGGCCAATATCCATGTTGTTACATGGTATATAGGTAGTACCATTCTAACACCACATTCCATAGCCTTAAATGTTGCATGGGAATGCCTATATTACTTGTCGTTTCTTATGGAAAGTTTAATTTCTTTTGAAAATAAAATTGTGTTATTAAATATTTAGTGTGTAAAATTTTCATATCTAATGTTCATAATTTTAATTATTTTTAAATTAATATTATAAATTTAAAAAATTATAGCAAATTATATATAGATAATATTTTTATATTTAAAATTTTGTTTTATTATTTAATTTTGGGTAGACTAATTTATAGACAAAATGATGATATTTTCTGGTTAATTGTAACCAAAATTTGCACAAATATTTTTTAAACCGAGTTTAAGTTGTTTAAGGAAGCAGTCTATTATTGAATGATTTGGAGATCTTGTCCGGCGACTCTTAGTCTTGAAGTACTTCTCGTCCATAGCAGCAAGTATGAGTCACATTTAGAGATTATGCTTCATACTTTTCAGCCTTTCAACAATGGATGCGAAGACAGGTCAAGAAATAAGTTATTGAAAATTTCCTTTTGGAAGTTTGTATACACTTGATCAAGTGAATTTAAGTTAATTATAAGTAGGAAGGATGAATAAGCTCGCCGCTCGAGAATTTCTTTTCAATTTTAGATTGCAGTTTTATTTCCGTATTTCAGTCATGTTGAAATAAGTTGCAGAAGATTGAAATCTAGCTTATGACTCCATTACCCATTGGCTAGGCATAATGGTCTTTTTGAGTTAATGAGAATAATGGATGGTTGGAGAAATAGGTTGAATACCATCTTGAATCAAGGTCCTTGAAGCCTCCAGGAAGACTTCATCCCCAATAAGGTGCTTATTATGTACAATTTTTCAAAAAAAAAAAAAAAAAAAATAAAGATTAGAATCATTAACTATTAAATTTAATGTTTGATCCTCTCTTGTCTCCTAACCTATGGTTGAAGGCCCTCGAGGGTTAAAATATATTATTTTTTATCATTTTTTAACCAAAATCCAAAATAATTTTGAGTCCAATAGTTTATTTGTGTCATAGAGTTATTAGGGTAAATTCTCTTTTAATAAGTCTTTTAACTGCTTTGAGTAGTTAAGGTCATGGGTTTAGCTTGAGAAGTGTTATTCATTCACCATGATATCTTCTATCCAAGGTTAAAGAAAAAAATGTCAGTCTCATCGGTTGTTTTTGGAATTTTCCGTAATAGCTACCCTTTTCATAGAGATCTAGTTTAAACAGAAGGCGCTCGGTGAGCTATTACTGAAAATTTGTACAAGGAGATAAAGAGCATTTATCGGTGAAAAGATACACCCTCTTTGAATATTGAGTCTTAAAACAAGAGGAGTACATGATAATAGTGTATGGATAATTTATTAAAAGGAGTCAACAACCTAAGTAAGGCAAATATTTTCTCTTGAAAATGCGGATTTTAAGCAAACCAAGTAAGTAGTTATTTCCTGAAATTGCACCAGGAGCTATAAGAGCATTATTCGGAATAAAGACATTATTAGGAAGAAAAGATCATTCTCCTTTGAAATCAATTGAAGATCTTCTATATTATGAGATATTATTCTTTTTAAAAGGGTAATTATTTCTAAATTAGAAGAAATATTATAAGGGAATGATTATATTTTTTATGGAGCTAACCTATAGCTACTTATTAGTTGGTGGAAGCGAAGAGTAAAATTTTAAGTATCAATTTATTAAATAATCGGAGAGATTAATCTATATCCATATGGTAAACTTGGTGCCAGATTTGAATCCATTTCAAATCATTGTCGATTAAACCACACCATGATTAAGGCGCACAAACTCGGAAGATTACGTTTGATGATTTCATGACCCGAGTTCTCAGGAGGTTAAAATGATCTAGGGGATTCGTTGTCCAACAAGCAACTTGTCATCTCCAAGCAAGAAATTAGGGTTGTGTGTAGGATTTTTATCTCCATTTTGAATAGTTGTGCATAACGGGAGCTTAGGTGTTGATCGGGATGGGTAAAGACCCATAGATACTAAATTTTCGCCATAGAGAAAAAACCCCAATTTCAAGCAACAGGTTGGTACAGGTTTCTAAAGAAGTTTTCAAGGGAAAATGTAGTTGTTGCACAGGAATTTGCTGAAAGTTTTGATGGGGAGAAATTCAAGCTCAGAAGCAAAACCTTCAAAATCATCTAGACCAATATAGCCAGGGCTACCCAGACTTCAGCTACTGAAGAACGTTGGTTAAAATGTTGCAAGAAGATGTGAGGAAAACATAGCCTCTTCCTCAAGACATAAAGGCAAAAGGAAATTGATTTTAACATAAGAAACTTCAGAGGAAGTCAGCCTTGAAGTACCAGTTCAACACTCTGTTCCAGAAACATGCAGGAAAAGGAAAAGATAAAAGAATCTATAAGGTAGAGTCCCTCAAAATATTTGCTTCTGTGCTTGATTTTATTTAAACATTTAAGGAAAATAAAAGAAGGAGAAGCACACATTTTTGTCCTAATAAAAAAATGCGGCTATTTATAGGATTTCCAATAATAACTACATGTTTATGAAGGGTAGCTATTATTTCCTAACTTTTTGTATGAAGGAAGTGGAGGCAGTGTTTGTTTAAATCTCAAAGGATGGTACTGAGTGGTAATTACATGCATGAAATATCAATAGAAAAAGTTGTTGCCAGTTGTCGATTAATCAAGTTTTCTTCGAGATGTTAGATTCAATTGAAAAATCTTTCACTTTTGGGGGAAAGAGCCATATGTCATCTTCAACTGCTAGTTGCACTTTTTGAGGAAGTGGTTATACCATAAAACAGGAGCAGTTTTCCATATCACTCCAACCACTTCGAACTATATTCCATCATGTTTTTTATTGTTATTATGTTGCACTACTTTGTATTATGGTTAAGGATAAGCTTCACCTTATGTATATGAATGTAATAACTCCTCTAGATCAGATTCACACTTTTTGTGGAAATATCAACATAATATCTCTTGTATATATATGATGAAACTCAATAGAGAAAAGGTTTGTGGTTTGTGAATATTATACTCATGTGATCAATGTACGTTTTCAGATAATGATATTGAATAACACTTTTTGAAGACTTATTGTTATCTTGATATGTGTATTGGTGATCTTTCTTATGTGTTTCCATACCTAAATCTCTTCAGTTCCAGTTTGTAATTTCAAATGTTGTTATATGTTTTTATGAGCCTCTTGATGTGTTTATGTACCTTATCAAATTTTATCAGTCTTACTTAGTAAGCTTTCTTGATGAGATTTGCATAGTAACTGGTTAAAGAGCATTCCTTATGAAATTGAATTTTAATGATATTCAATGAGATTATTGTAAGTCTTATGATAGCCTTCTCTTATTGATATATTGTCGAACTGGTTCTTGTGTTATTTTTCATCAAAGCAGTGGATTTTTGCCTTGCAGACCCACTGTCCCTTCTGTTATTCCACACTTTCTTCCCGCCATAGGGTACAAACTTATCTTTTTCTAGCATATCAGGTTTAAATACCCTCATTGGTGTGACAGTGAATTTGTTTGAAACCCATTTTCAGTGATTGAGAGCTTAAACCACCTACCAATTATACAATTCAAATCATTAAATTTCCCTAGAGCTTAGGATGTGACTGGTCAAGCACTTGAACCAGTCCAAGTGTTGATTCCAGCGCTAACATTAGGTATGAGATATTCTTCCGTAATGAACCTAGCTATTAGAGTGAAGTTGGTATGGAGGTTAATATATCAAAAATAAGAGTGGAAAAAAGTGTTATTAGGATCAAATATTTATCAAGGGGTCGCTTAAACTGTTTGGAGCTACCCACTTGTATTAGATGAGGATCCCCAATTTGCAAACTAATGTCATTGATTGCTTCTCTTATTAAGAAATATCTAACTTGGATTCTAGGAAATGATAGACAAATTATATATGGAAGTGTGGGATTCCATAATTTCCTCCTTTGAAAAGACATTTGGATTTATCTACCCTTCATGAATGGCTCATATTGGAAGGAAAGTCAATGTTGGAAGATATCTCCCTCTAGAATAGTGAGGGTAAATGGACAGATTAGAACCTACATTTTTTCCACCATAATTGAGGAGAATAACACACTCTCTAGAATCTCATTTAGCTATATTCACCCCTAGTATCAAAAGTGAAAAAGATGTTAAGGGATGGAAGTTGTCATAGTACACAATAGAAAATGGATATATTCTATAGATATTTCCTCAAGGAGAGCCTCCCATATATAGGATTTTCTATAATATATGGACTTCAAATAGCCCACCTAAAGATAATATTTTATGTTGGTATCTTGTTCATCATAAAATTCTTACATTGAATATTTAAAAAAAGAGGTATTTGTATCCCCCTTTGGTGTCCCTCTACTTTTCTCAAGACGAATATATCCCCCATATTTTCCTTGAATGCACTTTATCTCAAAATGTATGGAGAAATACTACATTCCTTGGAGGTAAGGTTATTTTTTTGTCTTTTATTAATAATTTCTTTATTTCATAGGATAAAGAATATACAAGATCCTTTCAAGAAAAACCATTTTGGAAGAAAATTGGGATAGCTCTGCCAAATATCATAAGTTGGAAAATATAGTTAGCTTGAAATAAAGTAGTTTTTCAAGACCAAAGGATCCCTCCACATTTTGTGGCCCTAAGTTATGTTTCTTCACTTTCAAAATTATGGTCCCATAAATACCAAACCAGGAGTGCTCCTCAATAGTCAAATGAACTGGAAAAATTATGGAGGGAGAAATATTTTCCTCAAACTCCCTATATGCTAATATTCTCTCATAGAGTTCAATATTGTAAGAAAAATTGGAAGATGCACTTACCCAAGGAGGAACTTGATAGTTGGAACAAATCTTAGTCCTCTCATATAGTATTCTTTGGCGGTTCTTCAAAGAAAAAACCAAGGGTACCAAGAGTGGGAGGGGTTATCCTTTGCTCAAGAGGAAAAATAGAATTGTCTATAATGGTTGGGGAATGGTCTCAATCTCAAACAATCAAGCGAAAGGATATGCACTACTTCAAGGATTAATAATGGCAAAAAAATGAATTTTCTCCTTATTTATTGTTGTCAAAGTTTCTAAACTCCTTATCTAGAATATAGTAGATGATGACTCCGTACCACATGAAATTCGACTAAAAATTATAATGAGAAGGATAAAAACTATCTCCCCCTTTTTACTTTCTATAAATATACATCATGTGCTTAGGAAAACAACAAAGCAATATATGAAATGGAAAATGAAGGGAATAATTTGAATATGGATGAACTAAGAGTCAATGGGAAAACCTCATGATGTCCTCTCTCTCGACATTGTCTTGATGGAATCAATAAACAAGTGCCCCCTCATTATAGGAAACATGTGTAAAATCAAAGGAGAAAAAGCATGGTGATGAACTAAAGAAAGAACCATGCAAGGGTGACTCAAATTTGTTTTAATAACTACATTTATTTCCAACTTGAGAAGAGTATGAAGAAACATACCATATAAGACAATCATGGAGGCAAGTGTGAAGGTAACATAGAAGTCCCATCATATCATTTTTATGCCAAGGGAAGATCCGTTATTTGAATTTGGATTGATATTTCATTGTGGTAAATAGTGGAAGCTTAGAATCCACTCTTATGTTATTTTCACTCATTTCAGTTAGTGTGGGATATGACACAAGATGACATGCAAAAAATTATCATATGGATCAGACAACCTCTTTTTTGGAAGAAAGGAGGGATGGATGCGAGTTTCTAGCCTTGGAAGAAAATTTTTCTCTAAGGACAACACATGCAACAACATGTTACATAGGGGGACTTAGACACATGCACACGAACTTTGGTAGCCCCAAGTACAAATTTCCCTATTGAGTGGAAGATTGGAGAGTCGAATAATGGTATGTATAGATGTTATCTGCTTTTTCTTCATTATGAATTTGGATGTTTTTAGTCAAATTTGGATATATATCTACTCCCCTTTGATGATTCCAAGTCCAAAATAAACCTTTAAAAGTCGAAAAAAGTATGGGAAAGGTAGTAAAATTTTATTTTGAGAGTGGAAATAATTCTAATACTGGGGGTGCTACAATTAATTGGAGGTTTGGTATGCTCTAAACCTAGTGATATTATAGGAGTCTCCTTGTTTCACATCAATATTACTCTTAAGATTGGTTTGGTATTCATCTCTGGTTGTCTAGGATATAATTGTTTGTGTCATTCTATATGAGGGATGGAGGCATGGTATTACAATTCTTTTGAGTTAGGTTACAATCCACCTTTGTGACAACTATGAGCAAATGGAATAAGCTATAGTCTATTTGAGTAGAGAGAGTATAGACAATTGTATTAGAATGGTGAATTATATGACATTTTGTGCCACCAATTTTTGTGAGGGTGCCCACCAACTAGTAGATAAGGGGGAGTTGGGAAAAAATGGCCACACTAGTTGTGTCAGTCAACACACTTTGGTGGCAAAACAAAATCTATGAGGGTGTAACTTTTAACCATGAAGAATAATAATAGTTTTGGACTTGAAAATGCAATCTACATGCACAATTGAAGACAAGGAAGGAAGAAATACAAGCTCTTCAATTGAATCACAATAAATTGGTCCCTAGAATTACTTCTTTCATGAGAATTTGATTGAATCTCAATCCTATCATTTACTATGATTTGATGGTCCTTCAAATAATAATCCAAGGGTGGCAGGAGAAGGACAGGTTATCATTTTCCCAAGAGGAAAACTAGAATTGTCTTATTCTTGGGGAATGGGATCAATCTCAAAAAATCAAGAAGAAGCATATGCATTACTTCAAAGATTAATGCTAGAAAAAAGACATCCTTTTTCCTCTATGATTATTGTCAGAGACTCTAAAATCCTTATCGAACACATAGTATCCAATTCCCTCCAACATGAAAATCGGCTAAAAATTATAATTAAAAGGATAAAAAATATCTTCCCCTTTTCTCTTTCCATCAATGTATATCATGTGCTTAGGGAAAATAACCAAGTAGCAGATGTGATGGAAAATGAAGGTGTTAATTTGTATTTGGATGGACTTAAATTTAATGGGAAAACCTCATGGTGCCCTCTTTCTTGACATTGTATTAATGGAATAAAATAAACTAAGGCCTCCTCATACAGGGAGAATTTATTGATTCAAATGAGAAAAGGCATGGTGATGAACCAACTAAAGACCCAAGCAACGGAAACTCAGATATGTTTTAATAACCACCGATCAGTCTAGCTCAAGAAGGGTATGAAGATAGGTGCCAAGTAGACAATCATGGAGGAAAGTGTGAGGGTAGTAGAAAAGTTATGTCATATCATTTTTCTCTCAGGGGAGGATCCATTATTTGAATTTGTATTGATATTTCATTTATAAGCCACTCATATTATTTTTACTCAATAGAATCAGTGTTGGATATGACATAGGATGACACATAACTACTTAGCATAGGGATTAAAAAACCCCTTTTTTGTAAGAAAATGGGAATGGATATGACTTTTCAAACTTGCACAATAGTTCTTCTCCAAGGCCAACAAATCCATCAATAGGTTAGATAAGGGGATGTAGAATAATGCACACCACCTTTGGCATCCCTAATTATAAAATTCCCATTCGAGTGGAAGATTGGAAAGCCAAATAATGTTATGTATAAATGTTATCTTATTTTCTTCATGATGAATTTGGATGATTGATGTTGAATTTGGGTTTGTATTTTCTCCCCTTTGATGATGCCAAGCATACATGAAGCCTTCAATAGGAGAAATGGGTGTGGAAAAGGTACTAAAAGGTAGTTTAAGAGAGTGGAAATTATTCTAAGCTTGGGAGTACCACAATTCATTACAGGTTTAGCAGGTTCTGCACCTAGTGAAATTATAGGTGCCTCTTCATTTCACATTGATATTACTCTTAAGTTTGACTTTGTATTCATCTCTAATTGTTTGGTTTATAATGGTAATTATGCCATTCTATATGAGGGATGGAGGCATGGTATTACAATACTTATGAGATGGGTTACAACACACCTTTGTGACAACTATGAGAAAATGGAATAAGGTGTAGTCTATTTGGGTAGAGATAGTAAATCCAATCATATTAGAGTGGTGAATTATATGACATTTTGTGCCACTAATTGTTGTGAGGGTTCCTACCAACTTGTCAAAATAGGCAGGAGTTTGGAAAAATTGGCCACACTCCTATGTCAGTTAGCACCTTTTGGTGGTGAAGTAGAATCTAGGTGGGCATAGTCGTTTAACCATGAAGAGGAACAATAGTTTTGGACTTGAAAATACACTTTACAAGAACAATTGAAGACAATGCATAAATATATACTAGCTTTTCAAGTGAATCAAAATCAATTGGTCTTTAGCATTACTTATTCCATGAAAATAATGTTAGAACATGGAAATATGATAAACAAATCACAATATGAAAACTCATCCCCTGCGTTAGAAAATGGAATAACTTTAGCTTTCCCTTAGACAACAACATTTAGGACAATTTTCAGCAAGTACTT
Source organism: Pinus albicaulis (assembly GCA_034641835.2). NCBI lineage: Eukaryota > Viridiplantae > Streptophyta > Pinopsida > Pinales > Pinaceae > Pinus > Pinus albicaulis. The sequence continues at coordinate 916,768,332 of CM076570.1, forward strand.
AAGTCCACTCTCATTCGCTTGATATCGTAAATCTAAATGAACCAACTATGGATAATGGAATTGAATTTGCCTACGATTGGTCTCTTCCTCATAATGTTTTAGTTGTATGGAAGTTAGGTTCATAGGATTTTGAATGTTTTTTGGAAGGTTTTCACCTCCCAATTTTTTAGTTTTGAGGTAGTATCTCGCTAGCATTTTGAGGTTTTGGCTTGGTCTGGAGGATGTATATGTCAACCAAAAATTTAACTTGATAATATGATTTACTTTTATGTAAATAATATGCTCCATATGTAGATTTTCAATTAATATAACTTCTCATTTCCATTAGTAAAAATATATTTAATATTTTCCAATAATTAAATTTTTATTTTATTTTTTTTGTGCGGTGAATTCTATTAACTGCAAAAAATGGGATTTACATAGAGGATTAAAAAAGTCAAGTCAATCTCTCATAGGTGATATCATACCATATCTAGAAATAGGCTCTCCTTAAGGAGGAGATTGACACTTAGAAACTGAAGAAAATAAGAGTAAACATACTACAACAAAGATATTGGCCTAATTGGCCTTGTACAAAGATAGCTAAAAATAAGATATCAATAACTATAATCAAAGCATTGCCAATTTGAAGGATCAGAATCCAATCCTGCAACTACGATGGGTGATTTCAGATCCTCTCATGCTCTACCTATAGTTGGGGAAATGTTGATATGTTTCTTGATCTTCTCCATCCTTCAATCTGGGTCCCACAGGTGCTTGTGGAGGTGTTCAAGAGATTGCAAAATGTTAGTGCACATCTCATGCCTATCTAAAAGAGTCTACCCAAACATAAAATTTTCCAGCACAGGTCCACCATATGCATGTATTGGTTGAATTAACCCCTCATATGCCTCATATCTGGCATCCATTTACCCCACTTAGTCAGGTCATTTGTGTCTGAGAGGGGTTTCCTATGAGAAAAGGCTTTCCCTTCCACTCAATTAAGCTAATCATGTATATGGGCCAGTGTGAGCTCCTAGTAACAAGAGAAAAAATCATATATTTGATGGTGTAAATGAGTGTGACCTTGGTGGGCCATCTATTGAATATATGTGCCCCCCTTCTCACACAATATTGTTGACATGGCATGGTAGACCAAGCAACCATATATCCAAGTTCAAACCACGTCCCATGCTATTTGAGAATAACATTGTAGGAAAGGGACTACCATAACCTACTAGTATTAGGAGTTACTTGTTGATTAGCTTGGATATTGGCCAATAGGGAGTCCAAGAAAACCAAACACAGGAGCAAGAATGGCTCATTTTTCCCCTGCAACCAAGTTCCCTCCCTCCACCAAATCACAGTATTTTGGAGAAACTACGAAACACTTTAAGCTATCAATATGACCAAACCAAAATGGATAAAATGAGTTAGAGCTAAAAACGAGAAGAGAGATACAACAAGAACATGGCTGGATTTGTACCACCATCAGATTCCAAACAACTACCAAGCCATAGGTCGATGAACCTGCCTCTAACAACACCACTCTAGCACTAGAACAGAGCCTAGAAAAAGAAAGGAATTGGATCCATGAGATGAATAGAGAAGGAAAAATAACTACGATAACTAAACCCCCATGGCCACTAATACCCTCCCCACCCCCCAAAAACACCTTACGATAGGAGGAATACCAACCCATTATGAACACCAAGCTTGGTCAGTAACACAACCAAGAGGAATTAATGGGCCTAGAAGTGCAATTTGAAAGGAATAAACACCACCATTGACATCTAACAAGACCCGAGACTAAAACCAAAAGCCACCACACAAGGAGAATGGATAACTATGACTCAAATACTAGAAATAAAATAGAAACAACCTCAAATTCTTATTTTTCCCATATTCCCTTCCAACCACCACGCAAGATAACTAAAGTGACTGAAAAAAAAAAAAAAAAAAAAAAAAAAAAGACTAAAGCACCACACAAAATTGCCTATTTCCAAATGAAGCCATGGAATCTGGAACCCAGATGTGGTTTCTCCTCGACATGCATTCAACTGGAAGTTTGGTTCCACCGCACAACATGGTTTTTCATGGTTATTATATACCTTTGATAATGCCTATGTACTTAACTGGGTGAGATTATTCATAATACTCCTGCACTCCACTTTCATTAACCAGCATGAATGACCACCTTATGCCTTATTTTTCCTCTCCATAATATCAAAGGAACTAAATTTTAAGTCCACACATGCCTACATCTAATCTCACTAGGGGCATGTTGCCACGTCCCTCAGACTCATTAGCTAGGTCGCGTGGTGGAAACTCACCCCCCTCCTTGTTCTCAATTGTCACCCCATCAATGGTTGTGTTCTTTCTATTTCAATTTCTAGCATGTAGCATTTATAGGAGAGTGTGGAAAAAGGTTCTAAGATGATTCCAATGGTGTAGAAGACTCAAGGAATCCATAGTTCACATGAAAACCAACAATTTTGTTCCCCATTTGTTTAATGGGTAGTGGAATAATGGATAGAATACATGATATAAGGGAGGATACCTATTCCAAGAGAGATTTTAATCTCTAGCTCAATGAGACCTTATGGATATGGGTATTACACTAAAGCTTTAAGAACATATTTATGATTATTTGTGAGTCCCCTTCCACTAGTAGCTTAGTGAAACCTTGAGCATGGATGCAGTCCATCCCCATTCAAGGACCCTTAAGTTTCTCTACATCATTGATACTAATACAAATAATTTCTGAGTATATATAGACTATCAAGCTAGATCGATCTTTGATTATTCCCCCATATCATGTTGGGCCCAAATTACCTTTGGCAGCTCCATCAAAGATTAATGTAAGGAAGGACGGCAGGGGACAAAGCTAATTGACATGTAATACCCCTACTAATTTATGATGTAAATATTATGTAAATATATGTACATTGATATTTAGGCTAGTGAACTAGATTTATTTGGTGGGCTTACGTGATTTTGTATTTATAAATTTTTGGGGCCAATGTGCCCAGACCCATATGTTGTTTTTTAGGCTAAGTGCTTGAAGGGGCCAAGATTGTGGATGTATTGTAATTATTGTGCATATTTTATATTAATAAAATCAAAATTGGTTGTTGGGCCCACTCCATGGAAAAGAGTATGGGGGACAATGCAACTCCATGGCAACATGAAACATGTGTTTGGAGTTTGGGAAAGAGGGAACCTAGAGTCCACGTGGCTTTAGGGAGGTGCCACATGGAAGAATAAGGAAATGGATTATAAAAAGATACTTAGAGGGTCATTATGGAGGATTCTAGATCGTGTGAGCAGTTAACCATTATGTGGATGGATTATCTATCTAGATAGTGGACTTCGGTTATGTACCGGTTGGTGAACTTGGTGGAGTTTCTAGAAATGACTGGGTATTTTTAGTCCGTAAGTCTTGTGCTTAAACTCTAGAACTAACTAAGGTTTTGGTGACCGGTTGGTGATCCCTAGAAGGTGGTAATCATTGAGGTAACTTGCCACTCCCGAAGAAGGGGTTATTGAGATTATCGATGAAAGAGATTGGTTATGGCCTGGAAGAGTTCCTAAAATACATAGAAACAACATGAGCTCCTAGAGCCTTGCACTGGGAAGTTCCTGGTTGGTCATAAGGCACCTTGGAAGGTGGGCATCACAGAGGGACTTGCAGGTCCCAGAGAAGCGTGTACCACTTGGGCGCATGTTCAGGGAAGTAGAGCGCAATGGTTGGGGTTGTGGTTGGCACCTTGGCACCTTGGCCATGGATATGTTGATATTATGTTTCTCGTCATTGTCTGTGGAGTTGCAACCCCAACTCGAGGATGACCTAGGGTTGAGCTTGATGAACCATGAGGTCTATGACTAGGTGAAATGTGGAGATCCTTAACCAGTTGCCTACTTTATTTACAAATAAATGCTCTTGTTTATTATGCCATTGATTTAAATATTTATGACGTTCATACTGGTGTCTATATTTGTTTGTGAATATATGCTTGAAACCCTAGTTGTAAATTAAATGTTAATTGCTAGTAATTAATGAATTAATGTGTTGGAAACCCTATTACTCTAGATTATATGTTGGGCTATGGAAAATAATGTAGTTATTATTGAAATTATTTTGATGTTTAATTGTGTAATTAAATGGTTGCTAACTAGTTGTGTATTCTGTTGTAAAAACCATGCATTATGAGGTACAACAGTTGATATGTGCTAATGTTGCATTTCTACATTTTTAACTACGACATACTCGTATTTTTCTGCTACATGAATCACTCTAGAGGATAAATTGTGTGCTTATGAGTGATGAGAGTGTGATAACATCACCCAAATGAGGCTAGGGCATTACAAGGTGATACCAAAGCCTAGTATTCAACACCAGGCATGATGCACGCCAATTTTTTATGCAGGGGCATTAGGCACAATAAAATACTTTGTATTTTTGTAGACATAGGGGGGTCTGATGTTTTTAATTTATCATGTAATCCTTAAAGAATTAGAGTGATTTTAATTAAATATAGTGAGGAATTGTAATTGTTATCAAATCATTGGAGAACATGAGGGGAAGTCGATTAGCTAAGAATGTGAAGAGTCAGTTCAGTAAATTTAGGGAGTTAGGCTAAATTTAGGCTAAATTGAGAATTCCAAGAGTTTGTTGAGTCATTGAAGGAGCTGAGTCGATTGATTATCAATTTGTATAAATGTAAGCCTCAATGGCATTCAGAAGACAGAGACCTGTAGATCTGGAGAGACAGAGTAGGAGATAGAGGGGCCATCGAATTGAAGATCAGGCCAAAAGACAAGAAGGAGTTTGTAAGTAGTTTGATTGTATAAATGAAAGAATCTGTTCAGTTTTATATGAGTATTAATTGACTTAAATCCTGTGTGAATGGGTTTGTATTTCAATAAACAATTGTATGGTCAATGTGGAATATATACTCTATAATTTGGGCTTAAACGATGTTCTATATATAATAGGAGAAATCGATGTTAGCCAAAGTCGATATTGTGCCTTGAATGATTGAATGGTGTGTGAGAATTGTTCAGATTTGGTGAGAATTTGATTTAGCAATTCTGTATATCATTGAACGATTTGATAGAATTGGCGTGACAAAGTTGCATAGACATTCGGAAGGGTTTGACATATGAAATACATGCGTAAGGACTGTTTAATTTTTTGTGAGAGAGTATGTAAGAAGTGTAGAAATTTGAATCACTGATATATTATTCACCGAGATTCTCCTGATCACACACTATTTTAACTTCATGCACAATACAGAATCTCTTCTACCATTGATCATTAATTTTGGAAATAAAAACAATCGCATGCGCACATTAAAACCATAAACAATCACACATATGAACACAGTATTTCATGGGAAAGCTTAAAGCTGAAAACCCCCAACTATATGTATATTATATGTCATAGAGATCATGTAACAATCATTTTACAAAGCTCCTCACAAGCTCTCAGCATAACCTCCAATTGCTACACACTAATCAAGCTAGATCTAGCAAAACACATGCTCCAATATCTGCCACCTGATAGCCATCCTCTATTGCGTAATAAATGTTGTAGGATGGCTCAATAAATAACTTGAACCATCTGGCTTGTACTGCGCAATCCTCGTGGGCTTCTCCAATCACTGGTTGTTGCAAATATGCAACAGTATAGTCACAACTGATAGTTAACCTGCTCTTTCACCTATCTCTGCACTGGTCTTCACTGAAACTATCCATGCACTGAAGTTAACTGATGTATTCTTTAGTTGATTAATGATTTTATAATTAGTGAATTAATTAATAATTAATTCACACCACTCTACACTAGTGTATTAATCAGTTAGACTAAATACAACTAGATCAACTATGTTTAGATTAGTTAAACTGAATACAACTCCATTAACTCCTCAATCAACTCCACCAAAATCTGTCACATGATTTCTAACTAAAGTATCCATGCAATAGCTCCACTTAACCCTCAAGAATAGCGTAATTCCTTCTGTAAAATCCTGTGCCACATCTGTGCACTTAACTGAAGTGCTCCAAGAGAATAAGATAATGTTTATAGTCCAAATATTATTAAGAGCTAATAATATTCGAGATATCTATTTTTAGACTGGCAATCTAAAAATAGATTCTGCCCAATATGTCTAAAAATATAAGTCCGTCTATTTTTTTCAAACTTGACCAACCATCCACAAATAGCATCTTGCAACTCATAGAACATGATCCATATGTCTAAAAATAGACTTTGCACCAAAAATAGCCTGCGGGCCCACTTAGTGAAGGCGACTTCTTTCCACTAAGCTCATCATCTTGTTGCAATCTCAACAAGAAACGCATGATGAAGTTCTCTGTTAAGGATTGCAACTGGTGAATTTCTGATTGGTTAAGATGGCATTGACATATTTATGGTGAAGTCGAGTTCTGGCATGAAAATAGAAATGCAGAGTTAAATTAAGCCTGCGTGGAATGATGCTAAACCGGATTTGAAGGCATAGAAGATCGGGTTAACAAGTTAAAGAGCTTGAAAGCTCGAAGGAGCTGCGTAAGGGGCCCTTGAATAGTGTTCAAAAGGGTACGGTTCGAATCCTTAAATAAAGCGATGAAATGCCTTAAGCAATGGTTACAAGGCGTTGGTTTATAAGCGCTTGTGTGGAAAAAACAGAGCACAATCGATAGCGAAGGAGTAAGGAGTCTATTCATAAGAAAAATTGAATTAGCGTGACGGAATCATGAAGACGAATTGTGGAACCGACAAGTTGAACAGTGAAAGCAGTTTCGGAGATCAAACCGGCAGTATCGCGCTGCCTCTTAGGTGGTAAGTTGTTTTTGTGAAAAAAACGCGATATCGTTCGTTGGAGGGCACGTGGCATAAGGTGGTTTTCAATTACCGCCTATTTTGCGTTTTTTTTAGTGTTAAAATTCTGTGGGGAAAAAAATGCGATTACCATTCGATCGTGTTGGTAATAGATCCAAGGGTGTTCGCAACAGCAAGTTGCGGAGGTGTTAACAATTGAAGAGGGGCATTAGAGAGAACACAATTTTTTCATGCGAGGATCGTGGATTTGGTAAGGTGAAGTACGATGAATGCATCCATCGTTAGATGGAAAGGTACGTAAAACGTTGGGCCCAAATGCATTATAAAGTTGACGTGGTGGTTTATATTTTTCTGGTCATTGAGTTAAATCAACGTCGATATATATATGAGGCCAATGTATATATCTTCACGATAAATGTGGGGCCAAATAACATGTGGATTGGTGAGGATGTATGATGAGTGGTAAGTATTGGCATATACATTAATGTATATCTTGGTGAGGATTTACTTTGGGATTTGAATGCTAAGGTTTGGATATTTAATATTCATGAATTGGGTTCAATATGGGTTTTAGCCATAATCCAACAAAAAAATAGAGTTTCCACATATAGCAGAGTTGAAATCTGGGTTGAGTGGGTTTATAACCATAAGAGAAAACTTTGAATTAATATCTCAAATCTCAAATTTGAGATATTAAAACTTCCAGATATATTTAATTTAAATTTCCAGTCCAGAAAATAGAATATTGAATTGCCCAGGTTGAGAATTTGTGTTGGATTAAAATTAGGAGGTGCATTTTTATATGCACAAGAAAGTGGGGATTGTGGGTTTTACCCGATATCATGTGGTATCGGAGCTAGAATAGCTCTGTTTGAAGGTTCAAGTTTTTGAATTAATTGCATGTATGAAAATAAATCATATTTTTGAAACTGATAAAGATTGCAGCATACAGAGATGCAGTGCAGGTGAAAGGAGAAGAAAGATTATACAGAATCTTGAAGGTGAGCTGATGAGTAGTGTTTAACTCTGGTTTGAATAATTGTTTGCAGAATTCATATTGTAGGAAATTGAAGAAATCTCAGCAAAAGCAGATCACAGCTTTGAGAGCAGTGATGAAAGAGTCCAGCAGAGGATTCTAAAGTGAAAAAGAAAGTGTGGCAAAACCTGGAGAATTCCCAACAGAGGTTGGATGAAAGAAGAACAGATGTGTTCTTGAGAAGTTGTAGATTTAAGCCTAGAGATAGTAGAAGAGAGTGCTCAAAAGGTTCCAGCAGATAGGGGACTAGTACTTGCCAAAAGCCCAGATCCAGAGGAAAGGATTGGTGAGGTGAGTGGCAGCAGGAGAGCTTGCTGTTGTAGAGGCTTGGTGCAGTTGATGAGTGAGGAACTCATGATGGAGAAAAGGATGACTATTGATATTCATAGAAGAGATTGCAGAGGTTCTGAGAGAGGCCACAACATAAGAGAGAAAGAAGATGCTAGGACAAATGGCATGAGGAAGAAATTGACTGATGTAGAGTATTGGAAAGAGGTAGCTGAGATCATAGAACTATTTGATAAAATGAAAAATATGATATAGGAAAGCCAGAGAGTTGGTTGGCTCATGAAGAATAAATTAAAGTGGCACAGGCTACAGATGAAGAGAGAGCAAATGATAAATGCTTAGCAGAAAGAGAGATTACTCAGGATGATTGAGTATTTGGAGAAGCACTTGAAGACTGAAACTTCAAGTGAGACCAAGAGGTCAAATGACTTTACATCTGATGATTTTGTATGTTTTTAGAAGAAGAATATTGCAATAGATGATCAATTGCAGAACAAAGTGTGGGATCCAGGAAGACAAGAGCTGAAAGCACATGATCAGGAGATCATGAATCATTTTAACCTTGGGATTCTGATGCAGGGGCATTAGGCACAATAAAATACTTCGCATTTTTGTAGACATAGGGGGGTCTGATGTTTTTAATTTCTCATGTAATCCTTGACTAATTAGAGTGATTTTAATTAAATATAGTGAGGAATTGTAACTGTTCTCAAATCATTGGAGAACATGAGGGGAAGTCGATTAGCTAAGAATGTGAAGAGTCAGTTCAGTAAATTTAGGGCGTTAGGCTAAATTTAGGCTAAATTGAGAATTCCAAGAGTTTGTTGAGTCATTGAAGGAGCTGAGTCGATTGATTATTAATTTGTATAAATGTAAGCCTCAATGGCATTCAGAAGACAGAGACCTGTAGATCTGGAGAGACAGAGTAGGAGATAGAGGGGCCATCGAATTGAAGATCAGGTCAAAAGAAAAGAAGGAGTTTGTAAGTGGTTTCATTGTATAAATGAAATAATCTGTTCAGTTTTATATGAGTATTAATTGACTAAAATCCCATGTGAATGGGTTTGTATTTCAATAAACAATTGTATGGGAAACGTGGAATATACACTCTGTAATTTGGGCTTAAATGATGTTCTATATATAATAGGAGAAATCGATGTTAGCCAAAGTCGACATTGTGCCTTGAATGATTGAATGGTGTGTGAGAATTGTTCATATTTGGTGAACATTTGATTCAGCAATTATGTATATCATTGAACGATTTGATAGAATTGCCATGACAAAGTTGCATAGACATTCGGAAGGGTTTGACATATGAAATGCATGATATAAGGATTGTTTAAGTTTCTGTGAGAGAGTATGTAAGAAGCGCATGATGAAGTTCTGTGTTAAGGATTGCAACTGGTGAATGTCTGATTGGTTAAGATTGCATTGGCATATTTATGGTGAAGTCGAGTTCTGGCATGAAAATAGAAACACAGAGTTAAATTAAGCCTGCGTGGAATGATGCTAAACTAGATTTGAAGGCGTACAAGATCGGGTTAACAATTTAAAGAGCTTGAAAGCACGAAGGAGCTGCGTAAGGGGCCTTTGAATAGTGTTCAAAAGGGTACTATTCGAATCCTTAAATGAAGCGATGAAATGCCTTAAGCGATGGTTACAAGGCGCTGGTTTATAAGCGCTTGTGTGGAACAAACAAAGCACAATCGATAGCGAAGCATTAAGGAGTCTATTCATAAGAGAAATTGAATTAGCATGGTGGAATCATGAAGACGAAGTGTGGAACCGACAAGATGAACAGTGAAAGCGATTTCAGAGATGAAACTGGCAGTATCGTGCTGCCTCTTAGGTGGTAAGTTGTTTTTGTGAAAAAAACATGATATCGTTCGTTGGAGGGCACGTGGCATAAGGTGGTTTTCAATTACCACCTATTTCGCGTTTTTTTTAGTTAAAATTTTGTGGCGAAAAAAATGCGATTACCGTTCGATCATGTTGGCAATAGATCCAAGGGTGTTCGCAACAGCAAGTTGCGTAGGTGTTAACGATTGAAGAGGGGCGTTAGAGAGCACACAATTTTGCCGTGCGAAGACCGTGGATTTGGTATGGTGAAGTACGATGAATGCATACATCGTTAGATGGAAGGGTACGTAAAACGCTGGGCCCAAATGCATTATAAAGTTGGCGCGGTGGCTTATATTTTGCTGGTCATTGAGTTAAATCAACATCAATATATATATGAGGTCGATGTATATAGCTTCACGAATTGTGGGCCCAAAATGTTAAATGTGGGGCCAAATAACATGCGGATTGGTGAGGATCTATGATGAGTGGTAAGTATTGGCATATACATTAATGTATGTCTTGGTGAGGATTTACTTTGGGATTTGAATGCTAAAGTTTGAATATTTAATATTCATGAAGTGGGTTCAATATGGATTTTAGCCATAAGCCAACAGAAAAATAGAGCTTCTGCATATAGCCGAGTTGAAATCTGGGTTGATCGGATTTATGACCATAAGAGAAAACTTTAAATTAATATCTCAAATATCAGATTTGAGATATTAAAACTTCCAGATATATTTAATTTAAATTTCCAGTCCAGAAAATAGAATATTGAATTGCCTAGGTTGAGAATTTGTGTTGGATTAAAATTAGGAGGTGCATTTTTATATGCATAAGAAAGTGGGGACTGTGGGTTTTACCCGGTATCAATTTTAGAGGCAAAATGAGAAATTTCAGAATGCTTTCTAATTGGTTGATGAAATTATCGTGGAAAGATTCATTAAAAATTTTGTTCGAGAAAATATATAGTGATAGGAGGGGGCACAACAAGACTCAATTTGTGAAAATTCAAGGAATATATAAATTTGGCCTTTGAGTGCTAAAATATGCAAGGGAAATGCCATCACTACATAGCAAATTTTAGTTGGGTTATTTATTAAGTTGTATATGTAAATATAATTATATACAATAATAATATAAGATTTATAAATTATATATATACACACAAAAGAAGGTTGTATTTTATAAAAAGAAAAAAAGAGAGAATAATGATAATATGCATATTTATAATGTCCCATTGTCTCATTTGGAGAAGCGTTAGATGACATATAAATATATATATATAAATAAAGTTATCTGAATTAAGGTGAACATTACAAATAAATTTATATGAATTAACATAGATGTCGCATGTATATATATGAGGGAAAGGTGTATGTAACAAATATGTTACATAATACTTATGGTGTATCAAGTCATATGAATTTAAATTTGGATATTTTTTTGGGCACATTCCATGAGCTATCAGCCTTTTGACCATGGTGACAAGGTTGCAGAGGTGGTACCAACTCTTACAACTCTGTAACAGTTGATGAGAGACACAAAAAATTCTGAGGGGCATATCTTCGCATTTAGGAGTCAAAATTAAGAGTGTGAGTAGTCAAAAGAAAGGGAATTTTGAGTAGAACACATCTAAGAAATTAAAAACTAGATTTAGTGGAAAAAAATTTCCAAAAATCAAGAAGAAAGGTATTAGAGTTTTTGGAAGAGAAATTAGAGCTCAATTAAAACATCAAGAGGACATAACTTCCTCCCTAGGTGTCAAATTGTTAGAAAATTATATATTATGGAGCAATGCAACACATAAAATATGTGGAAAATACAAGCACACAAAAAAACACATAAAACCAGAGAGACACAGATATACGTGGTTCACCCAGTTTGGGCTACGTCCACCCCGAACAGCCAGTCCTTCCTTTCTATTATCCAGCAAAATGAAGAGACAAAACCTACAGCATATCCATTGTAATATCCTCTGTTCTCTCTCACAGTCTTCCTCTCTGTTTCTCGCTCTAAGAATACACATACTATACACATCCGTAATACAATGCCCTCATAAAAGCGAGGGGTTGCCTTCTAGGGAAAAAAACCCTAATCTAAACATAACTTCTACTGTCAGATCATTTGCCTAATGAACAGCCCAGATTGACTAGAAATTACTATACTTTTACAAGGAAATTTTACATCTGTTTTTAGCTTCGGGGGCGCTTCCCCCGAAAGCCCCCGCCAAGGGGGGGCTCCGAAAAGCGCTGCCACCCCCCTGGACCCCCCACGGCAGCGATTAATTACGGGCGGCGTTGCCGCCCCTTTTTAAGGTACAGGGGTCCAATGTTGTGATACAAAGTAAACAAGATAATCAGGCTCCACACCCAACAATCTCCCACTTGGAGACTGATTGTAGCAACTCCACCGCTGCTTCATTTGCTGGACAATGACTCCTCTTTGGACCTGGTTGTTTCTCATCTTCATCGTCATCCTTGAAGACCAATTGAAACCGAGCACATTCTCAGTTTCTCCTTGGTTACAACTTTTGTTAGCATATCTGCAGGATTCTGGCTAGTGTGTATCTTTTCCAGCTTCAACTCTCCATCTTCCAATACTGACCGTATGAAATGGTACTTGAGATGTATGTGTTTAGTCCTAGAATGAAATGTTGAGTTCTTTGCAAGATGAATAGCACTTTGGCTATCACTGTATAGTGTGCCCATATCATGCTTCTTACCCAATTCATCCATAAACCTTCGTAACCAAATCATTTCTTTACTAGCCTCTGTAGCAGCAACATACTCGGCTTCTGTTGTTGAAAGTGCAACAACACTTTGGATTTTTGAAACCCAACTGACAGCTGTTCCACCTATAGTAAATACATATCTTGTAGTGCTCCTCCTATTATCTCTGTCACCTGCCATATCTGCATCAACATATCCCTGTAGAGAAATGTTTGAACCACCAAAACATAATGCTTGATTTGTGGTACCTCTCAAATATCTGAGAATCCATTTTACTGCCATCCAATGTTCTTTTCCTGGATTATTCATGTACCTGCTTACAACTCCCACTGCATGTGCAATATCAGGCCTTGTGCAGATCATTGCATACATTAAGCTTCCAACTGCTGATGCATATGGAACTTTAGACATATAATCCATGTCTTCTTGGGTCTTTGGGCACATCTCCTTACTAAGTTTGAAATGGCTAGCAAAAGGTGTACTAACTGGTTTTGCATTCCGCATATTAAATATTTTCAACACCTTCTCTATGTACTCATTCTGAGACAATGTTAATTTGTGAATTTTCCTGTCTCAAGTTATCCTCATACCAAGGATTTGTTTTGCAGCTCCCAAATCCTTCATTGCAAATGAATTTGCCAATTTTCTTTTGAGCACATTTATTTCCTGCATGTTAGACCCTGCAACAAGCATGTCATCTACATACAATAACAATATAATATAGCTTCCATTATTTTGCCTTTTTAGATAAACACAATGATCAAAGTGACATCTAGTATAACCTTGTTCAGACATAAACTTGTCAAATTTTAGATACCATTGCCTTGGAGCCTGTTTTAAGCCATACAAGCTCTTCTTTAACCTGCACACCAATTTTTCTTTCCCTTTTACCTCATATCCTTATGGTTGTTGCATGTATATCTCTTCCTCCAAATATCCATGGAGAAATGTTGTCCTTACATCTAACTATTCAAGATGTAAATCTTCTGCTGCTACAAGACTTAAGATAGTTCTGATTGAATTCATCTTAACAACAAGAGAAAATATTTCATCAAAATCAATACCTTTCTTTTGTGCAAACCCCTTCACCACAAGTCTAGCTTTGTACCTCTATTTTCCTCCATCTTCTTCCTTCAGCCTGTAAACCCATTTATTCTGCAATGTAGTTTTACCTGCAGACAACTTGACTAAGTCCCAAATCTGGTTATGCATTAAAGAGTCCATCTCTTCTTCCATGGCTAGCTCCCACTTCTTCCTACTTTCAACCTGCATTTCTTCTTCATAACATTCAGGTTCACCAGAATCAGTCAGCAATAAATAATATAATGAAGGAGAGTATCGTTCAGGGGGTCTACTTATCCTGGTAAATCTTCTAACACCACTTTCAGGTGTTTGAGGTGCCTGTTGCTGTTGTGGTGGTTGATGCTGTTGTGGTTATTGATTATTATTATTTTCAGGCACCTTTACTTTTTCAGATATCTCATCAAGAACTGCATATTTCTTGCTTTCTTTTTCCTGTTTATTTTCCTGCAACTGATTCTTATACAAGACCTTTTCATTGAATATTAAATCTCTGCTCCTAATGATTTTTTGATTTTCATAATCATATAAGCGATAACCAAAATCATTAGCACCATATCAAATAAAGGTACATTTCTTTGATTTTGCCTCAAGCTTTGTTCCGTTTTCTTTATTAGTATGGACAAAGGCCTCACAACCAAAAGGCTTTAAAAAAGAGTAGTTTATCTTTTTACCTGTCTATGCTTCCTCTGGAATACCAACATCCAAGGAACTTGAATTCCCTCTGTTTATTAGATAAACAACAGTATCTACAGCATCTGCCCAAAATTGTAAAGGCAATCCTGCATGCAGTCTCATGCACCTTGCACGCTCCATGATTGTTCTGTTCATCCTTTCTGACACACCATTTTCTTGTGGTGTTCTTGGAACTGTCTTCTCTCTATGAATTCCATGCTCTGAACAGTACCTATCAAACTCTTTACTGTAATATTCACCTCCATTGTCTGATCTGAGACACTTCAACTTCTTTCCTATCTCAATCTCAACCAAAGCTTTCCATTTCTTGAAAGTATCAAATACATCAGATTTATTTTGAATACAATAAATCCAAGTTTTTCTAGTTGCATCATCAATAAACGTAACATAATAGCGAGAGCCACTGAGAGATGATACCTGAGCAGGTCCCCATAAATCTGTATGCACAAGCTCCAATTTTTCGCTCTTCTTTTCTTTCCCAACTCTGAGAAATCTGACTCTCTTTTGTTTTCCATAAATGAAATTTTCACAGAAATCCAAATCAACATTCTTCAAACCTGGCAACAAATTTCTTGAGTGAAGAATCTTCATCCCCTTCTCACTCATGTGTCTGAGCCTATGATGCCATAATGCTGCATTTGCTCCTTTGGAAGTTAAAGCATTAACAGAGTTAGAAATACCATTGCATAAATACAATGTACCAACCTTTTCGCCTTTTGCTATTACCAGGGCTCCTTTGGTGACCTTCCAAGTTTTATCTGTGAAAGTTGTCACACAACCTTCACCGCCTAACTGCCCTGTTGAAATCAAATTTTTCTTCAGATCTGGAACATGTCTTACCTCCTTTAGTAGCCATTGGTTTCCATTCTGTTGTTTTACAAGAACTTTACCCATTCCAACAATTTTACAGGGTTTATCATCACCCAAACGAACTTGTCCAAAATCTCCTTCAACATAGTCATGAAAATATTTCTTATCAGGTGTGGCATGGAATGAAGCCCCTGAATCTACAACCCAAGAATCAGTAACATTTTCAAAAGAAAGAATCAAAGCATCTTGTAACACATCACTTGTCACATTTGCTTCATGATTGTTTTCTTGCTGTGTGTCTCCTTCTTTTCCCTTCCGAGATCTACAGTCTTTCTTTAGGTGTCCTTTCTTTCCGCAATTCCAGCACACTATCCCCGATCTGGACTTCGATATGCCTTTCCTTGATATACTACGATATCCTGAGCTCTTTCCTCTTTCCATTCTTCTTCCCCTAGACTCTACACTCAAAGCATTACCTGATGTCTCACCTGAGCTTTTCCGTCGCATTTCCTCGCTAAGGATAGCACCAACAACATCATCAAACTTTAAAGTACTAGATCCAGAGACAGAGTTACTAATGGCCATTACTAAACCATTCCAACTCTCTCGCAATGAGCACAAGAATAACAGAGCTCTAACTTCATCATCAAAGTTTACCCCTACAGAACTTAACTGACTGGTAATTGTATTAAATTCTTTTAAATGGTCTGCAACAGATCCACCTTCCGACATCTTCATATTAAATAGTCGTTTCATAAGAAATACCTTGTTTGAGGCCGAGGGTTTTTCATATAGTTTCGCCAACGTCTGCATCAAACCCTCTGTTGTTGTTTCCTTCAAAATATTGAAGGCGACTGACGCTGCAAGACACAACCGTACTGTTCCGAGTGCCTTTCTATCGAGAATGTTCCATTCCGCGTCTGTCATGGCCACCAACTTCTTTGTTTTTCCACTCAATGGTAGGTACAGATCTTTCTGATACAAATAATCTTCCATCTGCATCTTCCACAGCGGGAAGTTTTGGCCGTTAAATTTCTCGACCCTAAACTTACCATCATCCGCCATTGCTCCCACTTGAACCAGGAACCCTTCTTTCCTGCGAGTTTATCAGCCAAATATACCTTCGGCTCTGATACCAGTTGTTAGAAAATTATATATTATGGAGCAATGAAACACATAAAATATGCGGAAAATACAAGCACACAAAAACACATAAAACCAGAGAGACACAGATATACGTGGTTCACCCAGTTTGGGCTACGTCCACCCCGAACAGCCAGTCCTTCCTTTCTATTATCCAGCAAAATGAAGAGACAAAACCTACAGCATATCCGCTGTAATATCCTCTGTTCTCTCTCACAGTCTTCCTCTATGTTTCTCGCTCTAAGAATACACATACTATACACAGCCACAATACAATGCCCTCATAAAAGCGAGGGGTTGCCTTCTAGGGAAAAAAACTCTAATCTAAACATAACTTCTACCATCAGATCATTTTTCTAATGAACGACCCAGATTGACTAGAAATTACTATACTTTTACAAGGCAATTTTACATCTGTTTTTAGCTTCGGGGGCGCTGCCCCCGAAATCCCCAGCCAGGGGGGGGCTCCGAAAAGCGCTGCCGCCCCCCCTGGACCCCCCACGGCAGTAATTAATTACGCGCGGCATTGCCGCCCCTTTTTAAGGTACAGGGGTCCAATGCTGTGATACAAAGTAAAAAATATAATCAAGCTCCACACCCAACATAAATTTTGTAAATAAACAATCTATGCAATTTTATTGGCAAGAAGAACATGCTGGTAGTTGTAGAACTTTGAGTTAGGTAAGAATTTCAAATAATTTCTCTGGAAAAGTGCACGGGATTGAAAAAAAACCAACACCGAAAGAACTAAGGACACAAAGGATATCCCATATATTAACAGCCTGAAAAAAGAAGTTAGGTCAGTAGATATTAGTGTGGGGGATGTTGGGAATGAATCAAATGTTCACAGAGTGATAAGACCAAAGAATAGAGACCATTGAGGAGACTATGAGAAGCCCCAAGGTGGAGGTTCTCAGTTTCAAATCTAATAATGATAGATATATGAAAGAGAAACAATAGCTCAATAACTAGATCTTGCGGAGTTTGAATAGAATCCAATAGGAAATGGACCAACAATCAAATTCATTTCAAGCGTAGGAAACTAAGCGCCGAATTAGTGAAAAGGGTGATGGAAGTACACGGCGAACTAAGAGTGATGACCAACGTCATTTTCATGCAGAAAGGAGGACCCCAATGTGTCACCAAAAAAAAGATCTAGGAAGAGGAACTCTGATAGGGATAACCTCCAAAGGGAATTATGGAAGATTAAACCTCCCACTTTCAATGGAGAACATAAAAATGGAGAAGAAGTTGAGGTCTCACTATTTGAAATGCGCAAGTATTTGCAACTATTTAATTATTCATCAAATCTGGAAGCTAGCATTTTCATTTACCACCTTGAGGACAAAGGTTACCTGTGGTGGGAACAAATTAAGGAAGTGAAACACTTGGATGAGAAAATGTTGGTGTTGAAAATTTTTAAGGATTATTTCCAATGGAAATACTTTTCTTATCATTATTATGAGAAAAACATGCAAGATTGTTTTGAAATTAAGTTGGGTAATACAACCATGCAAGAATATGGAATAAATTTCATGGAGTTTTTAAGATATGTGGATTTCATTCTGGATGAAAAAGTAAAAATTCAAAGTTATATTAACGGATTACCCCCATTAAAAGCTAAAATATGACGAGCCCAAGACTTTAGATGCAACTATATGAGAATAATAATATAAATTAATTGTACAAGGGGCCTTGGACAGTAAGAATAAAAGCTTCATGGATTAAAGGAAGAAAGGGTTTAAGCCCTTGCCTTTCAAGAATGGACCCCAAGTAAAGCAGAAACCAACTTCAACTTTTTCTAAGTCTAAAGGAAGTAACAACTGGAACAAGAAGCCTTAGCTCCAACCTATGAAGTGTTGGCATTGCGAAGGAAACCATAGGTACAAGTATTGTCCTCATAAGCATGGGAATTAAAATATTTTTCATACTATATAGGTAGCTTTTAAGTGGGAGATGTGGGCTAAAGCATACCCAACATTTATGATATGCTGGATAACAAACATTATGAGCACTAGGAACAAGTGAATGAAGTTTGAGGTAAGTCAAATAATCAACCTGTTACTATTTTTATTGACTCAGGACCTATTCATAGTTAAGTTGATCTGAAACAGGTCGAAAAATTCAATTTGAAGAAATCTAAGCACCATAAGGCATGGTTGGTTCAATTAGACACTAGGATAAAAAAGGAATTGGTAAATGAGTATCTAATTGATATGAATGGGTTGAATACTAATTTTGATTTTAATATAATCTCATTGGGGTCATATTATTGTTTTCTTAGCATGGATTTGTTGGAAAAGCACCATGCGGTTCTCAACTATTATAGAAATTATTTTACCTATAATGATGATGAGGGTTGAAAAAGGAAGGTCCAAGGAGTTCCTATATTGATATCTATGAGAGATATGTCAACCCTATAGTTAAGGAAAATTAAAGGTTGTCAGACCCTAATAGTTCATTTGGAAGAACCCATTAAGGATCAACAAGCTAACTTGGAGGATCATCCTGTATTAAAAGAATATGAGGATGTGTTTGCAGAGATCCTAGGATTACCTCCAAAAGAGGGATATGGATTTCTCCATTGACCTAATTCCTCGAGTTTATCTACTATCTAAAGCATTGTATTGGATGTGCATTTCAAAGCTCAAAGAGTTGTGGATGCAGTTGGAAGACTTATTGAAGAAGGGGTACATTCAACCAAGTGTATCACCCTGGAGTGCCCCAAATATTATTTGTTAAGAAGAAGGATGGAACATTGTGGTTATGTGTCGATTTTTGGAAGTTGAACAAGATGACCATAAAAAATAAATATCAATTTCTAAGGATAGATAACATATTAGGTTAGCTTCAAGAAGCTAAGTATTTCTAATATTGTCTTAAGATCAGGATATCCCCAATTTTGAATCAAGGAAGAAGATATCAACAAAATGACTTTCTGAACTCATTATGGACATTACGAGTTCGTAGTGGTGCCTTCTTGACTAACTAAAGAACACTGGAGATTTTATATACTTTTGAGAACCCACTTAGGGGCTGCCGAAAAATGAAAAAAAAAAATAGGTAGGCATGGCTTGCATGACATATTTCAGGAGGACCAGTCAACTTGCTATGTTTAAGGATCAAAAGGTCCAGCAGCTCAACTTGGAGTTAATCTTGTCAAGGAGTTCTCACCAGGAAGAGTGCTTGATGGCAAAATCAGTAAGGGCGACTCCTAGGTATTTGGAGGGAAGAGAGGCTGAAGAGAATCGAAGGATGTGTTTGATATTCCTCAGGGTAATGGAAGGAGTGTTCAAAAAGAATATTTGGGACTTGGCCAGATTTATAGAGGTGTCAGAGGCTTCAAAGAAGAGGCCAATGATGGATTTGACTATGTTGGATTCATGAACACAAGGGTAGTTCAAAAGAAGGGTGTCATCCATGAATTGTTGATGAGAAAGGGTGATGCCATTGTGAAGGGTGAGACCTTTGATCGAGCCTTTCTAGAGAGCAACTTTTAAGGCTCGACCAAGACCTTTAACCATGAAAATGAAGAGGAATGGGAAGAGAGGATCCCCTTTCCTTATGCCTCTAGAAGGGTGGAAGGTGTCTGTGGGGGAGGCATTGACCAGGATGGAGAAGAACGTAGGGGATATCAGGGACATAATCTATTGAATCTAGTGGGAGAAAAAATGAAAATCCGAAGGGTGCTTTTGATGTAGTCCTAGTTGAGTTTGTCAAAGGCCTTGGACATGTCTTTATTTATAAGAATTCCATGCTTCTTGAGGGCTTTGAGGGAGTGAATGACCTCATGGGCTAGGATTATTCCATCAAGGATTTGTCTTCCTTCCATGTAGTCAAACTACTCAGGTGAGATGATGAAGGGAAGAATGGGATTTAGCCAATTTTCTATGACTTTGGTTATGATTTTGTAAATAAACTTATAGAGAGTGATGGGCTAGTACTTACATGGAGATGCAACTCCTTGGGAACTAGGGCCAAGAAGGATGATGGTTTTGTTTCTCCTTAATTCCTCGACAATGTCATGAATTTCGTTGTGAAGGAAGTGCCAACATTGTTTGAAGAATTTTACTATGAATCCATCATGTCTAGGGGCTTTACTACCTTCCATTTGACTAATTTGTTACTAAAAAAATGACTAAAATTCGCATATAAACGACTATTTTTCGATCGGTGACCAATAGTAGCTAATTTACAGTATCTTATAACGCGACCAACTTTTGGTCGTTTTTAGCTTAGTCATTAATTGGTTATCTCAATTTTGTCATCTAGTTGTATATTTGGTCATTGATTTGGTCATTGATTTGGTCACTAATTTAGTCATTCATTTGGTCTTTCATTTCGTCACTGATTTAGTCATTCATTTGGTCTTTCATTTTGTCATTGATTTAGTCATTCATTTGGTCACTGATTTAGTCATTCATTTAGTCATTGATTTGATCTTTGATTTGGTCATTAAATGTCACAATTAATGACCAAATACACAACAAAATATATTACTATATGATCACCCAAGAAATCCAATTAATGACCAAAGAACTATGACCAACATGTTGGTCGTGTTATAAGATACTGTAAATTAGCTACTAATAGTCATATATATGCAAATTTTAGTCATTGTTTGAAACTAATTAATGACCGAAGAAATGTGACTAAATTTTAGTCGTGTTATAAGATACTGTAAATTAGCTACTAATAGTCGTATATATGCAAAATTTAGTCATCATTTGTAGTCACAAATTTATCATTTGCAATAGCCATTTATTCATTATATAAACGAATAATTTAGTAGTTTATATGCATTTCATTAATAATCATTCTAAAAACACAAAGTCGCATATTTTAATTACAATACTAAACAACATCAAGTGCAACTATAAATAATTTCAACCACATAAATTATATTATATGAAATGTTAAAATATTACAATATGAGTTTCCAACTTAATATTAGTTGGACTACAATTTACACATGAAATGATGTTTCATCACTTCAAAACATTATCGTTGTGTTGTCAAGGCATTACAGGTGAATTCACCAACTCTGAATACTTGATCATCAGTCTTTATATGTGTGTCTTATGCGAGATATTGGTTCTAAGGGTATCACCAAACCAGTTCTCCTCTCTTTTTGCATTTGTCGCTCCAATGTTTTTGCTCTTCTCTTTTTTCAATTCATGCTTCTTACCATCAATACTGATTTCATTTTCTGAAAACAAAAGAAAATATAATGCACTATAAGAAATGAAAAACAATGAACACTAGAATATAATATAAATTAGACTATAAATAGTTTATACAACATATACCTTAACATCAACAATGTCAAAGCAATTTTCCTTTAACATCAATTTCTACAAAATAAATCTCACGTTATTATTTCCCATTTCTCAACATGCTACATACGATAAATTGAAAATCACATAAAACCAAGAGCAAACCCTTTTCTAATCAAAATAAACAAACAAACAATGCCTCTAATAAAACTTCATTATAATATTAGCAAATGAAAAAAGAGCTAGTGGACCATTTGTGTTGTTTGACATTGCCTATTTTTGTTATAAAGTGCTCAGGAACCAACAAATGTGAGCACGAGCTAAAAACTAACCAACCATTCACTAGTCAACATGAGAGATCCAAATAAACCACAAAATTGATCAGGCATTAAAATTGTGAGCAGACTACCTTGAAATTTTATTCTTGAGAAATACCTCAAAATCCCCTCGTTTCTAATAAGCTTCCTGGCCATGTACCTCCATCTTTGATTTCCCTTGTTATATCTTGAATAAAGAATATCCCTTCAACAACCAATTTTGCGAGAATCCTACCAAGTAACTCAAAAGCCTTGTGCGCATCAATAGTAGCATCCTCCAATGAAAATAGTACAATCTCCAACCTAGAAACATCAAAATTATATATAGTTATAATGTTGAAGAGTGTAACTAGGTAGGTATTCCTTGTAATGACTATGTAACTAGCATTTGCACCGAGAGGTGCAAAGTAATGCCGGGGAGTGGGGAAAACAATAATTAAGTGAAATATATGGAAATTTTAGTTCATATATATCTTTCAAAGAATGTAATAGGAAGTTAAAATTTAAAAGAAAGTTACACTAACATAAAGGAACACTAATATATTGTCCCAGAATAATGGCATAGTAATGATGGTATCAAAAATCCTTCAATAGTCGCTCCAAGGAGATTGCTCCAAGGAGATTGCTCTAGCTCTTCAAATGATTCAAATAACTGTCGAAACTAAATATTCAAACCTGCTCTAAATCCATCATCAAAAGGTTTTCAATGTGCTAGAAAGGGGTATTTAAAGGTTTTTTTTAAAAAACTTTAAATTGCTGCTACAAGACTGTTTTAAAGCTGGTCCAAAACTGCCTTCTAACAACTTTAAAAGATGTCATACAAACATCTTCAATAAACTGCTATACAAAAACACTCTATGAAGTAATCCATATAGAGAACACACCAATAGCCCAGAAGAGGGGAAATGAAAAGTTTATCTGCAGTTACATTTTACTCTAAAAAATATTCGTATCAAAATCTGTTAACGTCAAACCAAAATTTTGTAATTTTCAAGATCCTAAGTTCAGCACCAACTACCCAACAGCCTAGCAAACTTGACAAGAAGACCCTGATTGTTCTTGTACACTATAAGACAAGATGGTCAACAATGTCATGAGTTATAGCAAGCACCTACAATTGTTTCAGCATGTCTTATCTTTTTAACTGATCCATCATCTTGAATTTGTCTAGCATTCTCTCAATCATCAAAATCAGCATTTTCAAGCTTTAAAAATATAGCATTCACTCCAATCTAGAAACAAAAATATGCATTCACAACTCAACCTACCCAGTATTCTGCTGGCCTCATTCTTAAGTTGTAATTAAGTTGATGCCATACTCATGCAGTAAGCTCCCGCGTCATGGACCACCATTCCTGCCCACTGAAAGAGGATGGCCACTCAAAGTTAAGCCACTAGTGTATGCCTTCAAAGAAGCATCACAAAATAATTCTAGAAACAATTCAATATCATATTGGAAAATCAATTCCTTCTCATCATGCAAGTATATTAGGTGTGATAATTATTTTCCTGTAACTAACCACCATTTCTGGAGTTGGAAGTTCCCTGTCCTTTCCTCAATGTGCTGTGTATCAAGAAGAATATCAGTTAGAAACATCTCAAAATCTCAAAATCATTTTATGATTCATATCACAACTTTCAGACTGTGTGCTTGTCATGAGAAAGAATGGTCTATTTAGTATCTGGGAATCTCAATACCAGTAATATTTCCTGTCAACAAGGAGACTACAAAAGTAGGACAAATTATCCCTTATATATTCATTTGGAAATGATCATCGCTCTGCCATGCTGCCATCAATTACAATGAAGTTCTTGTTACCATTTGTCTTGACTCCAACAACTCGACTCACAAGAACACCAGAGTTTGCAACAAGAGATCTCCCAGGCTCAATAATGAGTGTAAGATTTCTAGATAATACCAGCTCTCTTACCTGAAGAAACATCCAATGGTGCAAATATGCATCTTTAAAGTGTCTATATATATTCTCAAAATAGTTGTAACAAGGCCAGCACAGTAAAGCTGGTCCAAAACTGCCTTCTAACAACTTTAAAAGATGTCATACAAACACCTTCAATAAACTGCTATACAAAAACACTCTATGAAGCAATCCATACAGAGAACACACCAATAGCCCAGAATAGGGAAATGAAAAGTTTATTTGCAGTTACATTTTACTCTAAAAAATATTCATATCAAAATCTGTTAACGTCAAACCAAAATTTTGTAATTTTCAAGATCCTAAGTTCAACACCAACTACCCAACAACCTAGCAAACTTGACAAGAAGACCCTGACTATTCTTGTACGCTATAAGACAAGATGGTCAACAATGTCATGAGTTATAGCAAGCACCTACAATTGTTTCAGCATGTCTTATCTTTTTAACTGATCCATCATCTTGAATTTGTCTAGCATTCTCTCATTCATCAAAATCAGCATTGTCAAGCTTCAAAAATATAGCATTCACTCCAATATAGAAACAAAAATATGCATTCACAACTCAACTTACCCAGTATTCTGCTGGCCTCATTCTTAAGTTGTAAGTTGATGACATACTCATGCAGTAAGCTCTCGCGTCATGGACCACCATTCCTGCCCACTGAAAGAGGATGGTCACTCAAATTTAAGCCACAAGTGTATGCCTTCAAAGAAGCATCACAAAATAATTCTAGAAACAATTAAATATCATATTGGAAAATCAATTCCTTCTCATCATGCAAGTATATTAGGTGTGATAATTATTGTCCTGTAACTAACCACCATTTCTGGAGTTGGAAGTTCCCTGTCCTTTCCTAAAAAGTCTGCAGACTCGCAGACAGGCCCAACAACATCAAAAGTTTGAATTTTTTCCTTTGGGGAAGGTGGAGAAATTAGCTCAATGTGCTGTGTATCAAGAAGAATATCAGTCAGAAACATCTCAAAATCTCAAAATCATTTTATGATTCATATCACAACTTTCAGACTGTGTGCCTGTCATGAGAAGGAATGGTCTATTTAGTATCTGGGAATCTCAATACCAGTAATATTTCCTGTCAACAAGGAGACTACAAAAGTAGGACAAATTATCCCTTCTATATTCATTTGGAAATGATCATCCCTTCAATCATGCATCATCAAAAAAGTTGGGTTTGCCCCAAGTCAAATTTATGTACTAACTTGGTAAGCTCCATAAAGGCTAGGCCTAATAAGCTCTGCCATGCTGCCATCAATTACAATGAAGTTCTTGTTACCATTTGTCTTGACTCCAACAACTCGACTCACAAGAACACCAGAGTTTGCAACAAGAGATCTCCCAGGCTCAACAATGAGTGTAAGATTTCCAGATAATACCAACTCTCTTACTTGAAGAAATAGCCAATGGTGCAAATATACATCTTTAAAGTGTCTATATATATTCTCAAAATAGTTGTAACAAGGCCAGCACAGTAAAGCTGGTCCAAAACTGCCTTCTAACAACTTTAAAAGATGTCATACAAACACCTTCAATAAACTGCTATACAAAAACACTCTATGAAGTAATCCATATAGAGAACACACCAATAGCCCAGAAGAGGGAAATGAAAAGTTTATCTGCAGTTACATTTTACTCTAAAAAATATTGATATCAAAATCTGTTAACGTCAAACCAAAATTTTGTAATTTTCAAGATCCTAAGTTCAGCACCAACTACCCAACAGCCTAGAAAACTTGACAAGAAGACCCTGACTGTTCTTGTACGCTATAAGACAAGATGTTCAACAATGTCATGAGTTATAGCAAGCACCTACAATTGTTTCGGCATGTCTTATCTTTTTAACTGATCCATCATCTTGAATTTGTCTAGCATTCTCTCAATCATCAAAATCAGCATTGTCAAGCTTTAAAAATATAGCATTCACTCCAATCTAGAAACAAAAATATGCATTCACAACTCAACTTACCCAGTATTCTGCTGGCCTCATTCTTAAGTTGTAAGTTGATGACATACTCATGCAGTAAGCTCCCGCGTCATGGACCACCATTCCTGCCCACTGAAAGAGGATGGCCACTCAAAGTTAAGCCACAAGTGTATGCCTTCAAAGAAGCATCACAAAATAATTCTAGAAACAATTAAATATCATATTGGAAAATAAATTCCTTCTCATCATGCAAGTATATTAGGTGTGATAATTATTGTCCTGTAACTAACCACCATTTCTGAAGTTGGAAGTTCCCTGTCCTTTCCTAAAAAGTCTGCAGACTCGCAGACAGGCCCAACAACATCAAAATTTTGAATTTTTGCCTTTGGGGCAGGTGGAGAAATTAGCTCAATGTGTTGTGTATCAAGAAGAATATCAGTTAGAAACATCTCAAAATCTCAAAATCATTTTATGATTCATATCACAACTTTCAGACTGTGTGCCTGTCATGAGAAATAATGGTCTATTTAGTATATGGGAATCTCAATACCGGTAATATTTCCTTTCAACAAGGAGACTACAAAAGTAGGACAAATTATCCCTTCTATATTCATTTGGAAATGATCATCCCTTCAATCACGCATCATCAAAAAAAGTTGGGTTTGTCCCGAGTCAAATTTATGTACTAACTTGGTAAGCTCCATAAAGGCTAGGCCTAATAAGCTCTGCCATGCTGCCATCAATTACAATGAAATTCTTGCTACCATTTGTCTTGACTCCAACAACTCGACTCACAAGAACACCAGAGTTTGCAACAAGAGATCTCCCAGGCTCAAGAATGAGTGTAATATTTCTAGATAATACCAGCTCTCTTACCTGAAGAAACAGCCAATGGTGCAAATTACAGAGGATAACAGAGATCACAGTTATCCACAAAGAATGGCGGAACATAAATCTGAGGAACATGAAGACAAAGGAAATTGTTTGACAGCCCAGAGAGATAATATCTTTAAACTGACCAAGATTGGTCCAGCTTCTGCTGAGGAGACAAGCTGTAAAGTAACCACAGTTCCTGAAGAGCCTATGGAACATGAAGTTGTGCAGATAAACTGTAAAGTAATCAGAGTTCCTGAAGAGCTTATCGAATGTGAGGTTGCAGGGACAAACTGTGACGTAACCAAAGTCCCTCAAGAGCCTAGGGAGCATGAAGTTGTGCAGAATCAATCTCTAAATACCCATATCAATGCCCTTGAGTTTAAATATGAGCCTAGAGACAGTTGTCAGGACTCGGGATCTGTACACCTAGGATCAGGTGAGTGTTCAGTCACTGAAGTTCTTACTGAATCCAAAGGAAAATTTTCAGTAAGAACTATGCTAAGTGATAGACCACTAAGAAGGTGGCAACTAGTGATAGACCACTTCTCAACAGAAGACGTGTCACAGATACCAGGGGGTAACTCCTCTAAATCACAGCAGTGGTCCAAGATAAAATCTCGCATTATGGGAAGCTTTAGGCTTGACTCGGAGCTGTTGAACCTGGACATATTTCCAAGCCCTTCACATAATGTCATAGATATCTTCTCCAAGTTTTGCAATACTTTACTGTGCTCTTGAAGTGGAGGCACATCCAACTTCTCCAAGTGAATAGTCTTAAGCTGAGTAAGTGAAGATAGGGTTGTAGACCGTTCACTGTGGCTTTCTTGTACCCATAATTAAACACTATGAGGACTTTCAGTTTCTTCATGTAACTCAAAAATGATGGAAGAAAGTATTTGGTTGCAGAAAAGAGTAATACCAAAGCCTCTACCTCACCAAAATTCATCTCACACCACTGATTGTCTTCCATTGCACCTACATAGGTGAACCATAGAAGCAAAGCTAGATTAGAACATTATAGGTTATTGCATATATTTTCTAAGAACTTTTGAATCAATGATCAACACCTAGATATCATTAAAGGTCTATGGTCTATCGAAATAGGAAAATTTATTAAATTTCTTAATGTCCTCCTATTTAGGCATAAGCAACCTCTTCCTACCAACTATGCTACCTCGGGATGCCAAATATAGGGCCAAGTCTCGCATTACATCATGTTGAGAAAAGTACAGCTCAGAGGCACTGCCATAATTGATTGCTTGGCTCCTACTACATCCAATTACCAAGACAACACAATGTATAAGACAGAGGAAGCTATGATCAAATGATATTGAGCACACAACAGTTAGAAATGAAGGCGCTTACCTGAGATTGTTTCTTAAATTCAACAGATTTCTTCTTGCAAGCTCTAACAAGATGACAAAAGCATCGTGCCACTCCATCTTTCGCACATAAATCCAAATATCCAATAATGCATCCACCGATATCTTTCTATCCTCTGGAAATGACCCCAAGTCTAAGAAGCACTCCCGTGCTTCCTCATCCAGGGCATCAATACTGGTCTCCAAGCATCTAAGCCCTTCTTTGTGATAATATGATATTGATTCCCCTTTTAAGAGTTTGTTCTTGGCACCCTCCCAGGCCAGAAGAGGCTGACCATACAAAGAGCTTCCGATCACCTTCAGAGCAAGTGGCAGACCTTTACATTCTGCTTGCACCTGTGATTCATACATTAGCAACACTAGTGAAAATTCTGTAGGTGGAAACCAATCAAATACCAAAAACAAAAAGTTGTTGAAAGCATGAATAGTTGCCTGATAAGTATAAAGTTCACTCACAGGTTTTTGTTTGATTATTTATGAAGATGAATATACATATGGCTAGAATCTATTTTAATGGATTACCGATACCATTGTTAAGAGCATAGTAAGTACTAATATGGAATTATGTAAGTCTAACATTATGGAATTATGTAAGTTAAATTCAAAGACAAACATGAACCAAGTGACTCAGATTCTATCTACACAAAAATATTGTAAGAAACAGAGCAATGAAAGAAGTGCATTTCTTCAAGTTTCAACAGACCTTAGATATTCCTCACTTGGAACTTTAGGACTATATTATCGAGGAGTGGATCTTTGGAGGCCATGTCTTGCTTGGTCAATTGAAGAACCTAACAGACTCTTGAAAGAAAATGATTTTTACTTTTGAAGACCAACCACACCATTACTCAGCTCTTGTAATCACCCAATTCTTCTTATAAAGATACAAGGCAATTCCATCTTTCCTAGCATATGCTAAATTTGTTGAATGATCAAGAAATGTTTGACTTATGAAATCTGACATTCCAATAATAATGGATCAGTTTACCTGGATTTTAGGAAATGGTAAAATATTAATATTTGGAAGTATAACATCATGGGTCACCAGCTGCTTAACTCTCAGGGATCTCACTCTTTTAAAGATATGATTGGACAGCAAGGAGAAAATTCCCTCCATTTCTTCATGGGACAGAGCTTTAGGATTATTGAGAGGGTCGGATTTTGGGGCTCCACCTTCAGACTTGTTCCATTTGGTGGCCTCAATGGAACAAAAATTTCATGGTTGTGCCCTTAAGAACCTATAGGAATCAGACTGTAGCGGGTGGGGTTTAGCTGAGTATCCAGTTAAGCAGAGCTATGCCCAACAACTTTCTTGATGTTCACTTCCCCACAAAGCCTAAATCTGGAGAAAAATATGGCATTCAGATGCCTTGCCAAAGATTAATATTTTCTATTGGACCCTATCTTATGACATATTAACCTCAGAAAATATGAGAAGGAGAGGGATCCAGGGTCCCTCCTAGTGTGCTCTTTGCCTTTAGTTTGGAATCTTCTCATTGCCTGTTTTTAGATTTCCATTTCACTATGGCGGCTTGGATAGTGGTGGTAAATGGCCTTGAGAGTCGGTTCAAGTAGTCAAATTCACTGAAGCAACTAATTTGGACATGTCATAGTCATTACATAAGGTCCTTTCATTGCAAGGCTCTTTTGAAAGGGTCTAGTTTGCATTGTCTAAATTAGTATGTTGGAAATCTGGCTGGCAAAAAATCATGCCATTTTCCAAATAGATGATGAGTGAAATGGAGATGGTGGAAATTAAAGCTAAAGCACTGCTATATAAACATCTTAATTCAAAAGGGATTAAATTCATTCCAGATTAAGATCTAGACAAGTAAGAACTTCAATTGCTAGATCAATTTAATTTTAAATATTCTTGTTCTTCTTCCCAACCCGGGGACCCAGGTAAGTATGTCCACAATCATGTTGGCAGCTTCATATAACTCCACAATTATTTCATGAGTGGAGTCAGACTCAAAAATCCTTCATTTTTTGTTTTGATGGTGCCTTGAAACGAAACCCTGAACTGGCAGGAGTCAATGGGGTTCTCATTAGTCTAAGAGGGAAGATAGCATATCCCTATGGTGTTGCATATATCGACATTGGGATATAAGAAACTCGGTCCTCCTCAAGACAGGAGAATTCCCTGTTTTATGTAATATTTCTCACAATTAATATACAGATGAATTGTATCGAAGCTAATCATCTCAATATACTTGATGGCCTTCTTATGTGTAAGGGAAATCTGATCCTAGTTGAACCTTCAATTCATTTACTAGTAATACACAATATTATTACAACAAATTCTACAACATACCTTATCTAGAATATGGTAGACAAAATACACAAGAATGATGCATACAACCCTTGATTACAGCATTGGTGTTTATAACGAGGCATTTCAGCTCTAAAAGCTCCTTTTCCACCCTCAACTAAACTCTTTTCACATGAATATGTCGTTACTGGCAGCCTGAGAGAAGGGAATTTTTGACCAAACCAGGTTACACAGTGTTCCAGGTAATTGCCCTGCAATCAATACCATTGAAATGTCATTGGAAAGCACATATATAGAGCAATAAAATGATATCCATGGACCATACAAATAAGGCATTAATTAATATACTTTAAGCACATGCTAAGAGTCCTTCACAACATCTAAGCAAGCATTGTTGCTTTCTACAGTAAATATCTACTGGATAAATAGAACATTGAATAAGAGTCCAAAAGAAATGAAAAGTAATATGCATAACTAAAACAAAAAGGCCATAACCCTAAAATAGCAAACCTTTGGAAGGTGTTACACAACATTCTACAAAAATCACTAAATGTCCTTCCTTAGGACTTGATACACATTGAGAAACAGTAGACAACAAATGACAACCATGTACCATAACAGGTAGTTTTAACGTATAAAATCGGGCAGAAACATAATCTGGTGAAAGGCATAGGCCTGAAGTAATATGGATGACAAAGGAAATTAACATCTTTAAATCACGTGCTCAGATTCCTATGAAATTTCTAGGCAAGCCTCGCTGCACTCTACATCAATTATCTCCCAAATGACATGAACATGGAATAAGAGTCCCACAAGATTATGAAAAGTGATATGCATGACCAAACAAGAGTATACCATTAAAAAGCAACCCTTCAAGCAATCCACAACACTCTACAAACATTGTTAAATGTCCTACCTTGGTAATTTATATGGATTCATTAACAACCCAAATCAATGGCTTGAAAAGGATAAAATGACCAAACAAAGCAACAAGTCCTAAAAGGATAGGTCTTTAGAATCTTGTTGTATGAAAACAATGTGGCACTTCCACACTAAAACACACATTTAGAAAAAGCCCAAAGAAACAACAAAAAATAGTGTGGGGTGATGAAATGAAAAAAATATTAATGGACTTGCAATTTCTCTACAAAATTTTCCAGATTTTGAATTTATGGAAGTTTTCTGCCTTCAGTGCTGAAGCAAAACAATAAAGAATATTTCACTAATTGCAGATGAGTAAATTATAACAGTATCCAACTTGCATAATTAGCTAGACCATCTACATAATTAGCAAGACATTTTTATGAGGTAAACCATCTGGAATGCTTTAGCAACAAGTGGTCATTAGCTCTGCTATAGAATGGTCAAAAGCACTTTGGTTCTGTCCCTGCTTATATATACAATCTGTTCCTTGTATACTTCTCCTAACAAATTCTTGCCTCAACAATTTGAACATAACATGTCTTATACCTCAAGATTCTTGATATGAAGAGTGCCACTTACTGCCAAGTGTTGTGCCTGAAGATGCCTTTGAGAGATCTCAAGTCTTCCCTTTCCTTTCTCTGAAAAGATCATACCATAGGAAATGAAGAAACCTTGACTCACAGTCAATTCCCTTTCAGTTACTTGCATAGATCTTTAGTCCACTCAAGTTTGCTTCTTTATAGACTTCTGTCAGCCCTTTGAATAGACCCTTGATCAGACCTTAGAAAGGTTTAGATATACTTCAGATTTCCTTCTTCATGGATCTTTTTGTCACTGATTTGGAGATGTCTCCTTTCTACCCTTTCCTTCTGTCACTGATATATCTTTGATTGCAATCTTTGATAATGTCACTGATGTCTTCAGTGTTTGAAATTTTTTATATAGCAGAAGGCTCAGATTGTACTCCCCTTAAGATGATTCAAACAAGCTTCTTAAGTTAACACACTGTTATTCAATGACTGAAGTGGTTCAGCAAATATCTTTTGAAAACTGACTAAAAAACCCTTAGACAAGCCCTGACCAGGGTGCTTCTTGCCCTTCAACAAAATTTTTCAGATGCAAACAAAATAAGCATCAGGAAAACAATGAAAAAGCCTCAAACGCCCTTGGATTAGGGTTCAAAATTGTAGTAAAAATTTCCTCAGAAAAATTGCTTGAAAACTTCTGACAAACCTGTGAAGAACCCTCCCCAAGACAACGTGAAAATTAACTTCAAGTTCATAGAAGTGTTACCTTGTCTGCGTGGATATATTTTTGCTTCAGTGGTCGAAATTTGATCTTAGAGCTACCTCAGGAAGAGGGCCAAACTTACCTCATTGACAGAGCAAAATAGCCTCAGATAAAAATCTATTGAGCAGGCCGAATAGATGCTACAGGTAGCCGCAGAGATCCTTGTCAAGGGAGGCTAAAAATAATCATAGAACTGTGCCTCAGATGGTGCCCTCAAGCAGGCCAAAATGGGCATCAGGAAACCAGATCCGAGCCTCAGAAAAGACCAACGAGAAGTGCCTCAGACAAGTCAGACATAGCATTAAGAAAAGAGAAAAGTCTGCCTCAGAACGAATCAGATTTGGCCTTCTAAATGCCAATGAACAGTCACAAAAGAAGGCTTTCAACACAGACCTAAAAGGCTCCAATGTGTTTGAACTTTAATTGCTTGCATGCTATGAATCTTGTGTGTATACAACATCTAGGTAAAGTCCTAGATCTACTGTTTCCTGTTAGTTACCCATATTTTAAGTTCTATTTGTTGTTCCTTCTAATATTTTTTTTTTCTGTTTAAGTATCGGTTTAAAATGTTAGTTTGGACATATCATGACTAAAACAATCTATAAACATAATTATATTGATGTGGGCTTCTTCTGGAATACTTTGTAGTATCATTGTGGCATCTAGTTGTTGTTCCTTCTGCTTTTTTATTTTATTTTTCTGTTTGAGTGTCGGTTTAAAATGTTAGTTTGGACATCTCCTGACTAAAACAATCTATAAACATAATTATATTGATGTGGGATTCTTCTGGAATACTGTTTAGTATCACTGTGGTTTATGTGTAGTAACGTTAGGTTGCCTAGCCACCCTGGCCAGATCACTGATGATCCTGCATTTTCCTCTTATATTCTTCTTCATAGATACAATTTAGGGAATGGTTCATGGAGGTCTATGGGCTCTTAGTCATTTACCTAAGATGTCCAAATCTCAAAAGTTTGTGCACATTAAATGTTTCTAATTTGAAAACTAAATATTAGCAGGGTTTGTTATTCTTGTAGTTCTCATTGGCTAATCCTAGGGACTAGAAATGACTACGAGTCTCATTACATTGGAGGTTGGGTTTAGGATCTATGTTATCGTAAAAAAATGCGATCGAAGCCAATCGCCTTTATATCTGATTTTCCCGAAACTTTATGTTTGATATACCTCCCGTTATCGAATTTGAAGAACCCTAACGAGCGTAAGGATTGTATCCCCATTTTCCTAGGCCAACTTATAATCTTTCACCGTGCTTGTCTATAGGGGAGGTCATATGAGACATGAACTTGTGATCATCGGTTGAAAAACACCACTGTGTGCTGCGTGCTAACTACATGTGGGTCGATTTCATGCCCATTTGGGTAAAGAGCATGACAATCATTGTCTTACATCCATTTACCCCCTTTCGATCTGCCCGCACAAAGAGACCAATCACCCTTGAATGTTTTTAGAGTAGTGATTTTTTACTGTCCGTAGACCAAGAAGTTCTTGTAATTTGAGTAAATGATAACGTCACTGACTTGTTTGATTTTGATTATGCGAAATGGCATAGTGAATACAACCGTACCCCCATCCTCATCTAGTGTAGACTCCATTGCTTCTTTTTTCATTGCTAATTGGAATGGTAGCAACATTATTTCTGGTTCACTCGTTGGCACAACTCAAATGGCTATGAATCCATTCATGACCCGAAAGCTCTTTTCGGTGCATGAAATTTTCTCTCGGTTCATACGCTTAGCATCGATAGATTACTTCTAGACTACGGCAAACTATTTTTTGCTATGTAAATTTGGTGTCCGAGAAAAGAAGTAGATGGGCAAGATCTTCAACATTGATTCTTTTTTTGTAAAGGCAACGAATTGCTTGAACTTTGCCTCTATTGGGGTTGGATTTGTTACACAATTTCTAAGCCAAAAGTGAATAACTTGAGCCTCAACTTTGAAAATAAGAGAAGAATAATTTGGTCTTGTAGCAAAAGAATTTTCACCCACATTTAACATTATTTGCATTTATAATGGACTCCCGAAACTACACACTTTATCTAATGAAACTATGCTTGTTGTAACACCATTTCTGCTATGTGAATGTGTTAGTTAAGGAAAAATACGTATGATTCATCAAAGATATCGACATCTGAAAACAAACCAAAAGCAAACGAAAAAAGGCATATATTCCCATGTTTTCCATTGTATCATCCAAATTATCAACTTGTAAACCAATACAATCAACAAGCTATGGAAAATTTATAGTTGAAATCCAAGGTGACCAAGTCCTTCCATACAATACGTGTGATCATTTAGTCGACATTTTACTTGCAATAAAATCCAAATGAGGAGTTTCAAAACTTAGTCCAAATATTAAGAAAAAAAAATTGTTCCGTATCCGAGTTATCAAAGAAGAGTGGTTGGATTTGAGAAGTTATATATGAACAACAACAAGACGACCATCTAGATCGATGACTTTTCCAAATACTTCTTCGGCCACCGAATGAAACTATTTTCCTTCTCCTTCAAACGAACACATCCATCTATTTTATCTTCATATGGAAGGAGGGATCTTACTTGTGACATTAATGACATTTTCATTTGCGTCTTCCGGACCAAGTGGCACTCCATGTATGATAGAAATTGATCGAATTCGTCCCAATGCCAAAGCAATAGCACTCGTCATATGGATCTAATATATTCACTTTGTCACCTACTTGGAGTAGGTCATCCCATACCGAGTTAATAAGCACTTTCAAAAATGAAAAAAGTATACATAGATATTAGGAAAATAATAATTACAATTAAATTGCAAAAACATACATAGCTATTTAATTAACTAAATAATATGCACTCACCGAGTTAATATCTCGAAATACCAGCAGATTTGGCATCGTTTGGGAATGTTCAGTGCATCAATTTTGTCATATTTTAGAACTCTCGAGGTAACCATTTTTCCTTTAACATCCTATACGTGATTTCATTAGGCACAAATCAAATATTACATTAAAACAAAATAAGTTTTAACATAGCAGAAAATAGTAAATATAATATTAAAACATAAAAATATTAATAACACTAAAATAGAAGCATATAGGTCTTGTAGATATCTACAAAAACATACCTTCACATGTTCATGGCCCTTTTTTTGAGTCATTTAGCATTCTTGCACCACCCTAAATTTACATTTTCTTCCCTGTGATTGACAAGAATTGCCAATAAAAGAATGCTTCATGAGTGAAGGGAAATGGAACCAAAACATTAACATATTACAAATTCAAGTGAAGCATCGGTTGCAGGGGGAATTATAATTTTCTTACCTCATCTAAATCAATGTTAAATCCCTTCTTTTTTCCATCCAAACGAACAAGAGGTTCAATGGAGGAGGCTATGGTTGACATTGTCTTTGCCAAACCAGATATACATTGCATTGCATGATTATAATCCTTACTATGGTTTTCAACGAGTAGATAAAGCTCCTATTTGTCTACTCTCGACGTCAATAGATGGAAAAGAACTTTCTACTCGGATTTTCTGACATATAATTATGTTTGGAATTTTCCAAGTCTGCCATATAATGAGCCATTTCACTCACCACTGGTTCTCTTTTAGCTTCTTCAACCTACAAATAATTTTCAACGCACAACTAGTTGGATATTAAGAAAACTCAAAACACATAACACAATGTACAATATTCAACAAAAAAAATTGTATACTTACAAATATTTGTTGTTTGGCTCACAACCCACCCCCGACCCAAAAAATATCGAGCCTTCACCTGCTCTCTTGCTTTCTTCGCTCTTATACTCTTTGACAAATACTCTTCAGCACGCATACTTTCCTTCAAATATTCCCATTGTTTGGGAGTCAAGCTACTCTCCCTATCTTTTCCATCCAAGATTAATTTTCTGCATTTATGCCTAAAGTTATTCATCAAAATTCTCATTCTGCGCTTATAATATTTACTAGAAATCCTTCCACCAATAGTCTCAAACACATTTTCTATTTGTTGGATCACTTGATCAACATTTCTTGGATCTTGATATGCAAAGTTGGATTTGGTAACATCCAAATGAGACCTTATTCTTGTGCCCAACTCTGTGGCCCACCTTGACGCATTTGGTCCAAGTAGGCTCACCATATTTTACCTCAATCAAGTAAGCCTTCTTCCCTTCGATTTTCGTTCTTTGGCTTCCTTTCTCGTGGACCTATAAAGGCTTTGACTAATTCTTTGTCTTTTCACTAAAGTCGATACATCTTCAAAACCAAGACTAGGTGATGGTAAATCACTCATACTTGTGGCTAAAGAAGGTATGGGCAGTTCCTAGCACCTTACTTGGAGAAGATGTAATTGGTGTGCTTTCCGTGGAAAAAAGACCGAATTGGTTGCTCCTTGTCCACAATAGGTGTGGCACTAGGTTGCACACAAATCTCCTCGGATGTGCCTTCAAATCTTTTCTTTAACTGTAAATAAATTTCTTGCAACTCGCTTTCATCGAATGTGCCAATTTTTCACGAACACCTTGGACATGATCATCCGATATATCGGAAGTTGATCATTAGAATTGTCGCTTCATCTCCATGCATTGAATTACCATGGCGTTTGCTTCTACGAGTTGGCAGGGGATATGTCTTTTCTTGCTTTTTTGTTTATTCTCATTGTCTATGGGATCCAAGTTTCCCCTATATTAAAAAAAACTTATCAAATAATGGCCTACATCATCAAATATATTATATACAACTTTCATTAAATATGCATAGAAATAAAAAGTGATGAAGAGTAACTACTTACTTATTCACCAAACCAAGAGATGAGAAATATTCTTTATTTTTTGTGATGTGTTCTTTACGAACACGCTCGTATTCTATCATATTTTCATCACTGCTAAGATCATTTTTACATTTCAACCCCTTCTTCATAGTATTTATGTCCTACATTTCACATTTAAAGAAAAAATATTAGTGCATGGATAAATAACAATTACAAAATATATCTATTATACGATCATGCATTATGATCAATGAGAATGAATTATCCTTAAATTGATAGAAGGAACACTTTAATCAAGTATTAGCACCTTATCTAGAATTATGGATTCTATTTTTTTTAATTGCAAAAAAAATTGTAATATTTGCATAAATTTATCACATAATAAAAACATAGCATATTGCAATTGGGAATGCAGATTGGTTGTCCCACCATTGTAACATTATTGAATCTATTATATGTGTATCAGGCGTCGATCCCGTACAACTTTGGTGAAGAGCTCCTGAACCATATTAAGACTTTGAGCCCAAAGACTTACATTTAGCTTCGAGGTTTGCAAAATGAAAATCAAATATCCCACAATAAAAAGATACGCATCCCCCAATTTAACAACTAAAATAACATTAGAAGAATCTAGATTTTCCCGAGGAAAAAAAAACAACTATAGAAGTTACAAAATAAATATTAAAGTTAGCATAACTTCATGTAGACAATTTCATTTATGGATCTAGTAATCCTCTTTAAGATAAATTGAATCACTTCATGCTACAATAGAGTCACTGGAATGAAACAAAATTCACACAACGTGAAAAATGAATGATAAATTTCACACAGAGTTTAATACAACCATCCGGCTAATCCCATGGACAAAACAATAAAATCCATTTGCATAGTGAAAATTTATGCCATAAAGTCAAGGTGATAAATCATCATCATGATCATTTGCGTGGTCATCAAGATCACAATCCCGATCACTTGTGTATACATCCGCTTGAGTTCCTTCATTGTCCTCGTACATTATATTGTCCCCTGCCATGAATTATGTTTTCTAACTCGCCTCTTCACTCGGGAATCAATGCTTCATCTTCAAATAATCTATCACCATCTTCGTATTCTTCCTCCAATGTTTCTTGTAAACTATTACATTGCCCATCAACCATTATATCAACATACTCCATGAATTTCCTTTTTGAGCGGGGCTCTATTTGAATGACATACGACCATC
This sequence comes from Pinus albicaulis, assembly GCA_034641835.2. NCBI lineage: Eukaryota > Viridiplantae > Streptophyta > Pinopsida > Pinales > Pinaceae > Pinus > Pinus albicaulis. The sequence goes on from CM076570.1 coordinate 916,806,989, forward strand.
CCTGAGCTTGTCACATCATCAATTAAAAATGCTTGGTTAATTTGAATAGGGTAAACATATGGCTCATTGGTCTTCGAGCAAAATTTGGCGTGTATTTTCACGTACAAATCCATACTCATCATGTTGTATTGCAGATGGCTTGATCCATTTACATTTTAATAATATAGGACTAGTTTCACCATAATCAACTTGAATAATTTCTTGTATGAATCCAACATACAAGTTATTTTCAGTGTTGTGATGAAATTCAACACTAACAATACAATCACAATTTGCCTTTCCTGTATCCCTTTCTTCCACTCTTAAATGAGTACCATAGGCCCACTTCCCACTGAAAGAAGAAGCCCATATACTTGGAGGTTGTGAAAGTTGAATTTCCTCCTTCGTCATATCTTGAACTTCTTGTCGTGCATCATTAATTGCATCGACAATCCAATCATCAAATTTTGGAAAAGAACGATCTCCAAGGTTCAAATCTTGATGTGTACGCTTTCGAGATGGATGCATCCATTTTTTAAATCTCTTCTTCGTATTTTCTCGCATAGAATATGAAAAGTAAGAGTGATAATAATTTAGCTATTAAATGAAATTAAATAAATAAATTATGATGTTAATAATATTTTACCTACGCCACTTATCGAATGATGATGTGTTTTGAAGAACATATGCATGTATGGCAATTCTTTCCTCATTTGATAGCTTGAAGCAACGCCCATTTTCTTCTAATACTTCACCTGCAACTCTCTGGTCGTCATCATCATCCCATACACGCCGATTGACATTGCTAAAATCCTTCATATATTCTGTGCAAAACCCTATGGCCTCTTGCATTAAATATCCTTCACAAATGCTACCTTCTGGGTTTTGCCTTATTACGAACAAAATTTTTCCAAACTTTCATGTATCGCTCTATAAGATACATCCATCTTGTTCTTATTGGGCCACAATGCTCTAGTTCATGTTCTAGATGTATAAGAAGATGCATAGAAATATTGAATATTGTTGGTGGAAATTCTCGTTCCAATAAGCAGAGGACTTCAACAACCTCTCCCCTCAAATTATCAAAGTTTGAAGGATCTAGCACATGCAAACTCATTCTTTTTAAGATTCGGCCCAACCTTATAATTGCCAATCTTGGTCCCTTTTTCCAAACTTGATGTGACTCGCAATAGGTAAAATATCCTCAATTATGACATGATAGTCATGGGTCTTGAGGCTTCTTAAGCTATTATTTTCGGTTTGGCTTCTAATATTACAACTTACATATCCAAGTAGGAAATTGAGTCCGAGACATCAACTTTAAGAATTGTGCACATTGATCCTTTGTCCACACATAAGAGCAATAGGTTTTTTGTATTTTCCATTACCATATTTTTTCAACCCAAAGATTTCGACGAATCTTTAGTTCTTTAAGGTCTAGGCGTGATGACACCGTATCATATGCACCAAAAAGAGTTTCTATAATAGCAAAAGCTATGTTTTTCTCATATGCATAAAGTCAACAAAGTATGCCTAATGGTTATATGCTTAAAGTATGGCAATTTATAGAATATGCACACTCTTTTTTACACCACTATCGTAAAGTGGATCATTTTTTACTACCACGAATGCCACCATTTTCAATAAATTGCATTCTTTTTTCTCCATTATCAATAATGTAATCACTTGTTATTGCCAGTGGTGCTTCACGATTCTCTTCCTTACCATTGAAACGTGATTTTTGTCGACGATATGGATGCTCCATTTTTGAGGTAAGCACGATGTCCACAATAAATACACTTGTGCAAACTACTTGAGTGCCTCACAAAACCTTTAAAGATGCAAGTTTGGACATCCATGGTATCCATGAACATTGAGACCAGTCAAAGTGCCATATGCAGGGAAGATCGTGGATTGTAAATAATAAAGAAGCTCTTAAAAATGAATTGAATTGAATTACCATCCCCTAAAATTTGAATTGCTTCAATTCCTTTCCACAATTCCACTAGCTCATCAAATAATGGTTCTAAATAAACATCAATTGTATCCGAAGTCACACTTTTTTTTCCCCCGATATGATCAATGGCAACATCAAGAAAAATGGCTTCGTTACTAACCATGGAGGCAAGTTATAATTTATTAAAAACACTTGCCAAGTTGACCATTTAGTGCTTTGATCTGAGAAAGGGTTCACCCCATCTAGAGCTAAACCCTGATCTTATATTGCGAGGATCTTGGGCAAAAATTAGGGGATTTATTGTCAAATTCCTTCCAAATCTTAGAATCAGCCACAAATCGTTTTTTTCCATCAGTGCTCTTGTTTTGGGCATGCCATTGCATTAGCTCGGCAATGTCTCGACATTTGTACATTCGAAGAAACCGTGGGATTAGTGGAAAGTGGCGAAGAACCCTTCTCGCAGCTAAATTTGATTTCAACCCTCGGTCTATACCTCCCTTCTTTACATTTTGGACATTCAGATCTCACTTGCAAGATTTTTTGCGAAATAATACACAACCATTCACACATGTGTGGATGTTTTCATACCCTAAGCCTAGCTTAGTGATTTGCACTTTACATGCTCTTCGTTTTGTTGGCAGTGTGAGTCGGGTGGTAACAATCGTTGTAAAAAATGCCAATAACTCATCAACACTCTCATTTGTCCAACCATGCACCACTTGCAAGTTAAGAATTAAAAGGATTGTTCTTAAATGACTTAAATTGCAAGTACCATACACAGGTTTTAAAGCATCCTCCATCAACTTCTGCCATTCATCCTTGAAACCCTCATTCAAAATTCTATCAACTTCAATCCCTTCATCAAAGGTTCCTACCTTTTCATTTGTGTTTGTTGCCTCTTCATCTATGTCTAGTGCCTCTACATCTCTCATGCTATGCAATTCTATCCTATCCGGATAACAATTTTGAGGGAAAGGGCTTATACCGCTATGCCCATATTTTAGCATATGTTGAAAAATCACACTTCTTTTTTCTCATTTTCCCACCACGACAATCATTACATGGACATGCATATTTAAGCAAGCTCTTCTCATCAGCTATTCTCTCATCATGTGCATGGTATTCATCTCGTTGTCAAAATTGGGCTTTGACTCATCTTCAATTTTTCTACATTCAAAGATGAAACTAATATGTTAACTCTTTAATTTCAACTCTTTTCGTAACTTTATTTTTAAAAGAGAAGTTTCAACTCCTATTTGAGCACAAATGTCAATTGTGAAAACTTTTTAGAAACAACATATAGGAAGAGAAGACTACACATTTTTTACCAGATGTGAACACACCCATACACAACAATCACATAGTTAAACAACAAAAGAAAGTCATATTTGAGAGAAAGCTTTTCGATCAACACTTGTTTGAGGAGATATTTTTTGTTGTATTTACACCGCTTTGAATGCAGATCTATCAAAGATGACAAAGAAAAAATTTTTGGTTTTGAACGTAGATCTATCAAAGCATTACAGACAAAATGTTTTGGTAAATATATTAGCATTCTTAAGGGCACAACCTTTGCGGACATTTTTTAAACATTCATTACATCAATAGTGAGGAGAAGAACACGCCAATGGGAGTTGCCTTAGCCGCAAATAGGATGCATCACTCAGCTAAAGGGGAGGCACTTGGCAATGATGAAGTCACAGTTACCAGTAGTGAACTCTCTCCTTTAAGGCCTATTTCTGCCATGTTCCCAGTGTTCATTCCTAGAAAACGAGGGCACTCCAATTGAGGGCATCACTTGCCTATTCATGGCAGCATGACGAGTTACAAATTATCACCTTTTTGGCACTTGAAGGGAATACATTCTGTTTTTGGCCACTTGCATGGAGGGCACATTAATGAAGGATTTACACCACATTCTCTCCTTATTCCTAGCATGCAAGAGGGTACATTATTTGGAGATTTACATTACTTTTCTAAGCTTGAAGAAGTTCACCCTAGTAGAAAATATGCATTTGGAGTCATATTTGTTATTCCTATCTTCATCTATAATTATGTGAATGATCTTTGATACTCATTCAAGACCTTCACAAGATGTAATAATATTACCTAGGATAAAATTTCTCTTAATAAACTCTAGTTGATCAAGAAAAATGGCTCAGACTGCCATAATCCTGATTATAAGACACATTACAAAGTGTGATAGGCCAACAATTTCTCACTATGTTTATCTTGTTGTCTATCTTGAAATTGTTAATCAAGGTTGTCATTGATGTCAATGTGGCATTGACCAAGATGTCAATATTCTTGAGATGCCTAGACCCTGTATGATGTCAAGATGACATGGTTGATGGAGGACCATTTGATGACATGAACAATGTCTAGTGACATGACATGAAGAACACTTGAGGACTTAATGACATGGATATTACTATACTTGATAACATAGATGTCATGGACAATCATGGAAAATTGTTGGAGGGCACTCTTGAAATTATAACAAAAATGATCTAATTTCAGGAACAATCACAAGAAAAATATTTGTTGTCACCTTGGAGGCATCCTTTCGCATTGGCTCCTTCACCATCTTAAAGAGGACTCTTTCCTCTTTCCAACAAGCCCTCACTCAACTCCTAACTCCAAATACTCTAAGAGAAATTGATTTTGAAGTTTACATCATAGTTATTAAACCGGAACCTATGGACCTGGCCTGTGGACCTAATGAACTGAAGTTTCGAACTAGAACCGGTCTAACCAAATGAGCGGTCAGATCTCAATGAACCAATTTTAAAAAAAATACATTAAATAATTAGTTTTTAATAAAAAAAACTATTCTCAAGATTTGCAACCTTGATTCCAAGCCAATAGAGACAAAATATGCAAAGTTTGCTCATTTATATACCATGCAAAGGTGAATATATCAAAATGGCACCAAGTGCAATTGGAAATCCTAGTGCTACTCAATGTGTTGAGGAGGTGCGGGCAGGAAATGCCTTGTATGCTTGTGGGATTCAAGTGTAGGTGCCAAGGAGGAGCTTTGTTGGAGTAAGCAGCTTTGGTTAAGAGTGATTCCTAGCTAGGAGTTGGTGAGTAGGGTTTTCCATGTTTTCTCTAGTTATGGTTTGAAGAGATTGACTTGTATCAACTTGTAATAAGATGTTGGTATGTAGATGTACTTCATCTCTTATATATAAATGAAGTGTTTAAGTCTGTCCAAATACTTGCATCACTTTCAACTTGTATTATCTTCTTGTTTAGGGGATTCAAGACTATTGTTCAAGCTCGATTTCACCTATGATATTGTTGAAATTGGTGTGATTTAATACACAAACGATAGAACATAAAGGAGCATATTTTCTATCGTAATAAAAAATATTTCGGATCTTTTATATGCTTGACAAAGTGTGCCCCTCGCATGTTAGACATTGTTGGCAGTGAAGTCCACATATATGGTATTTATTCTCTTGAGTCGCTCGGTGATTTGGGTTGAAGTGAATTTAAGTATTTGCTGCTATAATTGAATATTTCGATTGGCCCCAAGACTAAAATTTCATAGGGAATAGATCTAAGAAACATCATGTTTTAGGTGAAATTACTCGAATTTGCATTATACCCCATATTCATGAAATTCCTACCGTGACTATCGGAATGACGTGATGTTCATCCGTTCATCGGGAATAGATCTAAGAAACATCATGTTTTAGGTGAAATTACCGAATTTGCATTATAGCCCAGATTCATGAAATTCCTACCGTGACTATCGGAATGATGTGATGTTCATACTGTTTCATTGAAGATTATTTCTAGAATGTCTGAACAAAGAAGACAAGAGGCCGAGGAGGAAAAGTCTGATTTGAATTTGTTACAAGGTAGATTTCCCTGTAGAATTCGTACTATCGTATAGACCCCCCCTTGGAGACACAATTGTGAGGGCTCGGGATTACAATCCTATGGCAAGAAATTGTGGATAGTCATCTCGGTTAGTAGCTCGGATTGCAGAGATTACAAACTCGTGGACAACTTGGTTTAAGGTTGGAAGTCCCTCACATGCATATATACCCTCGGACCTTAACTCATTCCTCGTGCTCGTGATATTACAATCCGCAATAGGAGCTTTAGTCCTTGTGTAGTCCCTGTAGCTTATTTGCTATGGAAAATCACATGTGGTAAGCATATTTGTGGAAGTATTATAGCTCGGATCTCGAAGCTTGAAGGGTCAAGCTTGTAGACCGAACTTTGAACCAGATGAATTGAGGCTATCTCAGCTATATGTGCTAAGGTTCGGTACTAAACTTACACCTTGAACTCGTGACCGTATTAGACTTGGACATGAGCAAGAAATAAAATCGGACGTGTTGTGAAGAGACATTTGGACTGATCTCAATGTAGACTTCGGACCTGTTGTCGTCGCACCCAAATTGCGGACCTCCGTATTTTTAGACCGGTGTGAAGACTCCAAAAATCTAAATTGTGATCATCTATTCATCTCGAATCTGTGGCATACTCCTGTAAGTTAGTGTGAAAGTGGACATTCGAGGCGTAATAAAGGGCATCTTTGTCACTTATTCTATATGGGATACAAGACCAAGAACACCATTGAAGCTTGTTGAATTGTATTACGGTGAATCCCCTTGTGTAGGTTTGGTTGGTAAAATGGAAGCACTATATTAAAGGTTGAAAGCACAATATTGAATTTGTTTTTGAAAATCCGAAATTGAGAAGAAGCGACCTCTCGAAAGAGTTTATGTACAACCTTCTTAATGCAGGGTTGAAGCCTTTTTAAAGGAGATCCGAGATCAAGTCTAAGATTAGGATCGTAAAACATAGGAAACTTGACTACAGTATGTAATGGTTCATATGTAATGGATCGAGCCTTTTTTAATTCACATATGTAATGGTTCATATTGGTTGTGTTCATTAATTGATTACGTATTTACGTTATATTACATCATATAGGTTAGATTCCCATTGATTTGATTAGGATGATCAGTATATCCATAAGTAAGATCATAGACACTTAAGGTTGATAGATATGCTTGTTTATACAGAGAGTGTTAAGATAAGGAATGTAGTCGCTTGTCCGCATCGGGCAAGGTCATTGAATGTTGAAACTAAGGGGAATCACCGTACTCATATATCATGATAAGCTCTTAGTACTCATATAGCTTAACTTACCTGTATTACTATCATGTTGAATGTGATCCATATTATGCAGATTACACTCTATCCCAATCATAACCCTTTGCTAGGATGTGTCAATACTTCATATGGTAACAATACTCATATTACCTTACTAGCTCTTTCCATATTAGGTTAGATTGAATACCTGGGTCTTAGCTTATGATATCCGCATATAAGCAATGGTGATGATACTAGCCACTATGAGTGATTCAAGGGTGATACATATGCTCGTAAGTACTCCCTACTCGATTCAATTGAATACTGATCTTTGGAATGGGCTTTATGGTTCTTATTTACCTTAATCACGTATAGGGTTCTAAGTCACTCTATTGATAAGATGATCAAGCTGTATTACTATGAGACCATGTTTACCCTTTGTTATGGAAGTACACACCCTTTATTAGTATAAAGTACAGGTAATAGCGTGATATCACTAATCTTTATACCATAATAGAGCTAGTATTACTTTCATGCTATTAGTAGTAGTATCTGTGTAGAAGCTAGGATATGTGTATAACTAACTAAGCTTGTCCTTGTGTAATCATTAAACATGTCCATGCTACTTGTTCTTTTGTCTTATATTGATAGTGTAATCATGGAAACATAAGCACTGAGTACATCTTACCGTATTTATGTAATATACTAACATGTAGTGATCTCCTATTAATAGGGTTGAAGCTGATCTATTACCATTGATTTCACTTACATAACTACATATCCCCTGTAATATGGTAGCCTCCAGGTAAGTGATAGCAAGAATTGGGCCTTCTTGGAACTAGGAAAATAAGGTTCAACTAGACCTATATACTAGACCTATATACTATATGAACACGTCTATATGGTTATATAATATATTAACGCATATGCACACTATGACGAGATCTTATGTAGGCCTGGTTTCACGGATCGACAACCTACCTCAACTAGCCCGAACTCTGACACCTACTTAGATATGGCACCACCGGTTCGACTAGGACCAGAACTATAGGTCTAGTATATAGGTCTAGTAGTACGAGCCTCGAGAACTTGTACATGTTTTTATTTCAACCTTTCACACCAGATCATAAACAGTACATTTCTTAAATCGAAATCAACATATACAGTGAGCGAATAAGGGCAACATAAACTGGTTTGGAGGCTTATAAATAAGTGAAAAATATCAGTTTTGAAGGGAGAAGTGGACCAATGTTGACCCCTTGAAAACAATGATCCTTACCAAAAAAAAATCGTATGAATCGACAATATCTTAAAACAAACAGAGCAGATGCAAAGCCAGGAAATAGAAAAATATTAAATCCGACTAACCTGTGACTCTGGTATGCAAACTTCAATTGTTTATTCTGTCGGCTACCGCTCTTCAAAAAGCCTCCAAGTTCTTTGTCTAATGTGTTTTTATCCATGATAAAACCTCCGATTATATAGAAATTCGCAGCCCTAAAATAACCCTCTTGCCAACAAAGAAAGTCCTCCCGCCAAGAGCAAAACTTTGGCACCAAATAACCAAAGACGACTAGTTTTTCATCGAATTTTTATCTAAATTTGAGAACTAACTACATGGCGCCGGCTAAGAACAACCAGCTTTTCCTCTATTCTTGGGTCGTCATACTGGTGAAATCAACGATGACCTCTCCGCACTTCGACTTTTGACGGAATTCCAATGTGGCATGCCCTCAAAACCTTGTCTTTCCCCGACTTCGACTTTGAAAAAACTTCAAAGCATGCCCTCAAAACCTAGTCTTCCGAACCGATTAAACCAATTGAACAACGAGTTTCAAAGTCGGGATTCATACCAACATTTATGATAAAATCAACGCATGCCCATGCAAATGTTCGACTTCGACTTAGTTTCGATGCCCTGTCTCCCTGAACCAGGTGCATGCCAATGTTCGACATCGGCAAGTCTGAAATAAACCACTTGTCCGTCTCCTTGAACTAGTCGAAGAGCAAGTCTGAGAGCAAGTCTGAAATAAACCATTCAGTTATCAAAAGCGAACTTCTACATAACATAAATTTTTCTTTTTCTTTTTATTATTTGTCTTAACTTGTCTCAAATAAAAAAATACACTCTTTCTATAAAAATGATGATATATGCCAAACATACCACCAAACTTTTTATTATTATTATAAAGTAATTATTTTTTTTTACTTTCCATTATTAATATTTGTTTTGTTAAATATAAAAATTAAATATATTTATTAAACCAATAATCATAAAGCATTGATAATACAATATTTTTCATAAATATTATTATTAAAATTATATAAATAAAATAATAAACCATAGATAATAATATGAATTATAACTTCTTTAACTTTCCTATAAAATCTCTTTCTCAATTGTCTATAAAAAATATATGTATTAATATCCATATCCCTTGCAATATTCATGTAAATAGTGAAGTATTTTATTGTTAGAGCAAAGATAGAATTAAATCAATTTCAATAATTTTGGGAAGAGTATTATAATTCTATTATTCTTTTATGGACATTCCTTGCAATGATCGCAAGAGGTTTGCATTGCATATCATTAAGTGTGAAAGTCAAAGAGGTTTATTTTTTGTTGAGAAAATAGTGAAAATGATTGTATAACATTTTTCTTAGATTTTAATTTGTTATCTCAATGACTTAAAAGAATATATATATATATATATATATTTATAACTAATATGTATTTATTGATTAAAAATATGGAGCGATTATGGTCAATATTTTTTTAATGAAATAAAGGCATTAGTTCGACTTAATTCCACTTTTGTTGTGGACACTCCTTGATTAAAGTCGTGTTGGTGAGCGCGTTCGGTGTTACGAGAGCGTTGTATAGTGATTGGGTGAGCTGGGCAGGACAGGGTGCGGGCAGCCAATCGACAATCGTTGGGGCGGATCGAGAACTCATGGTGGCAAGGGGAATCATGGGTATAATATTGATCGCTTTGAGGTAAATGAGGGGTAGGGTATCCAGCATTAATGTTTCTTGGAGACCTGTCATCCAGTACTTATCAAAAACCTAATGGAAAGAGTATTGGACACAACTGAGAGAATTTTAACAGTACTACAGATGGATTCAGAGAATCTTGTATAAGTGAAATGTAACACTTCAATATCAAAAATGCAATTTTCTATTTATGGCATGACACAATTAAAAATTATTGACATAAATGACTAATTCATATACTTGTTTTACTAGTCATATTTTTATTCTTGGACTATAATATTAGTGATTTACATTAATCATTATTAATTTAGTCATATATTTTAATCCTAGGCTAAATTAGTCATTTAAGTTAGTCGCTTTTAGTTTAGTCACTTATTATCTAGTCATATATTTTATCCTTAGACTAAATTAGTCATTCAAGTTAGACGTTTTTAGTTTAGTCACTTATTATCTAGTCGTATATTTTATTCCTAGACTAAATTAGTCATTTAAGTTAGTCATTTTTAGTTTGGTTACTTAAAATTGCTCAAATTTAGTAGTAATTCACTTGAAATAATAGCGGTGACTAACTTTTTTAGTCACTTGGTCATTAATTTCATCATTTTTTACTAGTGATGGTACCTTAAAATCTTACCACAATTGGTGAGTGAAAGCATTTGCGAAATGGCATCATGAGTGGAGCCTTTTCCAAAAGAGATTATTAATTTACATTACAATATATACAACATGTAGTTAGTGTTCCATCCATGTTAGCGCACACACCTGATGGTATTAGTCCTTAAACTAGGCCTACATGGTATATATATTCACATACAGGCCAGTCACAAGATTTTCAACAAAATCACATATCGAAATCCACCAAACCATGAATATGATAAATTGCTTCCAAATATGCTGTGGACTAGGCATAGAAAATCATTTCACAGTAGGTTAGGGATCTAAGAGAATTATTTAAGAGTTCCTTCTAGGTAAGCTAGCATTGGTATTACTATTGTTAAAGGGGGTGGCCTACAAGGATACATTGGTAGCTATTGATGCAAGAGCATAATTTCAACAATTTTTTTCAAAATTTGTATTTGTCCTCCAGAAGGTCTTAGAGATTTATAGAAGAGGAAGTGGGTTTCCTTGTTGTCCTATAATTTTGTAGAATTTCTAATTTCATATTTGGGATAGGAAATTTTAGTAATTTTAGGCATAAGTTAAGATTTTGTTTGATTTTTAAGGCCTCCTAGTCATTAGGAACATTGAATCTTATGATTAGGATTACTTGTGGCATCCTATGTATTTTTCAAACTCCAATACACAGAGGCAAATATGTGGAGGACATTTGGGGGAAGTGTGATTGTCCATAAAATGTAGATCCAATTTGGGGAACTTGTAGCTCTTTTCCTTGGACCCTACTAGTTCTTAGAGGTTGTATTTGGAGCGGTTAGCAGGAAAAAGCATAATATGCCCAAGAATATTAGTGTTGGAGCACCTGTGGTTTGGGAGAAAGGATAAAGGGTTCTAGGAGTTAAGGGGTTTAAGGTTTAGGAGCAAGCGGTTAAGGGTAAAAGGTAAAGGGTTACGACTTATGGGATTTAGAGGTTAGGGGGTTTAAGGGTTAAAGGTTAATGGCTTAGTGGTTAAGGGATTCAGGGGTTAAATATTAGCCATAAAGTTCTTACATATCATGGGATTTAGGGGTTAAGTTTCTAAGGGTTATGGTATTTAAATGTCAGCGAGTTAAGGGGTTAGGGGTTAATGAGTTTAGGGGTTAGGGGTTATGGGTTAAGGGTCAAGGTTTAAGAGGACATGGGATTAGGGTTTCTGTGGTTCAAGGATTCTAAGTTAGGGGTTAGGGGTTAAGGGGTTAGTGGCTTTGGGTTTAAGGGATAAAGGGGTTAATTTATTATGAGTTATGGGTGTAGGGGTTAAGGGATTGTGGCTTTGGAGTTAAAGGGATAGGTATTTTAGTGGTTATGGGTTAAGTGCGTATGGGTTGTGATAATGTGGCCCCTAATCCCCTTGTCAAAACTATTGCGGTTTCCCCTATCAATTTCTCTCATTGCCTTACCTATAGGTCCCCTAGCTCCTATGCGATAAGGCCCTAAGGCTCCTTCTCATTCTCTAATGTTAGGATTATAGATCTCAGTAAACCATGCTCGAACCTCTCACTTCTACCCATCCATGCTACCCTTATGTCCCCTTTCCCCGTTCAATACACCAAAAGATCCCCCTCCCCAAAAATTCATGATAATTGAACATTTGGAGGTGATAATTTAACAACAAATTCACAACTAGTCCATTTAGCCTTGGAGCTATTAGATGTCATTTCATTGAGCCACAATGATAGGTGAGAGCTATGCATAGCTCACTAAAGGTGTATCAAGAGGCTATTAGTCTATTGGCTATAGAATTTGACTCTTTTTATTTGTAACTTAGCGAAATGGAAAAGATGTGGAGATAATATCCATTCTTCTTCTTTCATCGGGCCATGTAAAATAAATGAAGCAAATAGCCTCAACCCCTTGGAGAAGGAAAGTTGAGAACAATAATTAGCATGAACAAACAAATAATCCAATGAGTTAAGTTTAGAGGTGTCTCCCTTTGTAAACAAGCATCCATAAGCTTGTTAGAGTTAGTATGAATCTTTACTAGAGGTTGAGTAGTCTTCACATCACCAACCACATCCAATTGAAAGGTACCAACCCCTACAATAAAAATGATGTCTCCAAATAAGGTGTAGTTAATACCAATAATATCACCTTATGAATCTATTACAATATGATTTGGAAAGTATGTTTCCATACATGTGTGAAAGAAAAAATCCATTTAGTTAGCAAAAGGAAGTCTTTTTTAAGACCTCTAGAAACCCCCTTGAAGGAGACAACAAGGGTTTGAAACCATATAATACAAGTCGATCTATGAACCCTATTTCTGATGTTTTCTATGCATGTGTTTGTTCACTCGGTTTGACATGTGATAGACAATATATGAAGCATTTTTTTCCACATATCATATTCATTAGATATCATGTTGCTAAGAATGAAGTGTCTGGATTAGAGTTAAAGTTCCTATTTTAGTTTGTTGTCTTTTTTTGTCTTTTAGAGTACAAATCTTTCTGGTCTACTGTGCTAAGGAAGTTTGGATTTTAAATATTCAAGGAATATGCGAGCTAATATAAGACCATATTGTAATATTTGAAATAACAAGATGAATTATTTAGCACAATTTATGGTGTTGGATTGATTGAGATGTTTATTTTTGGATGGATCGATGTACATCTCTTTAGCCAATAGGAAAAAATCATTAAGCATTTTTGCAAGTATGTTATTGACATGTTGAAGTGCCATTGAGACTTAGAGGTAGAAGATTTAGACTTGTATGTTGTCACCTATATTCGGGTGTGATGATACCTTGTGGAGGTAGGAAAAGTTTCCATTTTTTTAACTCTTGGATATATTCTATATGCTCTTGAGAGAATTTCAACCTTTTAAATAAAATTACAAACAAATGTACATTCATGCAATAATTACTAATTGATTTGGGGGTGACTCAATAAATTGTAGCATGTTGGCTTGTTGAATTTGTTAGTAAGTTAATTAGGGCTTGATAAATTTGTAAGTTTCGGTGGGATTTATTGTGATTGTATGTGTTTTAGAGAAGCGAGTTTGGAGTGGTGGTTGTGATTCCTTTATTGATTTTTATTTCTTTGGTTCTTCTTCTTGTGCATGCCCACTGTGGTATCTTCTCATTTGCAAATAATTTCTTATTATGTACAGAAAAATTTCTTGTTACATCCTTGAAAAAGTTGCGCAATTGTCCTGATTTATCTCTATAATACCATGAGTTTTCTCGCTTCTTTCAATTGGGCTAGAATTTTCCACCTCAAGAGGGTTGTTATTAAACATTTATTTATTTATTTTTTCTTCAAGGAGGTGTTTCCTTTAAACTCTAGAAGAAGCATTACAAGTGGCTTGATTATAGTTGTCATCAGAATTTGTTTGTGATCATGGGAAAGATAACCCTCATAGGGTGAAAATTGGGTATGTTATACCTATGGAAAACTTTGGCTAACATCCAATTAGATATGTTATACATTGTTCACAATTAGGAGATCGCAGACCATACAATTGCACATAAAAATGCACTACTCCTCAAATATCAGGGTAAGTGCAAGATTATTTATTGAATATAGTTTAGTCACGTGATACAACTATCCCACAACTGTATAGTAGAGAGACCAACATGGAACAAAAAACTTAAAATCAATCAATGCACTCACTTTCATGGGAATTTCATGAACATTTTTATTTTATTATATAATGCACTTTACCCACATCTTGAGATCACACAAAAATGGTATTCATAATAAAGTTTTTTGGGTGAAGTAATTCATTTTTCTTGCAAGATCAAGTTACGTAGTTTTAATGTCTTGTGTTTTTTTGTACATCTGACCGGAAACATACCTTGCAGGAATTTTGAAGGAAATCCCACTCAAATTATCAGAGAATCTCCAGGTGATCTCATTAAAAAAGTATGTTTCTCCTTATATGTTGATTATTCTTGCTCTTCACTCTGTTTTGTATATAAATTCATTTCAATTCATTCATATCATATATACTCAGGCTCCTGGTTCCAATTTAAAGGTCGAGTTATCATCATTGTTTGTTTTTCTTTAGTTGGAATGTGCTTGTGGTAATTTGAGGAGTTTGCAAGAGACGAGAATCTCAAATAGTTGTTGATCAGGCTAATGCAAGTTTTATAAGTAAAATGTGTGGCTTCAATCCCTGATGTCTCAAATTTGGCCGCGCATTCAAGAGCTAGAATGGTCATCCTTCACCCACATTTATCATGAGCTCAATCAACTAGCAGATAAGCTCTCCGAGGAGGCATTCAATTAGTAGCCAGCTGATGAATTATCAGCAAGATCAAGGTTATGGCACACCCAGAAAAAAAAGGCAACTCGCAAAATTTAAGCTAACAACAACCCCTACTCATGAAGCTGACAACTTGTCTGCCTCAAGGACCACTGTCTTCTCCTTCATCAGGTAATACTTTCTCAACAACTCACTCAACTGCATCATTTCTATACCCCCAACAATCTATTTATGTTATTGTGACCATAACATTTTTCGAATAATCTGATGTTTCATAGGTGAATTTCAAATGCCAATTTACTATTTGAAAACCAAATTTTCATCCCTTGTACCTAATGAGCCTTCTTCATTGAATATTTTTTTGAATGGTGTTTTGTTACTAATTTTTATCATTCAATGATTTCTTATATGTCGAGATTCTTCTCTATTTCATGCCTTACAATGTTTCCTTTGCAACATCTGGTGCAATTTTTAGTTTAAATTTTTGCAGATATTTAAAAAATAACAATTTTAGTTCATGGAATGTAACTCAATTGACAATCACCTTGTTATGAAGTTATATTATGTTATAACATGAGATTCAAAGTTCAAATCCCCTTAAGTGGCCAACCAAAAAATAATATTTTTTATATATTTATTTATTATATTTTTAGAATGTGGTTTTAATGAAAAAAGAAAAATATAATATAAAAGAAATAAATATTATGACATGATCAAATTTCATGTGGTTTGAATATCTATTTTTAAATAAAAAATATAATTGTCCACTATCCACTCATGGATATTTTAATGCAAACTTCCGAATGTTAATGATTTTGTGTAATTACTTTTCTTATGGAAAATGCGGTTCACATCTTTCTTGACTTTGTCATTGTCTTAAATAAAGTTTGCCTGCAGACAGATCTAATGTTACACACACACACACACACACACACACTCTCTCTCTCTCTCTCTCTCTCTCTCTCTCTCTCTCTCTCTCTCTCTCTCTCTCTCTCTCTCTCTCTCTCTCTATATATATATATATATATATATATATATATATATGTGTGTGTGTGTTGATGTTATTTAATCAATAAAATAAATATTTTTTTTATCAACAGATGTACCATCTCAAGATTCTTTTAATCTTAATTTAAAAACATCCACACACCCCTTTAAAGTCTCCTTTTAATCTTCCCCCCCCAAGGAGGGGGGGGGGGGGGGGGGGGGGGGGGGGGGTCTCAAACTATTTTTGTCTTAAATATAAAGTTTTGTGTTAAAATACTTTTGTCTTAATTTTTTTTTGTCTCAATTTTTTTTTGTTTTAAATATTTTTGTCTCAAATCGTTTTTGCCCTAAATATAAAGTTTTGTCTCAAACTATTTTTTTCTTACACTATTTTTGTCTTAAATTTTATCTTTAAGACAATTCAATTGATATTAAATTTTAATATAAAATAACTAAAATAAAAGTGACTTTTTAAGACAAAAGATTTCTTTTGTCTTAAAAAAATGTCTTAATGCACTCCACATGTAGTAGTGCATTCAGTCTTTGCCTCTCGAACCCTACAATATATTGGGATTTTTCAAAAGAAAAACTTTAAATATAGGAAAATTAACAAAATATGCAGAGCATATATGTACTATATGTACACTCCTTAGCGTCTGTCTTCATAGATCAAGATTCTCTATTCAAGTGGCGAAAGCTTAGGAGAAGGAAAAGCTGGAGTTGATGCACAATAAGATTCTTTATTTTTGTTGGTTTTGTTGACCTAAAATGGCACAAGTACTCTATTTTCTTCAAAGAAGTCCAGATTTGATGGTTATTTCTAATTTCAGTTACATTAGCCCTATGTTGCTGGTTATCCCTATCTTAAACGTTTCCATTTTATATTATTTTGTACTATGCATGAGCAGTATTGATGTAAGGCAAGAAAACAAAAAGGAGTAACAGCGGTTTAAAAAAGTATAGTAACCATCCAACTTTATCAAATGCTTTAGTGGAAAGCGTAAACGTTGTTCTACTTTTGTTGATATTTTCTTAGATCTTAAACATTTCCATGTAAAATTTTTGGTTGAACTGCAAAGAAAATGAATCACTGATTTAAATAAAATAAATATCTATGTAAAAAGCGTTTTCATAGCAGAATTTTTTTTTTTAAACCGCTGAAATCAAAACAGAGATGGGCTTTGGATTGAATGAGCCCGACTCAATCCAACCATGCCAACTACTATTTTTTCTAATCCTTGCAGAAGAAAGTTGGGCATCTAGGGCTGTGACTTTGGGATCCGGGATTTTGCCCTCAGTGGAATTCGAATTTTATTTTTAAAATTTTTCGTGCCATTGATGGAATGAAAACGAAGACGACAGCGGTGGAAGGGCCGGGCAAAGGAGTCAACGTGCTGCCGGAGAACATAAGGAAAACGGTCACTGGCAAAGTCAATTCGTAGCATAATTAGACTACGCGATATTATTATCCCTTCAAAAAAAGAGAGCGTAACCTCCAATGTTATAATATTCCATGCTGATCCAACACGATAACACAAGCTTATCCATGCAATGGTTGACTTCTCTATGCAATGATGAATTCAAGGTTGAGTTCCACGATAATATATGCTCTTTCTCTTTCTTTTCATCCTTAGGCTTCCATTCCTTTTCTCTTCTTGAAAAAACACCCAAGTGCAAGTTTTAGAATTTCTAACCCCTTAACTTTTAAGTGATGAATTTTTTTTTTTTTTTATAATAAAATAAAATGTTTTTTCTCAAATCTTTCCTTTTCACCCAAAAAAAATGGATATTCATTAAATTAATTTGAAAGAGCTACATTTTACAAATAATTCAATTTTAAATTACCGTATTATTTCTTTTCCAATTTAAGATTTAAATCTTAATGGAATGTATTCTAGTTGTTAAAAATTCTTCAAAGTAACTCTTTGATGCTTAAAATCGGTTTAAGAAAAAATAAATCAATAATTATAAGTACAAAATAAATAACAAAATATTATAGTTAAGAAAATACTAATTAGTAAAAAATAAAATAATGAATGAATATATTATTATTTATTTAATTCATTTTCTTTGAGATTTTATTTTTTATTTTCTAAAAGTATTTAGAAAAATATCTATTATAACAAAAAAAAAAAATTCAAAGATTCATAAAATCTATTTTTTTTTTTTTTGGGTTTTAGTTTTTAGATTCTAATATTAATTAGAAAATATTTATTATAAGCAAAATATATTTTAAAGATTTGCAAAATGTTGTATTTTTTTTTTTTTAATATTGTCAAAATTCTAATATCTAGAATAAATATTTATTATTAGATATACATTTATAAAACTAAATAATTAATAAAAGAATATAATAAGTTATTTATATGGTATCAAATGAGAAAAATGGACAAATAAAACTATGAAAAGTAACCAGCACGGTGATTGGAACATAAAGTTTTTTCTTCCTTTAAATAGATTATTTATAAATAAAATAAAATAAAAATATTTAACAATTAAAATTTATTCAAGAAGGTATGCTAAGAATTCAAACAGATTTCATCCATGTGTCAAGTATAATTGACATTTTATCAAGTTATTGTTAGTTAAAATGAGTTCATGAATATTGAAAACTAAAAGCAAGGTGTTTTGAGAGAAAAATTAATCAAATACATCAAAATGAAAAACAATGCAAACAATTTTTTTTATTGATAATAATAGCTTTGTAAAAAATTATAGTTCAGTGAAATTGAATAACATTAACTTGTCACTAATCTTTTAGATATATACTACTGAGTTGCATACGTGTACACGTTAACTAAATTATTTTAATTTGTTGAAACACCAAATTATTTCATTCATGCACTCAAAACCGTATTTTGATGAAAGTATCAAAACATCATGATAAGCCAGATTCAAGCAGAAAGAGGCATGAAATTGTTAGGGTATTTTAGGTAAACTTGATTCGGTCAAGTTACCAACGATTTTTGGGTTCTATGTTGATTCAGTTTCCATTCCTCCATCTCAACTCACATATTACAAATACACCACTAGGTATTTGACATCCATTGGAAAAATGAGAACCTATGTTTCTAGCAAATATCTATTAGATATCCAATTTATTTCAATAGATCCATGCCTATCCTTAAAGATATTACATTTCACAATGAATTTGACAAATTTCAGAGCTTTTGACATATTTCATTGCAACACATAATCATGTGCCTCTCTCAAACTCCAACTCTTTAGGATCATGTTCCAGCTCTAATACCAATTGTTCGGATCACGAAATTGAGAGAAGTGGTGGCGGTTAAAGACATCATTTTTAGGATCAAACTGATCTCCAAAAAAAATTTACTTGGATCCTTTCCACCTTAAATAGGCTATATTCCACATGAATACTGTTGGCCTGTGACCACACATAGCATGGAGGGCCGGTCCCTATAAGGAAATCACAGGGCAGAGGTGGAAAGGTTTAAGAGGAAGGCCAGGCTATTCAAGCACTGGCCATAAGGACACCCCGTAATCAAAGAGAACAGTTCAAAATCTAGAGCCCGTGCCCTTTACTTTTAAATCAAATAAAAATAGAGAAATGATGTATTTTCAGGGTTTGGAGGAGACGCAAAGAGGAAAATAGGCGGTCAAGATCAAAAGCACAGATTTGGAGCAGAGAGATGGATGATGGAGATTAAATCACACAACGCCCCACAAGTTTTAGCTTTTACCTCTTAAGACTTAGTGAAAACTTGTTTGTTAATTGATGCGATTTGGTGGGACCCATCCAACCTTACCGCAATACCAAATCACATGCAATCCTTTGTTTCTGCCTTTCCCTTACCTTTTCACCTTTTCACACTTCCTGACGTCTAAATGCCTGGACTTCAACAAAACAACATTTGACCCCCGCTGTGGGCATTCTAAAACTTGTGATCTACAACTTGCGGGCACGGTCCCACCTCTGTGCCACATCACCCTCCCCCCACCATTCATTGCATTTCTCAAAATTACAACTTATTCCATTCTGCCAAATGTTAAAACTTGCGATTGTCGATGTGCGATATCACATCGCACAATTTTTAACTTACCTTTTGAAACACCCGCAACCTATTTTTTTTAACTTGCGATGTGGTTGGGTCCCACCTTCCCTCCTTCGCTCTTCACTTATTTTAGCATTTACCACCTCTGCTTATGGCTAAAACTTAAGTTTTGTGATCTGCGGGCTGCGGTCTGGTCCCACCGTCTGCCACGTAACCTCCTTCCTCCCCGCGCTTCGCAATTCGCTCATTTTATAGTTTACCTTTACTACTTCATGGTAAAGAGTTTTGATTGCGACGCGGTTTGGCCCCACTATAATACTCTTCTCACCAGGAATACACCATTCCTTCGCTATAATTCCCATTCCATTGTTCCATGCCATCATCCTCCTTCCACGTCACCTCCGTACTTTGCATCACATCACCGATTCCATTTCTTATAACGTAAACTGTAAAACATGGGAAGTGCACAGATGTGATGCAGCTTCCAAAACTGAAGTCCACATATTTTCAAGTCAAGATATATGGGTTTTTTACGATGTTTTGTTTAAAAAGGGTCGAGTCCGGTCCCGCCTTACCTACCACACCATTCCCTTCTCCTCATTTCCATCCGCCTTTCCTCCATCTCCAATCACCCCTCCTCATCTAACGGTCCTTGTTTCATTTCGCACTCCCTGCAACTTTCAAACTTTAACCATGGAGGGGGGGGGGGTGTTTAAAATGGGTGGTATCCATTACCGCCCACCCCTCCATGTGTCGTCCTCTCATCATTTCACAGCCCCCCTCTCAAATACTACTTACCACTTAAGAGCCCCTTCGAAATCTGGTTCTCGTTTTGCAATTCAAAAACACCACATGGGCTTTTGAGGCGGAACATGCAGTTATGGTTTATGCAGTCTGTTTAGGAGATCTCTGCTAAAGAACTAGGTGTGCCCAGTATGACAGGCCTCTTCATAATGGATTAAGAGGAAATCATTAGATTGAGGGAGTGGAGGTTTGCAAGCAGTAGATGGAATCATATGATGATAGTTAGTCAGTCCAGCTATGACTGCTTCTCGCCATACTGTCTTGAATGCTTCCATTATTGACCTCCATGGGCGACCATGTCCTCTCTATTTTCTGTTTAATTTTAATGATTTTTCTGGTGAAATCTCGATTTCGCCCCATTCCCGTTTTAATTCTCTCATTATAGAAGTAATTTCTCAATGTACGATTTGCAAGTTAGGGAGGATGTTTTGATTTCATAAGTATGGGTCGATCATAAATAATTAGTACCATAAGACCCTTAATGGAAACTCTATCTGTAGCTCGTTCCAGGATTAAAGAAGGGTTCTAGAATTTGGAAGAATTTTTCTATAGTTTTGTATGATTGTGCTCCCTGTGCTTTGAGATACATATTTGGGAGAGATGCCTAAACTTAATATGATACAGAGATGTTATTTAGATTTCATATGAAGCAATGAGTAGTATGTATCTGTTCCCTTCTTTATCAGTAGTCTCCTTTTTATGTATAATAATATGTTATGCTATGCTACTTTGATGTTCCATGTAATGTACCTACTGGTAGTCTGCAATTTTATTCATGAATTCTTTTTTGCATAACGCTCAGGTGTTAACACTCATGTATTAAGCTTGCTGCACTACCTTAATTCGTGCCCCACAAACCTCTGTTGTTGCTCATATCTCATTCACATCCTCTCCTCTGAGGCCGCGGGGGACAGATTCTTAAATCTATTAAGCATGTCTCTTGTGGGTTCCTTCTCCATTCTTCCTCAATGCCTCTACACATTTTAAAGCTTCTGCTCATTGTTTGATACTTTTCCCATCTAAAAGCCATTAGCCTCACAGTCTCTTTAGCTCTCTCATCGTTTGGGGAATTCACATGAAGTAGGCTCAAATGGTCTTCTCCATTCTCGAACCAACAAATCCATTATTCTCATGACCCATATTCTGTCAGAGGTATTTATACAATTGTCCACTTTTAACCTTTGATTTTAAGATGTCCTAGGCAATGGTCTTTTGCAACTCAAGGCTGTCTCTAGGAGCTACAACATATTTTTGGCACTGCTTCCGGGGAAACGAATTAGAAAACCTTTTCCCTGGGATACGAAATTATCTTCACCCTTCAATTAGGTGAGCACGAAGGGTTGAGAGTTGCATAGCCCTCACCTTTGCGACTCCACTATTATTAAAGTTCAATTCAGTCATAATCCCGGCTTACAAAAGGCCTCATACTCGATTAGAGACTTTCCAGCAGAAAACCCCTTCTATGTCTGATCCTGAAAATATTATATTTAGGAGAGTCTGGAAGGAGAAGCATCCCAGTTAATATGACCTTCCCTCATTTACTCTAGAAGCTTCAGCTTCCTCATCTCAAAAAGCTGACATCTATGGTCCTGGCACCACAACCCGTGTACTTGAGTATTCTCCAGAAGCATTTTCTTTAGGTAGTTCAATCATAAAAAAACGAAGTTGAATCCACTGATATTTCTTTGCCTCCCTTGCACCCTACTCCTGAGGTTGAAGAAATTAAATAAGTTGAAGTACTCCATAGCTTTTTACAGACCAATATAGCAACCTCTATTCAACACACACCTGTTATACCATAGCCAATTCATCCTCAAAATTTACCTCCACCACCCCTCATGGCTGTACCTAGCTTCCTCCTCAATAAATATGCTCCATTGGCTTTACCTCAAGTATTGAATGACATGCCTCAAGATTATCTAAAGCTCCTGCCTCAGTTCACAGGGGAAGATAATACTTCTACGCAGAGACATATTGCAAACTTCTGTGCCATCGCTAAGAACATAAATGTAGAGAACCTAGATGTGGTGTTGAGGCTTTTCATCCAATCCTTGGATGGAGAGGCTCGGAAATGGTTCAAATCTCTTGTTGATCACACGTTCACCACTTGGGAAGAAATGGAGAATTACTTCACACTAAAATGGGGTGAAAGTAGCGATCATGGATATGTGATTATTAAGCAGTCAGATGGAAAATATTTCTTGCATTCCCAAATATTTAGATGTAAAATTGACTATTTAAGGGCTCGAGATGACATTTGAAACTCGTTGCTAAGATTTTATTGTCTTTTGAGATCGGGAAGGCAGAGATGACTGGAGATAAAGTTAATGAACCAAGCATTCTGCCAGAAAGAGAAACGTTTTTCAAAGAGTCTGAATATACTTGTAAAAGTAATAACACTTAGGTCTCTCAAATCCATATAAACAATTAATACATATGATATGAATCTCAACGAATATGAGTTTGCCACAACATATGAACACACATTTGTGAATGGAGAGCACCCATGTCCCCAAAAAAGCCCGCTATAGGTTCATTATCAAATTGACCTCTTTAAGAAAGCTGCTACAAGGTAATTGAATATTTATTCAAATCTGGAAATTAACACATTGTGATTGCAATCCATTAGTGAGTGGTACCAATGGATAGATCAGATAACGCACACCTTCCACAAAGTTCACAATTCAGAGGAAAACACTCCTGCATTTAGTGTTAGGTCAATGATGGCAGCATGCGGTGGTTTGATTGGAGCAAGCCCGATAGTGAGTTAGTCAGAAGTTACACCTGAGCATTTCACTGAAAGTGAGTCGCACCTAATCCTTATGGCTCAATTGTTGAAGAGCACTATTTATGGCTCGATTGCTAAATAGCACTGTTTTTTAGAAGAAGGTATCCATGATATACATCCTGCTTAGAAAATAAAGGTATCCATAGAATAAATCCTATTATGCAAATATAAATATAGAAGGAAAATGATTAATCTTGAAATCAACTAAGCCATTCAATAAATTAGAGTCCATAATTTGCGAATTTGCCATAGTATTTCTTTATTAAATTGTTGATGACTTCGTTCAGTATAATACTAGAAAAAAAATGCATGAGGTGCACTATCGATATATGGAAAAGCCTTCTGATATGTACATCTGTGAAATGAAAACTGCTGAAATTTCATTATATAGTATTTATTTATTAAATGACTGATGACTTAGTTTAGTATAATACTAGAAAAAAATGCATGAGGTGCACTATTAATATATGAAAAATCCTTCTGACAGGTACATCTATTAAATTAAAAGCGTTGAAATTGCGTTATATTGCACTGTAGATTTTTTAAATTGAAAATGGAAAATGCTTTTATGGTGAGAATTTGCTATGGATATGAAGAAAATTCATGGTGAATGGAGTAGATATGCAAATAGCGATGTTGTAGGATGGACCACAAACCAGAAGCAGCCATCAATAAACCTCATGCACCTATTCAAAGAAGGCATTATAGCACCACATAGAAGCAATGAAAGGGCATTACAACCCCACATAGAAACAATGAAAGAGGAGAGTATGTCATCCCCCTGGAATTGGTTTAAAATTATGAATTGATTTAATTCCTTTCTCTGCTGATGGCAGTTCCTGCTTCTGAATTTTCATATAGTTACTCCATTGATGGTCATGGTAATTTGCAGTCAGTGTTTGCACAAATATCATATGTGTTTTTCTGTCATCTCAATTGATCATGAACAGAAGAAAAGTGCGGCATCAGAAGTTGGAAGAATTGCATATGGATATATTCTGTAAAAACAAATGATGGATTTCTGACAACTGATTTATCTTCGCTACGAGTATTTCTTTGTTAAGTCAAATTACTATGAAAAGAGTTATGTAAAGAAAGATTTTTTATCTATGTTGCGAATGTTCACTGAGCCTTTTTAGAATTTTAGTTAGATTGATGTAAAAATGTAAGATGCACTTATTTGTATCAGCATGATGTGTAAAGAAAGTGTTATAGTTACATTTTAATTTAGCTAGTGGTCTGAAGGACTCACCGAAGTTTGATGGAGTATAATTCATTGATGCAGAGATGAAGGACTCACCAACCTTTGATTCCATGACTGACATTGCAGAATTTTTAGAACAACTGGTGGATCAAATCATGCCAGAGCAAGAGCATGAGTGGGGGCATGTTGTATTCTTGAGAGGATATGGCATAGACATTTAGATACCCTGCAACATAAGGAAAAGGAAAAGAGAAGGCCACACATTTAGATACCCCATAAGTGGCACACACAATTTTGCATGGGTGTGTAGATGGCTGCATAAGAATTTCACATGAACTGCATGGGTGTGCAGGTGGTAGTGGGAATTCGGTTGGCGTGTGACCCAGATGACGAGACGAAAGTGGTGGGTGGTGGGGTCTTTGAGAAAGTTCTAGAACTTAAAGAGAGTTTGGTGTTAAAATTCATATGCCAAGAAAAAAACATGGGAATGTAAACATGGGAAGCAAACATTTCCTGCCAAGGAACTAATGCTGGCATTAGTTTTCTTTTTAAAAATATCAATGCAAACAATCTTATTAACCATGAAAAATATACAGGTATGGCCTCTTCGCCTCGGGAAGAGGCCACTAAGATGAGAAAGTTTCTTATTCGTTGTAACCACTAATACCTTTATTTGATTTGTTGTGACGTCATTCTTCATAAAAGAGTAATAGAAAATTTTAGGTTATCATAGAGAAGGATTAATGTCGAATCTCCAATTCAATTGCTATAGTCCTTGCCCTAGCCGCAAGTGGCAGCGACTAAAAAACAAACAATTGAGCATAAATAGTCAAAAGCATATTTATATCTTTAAGTCTTTCTCGTGCCAATCATTTGTATGACAATTTATGCTCATTATGCTTTTTACATGGGTTATGTTGGTTTTGGCTGGCTCTATATTTAATGATTTTATATAATTTTAAGGATTATTATTATTTTCTGCCAATGCAAGAATTTAGCAATTGATTTGTTTGTTGATCATTATTATTTTATATGTTCGAAGGTATTATTGTATCCTTTGCACAATATAAAGCCATGTGGATAATTTCCTCAAATATTTTATGCTATAATTATGGATATAGTTGTAATATTCATCCATGATATTTAGATACTTGATTAGTGCTTTTTTATTCTTAAAATTTGCAAAAAAACTATCCAAAAATAAAATCCTTGAAAATAATTCATACTTAGGTAAATAACATATTTACTATTAGTTACTTCAGCCATAATTTAGGCAAGAAAAAAGTCGAGCCATAATGCGGAGGGAGAAGCTGGGGTGGTGAACTTAATAGCCATGACGTGAATTAATGCGAGTGCTCCTTGGTACGTCACCTCAAGGGTGGGGGAGGAGGCTTTAATGGCCATCTCAAGCCAAACGTTAAGGCTGCGGGAGACCCAATGGAGGATCACGTGGGAGCATCATGTGTCTGTCCACATGGCCGCCCCATGTCTTCTAATAAGCACCCGCATCCAGGGAAGAAGTATATTAATGTTGAAAGCATAGGCTAGTACCATTATGGGGAGGTTTTTTAAAATTAAAATTAAGAGTTTTTTTTTAATATTTTCAAATATATGACAAAAACTACATTTTGAAAGTTTTATTGTAGCATTTTCATAAGATAATATCATATGGATCACTCCTTCACACATTTTATGCTATAATTGATGAATATGGTTGCAATATTCATATATCATTTTAAATTAATTGTGTAATGTTTTTTTTTTTTAAAGAAAATAACATATTTACTATCAGTTACCTCTCATGTTTGCATAAAAATGGAATAGGAATAAGATGTAGATAAATATATTTATCAAATGTTACTTCTCACCATTATTCATGTCTTCCTCACTACTTATATAGGACTAAGTGTAAATGTGTAGACATACTAGTAGTTACAACCCACCAAAATTTATACAAATCTATGCTTTATCTACATCACATTTCAATTTAGTTATCTACTTATATATATGATTGTTATTGGTGCCATTAACCCTTGTTTGTTTTATTATTGGTATTGTAGAATATTTTATTTTGAGTCATTTTGAAATAGACACAATCATATGTAATTACATTTTTTTGTTTTAATTAATAAAAAAATCGTTTACAAATTTATTAATATAATTTTTTAATTATATATATATATATATATATATATATATATATTATTATTTTGTTATTTTGGTAATTTTTTAAATATTATTAAAATAATTATTATTTAAATATATATTCAAATAGCTTACTCTAAAATAGATAATGATGAAATGTATTTTTAAATTACTTTGGATTATAAAAAAAAAATTCAATCATATTAAAAATTGGTGCAATCCCCTAATTATTATTTCATCTGAAATCTTATAAAACTAAAACAAATTATTAAAATAAATCAAACCAAACATAATTTTTAATCAAAATTATAAAACTAAATTTATCATTTAAATTAAGGAAGAACATTTTCATTCCATTTTACATATAATTTCTTTCTCACATATAATTATTCATGAGACTTGTTAATGCATGAGCACACTAATCTGGGTATTCAAATACTCGATAAACTCAGTGATATCAACGCCATGTTCATGTGACAAGAGACTTTGAGGAGCACAGTAAGCACAGAGAAGGTGACATTTTGATGCCCCCATCCAGAAAAAATTCAACCGTTTAGGTACTAACCCAAATTACCACTTTGATAACGATGGTTTCCATCACTGGGTGTTGAAGAAATGAGAATATCCGAGTGAGGCTTTTAAATAATTTTAGGTGGTTGCAACTCTTTTTACGTGTTTTGGATAAGAACTGAGGATAGATTATGAGTGGAGATTGAACAAATTGTTCGACAACTCATCTCCAGCTCATTTGAGAGAAAAGTTTCAATGGAAATTCCTTTATCTTAACTAGTAAACCGACCTAACTCAGTGGGAGTGGCAAATATATATCCCATAACTTTCTCCATTTTTTATTTCTATTCCTTTCTATTTTGTTGGAGAGATTCTACATTTACAGATTGTAGTGAGCAATTATAGAAAAAACGGTTTTATGATATTCTATTCTATCATTGAAAGGATTGGGTTACAATGAGGGACTTGAGACTCAAATTTTAATGGAGAAGGTCTCACTATTCTTAGACAACATTTAATTTGATGCTAAGTGTTTTGACATTGAAATAATGTTTTAGACATGTTAATGTATTTTAATATTTGACTTGAATATAATTAAAAAGTAATTTAAATCATTTTTACAATTTAGTTAGAATAGAAATACTTGCAATTTAGTTAGAAAGGAAATACTTTTATTAGGATGACACTAGATGGTTTTTTTGGGCTCATGGTAGATAAATTTATTAAGAGGGCGTGATAGTTTCTCACATATAATGCAATATTTGACAATGAAATTAGGGAGTTGTTCATGCTTAGATGTTTTCCAATGAAGAAATCAAAGTCTTAAATTAGACTTATTTTCATTTGGGATGGCAATCTCATTGATATATGGACCTAATTTCCACAAAGTTGTTTTACCCTTTATTACGACTTATAATAATTATCTAAACTCTAAACTAGAGCTATTCTAATTACACTAATTATCTAAACTCTAAACAAGAGTTATTCTAATGTACAAATTGAAACTGAAGGTGAACTACTAGTTGTTTCCAAACTTATTATGTTATTACTAATTGGAAGTATGGACCTAGTGATCTTATCCTTCTTCTTTCGAAAATAAATAAGTATGCAACCAACTCCTTAGATATCCGTTGAATTATTTTCAAGACCTATTCATATAATTTGGCTCTTTCGAATATCATCACAATATATTTTTTCATTAGCATATTTCTTAAAACTTGTTAAAGAGTTACAAGGTTTTTTTGACAATACTCGAAGTATCATTCTTTCAGAGTATATGATAAAAATATTCTCTTCCAATCATGCAACTTCTATTTTTACATTATTAACATTTTTCAATGTGTATATCCCAACATGAATAGGATATATGGGACAAAATAATTTTTATCATGTTTGTAAACCTTTTTTAATGTTTGTAACTCCAATTTGAAATGCGTAGTATTAAATTTTTACTGGAGTGCAAATTTAGTGCAATGCAAAAGGTTCGATTCATGTATGTGGAACACAATTCTATGCAAAAGGTTCAATTCATCATGTTCTTCAATTTTTTAATATACCAATATATCATTAATGAAGACAATCACAAATTTTTCCAGTAAGGATGCAACACATTGTTCACTAAAAATTGGAAAGTGGCATTGGCATTGTAAGCCCAAAAGGTACCACCACAAACACGTAATGTATATACCTTTTCCAGAATGTAGTCTTATGGATATGTCCTTCCTTGATGCATAATTGGCAATAGCCTAACATTATGTCAATATTAGAGAAAATGGTTGCTCCTCTCAACTCATCAAACAAGTAATCAAGTTGTGGAAACAAATATCATTTCTAGATGGTGAGCTTATTTAATTTCCCCTAATAAATGCATAATCTGAGTGTACCATCCTTTTCCTTCACAAACAAAATTGGTGCTCAACATGGGGACACACTTGGCCTTATTTAGCCTTTATCCAACATATATTTAAGTTGTAATTTTCATTCAACCGTGGCTTATATGTTGATGTTTCTCGAGGAAACAGTTCGAAAGAGAAATATACCTCTCTATGAGGAGCTAATCCAAGAACATGTGATGGAAACACATCTCCATGTGGTGCCTGTGTGGCATGCCTCAATACATTATTCTTGTTTTCCCACCATTATGTGTGAGAGTATATATATATATATATATATGACCCACACTAAGCCATTCCATGTGTAGTTCGTTCATTAGCGCACCCATCCACCATCTTTATTTATTTTGTAACAATATAAATCAAATTTATTAGCATTTTTAAAATTTTTATTAAAATAATTATCATTTAAATATGCTAAAGATTGGTGTACCGCTTTGATGTTGGACTTTGATGCTCAATCAAACCAAACTTAATTTTTAATCAAAATTATAAACTAAGTTTATCATTTAAATCACAATAACATTTTTATCTTAATTTTCATTATAATTTCATTCTTTTATAGGCCAATCAATCAAGTTTTTTTATTTAAAAAAAAAAAAATTAATATTTTTTTATTCTAGAAAAGAATAAATCAAATATTGATTTGACGTTTAACCAAGTTGAGTTTCAATCTGTGCATTACCTAGGAATACACTCGAGATATGGTTGTGATGTTGTTGAAATCTAAAATCTTGTGCTATTTGTTATGGCGTAGTCTAATTATGCTACGAATTGGCTTTGCCAGCGACCGTTTTCCTTATGTTATCTGGCAGCACGTTGACTCATTTGTCGGGCCCCTCTGCCGCTGCCGTCTCCGTTTTCATTCCATCTTCGTTTCTGCCATTTTCGTCGCTGTGTAGCTATGTCCTTGTCTCTCAGTCTCTTTGCTTCATCAATGCAAGCTTCGCAGCAGGATTTCAAACTCAGGCAATAGCGCAAAAAATTTTAAAAATCAAATTCCCTATTCTTCGGAGGGGAAAATCTCATATCCCAAAGTCACAGCCCCCATTTTGAGATTCAACAAGATGGTGAGCTTAGTGAAAAGATTCACCTTCATTAAGTGGGCCCGTAGGCTATTTTTGGTGCAAAGTCTATTTTTAGACATGTCGATCATATTCTATGAGTTGCAGGATGCTATTTGTGGATGGTTGGTCAAGTTGGAAAAATAGATGGACTTCTATTTTTAGACATATTGGGCTGAATCTATTTTTATACCGATGTGTGTGTTTTTTTTTTTTAGATAAGTCGAATATTATTAGCTCTTAATAATATTTGATCAAACATTATCTTATTCTCTTGAGCACTTCAGCTATGTAATGACGTGGCATAGCAAATTATTTAAGGAATTACGCTATTCCTGAGGGTTTACCGGAGCTAATGCATGGAGGACTTCAGTTAGAACTCATGTGACAGAGTTTGGTGGAGTTGGAGAAGTAGTTGGTGGAGTTGTATTTAGTTTAACTCAGTTAGACTCAGTTGAGCTAGTTGTATCTAGTCTAACTGATTGATACACTAGTGAGAGTGGAGTGAATTAATTAGTTAATTAATTCGCAATTAATAAATCATTAATCAACTGAAAAATACATCAGTTAACTACAGTGCATGGAAGTTTCAGTGGAGACCAGTGGAGAGATAGGTGAAAGGGCAAGATAGACTATCAGTTGTGACTATAGTGATGCATTGATTGCATCCAACACTCAATGGAGATGCCAATGAGGATCGCGCACTCAAGGCAGGCTAGTAGGTGGCAAATATCGGTGCATGGATTTGCAAGATCGGGCATGATTAGTATGTAGTGATTGTATTGTACTGAGAGCTTGATATGATCAACTTTGTATGTGGATTGTTACATTATCTCTATGACATATATTATATACAGATAGTTGGGGTTTCAGCTCTAAGCTTTCCCGTTAAACAACTGTGTTAATGTGTGTGAATTTTTATTGTTTCATGTGTGCATTACAATCTTGATTTAATTTCCACAAATGATGAATGGTGGAATAGATTCTGTATTTTTCATGAAGCTAAAATAGTGTGAGATCAAGAGAATCTTGGACATATAACACATAAGTTATATAATTTCTACACCCTAGATGCCCAACTTTCTTCCGCAAGGATTAGAAAGTAGAAGTGGGTATGGCTAGATAGAGTAGTGGTTTGCTTGGCTTCCGCCTACTCGCTATTTCCCGAGATAGACACCTCTCCTATAATTCTTTTGCTAAAAAGAATCCCCATTATAAAAACCAAAATTTCATCAATGTAATGGCTGTAAGATCGATGGAAAAAAAAGTGTGGCCATCGACACCGCCATATTGAAGTTTGATAACATAGGCCTAAAATGGCAGAAAGTACTCTATTTTCCTCCAAAGAAATCAAATACGAAGACGATAATAAAAATAAAGAATCTTATCGTCTTCTTGGTCTCATTGACCTAAAATGGCAAAAGTACTTTATTTTCCTGAAAGAAGTCCAAATTTGGTGGTTCTTTCTAATTTCAGTAATATTAGCCCTATGTTGTTGGTTATCCCTGTCTTAAACGTTTCCATTTTATATTATTTTGTACTATACGTGAGTAGTATTGATGTAAGGCCGGAAAACAGAAAGGAGTAACAGCAGTTTAAAAAAGTACAGTAACCATCCAACTTTATCGAATGCTTCAGTGGAAAGCGTAAATGTTGTTCTACTTTTGTTGATATTTTCTTAGATCTTAAACATTTCCATGTAAAATTTTCGATTGAACTGCAAAGAAAATGAATTGCTAATTTAAAGAAAATAAATATCTATGCAAAAGGCATTTTCGTAGCAGAAATTGTTTTTTTAACAGTTGAACTCAAACGATTCGGAAATCCTCCTCAAATCTCGAGAACTATGTTTTAGGTTCTTAACTATTATATTGTGCAAAATTTAGATGCAGAGAAACATTCTTAAATAATTTCTACGCATGCATGCAAATTCATTAAACCCTTGTCTAAAATTCCATTCTTCTCAGATGATGTGAGAAATTTGCTAATCGTGCCATTCTAAATCACCGAAAAATTGCGAGAAAGGTCAAACAAAGACAAGGTCCATGCCTGACGTCTAAGCACTTCAAAAACCTCATAGGAAGGTTCGTGGTTTGGACGTCAAATAAAATGAAAAGGCTCAACAAGATTCAACGATGACGGAGATGGTAGAAGGAAGAAACGAAGGTGGAATGAAAACAGACGAGCTCTAGAATGAATGGAGCCTCGGCTCAATCAAACCATGCCAATTTCCTCATTCTATCTAATCCTCTGGTAATAATTGTTGGGCACTCGGAACGTCTGACTTTGGGATCCAGGATTTTTCCCTTAGTGGAATTCGAATTTGATTTTTAAAATTTTTTTCGCCATTGCCCGAGTTTAAAATTCTACTAGGAAGCGACGGAGATGGTAGAAACAAATATAGAATGAAAATGGAGATGATCTTTATTAAATAGGTTTAACACACCAATAACATACCGCCGGAGAACAAACACGCGCCGTGTCCCCGACAAAGTCAATTCATAGCATAATTATGCTACGAATTGACTTTGTCGAGGACCATTTTCCTTATGTTCTCCAGCAGCACGTTGACTCATTTTCCGGGCCCCTCTACTGCTGCTGTCTCCGTTTTCATTCTGTCTTTGTTTCTACCGTTTTGGTCTCTGTGTAGCTACGTCCTCATCTCTCGGTCTCTCCGCTTCATCAATACAGGCTTCGCAGCAGGATTTCAAACTCACGCAATAGCACGAAAAATTTTAAAAATCAAATTCCAGGGCAAAATCTCGGATCCCAAAGTCACAGCCCCTAGATGCCCGACTTTCTTCTGCAAGGATTAGACAGAGTAACAGTGGGCATGGCTGGATAGAGTAGGGCTCGCTTGGATCCGCCTAGTCAGCGATTTCCCAAAATAGACGCCTCCCCTATGCTTCTTTGCTAAAAAAAATCCCATTATAAAAACCAAAATTTCAGCAATGTAATGGCTGTCAAGATCAATGGAAAAAGTGTGGCCATTGACATCACCATATTGAAGTTTTACAATGTAATCCAAGGCGAAAAAAAGCTAAGCTCTGTTGTGGCCTCCATGACTGTTGCCACACCCGATTTAGAGACCTAATTTGAATAAGAGACCCTTAAAATATCTACCTAGAAATTTGATTAAAAGAATGCAACTAAAATTTCTGTTAAATTTATACTGGAATCATTTGCCTCGAAAGACATTGTTTGAATCGTTTAAATCCTATGCCTGCCTTAATCGTGATCGTATTTTTCGGGGAGCACTTGCCTTTTAAGTCGAGCCAGTACTATGAGAAGTCTATAATTTTCTGAAAATAACAACTTTAATTGTGAAGCAATTTCAAAATTTGTTACTGCCAAGTAGATGTACACCGTCTTCCTTAGAGAATTAGCAAAATATGCATAGTATAAATGTAAAGCGTTCATTTTTTTCCTCCTTAAATCGAGTAGAGAATTAGAAAAATATGCATAGTATAAATGTAAAGTGTCACCACAACATAAAGGGGGGTTTTAAGACAATATTTAAGACAATTTTTGGGTAAATTGTCTTAATTTGAGACAAAAGAAAACTTGTGTATTGTCTTAAATATTGTCTTTAAGCGGGTGTCTCAAATTAAATCGTCTTAAAATTAAATTTTCTTAAAATATTGTCTCTATAAAGACAATATATAACACAAGAATTTTTGTCTCTCCAGAGACAATAGTTGCACTACAACACAAAGGGGGGTTTTAAGACAATTTTTTGCTAAATTGTCTTAACTTGAGACAATCTCATTTTTGTCTCTCCAAAGACAATAGTTGGAATTAAAGACATATTGTCTTTATGGAGACAATGTCTTTAATCCTATCTATTGTCTTTCTAGAGACAATATAAAACAATGACTCCAGAAAAATATCTCACCATTAAAATAAATCAATATAAAAATACTTAATTAAAAAAATCAACAATATCATTGAATAATTCATGTTAGGGTGCAGTGGAATCGAACCACCAACCTCCTGCATGGCAGGTGCTCTTCCAATGAGCTAGCACCCTTTAAAGAATTATGTGAGGAGTTATGACAGTCCTTGAAATTGTATAAGAAGCATTGATTTTTAAAAAAAATTCAACACATAATTAGAGCAAAACAAAAACAAAGCATTCTCAGAAGTGAAAAACACTGACAGCAAGCCCAAATAATCTCAATACAAAACGACAAGTATAGACACAAAAGGCAACGAAGCCAACCAAATTCCAATGAATTATAATAAAGGTGATTGGGATTGTATGACAAACCCAAGTCAAATGTTCCAAGACAAGCTTGTGATCAGATGATTCTTGTAGAAATCGTGTTTTCTCTACAACAGTTGCCAGCTGATCATGTGTCATACCAGTTGACTCCTTTCCTCTTTTCCACATAACTTAATAAGGTGATTATCTAACAATTGTAGAGTAATGTTTAATCCTCATGAATGTCACAAACTCACAATAAAAATCAACTTTTCATAAAATGAAAACAAGTCTAGATTCATAACTGTATAACTTTCTCTATTTCCATGAGTATTTGATTTTAATACCACAAGTAGGATCAAAATGTTATAAGTTCTGCACACCAACCAGAGAAATGATCTCTCTGGTTGCTGCAAGTTTCATCTGTCAACAGGATGCTAGAAGTAATGATGAACATATCCAAGAATTGATGTAAACAGAGATTGTAGATATGTTTAGTTGTTCTGTAGACAAATGACAAAATCAGGTATGATAAAGAAAAGGGAAATGATAATAAAATGTCTAGTTTTCTTCCATTATCTAGATACCTTAAACTGTCGAGGAAGTCAATTACAACATTATACCCTGAGTGACACAAAAGATCAAACAAATTGATCGATGCTTATAACCAACATTGTGAGATTATACCAACTAGACACACACTTTTAAAATATGTTGTTTGAATAAAAAAATTCCGTTCAAACTTCAAATAAAAAACTAGCAGATGATTGCTTCACAAAGATTAAAGGTTGTTCTGTGGGAGTCACAGTTTGGAGGTGGACTGAGCCTCATGAATCAAATATTTTCTTAAGATTTTTCTGGTGGGGGCCTTGGGAATTGATTGACAAATGTTACTCGACATATCCTCTTGTATGGCGAAACCTACACACAAAAGATATTTTTGCTTGGAAATTAGCAGATCTCCAACAAAAGAAACCAAAGTTTTAGGTTGAGAGCAGGAAAGTTTACAAACTAAATATCTCAGTGTTTCATTTACCTGATTTGCAACAAAAATGTTTACATCTTCTTCGGAGAGATTGCTGTCAGACTTCCTCACAATAAATGCCATTGGTATTTCACCTACTTCATCATTAGGATACCTACCATACAAACCCAAAATACAGAGAGTTGAATGCTTCAATAAGTAACATGTATGCAATTATCTTTGGATCAATGCGTAAAGGAGTAGGGGCATCAACTAATGTTGCAGAGAAACTCTGTGTTATAAGCTAGATAAAACTTCAAAACTATTTATTAGCTCAATAAGTGGTAAATCC
The DNA here is from genome assembly GCA_034641835.2 of Pinus albicaulis. Lineage (NCBI taxonomy): Eukaryota > Viridiplantae > Streptophyta > Pinopsida > Pinales > Pinaceae > Pinus > Pinus albicaulis. The sequence goes on from CM076570.1 coordinate 916,842,830, forward strand.
AGCTAATCAAACATGTTAGTAGTAAATCCAGCTATATGTAGAACTTTGAAGGTTTATCAAAACAAGAAATAGAAAATGCTGCTCACGGAATAACACTAGCATCACTAATCTCTAGGTTTGAGAGGAGCAACTCCTCTAACTCTGCTGGCGCATCCTCAAAAAAAATATGATTATTATTGTGGGTTTCGAATTGAAATCTAAATGGCCCTTGAAATGTTTTTTACCTGAAATTCTTTGTACTTGATCAACTCCTAGAAAACTTCCTAGAAGATTAATATTGTGGTTTCGAATTGAACTTTAAATGATCCGCGAAAGATTAATATTGTGGGTTTCAAATTGAACTTTAAATGATCCTCGAAATGTTTAGTACTTGAAATTCTTTGTACTTGATCAACTCCTTTATTTTGTCCACAATGAAAAGGAAGCCCTCCTCATCAATGTAACATAGATTCCTAGTTTTCAGCCATCCTTATGAGTCTAAAGTTGATGCAGTTTCTTCATCATTATGAAAATAACCTGCATGAAACAGCCAAATACTTAATATATTTTCTAGTCAAAAGCTGGGAAAATCAATATATGGATGAGAGTGCTATGGCATCATACTGAGAACCTATGGTTCACGAGGAAGGGATGAGATTCATTTGGCAGGGAATACTATTTTTGTTCATAAGATGGTTCTGGGTACAGAACATACACCCTTAAAATTTCACAAGAGCACCTAATGGAATTTTTGTAGATTGTTTGATGTGATTTTGATCTTGGGGTACCGCATGCTTATTGGACACCCCATGTTCTCACTATGGATATGGAATTCTTATTTTGCTGGTTATGAAGTTTAAGATTTTTTTCATAGTGGTCCAGGTGAATATGGGTGCTATTCAAATCAGTCTCTCAAATTCAAAACATTTGAAAAGGGACTACAATATAAAAATGCCTGCAAATTTGTTAAAAATTCTCATGCCTGGGAAAAGATGAGATGATCACACCTTTCATGATTTCAGGTCCCCGTAACTAGAGCTCACCCTTATGGTTAGGAGGCATAACTTTTCCACTGGCTATGTCCACCACTTTAGCTTCAACATTAGCTGCAAGCAAGCTTGCCGTTTCGTAATGTCTACTTTCTTCATCTGTTTCAGTGAATGATACTAACCCGCTAGAATCTGTCAATCCATAGCCCTGCCAAATAATAACTGCCTTCAATTAGCGTTTTACTTAAAACACATACACATGGGGAAACAATAAATTTTCAATCTCTTGTCATTTGGGGGGGGGGGTTGGAAAGTTGGAATAGAAGGAATCAAGCCTGTTATGTCTTTGGGAGCATGGAGATATTTTTAGTTGAAACACCAAATCAAAATAAATATATAAAATTAATAACATAAAAAGGAAAGGAAATTTGTGGAATAGGTATGTACTATGAATGACACCTGTTGAAGCTGAACAGTGAGAAATCGAGCAGTGAAATTGTCGATGACGTCTTTGCCAAGAGGTGCTCCACCACAGGCTATCGAGGATAGCGAAGTCAAATTGTACTTGGAAATGACAGGGGACTTACTTAAAGCCATCACAATGGGTGGAGAAACAGGGAGGGTATTCACTCTGTACTTCTGTATGGCCAAAAGCATTTCAGTCAAATCGAATTTGCGCATAACTACCATGGTATCCCCAATCGCAATGCAAGAAAGTGTATAGAAAAAACCCAAAATATGAAACAGCGGCACGATGGATAAAAATGTTTTCTCTCTGGCCTTCATATCATCTCTGCTCAAAACATCACTTATGACCATGGAAATGAGATTTCTATGGGTGGAGATGACTCCCTTGCTTTTGCCTGTTGTCCCCGACGAGCAGAGAAGCGTTGCAGTGTCTTATTGTTTGATGTCCACTAAAGGGAGGCCACTAATGTCTGACTGCAAGAGGAGGTTTAAAGTAGAAATACAACCCCCGAAAACATTGAAGGATCCTAAATTCTCTACTTGATTAACTACCCAATTTGGTTGCATGAATCTTGTTGATCAAATCTACTTTGAGCATTGAAGGATCCTAAATTATTTACTTAATTAACTGCCCAAAAATCTTCTCTACTTTTTTCGTTTTCCTATGTCAACAAAGATATGCAAACAGAGAACTATAAGTGGTAACTAAATGGTACACAATTTTATGCCTTGAGCAAAAATTCCTTCTACAATAGACCATCTAAGATCTCAACTGCCTTATCAAACTCTCCTCTGCTATAAATTATCCTAATCGGAACAATGTAAGTTACAGAATTGGTGCAAACAACTAAGCATTCATCAATAAATTACAAGTAAAGTTATCCACCTTAAAGTTACCCTAAATCATCTTATGAATAACCTTATGTGTTTACTAAAACTTATTCACATTATAGAGATCCTGAGTGATGGTATTACACAAATTCATTTGGGCTCACACCATAGCCAACCATCTCATTTAGAGGCCTCAACACTTTACCAAAGTTATCCTTCTGGAAAAAATCCTGAATCATCGTAGCTTGACAAAGTTCTTTGTAAGAGAATATTGGAAAATTTCTTATCTTAAGCCCACTTAGATCAGCTGCTTCCTTGTACTTTCTGTTGTGTTTGCTTAAACCACTAGTAAAACCCCTGTTAAAACCACTAGTAAAACCCTTGCTAAATTTTTTTCTCTTTTTCACATAAAACTTCAAGAATATTACTATTGCCAATGTTGTCAGCACAATCCCTCCAATAAAGCAACCTACCATCAAATGAAGTGATGGATATCTATCCTCGAAGAAAATATTAATAAGAAAAAAATGCAAATTCACCTTGACTGAATTGGAAGAAACCATATTTACCTATTATAATTGCAATTTTTCTTTGACTTCCTCCTCCTCCTCCTGTATCAATGATCCACAATTTTTGCTAAGAGAATGCATACTTGAAAAATCACTAAAAAAACATACATAACATAATTTAAAAGATCAGATTCATTTCAAACTCTTGGATAAGGATCCAAAACTCTGGGAAAAGATTGCATCCCTGAAAAATTTGGAAACACATATATATAACATAAGAGTACTATCTGAAGCATCATGTTTCATCTAGAGATAAACAAGTATACATAACATATTGCTATCTATTCATTTCTTTTCACCAAACAGAGCTTTGGGAAAATATTGCATCCCTGACAAATTTGGAACACATATACATAACATAAAAGAGTACTATCTGAAGCATCATGTTTCATCTAGAGAGAAACAAGTATACATAACATATTCCTATCTATTCATTTTTTTCATCAAACAGAGCTTTTATTTGGGAAAAGATTGCATCCCTCAAAAATTTGGAAACACATATACATAACATAAGAGTACTATCTGAAGCATCATGTTTCATCTAGAGAGATACAATTAGAGATAACATATTGCTATCTAAGCATTTTTTTCATCAAATAGATGTGAGTGAGGTCTATTGAACTATTTACATATCAATACCATGGAAATGATAATAATCGTTGAAAAATGATGGTAAAACCCAACTAGCCATAGTGTAGAAAAGACTTCCTGCACTTACAGAGTCTTGTTACAATGCTTCTTGACATTATGAGTGACCCGGCACATATTTTATGGTAATCAGCTCATCTCAACTGTGGATTTTAACAGTGATTGGCATTCTCAATCACAATTACAAGTATCATAATTTAGCTAATATGGCATATATGTTTGCGAAATATCTGTTAGACTAAAAATCCTAATATTTATGTTTACTAAGTCTTTGCTAGGCTAAAAATCCTAACATTTATGGTTATTATACCATGAATTCATACAAATTAAAAGAAATGAAAACGTTGAGTTTTGTAATCAATTTTTTTGAAGCTTTATGGAATACATACCATGGCATTTTTCAGGATGTGATGTGCCATCTGGACAGTAACAAATAAATTGATTCGATTTGTTAAAACAACAACTCCTGTTACTCAACAAACAAGCATCACAATTTTGATATCTGTAGGGGTCGACATGCGATTGTATCTCAAAACCCTACCCCAGCAATGTCTTATTTATGGAATGATTGGACTGTTGAAGATACATTTTACAGAGAAGTGTCCTTTTCAAGTCTATCTCTGAGCTCAAACTGTAGTACCAAAAGTTACCACATAAACTCAACCACCAAGAAACCCCAAGAAACCCGCCAAGAAACCCCAAATGCTGAAGCAGCTTTCGCCAATAAACCCAAAATGCTCAAACATATTGAAATAAGGGTAATTCAACCCACTTTTTCTTTTCAAGCCCTTTACATATTTTGTTATCTCTTCCTGTTTGGGGATGACCCACGTTCTTTTTCAAAGCCTACTCATTATTTTCATCCTTCCGAGCTGCTTCCAACATCTTTACAACTCTAAGTAAGAGAGCTCAAACAAATGTATCCAGAATGGTTGCTGCCCAAAACTCAAGATGAGTAACTCGGAATTATAACTCTGAACTGTTGCAAAGCACATTGCTCTTCCGCCAAGAAATCCCATGAAATGCTCAAGCAGTTTCCGCCAAGAAACCCCAAATGCTCAAAAAGAAATGAAATAAGGGTCATTCAACCCACTTTTTCTTTTCCATCCCTTTACATATTTTGTTATTTTTTTCTATTTATTTAACGGGCCCTAAGTTTGGGTATGAATTTTGTGTGAAGATTCACGTACAACCTTTTTCTTCGATTTACGTATGGATTCATTTTTATTTTCATTTTAAAACTCGTTAACATAAAATGAAGGAAAACTATAATTTAAAAGCTTTTAAATTAGTACATATATGTAAATTTATTTATGATATTGTTTTTTATTTGTTTTATTAAAAAATTTAAATGTTGTTATGGGAAATTATAGAGAATTATAGATGAGATGCTTAATTTAATTTTAATATATTATAATTTTATATTTATAAATATGTTATTTTTAAACTATAGTTCATTTTCTCTTTTACCCATGACTTTTTCTCTTGTTGTTTCGTCCCTTTTAGAGAAATATCTAAGAGGGAAGGGAGTGTGAATTCTTCTTGCATCCGTATCTTTTAAGGCAATAGCCTTCAAGTTCCTTGCTTCTTCTCTTTAACCTTTCCCTATGCTTAAATCCATTACGTTATGTTTTGTTGAGAAAACTCATGATACCCCTATGGTGAATCACCCCATGCAATTTCTATCTTAAAGCCTTTTCTTTGGTGGAACATGGTTTAGTAGGGAAATTTATTGGACCATGGCCAATTCTAATATCAACATACTTGTGGAGAGTGAAGAATTGGAAGCTTGTGGTTCAAGTTCATCTCTTTCATTATTTTTGTGGTTGAGGACTCTATGCCTTCTTGTCTGGGGAAAAAAAAGTGAGAGAATTGATTTTTCACAATAGACCCTCTTCCATGGGGTTGGGAAACACATACATAACTCAATGGACTTTAGAATTTGACCTAAAAGTGGATGTTCCCTCAGTTGTCCCAGTCTAGGTTCATCTTCCTCAACTGCTCAAGAAATTTAATCTATATCAAGAGACACAATTCTACTCTACTACTCTACAGAAATTAATTCACAATTTAAAACAACATTCGCAAACATGCATCAATCACATACACAAGTACATAGATTTATGTAGGGGAATCCAACTCGTAAAAAGCCCTTAAGCTTGCTTGCATTAATCAAATGAATAGAAAATCTATTATAATTTCTAGCTTACTCTTAGCTCAGCTTGAAAAAGAATAATTATTCTCTTTGTTCAATGAGAAGTTATGACCTAGACTTAATCAATTTATGCCTCCACCTAAGCTCTTACTTCCTTGCGCAAATCCTATGGAAATTGGCCCCCTATTTTTTAGAAATTTCCTCCAAATTGATTGTGTAATTCCCAAGGATTGATCTCTGATTGCATGCAACACCTGTATACTCAAGACTAGTCTACAACTGATGTTACATTGGCTTGGAATCTCCACCACACTTGAGCAATTCAAATTCCTTGCGTGCATGATATATTTTTGGTTGATTGATTAGTTAACTTGATGATCTTTAACTGAGTTAGCAGTTAAGGATTTTAGGGGTTAAGGCTCATTAGGAGTTAATGGGGTTAGGGTTTAGGGGGTTAAGTGGGATAGGGTTTTAGGGGTTTAGGGGGTTAAATTGGTTAGGGGTTGGGAATTAGGGTTTAAGGGGTTAGGGGTTAAGGGTAAGAGATTTAGAGGTTTAAGGGGTTAAATGGGTTAGGGATTTAGAGGTTTAGGGGGTTTAGGAGATTTAGCAGTTAATAATTTAGGGGTTTGGGGTTAAGGGGTTAGAGGTTTAGGGTTTAGGGGGTTAAATGGGTTAGGGGTTTAGAGGTTTAGGGGGTTAGGGGATTTAGCAGTTAAGGATTTTAGGGGTTTGAGGTTAAGGGTTAATGGGGTTAGGGTTTAGGGGGTTAAATGGGTTAGGGTTTTAGGATTTTAGGGGGTTAAATGGGTTAGGGGTCAAGAATTAGGGTTTAAGGGGTTAGGGGTTAAGGGTTTAGAGGTTAGGGCCAGTTTAGAGGTTTAGGGGGTTAGGGGATTTAGCATTTAAGGATTTTAAAGGGTTAGGGGTTAATGGGGTTACAGTTTATGGGGTTAAATGGGTTAGGTTTTTAGGGGTTTAGGGTGTTGAATTTGTTAGGGGTTGGGAATTAGGGTTTAAGGGGTTAGGGGTTAAGGGTTTAGAGGTTTAGGGTTTAGGGGGTTAAATGGGTTAGGGGTTGGGAGTTAGGGTTTAATGGGTTAGGGGTAAGGGTTTAGGGGGTTATCCTGGAGGAACCATGAAAGACAAAGACTCTATCACCTAGGGGGAAGATCAAGATTCAGAGGAGTCGGAGGAAGAAGGAGAAATTGGGGACTCCCAAACTTCGGCCAGAAGATCTACTGGGGGATGGAAATCCTCCAAGGAAAAGAGAGAACAAGAAATGTGCAAGGAGAAGTTGTAGGGGTCCCAACCGACCCTAGAAAATATGTTGGCAAAAAACCCTAAAGCACACAGAAATCAAAGCCAGGGCTTTAAAGGAGCCCTCTCATCTCAAAAAAGGAAGTAATGCATATTTTCTCCTAGAACTATAGAGGGATGGGTAGTAACCTAAAAGAAGAAGTAATGAAAAGTCTAGTAAAGTTGGAAAGGCCCAACATTCTTCTAATCCAAGGGACCAAAATGGAGGAAATGGACTTTCTCCATAAAAGCAAACAATTTTGGGGAAAAGGGGGAGGTGTCGCAGTCTCCTCTAGAGGCGCCTCAGGAGGGTTGGGAATGCTATGGGATAAGACATGATTTGAGAAAATCCAAGTTAAAATTAACTCAAACTGGATTTTTGCTCATATTTTTGATCTTCACACCAAATAAACTGTGAATCTCTTCAACATTTATGCTCTAGTCTTCTTGAGAGACAAAAGATCCTCCCGGGAATCCATTAGGAAGCTAGAAAATGAGATTCAGATGGATAATGTCATTCTTGTTGGAGACATGAACATCACTTTAAGTCAAGAGGATAAGCGAGGGGGTAGCATTGTAAGGGATCTAGCCAGGGAATGGGTGGAAGAGCTCATTCAGGATTGGGATTTGTTGGAAGTCAAGTCACTGAAGGGAAAATATACTTGGACCAATAGAAGATCGGGTCCAGGATACATTGCTACAAGGTTAGATAGTTTTCTCATCCAGAGCTCCTTCTTACTCTTAGTTCTTGATGTCAGTTATGTTATTCTTTCTTCTTCGGTCTCTAATCACAAGCCCATCAGACTTGAGCTGAAGCCGCAAATGAATCTGGGACCTATTCCCTTCCATTTCAGTTCCCTTTGGGTGCAACATTTCGACTTTTTGGACAAAGTTGAGGAAGTCTGGAAACAAATTGTCAGTGGATCCCCCTTCTTTGTATGGGAAGAAAATTTGTGGAGAGTAAAGAGGGCCCTCAAAAGCTGGGCTAAATCCCTCCCCTCTCCCACTGAGTCAAGGTGAACGACCCAAGCCTGTTTGGAAAGTCACCAAAAACAAATGGAAGAGATGTACATCTTGAAGGATAGATTAATCCTGGAAGAGGAGCTCTAGGCTAATCTCCACAAGGCTTGTTTTCGTGAGGAGGAATATTAGAGGCTTAAATCTCGAAGTCTATGGCTACAAGCTAGGGATAGGAAAACCTCCTTCTTTCACAAGCACACTCATGTGAGAAGAAGTTTTAACTAGATAGTGGAGATAACCTCAGGAGATCAAACCTTCTCCGACCCCACCAGCATCAAACATGCTACCGATAAGCACTTCAAAGATCTGTACACAAAGGACAAGCAAGCAAGTCTTAGCTCCAATCTTCTCGAGTTGGTCCCTCTAAAGTTCAATGCCCAAATGAACATTATGTTGACTGCTCTTGTCACATTCAATGAAATCGAGCAAGCTCTTGATGAAATGGATCCGGACAAGGCTCCTGGACCATATGTATTCACTTCTTGATTCATTAAAACTTGTTGCAAAATTGTCAACGGGCATGTTGCAAACTTACTCAAGGCGAGTTGTGGGATAAAGCAGGGATTCTTCTTATCCCCTCTTCTCAGGGAACACAACATTGCTCTGGGGGCCAAGCTCTTATGGTTGTAGGTGGCAAAGAACCCGAGATGGGCGCAGATTGCCTTGTGGAAAAAATATAGCTTTGGAAGGTTCCTTCACAGCTTGGAGAATTTCCAATATAATTGTTAGGGCTCCCAAATTCATCAGTTCTGTAAACGGGCTCTTCCGCTGCTGCACAAACACCTGTACTGGATTCCAGACAATCAGAAATAGATCAGTTTGTGGGAGGATAGGATCATGGATTGTGGGATAATTTCTAAGGTGTGAACGACCGTTAGGAATAGGGGGTGGCATAAATTAAGCAAGGTATGAGGGTGATGGGTCCATAGAGGGACGGGCAGGGGAGAAGTCGTGGGAAGAGCCCCCCCGGGTCACCTTTCTTCTGATAACTGGGATGCATGGACCTTTGATCATTTTCATTATATGGAATTATGCCTTCGTTTGATTGTGTGGACAGGTCACCTGCTCGGAAACCTATTCAAAGACTGTGGGATGGCATGCTGCAAGGAATGCTTTTGGACCATTCCTTTGTTCTCCCAATCTTGGTTCCAGACCGAGGAACCTTTGAGGTTTCCAGAGAGCCTGATTAGAGACTTCGGTTTGTGAGATGGGGCATATCTTTCCTTCCAGAGTGCTACCCAAGAGGTGTTGGGGCTGGTCATCCATCTCCACCAGGTTTTGGTGCCCAAAACTTTTCGCAACAAGTCTAGGTCTCTAAGACCAAGCCCCCCATATTTTTTAGGTCTTCATATTTTTCCCCAGGCTAGTACGGCCCATTTTCCCTTGTTCTCTTTGTCTTTCCATAAGAAGTCTCTTTGAATGGTTTTCATTTTGTTTGAAATAGATTTGGTTGCAACAATGATCGAGTACTGTTATTGAGGAATGGCTTGCAGGACTGAGCGGACCAAGACTAATCTTGCCAGGAGGTTTAAGGACCTAAAAGTCCAATTGGAAATCTTTTTTGTTTTCAATTTGGTGACTAGAGATTCCCAGTTGGCTTTGGCCAGGGGTTTATTAGTCAAGGGAACTCTGAGGTACTTGGAAGGGAAGGAGTTGAGCTGAAAGCCTATGATGTGAGCTATTTTAAGTTGAATGGTCTAGGAGGTATTGAGGAAGAAGAGTTTTGATTTGGCTTTATTGATGGAGGTGCCAAAGGCCTGGGAAAAATCAACAAGAATATTCTGGAAGGAAAGGGCTTCTTTGACCGAGGGAGAGCCCATAAGAAGAGTGTCACTAACATATTGTTGGTGGGTTGAAGGGGTGTTAGAAGGGTAGAGATTTAAACCAAAGATGCTTCAATAATAAGGTGTTTTCCTATAATGGATTTAATAAATTACAAGTAAAGCTTATGCTAGTTGGAAGATCCATTTACAATTACAAGCATACATAACTTAACTAGCTGATTGAGAGGCAACAAGTAAACTTCTCAGCGTGATATGTCAAAAAAGTATGGATTTAGTATGAAGTGATCATCTGCCATGGTTTAGGTTGTTGTTTGTATCGATAAAATACAAACATTTCCTAGAATGACCCTCCTTGAGCACACCCTCTCCAAGGGCTTAGCGCTTAGAGGATTTAACAGTTAAGGATTTTAGGTGTTAGGGGTGAGGGATTAATGGGTTATGGGTTAAGCGTTAACGGTTTATGGGTTTATGGGTTTATGGGTTAAGGGGTTATGGGTTTAAGTGTTTGTAGCTTAGTGTTTTAGGGTTTTAGGGTTTTAGGGGGTTAAATGGGTTAGGGGTTGGAAATTAGGGTTTAAGGGGTTAGGGGTTAAGGGTTATAGGTTTAGGGTTTATGGGTTAAATAGGTTTAGGGTTTTAGAGGTTTAGGGGGTTGGGGGATTTAGCAGTTAAGGATTTTAGGGGTTAGGGGTTAAGGGGTTAAGGGGTTAGAGGTTTAGGGGGTTAAATGGGTCAGGAGTTTAGAGGTTTAGGGGGTTAGGGGATTTAGCAGTTAAGGATTTTATGGGTTATGGTTTTTGGGGTTAAATGGGTTAGGGTTTTAGGGGTTTAGGGGATTAAATGGGTTAGGGGTTGGGACTTAGGGTTTAAAGGGTTAGGGATTAAAGGTTTAGAGGTTTAGGGTTTAGGGGGTTAAATGGGTTAGGGGTTTAGGGGGTTAATTTGGTTAGGGATTATAGTAATTTCTTAGGTGAACAAGGCACAATCTAGTTGTAGTAACTGTAACTTGGTCAAGTTTTTTAAGTCAAGGCAAGACTTGGTTGGGTTCCCAAGTCCCAAAAAAAGTAAGGGTAATTGTGAAGGCATGATAACTAAGGAGTGTCAGTGCATGCCAAGGATTGAAAATGCATGCTAACACATGCCAGAAAATGTCAATGGATGTTGAGGAGTATTAGGGAGTGCCAGGACATCGCAAGGGAGAACTAGGTAAAAATGCATAGAAATGAATGAATAAGAGTGTGTGTCAAATAGTGTCAACAAATTCCAAGTGTCTCAAGGATAAAGTGTGTTAGGAGAAGGCCAAAGTAAGACTTGTAGGAGGTAAGCCTAAGGTTACATAAAGGGTTGGAAAAATTAGTTTCAGACAAAGGGAAACTTTGGGTTAGGCACAACATTGATTTTCCAATGACTTGGTTGGGTTCCCAAGTCGCAAAAAAAGTAAGGCTATCTACGATGGCATGAAAGCTAAGGAATACCAAGGTGTGGAAGGGAATGCCTAGAAGTACTACCACATGCTAGGTAGTTCCAAGGCATGATAGGCATTCCAAGATGTGCCAGGTTCCAGGGTGTGCCATGAACACGTGCTAGGGAGTGTGAGGGACAAGTGTCAGGGAAACACAAGGGAGTAGTAGTTTCAAATGCATGGAAATGAAGTATCATCCAGTTCCAGGTGTGATAAGAAGGGAGTGACACGGTATTCTAGGAAATGAAAAGGCATGTTAGAGTTCTAGGGAAGCATACAAATATGTTCCAAGTGCCAAGGTGTGCCAATGTGTGCTAAGGTGTGTTAGGGAGTGCCAGGAAAACATAACAGAGCACTAGGTCAAAATTCATAAATGAATGAATAAGAGTGTGTGACAGGGAGTGTTAGCGAGTTCTAGGTGTCTCGTGGAGGGAGTAACATGGTATGATAGGTAGTTCTAAGTCATGTTATAGTGTCAGGGCGACATGCATCCAAGATGTGCCAGGTGCGAGTGTGTGCCAACATGTGCTAGGAAGTGTTAGGGTCTATCAGGGAAACACAAGGGAGCATTTGCGTTGTATCCATTGGAGAAGTATTTACGTTGTATCCATTGTAGGACCCTGAGAATTTTTTTCCATGGAGAATTATTTACGTTGTAGCCATTGCATTAAAGCAAGAGGTCTTTCAATGCTTTTTTGTATGTGTTTATAAATTGGAAAAGAGAAATCATAAACAAGAAGGGCCTGAAAGAACTGATCAAAGAAATGGAGGTCACTGGGATAAAGTTGATGGCATTGGAGTTGGTAGTTTCATACTGTCACAAGGGCATCCAGGACAACCATGACCTGATTGAAGAAGTGGAAAACAAGCTGGCAGTCCACATTGAGGAAGATATCAATCCATTTTCGACTAAACCAGATAGATAACCGTGGTTCTCTCTACTCGTAGTATTTCATTGAGATTGTGTTAGGTATCTGTTATTAACCTATGCTTGTGTCTATTTAAATGGATACTATATTGATAGCCCAAAAATGAGGCATTTTGGATTGCCTATAGTTTGTACTAGTTCTGAAAAAGAACTAGAAACAATTAATCTCTTTGGCTGCAAAAGGTATTCTACTTATTGTGTTGGGGAGTTTCTCTCAGGAAATTTATGGATAACCTGACATATTTTTTATATACGTACTATGCAAAATCTTTATAAATCTACCTGTCAAATCAGGGTCAATCCAATGCAACAACTTTTTCCCAAAAAAAAACACAAGATCAAGCCAACATGTGTGCTATGTGCATTTAAAGAGATGGATAGGTAGGTTTACCCTTATGAGAACATGGTACCTTAAAATCTGACCACAATTGGTGAGTGAAAGCATTTGCGAAATGGCATCATGAGTGGAGCCTTTTCCAAAAGAGATTATTAATTTACATTACAATATATACAACATGTAGTTAGTGTTCCATCCATGTTAGCGCAAACACCTGATGGTATCAGTCCTTAAACTAGTACAAGAAAAATGATTTTATATATTCACATACAGGACAGTCACAATATTTCAACAAAATCACATATCGAAATCCTCAACCATGAATATGCTAAATTGCTTCCAAATATGCTTGCAACTAGGCATCAAAGAAAATCATTGCAATGGGTTAAGGGGATCTAAGAGAGAATTATGTAAGGAGTTCTTTCTAGGTAAATGACATTGGTATTACTATTGTTAAAGGGGGTGGCCTACAAGGATACATTGGTAGCTATTGATGCAAGAGCATAATTTCAAAAAAAAAATTCAAAATTTGTATTTGTCCTCCACAAGATCTTAGAGATTTATAGAAGAGGAAGTTGGTTTCCTTGTTGCCCTATAATTTTGTAGAATTTCTAAATATTTGGGATAGGAAATTTTAGTAATTTTAGGCATAAGTTAAGATGTTGTTTGATTTTTAAGGCCTCCTATTCATTAGGAACATTGAATCTTATGATTAGGATTACTTGTGGCATCCTATGTATTTTTCAAACTCCAATACACCAAGGCAAATATGTGGAGGACATTTGGGGGAAGTGTGATTGTCCATAAAATGTAGATCGGATTTGGGGAACTTGTAGCTCTTTTCCTTGGACCCTACTAGTTCTTAGAGGTTGTATTTGGAGCGGTTAGCAGGAAAAAACATAATATGCCCAAGAATATTAGTGTTGGAGCACCTGTGGTTTGGGAGAAAGGATAAAGGGTTCTAGGAGTTAAGGGGTTTAAGGTTTTGGAGCAAGGGGTTAAAGGTAAAAGGTAAAGGGTTACGACTTATGGGATTTAGAGGTTAGTGGGTTTAAGGGTTAAAGGTTAATGGCTTAGTGGTTAATGGATTTATGGGTTAAATATTAGCCATAAAGGGCTTACGTATCATGGGATTTAGGGGTTAAGTTTCTAAGGGTTATGGTATTTAAGTGTCAGCGAGTTAAGGGGTTAGGGGTTAATGAGTTTAGGGGTTAGGGGTTATGGGTTAAGGGTCAAGGTTTAAGAGGACATGGGATTAGGGTTTATGTGGTTCAAGGATTCTAAGTTAAGGGTTAGGGGTTAAGGGGTTAGTGGCTTTGGGTTTAAGGGATCAAGGGGTTAATTTATTATGAGTTATGGGTGTAGGGGTTAAGGGATTGTGGCTTTGGGGTTAAAGGGATAGGTATTTTAGTGGTTATGGGTTAAGTGTGTATGGGTTGTGATAATGTGGCCCGTAATCGCCTTGTCAAAACTATTGCGGTTTCCCCTATCAATTTCTCTCATTGCCTTACCTATAGGCCCCCTAGCTCCTATGCCATAAGGCCCTAAGGCTCCTTCTCATTCTCTAATGTTAGGATTATAGATCTCAGTAAACCATGCTCGAACCTCTCACTTCTACCCATCCATGCTACCCTTATGTCCCCTTGCCCCGTTCAATACACCAAAAGATCCCCCTCCCCCAAAATTCATGATAATTGAACATTTGGAGTCGATAATTTAACAACAAATTCACAACTAGTCCATTTATAATGGTGTCTTGGAGTTATTAGATGTCATTTCATTGAGCTATAGTGATAGGTGAGAGCTATGCATAGCTCACTAAAGGTGTATCAAGAGGCTATTAGTCTATTGGCTATAGAATTTAACTATTTTTATTTGTAACTTAGCGAAATGGAAAAGATGTGGAGACAATCTCCATTCTTCTTCTTTCACCGGGTCATGTAAAATGAATGAAGAAAATAGTCTCAACCCCTTGGAGAAGGAAAGTTGAGAACAATAATTAGCATGAACAAACAAAGAATCCAATGAGTTAAGTTTAGAGGCGTCTCCCTTTGTAAACAAGCATCCATAAGCTTGTTAGAGTTAGTATGAATCTTTACTAGAGGTTGAGTAGTCTTCACATCACCAACCACATATAATTGAAAGGTACCAACCCATACAATAAAAATGATGTCTCCAAATAAGGTGTAGTTAATATCAATAGTATCACCTTATGAATCTATTACAATATGATTTGGAAAAAACGTTTCCATACATGTGTGAAAGAAACAATCCATTTGGTTAGCAAAAGGAAGTCTTTTTGAAGACCTCAAGAAACCCCCTTGAAGGAGACAAGAAGGGTTTGAAGAAATATAATACAAGTCGATCTATGAACCCTATTTCTGATTTTTTCTATGCATGTGTTTGTTCACTTGGTTTGACATGTGATAGACAATATATGAAGCCTTTTTTTCCATGTATCATCTTCATTAGATATCATGTTGCTAAGAATGAAGTGTTTGGATTAGAGTTAAAGTACCTATTTTAGTTTGTTGTCTTTTTTTGTCTTTTAGAGTACAAATCTTTCTGGTCTACTATGCTAAGGTAGTTTGGCTTTCAAATATTCAAGGAATATGTTTGCTAATATAAGACCATATTGTAATATTTGAAATAACATGATGAACTATTTAGCACAATTTATGGTGTTGGATTAATTGAGATGTTTATTTTTGGATGGATGGATGTACGTCTCTTTAGCTAATAGACAAAACTCATTAAGCATTGTTGCAAGTATGTTATTAACATGTTGAAGTGCCATTGAGACTTAGAGGTAGAAGATATAGACTTGTATGTTGTCACCTATCTAGGTGTGATGATACCTTGTGGAGGTAGGCAAAATTTCCATTTTTTTAACTCTTGGATATATTCTATACGCTCTTGAGAGAATTTAAACCTTTTAAATAAAATTAAAAACAAATGTACATTCATGCAATAGTTACTAATTGATTTGGGGGCGACTCAACAAATTGTAGCATGTTGGCTTGTTGAATTTGTTAGTAAGTTAATTAGGGCTTGATAAATTTGTAAGCTTCAGTGGGATTTATTGCGGTTGTATGTGTTTTAGAGAAGCGAGTTTGGAGTGGTGGTTGTGCTTCCTTTATTGAAATTTATTTCTTTGGTTCTTCTTCTTGTGCATTCCCACTGTGGTATCTTCTCGTTTGCAAATATTTTCTTATTATGTACATAAAAGGTTCTTGTTGCATCCTTGAAAAAATTTCACAAATGTCCTGATTTATCTCTGTAATACCTTGAGTTTTCTCGCTTCTTTCAATTGGGCTGGAATTTTCCACCTCAAGAGGGTTGTTAGTTGTTTTCTAACTAAATTGTTAAAACATTTTTTCTTGTTTTATTTATTTATTTTTTCTTCAAGGAGGTGTTTCCTTTAAACTCTAGAAGAAGCATTGCAAGTGGCCTGATTATAGTTGTCATCAGAAGTTGTCTATGATCATGGGCAAGACAACCCTCAGAGGGTGAAAATTGGGTATGTTATACCTATGGAAAACTTTGGCTAACATCCAATTAGATATGTTATACGTAGTTCACAATTAGGAGATCGCAGACCATACAGTTGCACATAAAAATGCACTACTCCTCAAATATCAGGGTAAGTGCAAGGTTATTTATTGAATATAGTTTAGTCACATTATACAACTATCCCACAACTCTACAGTAGAGAGACCAACATGGAACAACAAACTTAAAATCGATCAATGCACTCACTTTCATGGGAATTTCATGAACATTTTTATTTTCTTATACAATGCACTCTTACCCACATCTTGAGATCACACAAAAATGGTATTCATAATAAAGCTTTCTAGGTGAAGTAATTCATTTTTCCTGCAAGATAAAGCTACGTAGCTATAATGTCTCATGCTTTTTCATACATCCAACTAAAAACATATCTTGCAGGAATTTTGAAGGAAATCCCACTCAAATTATCAGAGAATCTCCAGATGATCTCATTAAAAACGTATGATTCTCCCTATATGTTGATTATTCTTGCTCTTCACTGTTTTTTTTATATAAATTCATTTCAATTCATTCATATCAGATATACTCCAGCTCCTGGTTCCAATTTAAAGGTCGATTTCTCAAAAAATTTTATTTTTCTTTACTTGGAAATTTCTTGTGGTTTTAATAGGTTGCAAGAGACGGGAATCTCAAATAGTTGTTGATTGGGCCAATGAAAGTTTTATAGGTAGAATGTGTGGCTTGAATCCCTGATGTATCAATTTTTTCTGTGCATTCATGAGTTAGAATGGTCATCCTTCACACACATTTATCATGATCTCAATCAGCAAGATCAAGGTTGTGGCACACCCAAAGAAAAGGCAACTCGCAAAATTTAAGCTAATAACAACCCCTACTCATAAAGCTAAGAACTTTTCTCCCTCAAGGAACACTTCTCCTTCATCAGGGAATACTTCCTCAACAACTCACTCAAATGCATAATTTCTATACCCCCAACAATCTATTTATGTTATTGTGCCCATAACATTTTTCGAATAATATGATGTTTCATAGGTGAATGTCAAATGCCAATTTACTATTTGAAAACCAAATTTTCATCCCTTGTACCTAATGAGCCTTCTTCATTGAATATTTTCTTGAATGGTGTTTTGTTTACTAATTTTTATCATTCAATGATTTCTTATATGTCAAGATTCTTCTCTATTTCATGCCTTACGACGATTCCTTTGCAACATCTCGTGCAATTGCTAGTTTAAATTTTTTCACATATTTAAAAAAATAAACAATTTTAATTCATGGAATGTAACTCAATTGACAATCACCTTGTTATGAAGTATTATGTTAAAACATGAGATTCAAAGTTCAAATCCCCTTGAGTGGCCAACCAAAAAATAATATTTTTTATCTATTTATTTATTAAATTTTTAGAATGTGGTTTAATGAAAAAAGAAAAATATAATATAAAATAAATAAATATGACATGATTAAATTTCATGTGGTTTGAATATCTATTTTCAAAAATAAAAAATATAATTTTATCCACTATCCACTCATGGATATTTCAATGCAAACTTCCTAATGCTAATGATTTTGTCTTAATTGCTAACTATCTTAAATGGGTTTCATCTTAATTGTCATTGTCTTAAGTCGCCATTGTCTTAAATATAAAGTTTTGTCTTAAATATTTTTGTCTCAAAGTTGTTTTGTCTTAAATAAAATTTTTTGTCATAAAATACTTTTGTCTCAAATTGCTTTTGTCTTAATTTTTTTTTGTCTCAAAGTGCTTTTGTCTTAAATATAAAGTTTTGTCCTAAAATGTTTTTGTCTCAAACTGTTTTTGTCTTAAATATAAAGTTTTGTGTTAAAATACTTTTGTCTTAATTTTTTTTTGTCTCAATTTTTTTTTGTTTTAAATATTTTTGTCTCAAATCGTTTTTGCCCTAAATATAAAGTTTTGTCTCAAACTATTTTTTTCTTACACTATTTTTGTCTTAAATTTTATCTTTAAGACAATTCAATTGATATTAAATTTTAATATAAAATAACTAAAATAAAAGTGACTTTTTAAGACAAAATATTTCTTTTGTCTTAAAAAAATGTCTTAATGCACTCCACATGTAGTAGTGCGTTCAGTCTTTGCCTCTCGAACCCTACAATATATTGGGATTTTTCAAAAGAAAAACTTTAAATATAGGAAAATTAACAAAATATGCAGAGTATATATGTACTATATGTACACTCCTTAGCGTCTGTCTTCATAAATCAAGATTCTCTATTCAAGCGGCGAAAGCTTAGGAGAAGGAAAAGTTGGAGCTGATGCACAATAAGATTCTTTATTTTTGTTGGTTTTGTTGACCTAAAATGGCACAAGTGCTCTATTTTCTTCAAAGAAGTCCAGATTTGATGGTTATTTCTAATTTCAGTTATATTAGCCCTATGTTGCTGGTTATCCCTGTCTTAAACGTTTCCATTTTATATTATTTTGTACTATGCGTGAGAAGTATTGATGTAAGGCAAGAAAACAGAAAGGAGTAACAACAGTTTAAAAAAGTACATTAACCATCCAACTTTATCAAATGCTTCAGTGGAAAGCGTAAACGTTTTTCTACTTTTGTTGATATTCTCTTAGATCTTAAACATTTCCATGTAAAATTTTTGGTTGACCTGCAAAGAAAATGAATCACTGATTTAAATAAAATAAATATCTGTGCAAAAAGTGTTTTCATAGCAGATTTTTTTTTTTTAACTGCTGAAATCAAAACAGAGATGGGCTTTGGATTGAAAAAGCCCGGCTCAATCCAACCATGCCGACTACTATTTTGTCTAATCCTTGTAGAAGAAAGTCGGGCATCTAGGGCTGTGACTTTGGGATCCGGGATTATGCCCTCGGTGGAATTCGAATTTTATTTTTAAAATTTTTCGCGCCATTGACGGAATGAAAACAAAGATGACAGCGGTGGAAGGGCCCGGCAAAGGATTCAACGTGCTGCCGGAGAACATAAGGAAAACGGTCCCTGACAAAGTCAATTCGTAGCATAATTAGACTATGCAATATTATTATCCCTTCAAAAAAAGAGAGCGTAACCTCCAATGTTGTAATATTCCATGCTGATCCAACACGATAACACAAGCTTATCCATGCAATGGTTGACTTCTCTATGCAATGATGAATTCAAGGTTGAGTTCCATGATAATATATGCTCTTTCTCTTTCTTTTCATCCTTAGGCTTCCATTCCTTTTCTCTTCTCGAAAAAACACCCAAGTGCAAGTTTTAGAATTTCTAACCCCTTAACTTTTAAGTGATGATTTTTTTTTTTTTTTATAATAAAATAAAATGTTTTTTCTCAAATCTTTCCTTTTCACCCAAAAAAAAATGGATATTCATTAAATTAATTTGAAAGAGCTACATTTTAAAAATAATTCAATTTTAAATTACCGTATTATTTCTTTTCCAATTTAAGATTTAAATCTTAATGGAATGTATTCTAGTTGTTAAAAATTCTTCAAAGTAGGTTGGATGACAGTATTAATACAACCAACTATCCGTTCCTGTTAAAAAAAAAAAATTCTTCAAAGTAACTTTTTGAGGCTTAAAATCGGTTTAAAAAAAATAAAAAAATCAATGATTATAAGTACAAAATAAATAACAAAATATTATAGTTAAGAAAATACTAATTAGTAAAAAATAAAATAATGAATGAATATATTATTATTTATTTAATTCATTTTCTTTGAGATTTTATTTTTTATTTTCTAAAAGTATTTAGAAAAATATCTATTATAACAAAAAAAAATTCAAAGATTCATAAAATCTAATTTTTTTTTTTTTTGGATTTTAGTTTTTAGATTCTAATATTAATTAGAAAATATTTATTATAAGCAAAATATATTTTAAAGATTTGCAAAATGTTATATATATATATATATTTTAATATTGTCAAAATTCTAATATCTAGAATAAATATTTATTATTAGATATACATTTATAAAATTAAATAATTAATAAAAAAATATAATAAGTTATTTATATGGTATCAAATGAGCAAAATCGACAAATAAAACTATGAAAAGTAACCAGCACGGTGATTGGAATATAAATTTTTTTCTTCCTTTAAATAGATTATTTATAAAAAAATAAAACAAAAATATTTAACGATTAAAATTTATTCAAGAAAGTATGCTAAGAATTCAAACAGATTTCATCCATGTGTCAAGTATAATTGACATTTTATCAAGTTATTGTTAGTTAAAATGAGTTCATGAATATTGAAAACTAAAAGCAAGGTGTTTTGAGAGAAAAATTAATCAAATACATCAAAATGAAAAACAATGCAAACAATTTTTTTTTATTGATAATAACAGCTTTGTAAAAAATTATAGTTCACTCAAATTGAATAACATTAACTTGTCACTAATATTTTAGATATATACTACTGAGTTTCATACGTGTACACATTAACTAAATTATTTTAATTTGTTGAAACACCAAATTATTTCATTCATGCACTCAAAACCGTATTTTGACGAAAGTGTCAAAACATCATGATAAGCCAGATTCAAGCAGAAAGAGGCATGAAACTGTTAGGGTATTTTAGGTAAAGTTGATTCGGTCAAGTTACCAACGATTTTTGGGTTCTATGTTGATTCAGTTTCCATTCCTCCATCTCAACTCACATATTACAAATACACCACTAGGTATTTGACATCCATTTGAAAGATGAGAACCTATGTTTCTAGCAAATATCTATTAGATATCCAATTTATTTCAATAGATCCATGCCTATCCTTAAAGATATTACATTTCACAATGATTTTGACAAATTTCAGAGCTTTTGACATATTTCATTGCAACACATAATCATGTGCCTCTCTCACACTCCAACTCTTTAGGATCATGTGCCAGCTCTAATACCAATTGTTCGGATCACGAAATTGAGAGAAGTGGTGGTGGTTAAAGACATCATTTTTAGGATCAAACTGATCTCCAAGAAAAATTTACTTGGATCCTTTCCACCTTAAATAGGCTATATTCCACATGAATATTGTTGGCCTGTGACCACACATAGCATGGAGGGCCAGTCCCTATAAGGAAATCATAGGGCAGAGGTGCAATGGTTTAAGAGGAAGGCCAAGCTATTCAAGCACTGGCGATAAGGACACCCCGTAATCAAAAAGAATAGTTCAAAATCTAGATCCCATGCCCTTTACTTTTAAATAAAATAAAAATAGAGAAATGATGTATTTTCAGGGTTTGGAGGAGACGCAAAGAGGAAAATAGGCGGTCAAGATCAAAAGCGCAGATTTGGAGCAGAGAGATAAATGATGGAGATTAAATCACACAACGCCCCGCAAGTTTTAGCTTTTAACTCTTAAGACTTAGTCAAAACTTGTTTGTTAGTCGATGCGATTTGGTGGGACCCATCCAACCTTACCGCAATACCAAATCACATGCAATCCTTTGTTTCCGCCTTTCCCTTACCTTTTCACCTTTTCACACTTCCTGATGTCTAAATGCCCGCACTTCGCAAAAAATAACATTTAACCCCCGCTGTGTGCATTCTAAAACTTGCAATCTATGACTTGCGGGCACGGTCCCACCTCTGTGCCACATCACCCTCCCCCCACCATTCATTGCATTTCTCAAAATTACAACTTATTCCATTCTGCCAAATGTTAAAAGTTGCGATTGTCAATGTGCGATATCACATCGCACAATTTTTAACTTACCTTTTTAAACACCCACAACCTATTTTTTTTAACTTGCGATGTGGTTGGGTCCCACCTTCCCTCCTTCGCTCTTCGCTTCTTTTAGCATTTACCACCTACGCTTATGGATAAAACTTAATTTTTGTGATCTGCAGGCTGCGGTCTGGTCCCACCGTCTGCCACATGACCTCCTTCCTCCCCGCGCTTCGTAATTTGCTTATTTTAGAGTTTACCTTTACTACTTCATGGTAAAGAGTTTTTATTGCGACGCGGTTTGGCCCCACGATAATACTCCGCTCACCACGAATACACCATTCCTTCGCTATAATTCCCATTCCATTGTTCCATGCCATCATCCTCCTACCACGTCGCCTCCGTACTTTGCATCACATCGCCGATTCCATTTCTTATAACGTAAACTGTAAAACATGGGAAGTGCACAGATGCGATGCAGCTTCCAAAACTGAAGTCCACAGATTTTCAAGTCAAGATATATGGGTTTTCTACGATGTTTTGTTTAAAAGGGGTCGAGTCCGGTCCCACCTTACATACCACACCATTCCCTTCTCCTCATTGCCATCCGCCTTTCCTCCATCTCCAATCACCCCTCCTCATCTAACGATCCTTGTTTCATTTCGCACTCCCTGCAACTTTCAAAATTTAACCATGGAGGGGGGGGGGGTGTCTAAAATGGGTGGTATCCATTACTGCCCACCCCTCCACATGTCATCCTCTCATCATTTCGTAGCCCCCCTCTCCAATACCGCTTACCACTTGAGACCCCCTCTGAAATCTGGTTCCCGTTTTGCAATTCAAAAACACCACATGGGCTTTTGAGGCGGAACATGCAGTTATGGTTTATGCAGTCTGTTTAGGAGATCTCCACTAAAGAACTAGGTGTGCCCAGTATGACAGGCCTCTTCATAATGGATTAAGAGGAAATCATTATATTGAGGGAGTGGAGGTTTGCAAGAAATAGATGGAATCATATGATGATAGTTAGTCAGTCCACCTATGACTGCTTCTCACCATAATGTCTTGAATGCTTCCATTATTGGCCTCCATGGGAAACCATGTCCTCTCTATTTTCTGTTTAATTTTAATGATTTTTCTGGTGAAATCTCGATTTCACCCCATTCCCATTTTAATTCTCTCATTATAGAAGTAATTGCTCAATGTACGCTCTGCAAGTTAGGGAGGATGTTTTGATTTCATAAGTATGGGTCGATCATAAATAATTAGTACCATAATACCCTTAAGGGAAACTCTATATGTATCTCGTTCCAGGATTAAAGAAGGGTTCTAGAATTTGGAAGAATTTTGCTATAGTTTTGTATGATTGTGCTCCCTGTGCTTTGAGATACATATTTGGGAGAGATGCCTAAACTTAATATGATACAGAGCTGTTATTTGGATTTCATATGGAGCAATGAGTAGTATGTATCTATTTCCTTCTTTATCAGTAGTCTCCTTTTTATGTATAATCATATGTTATGCTATGCTACTTTGATGTTCCATGTAATGTACCTACTGGTAGTCTGCAATTTTATTCATGAATTCGTGTTTGCATAACGCTCAGGTGTTAACGCTCATGTATTAAGCTTGCTGCACTACCTTAATTCGCACCCCACAAACCTCTGTTGTTGCCCATATCTCATTCACATCCTCTCCTCTGAGGTCGCGGGGGACAGATTCTTAAATCTATTAAGCATGTATCTTGTGGGTTCTTTCTCCATTCTTCCTCAATGCCTCTACACATTTTAAAGCTTCTGCTCATTGTTTTATACTTTTCCCATCTAAAAGCCATCAGCCTCACAGTCTCTTTAGCTCTCTCATCGTTTGGGGAATTCACATGAAGCAGGCTCAATTGGTCTTCTCCATTCTCAAACCAACAAATCCATTATTCTCATGGCCCATATTCTGTCAGAGGTATTTATACAATTGTCCACTTTTAACCTTTGATTTTAAGATGTCCTAGGCAATGGTCTTTTGCAACTCAAGGCTGTCTCTAGGAGCTATAACATATTTTTGGCGTTGCTTCTGGGGAAACAAATTAGAAAACCTTTTCCCTGGGATACGACATTATCTTCACCCTTCAATCAGGTGAGCACGAAGGGTTGAGAGTTGCATAGCCCTCACCTTTGCGACTCCACTATTATTAAAGTTCAAGTCAGTCATAATATTGGCTTACAAAAGGCCTCATACTCAATCAGAGAATTTCCAGCAGAAAACCCCTTCTATGTCTAATCCTGAAAATATTATATTTAGGAGAGTCTGGAAGGAGAAGCATCCCAGCTAGGATGACCTTCACTCATTTACTCTAGAAGCTTTAGCTTCCTCATCTTAGAAAGCTGACATCTATGGTCCTAGCACCACAACCCGTGTACTTGAGTATTCTCCAGAAGAATTTTGTTTAGGTAGTTCAATCATAAAAAAATGAAGCTGAATCCGCTGATATTTCTTTGCCTCCCTTGCACCCTACTCCTAAGGTTGAAGAAATTAAATAAGTTGAAGTACTCCATAGCTTTTTACAGACCAATATAGCAACCTCTATTCAACACACACCTGTTATACCATAGCCAATTCATCCTCAAAATTTACCTCCACCGCCCCTCATGGCTGTACCTAGCTTCCTCCTCAATAAATATGCTCCATTGGCTTTACCTCAAGTATTGAATTACATGCCTCAAGATTATCTAAAGCTCCTGCCTCAGTTCACCAGGGAAGATAATACTTCTGCGCAGAGACATATTGCAAACTTTTGTGCCATTGCTAAGAACGTAAATGTAGAGAACCTAGATGTGGTGTTGAGGCTTTTCGTCCAATCCTTGGATGGAGAGGCTCGGAAATGTTTCAAATCTCTTGTTGATCACACGTTCACCACTTGGGAAGAAATGGAAAATTCCTTCACACTAAAATGGGGTGAAAGTAGCGATCATGGATATGTGCTTAGTAAGCAGTCAGATGGAAAATATTTCCTGCATTCCCAAATATTTAGATGTAAAATTGACTATTTAAGGGCTCGAAATGAGATCTGAAACTCGTTGCTAAGATTTTATTGTCTTTTGAGAACGGGAAGGCAGAGATGACTAGAGATAAAGTTAATGAACCAAGCATTCTGCCAGAAAGAGCAATGTTTTTCAAAGAGTCTGAATATACTTGTAAAAGTAATACCACTTAGGTCTCTCAAATCCATATAAACAATTAATAAATATGATATGAATCTCAACGAATATGAGTTTGCCACAACATATGAACACACATCTGTGAATGGAGAGCACCCATGTCCCCAAAAAAGCCCGCTATAGGTTCATTATCAAATTGACCTCTTTAAGAAAGCTGCTATAAGGTAATTGAATATTTATTCAAATCTGGAAATTAACACATTGTGATTGCAATCCATTAGTGAGTGGTACCAATGGATATATCAGATAATGCACACCTTCCTCAAAATTCACAATTCAGAGGAAAACACTCCTGCATTTAGTGTTATATCAATGATGGCAGCACGCGGTGGTTTGATTGGAGCAAGCCCGATAGTGAGTTAGTCAGAAGTTACACCTAAGCATTTCACTGAAAGTGAGTCGCACCTAATCGTTATGGCTCGATTGTTGAAGAGCACTATTTATGGCTCAATTACTAAAGAGCACTGTTTTTTAGAAGAAGGTATCCACGATATACATCCTGCTTAGAAAATAAAGGTATCCATAGAATAAATCCTATTATGCAAATAGAAATATAGAAGGAAAATGATTAATCTTGAAATCAACTAAGCCATTCAATAAATTAGAGTCCATAATTTGTGAATTTTCCATAGTATTTCTTTATTAAATCGTTGATGACTTCGTTTAGTACAATACTAGAAAAAAAATACATGAGGTGCACTATCGATATATGAAAAAGCCTTCTGATATGTACATCTGTGAAATGAAAACCGCTGAAATTTCATTATATAGTATTTCTTTATTAAATGACTGATGACTTAGTTTAGTATAATACTAGAAAAAAATGCATGAGGTGCACTATCAATATATGAAAAATCCTTCTAACATGTACATCTATTAAATTAAAAGCGTTGAAATTTTGTTATATTGCACTGTAGATTTTTCAAATTGAAAATGGAAAATGCTTTTATGGTGAGAATTTGCTATGGATATGAAGAAAATTCATGGTGAATGGAGTAGATATGAAAATAGCGATGTTGTAGGATGGACCACAAACCAGAAGCAGTCATCAATAAACCTCATGCACCTATTCAAAGAAGGCATTATAGCACCACATAGAAGCAATGAAAGGGCATTACAACCCCACATAGAAACAATGAAAGAGGAGAGTATGTTGTCCCCTTGGAATTGATTTAAACTTATGAATTGATTTAATTCCTTTCTCTGCTGATGGCAGTTCCTGCTTCTGAATTTTCATATAGTTACTCCATTGATGGTCATGGTAATTTGTAGTCAGTGTTTGCAGAAATATCAGATGTGTTTTTCTGTCATCTCAATTGATCATGAACAGAAGAAAAGTGCGGCATCAGACGTTGGAAGAATTACATATGGATATATTCTGTAAAAACAAATGATGGATTTTCGACAACTGATTTATCTTCGCTACGAGTATTTCTTTGTTAAGTCAAATTACTATGAAAAGAGTTATGTAAAGAAAGATTTTTGATCTATGTTACGAATGTTCACTGAACCTTTTTAGAATTTTAGTTAGATTTATGTAAAAAATGTAAGATGCACTTATTTGTATCAGCATGATGTGTAAAGAAAGTGTTATAGTTACATTTTAATTTAGCTAGTGGTCTGAAGGACTCACCGAAGTTTGATGGAGTTTGATTCATTGATGCAGAGATGAAGGACTCACCAACCTTTGATTCCATGACTGACATTGCAAAGTTTTTAGAACAACTGGTGGATCAAATCATGCCAGAGCAGGACCATGAGTGGGGGCATGTTGTATTCTTGAGAGGATATGCCATAGAAATTTAGATACCCTGCAACATAAGGAAAAGGAAAAGAGAAGGCCACGCATTTAGATACCCCATAAGTAGCACACACAATTTTGCATGGGTGTGTAGATGGCTGCATAAGAATTTCACATGAACTGCATGGGTGTGCAGGTGGTAGTGGGAATTCGGTTGGCATGTGACCCAGATGACGAGACGAAAGTGGTGGGTGGTGGGGTCTTTGAGAAAGTGCTAAAACTTAGAGAGAGTTTGGTGTTAAAATTCATATGCCAAGAAAAAAACATAGGAATGTAAACATGGGAAGCAAACATTTCCTGCCAAGGAACTAATGCTGGCATTAGTTTTCTTTTTAAAAATATCAATGCAAACAATCTTTTTAACGATGAAAAATATACATGTATGGCCTCTTCACCTCGAGAAGAGGCCACTAAGATGAGAAATTTTCTTATTCGTTGTAACCACTAATACCTTTATTTGATTTGTTGTGACGTCATTCTTCATAAAAGAGTAATAGAAAATTATAGGTTATCATAGAGAAGGATTAATGTCGAATCTCCAATTCAATTGCTATAGTCCTTGCCCTAGCCGCAGGTGGCAGCGACTAAAAAACAAACAATTGAGCATAAATAGTCAAAAGCATATTTATATCTTTAAGTCTTTCTCAGGGGAATCATTTGTTGTGACAATTTATGCTTTTTACATGGGTTATGTTGGTTTTGGCTGGCTCTATATTTAATAATTTTATATAATTTTAAGGATTATTATTATTTTCTGCCAATGCAAGAATTTAGCAATTGATTTGTTTGTTGATCATTATTAGTTTATATGTTCGAAGGTATTATTGTATCCTTTGCACAATATAAAGCCATGTGGATAATTTCCTCAAATATTTTATGCTATAATTATGGATATAGTTGTAATATTCATCCATGATATTTAGATACTTGATTAGTGTTTTTTTATTCTTAAACTTTGCAAAAAAATCTATCCAAAAATAAAATCCCTGAAAATAATTCATACTTAGGTAAATAACATATTTACTATTAGTTACTTCAGCCATAATTTAAGCAAATTTTTGCATAAAAAATGGAAGGAATAAGATGTAAATAAATACTTACTAGAATTTTCTTTCCACCAATGTTTATGTTTTCCTCAACACTTATGTAGGAGTAAAATTGTGACTTACTACCCACCAAAATTTGTGCTATTCCTTATGCCTAAACATGAAATTATTTTATCCACTTCACATCTCAATTTATTAGTTCTCACCAAAGAAAAACTATAAGATTCTAGTAACAATGTAATGATACATTTTAAGTTATTTGTAATCAAAATATGAACCTATGCACTTCCTCCTTTTTAATATTCTTCTCATTCAATAACTTACCATCTCATTTATTCACCTTTTTGGGTATTTGTTATGGTATGAGCTCCCATCACAATTTTCAATCAAGTTAGGAATGCAATGATATATTTTAAAGTGTTTGTAATCAATGGAACCTATTAAACATGCACCTCCCTTTTCCAATAGCTTTGTCATTATAATTCTGGATAACTCCATATTTTATATAGGTTTTTTCACTTCAATGATTTCAATTATAGATTGTAAATTAATAAGTATTTATGTAAAATTTTGGATACCTATTTTTTGTTTTGGAATTTTTAGGGATTGTACCTTATTGGGTTATAAGGAGTTTGATTGGTTTGTCAAGTAGGATGGGGATAGGATGATGATATTCACAACTAGTTTGTGAAATAATATGCATTTATATATTTTTTTGGTTGTTTATTTTTGTCTTTTAGGAATTGTATATTAGTGGTTTAAAAGGATTTTGATTTAGTTAAGGATGGTGATATTCCTTATTGAGTACATTAAGCATGATGATTTCCAACTTGTTCATGGATTTTTTTTTTAATCATATTATGATGATTAATGTGTAACATTTAAACAATAACAAATAATTGGTACATAGCATTGCACATTCAATGTTCAAAATAATTTTTAACCTTGTTTATCTCTATAATGCAATTCTTCAATTGTTTAAATTTATATGATATTTTTTCATTGGACACATGATTATGAAAACAAATTTCTAGGGGAATGGGCGTTGATTTGGATTTGTGTCACTCCATGATATTATTGAAGCAAGCTTAAGCGTTGAATGGATCCAAATAAATATTACCTACTTTAGAGTAATTGATCTCAATTGTTTGAATCCTAGCTATCTAATTCTTAGAAGTCCCTATAAATATTATTTGAAACATACCCATGATATCCTAAAGTGATATTATATGGGGAATGATGTGACACTTTCCTATTTTCAATCTTGCCAACATGTTCATAATTTTCTAGGATAAGGTTTTATACATACTTTATAGTAAAGTTATTTGAGTTGTCTCGTCCAAAGTTATGCTTAAGATCTACTTAGAGGTGTCGTTACCTCCTTTGGATGTTAAATGAATCCTTATGTGTCTAAATCCATTCAAATAGACACAATGATGAAAAATAGGTAGACTGGGCCACCATTATCATATCAAGTTGAACCAAGTGTGACCACCAAAAAATAATGTCCTGTAAATGAAAATCTACTTCATAAATTTATGTTTCTGCATGTAAAGAGCAGTTTAATGGATTTCAAGGACTCCCAAATACTTTTAACCATAAAGCTATCAAAAATATATTAAGCTACACAAGAGTGACAACTGATGTTTGTAGGTAAACCACATGTCAATCCCTCTTTCCTAGCACGTATACTTTACAAGCATTGTGTGTAAGTAATATATCTTCAATGGAAATGTACTCATGGTCCTCACCATGATTTTGGCACATGAAGCCTAGGCATGAATTTAAGTTTTAATTATTTCCAAGCCTCCATATTTACTAGGAGTGGAACAAAAATCCCAACTAACCCTATGAAACCATTTCTCCTTAGTATTGTTGGAAAAAATGAAATTCCTAAGAGCCACTGTTTAAGTAGTTATAAGCCAATTTAAAAGACACCTAACTAAGGGAGTAATAAACATGATTATTAGCTCAAATTGTCATGAAATCAATGATTAGTAGCAATCTCGAGAGGCCTTGAGATCCATTTATTGACTTTATTTTAACCCTTTATGCCAGCACTTCCCATAAGTTCATAGGAGAAGCTTAAAAATAGATGGGAGGTTAAGGAATTTAAATATCCATATTGGTTGAAACTCAAATTATGAATATATGGTTAGCTCGAAGAAAGGTGTTAACCATAAATATTCAGGTTGAGTAAAAAAAAATGAATCTAGACACCCCATCATGTTGTTTAAAGAGATTCTATCCTCTAAAATGGTAAAAAAATGTTAGTTTTGGGCCACTTTAGATGTTTCTACACCATGTTAGGGTTGTTCTTCATATGATGTGGGGTGCATGTGAACCCTATCCCCTTGTTATATCTTAGACTATTTGGTTGATAGATATTTGGAGAGTTATTATAGGTGGATAATTATCCTTGGGATATGTGCTGGAGGAGTGCACATTTTATGAAGGTATTTATCTTGTGTGGAATTGAAATTTTCTATATCATCTGCCTTTTGAGAAGGATGGGGCCTCATCATAGGATGTGGAGCTATATTTTGGAGTACCATTAGGCACTAGTAGGAAGGGCACTTATCCCTAGGACCATCAAGACCATGTGGCCCATAGGTGGAGGTAGAGCACTTGACTTGAGGGAGGCTTATATTAGAGTGCACTTCACTTGGGAGGTGGTGCTTAACCACATAATGACATGTATTGTATTGGTAGAGGAGCACTCCACTTGTGGACCTAGTCCAGTGACTTAAAGTAAGTCATTTTTGACCTAGTTCATTTGTTTATTGTTGGAATCCCTCAATTACCTTTAAAAATATAAATGAATGAGATAACCTTTGTTTGAATGAATTATTCAAGTATGTATTTGTAATATTCAAGTACTTTACTTGGAGTCTTTGTGTTTTCTTGATACGAGAGTTGGAAGACTTGTGGTTAATGTGAATTAAATCCTAGAGAAGTATTATAGTGCTAAGGGTTACCTCAAAGTTTTTGTGTGAGCTAGACCTAGGTTTTGTGTGATGAAACCCTATAGTAATATTTGTAGTGCTTGGGTGCAAGGGGAATTGGTATGATGCAGACTTGGTAAATATCCTCAGTATGTTATGGGATGCAAGTGGGAGATCAAATAATGGACTTCTTGTCGTTGATGGTAACTTGTTTTGGAGCCTTTGGTTTGCCTATATAGCTTGGAAAGATGTCTTCTTAGGCTTTTGTATTGTTGGTTAGATATTCTTGTTAATGTCAAATTCCCTAACTACAATTTGGGAAAAAATAAAAGAATCCTTGTTTGGGATGATTAAAAGGACTTATGAACCAACCTTTGATGACTTTAGAGGAATTGTTGTACTAGTTTCTGATGATCTAAGTTTTCGTACTTTATTTTCATTTGCGTAATATGCAAAGTTTATTATTTTTGTCTTGAATTTAGATGTTTTATATCTAAACACTAGACCTTGTTTCTTATTGTTATCAATATCTTTTTTTCTATTTTAACAAGTTTATTTATTAGTAACAATAAATATAAAATGTTTCGTGTTTTATAATTCCTAGATTAAATGAGAAATTAGATTTAGTGATGTCAATAAAATATTTTCATATTTTTTTGTTGGTTGTGATCGTGCCTTGAGGGTCATGATATTCTTCCTTCCTTAAAGCACATTTTTTATGTATATATTCATGAGATTTCCAAGTGAATACCTTGGATATAATTGAAGTATCTATTGCTATTTTTTTTCAAATTCAACGACAAGGGTGAAAATTTTATGAAATAGATCTAGGGAACCACAAGTAGAAGAGGTAAATTTATGAATTTGTTTTAAAGCACAAATTTCAAAAAAAAAGAAAAAAAAAGTCATCAAAAAGTATTTTTTCACTAGTTCTTAAACATCAAGTTCAAACAATAGGATGCCTTTAATAAGTATTGCTCAAACTTATGACATATCAAGTACCTTGAGGCCCTAATATCCAACACCTACAAGGACAACTTAGAACCCTGTGTCTCAGTGCCTCCATAGCTGCAGCAATTTTACAGAAATTCTTGAGTAAGTAAATAGTCAGTGGTATCATGCCCATGGAGAAAATGATGGGGGGGGGGGGTGTGGGGAGGAGGGGCCGAGTGTGTTAGGTTATTAATATGTACATGTAAATCATAGCCTCTAGGTCCCATACATTCAACCATTACCCCTAAATGTTCCCATGACTAATTTAAGTTAATAGGTGAGTATTGTGAGATTATAATTTTAAACAAGGGTATGAAGTGTCTCATTCCCCACTACTAGTCCTATGCTTGTTGGGCCACTTCTCAAATAATTTATGTTTGATTCAAGCCAATCCATGGGTAGTTAATGCACATCCTCATGCACATAAAAACATGCTCATTCTTTAGATTCGCCTCTTCCAACTAGGCATGCTCTTATAGCCACAACATTGTAGAATGCATACTTACAACATTAAAAAATGTAATGCATGTTGGAGGGTCCAAGGTGTAGTTCCCCATGCTTGCAATATCTCTGAAACATCTAGAGAAAAAAATTCTAATTACATGTGCCAAATTCTAGTTTGTGTGTGTGTGTATCTTATCATCCTACACATACCCACCTTAGATCATATGCACATGCACCTCAGCATATTGTGAGAAAAACCTAGTGCATGCAAAATTCAACAGTCCATTTGCTCACCAAGCTGATTAGATTGCAACCCATAGTGTCCTACATGCATACATTTTAGTAGCTTGCACATAAACTCGACACTTAAGTGTCTAGTATGATATGGACTACAACATATGCATGCTAGAAGTAGTATATGACATGTTATGAGTTGAATATTCATTGATAATTACAGAAGTGCACTACCTTCAACAATTAAATGTACACTCTTATAATTGAAATGTATTAAATGTACACTCTTATAGCCATTAATGTTCTATTTTAATGGCTTTTGGCCACGGCTGACAACTCTCCACAGTTGGATCTCGGAGGTATGGACGCCTGCCATTTCTGATGAAATTAATATCTACCCCTATGCTAAGGGTTTCTTTATATTAGATTTGGAAAAATCTGAAAGCAGAAATGCATTTTAGATTCTAGTCTCTGGTTTTGGGAAAACTCATGCCTATTCATGAAGCCATGGAACCCATCATTTGATCCCTCAACAATAGTCATAACCTCAACACCAGTTTGGGTCAGATTTCCAAACTTACCTTTGCATCTCTGGAATCTCTCCTCGCTAAAATCCATTGGAAATGAAATTGGGAAATTTTACTGTAGGTGCCCAGAAACAGAGGAATATGTCATAACCACCTATGCACGCATCTGTGTAGAAATTGATTTCAGCGTCAGATTCCCAGCTGAAATAATCCTAACAAGTAAAGACTATGTATCGAACTAGAAACTCGACTATGAAAGTGTCCTGTTCATATGTAGATCTTGCTTTGAGACAGACCATCTAGCCAAAAATTGCCCAAAAGCCTCCGAGAAAAATTCTGCTAGAAAAATTCACCATAGATCTATATGGTGGGAAGGAGCACAAAAGGAACATTACATTGTCGTCAAGGAAGAATATTCTCTAGAAAACTCTGAATCGCAAGAAATCAGGCAAGATAGAAACAACCCTCAAGACAACAGGGTAAAATCCCCACCCAACAACAAAAAAAGGAACTCAATAACCTCTCTAGCATCAACAATTATGAGGATACGAATACCACGCAAAAGAAATCTTCATTTAGCAGAAAATTAGATCTCCCAAATCCCAAAGATAAGACACCAGAATCCCAAGAATCAGAAGAGATGAAGGAGGTGCAAGATAAAGGAAGTTGGAAGAACGTAGAGAAGAAAAAGAAAGCTACAACACCAATCTCGCCAAGAAAGACAAGAAGCCAGACAATTAAGAACTAAGAAATTTATAGGTCCGATAGACCAAAGTGTGGTCTCAGTGGACGTTAACCATCATCATCATCATCATCATCATCATCATCAAGAAGCATAACATAGAGTAGATAGTTAGTCAACCTATTTCCTATCTCACACTATCTTTTAAGAGCAATGTATAGAAAATTCACACATGGTAATACATATGTATTTCCATTTTATTTTTATTTATCCATATAATCTTAAATGTTTACTTCATACGTATTTCCCATCTTCCCCCATAACTATTCAATTAACTCATTTATATCTTATATGATTTGCATGATCCTAAGATCATTAAAGTTGTTTTAATTGACATTTAATCTTGCATGCCTCAAGTGTCCCTTACTTTTAAAACCCATTTGTTTCTTTGATATGTAGAATCAATTGTAGTTAACTAGCTTGTTGGATTGTTATATAGAAGTTAATAAGTGACCATGAAGAAAAACGAGAATCTCCTCAAATTGGTGAAGTCACGGGTTTAACTTTCTTGATTTGATCATGCCATGATTAGGTTTTATAATGACAATCAACAATTGACCTATTTATCATTTAAAAATCATAAAAAAAATGTTTTTTTTTCAAAGAGAAAATGTCCCATAATAATTTCTTACACAAATTTTCTCACATGCATCATATTCCCTATACATTTAATCATTCTTTTTAATGGTATATGGATTGCTTGTCTTCACATTTAGTTATACTTTTATCTCTTTCAAAGAGAACACACACACACACACACACCCACACACACACACATATATTTTAACCCAGAGGAACCCAGCAGCCCGCCTGACACGTAAGTACTAGAAAACCTCTGGGGGGCTATGAATTTTCCTCCACCCTGCAGCCCAGATCACAACAGGGGGATTTGAACCTGGATCTTTCGAGTTA
Organism: Pinus albicaulis; assembly: GCA_034641835.2. Lineage (NCBI taxonomy): Eukaryota > Viridiplantae > Streptophyta > Pinopsida > Pinales > Pinaceae > Pinus > Pinus albicaulis. The sequence goes on from CM076570.1 coordinate 916,877,348, forward strand.
CAACAATTTCACATTTTTCGGATAACCAATTGAGCTACCCCCCTAGGACCTTTCAAAGAGAATATTTATTTTGAAAAAAGAAAAATAAAGAGAATACATTATTATTGTTTATTAAAATTTAGAGGAATCGATAATTCATGATGATTACCTAGATGAGGCCTAGGTTAAAAGCTAGCTAGCTACCACTATAACTCTTATGCTAGTGCCACTAGCCTGCAAATCATCACTTAACAAGAAACCTATGACTTAGCAGGGCCAAGACGTTTGAAGATACACATACAAAGGAAGTCTCATTCACAAAGAGGTATCTACCCTTCTAACCTTATCATAATGAACCAACATATCATTTGTAAAAAATGAATAAAAGAAGAAAAAGAACAAACCATTCTCTCCATCACTTAAACTACAAATCCTTTACACAATATATTATTATTAACAACGAATTTTTTAATAGGGAACTAGAAACCTCCTGAGATATATGCAATAGCTTGTAAGCCACATATATCGAGAACTCATAGTTTAGCCTAGGATCGTGATGCCCAGAGGCCATCGGGACTAGAGTTGGGATCCCAAACTCTAATGAGACGCCTATCCTTCCAACCTTACTATGATAGACCATGTCTTTGGGGACTTGAACAAGAGTGGAGGGGATGGAAAACCACCATCCCTACCACCAAAGCTAAGCACTCGTTAAAAAAATATATTATTATTATCATTGATAAAATTGACTATGTTTTCAAGGCATTGAGTGGATATAATGACAAACCGCCATCCCTATGACTTGAACTAAACACTCTATGACAAAATATAGTATTATTATCATTAATAAAATTGAAAACTTAGTGTGGGGGTGGGGAAGATTGGTATATTAGGTATTAATATGTACATGTAAATCATAACCACTAGGTCACATTCAACATTACCCTAAGTGTTCCCACTTATTCTGATAAGTTAATGAGTGATGTTGCTAGATTATAATTTAAACAAGGGTGTGAAAGTGTCTCATTCCCCACAACTAGTCCGTAGCATTGAGCCATATCAAATATTTATCAGTTCAAGCAATCACGTTAATTAATGCACATCCCCTCATTGCCTTAAAAACATGCTCATTCTTTAGATTGGCCTCTTCCAACAAGGCATGCTCTCATAGCCACAACATTGTAGAATGCATACTTACAACATTAAAAAATGTAATGCGTGTTGGAGGGTCCAAGGTGTAGTTCCCCATGCTTGCAAGATCTCTAAAACATCTAGAGAAAAAAATTCTAATTACATGTGCCAAATTCTAGTTTGTGTGTGTGTGTATCTCATCATCCTACACATACCCACCTTAGATCATATGCACATGCACCTCCGCATATTGTGAGAGAAACCTAGTGCATGCAAAATTCAACAGTCCATTTGCTCACCAAGCTGATTAGATTGCGACCCATAGTGTCCTACATGCATACATTTTAGTAGTTTTCACATAAACTCGACACTTAAGTGTCTAGTATGATATGGACTATAACATATGCATGCTAGTAGTAGTATATGACATGTTATGAGTTGAATAGTCATTGATAATTACAGAAGTGCACTACCTTCAACAATTAAATGTACACTCTTATAATTGAAATGTATTAAATGTACACTCTTATAGCCATTAATTTGTCGGTTTAATGGCTTTTGGCCACGGCTGACAGCTATCCATAGTTGGATCTCAGAGGTATGGAAGCCTGTCATTTCTGATGAAATTAATATCTACCCATATGCTAAGGGTTTCTTTATATTAGATTTTGAAAAATTTGAAAGCAGAAAATGCATTTTAGATTTTGGTCCTTGGTTTTGGGAAAACTCGGGCCTATTCATGAAGCCATGGAACCCATCATTCAATCCCTCAACAACAGTCATAACCTCAACGCCAGTTTGGGTTAGATTTCCAAACTTACCTTTGCATCTCTGGAATATCTCCTCGCTAAAAGCCATTGGAAATGAAATTGGGAAATTTTACTGTAGGTGCCCAGAAACAGAGGAATATGTCATAACCACCTATGCACGCATCTGTGTAGAAATTGATTTCAGCGTCGGATTCCCAGCTGAAATAATCCTAACCAGTAAAGATTATGTATGGAACTAGAAACTCGACTATGAAAGTGTCCTCTTCAGATGTTGATCTTGCTTTGAGATAGACCATCTAGCCAAAAATTTCCCAAAAGCCTCCGAGAAAAATTCTTCTAGAAAAATTCACCATAGATCTACATGGTGGGAAGGAGCAAAAAAGGAACATTACATTGTCGTCAAGCAAGAATACTCTCTAGAAAACTTTGAATCGCAAGAAATTAGGCAAGATAGAAACAACCCTCAAGACAAGAAGGGGAAAATCCCCACCCAACAACAAAAAAACGAACTCGACAACCCCTCTAGCATAAAAAATTATGAGGATACGAATACCACGCAAAAGAAATCTTCATTTAGCAGAAAAGTAGATCTCCCAGATCCCGAAGATAAGACACCAGAATCCCAGGAATTAGAAGAGATGAAGGAGGTGAAAGATAAAAGAAGTTGGAAGACCGTAGAGAAGAAAAAGAAAGCTACAACACCAATCTCGCCAAGAAATACAAGAAGCCAGACAATTAAGAACTAAGAAATTTATAGGTTCGATAGACCAAAGTGTGGTCTCAGTGGACGTTAACCATCATCATCATCATCATCATCGTCATCAAGAAGCATAACATAGAGTAGATAGTTAGTCAACCTATTTCCTATCTCACACTATCTTTTAAGAGCAATGTATAGAAAATTCACACATGGTAATACATATGTATTTCCATTTTATTTTTATTTATCCATATAATCTTAATTGTTTACTTCATCTGTGTTCATGCTTCCACACCCATAACTTATTCAATTAACTCATTTATATCTTATATGATTTGCATCCTAGAATCATAAAGTTATTTTGATTGTCATATAAATCTTGCATATAAGAGTGATACTTACTTTTCAAGAAACCCATTTGAATCTTTTTGTGATATGCAACTTAGAATAAATTGTAGTTCATAACTTGTTGGATTGTTAGCCTATAAGGTTAGCTCAAGTGACCATGAAAAAAAATGAAATCCCTCCCTCAAAATTGGTGAAGTCACAGGTTTAACTTTCTTGGTCATGCCATAATTAGGTTTTATAATGAAAATCGACAATTGACCTATTTATCATTTAAAAATCATAAAAAAAATGTTTTTGTTTTCAAAGAGAAAATGTCCCATAATAATTTCTTACACAACGTTTCTCACATGCATCATATTCCCTATACATTTAATCATTCTTTTTAATGGTATATGGATTGCTTGTCTTCACATTTAGTTATACTTTTATCTCTTTCAAAGAGAACCCCCCCACACACACACACCCCCACACACACACATATTTTAACCCAGAGGAACCCAGCAGCCCGCCTGACACGTAAGTACTAGCAAACCTCTGGGGGGCTACGAATTGTCCTCCTCCCTGTAGCCCAGATCACAACAGGGGGATTTGAACCTAGGTCTTTCGAGTTACAACAATTTCACATTTCTCGGATAACCAATTGAGCTTCCCCCCCCCCCCCCCGCCGGGACCTTTCAAAGAGAATATTTATTTTGAAAAAAGAAAAATAAATAGAATACATTATTATTGTTTATTAAAATTTAAAGGAATCGATAATTCATGATGATTACCTAGATGAGGCCTAGGTTAAAATCTAGCTAGCTACCACTATAACTCTTATGCTAGTGCCACTAGCCTACAAATCATCACTTAACAAGAAACCTATGACTTAGCAGGGCCAAGACGTTTGAAGATACACATACAAAGGAAGTCTCATTCACAAAGAGGTATCTACCCTTCTAACCTTATCATAATGAACCAACATATCATTTGTAAAAAATGAATAAAAGAAGAAAAAGAACAAACCATTCTCTCCATCACTTAAACTACAAATCCTTTACACAATATATTATTATTAAAAATGAAATTTTTGATAGGGAACTAGAAACCTCCCGAGATATATGCAATAGATTGTAAGCGACATATATCAAGAACTCATAGTTTAGCCTATGATCGTGATGCCCAGAGGCCATCGGGACTAGAGTTGGGATCCCAAACTCTAATGAGACGCCTATCCTTCCAACCTTACTATGACAGACCATGTCTTTGGGGACTTGAACAAGAGTGGAGGGGATGGAAAACCACCATCCCTACCACCAAAGCTAAGCACTCGTTAAAAAAATATATTATTATTATCATTGATATAATTGACTATGTTTTCAAGGCATTGAGTGGATATAATGACAAACCACCATCCCTACGACTTGAACTAAACACTCTATGACAAAATATATTATTATTATCGTTAATAAAATTGAAAACTTCATAAAATTAATATGTTTTCAAGACATTGTCATTTTGGACTTTTAACTTGCATGGCATTTATGAAACATCTTTAAACAATATAAGCAATATTTTTAGTGAACGTCGCCACAAAATATTGCAGTAGTCTAATTAGACTGCTTTTTTTCCTTGAAAATCATTGAAATTCAGGTAAGATTTTAAGAAAATCTGATAGGGATTTTTGTAAATCCACGTTATAGCTATAAAACTTCAATATTTTAGGTGCTCTAGAGGTTTTTGATGGAGATGAATCCATTTCCACCGTCAAAAACATGATTCAAACACTCCTATTACAAGATTTCTTAAAAAAAAAATTACCTGGATTCTGGCCAAATTTTGACCGTTCAGACAATTCCTCTAGCTAGATAGACAACTCCCAAAATATTTATGAATATTCACAAAAGAATACTTTGTGGCCCTATGAGAATAATTAAATTCATATTTATCTCGTAAAGAAGGTAAATCAATGTTTGGGACAGTTAGTGCCTTTGAATTATGTTCTCTTGATTTGGGAACACACCATTTGTTAAAGGCTTCATGATGGTCTCGAAACTTCATGACCATTTCCGTCTCGCTTTTCAAACCTTCTTAGAATTTGGTAGGGTCTCTCTCTTCACCACCTTCAAATCTCGCTTTTTCACCTTTTTGACAACTTGGTGGGGTCACTCTTATCACCACTTTCAACCCCTTGACAATGTGGTGGGGTCACTCTAATCACTACTATAACCATATGATAATGTGGTTGCTTAAGAAAATACGAATCTTAATAATAACTTATCAAAAGTGTCACTCCTAAATGCCTTGCCACTATAGTTTTGGACATTTTTTGGGCTCCTCGTTTTTAAAATGTTAGAATTATATTATATGGTTATAGAGAAACCTATGTTACTCTAAAGAAACATGTGTTAGTATATTTGTGTGTTTTATTTATTTATTTAATCGTGTGTCTCATCTCATATTCTATATTTAATGATTCTCATATATTGATATATGCAATTCAAATGGGTTTATATGTTATATTTGTGTCTAATGATTCTCATTATATGTATTTTAAAGGGCTTATACATGTTTTGAGTTGAGGTGTATGTGTTTGTATTTATGTGTCATTTATTGCATTATTATATTTTATTTTTTATAATTTAATTCACATTTTATTGTGTATTTTTGCATTTTAAGTAATGTTAGTGTTTTGAATTGTGTCTTTTTTTCGTCTTAACTAACCGTGGTGTCTCAATTTGGATTTCATGGGATGTAAATTAAGATGTAAAATAAGAAATAAGAAAGTGGCGTGTGTTCCATTTCAATGTCATGCATCTTATTTTTGCTATCGTGTTTACCATTTCTGTAACACACTTCCTTATTATATCATATATATATATATATATAGATATATATATAGATATATATATTGAAACATAAATATTTTACAAAAAAAATTTCATTAATTAAACACAAGATTTTAAAGCTTTCATATAGAAAATCACCTTAATATCTGGAAGGTAACCTTGAAAATGAAACAATACAAATAGTTTGTGACAAGATCTTTATTACTTCATGTGAGTAAGAAACCATCACATGTACTTCATGAAAATAGGATATTGAAAAGCTTCCTTACACCCAACCACAATAATACTTTCTTATATGCACGTTCATGACAATAATCAGATACCAAGCACTAAAAATCCCAATAATATGTGAATCTTAAGAATACATATCATTCCTTCTGAGAAGAAGAGTATTGGTCTCCCATGCTTTTAGGGCAGAGGCAAAGGAAAAATTTTGTTGCCTCTAGTGCAAGATATCCAATAACCTTAGTGTGGAAGCTAACCTTACTTAGCAACAATGTATGAAATGGTGGATCCCTGTCAAGTTTGGCGAGTCTTCAACAAACAACAACTAAACATATAGAATAATAGTAGTAGTATGATGATTAGTCCAGATGTCTATATCCAAAGTTGACTCTTGCTATGGTTTGGGAAAATGAATGTTGGTTGTATCGGTTGGGTAACACTTTACCCATTAACACCCTTTCCACTCAAACACAAAGCAAGGGAGAAGGAATGACGATTACAACAATATGCTTCTTCCAACATGTATGCACATACAGGAATTCAAAAGAAAGTGATCTGCAATTCTAGCAATGATTTCTCTCTTCCAAATGTTCTAGCTATGCATGATTGTAGTGAAGATAATATGTCACTTGTGGGAAGTGATTACCTGTTCCTACTCATTTCGTCCTAACACGAATTCAGTAAAGAGAGATGCCAAAATCCTAGGCATGCAAATCGATCTACATAAGTATTATTAATGTTTAGAACATATATTCTATATAAACCAACTCTTTTCAAGCTTAATTGCATTCAAGAGGATGCCACACTATGGCATTAATTTTTTCGCTCTGTTTGAGTTGCAACACAATTTTTTATTCTATTCATTCAATTATTTCTGAAATGTAAGGTAATGCCAACTCTAAGCATCATTAGGGCTAGATATTCATGCTTAATTGCACAAGTAGATCCTTAGTCCTTTAAAGAAAATTGTTGTACATAAAACATTCTATGAGATTGGATTGGGTGTACCAGTCAAAATTAAATTCCAAATGCACCTCCATAGATCAATTAAAGCCCACGAGTAACAAATGACCTTTACAGGAAATAACTGTTTTTTTGTTGATTTTCTAGCCACTGGAATTTGTTTTACTTGAACACATATAGACCAAGTTTCTCCTTCTTGTTCATGGATTCACATACCCTACAACCACTTTCCAATATATCCTTGCTAGTCATACAACCACAGATGTATACAATCTCCTGATATTTACAACATGGATGAATTTCACAACAGAGAGCAACTTGCAAAAAAATCCACTAATGGAAAATTTATTAGGCCTCATCATTTTACTATCAGTTTTATCCTTGGGAAAGTAAGGTTTTGCAACTAATTTAAGTCATATGTAAATATGCAGTTGATATAAATGTTAGCATCAAAATTGCCGCTTCAAAAACAATATTTCGTTTCAAAACCACCATTTTTTTTTCCCATTAAAACACATATTAGTGGAAAGACAACAATTATACCATTATTCAAATAGTTTGAAAACAACATTTCTAAAACAGGAATTTGAACTCCACCTACTGAGATCTTATATTAATCCTTTGCCTTACTAACCCAAGTTAGCCAAAGGTGATACCTCAAATATAGATATAACAACAACTATATCATATAAAATAACAATTTGGTTTCTAGACATGGAAATTGACTTCTTGGGAAATGAGAAGGAGAATCATGAAAGAATTTAGTAATTACTCAATTTTATTATTTCTCTGCACTGTATACTCTCACCAACACCCATTTTTAGCCGCATTTAGAGTCTTCGAGGACAAACTAAAAGGAAATTATGCAGCCCATCAGTCTTATACGTAGGTCTAAGAAGCCCCATAATGCAACATTCCATCTCAAGTTTTATTCCTTGAGAAAAAATATCCAACAATCTAGCATTTACCCAACACATAAGTAGAGAATGAAACAAAACTAATAAAGTGCAATAACCATCTATAAATCTTAGCAAATTATATGACTAAATGTTCTAGTTGTGGCTCGACATTAAGCTTAAACAACCTCTATATCAAACCCTTAAAGTTTCATGTAATTATGTCTAATACCTAGGCTAATAAGGCAACAATTGTTTCATTTTTGTCATGGTTCATTGCCAAGACACTCAATACTATAGCATGACTTTGTGTGAGAAACCATTAAAGAGCGAATGTACATATAAAGTGAACATTATAACCAACAACCAAGTCTATATACAGGGAAAAAACTAGGACCAAGTTATTGTAAGCCATTGAAAAACCTTCAAAGAACCTTGGTCTTGGTTATGTACAATCTAATGGCGAAGACTCCAAAGCCATGAAGGCATGCGAGGTTAATGCAAAGAGAATTTTTGTTCCAAGTTCCATGAAGCAAATATGTCAAATTTGTTTCAAAGATGAATGCCATTGCTTTAAGCCTTTGTTGCAGCAAGAAGATGGCAAGCATGCAAATTTAGGCAGTTTTCAAGACAAGAACGATGATGTTAGTCTGCAAATGAAAGATGGAGCCTCTACTAGTTCATCTCCTTATGGAGGCAAAAAGGATGAACATGCAAAGCAGCATAAGAGGTATAAATCTTCTCATGATCAATTTGATTTTGTTTCTGCAAGGCATGATAATTTTACATGCTTTAAGGCAAGAAAGAATTCTTGTACATATTGTGGTCATTTTAACCATCATGTTTCGAGATGCTGGATGAGGAAGAAAGCACACAGGAAGAAGATTAAGAAAATACTACCTTCAAAGAAGGTGCATGTGATTTGCAGCTTTTGCCAAAAGAAGGGACATTTTGTCTCTCATTGTTGGAATTTGCATCCAACTTGTTGTCCCACACACATGCAGCAAGAGGACAAAAATATTGGTGAAGGTGGAATCATGGATTCCATTATTGATGTGGAAAGGGAAGTTTCACATGAGGAAAAGTTGCAACAACAAACATCACCATGGAAGTGGCTTGGTGAGAAGTGGATGGAATTCTTGACACAGTAAGACGTACTCCTTTTGTACATATGAAAATTTCGGATGTATGCATGTATTTTATGTTGTAATATCTTGTTTGTTTTGAGCCACCTTAGATCATTGATCAAGGCAGCGTTGTACAGTTTCATTCTGTAAATTTCTCGCTAGAAATTTTTGTGTGAGAACAAGAAAGACAATAGTGGACAGTTGTGGACAAGCACATTCAGGAAGGGAAATGTCAAATTCTTTCCATTTGTGGTTTAATTTTATTTGCTTTGCAAGGAAATTTTTTTGAAGGGCTGAAGAGAAGAAGATTTTTATTCTCTCATTTTATGTACTACAGTTCAGTTCTTCATTTCAGAAAGCTTTTGGGGACCAAAAGCCTCTCATTTGGGAGGTGTGATCAAGAGCTCAAATCTAAGCTTGGGAAAGAGCTCAAAAATGAAAGTGCTCAAATTGACTTGGAATCTAAGCGACCGGATAGGCCTCGGTGACATGATCCCAATGTCATGAACGGCATTGAAAACCGATACCGTATGAGAAAGATATTCAAGTTTGAAATTTCTCAATTTCAGGTAAAAAGTCAGTTTGACTTGGTTTGACCTTGGTTTAAAAAAATATTGAAAAAAGAATATTCCTTGGAATATTCCTCAAAATATTCCCTGGAATATTCTATATGGGCCAATCGAATGGCGCCAAGTGTCATTCACTAATTTGATTTTAAATTGACTTTTGTATTGGTGGGCCAATAGGAGGCTGCCACGTGGCAAGCCCAGAGGTCGCCACGTGGCCCTCAATTCAGAAATTTTGGTATATTAAAATGTTATTACAATTCCGTGGTTTGAGTACGGGACCTCATCCCCACAAGCTCTACACCTTAATATTGGCCCATGGCCTTTGGTTTTGATATATGAACCACAAAAATTATATTTGAATTTTAAATTTAAATTGGGCGGGCCTGTAAGGGGGCCAGCCCCCTATGCAATGTGACTACGGGCAGAGATCCAAAGGCTAAGGCAGATGGCGGATAAGGTTTCAAACAGTTTAGGGTTATGGAATTCAACGTAAGTCAAGGTTACGTTTGTTTCGGTGGAGCGGAAATTAAAACAGTTAACGGTTACATCAATAAATGCAACAAAGTTAAATGCGTTTGATAAACCGTTGTTCCAACTTCCAAAGCCGACGGGTGCAGCCACATGCAACCATTAAATTTAATGGTACACTAACCATCCCACTAAATTTGGATCGCACCCTCCTAATTAGGCGGATTTTCCAAACTTATCTGCAGTTAACTAAAGTTGGCCCACCTTTTGTGGGGTTTTTGCCTAACATTGGGTAAAAACTTTAGTTGGACATATCTTTGACATGGGAGATCCTTTCTGAGCGATTTTTTTTTTATTTTGGGTCTCTTTTACCTTCTGGAATCATTGGCATAGGTTTCGCAGCCAATAGAGGTCGTTTGCAGGTGTTTTTGCTTCGGGGAAGTTCCAAGAGCCATTAGGGCCATATCAATTTGAGAGCTGCATTGGGATGTGTGCAGCCACTGAATGTGGAACGAAGGTCATTTTTTACTGTATTCTATGCTCTGAGTTCATTTCTACAGCTCTTCTTGCATATTGAGGCATTCTTCACCTTGAATTTCTTAAGGGAAGTTTTTAAGGCCACTAGGGCCATTCCAGTGCTTGAGCTGTTTGGAAGCTGTATTAATCTGTTTTCGGTGATTCAAAAGCCTAATTATACTATCTTCGACCTTCTAAGTCCATTGGAAGAGGTTTCAGAACCATTGGAGGTCATCTTGACCTCGAATTTCTTCATAGAAGTTTAAAGGGCCACCAAGGCCATTTTAAGAAAGTACTGTTTAAGGTGCAATTTCACTGTTTAGTGCTTGGGGAAGAGCATTCTTAGCTTTTTCCTATCTTCTGATTCTATTTTTACAGTCATATTTTCCTTTAAAAGCACTTATTTATTTGTATTAGCCTTTTCAGCTTTCTTAATACAAGAGGATAAGCCCATTTTGGGAGGCTTGGTCCAGCAGATGTAGCCCAGGAGGGGTGAACTACTTCATCATCTTTGTGTCATTATTTTTTGAAGATATCATGTTAAAAAAATCTGATACAATGTGTTAAACAGAAAATTTAAGTAACTTGCCTTCACACATAAACACCCAAACAACTTCTCAAACTTATTTGTTTTATTCCGCAAGACATCAAGCTTCAAGCATGAGTATTTTAATGACATTTGAGTGTTTACTTCATAGTTAACCTTGGAGTTGTTTGCAAATTTAAAATTATTGAAAATGGATACCTTGCACCCTTTATTCAAGTACATTCCATTTTCAAATCATGTACATATAAAGTGAACATTATAACCAACAACCAAGTCTATATACAGGGAATGCCACAAGAACCTTGGTCTTGGTTATGTACAATTTAATGGCGAAGACTCCAAAGCCATGAAGGCATGTGAGGCTAATGCAAAGAGAATTTTTGTTCCAAGTTCCATGAAGCAAATATGTCAAATTTGTTTCAAAGATGAATGACATTGCTTTAAGCCTTTGTTGCAGCAAGAAGATGGCAATCATGCAAATTTAGGAACAAAATTTTAATAAGCCATTGAAAAATTTTGTATGCCAACACATTGAATTATTTCCAAGGTTGGAACAAAATTTTAATAAGCCCTGAACGTATGCCCAATCAACACATAACAAATATCTTTCTAGATGTACTAGGTTCTTTTCCTATGAACATGATGAACTGTATCAAGTAATATTTTGATATTTTGAATTCTTTCAAGTGTTAGGCACTACCATATGATGTTTGATGACCTATTTTTAAGGGGAACTAATGCCTCACTTCATGTCTACTATCTCTTGTATCGGTTTTTAAACTTATGGAAGCACCCTTAGTATGTGTGTGGCCATGGAAACTAGGTGAATTTTTTTTTTAAGTCCACTGATCCATAATTAAATGTGAAACATTATTGATGGCCGCAATTTCTTCCACAATGGTTAAATGTACAATATAATCCATGCCTACATATGGCTTCAAAATGTCATGTAATTTAGGCAGTACTTGCCATATTTTCACCCTGTTTTGTAGGAAGTGGTATTGAATGATTTTTGAGAATCATAGTTAGTAAAACACCTCAATAAGGGCATAATGATAGGTTTCATTATTTTCCTCCCAAGTATTTAAAACTACCAACTATGTAGATGTCACCCCCTAGCTTGTGAAACTTGTTCCCAATGTGTAGGCTAGGGATTCGAGAGGTTTGTCCCACTTCCACCCTTACATATTGTAGTTTTGTTATAGACTAATATAGGGAGTCCAGAGGTAGTTTTTCCTCCATCTGTTAGTCCATAAGGGACTCTAGGGATACACTTATCCACCCATTGGTCAACAAGGGACTCCAGAAATACACATCTCCATCCTTTGGTCAACAAGGGACTCCAAAGATACACATCTCCACCCTTTGGTCCAAAGGGACTCCAAAGATACACATATGCACTCTTTAACCTACAAGAGACTCCAAAGATTAGATATCCACCCTATTTTTACTCAAGATTTCCAAAGACTTATCCCCACCCTAAAGTTTGTCATCACCTCTACCTAATGCTGGCATCTAGAGTATTCTAATTTTGAATCTTTAAGAAAGGAACTCGGCTAAGACAACCAGAGGCACCCTTGAACTTGGACAATAAGATCACTTACAACAACAGAGAATTCATATTCTCATAGCAAGATTTCATCTCTGAATAAAAGAGGATATTAATATTACATAGGTAAATCTACAGTGGCATGTTGACAACAGGGTATTTCAAGGAGGGGCTCCAGGGATGAGGAATCTCCATCCTCAAATTCTGGACAATATTATCATTCACAGTGGAGGGAAATTTCAATTTTGTAGTAATATCTCATTCTAGAGTAGTTTCAAGTGTTAATATCAATGAGTATATACTGATATAGACTATAAGGTATTTATCCTTGAAGGATGAGGTTAATTCAAAAAATGTGTTAGCTAAATGTGGACTTAGTTCTGAATAGTCCATCTGGAAATAAGTTAGCTCTAAGGCTAGTCTCAGTATTCTAAGTATATTAAAGAGTAGCATAATAATTTAAAATAGAGACATAACATAGTTAGCTGGGGTGATGAAAAGGGCAACAAACACAAGTCTATTTACTAATAAAGAAAGAGCCACTCTAACTTAAGCAGGCTATGTTTGTGCATCATGTGGGATCCAAAAATATGTTGTATCCTAAGGCAGGGCCTCAACATGATCAGTGAGAATTGTACCTTGCGTTATTGGAGCATATAACCTCTTGATTATGTAGATCATTCTATGGCCCTTGCGATGCTTTCCATACAATTTCAAACCTGCGCTTCTCCTTCCTTCACAACCATATTTTATCAATTATGCTCTTTATATGTTGATATCAATGTTGGCCTTCTCTTCGTGTCTTGATGTTCCTTTCCTTCGTTTCTTACTACACTCTCCCTCTTGCTACTTATTCTTCACATTTTCCCTCTTGGTCCTAACTCCCTTCCTTTTCCACTATCGCCCCCCATCCTTTGGTTAAATATGGTATGTTTAATGTCTCCTTGATTTTTTTCCATTTAACCATTTTGGCTCTCCTTGCTTACCATTTTCCATATTCCTAGGGATTCTTTTATATTTGGAAAGCTGTGAGAGACAAAAAAAATTAGCCCCCCCCCTCCCTTCACCATGTGCTAATAATATGTAATTATCTACCCCTATTCGAAGGAAAATTAATTGTGTCTACATTCCCTATCCCTACGAACTCTATGACTGCCAACCCTCCCTTGCTTCTCAGGTCTCAGTTGAACTATGAGTGACCTGTCCATTCCAACTAATACCAAAATTATTTTTTCAACTTGTACTTGTGCACCAGTGATTGTGTTTATCTACGTCTTTAATAGTATTTCACTAGGTCTATCACCTAGATCTTGTTGAGGTCCCATTGTATTCACTTGCTTAGTGGAATGCATTTAAATTATTCCACTCTAAATATTGATTAAGACACACAATATCTCATTGAAAAGATATTTTATAAATTATACAAAATGGAAAAATGAATGCACTTCCCCCATGATTTTGAAAAGGCTCAAACACTTAAGTAACACATATAAGTAATGTGCACATAAGAAAACCACTCAAGTAACATAAATGGTGCACTTGAGAGATGCACCATGGTAAGAAACACATTTAAGAGATGTGTCATACATGATGCACTTAAGAAACATGCATATTCGATGCACCATATGTGGAAGACATAAGCAATGCACTTAAGCGTTCACACACTTAAGTGATGCATTCAAGTGACACACATAAGTTACATCAAGTGACATACGTAAGTGATGCACCATAACTATTAATACATAAGCGATGCACCATGACCAATGACACATAAACTACATAACATAATAGACAAAAATGATCAATGCACCATAAATGACACACTTAAGTGATGCACTCAAGAAACACACATAAGCAATGATGCACCATCTTAACCAACACACATATGCAATTTACCATAATTAGCAACACATAAGTGATGTGTGAAAATGATGCACCTTATGTAACACACTTTAATTATTCAATTAAGCACCAAAACATGTACATAAACAACACCCATAAGTGATGCATTGTAATTGATACACCATTAATGATGTGTTTCATAGTCGTAGAAATATCAAGTAACAAATGCATGGAACCACTATCATTTGTTTTCTAAACCCCAACCATGACAATAATTTGAAACCTCTACTTATGATAAAATTTAGTATAAAGGTGTCGACAATTTTTTTAAGAAAGTAGAAGCTAGAATGCCAAGATTTAGGTTAGTTGAGTTGGAAAAGATATAGTTAGCTTCTTAGATTAGAAACCTGACATAAGGAGTTGGATTTAGGCATACAATGGATTAGTGTAGGAAATATTTTCAGAGATGATTAATATGAAATGTAGATAAGGATGCAAAAAAATGATGTTTGGGTGGAATTAAGGACGTTATAGACAAATCAGGACACAAGTAGTGATGAAGAAGGATACCAAAAGATGTATATTAGGAAGGAAAATTGATAAATATGAATCATACTAGGATGTATAAGAATGCGAAAGGGTACATAGAAAATAAGATGTTGTAACGATATACTATAATAATGATATAAGATATAATACCTCAATTTGAGCCTAGTATGTGAGTTATATAAAATATAAAATACCAAATTTTTAACATGGCCATCTCATTAGGAATAAAGACATACTGCTTAAATTATGATATTTACATTAAGTGTATATATAGTAGCTAAATTAACTCTATACAAAATGTCATGCTTCATAGAGAAGTTGACAATAAAAATTGGTCCATAATTATTGTCTTAAACTAGAACATATATCCAACGATGATGTTATATTATCAAAATACTAAAATGTTGAGAGAAATGATAACATTAATAAGAATGTTAAATGTCCTGTTAAAATGGCTGGAAAATATGAACCTACCTTGTAATTTTTTGTTGTAATACATCATTATACTATATTAATAACCATTAGGCTCCATCCTTGAAATTAGAGACAAAGTGTAACAACTGCATTCACCCCATAGACCATCTTAAGGGCAAAAGAAGGTCTTACTATCATTGACTTGAGCTCCATAGCCCTATCATGGAAATGGGGTCTTAAATATTCATTATTTTTTAACTTCTTTGAGACTCAAAATACACATCGACATCATGTCCCGTTCATTGAGAGATTTCCAAAAATATAATTTCTAACTAAATTCGACTCCCAGATCAGAAGATATGGTTGGTTAAAGTTTTCCATTGATCCCTTGCCACACTAGCAAGGTACTGCCACGTTCCTCTGTGTGGTGCCTGTGTGGAAATCCCTCCACATCAATTTTCATGGCCACACCAACACGATTAGACAACTTTATTCCCATGAGACATGTGCCACATCATAGTCCCATCTTGACCCCACACTTCACATAACCAATACTCATTATATGAAATCTTGGCCCCCAACCTAACCCCTTGGATTAACACATGTTAATAGTTATCAAGAGGTCGGGGAAGGAAATTTTTTTCACACCACTCCACAAGAGGAGATTTTCATCTATCAGCCCATCAACCTTTCCCTTTGCCCATTTTATGCCACTATTCTACGTAGTTACGATGAGGTATGAGCCCTTGAGGTCCCAAGATGCACATATATTTTCTAAATTCTAGAGAGACATTCCATCATTTGGCCCTATAATTCTCGCCCAGTATCACCCAACGCTACCACACAAGACACAACACTTCAATTAAGAACAAGACCGAGACGAAATTATTTGTGTATCGTGACGAAAGATCTCTCCATCAAACACCACTCGTCGTGCCTCGACTCACCCATCTCGCAACTGTGCATGCCAAAAACCCTTCTTAGGTCCGAGGCCTCGAGGCCTTGCAATGATACCAGACTAAAATATCTCGTCTCAACCTACTCCCTCCCCTCGAATTTGCAATACTAAGGAAAAATATCATTCTCCTGGGGCATGATTATAATAAACCATTCTACACACACATATTAGAGGAACTCTCCTATGTTAATTTTTGGTTGCGATCCCTCCTGAGCTTATATATATATATATATATGCCAAGGATCTTTAACACCCAACCACACAACCTATCTCTCTTGAGCTTACTTCATACACACACACACACACACACACACACACACACACACACACACAAGAGGCCTCTCTTGACACATCCAAGAAGCTTGCCCTGTAGAGCTTAAACAAATGCCTAACCTATCTCATCTACATATATAGACATCTCATATGTTTATATATAGTTAACTAGCCCTAATGAGATTATACACGCATAAGGGATAATGCTTCTAAATAACTCAACAACTCAACTCCATAAATCAAAAGAAAATTAATGATAACAATAAGTATTCATATTGTATTCATTTACACAATATCACAATAGGTAAAATATTTGGTAGTTAAAATACTGACAACTAATTTTGGGGCTACAACTATCCACCCAACCTTATGATGAATTCACTGCAATCTTTCTTACAGTCAACCACTCCCAATCCAAATTCATAGCTTGAGGAGGAATGACCAAGGGAATTAGAACATGCTCATTAAATTAAGTGAAGAATATAGAGATTACACTGTCTCCACCCTCAGATATAGAGAATCTAGATATTTCACCATCTCCACCATTAGTTGATATAGGGAATCCAGAAATCGTCTTCATCCATTTGAGTAGAGATTCTTTTCCATGTTACTGCCACTTGTGCCCACAACATAGTCATGGCCTGTAGATCCTCTTCTCTCCTCCCATGTTCTTATGAACATGTTGTAGTCTTTTGGTGAGCTATCCTAGATGCACTGCTATCTACACTCTCTCCTCTTTCCCAACACTTCCTTCCTTTATTTTCATCACAACACTACAATTTTCCTCCTCCATAACACTCTCCTCTCAATGTTGTATATATATTAATCCCCTTCCAAAGTTCCTCCTTTCTTATACCTCTATTTTTTCTCAAATTCTTATCCTCCCATTGTTGTTGGTTTATTTTATTCCTGTGCTACCTAGGCTATGTCTTACATGTTGAATCCCCATGCGGTCCATGAGGCATGGCAAATGAGTAAATGGGTTGTCTTCCACTTAGGAAGCTCCATACTCCACCTCTTTCCTATTATACAACCATTAAAGACTTATTCAGGCCTCAATTAATCAAAAATCAGGGATATGGTGGCCATTAAACACTCAACTATCCATTCCCAATTCCCAAGGAATTCCCTTCCTCTAGTTTTGAATCTGTGATTTTTTTTCTCTTCGCCACTTCATTGTAATTAATTTACAAAATCAGAATTCACAATTATTTATATCAGGGATTTGATAAAAAGGATTGTAACATAAAGAGTAAAGCTTCATAGTCTTAGTGATATTTTGAATGTTAGAATTAGTAGTGTGAATTAAGCTTTTTAATTTTTGAAAATTTTGATAAAAAAAATTAATTATGTTATAATAAAATATGTAGAATATTATATTGAAAGAGCATGTTAACTTGTAGGTATGATGGTCTTACTTTTGTCATTTTTGATGGATTTGGAATGACATATTATGATTGGGATAAACTAGAATTAATTTTATTTTAGGTGGTTTGTTTTAGTTTTAAGAAGGTCAAATTAATTTTCATTTTCCTTAATTTTTAAGACAAGTATTACCTGGATGTGGATGTCACAATTAGAGTTGTTATTTAAATCATGTTATTTTGGTTTTTTTAAACCATACTTTATTAAGAAATTTTAATATTCCAAATTAAATTAAACAAATTACTAACTACCAACATAAATATAATCAATATAATTAAGTAAAAAATAAACTCCATATATAACAAAAGTTCACAAAATTAAACAATATCTTTGTAACTAGTATAGTGTGTAAGAGATAGAGCTATTTATGAACAATACAAATGAAAAATACCATTATGATTACTTAACAAAAATAACAAAAATAACTCATAAAATACCATTTATGAGCTATTAAGTGACTTTTCGCAATCAACTATCCACCATTTGACCCATTAGTTCTTGCGCGAGTCCATCCCTCCCCCTCCTCTTTTCGCCTTTATAATCTCCTCCAGTGACCTCCTTCCGTGCCTCTCCCCTTTCCTCTTATTTAATAATCTTTGGTTAAAGTTATTTAATCATATAATTAATTTATGCATGTCTAATCTAGTGTATAATTTTTCATATTATTTTAACTTTTCAATTCTATAGATGTTTCCTCATTTTAAGTTTATTTTCTTTCATTTTCGGCATAGTTAAATGGATTATTTAAACTTTTTTCCATTAATTAATTTTCTCTTGGTTAATTATTTCTATCAAATTTTAATGTCTTTTTAATGATTAATATTATTTTCAATTTCCTTTTTAAGTCCCACTCCTTTTAATCAATCAATTATTTATTTATTTAAATCTCTTAATAATTAATTATTTAGTTTTAATATAGTCCTTAATTCCTTTTAAATCATTTTATTTTAATTAATTATTTAATATTTTACTTTAATTAATTATTTAAATTTGTTGACTTGACTTTTTCTTTTAATTGGTAATTATTTCATGTATTTAGTCATTCTCAATGACTTAACACCCTAGAGTCCTCATTTTTTTAATCTATTTATTTTTTCATTAATTTATTATTATTTTTTTAAGTGCCATATTATTATTATTATTTAATAATTATTTTTATTTTAATATTATTCTTTAACCACTATTTTATTATTCTTTAACTGCTAATTTCCAAGATTTTTTCTATAAAAAAATTCACAATGCTCATTCACAATGTTTTTTTGTGATGATTTAGTTCTTAGGTCCCCAATGATGGGTGGGGTGTCCGTCAGAAACATTGGACATGACTAAAAAAATCCTGCATATAGTTTCATCAGAAAATTTCTCTGAAAATTAATTATATTTTAAAATATTGCAAATGAATAAAAAAATAACATATATCACAATAAATTTAAATTTGCAATTCTACATGTTGTTAAGTAACAAATTCAATTTTTATTATTAATTTCTAGCATAGTCTAACTTATAGAAGAAATGACCTTTTTTCAAGACATTTTTTCTAGTTAATTTTAATCAAAATCCAGTTGAAAATTTTAAAACTTGAGTTTAAGTTGTGTAATTAGTAGGATTTGAATGCCCAAGTGGTTTTCTAGGGTGTTGAATCCATTTATGCATTCAGGAAATTCATTTTAAACAACAAAAACTTATATTCTTTCTTGAAATGGTTTTGCCCCATTCTTGTGAAAAATTCTATTTCGTCTATAAGTTAGACTATGCCTTTCTTTAAAATAATTTAAATTATAGGTTATTTTATTTTTTGTAAGTCAAGTATTTCTATTAATTCTTGAGAATGATACATTGTAACAACAACCCTCATGAAAATTCATGTAATAAAGTTAAAATAATAACCACAGTTGATGGGACATGTATTCCAAGTTGAATGATTGGGAAAAACATCATAGGGGGTGTTGATTTGGTTTATTATGACTAAGGAAAATTGGAAAAGATATGACTAAGGAATTAAAGAGGCAAACAATATTTTTGGGCACATTTGTTTATGAATATAATGGAAATTAGGAGAAAAGGAAGGTAAAAGGTCACAGGTTGCATGTGAGGAGGAAATTGAAGGAAAATAATGGAGAATGAAGAAAATAGAAGCATATTCTATAAAAAGGCTTCTGAGGATCAGTTGGTAACATTTTTTTAGTGAATTTTTGGAGCTCTCTTATTATTCTCTCTCTCTCTCTCTCTCTCTCATACTCTTGGATACTTAGAGTTTTCTTGGAGCACTATTAGAGAGTGTGGATACTTGGTGATTTGGAGCAAGAAGGCAAGGGAAGAGCACGAAAGTGTAGGTGTACATCGGGATCAACATCTACAGTGGGATTTGATTGTAGGTACTGAGTTGCATGTATGTTTTCCTCATTGGTTTTGGCATGCATGGTGTATGCATGTGGATTGCCTAGCCTTTCCATTTCCTGGACAACCATGTTATTGTGGGTTTATTTCCATTGATTGTTTTTTTGGTTGGTTTTCATGATTCCTTTAGCTGTTGGGTTGAGTTATTAGTTCCTGGAAGCTTTGGTTGGAAAAACGCTCTGGAAGCCCAACAAAAAATTGTGGGTTGAGTTACTAGTCCTGGAAGCCTTGGCTGGACAAACGCTCTGGAAGCCTTAGGTGAGTTGAGTTACTAGTCCTGAATGCCCTGGTTGGACAAACACTCTAGAAGCCTTGTAATAGTTGGGGTTGAGTTACTAGTCTTGGAAACCATGTTGAAACAAACACTCTAGAGCCCTGGAGAAACATGGATAGAGACCAATCCGTGACAGTTGCGATGTTCGACCATGAGGTGGAATCACATGTTGAGGGTTGAGGTGGTTTGGCCTCTGGAAACCCTAGATTTATTGTGATTGATGTGTTTGATTAAGTCCCACATTCATGCAAGGAATATAGCATGGGGGTGATTGGCTGAAGTGAGACTTGGCTTAGACAATATATGGTCGACTGGAACTCGGAAGTCCCATCTCTGGTTGGTTTTTACATTCAGTAATGAAGAGCTCATTTCTATGGTGTTCGATATGAAAATATAATAGTTTATGTATGGATTTCATTGCTGCTGTATTCATGGTATTTCTATGGTTAATTTTCTGGTTATGAGCATGTATTCAATCAATGATGATGTATGGATCTATTCATGTTTTTTCCTATAAATGATTATCCCATGTATCTATGGTGAAATTAATTGTATGATAGCTTATGATGTAGGGGAGCAATGCTTCTTAGCCATTCTCATATAAGGAAGAGACCCCTTTCTTTAAATCTGTTGTTTATACCTGTAGATGTTATGTTTGTGACATGTTGTATGAAATTCTTGTCATGGATGGGTGGGGTTGGATGAGTTTCGGTTGATTTTATTACTTCCATATGTTTGTTTTAATGTTAATTGCCCTCTCCTGAAGTTAAAAGAAGTTTTGGGAAGTGACCGAAGATCAGGGGCTAAAAATGTGACATAGATCTCGGAGCTACAAGTGGAAAGTTTTTTGTTTGGGCCTTAGCCGCTTTCTTGACAAGTACAGCCCACGATTATAGGGTCTATAGCTGCTACCTTTCCCTTACAAGCCTGCGAATTAGCCTCAAAGTGGCTAAAAATAAATTCCCCCTTAGGGAACAGGGCCCTGGAAGGTTGGGTTACCTCTTGGGGATGTTAGTGATGCAATGTAAGGTGTGTTTTTGGTGTTTCTATCAGTTCCACTTCCTTAAGGTCATCTAGGAGGTTAAATATCATATTAGTAGCCTCTCATCACTTTTTACCTCAATTCGCTGGTTGCTTGGGTAGATGTGGGAAGAGGGTGTTACACAGTGGTATCAAAGCATGGTTCAACTTTCAGACTTGATGGTTGGTGTGTTGTTCATGCTTTTATATTGATTGCTTACGTGTTTTCATACTTATGTTGTATGTGGTTTTGGCGCCCATGTTTTGTTGGTCATGGAAACGGTGGTGTTGCCATGGTTGTGGTTGTGGTGTTGTTGTCAACATGCGATCATGTGTGTATGATTGATTGTGTGTTATTCTTGTTTATATATTGTGTGTGCACACTTGTTTACATATGGTTACATATTGTATGTGCATATCTTGTTTATGCTAGGTCACATATGAGTCATGTTGTGTGTGTCCATGTATTCTTGCTTGAGTGATGTTATGTGCTAAACATGCATTGGTCCTTCATACTGGGTTGCATGTTGCTTATGTTGTGTTCCATTCATGCTTATGGTTGTGTGTGGTCAAGCTTGCATTGGTGTGCATTTGGTATGTTTATGCATGGATGTCTGGACCCCAACTAGAATCGTAATTATGCGCTAGTATACCATGTGTTACAAGTTTATATGCTGATTATGATTATATCTATACATGTATCACACTGATTGGTTGATCTTGCAGGAATTATCCTCCCAAAATTACACTAAGGTACGTTGATTTATTATGAATTGGTTTATTATAAATATTGCACATTGCAGGAAGAATTCAAAGATGAATAGCATAATGGTAGACTACAAATATTCTCCATAAGATTCTTATGGGAAACATGCTATGGGACAATCGCCTGATTTGGCAGATACATTAATAAGTCTAAAGGAAGAAATAAGAAGTTTCAAGGCACACAATGATAAAATTATACAGGCACAAGAAAAGAAAGCAAACGTTAATGAAGCCATCCTTCAAATTTTGTCAGAGTTGCAGAAGCAAGGGCCACTAAGGATCAGTTACAAGCAAGAGGACATAACTAGTGGGGCATATGGCAATAGGTCTCCTAGTAGGCATAGGTTAGAGAGAGTTGATATAGTGAAATATGGAAGTTTTTTGGATACTCTGGATAGGAGGAGTGATGAGCACAAGTATCATTCTAGTTCTCATTCAGATAGGCATCGTGATCATCACCGGTTCCATCCTTATAGGAGGAATGACAGGGGCTATTTTCCAAAAGATTTTAAAAAGCAAAAATCACCTACATTTGATGGAGATATGAAGAAACCACAAGATGCAGAGGCATGGTTGCTTGGCATGAATAATTTTTTTAGATTGCATGATTACTAAGAAAATATGAAAGCTAGGATAACTACATTCAACCTTAGAGGTAGAGCATAAATTTGGTGGGAAGCCGTGAAGAACACTAGAGATATTTCTGAGGAGTATTTGACTCAGAGTGAGTTTGAGAGCCTATTATGAAAGAATTATCTATCAAAGAGATATTACAATGACATGGTAAAGGATGTTTATGAGTTGAAGATGGATTCCATGATAGATGAGGAACATACAAGAAGGTTCTTGGAGTTACTAAGGTATGTGCCTTTCCTTAAGGAGGAGAAGGCCAAGATTCAAAGATTTATTAATGTTCTATCAATTTCATTCAGAGATAGGATTGAGTTTGATGAGCCCATATCATTGGAGGAGGCCATTCGAAAACTCAATCATTGCTATGAACAATCGAAGCACAGATAAGAAACTAAGCCATATTGCAGAGGTAATGATAAGAACAAAGGAAAATGGGACATGAAGCGAGTAAGGCCTCAAGACATAGATAACAAGGAGAATGTTGCCCCACCTAAGAAGTTCAATACATATGGTAGAGGACATGGATCTTGATCAGAGGAGAAAAATAAGGATGATGGTTGGAAACCTATACAATGTTGTACTTGTGGAAAAGACCATCATAGGAGAGACTCTGTCCACAACATCAGGATTGCAGGCCACAAATCTACAGTGCACAGGAGGCACCCACAGTGGGAGATGTTAGGAATAACATTCCTTGGATCGATGCAGCTGTGGAAAACATGCAGGTAGATCATCAGGCTTCTATCATTCAGATGGACGGTAAGCTTTGTGATCAATTTGTTTCTATTTTGATTGACCCTGGATCTAACTATAGTTTTATTAATCCTGAATTGGTGGATAAGTGTGGTTTGAGTAAGAAAATGCATGCATAATCTTTATTAGTGAAATTACCCATAGGTACAAAGAGAGGACTTCACCATTGGGTAAGAGCTTGCACATTTGAGCTAAATGATATGCCTACAACAATGCACTTGAACATAATTTCTTTGGGATCATACAATGTGCTATTGGGTATGGATTGGTTATATCTTCATAGGACCAAGGTAGATTGTTATGAAAAAGCTATTGAATGTTTGGATGAAAATGGGGAGCCAAGAGTATTGCGGGGAAAGAAGAAAGCCACATAAGTTAGGATGGTGACAACCATGCAGGCCAAGCGTTGTCATAGGAAAGGATGTGTGATATTCATAGTTCATATCTCTAGTGACAAAGGTAAAGAAGTTTAGGTTGCAAATGTGTTGAACATGTATCTAGTGTTGTAGTAGTTTTAGGATGTGTTTCCATCAGATATTTCAGAGTTTCCACCACACAGGGAAGTAGACTTTTCTATTGAGTTGGTGAAAGGGGAAACTCCAGCATCTAAAGCACCTTACAGAATGAGTACACCATAGTTGGTAGAGTTAAAATTGCAGTTGAAGGAGATGTTGGACAAAGGGTACATTAGGTCAAGTGTATCGCCATGGGGTGCACCAGTGTTGTTTATAAAGAAGAAAGATGGAACTCTTAGAATATGCATTGACTACAGGCAGTTGAACAAAGTGACCATCAATAACAAGTACCCACTATTGATGATTGATGATTTGCTCGATCAACTGAAGGAGAAACAATGTTCTCTAAGATCGACCTGAGATCTGGCTATCATTAGGTAAGCAACAAGGAGCATGATATCTACAAGACTGCATTCAGGACCAGGTACAAACATTATGAGTTTTTTGTAGTTCCATTTGGTTTGACTAATGCCCCAGCTACATTTATGCGTTTGATGAATAGTGTGTTGCATCCTTCCTTGGACAAGTTTGTGATTGTTTTCATTGATGATATATTGGTGTATTCTAAAAATAAGGATGAGCATGCTGAACATTTGGCAGCAGTATTGAGGTTGTTGAGAGATCATCGGTTGTATGCTAAGTGTTAGGAATCTGTAATTAGCAGGATTGGCAAGGTCGAATCACATAAACAACATCGTTTCAACCACTTTGGGATTCTAGGATCTAGCCCTTCTAAATCTGGAGAGGGATCTCTCCAATAAGTGCGAAGATGGATTTGTCTTTGAAGTTTTGGGTTATGATATTAGGCTAGCTATGGAGAACAAGGGTTTTGTTTTGTTTTTGGATGGTTGAGCATGATTACTATTTGAGGAGGAAAGTTCCAAAGGCAAAGAGTTTCAAAGGTCAGAAGTTGCAAGCAAATAGAACGAACTTTGGTCAAGAAGATAGATAATTGCAAGTTTTAGTCCATTGGGCTATGGAGTCATAATATGATTTAATTGGAACAACAAGAGGCAAGAGTGATCCATGGGGCAAGTCACCTATGTCTAAGGGTATCTTTAAAGTTTTATTTATGGAATGGAATGGTACAATAAGAAGGGGAATTCAACAGATGAAGAACAAAAAGCAACCCAGGATCTGGTAAGTACTTTTAAACTAGCCAGCCTTTGAATAAGAACATAAAAGCAAACTAGGATCTGGTAAGTACTTTTAAACTAGCTAGCCTTTGATACACTTTCAATAGAAAACATCTTAAAACAAAGGGAAACTTGAAGGCAACTGTTGGAGTAGAAACTAGTGGGTCGGGCTCACCACAAATCCTCTCCTAGCTCTGCTTTACTTGGTTACTTTCAAGACCAACACAAAGATAACACAAAACGACCTAAGATCTGGTAAGTACTTCTAAACTAGCCAGCTTTTAACACATTCCAAGGTAAACATTCAGACAGTATTTGGGGATAAAACTAGGACCAGGGCACACCATATCTTCCATAGTGAATCTCTACTTAACTAGTACTTAACATAACATTTAAGAATAATATTCAACTAAGACAATAAGATGAGGGAACGCCAACATTCTTAAGCTTAAACTGAATTGAATCATTCCTAAATAAAACATATTGAAGAAAACATTTAGATAAAGATTTTCAGTCAAAGAAGGTTACTGATATACAGTAGGTCCTAACTCCATGAATGTTGTTCTTTATAAGAGAAAATGAAACACACTGAAAACAAAAATAAAATGACAAGTTACAATGAGAAAAACATCACTGTCAACTTAGACCAGGATCCCATGAATTAGCTTGTATTGATGCTCCAAACCAGTTATAGCTTTAAGTCCAATGCTTTAGCTTAGCAATCATCAAATCATCTCATCCTAACTCATCTATCACAAGCAAAGCTCTAAGGGCCAGAGAACACTATTTACAATCAGAAGTTTAGGCTCAAATGTATTTCAAAGTTCTGTAACCAACAACTACTCATCTTCTGCTGAGGTATTTATAGAATAATGAGGAGGTGAGATCTAACAAAAAGATCTCTGAGGACAATTAATATAGATTCAAGACTTCTCGGCCTTTTGAGGGGCTCGATGGAGAAGTTTACAGGTGGACTACTGTATTAATTGATTTACATTTATGATTTAAGCTCAATGGGAGCTTTTGTTGACTTTGAGGCTCTACGTAATGTTTGGAGTAACTCTGTAGATATTTCTTGTATTAAGTTCCTTGTAGAAGTAACTTCCTGGCTGCGTTGAGGCAAAATATATTCATCTGATCAATAACTTCGGCCTCTGTTTGAATGGTTTGAGGCACATGTGGCATTTGTAGTAGCTGAGGAATCAATTCGCCTCAAATGCGACAGTGGAGGACTTTATGTCTATCAAACACTTGTGATTTCTCTTTAATTGTGTTTTAATTATGGGAATTAGGCTTTTGATAATCATTCTTAGCCGTAATTCCCACAATTCTGTCTTCAATCTTCATTCTGCTGTGCTCTGTCTTCAGAAACTAATACTCTTTTAACTGTTGTTTTTAACAAAACAGTGTCTTGTCGATGTGTAGAGCCACACAGGGCTCTTTATGGTATCAACGCTCATGAATCATTGATAAAACAATGGAATAGATCCCGCAAATGGTTCTCTTTTAATAGCTTGAAGGCGCGAGAAATGTCTTCCTCGGCCTTCAGCCTTTCTCTTCAATTCAATGGAAAACCGTTAAAAAGACCTTCAAAACACATAAATAATTAAAAAATCCTGCGAAATGGGTTAAAATGCTTCAGAAGGCAGAAGAGGAGCGCAACCGTTGGATCTAGACACGTGGACGATCTAGATCTAATCGGGAGATCGCAATCAGCGGGAGGAGAAAAGGGGTGCGATGAAAAAACTCTGATGCGATTTCCCGATCGAAAGGGCTGAGGCGATTAAGCGATGGCCGTTGATCTAAGAACGAGATCAACGGTGGAGAATGAATTGGGGGAGTTGCAATCAGAGGTCGGGAAAGAGGTGATGCGATTGCGATGATCGGGGAATAGGCCGATGTGATTGCGCGATCGGTCTTTCAATCAACCCATTTAAACATTTCAACACATGACTTGGGTTTTTTAGACCAAACTTTGGAAAAGTGGGTTTTTCATCTTTACAAAGGAAAAAATGGATCGGGCATGGATTTATACAAGGTGTTAGGCGCCGGATGCGGGCCCACGTTTTATTATAAAAATGAAAATGCGATCGGGGTTTTAAACACGTAAAGGCTAATCGCATCGGAACTTTTGGATGATGGCAAAAGACTTGCACACATTGAATTTGTGCAATGGGATAAGCGCCGTGAGGGGATTAACACGTGGTTCCAAGGTGTAGGCATGTGGGGGGAAGTGGTTAGGACTTAGCCCAAGGGGGCTTAAGTCCTTAGTGATAAACAGTTTGTTTTTTATGAAATTTTCAATGTTTTAAATGGATTTGGGGGTTTCAGTAAAGCTTAAGAATGAGTCTTTAACCTTATAGAAGTGATTTTCATGAGGGGAAGAAGAGGAATCATGAAAACAAAGGGGTTTTTATGGAGAAAAAGGGGAGCAAATGAAGGTAAATTTTGGAAGAGGGGGAGGGGGAAAAATATGGTTTCTTCAACAGTTTCTTCTCATGATTTTAGCAAAATTTCTGAGTATAAGATGGAAAAAAGAAATGAAGATTTTGGACAGAGGCAGGAGGCCTTTCAAGAGTCTTCAAGAGCCAACACTTTTTAGTAATAAAATTTTTTCCTTGAAGGCTCCAAAAAATTTTAGCCACCTTTTGGTATAACAAATTTTATAGGTGGCTAACAGTGGCTCCACTTGGGGATGGTGCCTTCTTGAAGGCATCAAGAACTTCAGACTTGCATTCTATGGGAGGCTAATCAGTTGCTTTATCCATTGCTCTCTGGGAGGCTGACCTGTGCCTCATCCATTGGGCTGCTTTTCTTTTGTTGGATGATCTTGCTTTGCTCTGAAAAATAATAACAGTCATGAAAAATAATGGACTTCATCAATACAACCGTCTACCTACCCAATCCTACTGATCTAACTTTTTTTTTCATTAGAGTGCACTTGGATTGGAAAACTCTTTTCACAATATTTTATTCTTTTGAAAGCATAAAACTAATCTAATTCTACTCCTTATTTCTCCCTGAACTCAGATTAAACAGTTGAGCTCAGATGTTTGTCTACCTAATCTACTGTCTGTTGGGATTAAACAGTCCAACAGACTTTAATTCTCTAAATTCTACAATAGAAATTTAAAAACATTTAAGTCAGGATTAAACAGTCTGACTTGATGCTGGTCTATGGCATAAAGACAAGCTACACATAGACATTTATTTGCAGAAATTTAAATCAAAATGGAAGGCTTAAGATCTGAAAGTTTCTCATCATGGCCTTCTCTTTTCTTCACAGCTCTGTTTTGACTCTTGTTTGAGCGGTGTCTTCTTTGTTCTCTGGTTCAGATTTTGAGCTAATTAGAACCAAATTTACATCTTTTTTGACTTAGAAAATGAAACAGATTTGAGTCATCTATCTTTGGAAACTTAGGTTCAGATTTTGAGCATGTTTGAACCTTTAATTTCTAGCCTAAACTATCTACTGATAAGCCAAGATTAAACAGTTTGGCAAATCGAATTCACTATCCTATCAGCAGAAAATTTAAAACTAATTAGTCAAGATTAAACAGTTTGACTAACTAGAAGTGTGTTTTTCAGGAGTGGCATTTAAGCTTGCACACTTTCAGATTTGTTTCTCTTTTTGGTATGGGGTTGTACCTTTATTGTTTTGTCAATCTGCCCTCTTTTCATTCTTTCTTGTTTTTTTATTTTTTTTTATTTTTTATTTTTTTATTTTTCTTCAAAGCAGAAAACAACAACTAACTACATGCTCAGAACTGAGCTTTATTGACATTCCTATATAACCTATTCTGCACATGGAGTATTTACATATTCATATGATACAAAAGTGCTAATGCAGCCAGCTGAGTAATGTCAAGAAGAAGAAGAAACTCTGGCTTCTTGTCAAAGGTATCCATAGAACATATTGAAAAGTAACCTTCAATATTAAGGCTATCACAGAAGGTGACAGCTTTTCATGTCTCTGGCCCTTGCAAAGGATCATTGTTTGATAATTCAAGCCAGTTGGGATTTCCACACACTCTTCCATAGGATCAACAAAGAAAAGATGAAGATTCTCTTCCTTTTGGTCCTCCACAATTGGTAGATTATCTACTTCCAAGACATCATCTTTGAGGACTATCTCTTCAGTATGTAGCTTGGAAGTATCGTCATCCTTAACCTGCAAAATAGCAAACAGTGAAATATTTTCTTTCTCTAAATATATGCTTGCTTCTAAAATACATTCAGGTTCTTTGGATAACAGTTTGATATTAATGAAGGGACAAGTCTCTTCTTGGGAAGATGGTATATCCACAGCAGGATAGTCTTGTATTTGTTTTTCTCCCTCATCTTCTTCGTTATCTGAACTAAAGGATTCATCATATTTGGCAGTGTCATCCTCTGGTAACCCTGGTATGCTTGGATTCAGCGAACTGAACTCTGTGAAGAGGTTATTATATTCTGGAGCAGGGGGAGTATTTAAAGGTTCCCTCTTTTTCAAGAGAAAGCTCCTTTTGCTCAAAAATTTCTTTATTGCTCAGCGCTTCACCCTTCGAGTTGCAAGGCTGCTGATTCCCAATCATGTGAAAGCCATTTATGATAGATCGAAATGGATGTTTTTGGCTTTCAAGCTGATGATGGTGAAACTCATAACACCAATCGAATGTTGGTTTCCCTGCATGATTAGTTTCTGCTTGCAAATAATCATCATCATCAGATTGATTAAAGTTTGAAAATTTATCAGAATAAACATTTTCATCAGTCAAACATATTGGGATATCAGCAGGTCCTTCTTCATTCTGATCTACAAAAGAACTTTCTAAAGCTGTACAACAAAGTTCTCTATGTGAATGGGCAAGAGCGTTTGTTTTGCAAAATGTTTCAGAGACTAACTGTTTATAAATAGTCTGACCAATCTCTTTTTCCGTCAAAGGGGAAGATGTTTCTATGTTCCTTTGAATAGGAGTACAGTAGTTCTCTGTCTCTTGTGAAGACTAATTTTGAGGTTGGATGTCTTCTTGAGCCTTAGCTATAAGGGACGATGAATCATTATCTAGGTTTTCAGGGATATCTTGAGGAATGTCCTCTATTTCTTAGTTCATTTCTTCCTCATCTGATTCATTTATGTTCTTAAAATTTTTCAATAGGATATTAAACTCATGAATGGCTGTTAAAAGATCTTCAGGATGCATCTCTTCCAAAGCTTCTTCATTTTCTATAATGTGTTGGGTGATATTTTGTGATGGATCATAATATATTGCACCCAATGATAACAATGTAGTGTTTTATTTATATTTCTCATAGAACACATATTCAAGGTCTCTTAAAGAAAACAAACTACTAGATCTCAAGCATTCATACCAATCCCTAGCTTTTCCTTCTAATGTTAACATGAAAATTTTCATTAGGTAGTCTTCATGCCAATCAACTTTCAACCTCCATATATGTATATGAAATTTGATGAGATGTAATAAAGGGTCATCAAACCTTTCACCTTGAAAAATAGGCAGGTTGTCATCCCAATTTACCTGGGGCATCTTATGTGGAAACCCAGGGATATGATCTCTAGTCATTGGAGCATATCTTCGTTGTATTCTTGGAATCATGTTTGTAAATCAAGAAATAGGTCATTGTGTCTAGTCAATCAGTTCAGGGTCTTCTACTAGTGGAGTCTTGAGGTCTGTTGATTATTGTGGAGTTGCCAAGTGGAAGTTTTTAGCTCTTTTCAGAGGTAAAAGGTTTTATGGTCCACCACCATGTTTATTGAATACCAATCCGAAAATTTTTAGTTTTTCTGAGTTATTTTTGAGTTGTGTGGTTCCTAAGAATATGCTAACTTTGTTTCAAAACTTAGCTACGGTTAAGAGACGAAGGTAGTCTATTCTTATGGCTAATCCAACTGATTTTTCAAGGTTATATAAAGTCTAATGAGAATCCTAGGGTTCACCTAGTTTGTCACTGATTCAGACAAGTTTCATCATGATTACCTTTCTTTGGTAGTGCTTGAAAAGGCTTCTTTTTAGTCACAAAGTTTTATAAAAATGAAAATGACTCTGGGTTTCGAGTCCCCAGTATGGTCGCCAAAAATGTTAGGAATCTGTAATTAGCAGGATTGGCAAGGTCCAATCACAGAAAAAACATCGTTTCAACCACTTTGGGATTCTAGGATCTAGCCCTCCTGAATCTGGAGAGGGATCTCTCCAATAAGTGCAAAGATGGATTTGTCTTTGAAGTTTTGGGTTATGATATTAGGCTAGTTATGGAGAACAAGGGTTTTGTTTTGTTTTTGGATGGTTGAGCATGATTACTGTTTGAGGAGGAAATTTCCAAAGGCAAAGAGTTTCAAAGGTGAGAAGTTGCAAGCAAATAGAACGAACTTTGGTCAAGAAGATAGATAATTGCAGGTTTTAGTCCATTGGGTTATGGAGTCATAATAGGATTTAATTGGAATAGCAAGAGGCAAGAGTGATCCATGGGGCAAGTCATCTATGTCTAAGGGTCTCTTTAAAGTTTGATTTATGGAATGGAATGGTACAATAAGAAGGGGAATTAAACAGATGAAGAACAAAAAGAAGCCCAGGATCTGGTAAGTACTTTTAAACTAGCCAACCTTTGACAAACACTTAAGAAGAACATAAAAGCAAACTAGGATCTGGTAAGTACTTTTAAACTAGCCAGCCTTTGACACACTTTCAATAGAAAACATCTTAAAACAAAGGGAAACTTGAAGGCAACTGTTGGAGTAGAAACTAGCGGGTCGGGCTCACCACAAATCCTCTCCTAGCTCTTCTTTACTTGGTTACTTTCAAGACCAACACAAAGATAACAAAGAATGGCCTAAAATCTGGTAAGTACTTCTAAACTAGCCAGCTTTTAACACATTCCAAGGGAAACATTCAGACAGTCTTTGGGGATAAAACTAGGACCAGGGCACACCATATCTTCCATAGTGAATCTCTACTTAACTAGTACTGAACATAACATTTAAGAATAATATTCAACTAAGACAATAAGATGAGGGAACGCCAACATTCTTAAGCTTAAACTGAATTGAATCATTCCTAAATAAAACAGATTGAAGAAAACATTTAGATAAATATTTTCAGTCAGAGAAGGTTACTGATATACAGTAGGTCCTAACTCCATGAATGTTGTTCTTTATAAGAGAAAATGAAACATAGTGAAAACAGAAATAAAATGACAAGTTACAATGAGAAAAACATCACCGTCAACATAGACCATGATCCCATAAATCAGCTTGTATTGATGCTCCAAACCAGTTATAGCTTTAAGTCCAATGCTTTAGCTTAGCAATCATCAGATCATCTCATCCTAACTCATCTATCACAAGTAGAGCTCTAAGGGCCAAAGAACACTATTTACAATCAGAAGTTTAGGCTCAAATGTATTTCAAAGTTCTGTAACCAACAACTGCTCATCTTCTGCTGAGGTATTAATAGAAGAATGAGGAGGTGAGATCTAACAAAAATATCTCTGAGGACAATTAATATAGATTCAAGACTTCTCGGCCTTTTGAGGGGCTCGATGGAGAAGTTTATAGGTGGGCTACTGTATTAATTGATTTACATTTATGATTTAAGCTCGGTGGGAGCTTTTGTTGACTTTGAGGCTCTGCGTAATGTTTGGAGTAACTCTGTAGATATTTCTTGTATTAAGTTCCTTGCAGAAGTAACTTCATAGCTGCGTTGAGGCAAAATATATTCATCTAATCAATAACTTCGGCCTTTGTTTGAATGGTTTGAGGCACAAGTGGCATTTGTAGTAGCTGAGGAATCAATTCGCCTCAAATGCGCCAGTGGAGGCCTTTATGTCTATCAAACACTTGTGATTTCTCTTTAATTGTGTTTTAATTATGGGAATTAGGCTTTTGATAATCATTCTTAGCCGTAATTCCCACAATTCTGTCTTCAATCTTCATTCTACTGTGCTCTGTCTTCAGAAACTGATACTCTTTTAACTGTTGTTTTTAACAAAACAGTGTCTTGTCGATGTGTAGAGCCACACAGGGCTCTTTATGGTATCAACGCTCATGAATCATTGATAAAATAATGGAATAGATCCCGTGAATGGTTCTCTTTTAATAGCTCGAAGGCGTGAGAAACGTCTTCCCCGGCCTTCGGCCTTTCTCTTTAATTCAATGGAAAACCATTAAAAATCCCTGCAAAACACATAAATAATTAAAAAATCCTGCGAAATGGGTTAAACTGCTTTAGAAGGCAGGAGAGGAGCGCAACCATTGGATCTAGACATGTGGACGGTCCAGATCTAATCGGGAGATCGCAATCGGCGAGAGGAGAAAAGGGGTGCGATGAAAAAACTCCGATGCGATTTTGCAATCGAAAGGGCCGAGGCGATTAAGCGATGGCCGTTGATCTAATAACGAGATCAACGGTGGAGAATTTATCGGGGGAGTTGCAATCTGAGGTCGGGAAAGAGGTGATGCGATTGTGATGATCGGGGAATAGGCCGATGCGATTGCGTGATCAGTCTTTCAATCAACCCATTTAAATATTTCAACACGTGACTTGGGTTTTTTAGACCAAACTTTGGAAAAGTGGGTTTTTCGGCTTTACAAAGGAAAAAATGGATCGGGCATGGATTTATACAAGGTGTTAGGCGCCGGATGCGAGCCCCCGTTTTAATATAAAAATGACAATGAGATCAGGGTTTTAAACACATAAAGGCTAATCGCATCAGAACTTTTGGATGATGGAAAAACACTTGCACACATTGAATTTGTGCGATGCGATAGGCACCGTGAGGGGCTTAACACATGGTTCCAAGGTGTAGGCATGTGGGGGGAAGTGGTTAGGACTTAGCCCAATGGGGCTTAAGTCCTTTGTGATAAAAACTTAGTTTTTTATGAAATTTTCAATGTTTTAAATGGATTTGGTGGTTTCGGTAAAGCTAAAGAATGAGTCTTTAACCTTATAGAAGTGATCTCCATGAGGGGAAGAAGAGGAATCATGAAAACAAAGGGGTTTTTATGGAGAAAAAGGGGAGCAAATGAAGGTAAATTTTGGAAGAGGGGGAGGGGGAAAAAGATGGTTTCTTCAGCAGTTTCTTCTCATGATTTCAGCAAAATTTCCGAGTATAAGATGGTAAAAAGAAATGAAGATCTTGGACAGAGACAGGAGGCCTTTCAAGAGTCTTCAAGAGCCAACACTTTTTAGCAATAAAATTTGTTCCTTGAAGGCTCCAAAAAGTTTTAGCCACCTTTTGGTATAACAAATTTTATAGGTGGCTAACACTAAGCTCAGAAAATGCAGCTTCTTCCAGACTAAGGTTCATTACTCGGGACATGTTGTCTCCAAGGCATCCATTAGAGTAGATCCAGAAAAGATAAGGCCCATCATGGAGTGGGTAAATCCCAAGAGCATAGATGAGGTGAGATCATTCATGGGACTAGCAGGTTACTACAGGAGGTTCATAAAGAACTTCTCACAAATCACTTATCCGATTAAACCATTACTAGAAAAGGTAAGAAGTTTGACTCGACAAAGGAGTGTGAGACCAGTTTGAAGAAAATCAAGCAATTGTTGACACATCCTCTAGTGTTAAATATTGTGGATCCAGATAAGGAGCTTGTAGTGTGTACATATTCTTTGAAGAAAGGGCTTGGTGGAGTCCTTATGCAGGATGGACAGGTGGTATGCTATGAGTCGCGAAAGCTAAATGAACATGAGTAGAACTACTCGACACATGATCTTGAGCTAGCGGTGACCATTCAACCACTGAAGATGTGGAGGCATTATCTTTTTAGCAGGTGGTTTGTACTTATTATTGATCACATTGGGTTGAGGTACTTGTTTGACCAACCGAATTTGAATGCCAATCAAGCAATATGGTTGGCTACGATCAATGTGTTTGACTTCGAGATCAGGTAAATCAAGGGAAAGGAGAATAGGGTTGTAGATGCTCTTAGCAGGAAGATATATGTAAATCACTTAGGAATGATGAGCTCCTATGGGACATACTGACATGATATGATCTTGCAGGTAGGTTAGCTGGATCACAGGTACATAGAGATTATGCATAGGTTGCAGCAGAGTACAAGTGTAGGTGTTGGTACAGGTATAGATACATGTGTTGGTATAGGTATAGGTACAGGTACATGTGTTGGTACAAGTATAGGTACAGTTACAAGTACATGCACATGTGTTGGTATAGGTACAGGTACATGTATAGGTGGTATAGGTAAAAGTAATTGTGTACAAGATTTGGATTAACATCTCACGGTAGATGGATTGGTCAGATTACAAGATAGAATATATGTACCAGACAATAGTGAGCTCAAGAAGGTGATCTTGAGGGAGTTTCACGCAAAACCATATTCAAGTCACCCAAGCTACTAGAAGACTTTGACTGCAGTGAAGATATTCTACTATTGGCCAAATCTAAAGAGGGATGTAGCAGATTTTATGGTCAGATGTTTGGATTGTCAGGTGGTTAAGGCATAGTGCAAGCATCCAGGCGGATTGCTACATCCAATTGTGATTCCAGAGTGGAAATGGGAGGTCATTTCCATGGATTTCATCACAGGTTTTCTTAGGACAACTAGACAACATGATTCTATTATGGTTGTTATGGATAGGTTAACAAAGGTTGCATATTTCTGACCCGTGAAGACTACATACTCAACTAGTGATGTAGCACAGGTGTTTATCAGAGACATAGTTAGATTGCAGGGTCTTGTGAAGAAGATTATGTCTGAAAGGGATGCAAAGTTCACTTCCAAGTTTTACAAGGAGTTATTTGAAGGTTTGGGCACCGAGTTAGCCTTCAACATAATGTATCATCCATAGACAGATGGGTAGACTGAGAGGGTGAATAGGATTTAGAGGATATGTTGAGGATGTTTTTGATGCATCAACAACGCAAGTGGTAATAATATATTCCAATGCTAGATTTCACCTGTAACAACAGATATAAGGAGTCATTGAGAATGAGTCCATTTGAGGCATTGTATGGGCATAGTTGCAACACTTCTATCAGTTGGAGTGATCCAGTTAACAGGGTACGGATTGGACTAGATATGTCGGAAGAAATGGAATAGGAAATACAGGTGATCAAGAAAAAGTTGAAAGCAACGTAGGATAGGAATAAGAGTTATGTAGATAGGAACATGTCGCTCCAGGAGTTTCAGGTTGGGGATCAGGTGTACTTGCGTATCAAGCCCAAGAAGAGCTCCTTGCAGATTGGATCATGTGGCAAGATGGCACTAAGGTTTTGTGGACCATTCAGGATCATTAAGAGGATCAGACCATTAGGCTATCAACTTGAACTACTTTCCACAATGAAAATCCATGATGTTTTTCATATATTGTTGCTTAATAAATATGTTAAATATTTTGATCATTTTATTGAATGGTCTGTATTATAGGTGGAAGTAGAAGGAGAGTTCCAGCCGGAACCACAGTGCATTTTGCAGAAAAAGACGCTCATGCTCCAGAATCGAGAAACAGAGAAATTTAAAGTGCAATGGAACCACTTTGGGCTCGATGAAGATACATGAGAGATGGAAGATCAAATGCGGGCTATGTATCCTTCCTTGTTTGCCCATTGAGGTAAAGCATTTTTGGTGTGATATTGGGTTTTATTTAGCATGTGTTTTGACAATGTTTTGTTATATGTTTTGATGTGATGGATGGATTTATGTACATATCGATATGTATGTGAATACCGCTATGAGCTATGTTATAAAGCTCTAATAAGTGGTATGGTGTCATGTTGGTTTGGTTTTCAGCAGGGTGTTCATTTTAAATACTGCATCGAGCTATGTTATAAATCTCCATGGGTAGTATGGTTTTCTTTTCAGCGGCGTTGCTGAGGTATATGTGTGATTGAACACCAAGGATGGTGTCCCCCAAGGGGGAGGGTTCTATAACAACACTAGTGAAAAACTCATGTAATAAAGTTAAAATAATAACTACAGTTGATTGGACATGTATTCCAAGCTTAATGATTGGGAAAAACATCATAGGGGGTGTTGATTTGGTTTATTATGCCTAAGGAAAATTGGAAAAGTTTATGGCTAAGGAATTAAAGAGGAAAAAGGTATTTTTGGGCACATTTTTTTATGAAAATAATGGAAATTAGGAGAAAAGGAAGTTAAAAGGTAACATGTTGCATGTGAGGAGGAAATTGAAGGAAAATAATGGAAAATGAACAAAATAGAGGCTTATTCTATAAAAAGGCTTATGAGGATCAGTTGGTAACCTTTTGTCAGTGCATTTTTGGAGCTTTCTAATTATTATATATCTCTCTCTCATGCTTGTTAGGTAAATTGACTCAGGATTAGATTTAAGTTTGATCAAGTTAAACATTGATGGTTTTGGGGCACATGGTATTATGCACCCATGGTTTTTAGCTCATGGTATTGCATGTAATGGAGCCTATAAAAGGCTTGGAGGACTTCATTGTAATGTAGGCCTGGATGTGAGCGGTGAAGGCTCGCTCACTTGGCTGGATTAGCCAGGGTTTTGGCCAAGGGTAATGAAATTTCATTAGGATGGGTTTTCCCTGGAGTTTGGGGTTTTTCTCGATTAAATATTCTGTGTTTATGTTTCATGTTTGTTGCTAGTTATGTTTTATTATTTCTCTCGGTAATTATTTATGTTCTCCAGTAAATGTTTCTTTATTTGGTATCAGAGCCAAATTGGCTTCAGAGGGACGCTTTTGTTGCCAAGGGTTTATGGCCTGATGGTTCAAGGAAATGTCAGTGGCTAGGGGTTTTGGAAGAGAAATCAACATGCTCAGTATTGAGTGGCTAATCCACATAAAACCAGAAAAGGAGGTGATTGTAGATTATGCTGATAGAGAGATCCAAGCGTTGTAAAAAAAACTGGGGTGTGAAGTCGTGGATGCGTGAGGGAGATCGATGCATAGTTTTCTTGTAGATAATATCTAAGATCGTGAGGTTGATGGAAAAATACAAGCACTATGGTCTCACCTGCATCATGGAGAAAACGATGGCTGGGGCCGACGACATTAGAGGAATTGTTGTTGGCAGAGGAGATCTGCGGTGGTAGTGAAGAAGCTGTGAAATTGGGAACGTTGGTATTTCTGTATTTCTGTTGATCTGATCGATAGAACTCACTCTGAAAGCCATGGATTGGTAGATGGCCTACAACATTTCATTGTCTTTGCTATTTTTTATTTATTTTTTATCGTTGTACGATGACTTCTTGCATTGTTGATTGCGAAGGAAGAAGCAAGGTGAATTGGTGTTGGCGGAGACATCAGAGTGGAGGAAGTTCGCAAACGAGATGGGGGAACAATGATCTTATCTGTGTCAGTGATCCATAAAATTCTCTTATCACCAATGGAAACCTCTCTACAGCCATATCGAAGCCCAACAAAGCGTTGAGGGACTTTCTCTCATTATCTCTAGGGTGCTGGTCAAATTGCAGCTCCAATCATGACTGCTCACGACTTTCAAGACAATTGGCACCATGTCAGATCGATTGGGTCTGGTAGTCAGCATCATAAAATTGGTAGCTCATAATGGAGCTACTAGCGTAAGAAAGGGAACTTTGCATACCTCGTTGAGGAGGAAGGGGAGGCCGCAGAGAGGCTGATGAGGTCTGCAGTGTAAATGGACAAAGATCCAGTAAGCACGAGAGGCGTAGGAGGTTGCGCCAACAGGCTATAACGAGAGACTCGTGTTCAAGGAAAACATGATGGTTGATCTCGAATGTGAAGGCACCCAAGTTTGATATCGGATGTGAGGCAATACCATATGTAAAAGTGCAATGGAGCTTTTTAAGAAGCACCCAAATGGCGAAGTGGATTCGACGGAAGAAGAAATAATAATGGCAGAGAAACACATAGAATTTCCTGTCAGGCTGCCTAAATCAATGGGATGTGTTGGGGTTGGAAATGGCCCTCCATGTTGTCGTTTGGCTTGGAGATCGCGCAACCATGGAGATGATGATGGCTGCTAGGGTCATGATCAAGGTAGAATTGGTTGTAGAAGGCTCAATGTAAGAGGTGAGCAGCATGGAAAATGGGTCGTGAGAGGTCCATGAGATAAGAGAGGATGGTTATATTAAGAGAGCAACAAGGTTTAAAAATAAAATAAAAATTTAATTATTATAATGGAGTTAATGTTTACATGTAAATGGGCATACTGTTGTAAGACTTGGTATGGCATGTGTACCCTGGGGTAATCACTGGTAAAGTCTAGGTTAGACTTAGGTGATAGGGGGGATGCCAAGTTAACAACTACCCTCGGTAAAAATTTTGAAGGGGGAAAGGGCTACAGTGATCGGGGTTGTCACACTTAGTAGTTTTGGCTAGATTTAGTCAATAATCCCCAAGTCAAGTTTAAGGGAGGAATGTTAGGTAAATTGACTCGGGATTACAGTCAAGTTTGACCAAGTTAAACAGTGATGGTTTTGGGGCACATGGTATTGTGCACCCATGGTTTTCAGCTCATGGTATTTCATGTAATGGAGCCTATAAAAGGCTCGGAGGACTTCATTGTAATGTAGGCCTGGATGTGAGCGGTGAAGGCTCACTTGGCTGGATTGGCCAAGGTGTTGGCCAAGGCCTTTGGAAGCCTTGGATTGATTGTGATTGATGTCTTTGATTAAGTCCCACATTCACGCTTGAAATATGGCACAAGGGTGATTGGCTTAAGTGAAACTTGGATCAACCAATCTATGGTTGGGTGGAACGTGGTAGTCGCATATCTGGTTGGTTTTTAATTTTAGCAATGAAGATCTCATTTCTTCGGTATTCGATATGAAAATATACCAGTTTATGTATGGATTTCATTGCTACTGTATTCATGGTATTTTGTTGTTAATTTGTCAGTTATGAGCATGTATTCGATCAAAGATGATGTATGGCTCTTTTCATGTTTTTTCCTGTAAATTATTATCCCATGTATCTATGGTAAAATTGATTGTATGATATCTTATGATGTAGGGAAGCAATGCTTCTTAGCTATTCTCAGATAAGGAAGAAACCCCTTTGTTTAAATATGCTATTTATACCTGTAGATGTTATGTTTGTGAAATTTTTGAAGAAATTACTGTCATGGATGGCTGGGGTCAGATGAGTTATGGTTGATGTGATTTCTTCCATATGTTTGTTTTAATGTTAATTATCCTCTCTTGAAGTTATAGGAAGTTCTGGGCAGTGACCTGGGCTCATGGGCTGAAAATGTGGCACAGATCCCGGAGCTACAAGCGGAAAATTCGTTGTTTGGGCATTAGCCGCTACCTTGACAAGACTAGCCCACGGCTATAGGGTCTATAGCCACTACATTTCCCTTACAAGCACACGAATCAGCCTCAAAGTGGCTAAAAATCAGTTCCCCCTCAGGGAACAGGGCCCTGGAAGGTTGGGTCACCTCCTGGGGATGTCATTGATGCAAGTAAGTTGTGTTTTTGGTGTTTCTGTTGGTTCCACTTCATTAAGGTCATCTACGAGGTTGAATCTCAAATTAGTAGCCTCCCATCACATGTTTACCCGGTTGGTCGATTACTTGGGTAGATGTGGGAAGAGGGTGTTACAGACATTGTGAGGAGATATTTTTCTAGATAACTAAGGCCTCAGTCCTACCAGATTTGTTTTCCATCAAGTAAAAAAAAAATAACATCAAGATCATTAAAAGAAAGCTATAGGACCACATGTCGATGGCCCAAAAGGCTCAAAATTGTTCAAAAAACAAAATACAACCCACTCTCCTCATTTCACATTAGCATTATCAGGACGCTGGTCAACATTACCTCCCTTAGCGAGGTGGTGAAAAGCATCGTTAACATGAGATTCCATGTGAGCCATGAGATCCTCGAAGTTGTCCATTTGATCTTGGAACCTCTTTTGGCTGCGATGAAGTGAGTCTTATTGATCAAGAATGTGCCACTGGTTTTGTTGAATATCATTGATAAAACTAATAATTTCATTCCTAACATTGTGTTGGTCTCGAGCTCGCTGGTCAACTGAAGCCTGGACAAGGAAGATTTGAGCTTCAATAGAATTGAAACAGGGGGGGGGAGTAGGTCCACCTGCCCATGAGAATCACGAATCGATTGCTCCAACTTTCCCTCGTCTACATGTTGCCCTGCATGGTGATAGTCCGTCTGTCCCCTTTGTCCGCCACGTCGCCATGACCTACCTCATTGAAGCTACATGAAGTAGCCATGCACACTACCAATCAACACTAAACCACATCACCAAGTAACAACACAACTTTTTGCACCCTCGTCACCCACACACGCCCACATCATGGGGTCCTAGTTGTCCTTTCTCCCCCACCATATCAACAAGGTACCCTCTCCCTGACCAATGGTCTCCGCTCCCTTCTTGAATGTGCCACCATCCGCTGCTTCCAAGGCCTGAAGAGGCCACGACCTACCCATATTATTGGTTACTCCAATGATATGCCCACTATAGGTCCACAAATATAGTTCAATTGCAGCCTCCAGAAAAGCCTAGGTGCACCACTCAACCCATCCCCACCCAAAATTTCACAATTGAATTGATACAAGGGGTTGTTGAAAGGCATTGATACCTCG
This sequence comes from Pinus albicaulis, assembly GCA_034641835.2. Lineage (NCBI taxonomy): Eukaryota > Viridiplantae > Streptophyta > Pinopsida > Pinales > Pinaceae > Pinus > Pinus albicaulis. The sequence goes on from CM076570.1 coordinate 916,919,459, forward strand.
ACCTCTCTTTAGCTAAAACATCTTCGTTGCCACCCGAGACTAAAACCAGAGAACCATAGAAAACACACTCGCCCGAGCCACCCACCAAAGGAGAATGGTCCCTGAAACCATAGCTCACATTGTTTGTTGAGCCACACAACCACAACATACACAAAAAACAATTTAATAAACAAGAGTATTTTAATTACCTAAGAGGCAAATCTATCTCCTTTTTCATCCTCGATGTCTCTATGCCTGGGACTCAAGATTGATGTCTCGCTAGTCATGCCAAAGCCTTGAGCCCAACTACCAGAGAATGCCAACTCTCAAGCGCAAACCAACCTAGGGTCCCATATTACGATTTGAGCTACCACTACATGCAAATCAACTTCATAAGGCCAGTCTATAACCACAACAGTTCTTCTGCACTCGTGAAGACCCCAACTTGGCTCTCTAAAGAGGCCCACTAAATGAACCAACTATATAATTCCACCCAAAATCCAAACTCTCATCTCTTGTATACATCTACTTGCCAATGACATAAATAATGGAATAATAACCTTTGTTATTTCGAAAACATTCCTCGACAAGCCACAAGGCCCTTCGTACCTAACACACTTAACTGCCAATAGTACCACATGAAAAGATAATTAATACCCCACTCTAATATACTTACCATAATTCTCACTCCAATCAAAATAAATTATAAATTATTATTATAAAATGATTTAAAAAACAATCACAATTCGGATTATAACACACATTCATTTAACCATAGTATTAATGATTTTGATGAAAAATGGACGCTAGCTATTTTATTTTCTAGCCCACACTTTGTTTTCCAAAAATAATATAGAAATTTTATAACTTAATAAACATTATATATTATTAAATTATATATTCAAATTTACAAATAAACCTTATTTTTATTTAATTTAATAAAAATTAAACTTCCACTCACCACTAAATCATTCCAACTTATACTTAAATGGTCATCCCCATGCACACTCTCTACCGTCTATGTACTCTATAATTGTCATTGGGATATTTTGGCCGTACACTTCTATCTTTCTCTTATGAAAATAACTTTTATAAATAAAGTACATGATTTGCATTACTTTTGATAATGAAGATATATTCTTTAATATTATCAAATGGGCCATCTTAGATACTGTACTTATAACTGGTATGCTTTTTTTGGGTTCTTACTTTTTCTTCGAAATGATGATTTATGCTTATTTTGGGTTCACCTTTTACTTTTTCTTTGAAATGATGATTTTTGGCATTTTTCAGTTCTCCTTTTCCGTTAGTACTTTTTTTTACGGAAATCGATAAAACATCTTTATTTAAAAGTTATTTATTTATGTTATTATTAAAATCGATTAATTATATATTTACATATTTTGGTGATATGAATGTGGTGAAATGTATTATAATTTAATTACTATAATTATTACAAATAATAATAACTTATTATTTATTTAAATTTTCATTTTCTGTGATTTATGGTTATTTTCCAGAGATATTATTAAGGGAAGAATGTAAGTTTACATATTTACAAATCACAAGCAAGTTATTTTAAGTAGTCTAATTTTCCTTGAATAATAATAAAAAATTAATTTACATTTACAAATAATAAGTGTTTTCCATAGATCTTTTTCTTATAATTATATGAGATAAAATAATGTAGACGCCTTTCAAACCAACCAGTATTTGTTGAAAATGCAACAAGATGATGGAGCTTAGTGAAATGAAGTCGCCTTCACTAAGTGGGCCAGCAGGCAAATTCTGGCGCAAAATCTATTTTTAGACTATGTCTATTTTTAGACATATGGAGCATGGTCCGGGGATTGCAGTATGAGATTCTTGGAGTATTGGTCATGTTGGTAAAAATAGATGGGACTCTATTTTTTGGACCTATAGGTCGAAGTCTATTTTTAGACTACCTCTCCTTAAAATAGGGAAGTCAAATATTATTTACCCTTAATAATATTTGGACTATAAACTTCAGTTTACTCTCTTGGAGCACTTCAGTTCAAGCCTTGGAAGTGGCTCATGAATTTGACAGAGGAATTACGCTATTCCCAAGGGTTTGATGGCATCATGCATGGTTGACTTCAGTTAGGACTTCAGTGGCAGAAGTTTGGTGGAGTTAATGAGACGGCTAGTGGAGTTGTGTTCTGTTTATTTTAGTTGAACTAGTTGAGATTAGTTTAACTAGCTAATCAATTAGTTATGAGTGGAGTGAATAAAATATTATTTAATTCATTAATTAGTAACTCATTATTCAACTCAAGAACACATCAGTTCACTACAGTGCATGATCAGTTCAGTGGAGACCAGTGAAAGAGGTAGATGAAAGGGTGGAGTTAGCTATCAGTGGCGACATCAGTTGTGCATGAAGTTTGCACCACACTTGGAGGAATTGCCCATGATGATTGTGCTATCAAGCCAAGGAGATTTGAACCTTGGATCTCTATATAGACAGGCCTGGATTGCGCAATAGAGGAAAGGCAATTAGTGGTGAGTTTTGAACCAGTAACCTGTTCAAAACTGAGCTAGTTTGTGTGTAACTTCATGAGAAAGTACTGAGTACTTGTGAGGAGTATTGTACTGAGTTTGTTACATGATTTCTCCATTATAATATACACAATAGCTGTGGGGTTTTCAGTTATAAGCTTTCCCCATACATACTGTGTTAATGTGTATGATGATTTGATGTGTTATCGCTTGATTTTATTTCCGCATGTGTGATGATCTGAGTTGGTTGAGTGGAAGAGATTATGTGTTGCATATAAATTCGAATTGTATGTGATCGGGATAGTCTCGGTGGATAATTAATCATTATTCAGCAAATTTCTACATGGTATCGGAGCTATTGAAGCGGAGATTGATCATCACAGTGATTACAAACTTATTTCGGTAGACAGAGTCTGCATGCGGGCCAGGTAGCCTCCGGATTCATCTTTCTTCGGAAAGTGAAAGGTATGGTAAATGCCCCTTGCAGTCAATCTCTGTGCTAGAAATAATTTGTTCTCACAGATCTAGAGCGGTTGAGCTTTGAGGTGGAATTCAAAATTTTGCAGCAGTTTTGTTTTTCTTGGTGCCGGTGTTGAAAATGTCTTTCAACGGTTTGTGACTTGAATATGCTCTTGAAGACAGTTCGAATTATGTTGCATGGAAGGATCGCATGGAGGCGGTATTAGAAGATAATGGTCTGAAGGAGTTCGTAGATACGGATGTCCAAAAGCCCACTGATCCTGCTGAAGTCGAAGCATGGCAAAAGAAGATGGCGAAGTGTCGAAGGATCCTGTTGGAGGGCGTCGAGGATCATATTGTATCCAGCCTGCATGGAAAGGCTACTCCATATTTAATGTGGAAAGCTTTGACGGATCTATTCCAGAGTAAGAGCGACCAAAGGAAGCTGGCGCTCAAAGATAAGCTCAGGAACATCAAGATGGAGAAGGGCGACAGTATCGCCAAATACCGCACGAAGTTCACTCAGTGCAGAGATGAGCTGGGAAGTGTGGGGGTGACTGTCGAAGACGAGGACACGGTCGACCTGGCTCTCCTTGGTCTTCTGAAGGCTTGGCACTCATATCAAGATAGTATCAATGGTCGGGAGAAGCTGCCAGGATGGGAGCACCTTTGGGCGGATCTCATGCAGGAGGAGATAAGGAGGACTACTCGTGATGGATCTTCATCAAAGGGAGCTGATGAAGAAAACTGCGCTTTGGTGGCCAAAGCAAAGAAAGGGAATGGTAAGAAAACCTCTCATTCTGGTGCAAAGGGCAAGAAGCAGGATATGGCGAAATTGAAGTGTTTTCACTGCCATGATCACGGACATTATGCTACCAATTGTCCAAAGAAGAAGAAGAACAAGCAAGCGGGAAGATCTACAGATGGAGAAACTTTGCCTTCACAGTTCGAGCTTGACTTTTCACTGATTGCATGCTTGGTTTCAAGTGTGATGGGATTGGTGTGGTTCTTAGACAGCGGTGCGTCATTTCATATGACGGGAGGTCGGGATTTGTTCTCAGATCTGGAGGACAAAGATTTGGGTGTGCACATCGAGATGGGCGATGATGGTAGATACAATGCGACTGGTATTGGTACCATATCCTTTCAGAGGGAGTCTGGTAAACCCTTTGTATTGAGGGATGTCATGCATGTACCTGGATTGAAGAAGAACTTGATCTCTGTGGCGATGTTGGAGGATAAGGGGTATGATGTGGTCTTCAGCGAAGGAAAAGCCTTCCTGCGCAGTAAGACTACTGGAGAGACCCGGAAGATAGGGGTTCGAACCAAGAACCTTTATCAGTTGCAGGTATATGGCTGCGCAGCCATGGCATGCAAGGCGGGAGAAGTGGTGAGCCGGGATGATGAGGGCGAACTGTGGCACAGGAGATTGGGCCACCTTCACCATGGAGCTTTGAAGATTCTGCAGCAGATATCTACTGGACTTCCTAAGGGCACCCTTGCGCAATCAGATCAGTGCAAGGGGTGTACTTTAGGGAAGTATGTGAAAGCCACCTTTCACGAGAAGGATAGTCACGCCACGACGATCCTTGAGAGAGTTCACACAGACGTGTGTGGTCCTTTCTCTGTTGCTTCGACAGCAAAGCACAGGTATTATGTGATCTTTGTTGATGATTTCTCTCGAAAGTGCTGGATCTTCTTCATGCAGAAGAAGAGCGATACATTCGCGAAGTTCTGTGAGTTTAAAGCACTGGTCGAGAAGGAGTCGGGGAAGAAGGTGATTGCTCTAAGGAGTGATATCGGTGGTGAATTCATCTCGGCTGAATTCAAGGAGTTCTGCAGCGCAGAAGGGATTCGGAGAGAGCTCATCGCACCCCATAACCCACAGCAGAACGGGGTGGCTGAGCGGAAGAACAGAACGATCGTGGGTGCTGCACGAGCAATGTTGCATGATCAGGGCCTACCCCTTCACTTGTGGGCTGAGGCATGCAATACAGCAGTGTATGTGCAGAACCGTTGTCCTCACAAGGTTCTTGGCATGAGTACACCAGAGGAGGCTTATTTTTGCAAGAGGCATGATATTTCCCATTTGCGGATTTTTGGTTCTCCTGTCTACATGCATGTGACGAAGGATGTGAGAAGGAAGCTGGATCCAACTGCTGAGGTTGGAATATTTGTGGGGTACACTGATACACCTCACAACTATCGGGTGTATTTGTCAGACAGTCGCAAGACTGTTGTGCGACGGGATATAAAATTTTAGGAGGAGAAAGCCATGTAGTGTTCGCTTGAGAGGGAGCTACACTTGCATGCAGATGAGGAGCTGTTAGTTCCTAAGGAGGAGCTTTCGGATGTGGATCAGCCACAAGAGGAAGTTCAAGAGGTGGAAGAAACCACCCATGCAGCGCCAACCATCAGAGGGTGCATGCACACTATAGAAGCTGAGCGACTGGCTTGAGATGCAGAGAAGGTTGTAGGACCACCTACAGCACAGCGCAGACAGAGGCAGTCACCGGATCGGTACACTGGATACATGGCTCTTGTGAGTCAATGTGTTGTGACGGAGCCATCCTCTTTTGAGGAAGCCATGGAGGAACCCGCATGGGTTGATGCCATGATCGAAGAATATGATTCGATCGTCAGGAACAGTGCATGGGAGATTGTCCCAAGACTAGTGGGGAAATCAGTGGTGGGTTCGCGATGGATCTACAAAGTGAAGCAGGCAGCTGACGGGAGTGTGGAGAAGTACAAGGCGAGATTTGTCGCCCGTGGCTTTTCACAGATCGAGGGGATTGACTATGAGGAGACCTTTGCACTGCCGCAAGGTATTCTTCCATACCCATCGATCCTTTGCTCTCTCGCCGCTAGTGGCACATCCATCAGATGGATGTGAAGACTGCGTTCCTCAATGGAGTTATTGAGGAAGAGGTGTACATAGAGCAGCCTGAAGGTTTCGAGATCTTCAGCAGGGAGTCGCATGTGTGCCGACTCAAGAGAGCACTGTACGGGCTGAAGCAAGCACCTCGTGCTTGGTACACTCGGATAGACAGCTACTTCACCGGGTTTGGATTCTCCAAGAGTGAGGCGGATCCAAACCTGTACCAGATTGTGGTGGAGGGGAAGCTGTTGATCATCGTACTGTATGTAGATGATCTGATTTTGACTGGCGATGAGCAGTTGATACTTTCATGGAAGGAGGATCTTGCACGAGAGTTTGAGATGAAGGACTTGGGCATCCTTCATTATTTCCTGGGATTGGAGATTTGGCAGCGCAGCGGAGGACTGTTTGTTTCTCAGGGAAAGTATGCCCGGGAGATTCTGGAGAGGTTCAACATGCAAGGCCGCAAGCCTGTTGACACTCCTCTTCCTGGTGGTTGGAGGAAGGAGGATGCTACTTCAGCGGAGGTAGTGGATGCCACTGTCTATCGATAGTTGGTGAGGTCGCTTATGTATCTGGTCAATACACGACCCGATATATGCTATGCAGTTAACCAGCTTTCGCAAGCTATGGTTAAGCCTACCAAGCTCTTTTGGAAGGCAGGCAAGCATGTATTGCGCTATATTAGAGGCACATCGGGATATGGTCTATGGTACAGACAGGAGGATGGAGCAAAGCTTTCTGGCTTCACTGATTCAGATTGGGCAGGGAGTCCAACGGACCGGAAGAGCACATCTGGAGGAGTTTTCAGCATTGGGTCGACAGCAGTTTCCTGGTACAGCAAGAAGCAGAGATCCGTGGCACTCAGTTCAGTAGAGGCCGAGTACATGGCAGCTAGCTTGGCTGCATGCGAGGCTATTTGGATGAGGAAGATCCTCGTTGGATTGTTCGGGTTGCATTTGGAGCCTACAGTGATTTACTGTGATAACCAGAGTTGCATTAAACTCTCAGCTAATCCAGTATTTCATGATAGATCCAAGCACATCGACATCAGGTACCATCATATCAGAGATTGTGTTCAGCGGAGAATCATGATGCTTTCATATGTTCCCACGGAGGATCAGGATGCCGACATCCTGACGAAGGCGCTCACCAGGAGCAAGTTCGAATTCCACAGAGGCAGGATAGGGGTTGCAGATAATCCATATCTTGCTGAGAGGGAGTGTTGAGAATGCATCAAGATGATGGAGCTTAGTGAAATGAAGTCGCCTTCACTAAGTGGGCCTGCAGGCAAATTCTGGCGCAAAAATATATTTTTAGACATATGGAGCATGGTCCGGGGATTGCAGTATGTTATTCTTGGAGTATTGGTCATGTTGGTAAAAATAGATGGGACTCTATTTTTTTGGACCTATAGGTCGAAGTCTATTTTTAGACTGCCTCTCCTTAAAATAGGGAAGTCAAATATTATTTACCCTTAATAATATTTGGACTATAAACTTCAGTTTACTCTCTTGGAGCACTTCAGTTCGAGCCTTAGAAGTGGCTCATGCATCTGACAGAGGAATTATGCTATTCCAAAGGGTTTGATGGCATCATGCATGGTTGAATTCAGTTAGGACTTCAGTGGCAGAAGTTTGGTGGAGTTAATGAGACAGCTAGTGGAGTTGTGTTTTGTTTATTTTAGTTGAACTGATTGAGATTAGTTTAACTAGCTAATCAATTAGTTATGAGTGGAGTGAATTAAATATTATTTAATTCATTAATTAGTAACTCATTATTCAACTCAAGAACACATCAGTTCACTACAGTGCATGATCAGTTCAGTGGAGACCAGTGAAAGAGGTAGATGAAAGGGTGGAGTTAGCGATCAGTGGCGACATCAGTTGTGCATGAGATTTGCACCACACTTGGAGGAATTGCCCATGATGATTGCGCTGTCAAGCCAAGGAGATTCGAACCTTGGATCTCTATATAGACAGGCCATGATTGCACAATAGAGGAAAGGCAATTAGTGGTGAGTTTTGAACCAGTAACCTGTTCAAAACCAAGCTAGTCTGTGTGTAACTTTATGAGAAAGTACTGAGTACTTGTGAGGAGTATTGTACTGATTTTGTTACATGATTTCTCCATTATAATATACACAATAGCTGCGGGGTTTTCAGCTATAAGCTTTCCCCATACATACTGTATTAATGTGTATGATGATTTGATGTGTTATCGCTTGATTTTATTTCCGCATGTTTGATGATCTGAGTGGAAGAGATTATGTGTTGCATATAAATTCGAATTGTATGTGATCAAGATAGTCTCGGTGGATAATTAATCATTATTCAGAAAATTTCTACAGTATTATACTGGTTGGTTTGAAACGGGTCCACAAAGTTTTGTCTCATGTTATTATAACCGAAAGATCTATGGAAAACACTTATTATTTGTAAATGTGAGTTAATTTATTATTATTATTCAAGGAAAACTACACTACTTAAATAACTTGCTTGTGGTTTTTAAATATGTAAACTTGCATTCTTTCCAAATGCCTTTCTATTTTGAGTTGTAAACTTGTTTCCTTACATATGAGGAAGACAAGGTCTTGTCCAAGTAGAAGTAGTTTTAGATTTTACTTCAAGACTAAAAGATGTTTTCAACCTCGATAGTATTTGAAAAAAAGCTAGTCTTCGTTCTAGTCCTCACTAAGGCTACTTCTGAGTGAGATCATGTTCTTTTTAATAATATTGAGCCTTAATTTCAACATGAAACTAAATACTACCCTAGTTGAAATTAAATGAGTTGACCATTTTTCAATAAAGAAGAACAAATATATTTGTATTAGAAAATTATTACAGCCTGGAGGATTAGCTCAATTGGTATGCTCAATTGGTCGAGTACCCATAGTTAAAGTACCTTTGCTATTGTGAGGTCACATATTCAATTCTCCTGACACCCTTGGGGTTAGGCCCTATAGTTGAGCCGGTTCGAGTGGATCTACCTAGTACAAATATTATGTGGACGTAGTAGTGACTAATCTTCAGGGTCCCTAAACAAAATAGAAAAAAAAAATAGAAAATTGTTGCAACAACATTGGTCAACATGATAATAGATATAAGAGAGGACCATCCAACAAATTATACTAAGATATGTCCAAAATTTGAATTTGACAATGTATGAAAACAAAACAGTAATCTACAAAAGATTTATGTAAAATACTACAAGAAATTTTGCAAAATACTACATGTATATATTTTGACAAATACTCTCAATAACAAACAAACTTTAAAACCTAAGAGAAAAAAACAAATAAACTTTTTAACACATTAGACATAATATTGAATAAAGCTATGTTGGTTGTGATTTTTCTCTTGATTCTCTTCATTGGTCATGGAGTTCTGGTCGACATTCAATTTTTCTGCATTTTCTTGTTCTCATTATATTGTTTCCTATTCTTTAACTTCCTCCACTATAGATCTAATAAATAATCTAGCAATTAAATGAGTCATGGAATTGTTTCTTACTAAACTTTCAACTATGTGTTGGAGAGTAGCACACTTGATTTGAAGGTCTTATATTTTTCACCTCTAACTACGAAGGGTTTCCATTATGAAATTGAATTCATAACCCTTGACCTCTTACTAGGAGTGCATTATACTAGTTAATGAAAATATTGAGTTTATATGTTAGGTCCCTATATTACTAGTATAGTCCCTTATTGTTCTTAGTATAACCCCCTTATTGTTATTATTGTACCCCTGTAACCCCCATATTGTTATTTTTTGCCCTTAAATTATTATTGTTAGGTCGGCTAGGATTACATTGTGGCCCCATGGACTCCTATATATAGAAAGGAGGTTTTTTAATTTGTATCATCCAAGAATTTTTCATTCATATAATGTATTGGAGGTCGCCACCTTGAAGTGGCTTATTTCTAAGGCGTTGATATCTATTTTCTTCTATTTTTGGAGCTGGTTTCACAACATTTGGTATAAGAGCTTTGGATTCTAGGGTTTCGCTGCTCCAAACAGGTCATCATGGAATTTTCGCTATAACTTTTTTTCTACGCAGGTTCAGAAGCTGAAATTTTTAGAGTGCGAAGTCGAAATCCTGAGGAACATCATCGCCAAATTTCAGATCTTGGTTCACAATATTTTTGGAGATATGATCTGTGGAAGTTATTGTAGGCTCCTGAATTTCACTTAAAAAGGTCATCGTGACATTTTCACTATAAATTTTTTTCTACGAATGTTCAGAAGCTGAAATTTTTAAGCGCAAAGCCAAAATCCTGAGGAACATCGTCGCAAAATTTCAGAGTTTGGTTCGCAATATTTTCAGAGATATGATCTGTGGAAGTTATGTCTTGTTCAGGCTCCCGAATTTCATCTCAAAGAGGTGATCGTGGGAAAATCTTCCTATTATCCAACAAGATTGGATAACCGAAGCAAGAGATGAATGGAAGAAGGACGAAGAAGTGTGGATGCTCATTCAAAAGTTACAGCAAGATCCTAGTACATATGATACATTTAGTTAGAAAAATGATTCCTTATGGTACAAAGATCGCTTATATCTTTGTAAGAATTCCCAACTAAAACAAAAGATTCTTTTGGAATTGCACACTTCTCCTTTAGGAGGAAACTCAAGATTTTTAAAAAATTACCAGAAGGTGAAGAAATAATTTTTTTGGGATGGCCTTAAATCTGATATTCAAAAGTTTGTGGCTGAATGTTTGGTTTGCCAGCAGAATAAAGTTGAGACAATTAAGACCTTGGGTCTTCTACAACCTTTATCCATTCCAAGTCAATGTTGGGAGGTGATTTCAATGGATTTTATCATAGGTTTACCTAAGCCCGAAGGAAAGAGTGTCATCATGGTGGTAGTTGATAGACTTACCAAGTATGCACACTTTTGTGCATTATCTCATCCATTTAGAGCAAGTACAGTTGCTACTACATTTATGGACACAATTCAAAAGCTACATGGAAACCCAAGGGTTATTGTGAGCGACAGAGATCCCATATTTAATGGAAATTTTTGGATGGAGTTATTTTCTTGTTTGGGTACTCGATTAGCTCATAGCTCATCATATCATCCTCAATCTGATGGTCAAACTGAGATAGTAAATAAATTTTTGGAAGGATATCTTCGTTGTTTTGTATCTAATAAACAAACACAATGGGTCAAGTGGTTACCTCTCACTGAATGGTGGTATAACACTTCCTTCCATACTATAGCAAAAATGACCCCATTTATGGCACTTTATGGATAAATAAATTTTTGGAAGGATATCTTCGTTGTTTTGTATCTAATAAACAAACACAATGGGTCAAGTGGTTACCTCTCACTGAATGGTGGTATAACACTTCCTTCCATACTATAGCAAAAATGACCCCATTTATGGCACTTTATGGATATCATCCACCATCCATCACATCATATTTAAGAGAAAATTAGAAGGTTCAAGTAGTGGAAGATCACATCGAGCATCAACAAGAAGTTCTCCAACTCTTAAAGGATAACCTAAATTTGGCACAAAATATAATGAAACAACGGGCATATCAACATCGCAGCGAGAGAAGTTTTGATGTACGAAACTGGGTATTTTTATGGCTACAACCATACAAACAAATGTCCCTCAAACAAGCTAAGAAGGATACTAAATTATCGCCAAAGTACTATGGTCCTTACAAGGAGTTGCAAAATATTGGTACTATGGCATACAAATTGGAGCATCCTGCTTCTTCACGAGTGCATCCAATTTTCCATGTTTCATGCTTAAATAAGGTTATAGGTGAAAATATTCCAGTTCAAACAATATTGCCATAACTTGATGAGGAAGGAAAAATCATATTGGAACCTGAAGCGGTCACGGAAACAAGAACTCGACAACTACGGAATCGATCAATTTCAGAGTATCTCATCAAGTGGAAGAACTTACCCACTGAAGATTCTACATGTGAGGATGAGAATTTTATACAGAAGCACCCAGAGCTACTCAAGTGTTGAGAACAACACTTTTTTGAAGGAGAGGGGCATTTTAGGTCCCTATATTACTAGTATAGTCCCTTATTGTTGTTAGTGTAACCCCCTTATTGTTATTATTGTACCCTTGTAACCCCCATATTGTTATTATTGTGCCCTTAAATTATTATTGTTAGGTCGGCTAGGATTGCATTGTGGCCCCACTAGGATTACATTGTGGCCCCATGGACTCCTATATATAGAAAGGAGGTTTTGTAATTTGTATCATCCAAGAATTGTTCATTCATGTAATGTATTGGAGGTTGCCCCCTCGAAGTGGCTTATTTATAAGGCGTTGATATCTCTTTTATTCTATTTTTGGAGTTGGTTTCACAACATTATATTATCAATGATGTAGTCCTCTTGTGTTGTTAAGAGTATGTGAGTTTTAATTGTTTCACAAAATGGACATCTCCCAAAATGGCCACGTTCCATTTTGGTTTTCCAACATAACACCTGTTTGATCCCTTTCTCCACTCACAACACTTAGATCAATAATCCTATTTACATACTCCAACATTCCCTTAGGGGAAAAGATGAAGGAAAAAATGCTAGCCTTTAGCAAATTCATGATGATATCAGGGGACCTCTAGAGAAACAATTACCTTTGGTGCAGAGAAACAAAATACAACCCCGAAAAACCAAATAGAAAGCCACAAATGTGACATGAAGCCCAAAAATCCAAGTTATTGAACCACCAAGATTCAAAACCACACAAATTAGAGCTAACCAATCCTTGTGAACTAGGGTCAACAAAGCATTTATCCAACAAATAACTAGAGAAAAATTGAAAGGGATAACATATACTAGCAAAATACCACAAGCCCTCAAGAAACTAACTGATATCGAGTGTATTTATCCCACCTGTAAGAATAATATAAATCTAGAGTGCTAGATGTCCTTGATCCCAAATTATCCTTCAATTGTGCAAGGGCACTACGAGTTGAGAGCTACTTAGGCATTGAATTTGGTAATCAACTACCCTTTCTGTGATACCATGCAAAATTATTAACATGCAAGAGTGCATCTTTATGTTGAATTAATATTCAAGGGATGGGGGAAAATACCTTTAACAATGAGTGCATCTTTCTAGATTGGTACTTTTAACAATGATGGCACACTAAATAATTTCTACTAACAACCAATCTGTATAATGTATTTTGATGGACAGATAGTTTAGATGTAGGAAAAAAAATTATTACTAAATCTAGAAATAATTCTTAAAGTCAATAATGATTGACTACAAATGTACTTTAGATTCATGAACCAATAAATAATTCAAAAAACTTTACATGCACTTCCATGTTTCTAATGTATCTAATATAAATTTAATAATAACTACTTTCAATTCTAAATCTAATTTTCCCAACTAAGAGAAAGAAATAACTCTAACTACCCTAATTAGGAGCATATGACATGACAAGAACTTAATATGAGAAATGATGATGAATTACTAAATTTGTTGAAATAGTTATAGGATTTAGTAATTATTATAACAACAAAGTAAATTGTTTACTGAAATAAATAGTTATTTGATGTAACAATTTACTTGCTCTCACATTCAATTTGTTATGAATTTAAAAAAATAAAAGTAACTCATGAAAATGATGTGATATTAATGAAACAAAAACTCGAAAATATATTTATCTAACAATAGTACAAATAGAGACCTAAGGGTTAGTTCAATTGGTTTTGTTCCCATTGTACACCTTACTAATGGGAGGTCACATGGTCAATTCTCCTCAACACTCTTGGGGTTAGGCTCTATAAATGAGTTGGTAGGAAGTGATCCATTTGATGGGGACTTCCCAGATAGTTTTTGTGAATTTAGTGGCCATCGATCTCCAGTGTTTGTGAACCACATTATATATAAAAATAATAATAATAATGAAATAATAGATATATCTAAAATTGCTATAGAAGAATGTTTTTCAAATGATAACAATCATCTGAAAATTATTTTCAATAAATTGATAATAGTATCACAAAATTGATAATAATCTTTAGACTTTTAGGATTTGAATATGAACTTAAAATCCTAATAATAGTGCACAAGTATTAGCTCTTGATTTTCCAACCCTTGTCAATGTGATTTCAAGAAGAAAATTTGTGGTAACATGAGTTTTTTCCCATGGTTCAACCAACATACTTTAAATATTGAAGTGAAAGATGAATGATTTTGACTGAAGAATAATTCAATGTAAAAAATTTATTAAGTACAAATGTTAAACATAATTTATAAAAGATTATTTTTAACATTTCAACATCTAACACCATCAATGAAAAAAAAGGAAAATAACACAATTCTAGACATGAAAATAGTTTCAAACACTAGAAATACATGATATAACACATCCATACCAGAGTGAAGAAAATATTACCCAAAAAAATTTCTTTTCAATTGCAATAATAATATACAAAATTCAACTACAAAATTTCAAACTAAACATAAGAAAAATTCAACTACAAAATTTCAAGCTAAACCTAAAGAAAAATTCAACTACATAATTTCAAGCTAAACATAAAGAAAAATTCAACTACAAAATTTCAAGCTAAACATAAAGAAATTCTTGCTTCAAAACAAAGATATCTAACATTTTACAAGAAATTGAAAATGTTGTGATTGATCGAACACCACAAACACAATATTATTATCCCTTCGAAACAAGAGAGCGTAACCTCCAATGTTGTAATATTCAATGCTGATCTACCACGATAACACAAGCTTATCCATGCAATGGTTGACTTCTCTATGCAATGATGAAGTCAAGGTTGAGTTCCACGATGATATATGCTCTTTCTCTTTCTTTTCATCCTTAGGCTTCCATTCCTTTTCTCTTCTTGAAAAAACACCCAATTGCAAGTTTTAGAATTTCTAACCCCTTAACTTTTAAGTGATGACTCTTTTTATAATAAAATAAAATGTTTTTCTCAAACTTTTCCTTTTCATCCAAAAAAAAATGGATATTCAGTAAATTAATTTGAAAGAGCCACATTTTACAAATAATTTAATTTTAAATCACCATATTATTAATCCTTGGTTTCTTTTCCAATTTAAAATTTAAATCTTAATGGAATGTATTCTAGTTGGTAGAAATTCTTCACATTAACTCTTTGATGCTTGAAATCTATTAAAAAAAAAAGAAAAATTCATTAATTATAAGCACAAAATAAATAACAAAATATTATAGTTAAGCAAATACTAATTAGTAAAAAAAAAAATAATGAATGAATATATTATTATTTATTTAATTCATTTTCTTTGAAATTTTATTTTTTATTTTCTACTATTATAAGAAAAAAAATTCAAAGATTCATAAAATCTATTTTTATTTTTTTAATGATTTTAGTTTTTAGATTCTAATATTAATTAGAAAATATTAATTATAAGCCAAATATATTTTAAAGATTTGCAAAATGTTGTATTTTTTTTTTAATATTGTCGAAATTCTAATATCTAGAATAAATGTTGTATTTTTTTTTTAATATTGTCGAAATTCTAATATCTAGAATAAATATTTATTATTGGATATACATTTATAAAACTAAATATTTAATAAAAAATATAATAAGTTATTAATAAAGTATTAAATAAAATTGACAAATAAAACTATGAAAAGTAACAAGCACAATGATTGGAACATAAAGTTTTCTTCTTCATTTAAATAGATTATTTATAAAAATAAAATAAAAATATTTAATATTTAAAATTTATTCAAGAAAGTATGCTTAGAATTCAAACATATTTCATCCATGTGGCAAGTATAATTGACATTTTATCAAGTTATTGTTAGTTAAAATGAGTTCATGAATATTGAAAACTAAAAGCAAGGTGTTTCAAGACAAAAATTAATCAAATACATCAAAATGAAAAATAATGCAAACAAATAATTTTTATCTATAATAATAACTTTGTAAAAAATTATAGTTCACTCAAATTGAATAACATTAACTTGTCACTAATTTTTTAAATATATTCTACTAAGTTGCATACGTGTACACGTTAATTGAATTATTTTAATCTGTTGAAACACCAAATTATTTCATTCATGCACTCAAAACCATATTTTGACGAAAGTGTCGAAACATCATGATAAGCCAGATTTAAGCAGAAAGAGGCATGAAACTGTTGGGGTATTTTAGGTAAACTTGATTTGGTCAAGTTACCAACGATTTTTGGGTTCTATGTTGATTCAGTTTCCATTTCTCCATCTCAACTCACATATTACAAATACACCACTAGGTATTTGACATCCATTGGAAAAATGAGAACCTATGTTTCTAGAAAATATCTATTAGATATCCAATTTATTTCAATAGATCCATGCCTATCCTTAAAGATATTACATTTCAAAATGATTTTGACAAATTTCAGAGCTTTTGACATATTTCATTGCAACACATAATCATGTGCCTCTCTCACACTCCAACTCTTTAGGATCATGTGCCAGCGCTAATACCCATTGTTAGGATCATGAAATTGAGAGAAGTGGTGGCAGTTAAAGACATCGTTTTTAGGATCAAATTGATCTCTAAGAAAAATTTACTTGGATCCTTTCCACCTTAAATAGGCTATATTCCACATGAATATTGTTGGCTTGTGACCACACATAGCATGGAGGGCCGGTCCCTATAAGGAAATCACAAGGCAGAGGTGCAAAGGTTTAAGAGGAAGGCCAGGCTATTCAAGCACCGGCCAGAAGGACGCCCTGTAATCAAAGAGAACATTTCAAAATCCAGAGCTTGTGCCCTTTACTTTTAAATCAAATAAAAATAGAGAAATGATGTGTTTTTAGGGTTTGGAGGAAACACAAAGAGAAAAATAGGCGGTCAAGATCAAAAACGTAGATTTGGAGCAGAGAGATGGACGACGAAGATTAAATCACACAACCCCTGCAAGTTTTAGCTTTTACCTCTTAAGACTTAGTCTAAACTTGTTTGTCAGCCGATGCGATTTGGTGGGACCCATCCAACCTTACCGCATTGCCAAGTTTCATGCAATCCTTCGTTTCTGCCTTTCCCTTATCTTTTCACCTTTTCACACTTCTCGACATCTAAATGCCCGCACTTTGCATCAAATAACATTTAACCCCCACTGTGCGCATTATAAAACTGGCGATCTGCGACTTGCGAGTGCGGTCCCACCTCTGTGCCACATCACCCTGCCCCCACCGTTCATTGCATTTCTCAAAATTACAACTTATTCCATTCTGGCAAATGTTAAAACTTGCGATCATCGATGTGCGATATCGCATCGCACATTTTTTAACTTACCTTTTGAAACACCTGCAACCTATTTTGTTTAACTTGCGACGTGGTTGGGTCCCACCTTCCCTCCTTCACACTTCGCTTCTTTTAGTGTTTACCACCTCTTCTTATGGCTAAAACTTAAGTTTTGTGATCTACGGGCTGCGGTCTGGTATGACCGTCTGCCATGTCACCTCCTTCCTCCCCGCGCTTCGCACTTCGCTCATTTTATAGTTTACCTTTACTACTTCATGGTAAACAGTTGCAATTGCGACGCGGTTTGGCCCCACTATAATACTCCGCTCACCGTGAATACACCATTCCTTTGCTATAATTCCCATTTCATTTTTCCATGCCATCATCCTCCCGCCATGTCACCTCCAGACTTCACATCGCATCGCTGATTCTATTTCTTATAACGTAAACTGTAAAACATGCAAAGTGCGTGGATGCGATGCGGTTTCCAAAACTGAAGTCCACAGATTTTCAAGTCAGGATATATGGGTTTTTTATGATGTCTTGTTTAAAAAGGGTCGAGTCCGGTCTCACCTTACCTACCACACCATTCCCTTCTTCTCATTGCCCTCTACCTTTCCTCCATCTCTAATAACCCCTCCTCATCTGACAGTCCTTGTTTCATTTCGCACTCCCTGGAGCTTTCGAACTTTAACCATGTGGGGGGGGGTATGAAATGGACGGTATCCATTACCACCCATCCCTCCATGTGTCTTCCTCTCATCATTTCTCACCGCCCCTCTCCGATACCGCTTACCACTTTAGACCCCCTCCGAAATTTGGTTCCCATTTTGCAATTCAAAAACAGCACATGGGCTTTTGAGGCGGAACATGCAATTATGGTTTATGTGGTCTTTTCAGGAGATCTCTACTACAAGACTAGGTGCGCACAGTACGATAGGCCTCTTCATAATGGATTAAGAGGAAATCACTAGACTGACGGAGTGGAGGTTTGTAAGCAATAGATGGAATCATATGATGATAGTCAGTCAATCCACTAATGACTGCTCCTCACCATACCGTCTTGAATGATTCCATTATTGGCCTCCATGGGCAACCATGTCCTTTCTGTTTTCTGTTTAATTTTGATTATTTTTCTGGTGAAATCTCAATTTCGCCCCATTCCCATTTTAATTCTCTCATTACAGAAGTAATTGCTCAATGTACGCTCTGAAAGTTAGGGAGGATGTTTTTATTTCATAAGTATGGGTCGATCATAAATTATTAGTACCATAAGACCCTTGAGGGAAACTCTATATGTAGCTCATTCCAGGATTAAAGAAGGGTTCTAGAATTTGGAAGAATTTTGCTGTAGTTTTGTATGATTGTGCTCCGTGTGCTATGAGATACATATTTGGGAGAGATGCCTAAACTTAATATGATACAGACC
The DNA here is from genome assembly GCA_034641835.2 of Pinus albicaulis. Lineage (NCBI taxonomy): Eukaryota > Viridiplantae > Streptophyta > Pinopsida > Pinales > Pinaceae > Pinus > Pinus albicaulis. The sequence goes on from CM076570.1 coordinate 916,937,956, forward strand.
TGTTATTTGGATTTTAGATGGAGCAATGAGTATTATGTATTTTTTTCCTTCTGTTATCAGTAGTCTCCTTTTTATGTATAATCATATGTTATGCTATTCTTCTTTGATGTTCCATGTAATGTAGCTGCTATTAGTCTACAATTTTATTCGTGAATTCGTGTTTGCATAACGTTCAGGTGTTAACGCTCATGTATTAAGCTTGCTACACTCCCTTAATTCACACCTCATGAACCTCTGTTGTTGCCCATATCTCATTCACATCTGCTCCTCTGAGGTTACGGGGGACATATTCTTAAATATTTTAAACCTGTCTCTTGTGGGTTCCTTCTCCATTCTTCCTCAATGCCTCTGCACATTTTAAAGCTTCTGCTCATTGTTTTATACTTGGCCCATCTAAAATCCATCAGCCTCATAGCCTCCTAAGCTCTCTCATCATTTGGGGAATTCACATGAAGCAGGCTCAAATGGTCTTCTCCATTCTCAAACCACCAAATCCATTATTCTCGTGAACCATATTCTGTCAGAGGTATTTATACATTTGTCTGATTTTTACCTCTGATTTTAAGATGTCCTAGGCAATGGTCTTTTGCAACTCAAGGTTGTCTCTAGGAGCTACAACTTCTTTTTGGCGCTGCTTATGGGGAAACGAATTAGAAAACCTTTTCCCTGGGATAGGACATTATCTTCACCCTTCAATCAGGTGAGCACAAAGGGTTGAGAGTTGCATAGCCCTCACCTTGGCGAATCCACTATTATTAAAGTTAAAGTTAGTCATAATCCTGGCTTACAAAAGGCGTCATACTCAATCAGATACTTTCCAGTAGAAAACCCCTTCTGTGTCTAATCTTGAAAATGTTATATTTAGGAGAGTCTGGAAGGAGAAGAAGCCCAGCCAGGATGACCTTCCCTCATTTACTCTAGAAGCTTTTCCTTCCTCATCTCAGAAAGCTGACATCTATGGTCCTGGCACCACAACTCGTGTACTTGAGTATTCTCCAAAAGCCTTTTCTTTAGCTAGTTCAATCATAAGAAAACGAAGCTGAATCCATTGATATTTCTTTACCTCCCTTGCACCCTACTCCCGAGGTTGAAGAAATTAAATAAGTTGAAGTACTCCATAGCTTTTTACAGACCAATATAGCAACCTATATTCAACACACACCTGTTATACCACAGCCAATTCATCCTCAAAATTTACCTCCACTGCCCCTCATGGTTGTACTTGGCTTCCTTCTCAATAAATATGTTCCATTGGCTTTACCTCAAGTATTGAATGACATGCCTCAATATTATCTAAAGCTCCTGCCTTGGTTCACCGGGGAAGATAATACTTCTGTGTAGATACATATTGAAAACTTCTGCGCCTTTGCTGAGAACATAAATGTAGAGAACCTAGATGTGGTGTTGAGGCTTTTTGTCCAAACCTTGGATGGAGAGGCTCAAAAATGGTTCAAATCTCTTGATGATCACACATTCACCACTTGGGAAGAAATGGAGAATTCCTTCACACTAAAATGGGGATAAAATAGCAATCATGGATATGTGATCAACGAGCATCCAGATGGAAAATATTTCCTGCATTTCCAAATCTTTAGATGTAAAATTGACTATTTAAGGGCTCAGAACGAGATATGAACCTCATCGCTAAGATTTTATTGTCTTTTGAGAATGGGAAGGCAGAGATGTCTAGAGATAAAGTAAATGAACCAAGCATTGTGCCAGAAAAAGCAACATTTTTCAAAGAGTCCGAATATACTTGTAAAAGTAATAACACTCAGGTCTCTCAAATCCATATAAACAAATAATAAATATAATATTAAAAATATAATTATTGTTTTAAAAATTGTGATTTTTAATAAAGTTCAAAATAAAATTGGATTCTTTTCGATTGTTGACATGTTGAGGCTCAGAGGTCCTCATTTTTTTCATGGTTATTCTCATTGTGTTCGAATAATTTCATTTTGTTAAAAAAACATTTCAAATTTTTATTGTCAGCCAAATAACTTTAAAAAGTGAAAAATCATTATGTGAAATGAAACCACGTTGTGCATGCATGAATCTCAACGAATATTAGTTTGCCACAACATATGAACACACATCTGTGAATGGAGAGCACCCATGTCCCCAGAAAAGCCCGCTACAGGTTCATTGTCAAATTGACCTCTTTAAGAAAGCTGCTACAAGGTAATTGAATATTTATTCAAATTTGGAAATTAACACATTGTGATTTCAATCCATTAGTGAGTGGTACTAATGGATAGATTAGATAACGTAAACCATCCTGAAAATTCACAATTTAGAGGAAAACACACTTGAATTTAGTGTTAGATAATGATGCCAACATGTGGTGGTTTGATTGGAGCAAGCCCAATAGTGAGTTAGTTATAAGTTACACCTGAGCATTTCACTTAAAGCGAGTCGCACCTAATAGTTATGGCTCGATTGTTGAAGAGCATTATTTATGGCTCGATTGCTAAAGAGCACTATTGTTTAGAAGAAGATATCCACGATATACATCATGCTCAGAAAATAAAGGTATCCACATAATAAATCCTATTATGCAAATAGAAAGATAGAAGGAAAATGATTAATCTTGAAATCAACTAAGCCATTTAATAAATTAGAGTCCATAATTTGTGAATTTGCCATAGTATTTCTTTATTAAAGCATTGATGACTTCATTCAGTATAATACTAGAAAAAAAAATGTATGAGGTGCACTATCAATATATGAAAAAGCCTTCTAATATGTACATCTATGAAATGAAAACCGCTGAAATTTCATTATATAGTATTTCTTTATTAAATGACTGATGACTTTGTTCAGTATAATACTAGAAAAAAAATGCATGAGGTGCACTATCAATATATGAAAAAGCCTTCTGATATGTACATCTCTCAAATGAAAAGTGCTGAAATTTCATTATACTGCACTGTAGATTTTTCAAATTGAAAATGGAAAATGCTTTTATGGCGAGAATTTGCTATGGATATGAAAAAAATTCATGGTGAATGGAGTAGATATGCAATTAGTGATGCTGTAGGATGGACCACAAACCAAAAGTAGATATCAATAAGCCTCATGCACCTATTCAAAGAAGGCATTACAACGCCACATAGAAGCAATGAAAGGGCATTACAACCCCACATAGAAACAATGAAAGAGGAGAGTACGTCATCCCCATGGAACTGGTTTAAACTTATGAATTGATCTAATTCCTTTCTCTATTGATGGCAATTCCTGCTTTTGAATTTTCATATAGTTACTCCATTGATGGTCATGGTCATTTGCAGTCAGTGTTTGCACAAATATCATATGTGTTTTTCTATCATCTCAATCTATTATGAACAGAAGAGAAGTGCGGCATCAGACGTTGGAAGAATTACATATGGATATATTCTGTAAAAACAAATGATGGATTTTTGACAACTGATTTATCTTTTCTATGAGTATTTCTTTTTTAAGTCGAATTACTATGAAAATAGTTATGTAAAGAAATATGTCTGATCTATGTTTCGAATGTTCACAGAACCTTTTCATAATTTTAGTTAGATTGCTGTAAAAATGTAAGCTGCACTTATTTGTATCAGCATGATGTGTAAAGAAAGTGTTATAGTTACATTTTAATTTAGCTAGTGGTCTGAAGGACTCACCGAAGTTTGATGGAGTCTGATTCATTGATGCAGAGATGAAGGACTCGCCAACCTTTGATTCCATGACTGACATTGCAGAATTTTGAGAGAAACTGGTGGAGTAAATCATGCCGGAGCAGGAGCATGAGCGGGAGCATGTTTTATTCTTAAGAGGATATACCATGGAAATTTAGATACCCTACAACATAAGGAAAAGGAAAAGAGAAGGTTGTGCATTTAGATACCCCAGAAGTGGCACACAAAATTTTTCATGGGTGTGTAGGTGGCAACATAAGAATTGCACACGAACTGCATGGGTGTGCAGGTAGTAGTGGGAATTCGGTTAGCATGTGACCCAGACGATGAGATGAAAGTGGTGGGCGGTGGGGTCTTTGAGAAAGTGCTAGAACTTAGAGAGAGTTTGGTGCTAAAATTCATATGCCAAGAAAAAAACACGAGAATGTAAACATGGGAAGCAAACATTTCCTGCCAAGGAACTAATGCTGCCATTAGTTTTCTTTTTAAAAATATCAATGCAAACAATCTTTTTAACCATGAAAAATATACATGTATGGCCTCTTCGCCTCGGGAAGAGGCCAATAATATGAGAAAGTTTCTTATTCGTTGTAACCACTAATACCTTTATTTTATTTGTTGTGACATCATTCTTCATAAAAGAGTAATAGAAAATTAATGTTGAATCTCCAATTCGATTGCTACGGACTAATGAATATAAGATCAAGAGTGAAAATTGCATCAGCAACATTGATTTTTCCTTTATATAGGTAGGTTCATTAGTCCCTAGTGTCTACTCATAATGATCTTATGCTATCAAAATTTATATAAAATTTTAAACCACAACATTCATGTTGTGTTTCCATTGAGGTTATGCTTTCTCTAAATGAACCTCTTGATGAAAGGTACAATAGTTATCCATGCCCAATTTGTCCAAATTAAACACAAAATTGGAGATATTTGCAGACTCAACTAATTGATTAAAATTATTTTTAAGAAATGGCTTAAAATACTTATTACTATTAGAAGCCTCACTTTACTTCATCTTAAATTTTGATGCTTTGTTGGTTAACAACTTCAAGGATTTAGTCAAGCAATCCATGTCAAAAGGATCTTTCTCTTTAGCTTTGGTGTGCGAGGCTTGGGAGTTTTTACTAGTGTCTTTGGAGTCTTTTAAATATTCATGATTAGCAATAACCCTAGATAACTCAAGTCCTCATCAATGAAAATTTCTTCTATAAAGTTAAGGGCCAGAGTATCTTTCATATCACGCTTGACAGAAATAAAAATGTTAGTAGGAAAGGAAGTAGTATAATAATATTTCGTAATAGAATCATATGGTTGTACATCAGTGGGGAATTTATGAAAAATACGTGTAAATATTTGATTGAAATATTTAACTTTTTATTTCCCCCCATATTAAGGTTTCTGAGTTCTTTTAGTAACATGGCTAGAGTTTTATCATTAAGAAAATTTTCTAAGAATAATTGTTTAACCTCCCTCCAATTATGGATTGAATTAGGTGGAAGGCTATGGTAACAAACTGATGCTCTACCTTATAGAGTAAATTGAAATAATCTACAAGAAGCATCATAAAAATGTACCTCTAACATCTGCAGATGCAAGTATAAGTCATCAATATAGTCTTCGACCTTCACTTTCTTATCAGGATTACACTTGATAAGAAGATTTTATGGGTGTTTTAGTAAGTGATGAAGATTGTTTGGAAGAGCAAGGGGCCCTTGTGCCATCCAATCCAATTGGTCATCGACCATGTATTGGTTCTCTTCCTCCTCTTCTATCTCTGATTCTAAATATTCTTCTCCTTCACCTTTCAAATCCTCATTATTATTAGGTTGTTATTCTTCCCTTGGTTGTTCTTCGTCATAAAAATGAAAATCCCGCCATCTCCATCCATATTTTCATTATTAGGTGGTGGGAGGTCTCCTTGATGAATGGAATATTCAAGTGAAACAACTAAATACTCAAGAGTACTAGTGACCAATTATTTCACCTAAGAGATCAACACACCACAGTGGGTTATGTCTTTCCTTGATTGCCTATAAGGAAGAAAATATGCAACAGGAAGCAATCTCAGAGCTCTAGCAAAGCAACAAGTATTAGGATGAAGTGTATTGTGTTGGTAATAAGTAAATTTGTATGCATGCTCGAGACCTTAGTGAGATGAATTTTTTTTCTCAGATATATGAGTGTGAGTTGGGCTTAGATAATTAATTTCTTGCATGAAGATTCTTTATGAGAATGTGGTGAATTGTCATCCATTAAAGGGATTCCCTCCTTCTAGCACCAGAAATATTGACGGTGCTAAATTCCGCCAACAACAAGGGGGTATCCCCTATATAAAGTCCTAATTAGACCTCACACCATTTGGAGTACGAGACCTAAACAGACTGTTTGACCAGTTGCCATAATCTTAAAGATTTTCCTTGGCTGCAATAAATGAAATGAGAGAAACATGTAATTTCGAGATAAAAAAATATGTTATCCTTGTGATGCATTCAATTTTAAAGTGTATAATGGTTGTTTCATGGAAGGGAAAATAAAGTGAGTATTTAAGAGAAAAGTAATAGTACTATCTTAATAAAGACACAAGCATATATCTGAATGAATTTTTAGTAATCTTGCAAAATAACTCACCAAGAAATCATGATCATGAGAGAAAAAGACACATGTTTCATAGATGCATACTAAAGCCAGCGAAATATTTCCTTTTCATTAGTATGCATTAATACAATCATACACCACAAATAATGAAATAATGATTTCACAAACATTCCTGACATATGCATGAAAACTGTGCTGGCTCCAAGAGATTTTAATTATGAAGTGAAAGTTCCATGATACACCATTACATTGATACAACACTAGTTCCAATAGTGGAATGTTAAACAACTAATTTCTTTTCAAAATCCTAATATTCTTTCCTATTCCTAACTTGAAAAGACAAGGTGAAATGTCCTTTTCTTAAGCTATGAGTGTGTATATATAAAAAAATGGGGTGACTCTCCACCTCCCTTGTGACTCTTGAGCTCCCATCATGAATCTTGAGCTTCCATGTGAATTTTTGAACTCCTATGAGACCTTTAGACTTCTACATGACTTTTCAAATTCTATGTGTGACGTTTGGACTTCCACACACTTTACATTTCTCATTTTTGAAAATTACATAATTACAACCACAATGATGTGGCAAAATATAATGACACATGTTACACCAATTTTTGGTCATCTAACCTATTACTATTATATGGACCAAATTACACCATGTAAGACCAATTTTACCCTAAGTAAAATTGTTTTAACTATGAAAAATAACTTAGTAATCCATAATTTATTAAGTTGTTTATGGTCTAAATAGAAAACCCCATAAGGAAATATTGAATAAATCTCTATTTTTTTAATTTTACTCAAGGGATATTTAATTAAACAACAATTTAATTAATATTATTGGTCATATTTAACCCAAAATAGGAAAATTAATTAGATATATCACTATTTATCTTATTATTTTCTAGGAATAATTATTTAAAACATTATTTAAATAATATTCCTTGTTAAATTTGACTAAATCATTTATAAATAATTGAATAAACCACTATTTATTTAATTATTACTCAACCACACTCCTAAAATAATAAATAAATCATTTACTTATTTATTATTGACAAATAAAGGGATTTGACCAAATTCAAACTCTTTTTCCCTCCAAAAATAATAAAATATTCCATAAAATTTGGATCTAGAATTGGTTAATAATATTTTAATTATTCACTAATATCTAGACTAAATCAATATTTTTTTATAAATAGAAGGGTTTTTCCATTCATTCACTACCTTTTGTTGCCTAAAGATCACTCTGGATCTCTACTTTTGGTCTGACTTTGATCCTTCGTCATTGTCATATTTTTCTGTCTTTTTGCTTGTGAACTCCCATTGAGTTCCATTTTTGTCTGGGTTTTCTATACCACCAAGAGAGAGAGATCTTAGATCTGAAGCATTGAGGACATACAGGAACCCATCCCATTGAGGGAAACTAATAACATCTTTCTATGTTCCCTTCCCAGGTGTCATAAATACAAATTCTTTAAAAATATTCTTGTCTTATTTATTGGATGCATAGAGAAACTATTTCTTTTATTTGCTGTTTAATGTCTTTAACTACATAGATCTGGATTTTGTAGCATTTATCTTGGTCAACTAACTATAGATCTAAGGAAATTGACAGCCATCTTAGATGTTAGGGCTATTTTTTATACACAGCTAAAGTGAGTTTTTTTTTGTATGCTTGCGATTAAAATTCACACTAACAACTAGCGACTCCATAAGGGTTTATAACATAGGGGATTCACTCAATGAAAGGCTACAACCTGAAGGGAAATGGAAGGGACCCTAGAGGAGGACCAAACAAAATTGAATAGAGGTGTTTTGTATGGATGAATAAACAATCTAAAATGGATCTAAAAGTACAACATCAGATCTTAAAAATGGCTTAACACACTGAAATCTCAAACCACATGGGATTCACTCAATGAACCTCTCACATATCGCTTGCATTCATGGAATACTAAAAAATTTCCCTAATTTGACTACATATTGGAAAATACCTATAAAAATCACATTATTTAACCCCCTACCAATATGAACCCTAACACCTTTCCAATTTAAGAAACCCCTACTTTCAATAGATATTGTAGGTATCCATTTTTCATTAATTTTTTATACCCCTTTATATTTTTTCATTAACTTTGAACTCCATTTTTTATACCTGTCAATATTAAAACCCTTTACCCCCTATATATCCCCCAATATATTATGTCATTTTTTATTCAATATATATCCCCCAATATGAACCCACGTGGTGTGATATTGCTCTGTTGGTGAAGTCTCTGTGGTTTATAATTACGACTGTTGTCGTTTTTCAGATCCCTGCATGACCAGCTGCTTCAACCCCTAAGGTTTTTCTTCAGATTCTTATTTTTCTTTTCTTGATGTTGTTTTTAACTTTTAAAACCCTAAAATAGTAAAAATTCTAACTTCTGTGTGCTTCTGGGCCTATTACGCAGGTGATAGGTATCAACTATAGTTAAGACGAATTTTTTTTCTGAAACCTACTCCCAAGAGTGCTAGAAGTGACCTCAACCTTCAGGGCACAAAAAATAGCTAGAAAACTATGACCTCAACGGAAAAGAGGTTAGAACCTGCGACCTGTCCTTTTTCCGTGATTTTTCTGGGTTTTTCTGGGCTATTGTTTGGAGTTGTTTGACCTCTGTCTCCACCCGTTTTGGACCTGTAATTTCTTTGTTTTACTCGTCGAAGTAGGAACCAAGCCCCTTAGGGCTTCAGTAAGCTTCCATCTTTTTAGGAGGAGTTTTGCTGAAGCAATTCATTTGAGACACAAGGACTTCACCGATGGAGCAATATCATACCATGTGGGTTCATATTGGGGGATATATATTGAATAAAAAATGACATAATATATTGGGGGATATATAGGGGGTAAAGGGTTTTAATATTGACAGGTATAAAAAATGGAGTTCAAAGTTAATGAAAAAATATAAAGGGGTATAAAAAATTAATGAAAAATGGATACCTACAATATCTATTGAAAGTATGGGTTTCTTAAATTGGAAAGGTGTATTGGGTTCATATTGGTAGGGGGTTAAATAATGTGATTTTTATAGGTATTTTCCAATATGTAGTCAAATTAGGGATATTGTTTAGTATTCCATGAACACAGGTGATATCTGAGAGGTTCATTGAGTGAATCCCCTGTTGTTTGAGATTTCAGTGTGTTAAGCCATTTTTCAGATCTGATGTTGTACTTTCAGATCCATTTTAGATTGTTTATTCATCCATACAAAACACCTATTTTCAATTTTTTTTGGTCCTCCTCTAGAGTCCCTTCCATTTCCCTTCAGGTTGTAGCCTTTCTCCACCTCATTTGAAACACTTTTCCCTCTGGTTTTTTGTTGTTTTTCTGCACCTATTTCTAGTAGATCTGACCTTTGGATCCCTTTCCCTCCTAAATTTAGATCCATTAGCCATATTCTTTGTTTTGACTAGATTTTTCCCACCCATAGACTAGTTGTTGGGAAGTCCTCCTTTGATGCATCATTAGCTATATATTTGTTGTCATATTTAAGTTTAATTCACTGTTATTTTCAGATTTTTTTACAGTTATGCAACACCTTTTTTCTTTTTCTCTACACACGACTGGGTTTAATTAAAATTAACACACTTATCACATGCATGCACACCCTAAGTGAAGAGAGACTAGTTTACACTGCCAGACCAAGACTATAACATTGTAATAAATTGATCCTACACCTCCATGCCCTTGTTTCGACATCATAATCATTTGATATTACACCTCCTTGCCCTTGTTGGTCTCTCTTCCTTTTGTGATCCATGTCTATTTTTTTGTCGTTGTGCCCCCAGGATGTTTATCCCAGAGACTTCTTCGCCTTCATCCTCAGTTTCTGTTAGGAAGACATACTCCTCTGCGTAGGGCTCGAGTTAGTCCTCCATCGAGTCCCCTTTCCAGCTCTACTTCTATTTCATCGAGATCCCCTTCTGGTTCTATCCCCAGTTCTCCTCTTGTCACCTTCACCATGTCTGGTTTAGGACCTAACACTAGTGGCAGCCCCGAACCTAATGATGCGAATACTACTAGTGGGACCACAACAAGAACTGTCCCGACTGCTCCCTTGCTCCCTTATATGGCAGGTCTCAGTCTTCCTAATTTTAACCAATTGATTAATGACCCCATACAACATGATCCTAGTTGGCCTGCTATGCCAACCAAGCTCCCTTTTGACATCCCCAAGTTTGAATGTCTTGCTGGAGAGGATCCTACAAACCATGGTTGATCTTTCCACATGTGGTGTTTGTCTAACTCCATCATCAATGAATCTATCCATCTTCGGTTGTTCCAGTGTACTCTTATTGGAGAAGCTTCCAAGTGGTATGTTGACTAGAAATCCTCCTCTCATACTACTTTTGTGACTCTTGCCAGGGATTTTTTGTCTTACTTCCAACTTCCCCTTCATTATGACACTGGTACCAAAATTTTGACCTCTTTCCGTCAATTGTCTGCGACCTGCCTATCCGATCATGTCTAGGAATGCCAGGGAAGAAAGAGCCTATGGCGATCCCCTACCTTCGAAGACCATGTCTACATGGAATGGATTCTCAGATTCCTTTTTCCTACTATTGGCAAGGATGTCGCATCTCATTTCCCTCAGACCAAAGAAGCCGCTCTCTAGGTTGCCTTGAAATGTGACCTGATCTACGCACAATTTGGTTATGTTTATACCATATTACCTCATATCCCTAGACCCCAGTGGTGCCAACGCACCGGGGGCATCCCATGCCGCTGACAATATCATTGGAGCCCTTTCCCATCCCTACACTCATCCTCCCATGTGTTATGGTTTCCCTCAGGGAGGGGCCATCTCCTCCAGCATTTCACCCCCTCCCAGTAGCATGTATCTAGGATACAACATGCCTCTTTATTTTTCCCAACTTTCCTAACACAATGTTGCCCATTATCCATATCCATAGCCTGGTGCTCCAGCTCCTCTAGCATTAACACCTCAGCCTCCCTTACCTTCTAAACCCCTGCAATAGCTGCCACCACCCCCCAGGGTTAGGTGTATGTACAGCAGGGTGCGACTAATCCTCTTACTTCCAAAAAGAAGAGGAAAGGAAACCATAACCAATCTTCCCCAGGTAATCTAGGATCCAATCCCTAAGGGAATGCACCTAACACTACTAACCAACAAACGGGCACTCGGACCAAGCAGGACATGCCTATTTGCATGAACAAACCTTATTATTGTTGCGGTGTCTACGGTCACTACACCCATGATTGTCCTCTTTTTCCTCAGATGCAGTAGATGTGGGAAGCTCAAGAAGCGTCCCGAGGATAGCATGCCTCCCCTTTGGTTCCTCCTAACGCTGCACCTATCCAACCAACTATGTTTTCCAATCCTTTCCCTAAGCAAGGATTCGTGCCTACCCAACCTCCTAAAAGTCAGGTGGCCACTCAACCTCCTCCATATGGTACCTCTGATTACCATATTCTCATGATGAATTCTAACCAACCCATTACCATTGACCTCAACCTTCAGACTCGGTCCCATTAGTACAGTAAGCCCCTCGCTACATCTACCCTTGAGCCCCCTTCTTCAGGTCCCACAAAGCCTCTTTCGACACCCAATGGTCCTTTACATATCCCTTAGCTTAAGGCAGAGGTTCATACCAAGATCCCCAAGGGGCCATTACACTGAAACGCTGCCTCTGGTAAAGCTTCCCATTTTTATAGTATAGTAGATGATTTGGCGCAATCCCCTGTTTCCATATCAACGCTAGAACTCCTCCAGTCTTGCCCTTCACAATGAAAAGCTCTACTAACTTCCATGTGTACTGTGGATCCTTCAGATGATTGTTTGATCATCTTCGATGTTGACCGGTTAGAACATCCCCCCCTTCTTGCTTCCATTGCCTTCCAAATCCTTGTCAAGGTCTGGAATGCCAATGTCTCTCATTGTATCATTGCCAAGGGGGCATCCACTTGTGTGATGTCTGCTTCGGTTTGGAGGCAAATCGGATCTCCTGAGTTGGCTGCTTCCACTATCACCCTCCGAGCGTGGGATGGCCACTCTTCCCAACCCCTTGGCATGTTACACAATTGTCCTATTATTCTTGTGGGCAAGACTTTTTGTGTTGACATAGAAGTCATTGATGCCCCCTTAGAATACAACATTCTATTGGGTCATAGCTACACTTATGTGATGTCTGTTGTCCCATATGTGGTTCACTCTAAGATGTGCTTTCCTCACAATGGAAATATTGTCACCATCAACTAGTTGACATATTGCGAACCGAAGTCTCAGACCTCCCCTGAGTCCATCATCTCTTCGAAGGCCAGTAAATAGATAGTTGAACCTCTGACCAGTGTCTCACCCGGAGTCTAAAAATATTTCTCTCTGCTTGGTTCATTCCCTATTTTTTCTCCTCCTATCTCTGATCCTAGCTCATCGAATGTTTGCATGATGCAATCATCTCGGTCCAACCTCAAGCGGAATGGTTCGACTAGTCAGCAGCCCCGCCCTATGCAACCTACTCCTAGCACCTCGAATCAACCTTCAGAACCCACTCCTCAAGGCCCCTCACCTGCAGCTGCTATCCATGAGCCTATCTACCCTCCTGGAATGGTTCCTCCTGGCCTTAACCATCTCAAAGCTGTCCCGTCTGGCCATTACCCCTTCGGTCAGATATCGTTTCTAGCTCCCCCTCCTGGAGTATTTTCGGTACCTGTTATGGCTATCTTATCTCTCCCTAACATGACCCCATGGATCCCATTCTGGTACATTGATCCCCCAGCCACTATCCCACCTGGTTAGCCCAAACCTTATACTGCTTTGACCCTGGTTCAACTGGTTCCCATGACCCCTCCCTTTGCTTCTATGCCTCAACCATCTCAAGAGGAACCTACTCCTGTTGCGAAAGATTCGGGTGAGGGGGCAAAATCTCATAAGAAGGTGCCTAAGGACAAGGCTACCCAAACAACCACTGGTCCTCCTTAGCCTCCAAAGTGTACCCCTCTGTGTGCTTTGTGTGATGTTGTCAGTCATGCCACCCATCATTGTCCTGAATTGCCTCACATCAAATCCATGGTTAATGTCGCGTTTCCTGAGTCTAAGGTCCTTGAAGTCTTTATTTCTTCCTCGACTGCAACCAAGAACCCCAAGACTATTCACACCAACCACCCCTGTTCTTTGTGTGATCTCCATGGCCATTACACCCATCTTTGTCCCCACCTCAAGCATTACCACGCCTCTTTGGAAGTGGTTTTGGAGTACGCGACTAAAGATAACCAGCCTGCCTCTCCCATACTCATGTAGTATGCTTCAGGCCAACCTAAGGATACCTCTTCTACCATTTCCATTCCCCCTCCTGATGTTGAGATGATAGATTCCTCGACCACTATCCTCTACCTGTCATCATCTATGAGATCCACAGTGGAAGATCCCTCTAGGACTTCCCCTTCTGTTTCGCTTGACCTCCCTTCAACGATCACCCTAGGCACAACATTAGTGGATCCATTATCTGCTTTTTCTTCCGTTACCCCTTGTGATGATGCGCATGTGAACCTCTCTTCACATGATGATGAGTTAGGTAGCTTTTCCATGTCATGTGGTTACCCTTCCGCCAATCACCCCATATTTTACTATGATGATGACATCATGGAAGTCGTTTTCACCCCTTGACTTCATCTTTCCCACCCACAAGAGGAATGGAACCATCTGTGTCTATGGTGACTTTCGTGACCTGAGCACAAGGTGCCCCCAAGGCAACTCCCACATATCACCTACCTGTCGGTGTGTGAGTGATAGACATCCTACCTAGAGCAATCCCTCTAGTAGTGTTTGTTTAATTTCTACCTTGCATTCGGGTTGCTAGAATTGTTCATAATTATCTCATTTGTTTTCTTGCGGCACCTTTGAGATGGACCCCCCATCCACACCATATATCGGTTATGCCAATAGTGTAGGTTGCTACTCTTGGAATCTAGCCTCAACAGGTTGGGCTATTTTTACCCTCTTACATTTGCTTGTTCTCTCGAACGACGTATGCATTGTTACTGCCATCAATGACCACGACGAATATGATGTGGTTCGAGGTTTATTAGTTGATTCCATTTCCCATCGCATCCTTCACCTTCATGTTCGTTTAGATTACCTACTTCTTGTCATGCAATTGAATGGTGTTTATGTGTGCATAATCTTGTCGTATTTAGAAGATATTTATGAGTGAAGCTTTTGATGCGTGAATTTGAAATCATTACATTCATTCATGTACCTAGAGCACAAAATCACTATGTACATAGCATTGCGAATAATATTCTAGATTGGTATTTATCACACGCATTACACACAAGACAATAAAAAATAAACCTTAAAACGATGCATATCCACAATATGTGTCATTCAAAATGTTTTAGAGTCCATTAACTCTAATACTTATGACATGGCCATAGCATGTTACAAAAAATAAAAACTGGGGGTGCCACATGCCCCTACACCTAATCACTATATGGAGGATCCCTGGCCAATGGCTTGGCTCCAGCATCTCGTGGATCACACATCCCCTGTTTGGCTATCGCCATGCGTCGCATGACCCCTTGCCACTCCGAGGGCAGATCAATACATGGCTCTATGTACTGGTCATCAATATCTTGCCAGGCGCGCTCTGAAACACCAGTCAGAAGCCTCTCACATCTACGATGGATGTCCTTCAGGAGGGACACTACATTATCATCTTGCGGTGCTCTCGACCCACTAGGTCCTGCAGCTCCTGCTACTGTAGGCCGTCCCACGTATTTTTACCGGTGTTATATATGCATATCGAAATTGATTGAATCAATAAGATATACAATCTTTTGAAACTTTAAAATGCACATAAAATATTAGCAACTTTTCATTTACCATTGGGCCCCCATACTCGTCTAGGCGGTAGTGGAAAGTCCGAGTCCCCATGATAACTCATCCCAATATAGGTATAATCGTCTATGTACAGTGGCATATGATCCCAATGAGCAAAAAACTTGTGTCGGAACACTCGTCCGACCGCCCCACCTCCCCCTATGCATAGTAGCCGCCCCCAAAAGTGCATCCTGGGCTCTCTCGAGCCCCCATCCTAGATCTGTATGCAAGGTTGGAGTGTCAGGATCTTCTCAAAGAATAACAAGCACAACACTGTGCCATATGCATAGTCATAGTTCACTTGTCGTTTGCACAATGAAAATTGTCGTTTCAATGAAGAAAACATCATTTGGGCCCACCAATAGTAAGTCCCATTCAACACACTCTCAATAAGCATCATCTGACCCCCAGTGATGTGGTGGAGTTCCTAGTTGCCCAGGATCCACAACACCATTGCGGCCACGACACGGGTCTCTAGCCTCTCTATATCCCCGATTGGTATCCGGGTCCCTTCACATGGATACTTGGTTAGAAATGGCGCTCTACAAACTCCATGATGTTTCGCCCTCACGATAACACTGGCTGCATATTCCCCACCAGCCCAAGGGGTGGGAGACCAGTTAGAGAATATATATCCTACACAATGAACTCAATCTGGTGCCCCTGCACTATAAGGATCTTGTGATCTGGATCCTAATAGCTAACAATCCGGGCCAACAAGGGCTCCCCAGCTCTCATCAAAGGGTTCTTCACAAAATTCAGGACCCCAAACCTGGTCAATACACTGCAGACACCATGATCCTCTCGGATCTCCGACTGTAAAGTGTCCAGGTCTCTCTCTCTCCAGTTGATCCTTAATTCTGCCATATCCGCACAAAACCATCATATTTGTCAGTGTATAGAAGGGAAATACTTCATTCAACAATAAAAAAACCCAGCTCTCAGCCAAGAAACAACACCAAAATCCCCCCTTCTAACAGGTCACACTTTTTCAGGAAATTGCTGGGATAGGTCACAATTTTCTGCCCAAAACTTGCCACCCAGGTCATAGATATTGCCCCAAAAAGTGTAACCCAGCCGTAAAGAAGAGAAGGGGTCTGTTCTTGAGCTCTGGGTGCCTAAACTAAACTTTCAATTCACTGAAATGAAAGAGTAAGGTTAGGCCTCTTACCTGTAACTAATAGATCTCGATTTCAACAGTCAGTTTGTCCACTATGTTCATCACAAGATTTAGGGCCTTTTCTCCTCTCTACATTCACCACAAATACAATTGCAAATGAATCAAATTGGAGGGAAAATGCTTTATTAAAAGAGAAACCCCAGATTTTTCTTTCGCCAGCTATGACCAAACTATAGCTCAGTTTGACAAACCATCAGTACCATTGGAAAGCTCTTACCAAGCTCTCAAATGGGTATCCTTTAGTTTTTTGTGATTTGATACTTCACCCGGACACATTTTTTCCAAGAAGGGTCACTTCACCACTCCTCAAAATCAAATCTCTTCACTTGCAACACTTGTACTTGGGGCACCACTTTTCCTTCATACTTTTCCATGCTCGTATCAATTTTTCATCATGAGTAACCATCTTGTACTCATGTTTTTATGGTCCCCAATGAGCCTGTTCTGTTTGGCAGCATCATCAATTCGCCCTTGTTTAGAGCATTCGAATCGAGTCATCATCACATCCATGGAGTCTATCTCGAGTCCTTTTGTATCTCACTATAGTCCTCCATCCTTCATTGCTTTGTTACTCTCTCGTGTCGCACATTTTGGCCTTCAATCATACTGTCCCCTATCCCCTTTGGTATTATGTCAGTTGCTACTAGGTCATCCATGCCCTTTATTCTCTAACAAGGGAAGTCGTCATCCTGCTACTTAGTACCCCCATTCCATCACTATCCCTGGTGCCAGTCTATCAGTCACTCTACTTTTATCTCTCATGCCTTAGTTGAGGATCCCTTATTGCCTCACCTATGGCAGACCTCCTTCTATCGACATCATCTTATTCATTCCAGAAGATAGGTCTAGAGGGCGGTGTACCTTGGTTCCAACTTCCACTCTTGTTCGGTGCCTCAGATTAGGCAAAGGGACTCTTTATTTCCCTTTGAATTGATTGTTTCTTAGCAACAACTCCTTATGGCATGATCGAGATCTGTATACTTGATTGTTCAGTGATGCAGTAGATTGTACCGGCGATTCCCGGGTGTGTGTGAGATGTTTTAGACCTCAAGAGGGGGTGGCCCTTTAGGTAGCCCCCCACATGCTCAGATGACCTCTCTACTATAGTCTTGGATACAAATCCATAGATTCGATGGTTCTGGCCTCAGTTGTTTGCAGCACCTCTTTAGTTTTCATGTATCATTCAGATTTTCAGAGCCCTTTCCTATTTTACATGGCCTCTTTGGTTGTACTTATATCTCATGTACTCAGATATTATTGTATAAGTCCCGACTGTTTTCCTAGCCACCGTGTGTATGTGGGATCCATTATCAGGCCCATGTTTATGCCAGCATGAACTATATAGTTTGGTCCCTTGTTTTATGGACACATTATTCTTTGTACTTTGTTATCTCGGCAGGCATAGGTATGCCTCCCCCGCCTCATGTAGAACATGTACTCACTCATAAAAGAGACTTGTCGCACTTGTAAGTCTTGCCTCCTCAGGGTCTTGTCCTCTAGCGCTTTAGTCTACCTTATGTTTCTCTCTCTTTGAATCCCCCTTCGGTGTCTAGTGATTGATTTAGTACAACGTACTTCGGTCATACGATTAGCTCCTAACGCTCGCACGCTAAGGGGCAATCTGTTACACCAATTTTTGGTCATCTAACCTATTACTATTATATGGACCAAATTACACCTTGTATGACCAATTTTCACCAAGTAAAATTACTTTCACTATGAAAAATAACTTAGTAATCCATAATTTATTAATTTTTTTATGGTCTAAATAGGAAAACCCATGAGGAAATATTGAATAAATACCTATTTATTTGATTTTCCTCAAGAGATAATTAATTAAACAATAGTTTAATTAATATTACTGGTCATATTTAACCCAAAACAGGAAAATTAATTAGATAAATCACTATTTATCTTATTATTTTCTAGGAATAATTATTTAAAAATTATTTAAATAATATTCCTTGTTAAATTTGTCTAAATCGTTTATAAATAATTGAATAAATAACTATTTATTTAATTATTACTCAACCACACTCTTAAAATAATAAATGAATAATTTATTTATTTATTATTTACAAATAAATGGATTTGACCAAATTCAAATTCTTTTTCCCTCCAACAAAAATAATAAAATATTCCATAAAAGTTGGATCTAGATTTGGTTAATAATATTTTAATTATGCACCAATATCTAGACTAACTCAATATTTTGTTATAAATATAAGGGTTTTTCCATTCATTCACTACCTTTTGTTGCCTAAAGATCACTCTGGATCTATACTTTTGGTCTGACTTTGATCCTCCATCATTGTCATATTTTCCTACTTTTTGCTTGTGAGCTCCTTTTGTTGTGAACTCCCTTGAGTTCCATTTTGTCTCTGGGTTTCTACATCATAAAGAGAAAGTAGATCTTAGGTCCGAAGCATTGAGGACATACAAGAACCCATCCCATTGAGGGGGCTCGGTAACATCTTTCTATGTTCCTTCCTGTGTGTCATAAATACAAATTTTTTTAAAAATATTCTCTGCCTTGTCTATTGGATGTATGGAGAAACTTCGTTTTTATTTGGATATTTAATGTCTTTAACTGCATAGATCTGGATTTTTTAGCATTTATCTTGGTCAACTAACTGCAGATCTAAGGAAATTGGCAGCCATCTTTGATGTTATGGATGTTTGTTATGCACAACTAAAGTGATATTTTTTTGTACGCTTGCGATTAGAATTCACGCTAACAACACATATGACTCTTAAGGTGTAACTTGGACAAGCCATGACTTGGAAATGATGACATGGAACTTCATACTGAATGCTCATGCCAACATTATCTTCTTTCTACTATCTTTGTATCTTTAGGATATGTATTGCATGTGTTTCATCTTCATCCTCCAAGAGGCTGGATGATATGGAGTTTTCCTTGTGATCTCGATCTTCAATCTTCTCTCATGATCTAGTGTCCCTTCATATTATTTATAGATGATATCTTTGTCTCAAACTTCACAAGTGTATTCTTACATGATCTCCTTGGCATCCACCTTGAATATCATTCTTTCATGTCAAGATAAAATACCTGCATATGTGATTCACTCATGACAATATGAAATCAATACAAAAATATCCTATTTTATCTTATTCTTCGTGAAATTAACTGATTGAATCTGGGACAAAGTGCAAGATTGAGGAGGAAGCTCAGGGATGGTGTAGTGCATAGTTCCATAGGGTAGTGATGGAGGTCTAGTCATTATGACCACACAATGCATAGTGGTTGAGGTACTTGAAGACAAAAATGTACAGTTGAGGGAGACAATGATGTAGTGAGGTAGGCAGTCTCACTCTGATTGTGCAATGCACAATTCAAGGAAGAATGAGCCAAGTGATTGTGTATTTCCACAGGTCAATGATGTAGTGAGGCTTTTCTGTTGACTGAGACTACATAACTGGGAGAAAGATTGAAAAAATTTCAGGGGAACGAGGAAAATATTGATGTCCTTGGAGGTAGTGAATATGAAATGTGCAGTTCCAGGAGGCAAGCATGGTTGTCTAAGGCCTAAGACTATGAAATGCATAGTTGAGGGAGGCAAGTTTAAGAGTGGTTGGTAGGGAAGGGTGCAAAGTGAGGAATACTTCAAGAATTGACTAAGTGTGGGATCAAGGATGCAGGATATGAAACTAGAACATGATCACACACTCATAGAAGATCAACCACATGGTAATGAAACACTTAACACCCAAAAAAAACATATACCCATTAAAATGACACTTCCCTACAAGTGTGACACTTAAGATAGACTTTGTGACACAAGTGACGACGACAACAAACAAATGCACAAAATTTTTGGGAATGAGTCTAATACATATCTATATGATAGATAAGACCCATTTGTACAGTAGAAATCACTAAATTTTCCTCATAAATATGCACTATAACTCCCTTTATCAAAGTGTGGCACTTCCCTTTCCAAAATAAAATGCTTGGATTTTCTTCACAGAGGGACTAGGAAACTCAGAGAATATGGATGGAATGTATTTTACTTAGAGAAATTTTGCAGGAAAAAACTATGTGAAGGATTTTTAATGATGTCCATCATTTTAGGTGGACACTCTACCCATCGTCAGGGACCTGAGAATTCAATTCTTTGGTCCCTAGCGATGGGTGAAGTGTCCATGCAAAACGTTGGACATGATTAAAAATTCTTCACATAGTTTCTCCCAAAATTTTCTCTCAATATGAATAATTGTGGAAATGTACACTCTCTGATGTCTTTTATGAGTAGAAACGATAGTTTAAATTGTTAAAGGAGGCTCCAAATTTTGAATATAGGCCAACATTTGGAGGGTGTTATAGCAGCTAAAAAAGCTTTAATAGTCCATGTGTGCCCTAAGTTTCCTAGATGTGCATCCTCAATGGGCTATGTGTATACGCTTTAGTAGTTTGTTCATACACTCAACATCTATGTTTCTAACATTTCTTGGAATATAAAATTTTCATACTAGTGGTAATACATGGCCTGCTATGAGTTGAATGACACTTGATAATTATAAAATTGCATTACCTTCAACAACTAAATGTACACTCTTCTAATTGAAATGCACTGGCATAAATATAATTTATTAATGGCCCTTGGAAAAAATATAAAGTATTATAAGAAGAATAACATAAACACAATCGTTACTCAACTTATTTCTTATCTCACATTCTTTTTTAGGGGCAATGTATAAAACATCTATACATGGTAATACAAATACTAGTTCATTTTATTTTTATTTATGTATATCTTGTTATTTTTTTATTTCATTTATGTTCATGGTTGCATATCCATAAATTATTCAAATAAATCCATTTGGATCCTTTATTTATTTATTTTCATATCATACTTATACAATTACAATTTATAACTATTTTGATTTTGATTTAAATATTGTGCATAAGAGTGATAGTTGTTTTCTAGGCAACCCATCTATATCCTCCTTTAATTTGCAACCTAGAGTTATATAGTTGTAGTTCATAACTAGTTCAATTGTTATCCTAGAGGATTACCTCAAGTGGTCATGAGATGGACATGGTATCTCTCCCTCACAATTGGATATGTCATTGATTCAACTGATTTGATACTATCATGTTTGGGTTTAGTTATAGCTAATGGCGTACCCCATTTATCATTTACAAATTTAGAAGAAATACTCAAAATAATTTTCACAAAATATTTCCTTAAAAATTGCTTAAATGATTATTTAAATCTTACATATAAAATGAGAATTTTATTTCCATGCCATATCCCATTATAATTTAATACACATCCTCTCTCAAATGCATCATATTTCCTAGACATCTAATCATTCTTTTCAATAAGTGCCATGGTGCTGGTGATTCCCTATTCGAGAAGCTCTTTCATTGAATTGCACAAGGCTATTTGCAACATATTGTATCTTTTTTATTTTATTTTGGAAAACTGGAAATCAAGATACATCCACATATATATTTAAGTTAAAAATGAGTAGAAAACACAACTTATTTACCATAATACTATGATTTTTTTGTTGCCTAAAAGATGTTATTAACCCAATTAATTATTCCAATTACTTATACACAGAAAAAATAATCTATCAGTTGAAAGTAATGAATAAAAACATGATTAAAAAAATTCACCGAATAATATTTGTAGTGGAATACATGAGAAACCAATCACACAAATAATACAAACATTTTTGGACAAATGTTGGAAAACCCCCATTGCGGGGAAAACTAATTTTTAGATCAAGGATTTTATTTTTATTTTTTAGCAAATATATAATTGATAAAATATATAAACTTCTTTTCTTTCACTAGAAAATCTCCAACATAATTTATCTTCACTAATGTTGATCAAATCTAACTAGGAAAACCCCACAACTTCCCTTTTGCAAATCACACAACCTCCCTAACACTTGCACGAACTTCTCGACAATTCACACCTCCTCCTGGAAAACTCACACAACTTCCTATAAAACTCACATGGCCTTTGGAAAAATCACATGGCCTTTGAAAAACTTGCACTGCCTCCATGAACTTCACTAACATTTCTGGAAACTCACACTGCCTTTAGGAAACTTGCACTACCTCCAAAAAAAAATAACTTGACCCTCTCTGTAGAAAATGATATGGCAAAAAAATATATCTAAAACTCATAAAATATAAATCTCTTGAATTAAGAATAACCATAGAAATATCCTTCTCAATTATCATTGCTGACACCCTCCTGGTGTCTTATTGAAAACTCACTCATCTCAATTTTTGATATGTCTCCAATAATTCCCATCGATATCCCATTATAATATCTCATTCACAATTGAATGGAAAATATTAGAAGTTATCTTGTCCCAATAAAAGTCTAAGATCATTTTAGAAACTCTCTATAATATTTTAAAGGCAAATTGATCTTATCTCAACTAATGTCAATTAATTATCCACTTTCCCTAAGTTTTAACTTTGGAAATATTTAAAAATCACTAATTGAATTCATTAAGACATTATCCTTAGGTGAAAATTCTAGGTCCCTATAATACTAGTATATCCCCTTATTTTTATTATTATTATAGCCCCCTTATTTTTATCGTTGTGCCCATGTAGTCCCTATATTGTTATTATTGTGCCCCATAGAAGCCCACTATTTTTATTCTTGTGGCCTTACTTTGTTATTTTTATGTCAGCTAGGATTATATGGTGACCCATTGGACTCCTATATATAGAAAGAAGGTTTTTTCATTTTTATCATCCAAGATTTTTTTATTTATGTAATGGAAAGGAGGTTTCCCCGTCGAAGAGGCTTATTTAAAAGTTATTGATATATCTTTTCTTCTATTTTGTGAGCTGGTTTCATACCAAAAACTTAGGAAACATTACATGGGTTTGGAGATAATTAATTCCCTTTTGTTCCTAGCCTCAGTGACACCTCTGAATGTTATAACACTTGTTTTAGGTACAATATTTTGCACTCCCTCTTAGCGAGGAAGGTGTTCTCCATAACACACAACTTATCCCTAAAGAAAACAAAATTTCCTTTATTAAGGCATTCATCAAATTGTCTATCGCCTGTTGATTTGTAGGCACATATTGTAGTTAAACTGATCCACATTGTACACAATCTTCGATGAAATGTTAGAATATGTGGATATGTTTTGACCAATTATGAAATATTGGATTCACAATATCTTTGGAGATATGATCTGTGGAAGCTAGGGTTTTTATAGGCTCTATAATTTCACATCAAACAACTAATCGAGGGAAAATCATCATAAATTTTGTTTCAGACATCGGATTAGAATTTTGTAAAAAGTGCCCGAAATTTCACAAAATTTAGTTTTGTGTGTATCGATTTCAGAGGTTAAGGTCGAAAATTAGGTTTGACTTTTTGCATTGGAAAGAATACGCAGAGGGATATGACAGGACTAAAGTTCAGATCTTGTAGATTTGAAATTATAGAGATACATCAGTTTCAACATCAAACTCCTCAAAGCAAGAAAAATGTGTGTATTTTTAATTTTTTTTTCATAAGTCTTGTTTGAAAAATCAATTTGAAGTGATTCCAAGGGCATATTGAAGCATAGATATCAGTATTAAGTTCTAAAATCTCCCCTACCCCCCACAAATAATAATAATAATTCCACATCCATTAAGCCCTCATAAGGCTCTACTATGACTCATGAAGAGGAAGAAGTGCAACATGATATATCAAAAACACAAGACCAAGTGCAACAAATTTCGCTCTCGCAAAGAGTAACAAAAAATGAAATGGAAGCTAAGATGGATGGTTTGAAGAAAGACATGAAAGGCATGGAATCTAAGATGGATGGTTTGAAGAATTGCATGGATGTTTTGAAGAATGGCATAGAAGCCAAGATCGATGGTATAGAAGAAAAACTAAAAGCAGACATGGAAGGTTTGACAAAGTTGCTTCAAGAAATGATTCCAAATGATGAAAATGTAGTAAAGGAAACTCACGATGAGAACAAAAAAAACGTTAATCATGATTTCATAAACTTTAATGTTGGATTGAAAACCCACCATATTCCAAATATCGATATGAGGAAGTTTGATGGCAAGGATCCTGTAACATGGATACTACAGATGGAGCAATATTTTGATCTCCATAATGTGCAAAACACACAAAAGGTACGTATTTCTTTAGAACAAAATAAATTTATATGGTATTAATGGCTTTGCTCTCGTAAAAAAATTGTCACTTGGTCAATTTTTACGGAGGAAATGATAGCACAGTATGAGGATACAAAGAGAAACACCTTCTTTAGCCATTTGATAAAACTCAAACAAAAGGGTTAAATGGTGGAGCACATTGAGGACTTCCAAAAATTGAATATAAGGGTACACGGTATTCCAGAGGAGCACATGATTGATGTCTTCATAGGGAATTTAAAGGATAACATCCAACATGAGGTTCACCTTTGGGAACCTGATTCATTGGAGAAGGTATTCAGGTTGGCAAGAAGAATTGAAAGAAAAATTATGGTGACAAAGGAGCCTACCACTCACATCTATAAAGATAGAAGTGTTGCTACTCCTATACTTCCACAACCTACAATATTGAAACCACAAAAATTAGAAGACAAAATAGCAAAAGGGCTTTGCTATAGTTGTGATAGAAAATACATTGAAGTTCATAAGTGTGCTGAGAAGAAATCATTTTACATAGATTGCGAAGAGGAGGAAGAAAAGGAACAAGAAACTTCAAAAGAAGAGGATATACACCAGTAACCAACCCTAGAGGAAGAATAAATGAATCCGACCATATCCTGTAATGCGTTGGTAGGAATTACCACTAAAACTCTCAAGATAAAAGGACATATCAAGAAGAAAAATGTAAGATTACTGATTTATTCTGGTAATACCCATAATTTTATTCATTGTAATGTAGCCAAGGAATTGAATTTCTTCCTATACCCAGCACCAGAGTGTAAAGTGATGGTTGTAATGGAGGAACTATAAATTTCTTTGTAAAGTGCCATAATATCAAGCTAACCATGGGGGAATATGTATTGAATAGTCCAATGCTCTCCATTCCAATGGGTGGTGTTGATGTTGTACTAGGAGTACACTGGTTACAATTTTTGGAGACGATAGCTTCTAATTTTCAAGAACTTTTCTTGAATTTTTTTCAGAAGGAAAAGAAGTTGAATTATGGGGTATCATAGGGAACCTGAGAAAGATAATAAACTCTAATGTCATGACAAAGATTTTGAAGAAATAAAAACGAGGCGTAATTTCACAATTATGCTCACTATAGGTTCAAACATCAAAATCATCTATTTCTCCAAATTTCCAAAAAGTATTGGACAATCTTTCCAAGGTGTTTGAGACTCCCAAAGGAATCCCACCTATTCATGATCATGATCATCCTATTCACTTGATTCCAGGAATTTTTCCTCCAAACATCAGGCCTTACAGGTATCAGTATGCTCAAAAGAGTGAGATTGAATGTATGGTTGCAGAAATTCTAGAGGCTGGTATAATTCAACCTAGTCAAAGTGATTTCTCTGCTCTAGTAGTATTGTTGCACAAGAAGGATGGATCATGGCATATGTGTTCAGATTATAGGGAGCTCAAAAAGTTCACTATTAAAGATAAATTTCCCATCCCCGTCATTAATGAATTATTAGATGGATTACATGGAGCATTTTACTTCACCAAGCTGGATCTTCATTTTGGATATCATCAAATTAGAATGAAAACTGAAGATATTTTGAAAACAACATTAAAAATTCATGAGGGTCATTATGAATTTTTGCTCATGCCTTTTGGCCTAACTAATGCACCTTCCACATTTCAAGGTTTGATGAATTCCATTTTCAAACCCTTAGAAAATTTGTGTTAGTATTTTTTAATGATAAAATAATCTACAACAAGTCTTGGAAGTATCATGTTCAACATGTTGACATGGTGCTCAAACTATTGGAGGAGAAATAATTATATGAAAAAACCTCCAAATGTTTCTTTGGAGTACAAGAGGTGGAATATTTGGGCCATATTGTATCTCATGAGGGTTTTAAGGTAGACCCTAAAAAAATTAAATCCATGAAGGAATGGAAAATCCCCATAACCATAAAGCATCATCGAGGATATCTGGGGTTAACATGGTATTATCAATTTTTTTAAAAAGAATTATGGGAGAATATAGGCACCTCTAACATCATTACTAAAGAAATATGCATTTTCTTGGACTCCAGAAGCAAGTAAGGCCTATGAACATCTTAAAGAGGAAATGTGTCAGGCACTGGTCTTAGTTACATTAGACTTCACAATTTTTTTTTATTGTGGAATGTGATGCCTCAGGAAATGGAATTGGTGCGGTTTTAATGCAAGAAGGAAGACCCAATTCTTTTGAAAGTTGTCCAATCAAAGGAAAGTATTTAAAGAAAATTATTTATGAGAAGGAAATGTTGGCAATAATACATGCACTAAAGCAATGGATACCTTACCTAATGGGAGGACACTTCAATGTAAAAACATATCATGATAGTCTTAAGTACTTTTTGGAACAAAGATTATATTTAGAAGATCAGTAAAAATGGGTCAGAAAGATGTTGGGTTATAACTTTGAAATCATCTACAAAAAAGGAGGAAAAATGTTGCTGCATATGCACTCTCAAGAAAGGATGAGGATACGGAAGCAATGCTTTGTGCCAATTATATCATCCAACATGAGTGGATAAATGAAGCAAGGGATGAATGGAAAAATGATGAAGAGGTGTGGACACTCATTCAAAATTTGTAGAAAGATCCTAGTACAACTGAAACATTTAGCTAGAAAAATGATTCATTATGGTACAAAGATCACTTATATCTTTGTAATAATTCCCAACTCAAACAAAATATTCTTTTAGAATTGCAAACCTCTCCCTTAGGAGGGCACCCAGGATTTTTAAAAACTTACCAAAGGTTCAGGAAGGAGTTTTTTTGGGATGGCCTTAAATTTTATATTCAAATTTTTTTGGCAAAATGTTTGGTTTGCCAACAAAATAAAGTTGACATGATTAAGACCCCAGGTCTATTACAACCTTGATCCATTCCAAGTCAACGTTGGGAGGAGGTTTCAATGGATTTTATCACAGGTTTACCCAAGTCTGAAGGAAATACTGTCATCATGGTGGTAGCTGATAGACTTACCAAGTATGCGCACTTTTGTGCATTATATCATCCATTTAAAGCTTGTACAATTGCTACTGCATTTATGGAAACAATTCAAAAGCTACATGGAAACCCAAAGATCATTGTAAGTGACATGGATCCCATTTTTACAAGAAATTTTTGGATGGAGTTATTTTCTTATTTGGGTACTCAATTAGCTCATAGCTCATCATATATTCCTCAATATGATGGGCAAACTGAGATAGTGAATAAATGTTTGGAAGGATATCTTCGTTGATTTGTATTTGATAAACAGACAAAATGGGTCAAGTGGTTACCTCTCACTGAATGGTGGTATAACACTTCCTTCCATACTGCAGTAAAAATGACCCCATTTATGGCACTTTATGGATATCATCCACCATCCATCACATCATCTTTAAGAGAAAATTATAAGGTTCAAGGAGTGGAAGATCGCATTGAGAATTAACAACAAGTTTTCAAACTCTTAAAGGATAACCTCATTTTGGCATAGAATTGAATGAAACAACATGCATGTCAACATCAAAACGAAAGAAGTTTTGATGTAGGCGAATGGGTATTTTTATGGCTAAAACCATACAAACAAATGTCCCTTGATAAAGTTAAGAAGGATGCTAAATTATCACCAAAGTATTATAGTCCTTACAAGGTGTTGCAAAATATTGGTACTATGGCATACAAATTGGAGATTCTTGCATCTTCCCACGTGCACCTAGTTTTCTATGTTTCATGCTTAAAGAAGGTTATAGGTGACAAGCTCCGAGTTCAAAATATATTGCCAGAACTTGACAAAGAAGGAAAAATAACATTGGAACCTGAAGTAGTCACAGAAAAAGAACTTGAAAACTACAAAATCTACCAATTTCAGAGTATCTCATCAAGTGGAAGAACTTGCATGTTGAATATTCGACATGGGAGGATGAGAATTTTATACATAAGCATCCAAAACTACTCAAGCATTGAGGACAACACTTATTTGAAGGAGAGGGGCATGCTAGGTCCCTATAATACTAGTGTATGTTGGGAAAAATACTGAGAGGGGGGTGTGAATCAGTATTTAGATCTGACTTAAAAATTTTTGCCTTTTCCTTTTCTAAAAACCATACGTGACTTTAATGAACCCAACTCGCATATACACATGGATATCCTTAAGAAAAATTGTATATTACCAGAGATCTTATTATGCAGATAATTCTTTACTTAGATCATTGCATCATTCATTCATTAGATGTTTAGTAAGAAGTAAACATGTGCAGTAAAAACAGAATAAATCATCACACATAAGCAACACACATGAACACCAGGATTTAAGGTGGAAACCCAATTCGGGAGAAAACCACTGCTGCCATCGTCTCTGTCCTCAATATTTATTATAAAGAAAACTTCTTACAACCATGTACTGGCGCAGAATCATACCAACACGCAGGAACCCACCTGCAGAAGGCTGCAACCTTCTCTCGTTTACCAGCCTCTCCTGGAAGGGAGCTCCAACCCCCTGATCTCATTTACCAGCCTCTCCTGGAAGGGAGCTACTACCCCCTGCTCTCGTTTACCAGCCTCTCCTAGAAGGGAGCTACTACCCCCTTCTCTCGTTTACTAGCTACCACTGGAAGGGAGCTGCAACCCCCTCACTGAAGGCTTCGACCCTCAGGACCACTGCGGACCACGTTTCATCAATTTTCATACTGGATCCATAAGCTTCCATACAACATACCTTGTAGGCCACTTTTCATCAGATTTTCAGACTGGACCCACTCCACACATTTAAGCTCAACATTCATCAAACCCAAAACTGCAACTTCATCACTCCATTCTTTGTCAGAATCATCAAGAACTAACTAAATAACTTGATCTTTAATCAACATCATAATCAACATTCAAACAACCCAGATCTGTATGAATACATCATTGACAGATAACAGTAAAACAGTAGAACAAATTAGACATTTCATTCCACACACTTCAGCAAAACCCTAGATTTCATACGCGCTTTTACTTCACTGAACCTGCATATATACGCGCTTTCCTATAGACAAAACTGCGTATACTTCTGTACATATTTCAGAACTGATCTCATATTCCATACACACTTTTGCTGAAGCCAACCCGCGTATATACGCGCTTTCTCTGCCATGAACCTGCGTATAGATCTTCAAACTTTGTAGGGATGCACAACTCTTCAGATAAATAATAGCTCAGATCTTACCCTTCACTACAGAAATATTCGCCTCATGTCAAATCTAAACATTCCATAAACAGATCTAGAAAATACATAGTCATTTCAGATCTAGAGATCCCTCTTCATCATTTTCTTCATAGGTGCATTATTAATTCAGATCCATCAATAAGTTGTTACCCATTCCATGCAGATATACTTCAGAGTGAAGTATTCATTAAAACCCAGACCTATGCATGCCTTTGCACTATGATCTTCTTCTCCTTATATAGATTTGGCCTTTACCAATACCATGAGTCAAAACCACTCAACTGCTGATGGTATTCCTGGACGGGATCAAATAAATAATCCATCACTCAATAATTTGGGCCAATACCATGGTAATTCCCCTTAGTTTTATAAATTTAGAGTGCAAATAGGCATACACGACTTGGCACGTACTTTTCCACGTACATATGCTACTTCTCCTTTACAAACCCGCGTATGCTTTGTGACATACCTTTTTCATCATTATTCTGGCATTTTCTTTCTTCCTTACATCTGAACTACTCATCAGATTTACATCATTAACAAATAGGTTTCCATCAAGGACAACTTCTTCAAGTAGGTTGCCATCAACTTTATCAAGTAGATTGCCATCAAGGACAACACTTTGCATCATATTGCCAACAATCTCCCCCTTTGGACTTGATGGCAACCATGATGGTGTTTGATCACCACAACAGATAGATACATTGATTATAACCATTATTCAAACACCATGATACTCTCCCCCTTTGACATCAAGGGCAAAGGGTGGATCAAAACCAAAATAAGGTTTTTCTTCTCTTGTAGACAGAAGAGATCTGTAGATCTGATGTGTACTGAAGTTACCATGCTCCCCTTGAGTTCATGCTGAATCTTCAAACATATTTTTCAATGAAGTACATGACTCTATGACCTTTCCTATCACCAAGGACTCATACTTACATCAATGATCCAACCGAGTGGATTTATATATGTGACTCAAGTACCCAACCAAGTGCGTTTACAAATTTGAAGAAGTCCTTACATGACTGAATATAACAATTTACATCATAGGTCTCATCATAACCTTCTCATCAAATTACAAATAAGAATTTTTATAACCAATACCAGAAAGACCTCAAGAGAGATCATATTTTAGAACCATCACAATGCCAACAATGCATTACTCTTAGCAAGGCTAATGCTCCCCCTGAAACTGTGCTCCTGTCCATCTCACTGTTTTCCTTAACATAAAAGAATACACTTCTGTCTCTATTAGAAATCGCATGTATACGCAACGTATGGAAAGTGAAATACAGAAAATTTTCACAACTTCATCTCCCCCTGAATTTGTACCACCTGTACCTGTCTTTTCTTGTCACATCAGATGCACTGTTAGAAATAAACATAACCAAAATTACCAAACCAACCATGAGAATCATCATACATTGCTCCCCCTGTGATGATACATTACTGATTCCTATAATTTATCTGACATCATCCCTACAATCATTATGAGAAGTAAGCTTTAGAAGCGGATGACTGCAGTAGGGTCAATATTCCCTACGTTTTTTACCAGTCCTCCTTCTTTTTCCATCTTTGCTTGAAATTGTGCTGGAAATTATCCAATTTCTCAGATCTATTCATCCTGCATTATTTTTCTACATGTCCATACTTGTTACAAGCATAACATCTTACGTGACCAGAAAAGTAAGCATAGGGATCATAATGTGTTTTTCTATTCTTTCTTCTAATGCAATCAGCTGCTCTATGACCATACTTGCTGCATGAAAAACAATATCCCTTAAAGAAACCTGAGTACCTTTCTGTGTAGAATCTATTTGTTTGTGACTGAAACAATATTCTTCTACAATTGGCTGCAACATGCCCATAATTATGACATTTAAAGCATTCAACATTATTGATCAAAGGAGGGAATGATTTCTTTTGAGAGTTCAAGATTGTCGGTTGACCTTTTGTTTCTTTCAACACTTCAGGTTTTGCATTGATATCCTTTGAAACTTTGGCACTTTCTTGTGAGCTAGATTTTCCTTTAACAGTTCCATGAAAACCAAGACCAAATTTAACAGAAGGAGACCTTTGACTACAAATAATATTGTCCAGAATATTAGTACTATCTTGAAACCTTAAGAGTTTATCTTTTTCTTCTAATTTACCTTTTAAAATGTTTACCTCAACCTCCAATCTTTGGCATTTCTTCTTCAAACTTTCTTTGACCCTTCTTCCTTCTTCTACTTGATCATTCAATTTTAAAATCTCTTCTTTCAACCCATTTTCTTGTTCTTCAAATGTTTGTAGAATTTCTTCATTCTTCTTATTTTATTTTTCCAGATCTTCTTTTAGAGAGATGATTTCTGCTTCAAGGCATTCACTGTGACTGGTTACTTCATCGTACAACCTTTGATACTTGTTTATCTGCCCATTCATTCTAGAGATCATATCTTTGTAGATAGATTCTCTTTCATTAAATAATCTTTGTTGATTTTCAACTTTAATCTTGAGAACTTCTTCTAGATCCACCACATTACTTTCATTATCTTCATCAATGCATGCACAAGAAAGTGAAGAGCAACAATCAATACCTGTTTCATCTTCTTCATTTTCTACTGTACATGTTTTCTGAGATATCTTCTTCCCTTGAGTAGCCTTCTTCTTTTGCTTCCTTGCCATGAGCACTTGCAGATCTTGGTCAGAATCTTCTTCATCCTCATTTGACACTTCATCATTATCTTCATTTACATAATAACTCTTTCCCTTTTCAAATTGTTTCCCTTTATCATGATTTTCTTCATAAGGACATTTAGCAGCATAATGACCAACTCTTCCACAAGAAAAACACTTGAAGGGAAGCTTACCTCTGAATCTTCTAGTACCTGGTTGGAGTCTTCTCACAAAATTTGCTTCTTCTTCCTCTGATATATAACTTGATTCCTTGACAACTTCCTTTTCTTTTCCTTTTGCACATGCCTTAAAGGCAACTTCTCTAATTTGAGAGGGACCTTCTTTTCTTATTTCAAAAGCAGTCAGGATACCATGTAGTTGAACAATAGTAAGAGTTTGCAGATCTTGCCTTTCTTCAATAGCTGATACTTTTGACTCAAATTTTAAAGTCAAAGATCTTAAGACTTTTTCCACCAGAGTAGTATCGGTTATGGTTTCACCCAAATTTCTCATACGATTTACAATATCATCTAGATGTAAAAAGAAACTGGCAATACTTTCATCACTATGCATCCTTAAATTTTCATATTCAATTCCGAGAGTTTGGAGTTTTGCACTTTTTACCTTTGTATCTCCTTCATAGCTTAGAATGATTTTGTCCCATATTTATTTTGTTGAATTTAGCTGCATCACTTTAACAAATTCTGATTCAGACATGCTTCCTAATAAAACATTGACTGCTTTGGCATTGATTTCATATTTCTTCCTTTCTTCTGCATCAGTAGGAATAATTTCCGGATACTGATAACCTTCTTCCACGATTGCCCATACTTCTGCACCAAGACTTTGCAAATATGCTTTTGTTCGTATCTTCCATAATATTAGATTACTTCCATTGAATAGAGGTGGCCTTAGAGACAATATTCCATGACTTCCCATTGCGACGGATCTCCTTCAAGTGATCAAGCTTCTGCAGAAGGACCTCCTCTGATACCAATTGTTGGGAAAAATACTGAGAGAGGGCGGGGGGGGGGGGTGAATCAGTATTTAGATCTGACTTATTTTTTTTTTTTTCCTTTTCTAAAAACCATACGCGACTTTAATGAACCTAAATCGCATATACACGCGGATATCCTTAAGAAAACTTGTGTATTACCAGAGATCTTATTATGCAGATAATTCTTTACTTAGATCATTGCATCATTCATTCCTTAGATGTTTAGTAAGCAGTAAACATGTGCAGTAAGAAAAGAATAAATCATCACACATAAGAAACACACATGAACACCAGGATTTAAGGTGGAAACCCAATTCGGGAGAAAACCATTGCTGCCATCGTCTCTGTCCTCAATATTTATTATAAAGAAAACTTCTTACAACCAGGTACTGGCGCAGAATCATACCAGCACGTAGGCACCCACCTGCAGAAGGCTGAAACCTTCTCTCATTTACCAGCCTCTCCTGGAAGGGAGCTCTAACCCCCTGATCTCATTTACCAGCCTCTCCTGGAAGGGAGCTACTACCCGCTGCTCTCGTTTACCAGCCTCTCCTGGAAGGGAGCTACTGCCCCCTGCTCTCGTTTACCAGCTACCACTGGAAGGGAGCTACAACCCCCTCACTGAAGGCTTCGACCCTCAGCACCACTGCGGACCACGTTTCATCATCTGTACCTGGACCCAATGCCCTACAACATACCTTGTAGGCCTCTTTTCATCAGATTTTCAGACTGGACCCACTCCACACATTTAAGCTCAAAATTCATCAAACTGAAACTTATAACCCCATCAATTCATTCATTGAATCATCAACCAACAACTTGATCTTTAATCAACAACATAATCAACATTCAAACAACCCAGATCTGTATGAATACATCATTGACAGATAGCAGTAAAATAGTAGAACAGATCAGACATTTCATTCCACACATTTCAGCAAAACCCTAGATTTAGTACGCACTTTTACTCCACTGAACCTGCGTATATACGCGCTTTCATATAGACAAACTTGCGTATACTTCTGCACATATTTCAGAACTGATCTCATATTCCATATGCACTTTTGCTGAAGCCAACCCGCGTATATACGCGCTTTCTCTGCCACGAACCTGCGTATAGATCTTCAAACTTTGTAGGGCTACGCAACTTTTCAGAATAGATAATAGCTCAGATCTTACCCTTCACTACATAAAATATTCGCCTCATCTCAGATCTAAACATTCCATAAACAGATCTAGAAAATACGTAGTCATTTCAGATCTAGAGATTCCTCTTCATCATTTTCTTCATAGGTGAATTATTAATTCAAATCCATCAATAAGTTGTTACCCATTCCATGCATATATACTTCAGAGTGAGGTATTCATTAAAACCCAGACTTATGCATGCCTTTGCACTATGATCTTCTTCTCCTTATATAGATTTGGACTTTACCAATACCATGAGTCAAAACCACTCAACTGCTGATGGTATTCCTGGACGGGATCAAATAAATAATCCAGTGCTCAATAATTTAGGCCAATACCATGGTAATTTCCCTTGGTTTTATAAATTTAGAGCGCAAATAGGCATACGTGACTTGGCACGTACTTTTCCACGTACATACGCTACTTCTCCTTTACAAACTCGTGTATGCTTTGTGACATACCTTTTTCATCATTATTCTAGAATTTTATTTCTTCCTTACATCTAAAATGCTCATCATATTTACATCATTAACAAATAGGTTTCCATCAAGGACAACTTCGTCAAGTAGGTTTCCATCAACTTTATCAAGTAGGTTGCCATCAAGGACAACACTCTACATCATATTGCCAACAGTGTATCCCTTTATTGTTATTGTTATTATAGCCCCATTATTTTTATTTTTGTACCCATGTAGTCCCCATATTGTCATTATTGTGCCCCATAGAAGCCCAGTATGTTTATTGTTGTGCCCTTACATTGTTATTGTTATGCCGTCTAGGATTATATGGTGAGCCATTTGACTCTTATATATAGAAAGAAGGTTTTTTCATTTTTATCATCCAAGATTTTTTTATTTATGTAATGGAAAGGAGGTTTCCCCGTCGAAGAGGCTTATTTAAAAGTTATTGATATATCTTTTCTTCTATTTTGTGAGCTGGTTTCATACCAAAAACTTAGGAAACATTACATGGGTTTGGAGATAATTAATTCCCTTTTGTTCCTAGCCTCAGTGACACCTCTAAAGGCTATAACACTTGTTTTAGGTACAATATTTTACACTCCCTCTTAACGAGGAAGGTGTTCTCCATAATACACAACTTATCCCTAAAGAAAACAAAATTTCCTTTATTCAAGGCCTTCATCAAATTGTCTACCACTTGTTGATCTGTAGGCACATACTATAGTCAAAATGATCCACATTGTATACAATATTCGATGAAATTTTATCGTATGTGGATATGTTTTGACCAACCATGAAATATTGGATTCTCATATAGCTTGATTTAAATTTGATTATCAAAGTGAAGGATGGTTGATTCTATCCCCTGACCAAACAATGCCACTAGAAACTTCTAAAGCCATATTGCCTCACATGCTACCATGTACTCTTCTTCTATAGATATTAGTATGACATAATTATGTTTCCTTCTACACCAGGAGACAACCTCTAACTCCATGTTGAAGCAACACCCTAAAGTAGTTTTTTAGTCCATTGCATTACCTTCCCAGTATGCACTAGTGTAGCCAATCAACTTGACACCATCACCTTGAGTATATTTCAACACATACTAAATTGTACCTCATAGATATCATAACACATGCTTTGATGCTATCAAATGCACTCTCTTTCGTTCCATCATGAACTAAATAAGAGTGTTGACTATAAATAAAATTTCCAACCTTGTTTTGAAAAAATATGTAAGAGAGATAATAATATGTCTATATAAGGTGGGCTTCACTACCTCCTCCTTTGATGCACCAATATTTCTCCAATTAGTTACCGTAGGTGTATACATGGGTCTACATTCTAGAATCCCAAATTGATTCAATATATCCAAAGTATATCTCCCTTGACCAAGGAATATTTCCCCATTATCTAATACACCTCAATTCCTAGAAAATAATGCATCAACCCCAAATCCATATTATCAAACTCTATTTCTAAGTCCCACTTGAAGTATTCTATGGGCCCTGGTGACGTTGTCAAAAATATTTCATCCACATATAAAATGAGAATGACTGGTTGACTGGGTGATAGGTTGAACAACTGAATTTGAAATCCTCTCAACATCATTTACTAATCTCTTAACCAAGCATATCTTATCCATCCAAGTGTTGAATGTTGTAGAATTTTTCATTTAATTAATTTTTAGCAAGTTTTGATAAAATATTTTGGGGTATTCTTTCCATTTCAAAATTTCAGTGAGATTACGCTTGGTATCATCATATTGGATTTAAATATCAATAACTTCATCAACCAATGCTTCAACCAAATATTTTTGAGTGTGTATCAAATTTAACTTGTTGAGGAGGAGTTGTTGTTGATGTTGAAGTTGTTGATTTAACTCATTAGATTCATGCTTGAATTTGACATGATATAAAGAAATTGCCTCTATTTTCTTTATCATATGTTGTAGCTCATTTATACTATCATAACTTTTACTAATTTCATACTCATACTGATCTTTAACCAAGGTGACATGTTCCTGCAACAGTGCTTGAAAATATGAAGATAATTTCTCTAATTGCTGTATATTTTCATCTTTCTCCTTAATAAACTCTTTGACTCAGGTTGCTTGATCTAAACTGGAAATGACATAATATTTTACATACTTGGTTAATTATTCAAGTTCCTCTTAAGAAGTTGTTGATGCTTCTTTTGAAACTATTTCTAGTGAGGAAGGTTGTAAGGGAGTGCTTGTTGTTAAGACCTGTGTATCAACAATCTTTATTTTCTTCGTGCTCTTTCTAGAATTTCTTTATGTGTATGACTATAAAAAAATTATATTGGTGGAATCTCCTCAATATTCAATTGAAATGTAGTAGTTGGAGATAGTGGAATTGTTTCCACACCAAGTCAAGTGTTGATAGGTGTTTTGGTAATGACATTGGATTGTGCATGAGTATATTTTGAAGAGGTAGGAGAAACATCCAATGATTGATGTGTAATGTTGGAAAAAATATTTGTTTCAAGAATTATTGCTTGTTTTCTTGATTGAACTAGCATTGAGGTGATGTCCACAAATGTTTTCCAATATTTGAAGATATTTTTAACCAATGGGTTCACAGAAGAATTTTGTTCTCCAGAATCTGTAGAAGAGATTTGAACTGAGGTGGTAGCCTAAGGAGTGACTAGAGTCGAAGAATTGGTAGCCTTTTATGCTATACCATCACCATCAGATAACTTGAGAAAACGTAAAGGTACGGTAGACCTTCTAGTGTCCTTGAAAACTATAAAATGTTGATAGTTGTTTGGAGACAATTTCTTTACTCTTTTGCAAAAGAATTGGTAGCATTTTCTATTATACCATCACCATTAGATAACTTGAGAAAATTTAAAGGTAAGGTAGATCTTCTAGTGTCCTTGAAAACTATAAAATGTTGATAATTGTTTGGAGGCAATTGCTTTGCTTTATTGCAGACAAGTGCATAAGAAGAAGCTCCACAAATATATTATCATATTGGTTGCCTTTATAAATAGAGATTTCGATAGGAGCATCAGTATATATATTCTCAATCACTTTGGAGGGATCATGTGGTTTTCCAGGGATAACAACTAATTTCAATTCATATAAAGGCATTGTGGCTAGAGATTCTTATAGGATTTATTTAGATTAAGCATTATTCTAACCATTTGATAGGCAAATTATCTGCCAATAAGTTTTGTGGAATGTGTTGTAGCAATTTCTTTCACCAAAGAAAGCTACAAATTCTTTTTTAATAATTTGCCAATTTATTTCTTGGATAAATGCTCAAGCATATGTTTATTTATTCTTTTGAATGACTTATTAATTTTGTTTTATACAAAGGCGGCATTTAACCAAGGGGGATACAAAATGTTGTTTTCAAATTTATCGGATATATTATAAAATTACTTTACAGATGAATAAGGCTCATGTAAATCAGGTACGGGTGAAATGCATTTAATAGCTATAGTGTAAAATGAATTGACAGGTGAAATGCATTGATCATATGTTTATTGTGAGAAAAAATGGGAATCATATAAATGAATTTTATAGATAAGAGGCTAAGTTAAAACAAGATTTACAGGGGAAAGTAAATGGATGAGTAAAAAATAAGTTTTTATAGAGAAGAAAGATATTTTTGCTTTTACTATGACATAAAGATGAGAAATTCATTGGAAATGTAATTTGGATTAATTCTTATCCAAATTAATTTTACAGGGGTAAAAGGTAAAGGTAAAACAACACATAGCTTTGGAAATCCTTGGAAAGGCAAAACAACACATAGTTTTGGAAATCCATGGGAAGACAACACATAGTTTTGGAAATCCATGAGAAGGAAAAACAAGAAATAATTTCAAATAATGGATGGATCTTCGAGATACAATTATTTGAGGAGTTATTTTGAGAATTTCATTTAAAAAATTTATGAAAAAATAAAAATATGAAATTCATTTACAAAATATTTGAAAAAACACTAATAAAATATTTCCTTCCAAAATATTCTATAAATGGTGAAGCATTGTAAAAAAGTGACATATATCATTAGTTAATTGAACCAATTGATAGATCTTCAGGGACACTTCACAAACCCCATATTTTAAGGCATAAATTTATCAATTGAAAGAAAAATGGCAGAATCATTAGCTCTAGATTTCAAGGGCATGGAGATATCAACATTGAAAAGACACCTAGTAGCAGAAGATCAATAGATTGAGGATCATTTTGCAGATTTCCAACAATTCCAGATTTCAATGCATGACACTTGCAAACATTTCAATGTTTCCAGCATATAATTTGGAGATATTATTTTATTTTTAGTTATTATTCAGGATTTTATTCCATAATTATTATAATATTTTAGGAGAGTTTTTATTCTACATATTGTTTCATTTGTAATAAACAGGAGTTGGCTTTTGATGCCAAAACCTCTCAGTTTTGTCAAAAAATTCTACATATTTCCTAATTGAAGGTTTTCAAGCTCTAGACTTTAGCAAAATTTGTGTTTCCTATAAATTTTTCATACTCTATTTCTGCACATGTTCAAGTTTTCTTGAGGAGATTCTGGGTAAGAATATATTGAGTGTCAATCTCTCTGAAATCCCCTGCAAAGTTATAATCATTTAAAGAGATTATTTTATTGCATTGTTTGTATAAGATAACTCCTCTACATATTTTAGTTTCTACCTCCTATCATCCTCCTGAATGTGTTATGTTTGGCTGTAGAAGTCTTTTACACACATCCAAATTTGTCTGGTTAATTAAGTATTATGTCTAGCTGCTTAATTATCATAAATTCCATTATATTCTTCTGTCAAATTCTTTTAAAAAAACATTTCATTTTGTCAGGCTGGAATGCTGACCCTTTGACTAAGGAATCTGTAAGAGAGGTATTTATTCATGAACAAGAATTGGATTATTATTAGCAACCACCAAAGTTAAATAAAAAATATGGCCATTGTGCTTCATAGGCTGCTGTCTAGTGACATTGAATAGCATTAAAGAAGTCCTTGTAACAATTGAGGGAGCCCCCTCTGGTTCAAGGGTCAGCCTGAACCTAAATACTAGTCGAGTTGATTTCTCGACATAGTTTTTGCAGCCAAGAAATGCCTATGAGAAACAAGTACAACATAATGTAAAGGGGGAAAACATGTAGATTACTATTACTTCCCTAAACCCTAATGTAACTAAAATTCTCTTTAATGAACCAATCCCCAATTCTCGATAAACAAGCCATGGAAGTTGTGGACATTCTAGGAAGCTTCGAAATGAAAATAATTTGGTAAAGGGGAGTCATAATGAGATAAAATATCAGATAAAAATGATTGAAATAGTTCTCTTCCCATAATATGTTATGGTAAATGTGGATGGGAAGAGGGTCAACAAGTTTCAATTTCCATATCATGGCTGGAAAGTCCAGAGAGAAACAAATGGCATCCACTACATAAATAGACATGTAAAAAAATGGGTTGTGAGTGGTCATTTATTTAGAGTAGAAATGAAGAATATGTTTGACTAAATTTCTAGATAGAATTTGGGCCCATTTAAAAATAAACCCATTGGAATCCCTATAAATGAGAGGGACACAATATTTAGAGAATTGTGAGACGTTTTGATAGGCGAACAACCTAAAAAGCATGGAGTCAACATAAGGAAAAGGAGGAGATAAAAATTGAATGGAATATAGGCCAAATAAATATTCCTTATGATTATTTGGGTCACTTCTCCATTCTCTAATTAATCTAGGAAGCTCTTTTTCTTTACCCTCACATTCTTCTTTCATGAAGCTTTCAATGAAGTCAGGAATTTATACTAGATGCAACTTAGGAAAATGATACATACCCTGAATATGTTGTGGCTTCAAGGAACCAATGATTGTACCTCACAAGGTGAAAGACTACTTCCTAGTGATATTGATCTTTTCCATCACTCAGCGAATAATATTTTTTAAGGGAGAAGCATGGGGTGTGCTGTAATTTTGTACTGGTGGTATTTGGAAACATCATTGTCCATTGCTTTATAAGTTGTATTGTTAC
Source organism: Pinus albicaulis (assembly GCA_034641835.2). Lineage (NCBI taxonomy): Eukaryota > Viridiplantae > Streptophyta > Pinopsida > Pinales > Pinaceae > Pinus > Pinus albicaulis. The sequence goes on from CM076570.1 coordinate 916,979,006, forward strand.
TACAAAAGTATTTTCTTCTTTGGCTTCTCCATTTTAATATTTGGTACAAATATTTCAATAGTGATATGTTGTAATATAAAAAACTAATATTAGAGGTTTTTTACCAAGTACATGAAATATGCCTCAAAAAATTAATATAACTTCAATCAATAAATAAAAAAGAATTAAAAATTGGCATGCAATAGTTAATTAGACGAAAAGGTGGTAAGTACAAAAATTCAATATAGACATACTTCCAATTATCTGTATCGTGGTCATGGTTGCTAAAGGATGACATGTGTTGTAGTTTAATTGAGTGAAAAAGTGAGTTGGCAGGGGATGTGGCTGCTTACGTTAGCATGCGAGGTTAGACCTCGAAAGGAACACAGGAGGCATGCTTAGGGAATCACTGAGATGACTAGACTCTAGGATGATGTGTTGTGGGGATATGTGTGTTCCAATAAAGGGTTGTATGAGCTCTATGTAGATGAGCCAAGTCATCCTAGAAGGAATAATTTGTTAGGCACATTGCAAAGGGCCAAGATGACTTAGAGTGGGAATGTGTGGAAAGGAAAGGTTTAACTTCCAATAATAACGTGGAGGGAGAAGTATAAGTGGGGCCAAAAGCTAAAGTGATATGATGAGCTATCATGATGCTAATTTGTCCTGACACTTTCAAATGGATGGATCGTTCTATCACTTGGAAAGGATAGGTTGGGATGAGTTAAAATCCAACCGAGAGTAACTATTTCAAACCAAATTTTAACTGGAAGTTTTCCCTTCCAGTCTGAGAGGGCTCTCTAAAATATACTTATAAAATTATCTGTATAAACTCAAAATTTTAGATGGATAACCTTGTTTCTATGTGTGATTTTGTAGGTGAAAGAGAGTGTGATTACTGCGACCATTGGGCATGTAGTCAGTTAATAGAAAATTCAATTAAAACATCACTACTTTATGGAAGCTGAGGCATTTTTGGCTTCTAAGTGGTGTAAAATAAAACATTTACAGCTAAACACAACAAATTTAAGGAAATTGGAGTAATATGACATGAATTCCAAGTAATCAATTAATCCATGAAACTGATAACACTAATGAAAACATGAAGATATAACATAAAGCCAAAAATGAATCTTAGGTGGAAAAAATAGTATTACTGCAAATGTATATTAACTGGAGAAAAATTTACAAAGGTGGTCCTCTCACATTATCAATTGTTGGGGCACTTGTTTTGAAGTTAAAAAGTTTTGTGTTGCAGAGAACAGGTGGCGGAGCACAACCATGTTAGATAGAGAGCTGTCACGGTTGCGAATAACTGAAGAGCAGGTGGCACAGCTGTTGTGGAAGCAAGTACGGATGGCAGAGGGAAGCGACAGAAGACAATAAGTGGAATTCCCAATAATCAGGGAAAAGCAGTAAATAACCGAGCGGAAATAAAGGAAGGATTGTCAGTCGCATTGGTGACAGAAAAAATAGGCAGTTGGTAAGCGGAGAAATAAGGTTGGCTCAATAAAGATTAGGGAGCAAGAGCCAGAGGAGAGCTCTATTCATGTTGTTATGTTCTCCCTCTCTATCATTGTTCTGTTCTGTATCATGTGATGTGATTGTAATCAGTTCTTCCAGGCATGCTCTGAAGAGTGTTGTAATTGTATTTTGTTGTTAATGCAATACTTTCTAATATAAGGATGTTGTTCTAAGTTCTGTCTTGTGTTATGGTTTAGTGGAACATGCGGCTATTTTGAATTTTTGGTTATCATTCTGATCACGTTCATGAGTATTGTTATCTGTCTTGTATTTACACTTCTTTGAGGTATTTAGTTCTATATGGTTTATGAATCTTCCATGCTTGATCAATATCTGATCCAATTCCATCCTTAGTAAGGTCGCAACACGCTTCGGGTCAGACTCTATTCCTCAGAGCAGGGTGAAAATGCCGGCGTTGTGCTAGACTACTGCGGAAACCCTTGTTGGCCACCTTCCTAAACCTGGGTCTCCCCCTGAGACCTCTTCTCTTGCCAACAAATGGTTCTATTGTTGGGACCTGAAATCTCATTCTGGAGTTAGAACATGGTATCACGGATCTTCAAGAAAGAAATACGGAAGTGGTGGGATAACCATCTAGACCAGTTCATTTCTCAGCAAGTGGAAGTGAGACAACAAAAAGAGAATACTGTTAAGAACCAGATTCTATTATCTGAATCCACCAGTAATATCTACAAGATCTTTTGGGGAAATTTTCCTGAGGAGGTCTACAACTGGTTGCGGAGACTATAGACCAAGATAGTCCCGAGAGGCTTGCGGAAGGTCTATCGCAAGGGGGTGCACATAGATCAGGTAACACTCCATCGGTTAGTTACCGATTTGACTTGAGCTTTAAATTTTTGGGTACAATCTACCTTGGAAGGATACATAATAGAGTTCGCAGCTAAATGCTACCAGTCTTTCTCGAAAGAGGAGGACATATTCAAAACAGGGCTACGCAGAGAAATATTAAAGCAGATCCCCTTGTGGATCAAGGCTTTGATGGTGGACGAGGGATTGATGGAGTTCCAAAATTCTGAGATGGAGACCTAAACCTACAGTACTAGGGGAAGGAACTGAGCGAGAGATGCTACAAGTATGTTGAAAATGGGGAATGGGGATATGGATGCTGAGACATCCAGTAGGTTAAGGGAACGACGAGCACATTGGAGGGCACAACTCGCTAAGAAGTGGCGAGAAATGGTGATGAAATAATTGGAAAGACAAGAAAGCAAGAGAAAAGACAAGGGAGAGGCACCTTAGAAGACAAAGCAGATGGAAGGTCAAATGAGTTCCCAGGATATAGGGGGGACCACCAAGGAAGTGTGGCAGGTGTATAGGAGCCTAGCCCAAGCAGAAAAGGGGAAGGAGTATGACGGAAATGACGCACGCCCCGAGGAGACATCCAATGTGGAGTTTCATGTTGCGATGTGTAGAAATTATATGTACTAAGCATGCATATGTCCTAGATTCACCTGATCGCACAATATTTAACTTCTTGCAAAATACTAAATCATTCCACTATTAATCTTTTGTGGAAAATTAATTGCACACACATGTAAAGCATAAATAAAAATAATTGCACATAACACAATTGTTTTTAACTGAGAAAGCCTGAAGCTGAAAACCCCAACTATATATTATGTATCATGGAATCATATGACAATCCTCATACAAAGCTTATCAAGCTCTCAATATAGTACAATCGTCATACACTAATCAGGAAAAATCTTGCAAATCCATGCACTGATCTCTACCCCCTGCTAGCCTGCCTCCACTGCGTAATCCCTGCTGAAGAATAGCTCTGAATGAATTTGGATTACTCTTGCCTTGACTACGCAATCATCATTGGCAACTCCAATGTGTGTGTGATGCAATCAATGCATCACTATAGTCACAACAGATAGTCCATCTTGCCCTTTCACCTATCTCTCCACTGGGTCTCCATTGAAACTGCCATGCACTGTAGTTAACTGCTGTATTGTTCAGTTGATTAATGAGTTATTATTTGTGAATTAATTAACTAATTAATTCACTCCACTCTCACTAGTGTATCATTTAGTTAGACTAGATACAACTTGCTCAACTGAGTCTAACAGAGTTAAACTAAATACAACTCCATAAATGCTCTTCCAATTGTGTCATAACTCTGCCACTTGAGTTCTAACTGAGTCCTCCATGCATTAGCTCCAGTAAACCCTTAGGAAATTCGTAATTCCCTCAGTCCACTGATGTGCCACATCTGTGCACTGAAACAAAGTGCTCCAAGAGAACAAGTTGCTGTTTAGAGTCTGATTATTATTAAGAGATAATAATAATCGACATTCATCTATTTTTAGATCAGTGATCTATAAATAGACTTCACCTAATATTCTAAAAATACAATTTCATCTATTTTTCCAACTTGATCAACCATCCACAAATAGCATCCTGCAACTTCTGAAATATGATCATCATGTCTAAAAATATACTTGTGCCAAAAATATCCTGCAGGCCCACTTAGTGAAGGCGACTCTTTTCACTAAGCTCATCATCTTGTTGAATCTCAACACTCCCTCTCAACAAGATAGGGATTATCCATAACCCCGATCTTGCCTCTATGGTATTTGAATTTTCTCCTGGTGAGCACCTTCATCATAATATCTGCATCCTGATCCTCCGTAGGAATGTACTGAAACAACATGATCTTCCGCTACACACAATCTCTGATATGATGATACTGGATATCAATATGTTTAGATCTATCATGAAACACAGTATTAACCAAGACTTTAATGCAACTTTGATTATCACAATGTATCACTTTGGGATCTAAATGTGAACTGAAAAAACCAACCAGGATCTTCCTCATCCAGATAGCCTCACATGCAGCTTGACTTGTTGCCATGTATTCTTCTTTCGCTGAATTGAGTGCCACAGATATTTTTTTCCTGCTGTACCAAGAAACTACTGCAGATCTGATACTAAAAATCCCTCCTGATGTGCTATTTTTGTCTGTTGGGCTTCCTACCCAATCTGCATCTGTGAAGCCATGCAACTTCACCTCATCCGTCTGTCTATACCATAAACCATACTCAGATGTACCCCTGAGATATCTCAGGACATGCTTTCCTGCCTTCCAAAAAAGCTTGGTAGGCTTAACCATCACTTGTGAAAGTTGGTTCACTGCATAGCATATGCCCAGTCTTATATTGACTAAATACATGAGCAAACCCACCAACTATCGATAAACAATGGCATCCACTACCTCTACCGATGTAGCATCCTCTTTCTTCCAATTTCCTAGAAGAGGAGTGTCGATAGGCTTTCAGTCTTGCATGTGAAACTTCTATAGTATCTCTTGGGCCTACTTGCCTTGAGACACAAACAGTTCACCTTCTCGTTGCCATATTTCCAATCCAAGAAAATAATGAAGGAGGCCCAAATCCTTCATCTCAAAATCCTTTGCAAGATCTACCTTGCATGAGTGTATCAACTTCTCATCACCTGTTAGTATTAAATCATAAACATAAAGTACAATGATTAAAATCTTACCCTCCACCATAATCTGGTATAGGTTTGCATCCGCCTCACTCTTGGTGAAGCCAAGTCTAGTGAAATAGCTGTCAATCCAAGTGTACCAAGCACATGGTGATTGTTTCAACCCATACAACACTCTTTTGAGCCTGCATACATGCGAATCATTACTGAAGATCTCAAATCCTTCAGGCTGCTCAATGTACACCTCTCCCTCAATGATCCCATTAAGGAACACATTCTTCACATCCATCTGATGAATGTGCCGACCCATCTGCATTGAGAGAGCAAGGATGGTCTGTATGGAAGAATACCGTGCGACAGGTGCAAAGGTTTCTTCATATTCAATCCCCTCGATTTGTGAGAAGCCCCGGGCAAAAAATCTTTCCTTATACTTGTCGACGCTCCCATCAACAGCTTGCTTTACCTTGTAAATCCAGCTTGATCCTAAAACTGATTTTCCCACCGGCCTTGGAAAAATCTCCCAAGCACTGTTCCTAACAATGGAGTCATACTCCTTCACCATGGCATCTACCTATGTGGGCTCCTGCACTGATTATTTGAAAGAAGATGGCTCTGTCATGATACACTTTCTCATAAGAGCCATGTATCCAGTAAATAGGCTAGGTGACTGTCTCTATCTGCACTGTGATGTAGGGACTCCTACATTCTATGCCGCATCAAGCTTCAGTCTCTCAGCTTCTGTGGTATGATTTCTGCCTTGTCTGATGTTTGGTTCTGCATGAGTGGACTCCTCCACTCCATGAATCTCCTCCCCTGGTTGATCCACATCTAGAGGCTCATCTTTAGGAATAAGAAGTTCCTCTTCTGCATGCAAGTGTAGCTCCCTATCAAGCGACAACTTCATGGCTTTCACCTCATTGAATTTTCATTCGACTGTCTGGAAAATACACATGATAATTATGGGGTGTTTCTGTGTACCCCACAAATATCCAAACTTTTGCAGTCGGCTCCAGCTTCTTCCTGGCGTCCTTTGTCACATGAATGTAAACAGGTGAGCCAAAAATCTTCAAATGAGAAATATCAGGCTTCTTACCAGTAAAAGCTTCTTCAGGTGTACTCATGCCAAGTACTCTATGAGGACAATGGTTTTGCACATAAACCGTAGTGTTGCATGCTTTCACCCACAAGTGCACCAGTAGGCCCTGGTGATGCAGCATCGCTCGTGCAACACCCATAATCGTTCTGTTCTTCCTCTCTGCAACCCCATTCTGCTGTGGGTTATGAGGCGTTATGAGTTCTCTTCGAATTCCTTCTTTGCTACAGAAGTATTTGAATTCTCCTGAGATGTATTCACCACCATTATCTCTCCATAGAGCTTTCACTTGCTTCCCTGACTCCTTCTCCACCAATGCCTTGAACTCACATAACTTTGAGAATGTTTCACTCTTCTTCTACATGAAGAAGATCTAGCATCTACAATAATATTCATCAACAAATATAACATAATACCTGTGTTTTTTTGTTGAAGCAACCGAGAAAGGTCCACACATGTCTGTGTGAATTCTCTCCAGGATCACCGAAGCACGGTTCTCCTTCTCATGAAATTTGGTCTTCACAAACTTACCCATATTACATCCCTTGCACTGATCTAATTGTGCAAGAGTACCCTTGGGAAGTCCAGTAGAAATCTGCTACAAAATCTTCAAAGTGCCATGGTGAAGATGGCCCAATCTCCTGTGCCATAATTCGCCCTCATCCCGGCTCACCACTTCTTCTGCTTTGCCCACCATTGCAGCATAGCCATATACCTCTAGCTTGTAGAGATTCTTAATTCAAACCCCTATCTTCTTGGTTTGACCCATTGTTTTATGTCTAAGGAAGGCTTTTCCCTCACTAAAAACAACATCATAACCTTTGTCTTCCAGCATTGTGACCGAGACCAAGTTCTTCTTCAGACCTAGAACATGCATAACACTCTTCAACAAGAATGGATTATTGGACTCCCTCTCAAAGGTAATGGTCCCAATGCTAGTTGCACTGTATCGGACATCATCGCCCATCTCTATATGCATCTGGAGGTCCTTCTCGCCAAGTCACTAAACAACTCTTTGTATCCCGTCATATGGAAAGACGCACCACTATCAAGATACCACATCGATCCCATATAGCTTGAAACCAAGCATGCAATCAAAGAGAAATCAAGTTCAAATTGCGAGGCTAAGGCCTCTCTAGCTATAGATCCAGTAGCCTTCTTGTTCTTCTTCTTCTGTGGATAGTTAGTGGCGAAATGTCCATGTTCGTGACAGTGAAAACACTTCACTTTGGACAAATCCTACTTCTTACCTTTAGCATCGGATTTTGAAGGATGTTTCTTCCCCTTCTCTTTTCTTGCTTTGGCAGCCAAATCAAAATTATCTTCATCTTCATTCTTTGATGAAGATCCATCCCTGGTACCCCGCCTTATCTCCTCCTGCACAAGATCCGACCAAAGTCGCTCCCATCCCGTCAATTTCTCTCGTCCATTGATAGAGTCTTCGTAGGTATGCCAACTCTTCGAAAGCCCAAGGAGAGACAAGCTCACCAAGTATTCACCATCAACAGTAACCCCCACATTTCCCAGTTTATCCTTGCAGTGGACAAACTTCGTGAGGTATTTTGGAATACTGTCGCCCTTCTCCATTTTTATTTTTCTGAGCCTATCTTTAAGCAAAAACTTCTTCTGGTCATTTCTGCTTTGGAAAAAATCTATCAAAGCCTTCCACATTAATAATGGAGTGGCTTTCCTATGAAGGCTAGACACAATATGGTCCTTCACACCTTCCAAAAGAATTCTTCTCATCATTGCTATCTTCTTTTGCCATGCGTCAAGTAATGCAGCATCACTAGATCTCGGCTTAGGAACATCGCTATCGATGAACTCCTTCAGTCCATTATCCTCTATCACTGCCTCCATCCTATCCTTCCAGGATATGTAATTCAAGCTCCCATCAAGGGTATACTCCAATCGCAACCCATTGAAAGCCATTTCAATGTATACTCAACTTCTGAACCAAGAATTTTCTGTAGCAAATTCAAATTGTCCACCAGCACAAACTCACCAATACTTCACAATTGCAATCTTCAAGAATTAACAACGCTCTGATACCATGTAGAAATTATATTCACTAAGCATGCATATGTCCTAGATTCATCTGATCTCACAATATTTAACTTCTTGCAAAATACTGAATCATTCCATTGTTAGTATTTTGCGGAAAATTAATTGCACAGACATGTAAAGCATAAAATAAAAATAATCGCACATAACACAGTTGTTTTTAATCGAGAGAGCCTGAAGCTAAAAATCCCAACTATATATTATGTATCATGGAATCATATGACAATCCTCATACAAAGCTTATCAAGCTCTCAGTACAGTACAATCGTCATACACTAATCAGGAACAATCTTGCAAATCCATGCACCGATATCTTCCCCTTGCTAACCTGCCTCCACTGCACAATCCCTGCTGAAGAATAGCTCTAAATGAATTTGAATTACTCTTGCCTTGACTGCGCAATCCTCATTGGCAACTCCAATGTGTGTGTGATGCAATCAATGCATCACTATAGTCACAATAGATAGTCCATCTTGCCCTTTCACCTATCTCTCCACTGGGTCTCCACTAAACCGCCATGCACCGTAGTTAACGTCGTATTTTTCAGTTGATTAATGAGTTATTATTTGTGAATTAATTAACTAATTAATTCACTCCACTCTCACTAGTGTATCATTCAATTAGACTAGATACAACTAGATCAACTGAGTCTAACTGAGTTAAACTGAAGACAACTCCACAACTACTCTTCCAAATGTGTCATAACTCTGCCACTTGAGTTCTAACAGAGTCCTCCATGCATTAGCTCCAGTAAACCCTTGGGAATTTCCTAATTCCCTCAGTCCACTGATGTGCCACATCTATGCACTGAAACAAAGTGCTCTAAGAGAATAAGTTGTTGTTTAGAGTTTGATTATTATTAAGAGCTAATAATAATCGACATGCATCTATATTTAGATCAACGATCTATAAATAGACTTCGCCCAGTATTATAAAAATAGAATTTCATCTATATTTCCAAATTTATCAACCATCCACAAATAGCATCCTGCAAATTTTGAAATATGATCATCATGTCTGAATATAGACATAGTCTAAAAATAGACTTGCACCAAAAATAGCCTATGGGCCCACTTAGTGAAGGTGACTCTTTTCACTAAGCTCGTCATCTTGTTGAATCTCAACACGATGGAGTAGCTATTCTGATAAGGGCCGACACCCATAATCCCAGGCATCTCTATTCCCCAAAGTTCAAGTAGCTCTAGTCCCGACCTTCCCCAGGTACACCATCAGCCACTAGGTGAAATTTTTGTTAAGTTACGGGAATTGAGTAAGTCGAATAATGTTCAGTCCACAACAGTAATACACACTAGCAACAATGTTAGTACTACCATTTCACAACTTGGGGTCAGGGGATTTGTTCTAGTAAACCCCACATAAGGAAGCATGGTAGGTTCATTTACTCGGTACCCAGAGTTTTCCAGGGGTAATGACGATGTGGAACAACACTGGTACCTCTGTGAAGCCATATGGAGGGCTTGACAGACACCACACACAGGTAAGTTGGTATAATTTCAAACTAATCTTCAGGAGAGAGCTCTATGTTGGTTTATAAAGTGGTCTGAGACTCATCAGAACCCAATGTTAGACGATGTAAAGAGGGATTTCATGAAGGAATTAAAATTACCCCAAACAGATCAGCAGGGGTTATTAGAGATGTGGGAGATGAAGCAGCAAGAAGGGGAAACTTCATGGGATCTAATGAGGAGATTCAAGGATGCAGTTGGAAAACTTAGCTATCTGATCGACCCGAACCATCAAAGGGATTGTTTTATCAAGGCCCTTCTCGCACTGACAAGAACCCTGCTGACACAACAAAAGATTGAGACGTTGCAACATGCATTAGAGCAGGCTATGAAAATAGATGGCAGGATATCCGCAAGAATTTAAAGGAGGGGCATCAGCTCAGGACCCTTCCATACTGGGACTACAACATCAAATAGCTAGCCTGACAGAAAAATTGAAGGAAATCCAACCCATGCGTCCAACGAGGCCAAATGTATGGTGTATGCACTGTCTAATGGAAGGACACGTGGTAACCAAATGTCCTTGACTGTGGGGCCAAAAGGTTTGAACACCAGCAATAGGGGCATCGGGAGCTCTGACAGTAGGAGGGGTAGCGTAGATAAACACCCAGGGGTTATATCCACCGCAACACCCATACATGGGGTTCCCCGCGCAACAGAATTCAGTGACGACTGAGTATTGCGAGATATGTAAAAGCATGGGTCAGTCACCCTGCCTCTGCCCCATACTGAAAAAGCACTCCAACATCCCAAACAATGTATACTCTGTGTTTTTTGCATCTACCACATGCAACATAGAGTAGTGTAGAGCTTTGGATGCTTTTGCGGAATGATTAGACATGCCTTCATATAGAGTGAACGAGGCTCCCAGAGGATGAGGAGGAGGCATAAGAGGAGGCTGAGCGGGAGGAAGAGGACTAGTAGGATGCTACAAATGTGACCAAGTGGGCCATGTAGCTAGGGAATTTCCGCTTCCTAGAAGACCCTGGTGCTCTTAGTGCAGGGTGAACACGCACACAACAAAGGACTACCCAGAGCTCATTAAAATATGGGAAGAAAGGGCCAGACAAAGAGGAAAAAATCTAGTAAATGTAGAGCCAATAATAATAGAGGCTCAAGCCATGTAGAATGTGTCCATAGTGATGAGGGGAGGAAAAATAACTGGGGAATATGCACAAATTATGGACCCAATAAAACTGGTAAGGCTAACATCTCCAAAGAGAATGTTTAGGCCAGAAAAACAGAAGAAATTATTTCAAGAAGTAGCGGAAATGTTTGCCCAGCTTTGGGGAAGCAAAGAAATTGAAATTCCGCAAATGAAAGAAGATGATGAGAACCAAGCCAGTTCAGTTACTGTAATTGAAGAATGGTTCCGTCTATTTCTAAAAATTGTTAACAATGCGCCAATGTTGGAACAATTAAAGCAGAACCTGGAAAGAGTAGTGAAGAAGGTCATAGAGCTAGGGGAATCAACTGACACAACACAAAAGTATATACGAAGAGTGAAGAGGAATAAGAGAAGGACAGGAAAAGAGTTCTAGGTGAATACTCAAGTTGTGGGATTCCGAATTAAGGACACAATGCTTGATTTGGGGTCTGACATAAATATCTTGCCGAGAAAAACATGGGAAGCATTGGGGAAGCCAAGGCTATCATACTCACCAATTCAACTCCATATGGCGAACCAGTACTGCATTGTGCCCATAGGCAGGCTAGAGGAGGTCGAAGTCAACGTTGCAGGAGTAAAGACATACACAAACTTTGAGGTCATCGACATTATGGGAGACAAAGATCCCTATCCAACATTACTGGGGATTGAATGGGATTTCGAAAAATATGCAGTAATATATTTAAAAAAGTAACTGATGATCTTTGAGGATGGAGAGGTTAGAGTCACCCATCTTCTCGACCCGTATCAAGGTCCTCGATACACAGAGTCTACTGATAACAGAGAAGATGCTTAGCTTCTTGACCATCTTTATCAAATGACTTTATGAAAAAGGGAAGATTACATCAACCCGACGGCGAGAGGATTTGTAAGCTGGAGGAGCATTGAAAGCTCAGACTTGGGCTCAGAGGTAGCCTGGGATGATTGGAAGCAAGGGGGATATGATACCAACACAAGGAGATGCACCACCATTAGAAGAATCAATTGGATCGGGACTGAGGTAAGAGATTACCCAACTTTATCTGATATGAACATTGTAAATACTTTCATTACCAAAATATAAGATAGTGTACTATAGGATCATAGGGTCCCACTCATAGACATGGCCTTGCAATCCACATCTACAAGATGGTGGAGGAACCACCGCGACTCACTATCACGATGGGACAGAGTTGCAGTAGCACTGAAAGCCAGGTTTAAGGGAGAAGAAGGACCACAATGCACTCAAAAATTCCAGGGGGACTCAAATCCCAGAAAGCATTTGAAGGAGTGTGAAGATCAATGGAACACTGCAGGATACCTGTAGGAGCCATGGGTCCACAATTTTATACACTCACTGGATAGGATTCCACAAGCATGGTACCTAACAGAAGAGAGGAAAAGGGGAACTGGCACTTGGAAAGAAGTTACGGGGAAATTTACATAGTGATTCTTATTTGAAGGAAGGATAGAACCAATCACCCAAGCTTTATAGGCCATTAAAAGGGTAATGTTCTTCCCAGAGAATCAGGAGGAGGATGAGAAACCACTCCCGAACCAAAGCATCTGGTAGTCGGTAGCATGCAAGAAGATAAACAGTGAGATGGACGATGATGATCTAGAGGGACTTAGACATCTATACTTTGAAGAAACAGAGGGGGAGAAAGATATTAAGGAGGACCCAAAAACTGAAGGAATTAATTTTCTCTCCCTAAAAACAAAGAAAATGAATATTGGGACCAAAGAAAAGCCCAAATTAGCATCAATCGGGGGCTATTGGGATGCTAAGACGACCAAGTAAATATTCAGTCTACTACAAGAATATGAGGAATTTTCCCATCATCCATAGTAGACTTGAAAGGAATCAAATGGGCCTTGGGAGAAATGTGTATAATCCTGAGGCCTGATGCAAGACCAATCAAGCACAGACCCTATCGGTTGAATCCAAGGGTAAAGGAAAAGGTTAAGGCAGAAATTGACAAAATGCTAAAGGCAGGGTTGATATTCCCAGTGGAGGAAGCAGAATGGGTAAGTCCCATATTCATATAGAGAAAAAAGGATAAGGTGGAAATCTGAGTCTGTGTTGACTATAGGAGCTTGAACAATTCCTATATACATGATCCATTCTCCACCCCATTCAGTGACGAAGTCCTAGACAATGTTGCTGGGAACGAGGCATATTATTTTACAGATGGGTTCTCAGGGTACCATCAGGTAAGGATAGTTGAGGAAGATAAGAAAAAGACAACTTTCACCGCCGAATGGGGCTGCTTCACATATCATATAATGCCATTCGGTTTGAAGAACGCGCCAGCAGTATTTTCATACATTGTCATAGCAGCATTCCGTGACTACATCCATAAATTCCTAGAGGTTTATATGGACGACTAGACCGTCTACAGCCTGTTAAAATACCATGCCACGATATTGAGAATTATGTTTGATAGGTGTAGAAAAATACAGATTTCATTGAACCTAAAGAAGTGCATCTTTGCGGTGCCATTTGGAACATTATTAGGACATGTTGTATGCAAACAAGGAGTCTACGTGGATCCGGAAAAGGTAGCAGTGATAATGAACATGGAGGCTCTAGAAACTGTGAAACATTTGAGGTCACTATTAGGCCATACAGGTCTGCAACTACGCGAAGATAACAACCCCATTGGAGAAGCTGTTGCAGAAATCAGAACAATTCAACTGGACAAAGAGTTGCACGACGGCCCTAGATATCTTGAAGGAAAAATTAGCAAGTGCGTGAATATTTGTTCATCTGGATTGGGAAAATAAATTTCATGTCCATATTGATGCTTCGAGCATCGCACTCAGAGCGGTTCTAGCCCAACCAGGGGACGCTAAAGTTGATCACCTAGTGTACTTTGAAAGTCGAAAACTATCAACAATGGAACATAACTACACCCCGACAGAAAGGGAAGAATTAGAAATGGTGTATTCCCTTCAAAAGTTCCACCACTACCTATTGGGAGGTATGTTCAAGTTTTTTACAGACCATTCAGCTTTGAAGTACCTAGTAAACAAACCGGTCTTGGAAGGAAGGATATGTAGATGGCTCCTACTCTTTCAGGAATTCACCTTCGAGGTGATAGTCAAACCTAGGCAACTGAATGTGGGACCAAACCACCTGTCAAGGCTTGAAAATGGAGAAAATGAAGGATGTCTGGATGATCAGCTGCCAAACACTGATCTTTTCAGAGTAGAAGCCATCCTAGAATACCTAGATCAAATCGCAACCTACCTAACAACAGGACAGTGCCCAAAAGAATATACCGCAGTACAGAAAAGACACCTAGTATTCCGAGCCGCAGAGTACCAGCTCATAGCATGACACTTGTACAAAATGGGGCTAGACCAAATCTTATAAAGATGTGTCCTGGACCATGAGAGGGAAGTTGTACTATGGGAGTGCCACTCTGGAGTTGCGGGAGGACATGTAGGAGCTAAACCAACGGCTAGGAAAGTACTACAGGTGGGCCTATGGTGGCCGACGACACACATTGATCGTAAGGCATTCGTAAAGAAATGTGATGTTTGCCAGAGGATGGGATGTCCATCGCATAGAGACAAGCTTCCACTACACCCAGTAAAAGCACTACAACCATTCAAGAAATGGGCAGTTGATTTTATAGGCCCAATTACACCCGCTGCAAGAAACTCACAGGCCTGGTATATCATCACAATAGTAGGCTATTTGACAAGATGGGTAGAGGAAATGCTGGTGAAGGATTGCACAGCCAAAACAGCAGCATGGTTCATATTTGAAAACATAATCAGCAGATTTGGCTGCCTAAAAAGTTTGACAAGTGATTAGGGTACGCATTTCATCAATGCAACCATTAAATCCCTACTCAAAATCTTCATGGTACAACATAAAAAGAGCAGCCCTTACCATTCACAAGCCAATGGCACGGTAGAGGCATTCAACAAAATCCTCGAAAAGGGATTAAAAAAGATCTACAACGCTCAATGAGACGACTAGGATGAATGTATACCAGCAACTCTGTGGGCATACAGAATGACTGTCAAGAGCCTCAATAACCAAACATCATTCCAGATCATGTACAGGAGAGAAGCCGTAGTACTAGTAGATTTTTCCATACCTAGCCTTCTAATCACAACCTCACTCCAGCTATTAGAATAAGACTCCCTAAAGGATATATTACAGGAACTACAAGCATTGGAAGAAGACAGGTTTTTAGCAGAATTCCACCAAAATGTCCAAAAAGAAGGACAAAAAGTGTGGCACAACTGCCATATCAAGCAAAAAACTCTCAAGGTTGGCGGAAAAGTTTTACTATATGACAGTAAGTATCAGAAGTTCCCAGGAAAACTGCAAATGCATTGGCTAGGACCATACCACATAGTCGAAATCAAAGAGTCCAGAGCAGTTTGGTTAGCACAACTAGATGACCAGATACTGCCAAGATGGGTGAACGTCACACGCTTGAAACCCTACCACGAGTAAGTTCCACATTTCATTTCAAATAACTATTGCAACTGAGAGAAGTCAGTAGGGTAGATTAGGCTAGATTAGATAGAGTCAATAATTCTCTCACACAAGAGAAGAGCTTAGATAGGATTCCTAATAAATAAATTTTGTAGCACAAGAAAAATTCAATGTTGAGTTGCGAAGATCGCAACGCAACCGATTGTGGTCGGGGGGGATAGTGTCTAGCGTGTCAGCCACGTCAGAAGGAAAAGCATGGCGAACATCATTCCATCATCATTACTCATAGTACCCATGTCAGTCTGTAGGATTACCGAGATTTGAAAAATAATTTCCATAATTAGCATCACCCATACTGCAATAAATTTCCCATAATAAGCCATAACCATCACCCATCACGTCTACCGAAACCCCGAAGCCACAATCAGCTTTGTCAGAACCCACCTCAGCCCGCTAACTAATCGCACGATTATAGCCACGGGGAAAGGTAGGAAAAATTAATTAGTTATGGGGTCTTATCAACCTCATGCGTGCCGGTTACTTACATAACCTGCATCAAGGAAAGCGCGAGAATGTCAGAGAAGTCCAGGCTAGAATCAGAAACAACATACGTAGAAAGGGAAACATCACCAGAGAAAGAGAAAGGAAGGAGTCCAGAAGCAGGGATTCATGAGGAAAGAGGAGGAATAGCACTGCAGGTGTACCAAAGAAGATCTAAAATGACTAGGGTAGTGCCAACAGTTGTTTAGCACGAGCTCGATGAAAGGATTCACAAGATGGAATCCCTGGTAGGAAAATATGACAGTGCCTCATTGATTGATACCAACCTAACAGACTCCTTCCAATTTCCAGCAATGAAGAAACAAGTCTACATGGAGAATTATGCAACAGAGGTGGGACAACAAGCAGCAAGAGTACTTCCAGAGTTCAAAGGTGTTCAAAAATCCACCATACTGAACCTAAGGAACTTGCCAGTGTTCAACACTATAGGGGCTACAATGCAGTGCACTAGGTTTCTACTGAGAAAAAATCACAATGGATCACTCTGCCTGGGAAGAGAAATCCCAATTCAAGTGGAAGATATTCATAGATTGACCGGGTTTTCATAGGAAGGGAGAGATGTCTCCATGGCTTTCCAGACTGTGTCCAAGAGAGCAAAGAAAGTAGGGGATGGTGACTACTACAAGAAGTATGACACCAAGAGAGGGGGAAAAGGAGCTAAGATAGACTTAATCAACAATGCAGTGATCAAGTTTGCATGCTACTTGATTTCAATCAAAACAATGAGACACTACACCAAAGGGGAATGTACATTAGACACTATCTCAGTTGCAGAGCATTGTGTATAGGGGGCATAGCTGAAATGGTGCTCGTTTCTACTTAATGAGTTGTTCAAAGCATGTGAGGACAACTACAAGAGGGCCACGGGATTCATCTACAATTACCTTATAATGGCGATGGCCATGTGGAAATGGACATTTCCAGGAATAAGGCAACCGCTAGAAGTGGCACTAGACCAACCACTAGCAATGAAGTTCACACCCTGGAAAACATTAGGGGACTCCAGCTCGAAGGAGGTGAAGAAGGAGCTGTTCAAATTGTGGTACAAACAAATGGTGGATGTTGCGATGAGCCAACAGATAATTCCGAGGACCTTGTTGGACAGCTATGCGGCGCAAATATGGTTTGGGGTTAACCATAAGAAAACTTACACATGGCCAGCATGTGTGCCGGAGTCGACCTTTAAGATGAGGCCATTGAAATTTCAAATCGACGAGCGGGATTTTCATGCAGAAGTATGTTCCCGGCTCGGAGTAGTAATGGAGATCAGAAGTAGAGTCTACATCTACTCATTCGATGGCATGTTTTTGGATCCATTGCTAGGAGAGACATCCGAGAAAGCGATGGTTATGATGTTGTGGCTACAGCTGAATCTAATCATCGAACAGCTAAATACAAAGGTACAGAGCTTTAACCGAGTAGTCCAAACCTTAACTAGTGATTCTTCTATGTTTCCCACATTTACAGAATTTTAGGCTGCAAATGCTGCATCCTCTTCCATCGCAGTCCCCATAGTCACCACCATACCATTGAATTTTTTTAATTCACCACTGGGAGCAACCACAGCTCTTGTCAAGAAAAGTAAAGCCTCGAAGCCACTCGTATCCACACCCAAGGCCAAGAAGGCAAGAATCGCAATGTCCAACCAAGTCGTTGATCTCACAAGGGAATATCAAATGCAAATTATGGACACGGGGGTCCCAATCAGAGAAGAGCCCATGACAGAGCCCCAGACGACTCAGGAGCTAACCCCAATAAACCCCTATTCTTGTCTAAATGTCCGTATATCATCTCCTTGCACTCACCAATCATCAGCCACCATCTCATTCACCTCCAAAGATCACCCATCTCGCACACCCTCCACATCAGCCACCATATATGACTCAGTCAGAGTGAAAACTAAAAAAAGCGGAGATGCCAAGATGGAGGTTAGCTCCAATACAATAGTGGTACCTGAGGTTAGCCAAACCTTGGTTGAACAGGGTTCTTTTCAAGAAATTTTAAGTCAAGATGCATCTTTTTCTGTAGACATAACAACTCAAACTGAAGAGCTGAATCAACTTCAACAAACAAAGCTGATACTTCAGCAAGTGCAACCCACTATAAGCATGGGTAACCCCAGTGATCCGGTGTTTCAAGTAACACAACCACAGTCACCACAAGAGCATTCAGTAAGATCCATTACAAGTGGCCAGCCGCTCCAAGAACGACATCCAAATCAAGGTATCTTCAGAGCTGAAAGTGTGCAGACTTGGGGAACAACACAGTTATATAATTTCATTCAGCGGGTGGCATAGCAGGCTGAAGGGCTTCACACAGAACTTCAGCAGAGGTTTGAGAAACAACAGGTACAAATTATCGTACTTATTGAAGAGCGCGAACTACTGAAAATAGAAAAGAGCCAACTCCAAGGCCAACTGGTCATGGTGACCAAGGTCTTCCAGAATCTCTGGCCCATGGTGACAGCCCACAACAATCAGATACCAAGTGACATAGCAGAGGATGAAATATTTGGACGGTCCATTCATGTTCAAGGGGCATTTTCGAATCTCAACAGAGAAAACATGGAACTGAGAGCAACATTGGAGGCTAGTCCTGTGCTACCGGACCCGGCAGTCATTTACATAGAGAAGATTGTAGAGCGACAGGCACATGTAGCCGGGATGCAGGAAATTCTTAGCACTGCAGTAAAGGAAGCGTATGACCTTCTGAAGGGTTTACATTAATGTGCCACCTCTCTCACCTTGAAGTCATAGCTAGTTTCCGCAAAACTACAGAAAATATCCAAAGAGATTTAGGAGGCTACAGACCCAGACGGACTCGACCAATTATACACTTAAGCGGAGGAGCTTGAAGTCCAGATACAACCAATTGAAGAGCATTCAGCCACAGCCAAGCAAGCCCTATGAGAGCTCAGGCAGCTTGTGAAGACCATAGCACAAGCAATACAACAAATAGTCGTTGAGGCAAACATTCAGATCTCTAGCGTCTTTGGCGGTCTACCGGTCGTCACAGGAGAAAAAGAGGTCGCTCAGGTCACAACATAAATGGACTTTCTTATGCAGGGATGGTAGCAGGCCATTAATAGCTTCCGAGAGCTAAAAGATTCCACACTCACAAAGGTCCCAGAGTTGGGGCCCTTGTTTGGGCACGTAGAGGAAAGGGAGCAAACAAAATGGGCCATGGAGGCAAGTTGATTAATGGAGACGAAGGTAGCAAGAAACAATTGACTTAGGACGAGTCAATAGTATGTGGTTGGGGCCTATTGGGGCCCTTGTTTTGAAGTTAAATAGTTTTGTGTTGCAGAGAATAGGTAGCGAATCCCAACCATGGTAGACATAGAGATTTCATGGTTACGAAGAACTGAAGAGTAGGTGGCACGACTGTTGCGGAAGCAGGTACAGACGGTAGAGGGAAGTGACAGAAGACAATCAATGGAATTCCCAATAATCAAGGAAAAGCAGTAAAAAGCCGAGAAAAAAGGAAGGAAGGACTATCAGTTGTGCTAGCGACAGAACAAATAGGCAGCCAGTAAGTAGAGAAAGAAGGTTGGCTCACTAGAGATCAGGGAGTAGGAGTCGTAGGAGAGCTCTGTTCATGTTGTTTTGTTCTCTCTCACTGTCATTGTTCTGTTCTGTATCATGTGATGCAATTGTAATCAGTTTTTCCAGGCACGCTCTGAAGAGTGTTTTAATTGTCTTTTGCTATATGCAATACTTTCTAATATAAGGCTGTTGTTCTAAGTTCTGTATTGTGTTATGGTTTAGTGGAACATGTGGCTATTTTGAATTTTTGGTTATCATTATGATCAAGTTCATGAGTATTGTTATCTGTCTTGTATTTACACTTCTTCAAGGTACTTATTTCTGTATGGTTTAAGCATCTTCCATGCTTGATTTATTTCTAATCCGATTCCAGCCTTAGTAATGTCGTGACATGCCTTGGGTGAGACACTCTGTTCCTCAGAGTAGGGTGAAAATGTCGGTGTTGTGCTACACTACTGTGAAAACCCTTGTTGGCAACCTGTTGAGTCTCAAATCTGCATCTTTTCCATACAATTTTCTATACCTTTTTCATCCACCTGAACCTTCCAAGTTGTCAATATCATTGTATATTAATTGCAAAAGAGCATCTAACATGGTTTTTAATTATATTTTTCTGTTTGCTGTTTGATTTAGATTTTGCTCATTTAGCTGCGGAATCTTGCCACTTTCCGCAGCTGCTGCAACTTTCTGCAACCATTTTGTGAAAATCTATGTTACAGGTGTCTACAAGAAAAACGAGCCACATGGGCAAGTCTGAAATGATGTGGACATGGATCGTGTCCTATTGGCTCGAGCAAATCCATCTAAAGAGGCTGCGGTCAAAGGTGTCCAAATGGAAGTCAACCGTAGAGTCCCACGGTGACAGGACTCTGTTTCGTGTCACGTGAAGGTTCATACGACCGTTTCTGAATTGTGGGAGACAAATCAACATCTGTACACAGCTCCATAGCCGAATTCAAACATCCACTCCTCATAGATTTACTCTTCAATACGGCCATGATCTTAGATCTGTGGACGTAATGGTCTACATGTTCTCCATCAGCATAAACTTTAGGGAATCAGTTGTATTTCCTTTGTTATAAATAACGCGTTTGTATACGCATATTAGATTAGTCTCTGTTAGTTTTTATTAGTCTGCTCTGTAATGTAATTACGTTGCACTTGTGCCATAATATCACCTTTCTGTTATGACTGCATTTTAATATAAGAATACTCTGTTTCCAAACGTAATTCGTACTTGAAGATTGTTGCCAAGGCTGGTGTAGAGGGCCCTTGCACTCGCCAAGGTTCCATGCATTATTGTATAGTTCTTGTTTTATTTCTTTAAAGCTCATTGTGCCATAATCCATTCACATGTTTATACATTGCATCTTTCATGGTATATATGCTTCATTTCTGTTTATAATCTTTCATGCTTTCCATTTTACTTCTGTCTTTCATGTTTTATGTTATTGATCACTGATCAGTGTTCTTGTTTCAGGTTATAAATAGGCAGCCCGGGCATTTGCATAACTTTTTGACTAATGACATGGAATTAATATTGTTCTGCTGCTAATTTGTTTTTCTTAGTTTCTGTTTAATTTCAATACTGCTTTGTTCATTTCAGTTTTGCTCATTTGCTTCAGTAGTTAGATTTAGATATATTAAATTGCTCATAACATCTTCAGTTGCCTCCGAAAGCCACAGCTGGACTGATGGTGAGGGATTGAATTATGAATGTGTAGTTTGATATTAGTTTCCTTTCTGCAAGTTAGATATATTAAATTGCTCATAACATCTTCAGTTGCCTCCGAAAGCCACAGCTGGACTGATGGTGAGGGATTGAATCATGAATGTGTAGTTTGATATTAGTTTACTTTCTGCAAGTTAGATATCAGGTTACTCAAGTTGTTTATGGTTACCTCCGAAAATCATAGCTGGACTAATGATGAGGGATCAGAAGATAGGTTGATGTAATTTGATTTAGATTTACTTTGTTGCAACTTTTGGATTTCTTTCAGCATAATTTCTCTTATGTTTAGACAGCAGCAAGGATAGTTTGGTTTCATGCTCAATAGCTCATTGTTTTGATTCATTAGACTAGCAGCACATTTTCCTTTCAACAGCACATTTTCATTTCCTTTCAAGTTTTGTCATTGTATGTTTCAAATTCCTTTTTAAGTTTCAAGTTGGAAAATAATTATAGAGGATATCATTTCCTTGAACAATCATAACCATACTTGTTTTAGAATTTCCATCTCACATTAGAAAACCAAAAACGACAAAAAGTTAAGAAATAGGTTATCTTACACATATAGTGTGCCGCACTTCATCAGCTTACGAATCTCGGATTGAAAAATTAAATGCAGAAATTTAGGACACACTAAATTGACCAAACATTTTGGCGCCGTTTCCGGGGAAGTGTAAATAGGTAGCCAATTTCTTTCAAATAAAAAAAAAAACAAAATAATAAAAGATGGGAAAACTTGATAACTTCTTGAAGTATGCTCTCCTCTTGCACCTAGTGTGATCTGCAGGATCAGAAAAGAGAGTTATTGGTTCAGTAATTTCTTAAGCATGCTCTCTTCTTGCACCTAGTGTGACCTGGAAGATCAGACAGAGAATTATTAGCCCAACTTTTTAAAAATAAAAAAAAAATAAAAATGACATGCATAGAGCAAGAGATTCTAGGGGAAGGTTTATAGCCAAAGCCAAGAGTTCGATTTTCACAACTCCATCTTCTTCAAGCCATAGACAAGATTCACCACCATCTACCCCTAGCCTTAAGATTTTTGGAATTCAAGGAGCAGCTGAATTAGAGGATTCTCCTATACCACCTACCAAATCTCATTTAGAAAAGGAAGAGACTCCCTCTCATCCTCCCTTGATAGAAGAATCAGAGGACTTTAAGGACTCTAAAGAAACTATCATGGCAAAGAAAATAATAGATGGATTTGGAGGTAGAGCTAGAGGTAGAGGAAACAATGTAGACAAAAATGGTAAAGGAAATAATGGAAGAAATAGGGAAGGAGACAACTTGTTTGGATTCCCTATAGTTGATGAGGAAACTCATACAACGATGAAAAATATCTCACCATCTGTCCTCCCTAACTTTTATGGATTGCAAAGTGAGGATCCTGAAACATTTCTGTTTGAGTTTGAAGTCATGTGCCAAACCTATGACTATATGGAAGACTCTCAAAAACTCAAACTATTTCCTTCAAAATTGAAGGGAGCTGCTTTGAAATGGTTCATGGGATTAGCCACTCAATCTATTAGGACTTGGAAAGATATGAAACAAACATTTTTGGATAGATACTTGGAATATTGTATGCCCACCAATCACAAGGATGAGGTATTCAAAATGATACAAAAAGAAGATGAAAATTTGGAAGATTTACTTGAAAGATTTCAATACAACTTGAAAAGAGCAAAGATGAGCAACTTAGATGATGAAACCTTGAAATCCCTCATATTAAAAGCCATTAGAGATGAATGGATAGATATTTTAAACATGATGGGGAAAGGAGACATTTCTCAACTTCCACTTCGTGACATAACAGAATTATGTGTCCATCTCTCGAGGGGAAAATCTAAAACTGGAAAAGGGCCTAGGGATCCTTCTCTTATTAGGGCTAACAAATCTGCAACTGGATCAGTAAGTAGGGCAGAGATTGGTAATATGCTTGATGATTTCAAAACTGATATCTTAGGGAGCCTTAGTGAACAACTAGACACCCTTAAAATCCAAAACAAGCAGAAAGCAGAAACAGATGCTTTAGCCATCTTTTGTCCGAAATGTAGGAAGAAACATACTTTAAGGGAATGTCCCTTGGATGCAAAAGTTGTAGAAACATGTATGATTTGCTCAGAGAATCATGAGATCAAGGATTTTCCTTCAATTCCTGGACTCAAAGTTGTCTTTCAAGAAGACCCAAATTCAGTAGAATCTCTCTGTTTTGTTGCAAGAAGACCTTGGTAGGGACAACAAACTCAAGGGTTTAACAACCCTATGAATCTTCAAACCCCACCAAATTGGAATCCTTGGCAACAACCTTGGCCCCAACATCGAAATCCATATCAGCCATGGGTACAAGGGATGCAAAATCCTTATGGGAGATTTTCTCAATTTTATCAATATCCTCCATCTTTTCAAAATCAACAAGCTCCACAACTTCCAAACCCAAATCCACAACTTTCATTACCATTTCCACAACAACAACCTTCTCAACAAAATTCAAATCCTCAACTCATGCTCCCATACCAACAAAAGACAAATCAACTTCCAGCTCAGCCATTGCCAAATCCTAATAATAAGAATCCTCAGAATACTTACATGGTAGAAGGAAAACAATTTCCTACCTATATGATTTTTCCTCTCAATGATGTACAACTCAGATCTGGTAGAGTTTTAGAAAAACCTTCTATAGATATTCAATAGCAAGATACCTCTGAGGAGGATTCTCTTCAAGTCAATAAGAGTTTTGAGGAAGCATCTCTTCAAAATTCAAATATTCAAAAAGAAAAAGAAAAGTTAACACCTACAACTCCTATAGTTGAGCAACCTGCATCTTCATCTACACCTCCTTTTCTTGAAAGACTACAAATTGACAAGGGGGTGGAAAAACAAATCTTGTTGCCTAACTATGATTTTCTAGATGAATTGAAGAATGTTTGTATCAAGATTCCCTTGCTACAAGCCATTTGAGAGATTCCTATTCTAGAAAAAACAATAAAGGAGTTGAGTTTCAAAAGACCAGGAAGGAAACTAAAAGACACAAGAAGAATCCACCTAGTAGGAAAAATTGCAGATATTATGATGGGAAAAATTACCATGCAGAAGTATGTAGATCCAGGAAGTCCAATTGTGAAGACACATATAAATGGGATAGAAATTCCAAACACATTGATTGACTTAGGGGCTGCTATCAACATTATGAGTAGACAGACTATGGACCAGCTAAAACTTCCTAACCTTCTTTTTACACCTACTTTACTACAACTTGCAGATCGATCAATTATTAAACCAGATGGTGTATTAGAAGATATTTCGGTCTCCTTAGATTCTTGGGAATATCCAGTAGATTTTATGATTTTGACTCCCAAGAGTAATCTAGGAGGGCACCCACTTATCCTAGGAAGACCTTGGCTAGCCACAGCTGATGCTTTTATTAGTTGTAGATCTGGGGATATGTACATTTCTAATGGTAATTTGACAAAGAAATTCAATTTGTATCCTCCAGCAAAAGAAATTACAGAAGTAGGAGACAATGAATGGGTCGATGATGAGGACATTATACAACCTGTCTTTACCATTTTGGAAATTAGTGAGGATAGTCAAATTCTGAACACATTAGAAAATTTTGAGACATCTTCAGAATATGACCCACACAATTTCAGTTGGAATCTTACATAGAATATTTATCATCAAGACAAATGTCTCTTTACTCTATGGAAGAGTTTGGTAGTTCTACCATTGAGATTTTTCCAGGAAAAACATTGAATATCAACAAACATTTGGAAAAGTCACAACAAGAAGAACTAACCAAAATCTTGCAGAAACATTCTACTACATTTGCATGGGAGTATACTGACATGAAAGGTATTTATCCTAAGACTTGCATTCATCATATCTATATTGAGGAAAACAGTAGACCAATCAGACAACCTCAAAGAAGGATGAATCCAAATCTTAGGGAGATAGTGAAAGAAGAGCTCCAAAAACTACTCAATATAAACTTCATTTATCCAATTTCAGATAGCCGATGGGTTTCTCCTTTGGTTATAGTACCTAAAAAGAATGGTAAATGGAGGGTATGCATTGATTACAGGGAATTGAACAAAGCAACTTTAAAGGATCACTTTCCTTTGCCTTTTATTGATCAGGTATTAGATACATTAGCGGGTAAAAAGTACTTTTCATTTTTGGATGGTTTTAGTGGCTATAATCAAATTCAGGTAGCACCTGAAGATCAAGATAAGACCACATTTACTTGTCCATGGGGGACTTTTTCCTATCGAGTGCTTCCTTTTGGGTTATGTAATGCACCCGCAACATTCCAAAGAGCAGTACTAGGAATTTTTTCTGATCTAATCCATGATTGTGTAGAGGTTTATATGGATGATTTTACAGTTTATGGTAATTCATTTGTAGAGGCATTAGAAAATTTTGAAAAAGTTCTTATAAGATGTAAAGAAACAAACCTTTCATTAAGTCATGAAAAATGCTTTATGATGTTTACTGAAGGGATTGTTTTAGGACATCATATTTCAGGAGATGGGATTAAGGTTGATAGATCAAAAGTTGAAGTCATCTCCAAATTACCTATTCCAAATTGTCAAAGAGATGTTAGAAGTTTTCTAGGATTTATTGGTTACTATAGAAGATTTATAGAAAACTTCACTAAAATAGCATCTCCACTCTTTAAATTGCTTACAAAAGACTGTGAATTTAAATGGGATCCTGATTGTCAATCAGCCTTTGAAACTTTGAAAACAAGAATATCTAAAGCACCTATCTTGAGAGGACCAAATTGGAAACTCCCTTTCCATATTTCTACGGATGCTTCAGATACAGCTCTAGGAGCTGTGTTGGGTCAAAAAGATTTAGTTCCTTATGCCATTTATTATACCAGTAAAAATTTGACTCCCACAGAGTTGAATTATACTGTGAATAAAAAAGAGTTTTTAGCTGTTGTTCATGCAATTAATAAGTTTAGACATTACATAACAGGCAGGCTATGAAAATTTTATTCATACTGACCATTCTGCAATTAGATATTTAATGAACAAACCTGTTACTAATGGCAGAGTGACAATATGGCTCTTACTTTTGCAAGAATTCAATATTACTGTGTTGGATAGACCAGGAAAACAGAATACAGTAGCTGATTTCTTGTCTAGGATTCAGAATACTAAAGAAGATTCTCCTGTAGAGGATAAGTTTCTTGATGAATACTTGTTTGCAGTAACTATTAAAACTCCTTGGTATGCAGATATTGCTAACTATTTGGTTACAGGGAAACTACCTTCACATTTATTTCCAAGTGAAAAACGAAAAATTATTCGGGAGAGTTCAAAATATTCATGGATTTCTAACGAATTGTTTAAAACAGGGCCAGATCTTGTGATCAGAAGATGTGTCAGGGAAGATGAAATGCCTGATATTCTTAAGGCATGTCATGATGAACCATACGGCGGACACTTTGCAGACAAAAGGACAGCCTATAAAATCCTCTCTTTAGGATATTATTGGCCTTCCCTCTTCAAAGATGCAAAACAATATGTCAAAATGTGTGACAGCTGCCAAAGAGTAGGGAAACCTACCCTTTCAAATGAAATGCCATTGCAAACACAGGTACTCATTGAACCTTTTGAAAAATGGGCTTTAGATTTCATTGGACCTATTAATCCACCATCTAAGCAAAATAAGTATATATTGGTTTGTACTTATTATGTTACTAAATGGGTAGAAGCCAAAGCATTAGTATCTGCTACTAAAAATTCAGTTGTTCATTTTCTTTATGAGGATATTTTTACTCGCTTTGGTGTTCCAAGAGAAATTGTGACAGATCAGGGAAGCCAATTCACATCCAACTTGGTGGAGAAGTTGATGGAAGAATACAAAATCAAGCACGGAAGATCTACTCCTTACCATCCGCAAGAAAATGGTCAAGTGGAGTCTACAAACAAAGTTCTTGAAAGTATCATCACCAAAACTGTTCATCTACATAGAAGAGATTGGGCAGAAAGGCTTCCTGAAGCCTTGTGGGCCTACAGAACTACATGGAGAAATACAACGGGACATTCTCCCTATGAACTTGTTTATGGGAAAGAAGTCTTGCTCCCCATTGAGTTCCAAGTCAAGACCTTCAAGATAGCAGTTCAATTGGGGATGGACTTATCAGAAGCCCAAAAGCATAGAATGGAGCAATTGAATGAGCTAGATGAGATCAGACAAGAAGCAATTTTAAGAACTGATCTAGTTCAATATCAAAGAGCTAAATGGCATGTCAAGTACATCAAAGAGAAGAAGTTTCAAGAAGGAGATTGGGCATTGTTATTTGATTCCAAGTTTAAAGATTTTCAAGGAAAATTTCAGACTCATTGGCTTGGGCCATATGAGATTGACAAGATCTTTAGCAATGGAGCGGTAAGAATCAAGACCATTGATGAGTTTCAAACTCCTCTTATTGTGAATGGCCACATATTGAAATTTTATCATAAGCCACTCTCAAAAGAGGATTTTGTCAAAGTGTTTCAAGAGAATTCTGCAATCAGGCTGGTACAGAAGAATTCTTCTTCTCTACCAACCTAGCTTTTGTTCTTTTCAGTTTCAAAAAAAAAAAAAAAAAAAAAAAATTGTATAAGCCTGAAAACCAATCACTGATTGGTAGTCTTATACATAAAATATAGGGTGAAAATCAGGAACACCTGACACTCTATATTTTCCAAAAAAATCTCTCTTTTATTTCACAAGTTTTGTGACCATTCACTCCATTCCATTCCACTTCATCCCACTTCATTTTCACTCCACTTCATTCCATTTTACTTCATTTCATTCCATTTCATCAATAAAATTGTTTTCATGACCATTTCCATCTAGTCATTTTTCATCCGTTCATTTCCATTCACCAAAATAATAGCTGTGTCAGTTTCTGCAGCTGACATCTGTTTCCGCAGCTGACACCAGTTTCCGCAACTAGAAGCAGATTCCGCAGCTACAACTTTGTTTTCAAAAGAATGTACAGCCAGATGTTATTTTCATAATCATGAAATAAAATGTAGGTGTGAGGATCAATTTTGAAGACATGGAGCATTCAAGATACCAATGAAAAGCAACTAATTGAAGACCAAGGAAAAAGGCAAAGATTCCAAGGTATGAGTAAAATTCATTTCAAATAGCATTGAAAACACATTTTTATATAGTTATGAACCATAAGCTCTATCCATTATGTGCAATGATTATATTGACAAATTCTGTAACCCTTTCACGATCTCCATATGATCCTCCCGCATTCATTCTCAAACGGTTCCATAATTAAACCCCCGATCTTCACTCATACTCTGATATTCCACCGGTGACAATGAGACGTAGTTGATTTGACCACGGACTCTTACAGCCGCATAAATCCATAGCCGTTGTTTAAACGTGCTCACATTTATTTCGCAGCCACCAAATTTCAAAACACTGCCGGATGTGTTATACTCTGTTAATCTCATAGCCGGATCTCTGTCGTGCTCACGAAACCCCTCTCTGTTCTGTCTCACTCCATTTCGTTCTCTATTACGCTACAGTTTGCATACCCACTCTCTGATATCTATCTACAGTCATTGTGCTCATCTCCGTGCATTTAGCCGTTCTATTTCTATTGAACCCTCCTCCACGCAGACAAGTCTTTGAAGAGCAGAAAGAAGAATGGGTAAATTTCTAAGAGCAGAACCAGAAGGACCTAAGTTCATGGAAGGGTATCTGCAAGTAAGGGATATATTGAAGAAAGCAAAGTGGCTGCGGTTTATCCAAAAATTCAGAGGTTATCATAAAGAAGTGACAAAAGCATTTGCAAGGTCGTTCAATGGCCTAGAAGTAGAAATTGGAGACCTTAAGTTTGCAGTGAACGAGGCATCTGTAGCAACTACCACGGAACTTCCTCAGGAGGGTGAGCGTTGGTTTAAAAATAAAAGCATTAGTGATGAAGCCTAGAGAACAATCTTACGAAACCAAGGTATGGACATAACTATTTTTAAAAGAGGAATTCTTGTTCATGCATTGAAAGAGGAATGGGCTACTTTGCTGCTACTTGTTCAAAAATTCATTACCTGTGAAGGCCGTTTTGGGTCCATGTATATGTACCATACCAGATTGCTGATGAATTTTCTAGATAATCAAGCTCTCAATCTCCCATATTTTCTATTAAATAGTTTGAAGAAAATGTCGGTGACTGTTCAGAAGCATTTAGGAGATGTAGAGCCACATCTATATCACCACGGTCTTGTAAAAATTTTGATTGAAAAAGAGTTAAAGGAGAAGAAAGACACATAGGAACAATTTTTGATTAGAAATTTCTTTGAGGAACCTCAGGAAATTCCTGAAGGTAGCACAACAAAAAGGAGTAGGAGAAAAAGAATAAATGATGAAACTCAAATTACTCCTACTCAAGAAATTTCTGAAGGTAGCACATCAAAGAGGAGTAGGAGAAAGAAAACAAATGATGAAATTCAAAATACTCCTACTGCTACAATTGAAAGAACTGATAGGGAAGAGAGACTGTCAAAGAGGAAGAAGAAAGAAACTAAGGGTAAAAAGCCAATAACACCAAAAGAGAGAAAAGGTACTGAGGCTATACATCAAACCCCTTCTTCCGAAGAAGAAGATCATCAAGTGTTACCTGAAAGATTAGTTTATCTTCAAGCACAGTCATCTATGGCTAAGAAGAAAGAGAAAGGAAAACAAAAGCAAAAATATAGTAGACCACAGCGTGTGAGAAGAAGTTCCAGACTTAAGGGGAAATTGAGGAAAACACAAATGAAGGGACCCCATTTCATCGATTTGGGAGAAGAAACATCTGAACAATCCCTAGCTGACCATAGTCCATCTCACTCTCAATCATACAGTGAACCTGGTTCATTTCATTCTTAGTCAGACATTGAACATAGTCCATCCCATTCTCAGCAAGATGTTGATATGAGCCCTTCTCAGCCAGAGTTTGAAGATAACTCTCCTTCACGGCATTTTGGGGACAGCCCAATAAAAATGACACCTAAAATAGACCCCAAGCAGCAAGAAGTATATGATTATATAGAATCTTTGGAAAAAGTAGCTACAGGTCCCAGTACTTCGTCCATCCAGCCTCACATAGTACAAGATGATTTAGTCCAATCACTGAAACAGGAAGTCTTTGAGCTAGAGCTTTTAAATAGACACATCAAAAATAAAAATGAGACATTGAAGGAACAAAGTAAATTGGACAAAATCATTCATGATAATACCATGCTACATTTGGGAATATGGCAGAAGAAGAACAAGAAATTGAAAAGGAAATGCTAGAAGTTAAGCAGAGCACTAGTTAACATCAAATTTAGATGCTTAATGAAGAAGCCCAGAATGTTAGCAGCACCAAGGAAGAAGAGGAGAGGATTGGATGTACTGGCTGAAGTGTCAAGGCATATGAACTGAAGAAGGATTATCAAAATTTTGGTTGCATGAGGACATACAACACCTTCACAGTGGGGGTATGTTGAGTCTCAAATCTGCATCTTTTCCATACACCTTTCTATACCTTTTTCATTCACCTGAACCTCCCAAGTTGTCAATATCATTGTATATTAATTGCAAAAGAGCATCTAAAATGGTTTTTAACTATATTTTTGTGTCTGTTGTTTGATTTAGATTTTGTTCATTTAGCTGCGGAATCTTGCCACTTTCCGCAGCTGCTGCAACTTTCCGCAGCCATTTTGTGAAACTCTATGTTACAGGTGTCTACAGTAAAAACGAGCCACATGAGCAAGTCAGAAATGATGTGGACATGGATAGAGTGTCCTGTTAACAAGGCAAATCCATCTAAAGAAATTTGCGGTCAAAGATTATTGAAATGGAAGTCAACCGTAGAGTCCCACGGTGACAGGACTCTGTTTCGTGTCACGTGAAGGTTCATATGGCCGTTTCTGAATTGCGGGAGACAAATCAACATCTGTACATGGCTCCATAGCCAAATTCCAACATCCACTCCTCATAGATTTACTCTTCAATACGGCCATGATCCTAGATCTGTGGACGTAATGGTCTACGTGTTCTCCATCAGCATAAACTTTAGGGAATCAGTTGTATTTCCTTTGTTATAAATAACGCGTTTGTATACGCATATTAGATTAGTCTCTGTTAGTTTTTATTAGTCTGCTCTGTAATGTAATTACGTTGCACTTGTGCCGTAATATCACCTTTCTGTTATGACTGGATTTTAATATAAGAAGACTCTGTTTCCAAACGTAATTCGTACTTGAATATTGTTGCCAAGGCTGGTGTAGAGGGCCCCTGCACTCGCCAAGGTTCTGTGCATTATTGTATAGTTCTTGTTTTATTTCTTTAAAGCTCATTGTGCCATAATCCATTCGCATGTTTATACATTGCATCTTTCATGGTATATATGCTTCATTTCTGTTTATAATCTTTCATGCTTTCCATTTTACTTTTGTCTTTCATGTTTTATGTTATTGATCACTGATCAGTGTTCTTGTTTCAGGTTATAAATAGGCAGCCCGGGCATTTGCATAACTTTTTGACTAATGACATGGAATTAATATTGTTCTGCTACTAATATGATTTTCTTAGTTTCTGTTTAATTTCAGTACTGCTTTGTTCATTTCAGTTTTGCTCATTTTCTTCAGTAGTTAGATTTAGATATATTAAATTTCTCATAACATCTTCAGTTGCCTCCGAAAGCCACAGCTGGACTGATGGTGAGGGATTGAATTATGGATGTGTAGTTTGATATTAGTTTCCTTTCAGCAAGTTAGATATATTGAATTGCTCATAACATCTTTAGTTGCCTCCGAAAGCCACAGTTGGACTGATGGTGAGGGATTGAATCATGAATGTGTAGTTTGATATTAGTTTAATTTCTGCAAGTTAGATATCAGGTTACTCAAGTTTTTTATGGTTACCTCCGAAAATCATAGCTGGACTAATGATGAGGGATCAGAAGATAGGTTGATGTAATTTGATTTAGATTTACTTTGTTGCAACTTTTGGATTTCTTTTAGCATAATTTCTTTTGTGTTTAGACAGAAGCAAGGATAGTTTGGTTTCATGCTCAATAGTTCACTGTTTTGATTCATTAGACTAGTAGCACATTTTCTTTTCAACAACACATTTTCATTTCCTTTCAAGTTTTTTCATTGTATGTTTCAAATTCCTTTTTAAGTTTCAAGTTGGAAAATCATTATAGAGGATATCATTTCCTTGAAAAATCATAACCATACTTGTTTTAGAATTTCCATCTCACAATAGAAAACCAAAAATGACAAAAAGTTAAGAAATAGGTTATCTTGCACATATAGTGCGCCGCACTTCATCAGCTTACGAATCTCGTATTGACAAATTAAATGCAGCAATTTAGGACACACTAAATTGACCAAACACAACCTTCCTAAACCCGAGTCTCCCCCTGAGACCTCTTCTCTTTCCAACATCAATCGACCCATTCAGATTAAAAAAGCTACACATATATAGAGAGAGAACCCCATTACAAAATATGCCACATGGGCTAGATTTGATCAATAGATAAGAGACCATATCCTACTTGACTTCTAAAACATATGAGTTTTTGTAGGGATTTTTATGTTTTAACAGAATTTGAAGAAAAATAGGAGTCTTCTATCATATATGAGCTCAAAAAAATTCTGTTGGTGAACCTCATCGAATTCAACCAACTGCTAAATGTGCTAGACTGTTGTTGTGATTTTTCCACGTGGATGCTAACCTGGTTGACCATGCTGAAATGCCTTCCTGAAAAATAGAAGTCCTTTTTCTGATGATGTGGACACCCTAATGACCTATATCCCATCTAGCTTCCTCGTTGTCTGATGCCCAATCAAAACTGTATAATTCAGAGAAACAAAGTTTGACAGTTTCGTAGAAAAAATTGGTAGCAAATTACAAAAAAACACCTTTCTTCTACCCATATGATCTTTCTGCAAGTTATGCAGTCTTCATCAATGTATTTTAGCTAAAATCATGCAATTCTAACTTCCTTATCTGATATTTTCACTTTCTTTCAACTCCATGAAAAGATACACCAATTCCGTAGCAGATATCCAAGTTAGCTATGGAGAGTTGCTACGAAACTCTAAAATTTTTGAGTTTTTGATTTTTCATGATTTATTCTGCCTCCTTGTCATTCTTAATAGCCTTTTCAACCATTTATATTATTGAAAGTAGTGGTTAAAGATAGTATAAGAAAAAATGAGGAATTTACCATATTCAAGGAGTGGCATCTACTTTAGAAAAAATATTGAGATTTCTATTTAAGAGCTCAACTTTGATCATTTCAATTTGAGTTTCTAATGCTTTGACTTGTCTCTACAATTTATTCCTATCTACCTACAACCAACTGTTCCTTTTATACATTCTCTTTAACATCCTGTGCAAAGGTAGATTCCTCTTCACCATCCTTCTTGCTTTTTCACAGAGACTCCTTTATATTGTTTCTTCTGCGTCATGGATGCAACACGTGAAGAGCTCCTTCTTGCCACCTGTAATTTTACCTAAGGACAACTAGACATATCTATGAAAACAAAAGAAACTCTAAAAGGAAAAATATGGAAAATGTGTTGTGCAGTGTGAACATTTGGGAAAAATAAAAAAGGTGAATTAAGACACATAATCATAATCCTTCGAGACTCTAACCCATGAATTTTTTAAAAATAGATCATTACTAATCAGTAGGTTTTCACAGCGAAATAGGTGGAAGAAGTGACAAATTATTTGCAGAAGTTTCAGGAACTTTTGTAGCAAATACTATGTTTTCATAACTAGAGCTGCTACAAAATTTTATAAGTGGCTAAAAAATAATTATGATCAAGTGAACACGACTGTAATATCCCCAAATTGGGATTGCTAGAAAAGCATGCTTGAAAAATGAATTTTTCAGGAATGTATGCTACAAAAAACAATATTATCCCTTGGATCTCTTATATTTGATAATCTAAGATCCAAATCTAAGAGGAAATCAGAAACCAAGCAAACTAGGTGAGATAAACAAGCCTCTCACACTTAGAATGGCTAGAAAATGCCCAATAATGGGACTGCAACATTAATTAAATCCAATGTTGGAGTAGTAGAACTCTATTAACTCATTAAATGTGTCAAGAAACACATTATCATCAGTTTATTTTACAACAACAACTTCTTCTTCATTTTAAGATCCAAAAAGTAGGGAAAAGCAACAAATTGAGCCCTAAAAAGGTGAATTTCAGAGATCTGCATAAAAATAGAGGAAAATTATGGTTGTATCCCTTAGAATAGGTTATAGGGGACTCACATATCAAATTTCAGCTAAAAAAATCATTCCAGCTAAGTTAAACAGGTCTCCCACTCCTGACATGGCTAGAAAAGGCTCAATCCCCATGGCTTAGCTAATGCAGAATTTACTAAAGCTTTCACAACATATTTTTCATAGGTTTTATGATGAAATATGATGGAATATGTATGCATACATGTTATTACATCATATCATGGAGTTTATTTCTCAGATCATGAGAAAAATGGAGAATAGATGAAGAAATCCTCAAGAATGAGGTGTTGCAACACTTTATTTCACTGCAACAAGAATATAGAGCGAACATTTCAGGGGCTGTAGCAGCTTTAAATTACATATCAGATCTAAGATATATCTGTGCACAAAATATCAGATCTATAATAGATCGATACACTATATTGTCTTTACTTTACATTCCCCTTGGGGATTTCAGCAATACATGAAAGAATAGGAGTAGATTTGAGTTTTATTGCAACAGATCTGTAGAATGATTTAGAAATTCTGAAGTATATGCAGCAATGAATCATATATAAAACATAGATGGATTGGTTGGCCAATCCAAGGATCACCACAATGCAAGGAAGACTCCTTTACACCGGAGATCACTTCTCCAACTGAATGCCGGAATACTTTGAAACTCTGTAACTAGAAATAACGCAATACAAGAGGGAAAAATACGCTAGAAACTTGAATAAAAAATTGGCTTGATGCCAAGATCAAGAGCTGAAGCCCAAACTACTAATACACTCTTCCAGGAGGTTAAAAGACACACTCACTGAGAAGAGGTACTAGTACAATCTAGATCTGAGCAGATCTAGTGTTTCCACTTGCTGCAGCTCACTGAAACAAGTAAATCACATAATATTTACACTGTATAAGGGAGATGGAGCTTGGCCATATGCCTGATAGTGAAAGAGAAATAAAATTCCCTCCAAGAGCTACTCAATGGAATGAGAGAGAATTCCTAAACAGGAAATCCTCACAATTCTCTGCTGAACAGCCAAGAGAATGAGATATGTCTAAGAAGAAAATATACTCTGAAAATATAATATCATGAAAAACCCTCTCTTGAGCCTTCCCCTTCCTTTTATAAGATGAGAGCTTTGGCAAACCCTAAACCACCTTTATGAATTATCTCCTTTCACATGAGGGCCTCCTTCTAGAACTGCGTTGTCCCTCCATGAGGTACATTGTATCTAGATAGTGCTGTGATTTGGTCCTGTTGACCCAGTCAATCTCCTCAACCCTTGTTCACATGCAAGTGTATTTTATTATAACAACCCTGATTTTCCTCTGTTCACATTGGGCATTGATTTGTTTGGATATCTTAGGAGTTTTTATGTTCTCCTTTACATTTTATTCAGTAATTAAGAAAATTAACACAAAATGAAATATTCCTATTACCTTGGGCTAATTAGGAATATTACAGTCCTCCCCCCCAAAAATTTTTCTTGTCCTCAAGAAAATGCAAGGACGGAACTGAAATGGATTGGGAAAGCATCTTTTCCCAAGCAATCACCCATACAAAATGAGTCATCTCCCACCATGGCAACTCCAGAAAATTTTCCTCCACCTTGAGCTCCTGCAAAGAAGGTGGGCTGAAAAACTGAACATGTTAAACATAGGTGCCTACCCCATGCTGTCATCCTCTCCACTTAAGATAAGTTTGGAGTGTTTGCTGATCCTGGGCTGCAATGATGTTGCCTTCAAGAGGCAAGATGAAGACTAGATCTCTAAAGATCTCCTCCCCAACATTGTGAATCAAGCTGGCCCAAACCATTCCATATGTGATGGATGGGAAATCATCACCATATGGTATATCACCAAAATCATGGCCCACCCCATAAATAAACAAGTGTTTGGCTGTGGTGGCCATATCTCCTCTCACGTTCCCATTAGAACATGCAATGCAGAAAATGTGGGAATCCTCTTCCCCAAAGAACACATCTAGCAAATGTGTTTCCTCTCCAATCATGCTCCTCACAAATCAAGACCAACATCAGTAATTGGGACCATGATTAGCATCAAGGAAAAGAACATACTGAAGGCTTCGTATGGTGCAAGAAGGTACCAATAGTCTCCTATGAAGTTACAGTGCAGTTTTTCCAACCGCAGCTTCAGAAAATGACAAGGCAAGTGGTTGCTGGAAACATGGTGGTCTATGTATGTTATTTCATTTACTAATGAATAGGAGATGGATGCATAAAAAAAATGAACGTACATTAAGTAATATAACACTTTCCCATGGCCATATAAGAGATGGCTATCTCCATCATACAATTTGGCCCAGTGTTGACCATGGAGCTCAATGGAAAGCTTGGCCTCTTGTGGAGCAATGCACTGCATAAAAATGGTAAGAGTATGTAGATCACTAAATGCAACAACAAGATCCTTACCATGTGCTAAGAGCAAGATCATGATAGGGTCCATAAAAAAATACTTCATAAGGATATGACATACTCTCATGAAGAGAAATGAATCATGTGCTGCATGAGGATCCTTCCTCTTGTACTTGGAAATCCAAGCCAAGAAGAACATAACACGGCAATAGATGTCTCCATCCATTACTCCATGTTTCTCACCTCCTCCTTGTCCATCAAGTGCACCAAGAGTGGAATGATCCTGGGAACACTCCATCCAGAAGTTCATGCTCCAAAGTGACAGCGTTGTTGGCCCATGCAAATAGGCTCCTACCAATACATAGATCCTTTCTTTGACATTTTCATTGTCAAATACATTTTCCATAATGTTGCTACAAACAAGAAGTTCCTTCAGGATTTGAAGTACTTCCAGATCATCCAAGGCTAAGGAGATAATTCCATCTCCTCCTCCTGCAACATCATGAAATGTGTGAGAGCAACTTTGCTCTTGCATCTCCTAAGAACATCCAAAGCAACAAAAGATTTTGCTGCTTCCCCATACCTCCATCATATAAATCATGTAGTGAAAACACAGTGATTGATATGAAGTAATTCATATCAACACAATGTGCCCATACTCCTTGCTGCTCAATGATGCAAGTATCCTACCACACATCTTTCCTCCACATACCTTTAGAAGAGGATGATGGCCAAAATCTTTCAGAAGTAACCAGTGCAGCCAAGCCTCCTGCTGCCCGGTATCATAAAATTGCAAGTAGCTCACCAGCTTCTTGCTCTCCATCCATATCCACTCTACCAACTGTGGATTTCTCCTTTCATCCTTAATCTTGGTACTCCTCCCATGAGGGCTACCATCTTCCCATTTCAAATTTTTGTCTTTTCATTTCATGGGATATTGAAATGAAATTTTCCCAAGGATCAATGTGATCGCATAAGGATCCAAATAGGTGGTAGGAAAAAAACTCCCATAATGATGTGTGTAGCTTAAGGAGTGTCCAACACAAACATGAGAGGTTATCCATCCGAAGATGTCCCCCATCATCTATCTGTTCCTCCTTGAATCCATGAAGATCCAAGTGTGAGAAGGAAAGAGCCTCCTCTGACTGTTGAAGAACTTTGCACTCCATAAAATGTTGAAGTGCACCTTTCATGGGATATCTTGATGAGACCTCCTCCTCATTCATGGTCTTTAAAAACCAGTGAGGCCTTAGAATGCTGCAGGTAGAACTTTCTCTTTGCGCTGAGGAGTGCTCATTGAGAAAGTGTCATCTAGAAAGGGGAAAGGGTTTCTCACTTCAAGATGTCTACTATCTACCATTTCTTCCTCCTTTGCTTCATGAATGGAGCTGTCATGTGAATGCTCCCATAAGTCATGGGTCCTCTTTTTCTTCATCATTGCCTTTGCCCAGCGCAGTGCAACTCTGTTGCTCTAGATCAGCAGCATGCAAAGATGTAGATCCCTCTTCCTCTAGCTAAATGAACTGAGGTAAATCTAGAGTCTCCTTGGAGGCTCTAGATTTATCTTTGTATTCACTTAGAATCTTATATTACAAGTTTCCTCTATGTCTCTTGTCTTCTCCTCTCTGAGAATAGGAAGTGCATGGCTCTTCCTCTTCTTGAAACCCTCTAGGAATTTCACTGCGACTCTTCATCTACTTAACCTCCTAGGGGAGGTCCTTTCTGGATCTAAAAATTAATGAGAGAAATCCCATATTCTTCATCATTCTGATATTCTTTTATCTTCTTGGGCTGATACTCACAGGTTGAGCCAAGAAAGATGCTTTGATACCACTGTAATATCCCCAAATTGGGATTGCCAGAAAAGCATGCCTGAAAAATGAATTTTTCAGGAATGTATGCTAAAAAAAAAAAGGTTATCCCTTGTATCTCTTAGATATAATAATATAAGATCCAAATACAGGAGCAAATCATAAACCAAGCAAACTAGGTGAGATAAACAAGCCCCTCACACCTAGAATGGATGGAAAATGCCCAATAATGGGACTGCAACATTAAGTAAATCCAATGTTGGAGTAGCAGAACTATATTCACTCATGAAATGTGTCAAGAAATACATTATCATTAGTTGATGTTACAACAACAACTTCTTCTTCATTTTAAGATCCAAAAAGTAGGGAAAAACAACAAATTGAGCCCTAAAAAGGTGAAATTCAGAAATTTGTGTAAAAACAGAGGAAAATGATAGTTGTATACCTTATAATAGGTTATAGGGGACTCACATATCAAATTATAGCTAAAAAAAAATCATTCTAGCTAAGTTAAATAGGTCTCCCACTCCCGACATGGCTAGAAAAGGCTCAATCCCCATGGCTTAGCTAATGCAGAATTTAATGAAGCTTTCACAACGTATTTTTCAGAGGATTTATGATGAAATATGATGTAATATGCATCCATACATGGTATTACATCAGATCATGGAGTTTATTGCTCAGATCATGAGAAAAATGGAGAATAGATGAAGAAACCCTCAAGAATGAGGTGCCGGAACACTTTATTTCTCTGCAACAAGAATATACAACGTAAATTTCAGGGGCTGTAGCGGATTTACATTACATATCAGATATAATATATATATGTGCACAAAATATCAGATCTATAATAGATCGGTACACTAGATTGTCTTTACTTTACATTCCCCTTGGGGATTTCAACAATACATGAAAGAATAGGGGTAGACCTAAGTTTTACTATAGCAGATCTTCAACTCTGTAACTGGAAATAACGCAAGTCATATCAGCACAATGTGCCCATACTCCCTGCTGCTCAATTATGCAATTATCCTGCCACACATCTTTCCTCCACATACCTTTAGAAAGAGGATGATGGCCAAACTCTTTCAGAAGTAACCAACACAGCCAAGCCTCCTACTGCCCGATATCATAAACTTGCAAGTAGCTCACCAACTTCTTGCTCTCCATCGACACCCACTCAGCCAATTGTGGATGTCTCATTTCATCCTTAATCTTGGTACTCCTCCCATGAGGGCTACCAT
The DNA here is from genome assembly GCA_034641835.2 of Pinus albicaulis. Classification (NCBI taxonomy): domain Eukaryota; kingdom Viridiplantae; phylum Streptophyta; class Pinopsida; order Pinales; family Pinaceae; genus Pinus; species Pinus albicaulis. The sequence goes on from CM076570.1 coordinate 917,018,792, forward strand.
CTTCCCAATTCAAATTTCTGTCTTTGGATTTCATGGGATATTGAAATGAAATTTTCCCAAGGATCAATGTGATCCCATAAGGATCCAAATAGGTGGTAGGAAAAAACCTCCTATCATGATGTGTGTGGCTCAAGGAGTGTCCAACACAAACATGAGATATTTTATCCATCTGAAGATGTACCCCATCATTTATCTATTCCTCCTTGAATCCATGAAGATCCAAGTGTGAGAAGGAAATAGCCTCCTCAGACTGTTGAAGAACTTTGCACTCCATGAAATGTTGAAGTGCACCTTTCATGGGATATCTTGATGAGACCTCCTCCTCATGCATGGTCTTCCAAAACCAGTGATGCCTTAGAACTACTGTAGGTAGAAGTTTCTCTTTGAGCTAGGGAGTGCTCATTGAGAAAGTGTCATCTAGAAAGGAGAGAGGGTTTCTCACTTCAAGATGTCTACTATCTACCATTTCTTCCTCCTTTGCTTCATGAATGGAGCTTTAATGTGAATGCTCCCATAAGGCATGGGTCCTCTTTTCTTCATCATTTCCTTTGCACATCACAGTGCAACTTTGTTTCTCTAGATCAGCAGCATGCAAATATGTATATCCCTCTTCCTCTAGCTGAATGAACTGAGGTAAAGCTAGGGTCTCCTTGGAGGCTCTAGATTTAGCTTTGTATTTACTTAGAATCTTAGATTACAAGTGTCCTCTTTGTCTCTTGTCTTCTCCTCTATGAGAATAGGAAGTGCATGGCTCTTCCTCTTCTTGAAACCCTCTAGGAGTTTCACTGCAACTCTTCATCTGCTTAACCTCCTGGGGGAGGTCCTTTCTTGATCTAAAAAATTATGAGAGAAATATCATATTCTTCATCATTCTGATCTTCGTTTATCTTCTTGGGCTGAGACTCACAGGCTGAGCCAAGAAAGATGCTTCGATACCACTGTAATATCCCCAAATTGGGATTGCTAGCAAAGCATACCTGAAAAATGCATTTTTCAGGAATTTACACAATAGAAAATAATATTATCCCTTGGATCTCTTAGATATGATAATATAAGATCCAAATCCAAGAGGAAATCAGAAACCAAGCAAACTAAGTGAGATAAACAAGCCTCTCACACCTAGAATGGCTGGAAAATGCCCAATAATGGGACTGCAACATTAAGTAAATCCAATGCTGGAGTAGCAGCATTCTATTCACTCATGAAATGTGTAAATAAGCACATTATCATCAGTTTATGTTACAGAAACAACTTCTTCCTCATTTTAAGATCCAAAAAATAGGGAAAAGCCACAAATTGAGCCCTAAAAAGGTGAATTTCAGATATCTGCATAGAAACAGAGGAAAATTTTGGTTGGATCCCTTAGAATAGGTTATAGGGGACTCACATATCAAATTTCAACAAAAAAAATCATTATAGCTAAGTTAAACAGGTCTCCCACTCCCGACATGGCTAGAAAAGGCTCAAGCCCCACGGCTTAGCTAATGCAGAATTTACTGAAGCTTTCACAGCATCATTTTCAGAGGGTTTATGATAAAATATGATGGAATATGCATGCATACATGGTATTACATCATATCATGGAGTTTATTTCTCAGATCATGAGAAAAATGGAGAATAGATGAAGAAACCCTCAAGAATGAGGTGCTGCAACACTTTATTTCTCTGCAACAAGAATATACAATGTAATTTTTAGGGGCTGTAGCAGCTTTAAATTAGATATCATATCTAATATAGATCTATTCACAAAATATCAGATCTATAACTGATCGGTACACTTGATTGTCTTTACTTTACATTCCCCTTGGGGATTTCAGCAATACATGAAAGAATAGGAGTAGATCTAAGTTTTACTATAGTAGATCTGCAGAATGATTCAGAAATTATAAAGTATATGAAGAAATGAATCAGATATGAAACATACATGGATTGGTTGGCCAATCCATGGATCACCACAGTGTAAGGAAGAATCCTTTACACCAGAGATCACTTCTCCAACTGAATGTCGGAATACCCTGCAACTCTGCAACTGGAAATAATGCAGTCCAAGAGGGTAAACTGCGCTAGAAAATTGAAGCACAAATTGGCCTGATGCCAAGATCAAGAACTAAAGCCCAAACTACTAATACACTCTTCCAGGAGGTTAAAAGACACACTCACTGAGAAGAGGTACTAGTACAATCTAGTGTTTCCACTTGCTGTAGCTCACTGAAAAATGTAAATCACACAGGATGTAAGTTGTCTAAGGGAGATGGATCTTGGCCATATGCCTAATAGTGGAAGAGAAATACAATGCCCTCCAAGAGATACTCAATGGAAGGAGAGATAATTCCTAAACAGGAAATCCTCACAATTCTCTGCTAAACAGCCAAGAGAATGAGATATGTCTAAGAAGACAATATAATCTAAAAATATAATATCATGAACAACCCTCTCTTGAGCCTTCCCCTTCCTTTTATAAGATGAGAGCTTTGGCAAACCCTAAACCACTTTGATGAATGATCTCCTTTCACATGAGGGCCTCCTTCTAGAACTGCATTGTCCCTCCATGAGGTACATTGTATCTAGATAGTGCTGTGATTTGGTCATGTTGACCAGTCAATCTCCTCAACCCTTGTTCACATGCAAGTGTATTTTATTTTAACAACCCTGATTTGCCTTTGTTCACATTGGGCATTGATTTATTTGGATGTCTTTAGGAGTTTTTATGTTCTCCTTTACATTTTATTCATCAATTAAGAAAATTAACACAAAATGAAATATTCCTATTAGCTTGGGCTAATTAGGAATATTACACCGACTTAGATAGATGTTTGGATTTTAACCTTTATGATTGATCCCATTTAAACTCCAATTGACCCTACATAATGACAATATAACCAAATGACACTTTGTACATGAAATTTTATTTTGAGAAAATTTAAAACCCTAGCTAATTTTACCAATTGACTCAAAAAAATATTATATTTCTAAGTGTTATCATGGATAACATATCGTATGTAAATGACGAGGAAGAAGAGTCAGGATGAAATATAATGGGGAAGGTACAAAGGACAAATAAGAGACCTACAAGCCACGTGATATGGCAGAAGAGGAGCCCACAAAAAGTGATGAGTTAACCCCAAAATTCAGATCTCAGATGGATTTAAAAGGCATAATTAGTGAGTATCCCAGGGAAAAACCTCTAGGCAATGTGTTAAGAAAATAAATGAGGGTGTAGTTTAATTAAAATAAGGTCTTATTAACGTGAAAAACCCCAAAACTTCAGTTTATTTGTATTATACTCAGTTGTGGTGGTTCTCGCCTTGGGAATTATTATATAGTTTATTAAAACAATACATAAAATTAACCCCTAAACTAAAAAATGTATATAAAAATATAAAATCAAAGGGTTTATTGAGTTTTTAAAAGAAATTTGAAGGAAAATTTATGTGTAAAAAAATTAAAGTTTTCCCATTTTTATTATGATACTAGTATAAAATGAGAAGTTGTTGTTTTCCACAACAATTTGTTAACACGAGTTACACACCATAATAGAAATGCATAATCAATGTATCATAAATGACACACTTAAGTGATGCATTCAATAAACACACATAAGGGATGATGCACCATCTTAATTCACACACATGTGCGTGCACCGTAGCTTGCAACACATAATAAATGCTTAAAATGATACAAATAAGTGATGCACCTTAAGTAACACACTTTATTAATACACTCAAGCACTAATACATGTACATAATCAACACACTAGAATGAATACACATAAGCATTGTTGGGCTTCAAATATGCTTATGTTTTCATCATGCAATATCACCGTTCATACCCTAAAAACTCTTGGGTTTTACTCCTCTTGGTTTTTACTCTGTTCCATACCCTAATTCCATAATTTTTCATCAAATATGCTCTATGGTTAGTTATCATTAGTTCTCTTAGATTTTCTATGATTAAAGATGATTATGCCCTGATTTACTAATGACGGTTTTTCTAAGTTCATTTGTCACATTTCCATAGCCGAAATTTACCTTACCTCTTTACACCTCTTTTATATTTATTTATTTACCATACCTCTTTTATAAATATTGTATTTTTCCCATGGTATTTGTCCCATGGTATCAATAATATTTTGTCCCATGGTATTTGGCTCATAGGCTTCACCTAGTTTTTGTAAATATAGAGATTTATGGAGTAAATATAAAAACAGGTTTTATTTATTTACCATACTTCTAGTTTATTTGTATTTTTATTTATTCACCATACCTAGGGAGTAATAATAAAAAGAGGTTTTATTTACTTACCATAACTCTAGTTTATTTGTATTTTTATTTATTTACAATATCTCATAAAGAGGTTTTATTTATTTACCATAGCTCTAGTTTATTTGTATTTTTATATATTTACCATATCTTTTTTTAGTGTTGGTAAATCTCTTCATATTTTAAATATATATTGTTTAATTTGTTTTTTAATGGATTTTTAATTGTTTATTTATATGGTAATCTAAGTGATTGTTTAAGCTGACATTATTTAGATTTTAATTTTTAATTTTTTTTAGTTTTTATTTTAATGGGCCTCTCTCTGCAATTATTATTATTTATTTTTTTTAATATGATTTTGTATGGTTTTATTATTTTGTTTTTATGTGGTTATTTTTGAAAATTAGGTATATTAAAGTTTACTAAGTATATATGTAATATTTAATGTGTTTGGAGTATGTTGTAAAATTGTTTTTTTGTTTGTTTGTTAAGATCTCGTATTTGTTAGATGTAAGGAAACAAGTTAATGGTACAAGATCTAGAGGCATTTGGCATAATTGAAAGCCCGTACATGTACAAACTACATGTCAGTAATTCTATGTGGCATGGTTTTCCTTGAATAATGATGATGAGTTAGCTCGATTTAGCAGATAGTAGCCAATGATGGTTGTCCTCATTGCTGGTTTAACGACTAAGTTATGATGGGTATTCCCAATATGTTTAAGAAAAATGTAACATTTAAGTGGATATGTAACTTTTGTGTGATATAGGTTAATCATATTATTTATATATATTTAGTAAGGTCTATGTTTATAAGGAATATTAAAAGAGATTAAGAATTTAAATTAAAATTAAAATAAAAAACGTTATTAAAAAATAATAATTAAGTATAGTTTAGTAATTTGGTTTAACTAGTTATGTATTTTAAGTTTTAAGTAAAGGGTTCTAGAGTTCATTCTCTTATCTTATTGTCTCTATTATATGTCTTTGTTAACATTAAGTATTATCCACAAATTGGAGGAAGTTTTTGGGTTTTCTATATGAAGTTTTACACACACATACACAGAGCTAGGTGAGGTAACTTTAGTAGTTAAGAGCTTCAAACTTCATCAAAGAGGTTTTGGAGTCAATTCCTCATGATACATGTCTCTATTGCATGAATCACTTGATATCCCTCTGTTAGAATTGGCAACTATGGTCAAATTCCACGTTGGACAACTCATTTGATGGAGATGACGATTGCACTGAATTCCTCTTTTCGAGTGGACCAAAATAGACCTAAATATGTGTATATTTTATCACATTTTCCCTAAAAAAAGGTGGACACCCTTGGAAGGCTGTAAATACAAATGACCTCTACCTAATTTGGAGATCATCATGAGAAATTATTCTATTCTCTTTCTTGGTTTTGACTTGCATAGGTTTGAGGCTCGCTCACGAAGAATTGATTCGCACAAAGGAGAAATTATAGGGTCTGAAGTTTGCACATGCTTCTAGGGTTTTTGGGTCATAGTCACAGGCTTGTGAAAGACATAATTTGACTATAGTTGTAGACTTGTAGACTCAAGGGAGCGATTGGAGCTTCCCAATCACACACACAACATGTCCTCCATGTGATCGACTTCTAGGGTCTGGTATTTTTCAGTTATCTAAATTTTTCACTCATTGACCGCAGTGTTCAACAGTTGACCACAGACAACGGCAGTTCATTACAGGCTTTAGAATCATGGTTTTGAGTATAAGCATGATTGGATTCATCTCATAGATATTGATTAATTTTTTTTTTTTGTTGGATAGTTTTATTGATGAATATATGGATCATTGTACTCTCTTTTGCTAAATCATTCAATTACAATCTAATAATAAGAAGAATTTGAAAGGGTTTTCCCCATATTGGGTTTTTCCCTAGTTTGTGACCAATCATAGTGTCTTTATGTGTGAACGCTTTTCTTCTATTGTTCCTTTATGTTCCATTGCATTGATGATGATGATATTTTTCTTTCAACATAGTAGCATATGCTGCTGAATAATGTAATGATGCTATGGGGTGAATTTGATTTGTAAATAAAAAATGCAATTATCAAAGAAAATAACAATATAGCCCTAAGAAAAATTAACATGGTATCATAGTTTTACTGAAGAAAATTCATGGATATCACCCTTATGATTACACCATTGATGGAAGCAAGAGAGGATGGAGGAGACCTAAGATAAATCTAGGGTTTGAAGGGAACCCTAGGAAATTCGATTATTAGGGTGTGATGAATATTATGAGGTTAGGGTTTGAGAGAAACCCTAGTTTATGGAAAATATTTCATATATGAAATATAGAAACCCTAGCATGGTCAATGTGAAGATTCTTAAGTACTTGTATTAGAATTCATGAAGCCCTAGATGGGATAGTATCTAGTAGTCCTGGTTGTTGATAAAGTTGATTGAAATAGTGAAGGAAGCATTTTCATATAGATAATGGAAAATTATGGCTCTTGAAGGATGGTTCAAGAGGGAGATGATCACCTTTCAATGAAGATAAGTATTTTTTTGATTTATTACCTTTTTTAAGACTTATGGGTCTAATTATTGTTTTGATCATTTGGATGCTTCTAACTTCTTGATGAGATATGATAAGTAAATCCTTCCTAAGGATCATCTAAGATGCAGGGAAGATGGCTATTACAGAAAGAGAAGAACTAGTGTCAAAGAAGGTAAAGAGGCACCTGATAAAAAGGTGACAAAGTTCTACAATATTCTTATGAAAAATAAGAAGGTGCATAGGTATTCATGGTATATTACAAGGTAATCATGGTATATTGTTTCAATGTTATGATTTAGCTGTAATATTGAATGGCAAGGTAACCCTTAAGGTATGATGAGAATTTCTACTTCACAAATGGCTCATGCATATGAAAATGATTTTTATTTATGATTCTTATGATGAAATGGTTATCTTGGTATTGAACAAGTATATTAGTTCTTAAAAATTATGATATTCTTGTTTCTATGAAGTTATTTAATATTGATATTTGATATATTGGTATACTTGATGTTTGGCTATCACCTATCATTTCAGATATCTTGATTCCATAAAGAAGGTTAACTCCTTGATTATAATAAATGGTAACTTGATACTATTGATATTGTTTATGAAAATCATGGTAGCCATGACGATAGAAGTGTAACAATGAGATTGACATTAAAGATATTTTTTTGACCGTGGTTATGTTTTTATGTGATTAGTAATTATGGAATATGATAAAATTGAATGCCCTGACTTGATGGATTGAACTATGTGACAAATAAGTAATGTTGTGATCATGATTCTTGAAGTAAACTCCTATTAGTTGTTTAACACTAACCCTTGATGAAATATTGATGGCTTGATGTAATGGTAAAGTAGTTGATGCTATCATATATGACCATGAAAAATATGTCATATAGTATAACTTTATGATCTAACAGATCTACTGATACAAGAAAATATTATAGTCAGGTTGAAGACTTGAATGAAGATTACTGAAGTTTCTTCCCATTCAAAGGGAGAATCTCTCCATAATATCCATACTCATATCATAATTTGCATTATATGTATATTCTTTATTGTTGAAGTATGAATAATGGAAATGAATAGTCAAATATTTTATATTGTTGATCTATAGAAATGTTCTCATCTAAGAAAGATATTTTTACATTACTCCAAGCCTTAGTCACATGTAAGAAGGCTTACAGGTGTGACTGTAGCTTCTTAGCTGCACGAAAGTAAGCTCAAGGGTGTTATTGTAGTCTCTTAATCACACGGAGGAATAACTATGGGTACGTCTATGCCTATAAGACACAAGAGTGAATTTTTGTGCATAAAATCAGAAGTTGATCTAAAGGATGAAAATCCTACAGACATGGAGCAGACAACAAAAAGTGTTATGAGTAGGGAAGGTTGAATTTTTGAGTACTTACTATAATGTGAATATGTTGACTAAAATTTTGTTTGCAATAAAATGGAATATGCATATCAATATGTCATTATGATTTAACCATTGAGACTTGTGTATGATGGCATTTGATAATAGTTGCAAGGATTTGACTAGATTTGGCTGATTGATATAGATAAGCAGTGTTTGGATTTTTGACATATTGCTTGATAATGATTTATAACTTTGAATTGATGATTGATATATGTTTTGAGCTATAGATCTCAATATGACAACAAATTTTGGATTTGACCTCATGTCTAATGAGTTGATTTGACGACTGGTGATTTGCCTTAATAACAATGTTATATGGGCATAGTTTCTTTCAATGAATTTTAGTGACTCATATTGGTATTGTGTGTTGACATCATTAGCTTTGACTGACATCATTAGATTTGACTCAATAATTGAATTAATGATAATTGTGATTCAGTATGAAGTAATCTCACAATAAATGGAGGGAAGCTTCATGACTTATCATGAGAATGAATTGATTAAGTTTGGATTGATATAGCTTGGTAGATGACAACCTGTTGGAAGATAATAGATAAAGTCATAACTTGATATTTGGATGTAAGCTCTACTTGTCACTTGGTCCAAAGAATTTGTTACAATGATATTGACGATTTTGATATTAGTTCAGATTTGGCATCTAAACTTTGATAAGTTGACTTAGCTGATTTGATTAAATAATATTGATTTATGTAAGGTTGAGAATGTTGGTTTGGTAAAGTTTTATGTTTACATAAATCATTGCTCAAAGCAATTTGCCTAATCTAGATATGTCTGAATTGACAATTATCTGGTGAATGTGTCGATCTAAACCTCTACTTCAAAAGGGGTCCAAGGTATGTCTTTGAATTTGGTTTTATATACTAGTGGTCTACTCTTGAAAGGTAATGAGCCTTTGTGATGAAAGAGGGAGTTTGCTTTTGAAGCTTGAAATAATGAATCATGGAATGATGAATTGATTTATGAATTTTTGAAATGAAAACATATATTGCAAATATATTGAAGAATTTTTGGAAAGTAAAAAAAAAATAATGCAAATCCTTGGACACTCCGATCAAATTTCAAGAAGTTATGAAGAGACTACCTCGATGTATTGATGATGATTGGGAATTTTATTGATAGGATGAGCACATCTGAGTGTTGCCTTAGTATGAGATCCACCATGCTGTTTTTGGATGAAAGGTTTGTATCTTTAAGCATGACCAAGGTTGAGTACGATGTTCCTAGCATGGCTAGTTATGAGGTAGGATGAAGAAGCTTTGTGGAGAGTTATTTGAATAGGTTCTTGATATGACATGGATACATTGTGATGAAAAAAAGTGCGAACCAATTGGAAAACAATCTCGTTTTTAGACAAGATTGAGACACCTTCAGACATATTGAGACAATGTTGTTGTATGATACAATCTTAGGCTTGTGGTTAGTACCTCCTTGAGAGGGAGGATGATTATGGTATCCTTTTTATGATATATATATTTTTGTTCTAATATGATGTTGATTTTATTTCCTATATGATCAGGAGATGATTTCTATTGAGACATGATGATTTCCAGATATGAGTATGATGATATGTTATTGATCTACAGAGAGCATCATCGATCAATGACACTGAGCCAACTATTCCTTCCCTTTTTGAGCTCCGAGGGTGTAGAATTGAGATGGAGCGCTCATGGGGTTGAGGGATATCTGGAAAAAAATGTATCACCCCTATTTTCTACCCATAGGGTTAGATATGTTTCTCCCATATCTTGGTCTTTACAGAGTGTACCCGAGTTGTCATCATACCCGCAAGCTAGACTTGTTGGGATTGTCCCTCCCTGTCTAGTCAAAATATTGAGGAGGCTTAGGGGTGTGTGATCCTTGCCTTTTAGTAAGTCAGGTATCTTTCCCAAGCTCAAATTATGATGCTAGTGTTCTACCACATGAATCGTGAGGATCATTGATGGGAAGATCAATAGAAAATAAGATGGGTTGATATGTGCTCCCCTATATCACTTATTTCTCGATATGTGGTCATATATTTTTAGCTCCCCTATGAGATTTCACGTTGAGACTAAGCTCCTTGACATAGAGATTTGATCTCAGATGTTGTTAGATATTGATCTAGGCTCTCTAATGCAGATGTAGGTGGTATATTTGACTCCCCGCTACTATTTATTAGATGGTAGAACTATGATCCATGCTAGCAGTGATTTCAAGTGGTAGTAGTGGCTCCATAATGGATAGATGGTGGTAGATTAGGTGTTAGCATAAATTATTAGCGCAAGGGTATGAAAATAGCTCACTTTAGTTGTGTGTGAAAAACTACCCTAACAACAAAGATGGATGCTTAACTTCCTTATATCTACCATATATAGTCGAAACAAACACTACAAAACCCTGATCTGTGCAGTAAAAGCAGTTAAAGAGTAAAAAGAAATAAAAATTTCTCCAAATATCCAATGGACAAGATAAGACATAAATAATTTTATATGTATTAACACCTGGGAAGGGAACAAAGAATGATGTTACCAATCCCCCTCAATGGGATGGGTTCTTGGTTGTCCTAAACACTTCAGATCCATAAGTTTCTCTCTCTCAATGGTATAGAAAACCCAAGATGTGTTGAACTCTATGGGAGCTCAAGAAGCAAGAAAATAGTAGCATCAATGAGAATGATCAAAGCATGATAATGAAAGTGATAAAATAAAGGAATGAATGGAAAACCATCCTATTTATAACAAAATATTAAGTTATCCTCGATAATGATGAACAATAAAATGTTATTAACCAAGATATAGATCTAACTACTTGGAATATTTTATTATATTATGTTGGAGGGAAAAGGAATTTAAATTGTTTAAATACCTTTATTTAGAATAATAAACAAAAAATGATTTATTTATCATTTCGAGGATTGGGTTAAGGAATAATTTAACAAATAATGATTTGTTTAACTATTTCAAGGTGATTTAGTCAAATTTAACAAGGAATAATAACTAATTAATGATTTAATTAATATTCCTAGAGAAAAATAAGAAAAATAATGAATTATCTAATTATTTCTGATAATTGGGTTAAATATGACCAGGAATATTATTTAAACAGTGGTTTAAATAGTTATTCCTAGAGGAAAATCAAATAAATAAGGATTTATTTAATTATTACTCGTGGGGTTTTCTGTTTGAACTAGAAATAACTTAATAAAATATGGTTTATTAGATTATTTCTTATAGTGAAAGCAATTTTACTATGGTAAAATTGGTCTTACATGGTGTACTTTGATCCATCTAAATGTAAATGGTTAGATGACCAAAAATTGGTGTAACAAAATTCCCCCAACGTGCGAGAATTAGGAGCTAATCGTATGACCGAAGTGCATTGTAAGAACACAATCACTAGACACCGAAGGGGAGTGAGAGAGAGAGAGAGAGAGATACATAGATGGAGTGAAGCGAGAGAGGACAATAATCGAGGTGGCGAGACCTACAAATGATATAAGTCTCTGTTAATTTTTGGATACTTGTTCTTAGTGAGTCAGGGGAGGCATACCTATGCCTGCCGAGATGACAAAGTACAAAGAATAATGGTGTGCTCGGTAAAATGGGACTGAGCTATAAATTACATTACATGCTGGCATAAAACGGGCCAGACAAAAACATAATGGATCCCACATATATACTATGCCTGGGACAACAACTAGGACTAAATACAATAATATTTGAGTACATGAGACATGATAACAACCAAAGAAGCCCTGAAAAATAGGAAAGGGCTCTGAAAATATGAATGGATCATCTGAGTGATACATGCATTCTATGGGCGCTGCAAGCGACTGGAACTAAACCCATCAAATATGCAGAGCTACGTTTGAGGGTGTAGCATAATATGAGGTCATCTAGGCATATGTGGGGCTACCTAAAGGGCCACCCCATCATGAGGTCTAAAACATCTAACACATACCAGGGAATCACTAGGACAATCTGCTCGATCACCAAACCATTAGGCTGAGTGGATGAGGGAAAATCAAGTCAAAGGGAAATGAAGGGTCCCTTTTCCTAATCCAAGGCACTAAACAAGAATGGAAGCTAGAACCAAGGTACACCACCCTCTAGACCTATCTTCTAGAATGAATGTGATGATGTCGACAGAAGGAGGTCTGCCATAGGGGATGCAATGAGGAATTGTTAAATAAGTCACGAGGGATCATAGTAAAGTGGCTGATGGACTGACACCAGGGATGATGATGGAATAGGGGATATTGAGTAGCGGACAAATGACTTCCCTTTTCAAAGCATAAAAAACATGGATGACCTAGCAGCGACTGACTCGACTCCTAAGGGGATAGTATGACTGGAGGCCAAAATGAAAGACATGAGAGAGGGACAATGAAAAAATGGATGGAATACTATAATATGAGGCAAAAGGACTCATGATACTCCATGAATGTGATGGTGACTCAATTCGGATGCTTTGATCAAGGGTGACTCGATGAGGCTGCCACACAGAATAGGCTCGGTAGGGACCATAAAAGCATGAGAAAAAGATGGTTACTCATGATGAAAATTGACACACACGTTGACAAGTATGAAGGAAAATTGGTTCCCCAAGTTCAAGCAGCACAAGTGAAAAAATCAAATTTTGAGAGGCAAAAAAGTGACCCTCCTTGGAAAAATGGCTTCTAGGTGAAGTATCAAATCACCAAAAACAAAAGGAGACTCATTTTAGAGCTTAGTGAGAAATTTCTAATGATGCTAATGTTCGTTAAACTGAGGTATGGTTTGGTCACAATTGGAGAAATAAAAATTAGGGTTTTTATTTTAATTGGGTTATTTCCATCCAATTTATTCATTTTCTAGTGGAGCTATGGTGTATTTGGAGAGGAGGAGAAGGCCCTTAATCTTGCGGAAATCATAATAGACAACCCGACTATTGGAATCAAGATCCGTTAGTTGCAGGTTGGTGGCTTAACCCTACTCTATCTTTTTAGTGGTTCAATTTTTCAGATTAGGTACCTAGAGCCTAGGAACAACACTTTTCCCATCCTCATGGCCGACTCGCACTTCCTCGGTCCTGTGCTGGACCTAGATCACAGTTTTTAGAGGGGAAAACTTTGAGCTCACAGGTACAGGGCTTGGAGACTGCGAGTTGGCCAAAAAGTCAGTTTTTTCCTGTTTTTGGCTGGGGACTGGGACTTGATATTTTGGGATGCAGTTTATATTTCTTTGAGTTGAAAAACATGATGGGTTTGTGCAGGTATGGCAGAGCTGAAGATCAACTGGAGAGAGGGGGATATGGATGCACTTCGTTCCAAGATCCAGGGGGATCAGGTGTTCCTAAAAGCACTTGCGAAGTATGAGGTTCTCAAGTTGGTTGATAACCCACTAATGAGGGCATGGGAGCCCTTGCTATCCAGGATAGTCAGCTACTAGGATCCAGAACATGAGGCCTTTATAGTGTAGAGGTATAGGATTAAGTTGACCATACATGACATCTACTTCTTGACCGGACTCTTGCCACTAGGGGTGGTGGGAAATATACCTCCAGTGTTACTGCGAGGGCAGAACATATCAGAGTTTGTGGAATGCCACTATGGACCAGATGTTCTAGGGGCATGACCATACCGATTAGTGATTTAGTGATACTAGAGACATGGGTTGTCACCGCACTAGTACTATGGATCCTGGGCAACTAGGCATTCCACCACATCATTAGGGGGAATAAGATGTTAGTTGAGAGTGTACTGAGTGGGACCTACTATGGGTGGGCCCAGATGATGCCGCCGTCGGTGAAATGACAACTATCGCTATGCAAGTGACAGGTGAACCATGAATTTTCTTTTGGTACAATTTTATGCTTGTTTTTCTTTGAGAAGATCCCCACACTTTGGATTCATGTGCAAATCCAAGATGGGGACTCTCGTGGGGCCCACGAGAGTCCAGGATGTGCCACTGGGGGTAGCTATTGTAGATAGGAGGAGGTTGAGGAGTCAGACAGGTGTTCCAACCTCAGTGCTCCGCGCATTGGGATTAGATGCCACTTTATATAGATGACTATCCATACATTGGTATGAACTTTTGCGGGGACCCTGAGTTGCCACTTCTACCGAGTGGAGAATGGGGACCAAATGGTAAGTGAAAGTTGCTATATATTATGATGCATTTTAATTTTTTTAGAATATGTGTGTGGTACTAATTTGTTAATTTTGGTATGCCAATATAACACCGGTGAAGCTGATAGGGTATATAGGATGACTTAGAGCACCAGGGGCTACAAATTCTAGTAGAGCGAGAGGAGATCAAAGACCTGAATTGGAGGCTCTACTAGAGGATGCCTACCATAGGTGCGAACTAATGCTAATTGACGTATCTCAACATAGATGGAATGACCTTGAGGACTGATACATTGAGGGATGCATTGGGCTACCCTCGGAGTGGTGAGGGATCATGTGGCACATGGCGATGGCTAGACATGATGCACAGGATATGCAGTCTGTAGGAGCCAAGCCATTGGCTTAGGACCCTCTAGATAGTGATGAGATGTAGGGGCTTGTGGTGCCCCCAGTTTTGATTTTGTAACATGCTATGGGAATGTTAGATGTATTAGATTAGTGGGCTCCAAAACATTTACGATACATATTATGGATATGCATATTTTTATATATGACGAGTATATGGTTTGCCATTTGTTTATGATTATTGTCTTGTCTTAAATGCATGTGATAAGTGCCAATTTAGAATATTGTTTGCAATGCTATATACATAGTGATTTTGGGTTCTAGGTACATGACTGAATGTAATGGTTTCAAATTCACACACTAAGAACTTCACTTGTAAATATCTTCTAAAAATGACATGGTTATTCACAAAATATACGCCATTCAATTGCATGACAAGCAGCAAGGAATATAAACAAACATGAAGATGAAGGATGCAATGATCAAGGGCATCGAATAAAAAACCTATCACTGCATCATATTCAGTCTGGTTATTGGTGGAAAATCCAATGCATACACCGTTAGAAAGAACTAATGAATGCACGGGGGTTAAAATGGCCCAAACTGCCGAGGTTAGATTATGGGAGAAGCGGATTCCACTGTAGGCATAGTCGATATATGATGTGGATGATGGATTCATCTGAAAGGTACCACAAGACAATACATGAGATGATGATGAATAATTCAAGCTACCCAAATGCATGACAGAAATAAAACACACATCTCAATGGGAGATGCCATGGACAAAATCTCTTAAGGTACAATGCATTGTGATGGCTAGGAAGGAGTTGGCCTTCAAAATCCCCTAGAAGGTATGCCCCCTTGTCCAAGTCATTAATAATGATGTAAGGTCCTAGCCATAATGAGTAAAAATTCCTATGACCAAGGACATCATGAGCCTAGTCATACACTAGAACAAGATCGACTTCGTGAAAGGTACAAGGGTCGAATTTTCTATCATATTGAGCTTGGGTGCCCTTATTGGCCGCTTCTATGGTTTGTAGTGAAACACTACTATCTTAGGAAGCATGTTCAAGCATGATACTTCTTTTTTCTAAAGGTTGGGTGTTGGGGATAAGTTTGACATCTAGGTGAAGGGAGGGGATTTCACACTCGATCGGTAAGATTTCCTCCTCGCCAAAAACAAGGTGGAAAGGAGTAAATCTGGTGGTGGTTTTAACGGAAGTTCTATAGGCCCACAAATTAGGGAAGAGCATAAGGGTGCTAGTTGGTTTTGTGCTTGTTCACCATTCATTGAAGCATAGTTTTAATGATTTTATTGACCGCTTCAACTTGAACATTACCTTGGGGATAATAGGAGGATGAATATTGGTGCTCAAAATCCAACATAGAGGATAGCTCACACCATATCTCATCTTCGATATGTCAGACATGGTTAGAGATCAATTTTTTTGGAACCATGAATTGGGTGAATTGGGCGACAAAATAGTTAAAGAAAAAGAGACCTACAGTAGCTGTCGTGTTATTGAACGTTGGCATGGCCTCAACCCATTTGATGAAATAGTCAACAACCACAATAATATACTTTTGGTTACCAGTATATGGAGGTCGAAACTCCATAAAGTCAATGGCCCACTAATAGAAGGGACTGAATGATATAACAAGATGGAGGGGAGTGTGTGGAGCTCGCAACTTTGGGGCAAAAAGTTGGCAATTGGAACAATGTTTCACTGCTTCAATTCAATCACCAAAGAGAGAAGGCCAAAAATACCTAGTGCGCATGATTTTATAGGTAGTAGCCAAACGAAGAGGTGGCCACCACAAGTGCCTCTATGGCAGGTATTAAGGACTTGCTCATCTTCAGCATGCATGAGGAAACGATGGAGGACGTAATCAACACCATGAAGATAGAGATCGTCACCAATGAGAAGATAGCGAGGGGCTTGGTGTTGTATACATCGTCGAGCATAATGATCAAGGTGAGAGGAGGAATTTTAGGTTAACAGGTAGATGATTATGTTGCCATACCAAGGGTGATCCGAAGTAATGGAAAACAAGTGCTCATCAGGTAAATCATCATTAAACGACAGATCTCGCGCACGAGTAGGCAATTTAGAAATGAGTTTAGCAAGGGAAAAACCTTTCTTACTCTTGGGTGTGACAAATTCAAGATCAAATTGTTGAAGGATAGCAATCCAATGAGCGTACTTCCTATTGATTATCTGTCAACTCAATAGGAAATCGATAGGGTTGGAATTAGTCACGACCTTGGTGGAACGCGTAAGGATATAATGACGAAGTTTTTGGAGCGATAACACAATGACCAACACCAATTTATCTTCATGAGAGTAGCACACAGGGGGACCCACAAGGTTCTTACTGACATAATATATAATATGTTCATTTCTAATGTCATCTTCCTAAATAAGGACCCCAATGACTGAATGGGTGGATGCTGAGATATACAAGAGGAAATCCCTCTCAAAGTTAGGAGGACTAATCAAGGGAGATAAAGTGAGAGAATGTTTTAGGGCATCAAAATACTATTGTTCATAGTCATCCCAAAAAAATGGAATGTTAGATCAAAGGAGTCTTATAAACCCATGCACAGTGGTGGCATAGTCAAGGACGAACCGACGAAGAAAGTTGGCTTTGCCTTAGAGGCTTTGTAACTAGTGCAAGGTACAAGGAATGGGAAACTCAAGAATGGCTTGAAATTTGAGAGGATCAAGTGTTATAACATATTTGGACACAATGAAGCCCAAAACATTACTGACGAGAATGCAAAATAAAGACTTCAACAGGTTTCAACAGATATTATACTTGTGACATCAGAGAAAAATGACACACAAATCATGAATGTGTTACGCCTGATGCCTAGAATGAGCAGTGAGGTTGTTGAGGTAGGCAAGGATAATATGATCTAGGTCATGGAAACAATATGACATGGCCCACTAGAAGGTGGCTACGAAATTCTTTAGGCCGAATGACATGACCCTATAAGAAAAAGCTCCCCACGAACTAATGAACACAATTTTTAACTAATCAGCATGACGAATAACAATTTGGTTATACCTGTAGAAACCATCCATAAATGATAGTACCTCATGCCCTACACACTCATCGATAATCTGTTCAATGAACCGTGTTGGGAAGTTTACTTTGGGGCAAGCTTTGTTCAGGTCATGAAAGTTAATGTAGAAACAGAAGGTGCCTTGTTTATTGAGAACAGGAACCGGGTTAGAGACCCAAGTGGTGTATTCAATGGGATAGATAAAACTAGTTTGGTTGAGCTTATCGATTTTATCTTTGATAGCCTCTCATCTAGAAGGATTAATGGGTCTCAAATTTTGATGGACAAGATTGGCATCAAGCCATGTATCAATATGGTGTTCGACAATGGTGGGATCAATTCTGGGCATCTCGGAATAGGACTAGGTGAAAACATAGTGGAATTCCTTGAATAACTTGGTGGAAGGCTCAATTTCTTCTGGGGTGCAATTTAAATTTAAATTTAATGCATCATTATTTATTAACATTACAATATATATAAATATGAAAGTAATAAATTCATATTTTTCTCTATCTAAAGAAAGGGTTAATCATGGTTGGTACACTTACGCTTTTGATATGGATTCCATTGATTTTATCAAAAAGTGTGAGTTAATCATTGTTGGTACACTTACACAATCATTGTGAGTTAAAGCTTCATGAACGTATTGAAACTTAATGACCTAATTATCATTGTGAGTTAAAACTTCGTGATCGTATTTAAATTATCTAATAATTATTTGCTATTTGTTCCATATCCATTATAACTTTCCATATCTATTATGCCTATCTTTTTAAGGACTCTGTATGTCTATCTAATGAATACCTACAATGAGTAGACATTATAAGGAGATTTTCAAAGAAAACGACAATTTCAGTGATAACTTATCAAACATGTTGTTCTTCTTTGTATGATTTTGTATGTCTTTATTATTATTATTTTTGTTTTTAATATGATTTTGTATGGTTTTATTATTTTGTTTTTATGTTTTTTTTTAAATGAGGTGTATTAAAGTTTACTAAGTATATGATGCCGAGAATCTGCTAGAAAACACATCCTAGCATATAAAATTTTAATGCTTCACTTAATATGAAAAATGCTCAGTTTTTCTTCAAATAAAACCATGAAAACATTCAGCTCAAAATTTACATGAAGGATAAAGAGCCATTCAAATCAACTACAGATATAAAATATAAAAAAATCTCTAGCCAAATATTACATTGGGCGGCCTCTTGGCTCTTGGCCCTTCAAACCTCTCCTCACCCTTCCTGTATTCCTCACACACTCAACTCTTGTTCTTCCTCACAAAAACACTCCTATTTATACATAAATAATATATTTACTTCACTCCAAAAATCTCTCCCCAAAAATATCAACTATATCTAATTTAGATTCATTCTAGTTGTGGACTCAACAAAGTCCCATACATAGAATTCCTACTCCCTAAATTTGCTACCTAATTCACTCATATCCTATTAATTATTAAAAGAATATATACAATATCCTCACCTTTACATTTTTCTCTCTTAAATTTTTAAAATTAATAAAATAATTAATAAAATAATAAAAAAAAACCTCACCCCCTATTTTACACAAATGAATAATTAAAATTGAGCTTGATGCTCCTGCATCAGACTCCCAAGGTTGAAATTAATCATGATCGCCTGGTCATGTGTTCAGATTTGTGTCTTCCTGGATCCCATATCTTGTGCTGCAACTTTCCATTTGTCGCTGCTTCTGTATGTTGTTCTTCTCTAGGTCTCCGCACTTTATGCTGCATCGCCCTACTGACTATGCTTTCACAATCTCCTGTTGTCTTCCTCTTGCTACTTCTTCTTTGTTTTACTATTGCTGGCTTCTTCTGGGATACTTTCATCATTATCCTCCTTATCAGTTCAATTTCTCGGTCCAATAGATTTCCTCTAGCATCAACAATAAAACCTGTACTCACAAAACAATTGTTAAAATAAAAAACACAAGGCCTCAGTGCCTCTTTCTCTTCTAGCAACATTTCAGTATGCTGCTATGAAATTTCCTCGTCCATCAGCACATCAGTACGCTGGTTTAAATTCTCTATGAGACTATCAGTTAGTCCCTCCTCCATAACATATGTTTCAAGAATGTCTCCCTGTTCTCGTTCACAATAATGAACTTCTTCGAATTGCTGAATCCTTCCTACCTCCTTAGTCCCTGTTTCCTGATTATTATTCAGAACAATTTCTTTGTCTTTCTCTTTCAGCAATGCACCCTAAGTATATATCCTCTACTTTTCCAACTCTCTTCTCTGAATATCCAACTTTCTATATAACTTAACAATCTCAACTGGAGCAGAACTTGGAAATTTTACACAACTTTCCATACCTTCATTTTCTGTTGACCAATCATCAGATGGTCCTTCTTACCCCACTTCAATATTCTGCTGAATATTTCCATGAGACCCCTTTGTCTTCATTTATTTCTGAGATCTTGCTATCTCAGCATCATTCTGAACAGATTTCAGATTCAACTCTTATTCTTTAACAAAATTCAAAGTTGTTCAACACCCTGTGATGTACCTGTACTCACACACAAATCATTAGTCTTAAAAACATAAGACCTTGTGGTCCCACTGGATGTTTTAGTCGACATCTCTCTTTGCTGCTCTAAATCCTTCATTTGATTTAGTTCTTCTGTAGATTTCCCTTCTGTCTCATCACTACTTCCACTCTTCCTTGGGCAATCTTCCTGAATTGTCATGGTTACAACATCATTACATTGTAAACTTTTGCCAGCAATTTCATTAAACAAATACATTTTTTTACTTCCTTGGAATTTTTCTTCGACATTTCCACTTTATTCCTATTATCACCTAGTAATTTCTTAGGTTGTGGGATTTTTATTTATAGTTAAAGAAAACTAGGGGTAACCAAGAACCTCTTTTGGATTTCAGGATCTAGCCTTCCTAAATTCCGGAGAGGGATCCCTCCTTATGATTTAACTTTGTTTTGGATTAAATTTTAGGCTAGGTATGATTGGACAATTATTTTGGTTTAAATTTTTTGTGGGAATAAAAGGTACTTCAAGGTAAACCACAGAGAGATCTACCAGACCATTGGGCCATGGAGTCAAATTTTTTGGCAAACAGAGCTAGGAAATAAGGTCAAAAGAGCAAATGTACTAAGGGAAGGGTAGATTACCTTCAAAGGTTTTGGAAATAGGATTTTTGATGAAATGGAAAGATCTGAACAAAAGGGAAATGAAGGATCCTTAAGTTACAGAAAAGAAGATGAAAGAAAGAGGTCAAAAGGGACTAAGAGCAGTTAAGGATTCTTAAGTCCGAATATCAGCAGAAAGCATATCAATGAATAACTAGTAAAAAACACAGAGCTTTTGACACTAATCCTGTATAAAATTTCCTAGTCAATAATTTAAGACAGAAAACATGTAAATGTATGTATGGAACTTTAGAAAGATAAACAGTGAAAACAGGAAAATACTTGACTTATCTGATCAGCACAAGAATCCTGAGTTATGATGTCTGTTTGAATTAGTTCCAGTCTACTACTTTACAAATCGACTCACACAAACTCCAATGTATTCAGAAAAATGTCTATATTAGTCTTAAAAAATTTTATTCCACACAACATACTTCAAAGAGTGAAGTATTTATACAAATTCTAAACTAGAATATCTTGAAAAAATATCAAGATTGGTTTACAAAATATCTCAAACTATTTTACATAAATAGAACTTAATAAAAGGACACTCAAAACTAATGAACCTATTTGGCACTATACTCATGGATATATGATGATTAAGAAGAGAATTCAAATTTGATCTCAAATCTTAGTTGATGATGAGGCATCCAAGTCACTAACTGTTTCCTTTCTTTGTGCATTCTTCTCTAGCAATTCTGCAAACTTGGGGTCCAATGATACCTTTTCATTTCTCAATCTGAAATAGATATGTAAAAATTGAAAGAGTTTGTTGTGGATGAATATGTTGGTGAGATAAACCTCTTTTAGTTTCCTAAATTTTTTCTCCAGCTGTTCACAATAGTCTCTGAAAAAAGATGTGTAAAACTGAGTTTTACAGAGTCTGAAAAATAGGCTGTAAAGATGCGCATGTATCTCTCATTCTGTAATACCTATGCCAAAAGTGAGATAGGTTTTTGTATATGGGTATCTTAGGAACAAAAATTTCCTTCAGTTTTTTAATATGTATTTCTTATTGGCCACAATATTCTCTGTAAAATGATGACTTAATAGGAATTTCCTGCAAAAATTGCTTCCACATATGGTTTAATATTTCCAAATTCATAATGTCTGTTAGAAAAGTGAGAGAGGTTTTTGTAGATGGAAATATTAAGAACATAAACCTCCTTCAGTTTTTAAAAATTCATCTTGGATTTGTCACAATAGGTTCTGTAAAAAAATGGCTTAAACATGAATTTATGCAAAAATGTTCCTTCTTGTTATGTTTTCATGTTTTAACCTTTTTGTTCTTTTAACTATTTTTACTTTCACTTTGGATAAACTTCATTATTTTTGGTGAAAGTATTTTCATCTCTATTAACCATTACTGCCTCTATTTTCACTTTTACTGTTTTACCTTGACTGCTCTGTAACTTTGTTTAACTTTCACTCTGACTTTTACCTGATACACTTTTAACCACTGATACTCTTTAATTGTTATGTTTTCACTGTCCCTGTGAATTTTTATTTCACTTTTACCATTCACTGTGCACATTTCATCATTTTGATCTCTCTCTAGCTTGATTTTATTCTTTCTTTGTATACAAACTATTTTTTGAATGAAGCTTTTGAATTAAAATCTAAGAATTTGGAGCAAACAATTTTGTCAACTAGTATTGAAATTGTTGGCCCAAATCCATATTCTGATAATAACCTGCAAAAATAAAACATTTTGTTAATGAAGCAGAGGTCTGCAAGGAGGTGATTTAATGCTTTTGAAAGACCTATGGAATGATATATGTCTGTGGAGGTTTAAATATGTTTTTAGGCATTCTGGCTTCTTCTGTAAGATTAAATGGTTTACATAAGTAATTTACTTTTAAATAGAGGGGTAACTTAGCAATTTAGGATAAAGATATCTTCTTTTGGGATTTTTTCTCAATTAGGTTTATCTGAGGATTGATACTGGGATTAGACAGGAAATAAGGGTTTCCTAAATGGTTTGAGACTGTAAAAAGGGGTTTGGTAGGCCTGAAAAACCTTTTTGTCTTGGAATTGATCTTCAAAGATTTTAAACTGAGGAAATTGGCTCAGAAAAAAGCTTTTATGAACATAGCAACTTCTGGGAAACTATTGGCCATGGGTTGGCCTGTTTTGGGCATTTTGGGCAATTTATCCAGTGGATTTTTCTCATCAACAGACTTCACTTTACTTATAGATGGTTTAACCTTGAAATTTGTAGGTCTGTTTATCGAAAAATACCTCAAATAACAAGTATTTGAAGCTTTGATAGGGTTTTCCAACTTTTGAGATTGTTCTTGCGGACGGTTCTGCATCATTGGTGTAGAGAATGGCTTATTGGTATTCAAAATAGGGGATCTATGGTCAAATTTGAGTTTGGGACAAGAAATCGATAGACAGGGGCTTTGAATACAGTCAAGTGGCTTAATACAGTGGACAAAGCTCTTTTACAATGCACATGCACAATTTAAACAGTCAGAATAGTATATCATAAGTTAGAAACTTTGATATTTTAAATACGGATCTTGTCAAAGGCAGTAGGTCATTTGATTTGTCAAATGCGAAACAGGAAGTGGTTTTCGCATTCAATTTGGGTGGTAAGCTGTTTTTACCCAATCGAATGCGATCAAATGAAAATACGCCATGTCGCATCGGGTGGTTTTAGAATACAACTTTATCGCGTGAATTTGGACAAACGTTGAGCGATCACTTTCGGAGCGCGAAAGTGAACGCGCACCATTGGATTTTCTTTGATCAAGCGAACAGTTGGATGGATTTAAAAGCTATGGTGTAAACAAATGTGGGGCTAGGCGACTTCATATACATGGTTGGTTAATATATAATTTAAACCTTTCAAAATATATCAACTAGGTAAAGGTCTAAAATCATATATGGGTGGGGTTATATGGTTGCAAGAGGAAATATGGGGGGCAAAGGGGAAAGGTCATGTTAGGTTAGGGTTAAGTCTCATGCGGGAAAATAACGATGTATTTACAAAGGTTTTGGGTTCTAGAGTTTGGCTTAGATTAAACTTTAGACAAAGCTCAGGGAATATATTTTTTGATTTTAAACATATATAAAACATGTTTAAATTTTTTTTTATTTTTATTTTATTATATAGTAATTGATGTAAATTTCTATTTACTATAGGGGCGGGAATATTTATATAGTGCTAGTTTAGCCAAAGGGGGTTTATTGTGGGCATTTATTTAAAACATGAGGGATAATAGACTTTGGCTAAGGTTTATAATAGTGGGTTTTTCAAGGATATTTAGTAAAATGGAATTATATTAATATAACAAGGAATTTTATAGGGAATTAATCAATAAGTTAGAGTTAATATGAAAAAGGGGAAAGTGAATACTAAAATATACAATTATAACTAAGGAAAGTGAAAATCAAAGTAAAGCTTTATTATCAAAATTTTATCACTTTAACTTGGGATATAATGTTCTTTTGAGGGTTTTTATGCTTTATGAGATGTAGGCAATTAATCAAATGGGGGCTTTATGTATCATTAAGTAAAAATGGAGTCTTTACTTATAAAATTGCATGGTGATGAAAGAGTGACTAGTACCTTTATGAAAATTATACAGAACTAAGGATATTTGGAGCAACCTTGGCCCCTTATAAGCTGCCTAAATTTCTAACCATAATGGTTTTTGATTTGGAATACTTGAGGCAAATCCTAAATGTAGATGCAATAAAGTTTATGGCTGCCAAGAAAAAGACATAGTTTAAGCTGAAGAATCAAATAGGTCCCTTCATAGTAAACAATAGGGATGTCTTAAAAGAAATAGTCATGAAATTGTTAGAGTTAAATTTCCAACAAAGTTTTTATTGAAACTATGATCCATAAGGCATTCTAAGTAACATAAGGATCAAGTGCAAATTAACACCATTCATGCATGAGTCTAAACTAGAAATTGAGAAATTTGCAAATCAAATGGAATGGGTAGAAAATACATTGATTGATCCTACTGACAATACAGAGAAGGAGAGGCAGACAGATAATTCACAGGAAATAACAGTCACTGAGTAGGCAGAAGCTTCAAACAAAAGGACCAGGAATGAAGAGGGTTATATAACAGAGGCCATTGCAGAAAATAAATTCAAAATTATTTACAAAAAAAGGGAAAAATTGACTCATGCTGAGAAAGACAAGGCTATTGAAATCAATGATATAGATGATCAGTGGTTAGATAATGAAGAAGCCACTATAATTGTAAATGAGACTCTAGCAGAAATTAAGAAAGAGCAGGTGCTAACACGGGAACAAGGTAGAAAAATGTTTGAAAATCAGGTGAATTCAGAAGCTCCCTCCCCTTCCAAAGCAACAGAAGGAACAGACTCTGACATTCAGAAAAAATACAGACAGATCAAAGAGAAAAATGAGGAGATTAAAAATGAAGTTTATTCCCAATTTCTTAAATAAAAGCCATGGAATAAAGACAAGTTATTGATAGCTTTTGACTACTCCACAGATAAGATGATCATTTCATTCCTTAAACCAACAGTTGCAGATCCAAAATCAGTTTCAGATTACACCAAAACAGATGTAGAAATGGATGCAGATGCAATACATGAATTGGATCAAATAGAATTTCATAGAAGCACCACAGAAATGCTTTATTCTAAAGTAGTAACCAAAACTATGTGTACAACTATGCTGCAGAAAACTGTGTCTAACTTGCAAAATCAGATGAGTCTAGACAAAGCCTCTTTACATGCTAAGGACCTAAGGATCAAGTCCTTGGAAGACTTGGTTATACAGACTGGAGTAGATCCTTCAAACATTCAGGTTGCTCAAGCACTCATAAAGCAAAAGAATGAAGACATTGTAGCCTTAAGAAAGCAATTGAAACTTCCACAGAATGAACATCCACAAGCCAAGGAAATCCTACAACAGAAAAAAGAAAAGGATGAGATGATGTAGTTAGTATTGAAAATGAATGCTCAAATCAAAGATATGGAGAATCAGATAGAGACCCTCATAAAAGAAAAAGAAACATTGAAAGAAACAAATATTTCTCCTATTCCTAAAATCATTCCAATGGTGAGTACAGTTGTTCCTTCTACAGTGGCAAAGCACCAAAAAGAGTACTGGCAACTGCAGTGTCAGTATAATATATAGATACCTCAACCACAGAATCATCAACAACACATGCACAACAAGCTACAGGTATAGCAGACATGGTTAAATCTATGGAAGAAATGTCCCTTAAGAACACTGAGATCAATAATTTAAAGAAAGAAAATAAATATCTCGAATCCTCATAAAAGAATGCTTTAATCACATCTAAGGGACATGAACAGAGAGAAAAGGCCTTAGAAGAACAAATGAAGAGTTTATAGAAAGAAGTAAACTTAAGTTAACAAGTAAAATATATCAAAAACTACCTATAGGATAATATAATTCAAGCTATTCATTTACAATGGCCCTTAATACAGATTATCTATGAGCAAAGAGATTTATTGCAAGCAGCACTAGCAGAAATTCAGAAAACTCAAATAGAGCTTGCAGATAAACCATCACAAGCTATAAGGCTTATTGGATTCTTAAACAAAAAGAATAGAGTTGAATTGGAGGCATTCAACATTCATGACAGGACTGAAACAATTCTACAAATTAGGAAAGTCCTAACCAAAAGAAGTATCATGAACAACTTAGAAGAAAAATGTGAAGCCATGAACTTATCAATCACAAAATTCATGATCAAATACAAGCCAAGCAGGTATTCTAGATATACATGGTTTCCATGAAAAGTTATGATCCAGACTGATTATGACAAAAAGATCAGAGCACATGCTAAAGAACAGGTGAATAAACCTTTACCACAAGGGTCCCCAACTAGTAAGGTGGTCTTACAATATTTTGAAGATTTGTTCTTTTTACAGAATGATATCAAACACATGTTTGTTATAAAACCAAACTTTGAAAAATACACTAATGCTGGTGAGAGTTACAAGAAGTTGAAAGGTATGAAAATACCCAGTGCAGAGCAGTGGCATGAATTTACTAATTAGATATAATAGTATGCAAACAGAGTAGAACAAATGTAGTCAGGTTTTTCATTTTTACAGTTATCATAGAGTAAATATTGCAGTGAAAGTGTATCAAGTGAATAAGTAGAGTAAAAGAGTATCCAAGAATAAAATAGTCAACTCAATTTTTACTGTTGTAATTCTTCATTTTACAGAAGTAGAGTAATAAATGGACAGTGTAAAAGAGTATCAAAAGTGAAACACAGGTTGAAGGCTGTAATTAGAAAGATTGTCTTCCAAGCTATCTTCTAAAAAGATATTTTTCCAAGTGCCAGCAAGCATCTACAACAATGCAACAATCAATTTTGATTAAGATAGATTAGTTCTATTTTTTCTAGATAAGAGGATAGCTTGCTAAGTTGTTAAGCATTTATCCCTCTTAGTGTGTAAAGATATTTTATTTTCCTATAGTTATTCCTAGATTTTTCTAGGATATTTTGTACTAAAAAATTTGTATAAATACTTCACTCTTTGAAGTATTAAGGGTGGAATAAAGTTTCTGAGATTATTATAGAAAATTTTGTTGGTACTTTGGAGGCTCATGTGTTGATTTCATAGCAGCAAATTGGACAAACAACCAACTAGACTTCATAACTCAAGATTCATGCGATAAGCTAATGAGTAAAGTGATTTCTTACTGTCATTGTTTCCTCTTATAAAGTTTCATTCAATTTCAGATATGTTATTCGATCCAAATGATTAATTAGGAATATTATTTTAGGATAAGTGTAAAAAACTCCCCGTCTTAACTACTTGATCATTTCAATATTTTCTGCTAATTTCCAGACTTAGGAATCCTTAATTTCTCCTAGTCCTATTTTACCTCTGCCTCCTTCCCCTTATTTCCGGATCAAAGGATCCTTCACTGCCCTTTATCCTGAAAGCAAGCCATCCCATCAAATCAAACTATTCAAATCTCTCAGGGTTATCTACCTTGCCCTGAGTACATTAGCATCCTTTTGGCCTTGCCCTTCAGTATTTCTTGCCACATCTTGACTCCATAGCCTAATGGAATAGTAGATCCCTCTTTAATTTTTCTCCAAGTAATATTATTCCCACCAAAGATTTCAAACAAAAAACCAAGTGCCCAATCATACCTAGCCTAAAATTTAATCCAAAACAAAGTTAAATCATAAAGAGAGATCCCTCTCTAAAATTTAGGAGGGCTAGATCCTATATTTCAAAAGTAGGTTTGTGGTTACCTCTAGTAAGTTACAAATTTTTAAATATTTCTGATAGAAAATTTACTAGGGTGATAACAATTCTTGTTCCATAACAGCTTCGACTTGCTGTCTTACCCCAAATAAGAATTCATTTATGATTCCTTCCTATTGTAACCAATCAACACTTTCCTTCTCTGAAAGGAATTCTCTACCAGACTTTATCTCAAGAGTTTTATTCTCATTTGTGACAGTTCCTTCAGGCTACTCACTATCTTTCACACATCCTGCAAACATACATAAACTGTGACAAAAAATGTAAGGCTTCACGGGCTCATCTGTTTCTCTAACCAACACATCTTCAGATGCTTCTGAACTATCCCAATAGTTCATGAGATCTTCCTCACTGATCTCTTCACCCAGAATTTCGCCATGTTCCAAGCCACAAATGGAAACATCCATTTTTAACTTAGTCTCTCTAAGTTCTTCACCACTCAAAATTTGCTCGAGGTTCCTCAGCTCTTCCATCAACTGTATGTTTTCCTGATTTTCCCTCTTTGCATGTAGCTTTTGCCACTTCACCTTCTTTCTCATGGTCCAACCATGTGTCTGGTTTCTCACATTTTCCTACAAAAACTTCAGTAACAATTCAAGGTGAATTGTTATCTTATCCTTCTCCTGCTCGTACTCTTCATCAAATCTCCGGAAATTACTATCAACAGTCATCTTCCCCTTCTTTGTGAACTGCCTCTTTTCACATGTGGACTTCATTTAATCCACTTCCCTGCAATCCTTCACACTTGTAATTTATCAAAATGCAACTTCTCCTCCTGTTCTTGGCTTCTCTTTGTCTTGGAACCAATCCCTGGCAACCTTCTTACTGCAAATTTTTTTTTAGTAATTCATGTGTTACAATAACCAATTCCTTGGGTGTCGGGCTCCGCCAATCATGCACCCAATTACATCCAAACTTTGGACTTATCTTATGACTCTTTGACTTCAGACTTACACCAATTTGTCATCTTGGATGAACATACTCAATCTCAACTCAAACTTTCATTTCACTCTAACATCTGTTTTCAATTCAACTTTTGTCCCAATAACAATGATAGTGGATAATTTTACTTAATTGAAGTTATACAATTCTTCAGAAACATACACCTCAAATACATTTAGGATGTAAATTTTCACCCTCTTTTGTACTTCATTCTTATGAAAAATCATCAATTTGCCTTATCATTTCACATGATACTGATGTCTTTAGTCTAATTGCAATTCAAGTGTTCCAAGATTTATTTTAAGGTGAAAATAAATAAACCATTCAATCTTCAATGTTCAAAAATATCTTCCTGAAGTATCATACCTCATGCTCCTATTAAGGTTATTAATAAACCTTTCTTTCTGCAAACTCAACCCTCTGGTTTCCATTCTTCTGTGCCATATTTATCACTGTCAATACTTTCATACTCACAAGTTTGTCATTTTAATGTAAAAATATCCCTGCACTTATATACACCATGCAATATCAATTCACATCTCTTTACCTATGTACAAAGAATAAGCAACTTCTTCAATGAATGATGTACATTTGTACATTGTTTCATCTTGTATATCCCCTCCTTAAATGACATCACATGATGGTAAAAACAAAGGTTTACAACATCAAGAAATTATATTTCCAATCACCAATCAAAAGAATTCTTCTTTTCCCACTACAGGCTTTGTCCAAAATAACTTAACCAAACTGTGAAGGATCCACATTATGCATAATAAATCATCACACTATGCATAGTAAACCTCCTTAATTAAAAATTAATATTTCTCTTATGTCATCCATGATTAGCACATTTTCATTCACTTTCCATTCAATTTTACATCAGTATCTGCAAGATTAAGTCTTCCCTGCTGCCACTTACCTCACCAATCCTTTATCTAGACTTGGTCTTTGGCAAGCACCGGTTCCCTGTTCTCTAGAACCTCTTGAGCATCCTCTCTGCTCTCTCTAGGCTTCACTCACCTGCACACAACTATCCTTCTTATCCAATCTCCATTGGAATTCTTCAAGGTTCTGGTTCCCACTTTGCTTTCATTCATACATTATTACTAGTTTCTTTCAACAATACTTTTAAAACTATAATCTTTGTTTGCTGATATCTTCACTCTATCTGCAACCTGTATTCTGAAAATATCATCTTCAAACCAGAGTTAAAATAAAACATATCAGCTCACCTTCAAGATCTCTGTGTTATCTTATTCCATCTCTCAACTACACTGTATTTCCATGTGTGATCATCTTTCAGACTCAAAGTCTGATCTCCATTTAATTCTCCATCAAACATACATTCTCTGCAATTCTCAAAAAAACTGAATCTTCAAAACAAACTATTTTAATTTACCCAAATCCACACAAATTTTATTCATGCACATGTCAAACCCGACACATTATGATGTAGGAAAATTAAATAGTCCTACACTTTCACTTTCACTTCAACAAAAAAATTATGGGCTTATTTTCTTCAAAAAGGTAGAATTGATTTAATAATTGATGAAAATTCTACAAGCTCTTCTTTAAGCTATCCATAATTTTTTATATTTCAATTGTCACCATACTTATCAATTCAAAACAAAGTAATGAAATTTTACCCAGAAATTGAGTTACATCTCTTACGCTGGTTCATATAGTTTCACATATCCATTCAACAAATGTGCAACCCTTAACTCACAACTCGAGACTTAAATGGATGGCTACTTACCATTCAAACATATCAACCAAACTAATTTTGAATAAAACGTATAGAACAGCTTCAACCTTCATATTCACATCCATGTAATTCGTTCAACTTCGACTGCATGCATACAAATGAGGATCTTTGCTTGTTTCTTGTGCTCTCCGCTATGTTACGTAACTTTTTTTCCCTCCCAATGCATTCCAAAATGTTGTTGCCTCTGTTCCTTCCTTCACAGCTTTCAAGAGAGTGCCTAGTTTAAGAAACTCATCAATTCTGGCAACTGAGTGTTGCTGCTCCAACGTGTTAGATTTTTCATGCCAAGAAAAGAGTGATGTCCCAGTTTGCAGTAAAAAGTAGTTGCAAGAATTTTAAAGATTTTGCAACCACATAAAACATTGAAAAAATATCTTTTAAATGCTATCAATGGTTTAAACCACATCACAACACATTTTAAAACCATTTTAAACCAGGTTTCACTTCGACCTTTGGCAATATCATTTCAACCTTTAGCAATATTATGTCAATGTTTATTTCAATTACAACCGTGGCATGTAATGCATCAAACATCATAACACATCAGGTTTGTGTGGCCTCTCAATGCATAATTTTGTGGTTTGACCTTGCATCAAATAGCAGAGATTCATACCAATCGTTATTGTCATGGGTTTGAGTGCAGAACATCAATCAAACCATGGTCCCTTACACTGTCAATACCACCTTCGATCACACCTCGTAACACTTATGCACATCGGTCCAGGACTTCACTGCTTATGTCAACACCGTCCACACACATGGTGTTCATTCATATCAAAACGCCCTTCGCAGACATAATCTCAACGTTGTTTCAATCTCTTGAGAGAAGTGTTATATTTTACCTTAACAACCAAAGCCATGTCTTCTCCGAACAATAGCGAAAACAAACATGAACTTAAAAGAAATGTAAAGAGAGTATATATTCAAGCGTCTCGGTGAGCTATGATTTCAATTCAAAGAGAAGGGGGCTAAAGCTGTAGAATCAGCTCTATCCAGAGATTATATTGAAATTTCAAGGTGTATTCTCCACATCGGTACAACCAACAATCGTCAATGTAAGGCTCTGTTGGTAATTCAGATATTCCAATGGCCAAATTGGTTTGAAAATGGATGTAATTTCATCCAAACCAATTCTACATACAAATTCCTGTGATCAAAAACCATATACAACATACATAATTGCAAATTCAAATAGGTATCTTTCCCTCGCTTTGATACCAAATGATGTCAGGAATCTGCTAGAAGGCAGATCCTAGCATATAAAATTTCAATGCTTCACTTAATATGAAAAATGCTCAATTTTTCTTCAAATAAAACCATGAAAACATTCATCTCAAAATTTACATGAAGGAGAAAGAGCCATTCAAATCAACTACAGATATAAAATATAAAAAGTTCTCTGGCCAAATATTACATTGGATGGCCTCTTGGCTCTTGGCCCTTTGAACCTCTCCTCACCCTTCTAGTATTCCTCACACACTCAAATCTTGTTCTTCCTCATAAAAACACTCCTATTTATAAATAAATAATGTATTTACTTCACTCCAAAAATCTCTCCCCACAAATCTCAACTATATCTAATTTAGATTCATTCTAGGTGTGGACTCAACAAAATCCCATACATAGAATTCCTACTCCCTAAATTTGCTACCTAATTCACTCATATCCTATTAATTATTAAAAGAATATATACAATATCCTCAGCTTTACATTTTTCTCTCTTAAATTATTAAAATTAATAAAATAATTAATAAAATAATAATAAAAACCTCACCCCCCATTTTACACAAATGAATAATTAAAATTGAGCTTGATGTACTGCATATGTAATATTTAATATTTAATGTGTTTGGAGTATGTTCTAATTTTATTTTTTTTGTTTTGTTAAGATCTCATCTTCGTTAGATGTAAGGAGACAAGTTAATGATCCAAGATCTAGAGGCATCTAGCATAATTGAAAGCCCGTACCCTTACGAAATACCTATCAGTAATTCTATGTGGCATAGTTTTCCTTGAATAATGATGGTGAGTTAGCTTGACTTAGCGGATAGTAACCGTTGATGGTTTTCCTCATTGCTAGTTTAACGACTAAATTATGACGGGTATTTCCAATATGTTTAAGAAAATGTAACATTTGAGTGGATAAATATATATATATATATATATATACCATTTAATTGGATATAAGTTAATCATAGTATTTATATGTATTTAGTAATGTCCATGTTTATAAGGAATATTAAAAGAGATTAAGAATTTAAATTTAAATTATAAATGAAAAACATTATTAAAAAATAATAATTAATTATAGTTTAGTAATTTGGTTTAAGTGGTTATGTATTTTAAGTTTTAAGTAACGAGTTCTGGAGTTCATTCTCTTATCTCATTGTCTCTATTATATGTATTTGTTAACATTAAGTATTATCCACAAATTGGGAGGAGGTTTTTGGGTTTTCTTCATGAAGTTTTACACACACACACAACTAGGTGAGGTAATTTTAGTAGTTAAGAGCTTCAAACTTCATTAGAGAGGTTTTGGTGTCAATTCCTCATGATACATGTCTTTGTTGCATGCCTCACTTGATATCACTCTATTAAAATTGGAAACTATGGTAAAATTCCACGTTGGAAAAATCATTTTATGGAGATGATGATTGCATTGAATTCCTCTTTTCGAGTGGACAAAAATTGACCTAAGTATCACTTAAATCGATAAGGCCCACATGTGTATATTTGATCAGGCTTTCCCTAAAACAAAGTGGATACCCTTGGAAGGCTATAAATACAAATGACCTCTACCTAATTTGGAGATTAGCATGATACATTATTCTATTCCCTTTCTTGGTTTTGGCTCACACAGGTCTAAGTATTTCTCATGGAGAATTGATTCGCACGAAAGAGAAATTACAGGGTCCGAAGTTTGCACATGCTTCTAGGGTTTTTGGGTCAGAGTCGCAGGCTTGTGAAAGGCATAATTTGATGATAATCATGGACTTGTAGACTCAAGGGAGAGGCTGAATCTTCCTAGTCACACACACAACATGTCCTCCATGCGACTGACTTCTAAGGTTTGGTATTTTTCAGTTATCCAATTTTTTCGCTCGTTGACCACAGTGTTCAACAGTTGGCCACAAAAAACAACAGTTCATTACAGGCTTCAAAATCATGGTTTTGAGTGTAAGCATGATTGGATTCATCTCATAGATATTGTTTAGTTTATTTTTTTGCTGGATAGTTGTATGGATGAATATATGGATCATTGTACTCTCTTTTGTTGATTCATTCAATTACAATCTAATAAGAAAAATAATTTGAAAGGGTTTTCCCCACATTGGGTTTTTCCCTAGTCTCTGACCAATCCTAGTGTCTCTATGCGTGAACGATTTTCTTCTATTGTTCCTTTATGTTCCATTGCATTGATGATGATGATATTTTTCTTTCTACATAGTTTCATATGATGTTAACTAATGTAATGATGTTATGGGGTGAATTTAATGTGTAAATAAAAAAATGCAATTATCAAAGGAAAGAACAATATAGCCCTCATAAAAATTAACATGGTATCATAGTTTGACTGAAGAAAATTCATGGATATCACCCCTATGATGACATCATTGATGGAAGCAAGAGAGGATGGAGGAGACCTAAAATAAATCAAGGGTTTGAAGGGAACCCTAGGAAATTCGATTACTAGGGTGTGATGAATATTATGAGGTTATGGTTTGAGAGAAACCCTAGTTTATGGAAAATATTTTAGATATGAAATATAGAAACCCTAGCATGGTCAATCTGAAGATTACTATGTACTTGTATCCAAATTGTTGAGGCCCTAGATGGGATAGTCTCTAGTAGGCCTCGTTGTTGATAAAGTGGATTGAAATAGTGAAGGCAACATTTTCATATAGACAATGGAAAATGATGGCTCTTGAAGGATGGTTCAAGAGGGAGTTGATTACTTTTCAATGAAGATAATTATTCTTTCGATTTATGATACTCCTTTTGTATATTTACCTTTTTTTAGACTTATGGGTAGAATTATCGTTTTGATCATTTGGATGCTTCAAACTTCTTGATGAGATATGATAAGTGGATCCTTCTTAAGGATCATCTAATATGTAGGGAAGATGGCTATTTTAGGAAGAGAAGAACTCGTGTCGAAGAAGGTAAAGAGGCACCTGATAAAAAGGTGACAAAGTGCTACAATATGCTTACAAAAATTAAGAAGGTGCATAGGTATTTGAATACTACAAGGTATTCATGGTATATTGTTTCAATGTTATGATTCAACTATAATATTGAATGGCAAGGTAAGCCTTAAGGTATGATGAGATTGTATCCACAAATGGCTCATGCATATGAAAATGATTTTTATTTAAGATTATTATGATGAAATGGTTCTCTTGGTATTGAACAAGTATATTAGTTCTTAAACATGATGATCTTCTTGATTCAATGAAGTTACTTAATATTGATATGTTATATTTTGGTATACTTGATGTTTGGCTATCACCTATCATTTTGGATATCTTGGTTCCATAAAGAAGGTTAACTCCTTGATTATAGTAAATGGTAACTTGATACTATTGATACTGTTTGTGAAAGGCATGGTAGCCATGATGATAGAAGTGTAAAAATGAGATTGACATTCAAGATCTTTTGTTGATTGTGGTTATGTTTTGATGTGATTAGTAATTATGGCATACAATAAAATTGAATTCCTTGACTTGATGGATTGAGTTATGTGACAAAGAAGTAATGTTGTGATCATGATTCTTGAAGTATACTCCTATTAGCTATTTGACACTAACCCTTGATGAAATATTGATGTCTTGATGTAATGGTAAAGTAGTTGATGCTATCATATATGACCATGATAGATATGTCATATAGTCTGACTTTATGATTGAACATATATGCTGATGCATGACAATATTATAGTAAGATTGAAGACTTGAATGAAGATTACTGATGTTGATTCCCATTCAAAGGGAGAATCTATCCATAAGATCCTTACTCCAAATCATAATTTGCATTATATGTATATTCTTTACTGTTGAAGTATGATTTATGGAAATGAATAGTAAAATATTTGACATTGTTGATCTGTAGCAATGTTCTCATATAAGAGAGATATTTTTACATTACTCCAAGCCTCAGTTGCATGTAAGCAGGCTTACAGGTGTGACTGTAGCCTCTTAGCCACACTAAATTAAGGTCAAGGGTGTGATTTTAGTCTCTTAATCGCATGGAGGAATACCTATGGGTACATATATGCCTATAGGACACACGAGTGAAGTTTTTTGCATAAAATCAGAGGTTGACCTGAAGGATGAAAATCCTACAGACATGGAGAAGACAAAAAAAAGTGGTATGAGTAGGGAAGGTTGAATGTTTGAGTAATTACTATAATGTAAATATGTTGACTAAACTTGCGTTTTCTTGAAAATGGAATATGCATATCAATATGTCATTATGATTTAACCATTGAGGCTTGTGTATGATGGTATTTGATAACAATTGCAAGGGTTTGACTAGATTTGGCTGATTGAAATAGATAAGAAGTGTTTGGATTTTTGACATAATTCTTGATAATGATTTAGAACTTTGAATTGATGATTGATATATGTTTTGAGCTATAGATCTCACTATGATAAAAAAAATTGTATTTGACCTGATGTCTAATGACTTGATTTGATGAATGGTGATTTGCCTTAATAATAATTTTATATGGGCATAATGTCTTTCAGTGAATTTCAGTGACTCATATTGGTAATTTGTGTTGAAATAATTAGCTTTGACTCAATGATTGAATTAATGATCATTGTGATTCTATATGAAGTAATATCCCAATAAATGGATGGAACCTTCATGACTTATCATGAGAATGAATTGATGAAGTTTGGATTGATATAGCTTGGTATATGACAACTTGTTGGCAAGATAATAGATAAAGTCATAACTTGATATTTGGATGTAAGCTCTACCTATCACTTGTTCCAAAGAATTTGTTACAGTGATATTGATGATTTTGATATTAGTTTGGATTTGGTATCTAAACTTTGATAAGTTGAATTTGTTGATTTGATTGCATAATATTGATTTATGTAAGGTTGAGCATGTTGGTTTGGTAAAGTGTTATGTTTACATAAATCATTGCAAGAAGCAAGTTGCCCAATCTAGATATGTCTACAGTGAAAATTATCTGGTGAACGTGTCGATCCAAACCTCTACTCCAAAAGGGGTCCAAGGTATGTCTTCGATTTTGGTTTTATATACTAATGGTCTACTCTTGAAAGGTAATGAGCCTTTGATGATGAAATTAAGAGGGAGTTTTATTTTAAAGCTTGAAATAATGAATCATGGAACGATGAATCAATTTCTAAATTTTGGAAACTAAAATCTATATTGCAAAGCTATTGAAGAATTTATGGAAAGTAAAAAAAAATAATGCAAATCCTTCGACAATCCGATCAAATTTCAAGAAGTTATGAAGAGACTACCTGGATGTACCGATGATGATTGGGATTTTTATTGAGAAGATGAGCACATATGAGTGCTTCCTTAGTATGAGATTTTCCATGCTATTTTTGGATGAAAGGTCTGCATCTTTAAGTATGACCGAGGTTGAGTATGATGTTGCTAACATGGCTAGATATGAGGTAGGATGAAGAAGCTTTGTGGAGAGCCGTTTGAATAGGTTCTTGATATGACATGTATACATTGTGATGACAAAGAGTGGGAACTAATTGGAAAATAATCTCGTATATAGATGAGACTAAGACACTTTCATACATATTGAGACAATGTTATTGTACGAGACAATATTAGGCTTGTGGTTAGCACCTCCTTGAGAGGGAGGATGATTATGGTATGATATTTGATTTTGTAATATCCCAGATTTGGAATAGCACAGCAAGCATGATGAAATAGCGCACTCTAGGGAGATTGATGTAAAAAAATGATTTTACAACCCTTGGAACCCTTATATCAGCAGATCTGGAGTCTAGATCCAAAAGGGGCGCAAAAAAGAATCAAACTAGGTGTGGTAAACAGATCTCCCACCACCTAGTCTAGCTGAAAAACACCCCACAAGAGGGGCTTCATCTATGCACAACGAACTGCTTCAGGAATAACGAAGTATTGGAAAATATGAGTAGGAGGCCATTAAATATGATTAAGAAATGAATGTACAGTAGAAAATCAGAAGTAAAGTGGAGCTCTTTCAATATACAGTAGAATACATGAGACAATAGAGCAAGATATCTTAAGAAAAGAGAGCTACAACACATATATATCAATAGAAATGGCTCAAAAATGTTATTTTAAGGAGCTGTAGCAACTGCATATTACAACTCAGATCTAGGAAAGATCTGTGGACAAAACATCAGATCTATTTCAGATCTGGAAACTACATAGTATTGTTTACAAGATCCCCTTCGGGTTTTGACAAAATCATGCATAACAAAGAGTATATCTGAGTTTCAAGTTGCAGATCTGTAAAATGCTGTAATAATTTCTGAATATAACATTACATGACAATATATCAGATCTAAACAGAACGTAGATCAACAAGCTAATCCACGGATCACCAAAGTGGAAGGCAAAGCCTAGCACCAGATATCTCTCATCAAAACAATGATCAAAACACCATGAAGAATCTCAGATCAAAATAATGCAGTTCCCTAATGGAAATA
The DNA here is from genome assembly GCA_034641835.2 of Pinus albicaulis. Taxonomy (NCBI): domain Eukaryota; kingdom Viridiplantae; phylum Streptophyta; class Pinopsida; order Pinales; family Pinaceae; genus Pinus; species Pinus albicaulis. The sequence continues at coordinate 917,057,371 of CM076570.1, forward strand.
ACATTGTATTTCAAATGACATAGATGGGCCACTGCCAAGTTATAGATCTAAAGTAAAAACAGGAGAGGCACTCTTCCAGGAGGTTAAAAGACACACTCCATGAGAAGAGGCTCCCAAAACAAGCTAGATCTCTGTAGATCTAGAATCCCACTTGCTGCAGCTTGCAAAAGCAGCAAAATCCTCAATGGATTAGTGCTGAAATTGTAAGTAGAGCTTGGCCTCAAGCCTGATAGTAGATCAAATCAATAGATACTCCCCCAAGAATCCTCAAAGGAAGAGGTGAAATCCCTACATAGGAACTCCAAGTGCTAAGCCACATAATTATCTACTAAACAACAAAGAATAGTATTTGTCTAAGCATACAAGATACTCAGAAATATAATGAATCAACAACTTCTCTTGCTTTCCTTCCCTTCCTTTTATAAGATGAAAGCCTTTGCAAACCCTAAACCACCTTTATGAGTTAGCTCCTTTCACATGAGGAGCCTCCTTCTAGAATTGCACTTCCCCTTTAGGAGATACATTGAACCTAGACAGTTCTATAGATTTGGTCAAGTTTGACCCAGTTTCACAGCTCAAACCCCTTTCACACCTGCAAGTGATTTATTTACATGGCCCTGATTTATCTTTGTTCACATGGGCATTGATTTATTCAGTCTTTTTAGAAGTTTTACATGTCCTCTTTTATTCATTTATTTATGCAACAAAAATTAAAACAAAAAATGAATATTCCTCTTAGCTTAGGCTAAGTAGGAATATTACAGTCCTCCCCTCCAAAATGTTGCTTGTCCTCAAGCAACTGATAGGGTAAGAGTTGTAGGTTTTCTCCTCCTCCATTGATGGCTTCATCAAGGATCAAGCCCTCATCATAGGCCAAGTGCTCAACAAGCCATACATCATGAATTGTTCCTCCAAGGCCAACATAATATGTGCATAATCCATCCCTTCAGGAGTGAAAAACTCAACAGAAATAAACATGGTGGAAGCAATGCTACGTCTAAAACATGTATCATGAAGTATAGGTAGAAGTTCCAAGCCATGTGGTACATACAAGCTGCCCTCCTTTTGTCCATACAATCCCATAAACAATACAACTATATCATCCAAGTATGGAAGAAAGACTACATATATGCAAATTGAATTTTGCACTTGAGGAGGTGGGTCAAAATCCCACATGTGATACCAGTGCAGTGCACCTCTTGTCTTCATTAGATCTAGGTGTGGCAAGTGGCATTACCACCACAATTTTGCTGCATGAGTCATCTTAACATGGCTGAAGGTGTTACATAAGTGCTGAAGGTGTTACATAAGTTTGGTGCCTTTGGGAAGCACCCATCATGAAAAGGAATCTCCCTTTTCACAACAAGGGAGTGGCTAAGTTCAGAATTTCTATTGGCCCCAAAAAATTTATGAGATCCACATGATCTCTCACTCCCTTTAGGAGTCTTATCCTGCAAAAACATGGCAAAGGAATGTAATAGATCAGAAAATACAACTTGCTTGGCATGATCAAATCCTTTACCATCATAGTACTTCACACACATGGAGTTTTTCATGAGCATTTCCCTCCTCTCAAGAAAGGTAAGAGATGGCTGAGATGACTCTTGCAAAGAGTCCTTTGGCTACCCCAATCCTCCATAACTATTGTACTCTTGAAAGTGTTGATGTAAGTCCTCTCTCATGCCTTCCCAATCAAAACTCTTCATGATCAGGGTATATATCTTCATTGAATACATATGGCTGAGGAAGAATTCTTCATATGCTCCTTGTAGGATCTTCTGCTTGAGCTTGGAAGCTCTAGCCAAGAAGACCTTACCATGATAATAGATGACTCCCCCTTGGATTAAGTATCCCTCTTCTTGCTACATGCCATCTAGTATCATACTTGTGTGGATAAATTTGGAATACTCTACAAATAGTTGAGATTTCCAATAAAGATCCACACTGCTCAACAATGACAGTGTTGCTAATACATCCATGGAAGTGCTTGCCATGTTGCTGATTTCCCTTTTGACATTACACATGCCAAAATTGTTTGTTGGAAGGTTGATCCTCCCATTCTTCTCCTCCCACAGCGCAGATTTAGAAAAGTGAGAGGGTGATAGTGATGCAGGAAGAAGATCCTCCTCATCCTTGGGTTGTCCCAAGCCTCCCAGCACTATAACTTGGTCTCTCATTGCTCCAATCCTTCCTGGATCTAGATTTGGATCAGCACTTTATGGAGCCTTCCCCACAAGATCTGAATCTGATGGCATTCCGGGTGGCTTTCCATGAGATAAGAATGTCCCTTGTAGCATCCTCATGAACATGAGAGAAGGAACTGTGAGATCCCTGCTTCCACTGCGCAAGTCCATCCCTGTTGTTTGTGTGGAATTACTAGGTGAAGGATAAGTGTGCATGCCTTGAATCATTTTTGGTTTCCCACTCTTCAAGTCCACCCACTCCATTTGCAAAGCTTTCCAATTAGTGGTGACCTTCCCCAAGGTAATCAACCATTGGACACCCAAGATGATGTTGGTGTCTAGTATGTCAACTACAAATAGGTGATCCGCCAAAGTGTAGGATCCCATAGTGACAGAGAGTGATGGAACATATTGCATGCATTGCATGGTCCTATATCCTGGGACCAAAACAGAAAATCCCTCAAAAGTATTAGTGGGGATTCCTCTCTTTTGCACAAGATGAGCATCAATAAAGTTATGGGTTGCCCCACTGTCAATCAGGATAGATACTCTTTGATTCATGACTGAACCTTGTACTCTTAGGGTTAAGTACTTAGGTACTCCTCTCAAAGAGGCAAGAGTCCCACTTGTTGGAGGAAAGGCTCCCATCCCATCTCTGGATGGTGCTTGATATTCCTCCTCATCATCATTAGTGTTGTGACCCCTCCTAGGTTCATCATCTTCATATTCCTCCTCAAGATCTGAGAAGACTTCTATGTAGTGTGCTTTTCCTACAACACATCTATGTCCTGGTGCCCATGACTCTTGGCAAGTGAAGCACAATTTCTTCTTCCTCAATTCCCTCTTGATATCGATATCAAGAGGCTTCTTCAAAGAGCTCTCCTTGGGAGGAGCATATTTTCCTTTCTTCCCCTTAGAAAAGTGAGGGGCCTTGCTTTGGAAAGTTTCCTTTACTTTTGGCAAGGCATCTTGGAGGTCTCTAGCCCTCTCAAAGGCATCGTGCAAAGTGATGGGCTTGGTAGATTTAACCAACCCATGCAAAGGTTCCTCCAGGAAATCGATGAACATATAGACTCTCCTTGCTACAGATAGATCAGGGAACATGACTGATAATCTCAGAAACTCAGAGATACAAGTTTCTACATCTCTTGACTGCTTCAACTTTGCAAGGCTTATGAAGGGTGCTTCAGGATCCTTTCGGTTGAACCTCTCCATCAGTATTCTAGTAAACTTTGAATAGGTGGTCACATTGATATGTCCCAATGTAGACAACCCATGGAACCACCAATTGTGTGCTTCACCTTTAAAGTGCAGCGCTGCAATCTTGATGGCTTCAATCTCAGGGAATTTGTTCAACTGGCAGTAGATATCCATCTTTTCTACCCATGCCTTGGTAGAATTGGAGGATGACCCATCAAAATTGGGCAAAAGGAATCTTCCCATAGAGTGGTGTCTATCCTGATGATGAAAGAACCCACCATCTCTATACTACTGCCTTGGTCTTCTTCTATCCTTGAGGTGAAAAAAGTCTTGGAAACTCAAGTTATCCTTGAATCTCTAATTCTGGGAATTATAATCCACAAATTAATATTCAAGGGAAGATTTTTCTTGTGGTCCTTCATTCTCCATAGCCAAGAAAGTAGGCATAATGGAGCGTTGTGTAGCTTGTGGAGCTTGTGGCAGATCCACTGGTTGACCAGTCCCATGATGAGACATGTCAGAGCTTTCTCTTGGATGAAATCTCCCAGGAGATTCCCTCATTCTATCCACCCTCATCTCTTTGATCTCTTTGGAAATATCTTGCATGGCCATCAAAATATTTCTTGCAAACTCTTCTACTTCTTTATCATTTACAGCTTCAGGGGCTTTACCCTTGTCTTGACACTTGTCAAGATCATCAGTAGTGTAATCAAACTTCTTGTGACTTTTGTTCTGATACCTCTTCTCCCTCTCAGTAAGAGGATCATCTTCTTCTGAATGAAACATGGCTAATGCTCCAAGGCAAGCACAGGCTGTGCCAAGAAAGGAGCTCTGATACCACTTTAATATCCTAGATCTGGAACAGCACAAAAAGCCTGCTGAAATAACACACTCTTGGGAGATTGATGTACAGAAATGAGTTTACAACCCTTGGATCCCTTATATTAGTATATCTGGAGCCTAGATCCAAAAGGGGAGAAAAAAGAAATCAAACTAGGTGTGGTAAACAGATCTCCCACCACCTAGTCTAGCTAAAAAACACCCTACAAGAGGGGTTGCAGCTATGCACAACAAACTGCTTCAAGAATAATGTATTCTTGGAAAATATGAGCAGGAGGCCATCAAATATGATTAAAAAATGAATGTACAACAACAAATCAGAATTAAAGTGGATCTCTTTCAATATACAGTAGAATACATGAGACAATAGAGCAAGATATCTTCAGAAAAGAGAGCTACAACGCATATATATCAGCAGAAATGGCTCAACAATGTTATTTTAAGGAGCTATAGTAGCTGCATATTACAACTCAAATCTTTTAGCCACCTATAAATTCTATTTTACCAAGTGGTGGCTAAACTTGTCTTTTAAAGCCTTCAAGAGATAGTTTCCTTTGAAAACTTATCATCTTCTGAAGTCTTATGATGATAATTACCCTTTGAGTTAATCTTCACTGCTTTTTCACTATTAGCCCTAAAGTATCTACTGTTTACTAACAGAAAGACTGCTTAAAAAATCCATTTTTCATCATTACACTTCTCCATTTCCTTCTCCATTTCATCCAAAAACCCCTTCATTTTCCTCTCAAAACCATTTTTAACCCTCTTAAACCTTAAATCTCCCTTTATTTGGTTTAAAAGCCCTTTCTTTCATCTATCAGAACCTTATTTTAGGCCTTAAAAATCTCTGTTTTTGGCCTTAATACAGTTTTCTACACCTTAAAGTTTTTAAGCCCCCGAGAGCTTATTACCTTAAGCCCCTTCCTCCATGCATCCTACAGCCCCACAAATCGGGCGCTAAAAGACTTGAAAACCCTTCCAGAACCCTTAATTTCCTTTATTTTTCCATCTACACCGACATTATGATCTAAACAAATCTAGACCTTTGATCTCTGCAGATCAACAGCCATCAGGCTCCATCCTTCCTCCCATTCACCCTGCCTTACCTTTTCCTCCATCCATCTCTCTGCTCCTCCTTTTAAATCTTGACCATCCATCTGAGCAATCCTATGATCGGGACTTAACCCGATAACCCAAATGCCCGTCCACTACACGACATAAACGTTATGTCACCATGGACCCTGCATACACTTTTACCCCACAGCTCTTCATCCATCGCGCTTAACCTGCACCGTTGGATCTGGAGTCTCCAATCCAATGGTCCATGATCAATATCGCGTGATTTTCACCCTTCCTTCCCAGTGCATTACTTCCATGTGATAAAAGTGGCTTTAGAAATCCACGTGTTGAACTCTAACACATATCGTGTTCCAAAAGCTAATACTGCTTACCCCCACAACTACTACGTGAAAACTACTTCCGGTTTTCTGAAACCACCCTTTATCATTCCCACGCCAAATTCAAAAAATTCAAACCCTTCTTCGCTTCCGCCAAGGGTTTCTCCCTTATACTGCTGCATTCATCTGTTCTCACAGCTCCAAACCACCTTCATGAACCCTCCTAATCAGTTTTAAACCTATTTCCGCAGAATTTAAATAACAATTGTTTGTTTTATGCAGGTTTTATAAGTTAAAGGGTAAAACCCTCCCACAGCCAGTTACAGTATCATAGGTCAAGGATGACGATCCTCTAGGCCTTAGATACAGGTCAGACGGGATCTAAGGGGGTTTGATTTCTCAAGTTTGGATCAATGAGTCATGATCATCAATTCATTAAAACAAAAACCTCCACCTGTGCAAACCCTCTATGCACCTACAAAAAACAAACACAATGAACATCAGGTGATTAAAGAATATCAGTATCAAAGACAGAGGATCAGATCATAATCAGAGGATTAAAGATATAATCAAAGCTTAAAGGGATCAAGGCACAAATTGAATATCAAAGGCCTAATCCACAAAATGAAGAAAAACCTTCAGAAAAGCCTCAAATACCACATCGAAGGGGCTAATTGATTCCCTAGCTACCAAATTGACACCTTGCAGCTTTTCTGCCTCAAAGGAATACCCAGATTAAAGCTCAGTCAGTAACATTAAAGACAAAGGAAGCTAACATTTATTACAAGCAAAATCAAATATTCCAAACTGTTAGTAGAAGTTATTGTAAAGATAAAAAAGTGCCTTAAAGTCAATCTTTTCACCCAATAAGCCTGAAAAGCAGAAGATAGAGTAAATAAAATAGAGTTGTAATTCAATGTTTTCCTGCCTTATGCCTTGCATGGTTTTCAAGCCTGGAAGTTTCATTTAGTATAAAATTAATGATACTCAACCCTAGAACTCTTCCACGTCCTCATTTCTTCTACAAATACTTCTGAAGAAAATGAGAAGTTGTTGGTTTTTTGGTCACTAGTTGTAACACTGAAACTCTTTGAAATAATACATAGTCTGTTGAAGTTGAAGAAGAAATTGAAGTCTTGGAAGCTTGATGATGTTTTGACTTGCTTGTTCATGAGAAGAATCTATCATTGGATCCCTGAGCCTAACTGTTAGTGATGTATTCTGAACTGTCTGTTGTTTTTCCTATTTTCATTATGCTTCATAAATTCTTACTACAGTAGGATGAAAATTTTAGGCTAAGAAATGACTCTTGGAAGCACCTTAGACCTGTTTATCCTTCACTATTTTATGTTTTCTTCTGCTAAGGAATTTTAGAGTCTTTAATCATTCTCTTGAACCATTATGCTTGTTTATTTCTCAAATAGTTCAAATAGTTGGTTCCAGCATGATTTATGGTTTTCCCTGCTTATCTGTTGCCACTTGAAAATTGTTTTTGAAGTCTCCATTTGAAGTACCATTGTTTACAGTTAGCCAAGGAGGTCTGTTTTGATCATACCCTTTGTCCCTAATTGAATAATTGTTTTAAAGGTCTTTATAGTTGTAATCATGGATGTGTTAGGTGTTCCCTCTTCTATGACTGCAAATATCAGTGAATCTTTATGTTTTCTAACTACTTTAAAATAGAATCTTTGAGGAAATAGGATGTGCTCTCGAATCTTAGATTTCATTTTAAAAGTTGTCTTGAAGTCATTATTTTCTTAAAGTGTGGTTTGTAGAATTCATGGTTAGCCCTGTTTATCAAATACTTCTTTCTGTTCAAGTTATATTTTTAAGTTCCCTTTGTTGAGAATTCAATTTCTCTTTCCAAATCATTAATGTCCATCTCATTCACAAAACTAAAGGATCCTCTGGCCAAGTTAGATTTTCCCTTTGATATCCCATATCCATTCATGAGCTTTTCATAAACCTCTTCTTGACTCCATTTCCCAATGAATTTGACACTTCTTCTTTTTATCTATACTACTTAGACCTTTCATGTTCTGCTATGCCAATTCAACCAAAAAAACAAACAAACAAACCAAACAAACACCTACACTTAATATCTAGTCTAAAATCAATACTTAAAAGCAAACAAGATATACCTTTGCAAACAAATAATTTGAGAGATCCCTCTCTGAGAAAAGGAGGACTAGATCCTGGAACTCTAAAGATTGGTTCTAATGTTTTCTTGTCTTTTGGTTGGCCAATCTATTGAAACTCAGGAACCCCAACATAATGGCAATCACGGTGGGACCTATTGAGTGCATAATAGTCTAGAAAACTCTTCTAGACTTAGTAAGTCCTTAAATAACCACATAAAACTCAAAAAACCCAAAAACATATCATATTGGCTTCATAATAAACATTGGCGATGGACCATAGAACATTTTACCTCCAAGGGAGCTAAAAATTTCCACCTGGCGACTCCACTGGCCTCCAGTAGGCCTATTACACTAGTCCATGTAAACTCCTTTGGGAATGCATTGAGAAAACCCAATCATGCTGTTGGTGGACAAAAAAGTTCAAAATCTTCCACCTGGTGACTCCACAATCCCAAAAGACCTAATGACTCCATTGTTAGAAGACTCTGAACTGGTTGATAAGATATAGTGACCTCTTTATTACAAACATGAATCCAAGTATAGACAGAGAAGCTAAACTAAACACATTATTGGACCTAATTGTAAAAATAGTGTACATACTTGATAAAAGATTGGATAGGCATGAGGTTGATACAGATGTTGATTATCCAGAGCAACCTATGCCTTTCCCTGATCAAACACAAACTCAACCACTACAAGATATAAACAACAAAAAAAATATGTATGATGAGCAAGATTACAAAGAGAACAATGAGGAATATTTTCAAGAAGGTATTGATTTCCTATCCATACCTTGTGTTTTACTGTTAAAATAACTTTATGAACAAGTTGCAAACATAAACAAGGAATAGTACCTTGAGGAAATAGTCAGCCATCTTGAACTCACAAAATCTAAAATAGGAGAAGAGACAACACAACTAGAATCTCTACCTTTATGTTATGACTCATTTTAGATTATTAAAGAAGAATGGCATCCTGCCAATATAGCAGAGACAAATCATGAACCCTATATTCAAAGTAACTGTCATGAAAATCATGAGGAGTTGTTTGAAACTGAGATAGATCAAGAAAAATAAGAAAGTCCTTAAAGTTTCCCTGCAAGAACAAGTAATGATTCCCTAGAAGAGGCTCAAGAAGACATCTAGCCTCAAAATCAGTCAATAAAAGAGAAAGAGGACTGTTGTACTTCTGTCCAAAGCAAAAGAAAAATTCCTCTTTTGATAGAAAAAGAAATTGATCAAATATTAAACAAACAGCCAGCCCTCAAAACTTCATTTGAAAAAAACACTTCTGCTCATATTCCTACTGAACCTTATTGTCTTGAACTAGAAAATAAGCTTATAGATTAGCTCAAATAAAAGCCAACTAATAACCCAATATGCTTGATTGGTGATATGGTTTATACTAATGATTTTCTAATTTTTGATCAATTTGATGATGATGATGAGCTTCAAGCAGAAAATAATCATGCAGTGCAACCAACAGTTGATTGGTGTCATGAATTTCATTATCATCAGCTTGAAAGCAACAATCAACCAATCCAATCCATCAGAAATAGCTTTCACATAATTGGGAGTCAGCAATCTATCAGTTGTGATGATGAGGTTTAGAAGAAAGAGGAATTTCTTGAGCAAGCTGAAGATAAGGAGCCTTCCCCTGAAAAGGTGGAGGTAATTAAAAATACCCTTTCTCAAGAACATGATGATCTCTTCACAGAGTACAGTCCATTGAATCAGAGCATACCAGGACTACAAGAGGACAACACTGCAATATATGATGAGTCCTCCAGTTCAGATGATAATGAAGATGAGGAAGAATTTCTTTCTCAAAAGAATCTTAAGCTTGATCAAGTGGAGGAAAAAGTAAGCTTGGTTGAAACCTATCCTCCAAATATTCATAACCAGGCATTGTTTCAAGATCCCTATGCTCACTTCTTGAAGATATTTGAAGAAGGGATAAAGGTTATTGGGAGCAGTGTATTACCAAAAGTACGAAAATTGTTTAGCACTGCTGCTAAGAGACAAGTGAGATGGGAGTGGCCCTTTTGTTTATCTAGCATGCTCAAAGAGATGAGCAAATTCCAGTCATGGAACCATTTGATTGACTGGATGTATTGGAAAAGAGAATTGGTCAGCTAAACATGTAAATATTTCAAAGTTAGATTAGGGTAGGTAGGAATATCCCAAGAACAAAATTTGTCCCTGAAAACCTTGATGTCTTGGAGGATTTACACTTTGACTTACATCATACAAAGAACATCTTCAGAACTAGGTCTCAAATTGATTTAAACCCAGCTGATCTTGAAACTTCAGATTTGCAGCAGAGCTTTAGTAGAGAAGCCTCACCTTCTACTCCTCCTGATTCCTAGCTTCTTCACCACTTCAGCCTCTTCCATAACAAATATGCTCAAAACCAGTTTGCTGGCCCAAGTGTTTCTTCCACTCCAATCCATACTACCACTATTCAAAACACTCCATTTCAGCCCACTTTCCCTCTTGTCAATCCACCCCTTGTAAATCCACCTTTCCTTCTAGCGATGGCAGCATGGCATGCCCCATTAGTGTTACCACAACCTATGGTTCCCTTACCAAATGAATATCAATCTAAAATTCCCCATTTCACTGGAAAAGAATCTACCATAGCTCAATAACATGTAGATAGGATGAAAGATGCATTTGATTATATGGAAATAGAAGACGAGACCATAAAGATGAGAATATTTGCTCAAAGTTTAGGAGGAGAAGTAAAGAAGTGGTTTAAAAACTTAACTCCTAACAACATCAATGATCTCCATTCTTTATATCAAACATTCATAAACAAATGGGAAATAAAAAAGAACCCTCTCCAAATATTAACAGAGTATAACAATCTTAAAAGTAATCAAGGGGAGAGTGTTCATGACTACTCCACCAGGTTTAACAGTATTTACAATGCTCTTCCCCCTCACATGAAACCTCCCCAAGGCTTAGCCTTAGTAAAATACCCTGAAGGATGCGATGCTGATATGGCCTATCAGCTAAGGGAGAGAGATTAATTAACTCTAGAAGACATGCAGAAGGGAGCTATGAGTGTAGAAGCAAACTTAATTAAGAGAAGAGCTAGGGTAAGATCAGAGAAGAGGGTAGCTTATAAAGACGATACTGCACCCTCAACCTTGTCTTCTGATACCAAAATTGACAACCTAGTGAAGGTAATGGAGAGAACGCTTGAAAAGATAAACTTGAATGATAGAGTGCCACCAAGAGAACCTCAAAAGAACCCCCAAAACAGAAATAGAAATCACAATTTTAGAAGAGAAAACAATCAAGATAGGCAAAGAGATAATGACCAAAAAATTAGGCCTCCCTTCCAATAAAACTATGTGGATCAAGAGGAAGAAAGAGAGATTGAAAGCTTGGGAGAAAATCATGTAAACTTGATTGGATCAGACAGTGGGGATGATGTCTTCCTCACTGAAGAAGAACAAGGTTTCTTCTCCTCAGATCAAAATGAAAACACTTATGAGGATTATGAAGATTATAGGTTGGGGTTTGAGAATGCAATCATGGAGGTACACAAGAAATATGATCTTAGAAGCAAGGGGAACCTAGATAATTCAAAAGATAAAAACACTAGCACTGCTGTTAGGAAAAATACCAAAAATCAGCATAAGAAAGCAACAAAAAAAACCAACATTTTGGCTAAGAAAACTGATTTAAACAAAGAGAAAAGCAGCCAGCCAAATGTTGAACAAAGTTGACCTAGCACCTCAGCTAGTGGCCCTAGAAAAACTGTCCCTAATAACAGTCCAAACAAAGTTCAGCAGATCAGAATTGCTGAAAGAAATTCAATTGAAAAAACAGATGTAAATATGACAAAAACAATAGTTCCTTTCAGCGTTGAGGGTGAGATTGCAAAGATAAAAATTACCATACCCCTAGCTAAATTAGTGACCTAGGAAGTGTACCAAAATCAAGTTTTGAAAGCTTTAAATTTAGGAAGTGACACTGACACATTGAACTTGATAGATGACAAACTAGAGTTGTTGTTTGGTCTAGAAGTTGAAGGAAAATACCAAGGAGGAGTTGTCCCTCCCTTCTATGTCAGTTTGAATATACATGATAGAATATTACACAATGCAATGTTAGACTTTGGAGTTTCACATAATCTTATGCCCAAGGTAGTAATGGAAAGCTTAGGCTTAGAAATTACTAAACCATACAAGGATCTATATTCTTTTGATTCAAACAGCGTCAAATGCTTGGGTTTAATCAAAGATTTATGTGTTAACTTATCTCAAATCCCTGCTAAGAGTCTAGTGATGGAAATAGTAGTAGCTGACATTCCCCCAAAGTATGGCATGCTCTTGTCAAGATCATGGGGAGCCAAACTTTAGGGAAGCCTTCAAATGGACATGTCTTATGCCACCATCCCAGTGTTTAACCATAACAGAAGATTATATAGGGAATCCCACATGAAATACATGGTGAGCAACATAGACATACCAAACAACTCTCCCATATATTCCATTCAGTCAATCTTAGATTCCTTTATCTTGTACAATGAAGATGAAATCACTCAACAAGAAAAGGAAAATAAAGAAGAAATCAGTTTACCAGATAAGTCAAAACTGCACTCAACTCATATACAAAACATCAACAAGTCTCAGCAGCAAGAAAATGAAAATGAGACAGAAATACTTTGGATAATAAACTTTGATGGGTCTTGTAAAAAAGAAAGTGTAGGGGTAGGTGTATGGATTAACAATACAAATCAGGGTTATTCATATAAATTAGACTTTCCATGCACCAATAACGTTTTTGAATATGAAGCCCTGCTCCTTGTCTTGGAGTTGCTTAAACAACTAGAAGCCCAAAAAATATCAGTCCTAGGAGATTCTGAACTCATCATTAGACAAATGAAAGGAGAATTTTCGGTTAAAAACCCAAGACTTAGAGAATATTGAAATGCTGCCCTTGATCTCCTAAATACCTTTGAAAAATATGAACTCATTTTCATACCAAGAGCCCAAAATCATCTAGCAAATGAACTTTCCTTCACTGCTAGCAATTTCCAAGTGCCTCAGATAAAGGAACATCTTAACATAAAGGTTAAAAACAGGCCTGCAGTGCCTAACAATGAGGAACATTGGAAAATGTTGGACTCTGACAAGAATTTAGATGATTTCTTAAAATCAGAAAATGACTTTACCATACCACTATCAAAAAACAACCATGAAGAAATTTGTTTAGTTGATAAACAAATCTCAGAAACAGATATGGCATATTCTGCTGATATAAATCACTGTGAAAATATTTTTGAAGAAGAATTAATTGAAAAAATAGATCAGAAAGACTTGGAAGTTTTACAATGAAAAAATGATACAATTCCAAGAGGTCTCACGCCATTAGAACACCTTTTTGACTTTAATGATGTAGCCAAAGAACCAAGAATGGAGCCTATGGAAACAAATGTAGAAGAACATAACATAGGCAGCCTAGCAGAACCCAAGATGATCAAACTATATAGCACACTCCTAGCTCATATAAAATTGCAATACATCGAACTGTTCAAATAATTTAGAGATGTGTTTGCTTGGTGATACCAAGATCTGAAATCTTATGATACCAGCTTCATTCAACACAAAATTCCTCTTAAGGAAAATTAGAAACCTTTCAAACAGAAACTCAAAAGGATAAACCCTATTTTATTGCCTTTGGTTGAGAAAGAGATCAGGAAAATGTATGATGCTAGGATTATAGTATCCCTTAGATATTCAGAGTGGGTGTCAAACTTAGTCTCTGTTAGGAAAAAGACAAGGGAAATTAGGCTCTGCATTGACTTTAGAAATATAAATAGAGCCTCCCTTAAAGATAACTACCCCTTGCCCAAAATGGACCATATTCTTCAAAGGGTAGTTGGGTCAAAAATAATATCACTGTTAGATGGGTTCTCAAGTTACAATCAGGTGTTAGTGCTCCCAAGTGATCAACACAAACCTGCTTTTACTACACCTTGGGGCACCTTTATGTATGTCAAAATTCCATTTGGTTTGATGAATGCAGGGGCCACCTTCCAAAGGGACATGGACATAGCCTTCTCAGAATATATTGGCTATTTTATAATCATTTACCTTGATGACATAACTGTTTTCTCAAAAACTGATGAGGAACACTTGATTCATTTAAGAAAAGTTTTTGAGAAATGTAGGAAATTTGGCTTATCTTTGAACCCCAAGAAGACAATCTTTGGTCTCCAAGAAGGTAAAATTCTTGGGCACATAATTTCAGAAGAGGGAATCAAAGCAGACCCCAAAAGAATTGATGGCATATTGAAAATCAACCATCCAAGAAGCCTCAAAGAATTACAATCTTTCATTGGGAAGATTAATTTTTTGAGGAGGTTTATCCCCAACCTTGCTGAGCTATTAAGAAACATTACAAACATGCTTAAGAAAGAGGTAGGTGTTAAATGGACAACACAAGCTAAACAATCATTTGAACTAGTTAAACAAGCTCTTACTGAAACACCAGTCTTGATTAGTCCAGATTTCACAAAATATTTTTATATCTTTTCTTTTGCATCGGAACATACAATAGCTACAATATTACTTCAAAAGAATGATTTGGGGCAAGAACAACCAATATCCTTTTTTAGTAGGGCCTTAAGAGATGCTCCACTCAAGTATAACATCATGGATAAGCAAGCCTTAGCATTGGTGAAGGCATTAAAAGACTTTAGAGTCTACATTTTACAGTGTCACATCATTGATTTTGTCCCACACACTGTTGTCAAGGATATTCTAAGTCAAGACCCTGATGGTAAAAGGGGAAAATGGATTGCTACTATTCTTGAATATGACTTAGAAATTAGGCCCACCAAACTAATTAAAGGGTAGGGATTAGCAAAACTCATGGCTGAGTCAAATTTCCAAGAACTAGATATGAATATGGTGGATGTGTTGGAAGAAATATAAGAATTCACTGCTCCTTTCATTGAAGAAACATTTCATAATTCACCTTGGTATGCTGACATCATTTATGTACTTTTATATTTGAATGCCCCTCCTTCTTTATCTAAAACTAAAGCTAGATTTTTGAAACAGAAGGCTTTGAATTATTGCATATTAGATGGGGTATTGCATTGGAAAAATGCTGTTGGAATTTTGCTTAAATGTTTACTTGAGGATAATGCAGGAAAAATAATGCATGAGCTACATGAAGGAGAATGTGGCGGACACCTCTAATGGAAGACCACAACCAATAAAATCCTCAGGTCTAGCCACTATTGGTCCACTCTTTTCTCAGATACTCAGAAGTTAGTCATGTCTTGCTATAAGTGTCAAATTTTTTATGGCAAAAGAAAACTCCTTCCCTTATCTTTACACCCTGTAAGTGTTGAGGCACCCTTCCAACAATGGGGCTTAGAATTCATTGGGGAAATTCACCCATCCTCATCAGCCCAGCATAAGTGGATCTTCACTGCCACTGATTACTTTACCAAGTGGATAGAAGCCATACCATCTAGGAATGCTACTAACTTTGCCATTATCAAGTTCCTAGAAACAAATATCCTATCCAGATTTTGTTGTCCTAGAAAAATCATAACAGACAATGCTGCTGCCTTCAAGTCTAAAAGAATGGTTGATTTCTATTACAAATACCACATCACCTTGGGCCACTCTACTACCTACTACCCCCAAGGAAATGGATTAGCTGAATCTTCCAATAAGAGCGTTATAAATAAAATCAAGAAGCTATTGGAGCAGAATCAGAAGTCATGGCATAGTAAGCTGGTTCATGCCTTATGGGTTGATAGGTTAACTACTAAAAAGTCAATAAACATGTCCCCCTATCAGCTGGTCTATGGCATGGATGCAGTCTTCCCAACATCATTAGGATTTCTAGTCATGAAACTCCTTCAAGAAGTACAAATTGAGGAGAATGATATGCAGAGAAGAATCAATCAAACAATTCATTTACAGTAGTCCAGAGAGGAATTTTATGAAAGAACACAACTAGTCCAAGAAAATATCAAGAAAATATTTGACAAAAGGACTAAGACAAATAATTTCCAAATTGGAAATGTTGTTCTTAAATGGGATTCAACAAGAGAAAAGAAGGGAAAACATGGCAAATTTGAGAATCTGTGGAAAGGACCCTATATTATTCATGCTGACAGGGGTCATAATGCATTTTTATTGAAAGAATTGAATGGAGAAGACTTATATGGAGGTCCTGTCAATGGCAGGATGCTCAAGCATTACTTCTGTCAAGAGTCATGAGTTTCAAAGCTTTTTACTTTTCATTGTAAACTATCATTGTCTGAACATTGCATTCAAATTTAGAAAAATAAAAATACAAAAACAATAGAAAATAAAAGAGGGCAGATAAAACAAGAAAGGTACAACCCCATACCAAAAAAGAGAGACAAAGTTTGAAAGTGTGCAAGCTCAAATGCCACTACTAAAACAAACTGCTTTTTTAGTCATATAGCCTAATCATGACTAATTAGTTTTTAGATTTACTGCTGATAGGTTAGTGAATAAGATTAGCCAAAAATTTCAATCTTGGCTTATCAGTAGAAATGGATTAGGATAGAAAAACAAAGGTTCAAACAAATTCAAAATCTGAACCTATGAATCTCAAAAGAAGAATGGCTCTAATTAGATTAAAACTTGAGCCAAAGTATAGAAAGAAAACTGGTTCTAATATGCTCAAAACTTGAACCAAGGGAAAAAGTAAGAAGTTAGCTCAAAAAGGATTAAAATCAAAGCTAAAGAAATAGTGAATGAGATTTTAATTTTCAGATCTTAAGCCTTCACCATTTTGTTTTAATTTTTTGCAAATAAAAAATCTACGTGTATCTTGCTTTTATGCCATAGATCTGCAACAAGTCAAATAATATAATCCTGGCTTGGCTGCTTTTAAATTTATGTTCTAGAAAATAGAGAATAAACATCTGTCAGACAGTCTAATCCTGGCAGGTAGAAGTTACGTAGTGAATTTATGAGTTCAATTGTTTAAACTGAACTCATGGAGAAATAAGAGTAGAAATATATTAGTTTCCTATTTTCAAAAAAGAATAAAATGTTAATGAAAAGATTTTTCTAGTCCAAATGCACTCTGAAGAAGAAAAAATGTTAGAATCAGTAGGAGTGGGTAGGTAGAGATGTTGTTTGAAAAGAATTCCATTGTTTTAGATTGCTGCAGAGGTTATCAGATCAAAGAAAGATCAGCCAAAAGAAAAGAAAGGTTGTTGCCCAATGGATTAAGGCACTGGTTTACTGAAAAGTCACAGATCAATAGTTGGGTTTTTGGACACTTAAAAAGAACCAGCTGTCCTCCCCAAGTGGAGCCATTGTTAGCCACCCATAAATTTTGTTTTACCAAGTGGTGGCTAAACTTGTCTTTTAAAGCCTTCAAGAGATAGTTTCCTTTGAAAACTTATCATCTTCTGAAGTCTTATGATGATAATTACCCTTTGAGTTAATCTTCACTACTATTTCACTATTAGCCCTGAAGTACCTACTGTTTACTAAGAGAAATATTGCTTAAAAACTCCATTTTTCATCATTACACTTCTCCATTTCCTTCTCCATTTCATCCATAAACCCCTTCAATTGCCTCTCAATTCGTTTTAACCCTCTTAAACCTTAAATCTTCCTTTATTTAGTTTAAAATCCCATTATTTCATCTATCGGAACCCTATTTCAGGCCTTAAAAATCTTTGTTTTTGGCCTTAATACATTTTTATGCACTATAAGGTTTTTAAGCCCCCGAGAGCTTACTACCTTAAGCCCCTTCCTCCATGCATCCTACTGCCCCACAAATTGGGCGCTAAAAGACTTAAAAACCCTTCCCGAACACTTACTTTCCTTTATTTTTCCATTTACCCTGACATTATGATCTAAACAAATCTAAACCGTTGATCTCTGCAGATCAATGGCCATCGGGCCCCATCCTTCCTCCCATTCACCCTGCCTTACCTTTTCCTCCATCCATCTATCTGCTCCTCCTTTTAAAGCTTGACCTTCCATTTGAGAAATCCTACGATCGGGACTTAACCTGATAACCCAAACACCCATCCACTACGTGACAGAAACGTTACGTCACCATGGACCCTGCATACACTTTTACCCCGCAGCTCTTCATCCATCACGCTCAACCCACACCATTGGATTTGGAGCCTCCAATCCAATGGTCCACAATCAATATCATGTGATTTTCATCCCTCCTTCCTAGTGCACTACTTCTGCACGATAAAAGTGGGTTTAGAAATCCATGTGTCGAATGCTAACACATATTACGTTCCAAAAGCTAATACCACTTACCCTCGCAACTGCTACACGAAAACTGCTTCCAGTTTTCCGAAACCACCCTTTATCATTCCCATGCCAAATTCAAAAAATTCAAACCCTGCTTCACTTCTGCCAAGGGTTTCTCCCTTCTACTGCTGCATTCATCCATTCTCACAGCTCCAAACCACCTTCATGAACCCTCCTAAGTAGTTTTAAACCTATTTCAGTAGGATTTAAATAACGATTGTTTGTTTTATGCAGGTTTTATAAGTTAAAGTGTAAAACCCTCCCACAGCTAGTTACAGTATCATAGGCCGAGGATGACGATCCCCGTGGCCTTAGATACAGGTCAGAAGATATATAATAGGGTTTGATTTCTCAAGTTTGGATCGATGAGTCATGATCATCGATTCATTAAAAAAAAAACCTCCACCTGTGCAAACCCTCTGCGCACCTGCAAAGAGCAAACACAGTGAACATAATGTAATTAAAGAATATCAGTATCAAAGATAGAGGATCAGAGCATAGTTAGAGGATTAAAAATATAATCAAAGCTTAAAGGGATCAAGGCACAAATTGAATATAAAAGGCTTAATCCACAGAGTGAAGACAAGCCTCCAGAAAAGCCTCAAATACCACATCGAAGGTGCTAATTGATTCCCCAGCTACCAAATTGACACCTTGCAGCCTTTCTGCCTCAAAGGAATACCCAGATTAAATCTCAGTCAATAACATTAAAGACAAAGGCAGCTAATAGTTATTACAAGAAAAATCAAATATTCCAAACTGTTAGTAGAAGTTGTTGTAAAGATAAGAAAGTGCTTTAAAGTCAATCTTTTTTCCCACTAAGCCTAAAAAGCAGAAGATAGAGTAAATAAAACAGAGTTTTAATTCAATGCTTTCATGCCTTATGCCTTGCATGGTTTTCAAGGTTGGAAGTTGCATTTAGTATAAAATTAATGATACTCAACCCTAGGACTCTTCCACGTCCTCATTTATTCTATAAATACTTCTGAAGAAAATGAGAAGTTGTTGGTTGGTTGGTCACTAGTTATAACACTGAAACTCTTTGAAATAATACATAGTCTGTTGAAGTTGAAGAAGAAATTGAAGTCTTGGAAGCTTGATGATGTTTTGAATTTCTTGTTCATGAGAAGGCTCTATCATTGGATCCCTGAGCCTGGCTACTAGTGATGTATTCTGAACTGTCTGTTATTTTTCCTATTTTCATTATGTTTCATAAATTCTTACTATAGTAGGATGAAAATTTTAGGCTAACAAATGACTCATGGAAGCACCTTAGACCTGTTTATCCTTCACTGTTTTATGTTTTCTTCTACTAAGGCATTTTAGAGTCTTTAATCATTCTCTTGAACCCTTATGCTTGTTTATTTCTCAAATAGTTCAAATAGTTGGTTCTAGCATGATTTATGGTTTTCCCTGCTTGTCTGCTGCCACTTGAAAACTGTTTTTGAAGTCTCCCTTTGAAGTACCATTGTTTACAGTTAGCCAATGAGGTCTGTTTTGATCATACCCTTTGTCCCTGCTTGAATAATTGTTTTAAAGGTCTTTATAGTTGTAATCATGGATGTGTTAGGTGTTCCCTCTTCTATGACTGCAATTATCAATGAATCTTTCATGTTTTCTAACTCCTTTAAAATAGAATCTTTGAGGAAATAGGATGTGCTCCCGAATCTTAGATTTCATTTTAAAAATTTTCTTGGAGTTATTATTTGCTTAAAGTGTGGTTTGTAGAATTCATGGTTAGCCCTGTCTATCAAATACCTCTTTCTGTTCAAGTTATGTTTTTAAGTTCCCTTTGTTGAGAATTCAATTTCTCTTTCCAAATCATTAATGTCCATCTCATTCACAAAAATAAAGGATCATGTGGCCAAGTTAGATTTTCCCTTTGATATCCCATATCCATTGATGAGCTTGTCATAAACCTCTTCTGGACTCCATTGCCCAATGAATCTGGCACTTCTTCTTTCTATCTATAATACTTAGACCTTTCATGTTATGCTATGCCAATTCAACCAAACAAACAAACAAACAAACCAAAAAAACACCTACACTTAATAACTAGTCTAAAATCAATACTTAAAAGCAAACAAGATATACCTTTGTAAAAAAATAATTTGAGAGATCCCTCTCTGAGAACAGGAGGACTAGATCCTGGAACTCTAAAGATTGGTTCTGATGTTGTCTTGTCTTTTGGTTGGCCAATCTATCAAAACTTAGGAACCCCAACAAGATCTTGGACATATCTGTGGACAAAACATAAGATCTATTTCAGATCTGGAAACTACATAGTCTTGTTTACAAGATTCCCTTGGGGTTTTGACAAAATCATGCATAAAAAAGAGTAGATCTAAGTTTTAAGTTGTAGATCTATAAAATTTTGTAGTAATTTTTGAATATAACATTACATGACAATAGGTCAGATCTAAACAAAACATAGATCAACAAGCTAATCCATGGATCACCAAAGTGGAAGGCAAAGCCTAGCACCAGAGATCTCTCATCAAAACTGTGATCAAAACACCATGATGAATCTCACATAAAAATAATGCAGTTCCCTAATGGAAACAACACTGTAGCACAAATGAAATAGATGGCCCACTGCCAAGTTACAGATCTGAAGTACAAACAGGAGAGGCACTCTTCTAGGAGGTTAAAAGACACACTCCATGAGAAGAGGCTCCCAAAACAAGCTAGATGTCTGCAGATCTAGAATCCCACTTTTTGCAGCTTGCAAAATAGAAAAACCCTCAATGGATCAGCGATGCAATTGTAAGTAGAGCTTGGCCTCAAGCTTGATAGTGGATCAAATCAGCAAATACTCCTCCAAGAATCCTCAAAGGAATAGGTGAAATCCCTGAATAGGAAATCCAAGTGCTAAGAAACACAATTCTCTACTAAACAACAGAGAATAGTATTTGTCTGAGACAAGATACTCAAAAATATAATCAATCAACAACCTTCTCTTGCTGCCCTTCCCTTCCTTTTATAAGATGAAAGCCTTTGCAAAGCCTAAACCACCTTGATGAGTTATCTCCTTTCACATGAGGAGCCTCCTTCTAGAATTCTGTCCCTTTAGGAGATACATTGAACCTAGACAGCGCTATAGATTTGGTCAAGGTTGACCCAGTCTCACAGCTCAAACCCCTTTCACACCTGCAAGTGATTTATTTACATAGCCCTAATTTATATTTGTTCACATGGGAATTGATTTATTCAGTCTTTTCAGGAGTTTAACATGTCCTCCTTTATTCATTTATTTATGCAACAGAAAGTAAAACAAAAAATGAATATTCCTCTTAGCTTAGGCTAAGAAAGAATATTGCAGATTTGATGTCCTATATGATCAGGAGATTATTTCTATTGAGACATGATGATTACCAGATATGAGTACGATGATATGTTATTGATCTATAGAGAGAATCACTGATCAAGGACAATGAGTCAACTCTTCCTTCCCTTTTTGAGATCCCAGGGTGTAGAATTGAGATAAAAGGTTCATGGGGTTGAGGGATCTCTAGAAAATAGTGTATCACCCCTATTTTTTACCCATAGGGTTGGAGATGTTTCTCCCCTGTCTTGGTCTTTACAAATTATACCCTAGTTAGAATCTATTACACTAAAATTTGTCACCATGGCATTTAGCTGTCTATATGGGTTCATCACTACCTATTTATTGCTCTCTTAGAGGTCCAAAATCATAATGTTCTTAAATCAAGTCTTAGAATTGGGAAAAAGCTCATTAAAATCCTAAAAAGCCTAACTTCGCACTTTTCCTAGTCATTTCCTGTGGTACCGTGGTTTACTGCTCTAAAAAATATGGCACAGCCCGCACGTTATGCTCTTTAAAAATGTTGACCCCCATAAAAGATAAAATAAAAATAAAAGTAAGTTCTAGAAACCTAGCTGGTCAAATATTCTCCCAGCTGGAGCCTTCTAGATGTTGGCAATATGATTCTTGTATCCTATCATATTGAATTGATTTTCCTTGATGGAAACTATAAGCAGCACCGGAACCAGCAATAAGGTAGAATAGATAGGGAACAGAGGCAGCAAAGAGGTAGCAGAGGCAGGAAAAGAGAAGTCCGTTTTTGAAGTAAGCGCATGAAGAACCTGTATGGTTAAATCCGTGTTAAGGATTTGATAGATGAATGTGTGTGAACCTATGCTCTTTATGTATAATTTGAAGGTGTTTAGTTTGTATGAGAATCCAAGGAAGGTCGATTTATAGTTTATGGTTATAATACATGGAAGGATTGTTATAAAATAAAAATGAGTCGCTGAGGAATACGCAGACGGAACCTAGAGTACGGAGCGGGAATTTGATTGGACGGTTGATCACTATTATGAAACCACGAGCGGGTTTATGAAGTCAGATTGCTCATATCGCATCGCCTTTCAGAGATAAGCGGTATTTCCTAGTTGAGGAGTGATTCCACTAAGCATTTGACACGTAGCGTTGGGTGAAGTTCCAAAACCGCCGTTGTTGCGTGCCATCGCACGTTAACGTTTGGCATCGTAGGTCGAGAAATATGAATATATGCCATCGATCTAGAGGCTTGATATCTAACGGTGATCATACGCTAGACTTGCGCGAGGTTTACTTAAGGTACGGTGCGTGTATTGGATCGACTATTGACTATATATGTGGGCCCGGGGTCAAAGGTTCATCACAAGGTTAATTTTTTGAAAGCATTGGATATTTATATAAAGTCCGAAGGGTTAAACATTAATTATAAGGCTTGGCGCACATAGATAATTTGAATTCCCACGATTGAAAGTGTATAAGTGCAAGGGTTGTAACCTTAATCCTACGGTTCAGTGGTGGGATAAAATTTTGAAAAATACATTGGGAATTCAAAATTTGTAAATATATTTATTTGTCAATTTCTTCGAAATTGATAAATAAATTAAAAATAAATCAAAGAGCCACGTGGAGTAAAATAAAGGATTATCTATCTTGACCCCGTCTAGTAATACCATTATCAGTTGAGTGGTTTTGACTCATGGTATTGAAAAATGCTAAACTATATAAGGAGAAGAGGATGATAATACAAGGTTTGCAAGTGAAAGGGTTGATAATGAATAAATCTCGTTAAGAGATATCTACATGATTGAACACTGTTTCTGAATCTATGATGCACTTGTGAATATGATCTCTAGATCTATAAATGATGAATCTCTACGATGGTCTGCAAAAGAAATGATGAAGACCTGACACAACTCTGATGAAGAAATTGAAGAAATCTGGTGGATCTGAGGAAAGTGAAAGCTTCCTGCCAGTAGAAGCTGGTGTTAAAATCAGGGGGTTGTATCTCCCTTCTAGTAGTGGCTGGTGAATGAGAGAAGGTTGTAGCCTTTTGCAGGTGGGTGCCTGCGTGCTGGTATGAGTCTACGCTAGTACACAATTGTAAGATGTTTTCTTTATAATAAATATTGAAGACAGAGACGACAACAACAGTGGTTTTCTCCCAAATTGGGTTTCCACCTTAAATACTGGTGTTCATGTGTGTTCCTTGTGTGTGATGGCTTATTCTGTTATTACTTCACATGCTTACTGCATACTAAATGAATGATGCAATAATCTAAGTAAAGAATTAAATGCATAATAAGATCTCTGGTAAAAAGTTTTCAGTCAGCTCTAAATACTGATTCACCCCCCCCCCCCCCTGTCAGTATTTTTCCCAACAATTGGTATCAGAGCAGGTCCTTTTGAAAAAGCTTAAGCCGCTAGAAGGAAGATCAATCAAGATGAACAATCAAGAAGGAACAAAATCTATCAGGCCTCCGCTCTTCAACGAAAACAATTTAATCTTCTGGAAAACAAGGATGAGATCCTATCTTCAGTCTCTGGGAGCAGATGTATGGGCTATAGTTGAACAAGGATATCAATATCCAGTCCGAGTACCAACAGATCCAACGAAAAGAAAGAATTACGAAACAAATGCAAAAGCGGTCAATGCTCTATTGGGAAGTCTAACTGAATCAGAATTTGTCAAATTCATGCAACTAAATACAACTAAGGAAATATGGGACAAAATCATTCTAAGTTATGAAGGTGATGCAAAGGTAAAAAGTGCTAAAATCCAAACTCTCAGAATTCAATATGAGAATCTAAAAATGCATAACGAGGAGAGAATTTCCAATTTATTTTTACGTCTTGATGATATTGTAAATCGTATGAGAAATTTGGGAGAAACAATAACCGAATCTGCTTTGGTTGAGAAAGTTTTAAGATCTCTAACGATAAAATTTGAGTCAAAAGTTTCTGCTCTTGAAGAAAAATAGGATCTTCAAAATCTTACTAAACTTCATGGCATACTAACTGCATATGAAATGAGAGGAGGAGGAAGATCTGAAGTCAAAGAAGTTGTCTTTAGAGCTTCTACAAAAGGGAAAGAAGTACAAGAGACATAAGGATCAGGGTATATCTCAAAAGAAGATGAGGTAAATTTTGTAAAGAAACTCCAACTTGGTACATGACGGTTCAGAGGTAAGCTTACTTTCAAATGTTTTACTTGTGGAAGAGTTGGTCATTATGCTGCTAAGTGTCCTCAGAAAGAAACAAATGAAAAAGGAAAGGAAGTAGCAAGAAGGAATAAGAATCGGTTTAGCACTAGAAAAAATTACTATACTCATGAAGACAGTGATGGGTTATCTAACAGTGAGGAAGAATGTGAACAAGATCTTATACTTCTCATGGCATTTTAAAAAGAATCTAAAGAATAAAAATATACTTTTATGGATGCTTTAGAGGATAATGATTTTCTTGATGAATTCAATCAACTCAAGATATGCTTAGAAGAAAGTAAAATATCCATAGAAACTCTGAAAAATCAGCTGGAAGAAAAGGATAAACACAATGAGAAATTAGAATGTGAAATAGTAAGTCTAAGAAAAGAAATTGAGAAAATAAAAACTTTGAATCTTAGATTTTCTAAAGGATCTGAAACCTTAGATGAGATTATCAAGGTACAACGTTCTCCTCTTATAAAGATAGGTCTTGGATATATTGGAGAATCTTCTCAGGCTTCAGCACCAAACTATCTAAAGGCATCTATAGCCAGCATACAACATTCTGCCACTCAGCAAGGGAATAAATAATCTTTACAGATAAATCATGACCATCTGAATTCAAAGAACACTAATAGGAATATATTTCAAAGAAACACCAATCAATAGGTAAATTCGAGTAGAAGATTTTATAATCACAGAAATTTATTCTTCAATGGACAATGTTTCTCATGTCACAATTTTGGTCATAAAGCTGCTTAATGTGTTGCACATAAAACCATCATGACAAGAGAAGCAAGAAAGAAAAGGACTGATATTGGAACAAATAAGAATACATATAACAACTTTTCTCCTCTTCAAAATGAAGTTGAATGTGCTTATTGCAATAACTTTGGCCATGAAGAATCAGAATGCAGGAGAAAATCCCAGTCAAAAGAGCATTTTCCTTCAAGCTCCAAAGTATGGAAAAAGAAGGAACTACAGGTTGAAAATTGTGGCATAGATTTACTTGCAGAAGGTGAAGAAAATCAATGGTATATTGATAGTGGATTCTCTAAACACGTGACAGGTGACAAAAACAAACTTCTTGCATATAATGCTCTAGAAAAGGAGAAGAATGTTACATTTGGAAATGATACTCCTGCTGTAATTAAGGGAAAAGGGTCTATTTTTATAAAAGAAAAAGTGAAAGCTAATAATGTCATGTATGTGGATGGATTAAATCATAACCTGTTAAGTGTAAGTCAAATGTGTGATCAAGGAACTGAATTTGTCTTCAGTTCAAAAGAATGTGTGGCACGTGATATTGATATAGGTAAAACAATTATAAAAGGAAAAAGAACTCCAAGTAACCTGTATGTATTGAAGAACTGCAAATAACAATGCTACTTGAGTAAATCTTTAGAAAATTGGCCATGGCATAGAAGGTTGGGGCATCTGAGCTTCTCTCAAATCAACAAATCAAGCAGACTTAAAGTTGTTTGTGATCTTCCCAATATTACTCTACCTGAAAGTACCATATGCAAATCTTGCCAATTCAGTAAGCAGACCAGAGTGCAATTTAATGTTAAGGAAGGATCATCAAGTAAGCCTCTTGAACTCATTCATACTAACATATGTGGACCTATGAAGAAAAATTCACCACGTGGTGAACAATACTATATCTTATTTATTGATGATTTCTCTAGAATGTGTTGGATTGGGTTACTTAAACACAAAGATGAAGCGTTTGAGAAATTTCAGATCTTCAAAGCGCTAGTTGAAAATGAATTAGATCTAAAAATCAAGTGTCTTAGATCTGATCGAGGAGGAGAATATACATCAAATTAATTCCTTGAATTTTGTGAACAACATGGCATAAAAAGACAATTTTCTGTAGCTAGAAATCCACAACAAAATGGCGTAGTAGAAAGAATGATTAGAACAGTTCAACAAATGGCTAGAGCTATGCTTGATGATTCCAGAACACCTGACACATTTTGGGGAGAAGCAACACATACAGCGGTAAATATTCTTAACAAGGCACATGTTTGTGTAAATAGTGATAAAACTCCATATGAACTATGGTATGGGAATCCTCCCACTGTGAAGCATTTTAGAGCTTTTGGAACAAATGCTTTATCAAAAATAATGATGAAAAACTTAGCAAGTTTGAACCCAGAGCAGATGAAGGAATACTTCTTGGTTACTCCTCTAGGAGTAGAGCATATAAATGTTACAATAAAAGACTTTGGAAGATTGTTGAATGTATTGATGTTGTTATTGATGAGTCTCCTGCAGCTCCAAAAGAAGAAAGAAAAACAATAGATGAAGAAGATGATGACATATATCCTTCTATGTCAAATAGGAATGATATAGACAGTGAACCCAATGAAGAACCCAAAGATGATTTATCTGAAAAGGCTCCATCCAGATATGTTCAAAAGAATCATCCAGAATCTCAAATTTTGGGAGATAAGGGATCAGGTGTACAAACAAGAAGGACTCTTGTAGGATCTTCTAGCTATCTAGCATTTCTATCCACTATTGAACCACACAATGTCAATCAAGCTAGCAAAGATGAATGTTGGATTCAAGCCATGAATGAAGAGCTTGATCAAATTGAAAAGAATCACACTTGGGAATTAGTACTAAGACCTCATGACAAAAATGTCATTGGAACTAAATGGATATTCAAAAACAAGTTAAATGAGAATGGGGATGTTATAAGAAATAAAGCTAGACTTGTTTGCAAGGGGTATGCTCAACAAGAAGGTATAGACTTTGAAGAAACTTTTGCTCTTGTAGCTAGACTTGAAACCATAAGAATGTTTCTTGTTTTTTCAAGCTTCCAACAAATCAAAGTTTATCAAATGGATGTTAAATCTGCTTTTCTCAATGGACATCTAGAAGAAGAAGTTTATATAGAACAACCAGAAAGATTCATTTTGGGAAATGATGAAAATCTTATTTGTAGGCTTAAAAAGGCTCTATATGGTCTCAAACAAGCTCCAAGGGCATGGTATTATTATCTTGACAAATATCTTCATTAAAAAGGATTTTCAAAGGGGTCTACTGATAGCAAATTATACACAAAAACTAAAAATGATAAACTATTGATTGTGGTTGTATATGTTGATGATATCATTTTTGGAAGTAATGAAGAGTCTATGAGTTAGAAATTTGCTTCTGATATGCAGCAAGAATTTGAAATGTCTTTTCTTGGGGAACTAACATTCTTTCTTGGCTTGCAAGTGAAACAAGCAACAGATGGCATATTCTTATCACAAACAAAATATCTTAAGCAAATTCTGAAGAAGTATGGCATGGAAGAGTGCAAACCTGTAAGTACACCAATGGTAACAGGATGTAATCTTAGTTCTCATGATGATTCTCCCACTGTGAATGAACCAGAATACAGATCTATGATAGGAAGTCTACTTTATCTCACTGGGACTAGACTAGACATTATGCATGCAGTTGGGATTATTGGAAGATTCCAAGAAAATCCAAAAGAGTCTCACCTTTAGGCTGTCAAAAGAATATTCAAATATCTACAAGGAACTCAAGACTTTGGACTATGGTATCTGAAGAATGCTGATCTCACTCTTCATGCTTACACTGATGCAGATTAGGCTGGAAATGTTGATGATCGGAAAAGCACTAGTGGTGGTGCATTCTACATGGGGCCCCGGTTAGTATCTTGGTTCAACAAGAAGCAAAGCTCTATTGCCTTATCTACAACAGAAGTAGAATATGTGGTTGTCGCATCATGTTGCACTCAACTTCTTTGGATGATGCAAACCTTACAAGACTTTCAAATCAAATGTTCACCTCCTATATCCATTATGTGTGATAACACAATTGCCATCAGTGTCTCAAAGAATCCTGTTATGCATTCCAATACCAAGCACATTCCCATCAAATATCACTTCTTATGTGAACAAGTGCTTGAACAAAAGGTGAAGTTGGAGTATGTGCCCTCCAAAGAACAAATTGCTGATATATTTACCAAACCTTTACCCAGGGAAGCATTCGAATATCTCAGATAGAAGCTGGGAGTAGTCTCTACCATGCAGAAGATCAGATCTACTTAAATACAGAGGATTAAATTGGATACGTGGACTTCCTGAAGGACAGTCGCGTTAAGGAGGAGCATTGGCCATATGGAAAGGATGCATTATTGGCATTCTAATTATTTGCTGCAATCTGATCTCATGCTTGAGAATCCTTGATCTTGATGGTATAAGTCATTTTTGTTATTTCATTGAATATTATGTTTAAAGATGCAGCATGATCTTAGGGGGAGCATTGTATTGTCGATCTACCCTTTGCCCTTGATGTCAAAAGGGGAGAATGTTGCTGAGTGTATTTTTGGTCATGGTTGCCATCAAGTCCAAAGGGGGAGATTGTTGGCAATATGATTCTTGTATCCTATCATATTGAATTAATTTTCCTTGATGGAAACTATAAGCAGCACCAGCACCAGCAATAAGGTAGAATAGACAGGGAACAGAGGCAGCAAAGAGGTAGCAGAGGAAGGAAAAGAGAAGTCCGTTTTTGAAGTAAGCGCATGAAGAACCTTTATGGTTAAATCCATGTTAAGGATTTGATAGATGAATGTGTGTGAACCTACACTCTTTATGTATAATTTGAAGGTTTTTAGTCTGTATGAGAATCCAAGGAAGGTTGATTTATAGTTGATGGTTATAATACAGGGAGGGATTGTTATAAAATAAAATGAGTCGCTGAGGAATACGCAGACGGAACCTGGAGTACGGAGCGGAAATTTGATTGGACAGTTGATCACTATTATGAAAGCATGAGCGGGTTTACAAAGCTGGATTGCCCATATCACACCGCCTTTCGGAGATAAGTGGTATTTCCTAGTTGGGGAGAGATTCCACTGAGCATTTGACACGTAGCATTGGGCGAAGTTCCAAAACCGCCGTTGCTGCATGCCATCGCACATTAACATTCGGCATCGGAGATCGAGTGATATGCATATATGTTGTCAATCTGGAGGCTTGATATCTAACGGTGATCAGACGCTGGACTTGCGCGAGGTTTACTTAAGGTACGGTGCATGTATTGGATCGGCTATTGAATATATATGTGGGCCCGGGGTCAAAGGTTCATCAGAAGGTTAATTGTTTGAAAGCATTGGATATTTATATAAATTCCAAAGGGTTAAACATTAATTATAAGGCTTGGCACACATAGATAATTTGAATTCCCATGATTGAAAGTGTATAAGTGCAAGGGTTGTAACCTTAATCCTAAGGTTCAGTGGTGGGATCAAAGTTCAAAAAATAAATTGGGAATTCAAAAGTTGTAAATATATTTATTTGTCAATTTCTTCGAAATTGATAAATAAATTAAAAAGAAATCAAAGAACCACGTGGATTAAACTAAAGGATTATCTATCCTGACCCCATCCAGGAATACCATTAGTGGTTGAGTGGTTTTGACTCATGGTATTGAAAAAGGCTAAACTATATAAGGAGAAGAGGATGATAATACAAGGTGTGCAGGTGAAAGGGTTGATAATGAATAAATCTCGTTAAGAGATATCTGCATGATTGAACACTGTTTCTGAATCTATGATGCACCTATGAATATGATCTCTAGATCTAGAAATGATGAATCTCTACGATGGTCTGCAAAAGAAATGATGAAGACCTAACGCAACCCTGATGAATAAATTGAAGAAATCTGGTGGATCTGAGGAAAGTGAAAGCTTCCTGCCAGTAGAAGCTGGTGTTAAAATCAGGGGGTTGTAGCTCCCTTCCAGTAGTGGCTGGAGAATGAGAGAAGGTTGTAGCCTTCTGCAGGTGGGTGCCTGCGTGCTGGTATGAGTCTACGCCAGTACAAATTTGTAAGATGTTTTCTTTATAATAAATATTAAAGACGGAGACGACAGCAGTAGTGGTTTTCTCCCAAATTGGGTTTCCACCTTAAATACTGGTGTTCATGTGTGTTCCTTGTGTGTGATGGCTTATTCTGTTATTACTTCACATGCTTACTGCATACTAAATGAATGATGCAATAATCTAAGTAAAGAATTAAATGCATAATAAGATCTTTGGTAAAAAGTTTTCAGTCAGCTCTAAATACTGATTCACCGCCCCCCCTCTCAGTATTTTTCCCAACACTAGAAGCGCTATCTGGTCAAGATTCACCACTTCCATTTATGAACCTCTATCCATCCCTTGTAATTTGGAGCTAAAATCCCTTTTTGAGAGGACTTTATCACCTTTCTTTGGAACTGAAACCTCCTCCCTTCTGCTATAAATTGAAACCATGTTTCAGTCTCAAGGGTACTTAGAACTTGGTAGTTTTAAGTTAAATTGCTGAAGAAATTATACTCTCTACATTTGGCATCATTGGAATGAGAAAGATTACATACTCATTGCCATAGTTTCATGTTAATTCAAAGAGTTGGAGTCTAGTCAAAATGAGGAAAATGGCTGTTCGGGACCCCAGAAGAACCCGTACAAACATCAAGGCGTCAAGGTTGTAAGGTTTCTCCTTTTCATTCAAAGTTAATACAAATGGATTCTATTTTATCATTAAGTTGTTAATGTATCTTTTGAATAATTTAATTCTTGGATTCCTTGATTACTAAGATAGATTATTTCTTTTGAATTATCATATCTTGCAGATGCTTTTGATCCCTTGCGCATGTATTGGATTGCAAATCTTATATGCTGGATCGATATCTTCTGGAGTGACTAGATTGAAGATCAAATAAGTGTTGGAATTTAGGTAGGAGCATCTCTCCATAGTTAATTAATAATTCTTAAGCATAATGGTCTAGATAAAATAGTTTACATTTGTCTGTTTGTTTCTAGATATCCTTAGGATACTAGGGAGATTGCTTTTGTCTACAAGAGGGATTAATCCTCCTAACAAAATGGCAACTCCACTAGGGAATTCTTGAACTTAGTTTTCTTTTTGATTTTTGGTTTGATTTTGAATAAATTCTTCGAGTTTGATTATTTCAAAATTCGGTTGGGTAAATAACTCATTAGAATCCCCGACTGTGAATCTATATTTTTACTTTTTCTATGCTTTTCCTACCTTCTGCACTTTTTGTTTAAAAACACCGCGATAGACTCCGCAGATTTTAGTGTAAAATAGTGTGGTACTGCACCTTTTTCCATTATAAACTATGGACTTTTGGAAAAATTTTGGAAAAATAAAAATTCTGCTTTCATGAATGTAATTACTTGATTGTCTGTAATTACCCTACTTTGTCTTGACTGTCAAAAGTCTTATGTGAGAATTTATTTCAGCAATTTCTGACTTTGAAGTGATCTTTTCAATTCATTTGCATTTTAAGAGTGAGTTTTTGCCCTGTCTTCTTGTTGCTCTGAATCAGAAACATTTATATACCTCAGATAATCGGTATGTCATTGTTTTTTTGTTGAGTCATTGAACATGATGCAAGTATTTCTTTTGTGAAAATTCGATTTTATTTTCATTTGCAAATTGTGAATACCTTTTTAGCTTGATAAGGTCTAAATTTCACTTTAAAACCATTATTGGATGTTTTGATTTCTTGCTAAGATAAGCAGAAAATTCTTGGTTAGATTACAAACTGAGCATAAACATCCTCAAAACCTTTAGATAGGATTCAAAATTAGAGTTTTTATTTTGGTTTTGAATTTTATGTTTTTAAAAGTTTTAGTTCTCTTTTGGGAGAATTTTTATTCTAGTTTCTGATTTGAATGATATAAAGAATTTCATTTTTAACAAGTGATTTCTCTTCTATGAAATTGAGTTTTCAATTAATTGTCTTCTTTTCAAAGTTTTTTGTTTATCAAAGGAAGAATTGATGTTTTAAAAGTTATTGAAATCTTTCAAAACTTTCCTCTAAATAGGTTTCATTGAAAAGAAAGGAGTTGCTTTTCATATCGATGCATTTTAGGAAATTTTTGAGTCAGATCATTAAACATCCTCGAAGTTTCACTTCCACACCTTTTGACCTAAGAAACAATCAAAATAAAATTAACGCTTAATTAAAATAAATCTAGAAATTTTTATATTTTTTAGGGCTCTTTTCCACCAACATAGCTCAGGCTAGTGCCTTGGAATAGGTTGTAATTAACTTTCCAAGGCAGTTCAAACAAACAAGTAGTAAATCTTGCGGTAGGAAAATTCAATTATAGCATGTATGCTCTGAGAAGCTCCTCCTAAAGGAGTTAAGCATTAGATCATATATGAACTAGTGAGGCAATCATACCTATCTCATTGGGAAAGATAGAAGGTGTGAACGTATTAAAAATGGTAAACCTCGGATAGAACATTGTCGAGGAGCCTGGGGTCACTTGTCGATAAACCTTGGATTATGTCAAGGAGCCTTCAAGGGGATTGAGCTTGTTACTTTGCCCTTGCGTGTATATCGGATCATAGACTGTCCCCCTAGGTATATGTGTTCCCATTGGTGACCTTAGTGGCCATAAACTTTAGGAATATTTCCCAAGGTGATGGTGGAGGGAAGGTTCCACTATACCTGGAGCAGACGTTGGCTAGACTCACTTGGATCCTTTGGAGGGTTATCTTCACTCGAGATGGTTTAAGTGGGGAAACTTGCACTGGTTTGTTTCATTAAGCAAGTTGTCGGGGTAACTGTTCCAACTGCCATTTCTGCATTAAAATTCTATGATGTTGGATTTCATCACCAACTAGTGTTTTTAGTGTGGGAATCTACTGTTTGTGTGTGGTTTGATCCCTCAGATTTTCTAGATGTGTGATCAATTTGGTTGTTTCCTTAGAGACTTTAGGATTTTTATTGAAATTTTCTTTGATTTCATGTGATTAAAAGTTTTAATCGTGGTTGAATTACCGAGACAATCACGTAGAATGCAGGAGAAACCCCCTGAATATACACCAAGCTAAATATAAAGAATTAGATCTGAAAGAGGACAAACATCAGGAACTGGATCAACATAACAGGAAGAAAATTCTATAATTATTCATCCCAATTACGAAGTAGATCAACCGTAAACAAAAGAGTTTACTCCTCAGAAAATTTCAATTTCCGAATTAGCTGAACTTGCTTCTACAACAAGTGAATTATCATCTACTGAACCTAAAATTTTGGAGCCAGAAAATGAACCTTATGCATTTGAACCTACTTTAGATTTTGTTACTCCAACCCCTGGTAATCCCGATTCACCTAGAGTGAAGACTCGGATCATAGAAGATCTTCCTCCTGGTCTAATTAGTATTGAAGAAGTTACTAACACTGAAGAAGAAGTAGTTCTTCCTTTGGCTCAGGAAAATTTAGATCTTAGAGAATGTGAATCAATTTTTTATATTCCTTTTAGACAAGACGCTTGGTAATCTTCATTGACAAACTTTCTACAGAACGTCGGTCTGAATTATTCGCCACCTCGAATTCCATTTTCTTCTACACCGAGAGTTTATAGACATCATTTAAACATGTCTGGTGAGTCATCCATGTTTTATGAATCCCCAGAAACATATTTTTATGGTGGTCCTTCAGTTCCTGCAAGATACCAGTCGCTATCTGGTACTTTCTCAGGGGCATCTCCTTTGCCCGATAAACATACACTATCATCTGGACTACATGAATCAAATATGGAACTGTAAATGCGGAAAATATTTATGTGATATTTGGAAACATTCCAAAACCTAACCCTCAAGGTAGTAATTTACAGCTTGGGGGGCAACCTCAGGTTAGTGATTTACAGCTTGGGGGGCAACCTCAGGTTAGTAATTTACAGCCTGGGGGGAAACCTCAGGGGAAATACATGCCTCAGGGTCAATATCAACCTCAAGGGAAATTCCTGCCTCAAGGTCAATATCCACCTCAAGGTCAGTATTCAACTCAGGGTCCACAACCCCCTTTAGGGCAGCAATTCTACTTGGAACAACAATTGTATCCTAGAGGTGGGAATTATCCAGTCAATTATCCAACTTATGTTCCAAATTGTCAGCCTAGTTATGGTCCTTCTTATCCACAACCTTCTAGGGGACCTTAGTATCTTGGACCTGATACAGTGTGGGATCCATCTCAAGCTCAACAAAATTTACAACCTAATATGCAAGTACCTTATTATCAGCCTAGATGACCAATTGGTTATGCTCACATCCAACAACCTTTCCAACTTGTACAACCTGTCCAACCTGTCCAACCTACTGTTTAGGTACCTACATCAGGTAGTGTTCAGCAACTCGGTCCGAGTACACCTAGAACTCCAACCCAAACTGCTACACCAATTTCTGTTCAAGCTACCACACCTATTCCTGGAGTATCTGCAGCTCCTATTTCTACAGCCCCTTAGGTATCAGTACCAATTCCTCAAGTTTCTGTTCCACATTCTGGACCTGCACTCCAGACTATTACTCAGATGCCTACATGACAACCTAGTACAAGTACAGTTATAACAAGCCAACCTTAGTTTACTTATCAACCTTATCAAGGGACGTATCAATATGGACCTGTAGCGCAAAATCCTGTATATCAACCATACCCTGGGTATACATACCAAACACCTACTTAACCCCATTATGGTTCCGTTAATCCTGGTTATCCAGGGGGCATACCGATTCCAAATGCACAGGCTATTCCAGGATATCCTAGATATCCTCCTCCTGGAATTGGTATAATTTCACAAGACCTTAACCGTCGGTTACCATTCATAGCAACTTTGGATTTACCTGATTTATCGCACCTTATGAATGATCCAATATATTATCTCCATATTGGCTGCTAATGCCAAATAAGTTTCCTAGTGATATTCTGAAATTTGAAGGTAAATCTGGAGAGGACCCTTCTAACCATGTCATGAATTATCACCTCCGGTGTGCATCCAACTCTTTGATTGATGATTCGATTTGATTAAGACTTTTTCAGAGAACGCTCATAGGATTAGCATCCAAATGGTATATTGAACTACCACAAGGCTCGTTTAACAATTTCAATGCCTTAGAAACTACCTTCTTAACTCATTTTTAGTTGCTAGTCAGATACTACAATGGCACGGAGTTATTAACTTCACTAAAACAATCTACGTCTACTAACATATCAAATCACGTACATGAATGGAGATGTAGAAGACGTTTGGCGAAAGTTTTTATTCCAGATCAAATTTTGGTGGAATGGTTTATAAAATCATTACTACCAAAAATTACTGAAGATGTAGCTAAATGAGAAGTTGTTACTGAAGAACAAGTCATTTCTCAAGCTCAGTACCTTGACCTAGTTTATACTCAGTCAGGTACTTTGTACGAGAAAATTCTAGATTTACCGCGTCCTGGTCAGATAAAAACAACTCCATTAGGCTCTCATGCCGTTGATGGTGTAATTGGTTCAGTTAGTACTAATAAAAGTAAGAAAAATCTTCCAAGATTACTTCTCCTATAATAACTTTACCTGATTCACCAAAAGGAGATTCTTCCCTCGAAACTTCTGCCAATATTCACGTTGTAGGTTCTTCTAACACTGAGTCTAAATTTGGTAATAATAAGAAAGGGGAGAATAAAAGTAAACATAATTCCTCTCCCAAAGAAAAAAATGAGAAAACTAAGCTGTCTGATGATAAACGAAAACCTCGTTATCCTTTTCTTATCTATAACCAGGATCATTTCACCAAAGAATGCCCGCATAAGTCTTAGGTTTCTAAGTTTGTCAAAGGTTCATATACACCTGCTGTCTTGAAGGATCCTTTTCCTGTTCAAGATAGTAAAATGATTGGATCTTCTTCTAATACATCAGCGGGTATTTTGATGATGTCTCAAGTAATGTTTGCAACTCGATCGCAAGACTATGGCAGTAAGCCTTCCTGTTACTAGTAAAGAAGTAGAAAATTCTAATTCAGTACCAGCTATATCTCCTCCGGTTTTTTATCCTCTTCATATCGAGAAACCAAATCCTGATTTAGTGATTAAACCACCTGCTAAAGGTGTACTTTGGAAATCAGCCTTCAATCCACATGCGAGAGCTGCTCAGAATTACAACATTGTTGAGGATTTAGCAATATCTCCTTCAGCAATGTTAGCCTTAGAAGTGTTGCAATCATGTCTAGCACAAAAGAAATTACTTTTATCAGCTATTGTAGCTATAGATCTTCAAGATTAAAACCTCATGGTCTTCGATTTAGAATATTTTACACCTCGTCTCCCTCATCAAATGGCTTTTCAGATCCCAGTACTAGTAAAAAATAGGCATGGCTTTCAAACTATAATTGATGAAGGAGAATCTATGTGTATTATGTCATTAAATTGTTGGAAATCACTTGGTTCTTTGACACTTAACCAATCTCTGACAATTCTCAAAGCTTTTGATGGAAGAGGATTCCATCCATATGAAATTTTGCGGGATCTACCTATATAGGTCGAAGGTAAAACTATTAATTTAGATGTGGAAGTTGTTGATGCCCCTCTAGATTACAACCTTCTTTTGGGTCGAAGTTGGTCTTATGATATGACTGTTGTCATGTCATCCTTCTTTTGATTAATCATGTTCCCTCATCAAGGAAAGATTGTGAAAATCAATCAGCTCTCATATTATTCGTCTGACCCAGCTTCTACAGATAGTATTCAACATGTTGGAAAATCGACTATCTCTTATGAGGATGTTGGTGTAGGTTTAATCAAGGATTATACCTTAATGGGAACTTTTTCCATGCCTCCACCTATCATACCAGGTACTATTGCTAATATCAATATGATTACATCAAGCACTATTCCATTTGATGGTCCTTGGATAGTGCCTTTAGAGTCAGAACTGGATTCTTTTACTGGCGCGATGCCTTTGAGTCCTTTTGAGATAGCATATCAAGCAGTACAGTAATTTTCCAATCCTTTATCAACTGATTATGATCCAATGAATGTGATCAATGAAGAATCATTTTCACCATCAAGCTCAGCTATAACATCAATTCCCGATCCTTTGCAACAAGTGTTTCATACTGATGAAAGCATTCGTGCATTATTTTCCATAGATGAATTACCATGGGATGATCTCCATCATAGGTCATCATTTTTACCTAATCTTGATAGATTTGAAAATAATTTTTTATCTATTTTTCCAATTGACTATGTCAACGAACCTCAAATTCTAATATCAATTACAAATTTGGATTTTGAAATTATTTTGGGAAATATTTCTTCTGCGGTTCCCATTGACATATCCATTAAACTAGGAATTATTGAAAAAATTAATATAGGTGCTTCTTGTACGTTATGTTATCTCCTAAATCCACCTCAGGCTGAAGGAAGGCAGAGTTCAGGGTAACATCAAACCACGCTCAGTCTGGTAGCTAGCCCTACCAGATCAGGAGAGGGCTCTCTCCGGGTCAATCTCAGCAAAGATAATCAATAAGGCTTGATATGACTCTGAAAAAAGGCTAATTTTAGGCTAGGTATATAAGTAAAAGAGTTTGAATTGGTTTTGGGGGTTTTTTTTGGAATCAAAGGGAAAGGCAGTTTTGGGTCTGGGGATAAGGCCTAGTTTTTGCAGAGTTCTGATTGGGGCAAGGAAGGCAATTTTTTTTATGCTTTGAATTGAATTGATGGATGGTTTAGACTAGTGAGGAGCTGAAGAGGGAAATAGGTTCTCAAGAATCCTCTTCAAAGAAATGAAAACATGGAAAACTAAACAAAACTAAAGGCAGAGAAAATCAAATCTAATGGATTCCACCTTTATAACTTTTTTATTTAGTTTAAGAAGAACAGAGAAGGGAAATGATACACATAAACATCAGTGAACTTACAATTACATAGAGAAAAACACCATCAAGAAATAGAGCCACATGGATCCCAAAGAGTGCTACAAACCC
This sequence comes from Pinus albicaulis, assembly GCA_034641835.2. Taxonomy (NCBI): domain Eukaryota; kingdom Viridiplantae; phylum Streptophyta; class Pinopsida; order Pinales; family Pinaceae; genus Pinus; species Pinus albicaulis. Next base: position 917,095,738 of record CM076570.1, read on the forward strand.
TAGTCTATTCCTTTGCCAAAATTGCAGAGATGAAATGTACAATGAAGTGCCAAGCAATCCCAAGTGTCCAACCCTGAAAATGACTGAGAAATTACATGATATAGACAAGCCTAACCCATCCCCATGCCTCTAGGGGTCGATCTCACCATTCTAGGAGCTGTTTCAACCATATCTAAACTAGGAACTGAAAAATAGGCAATGAAACAACTTGGCTCTATATGGTAGGAAACTGATTCATTCATTTAATTTTCACATTTTGGTCAATGAATCTACTAGAACAAGTAAATATGTGTCAAAATTACATAAAAATCATAAATTTACATCATTTTACATCAAGAGTTACATTGAAAATTCAAACTAGCCAAAACTAGGCGAAATCCTGAGCTGCTGAGTGAAAAATAGGCCAAATTTCTCTATGCGCCGCGCCTGAAAACTCAATGCATCCCGACACTTTGAGGCTAATTTTGAGGGCCTTCCTGAAGTAAAAATTGAGCACATGATAGATCATTGGAAAGACCTACCTGTTTTCTTTCTAACACAAGTGGAATTTCTAGATTTGGTTGCCATGTGCACCTCCAAAAATCAAATCTCCCAAGACTAGTTCCTGTGTGTGAAAAAAGTGGCAGAAAGGCCATTTTTAGAGTGTTTTTGACCCTTTAGGCAACCCAGAACTTGATGAAATACTTAGGCCATTCATGAGCATGCATAAATTTCCATAAAAAATCTAGAAATACAAATTTTTCCTCCAAAAGATCTTCCAATTGTAAGCGCGCGCCAAGCCTCGCTATGCGTCGTGCGGAAAAACCTGTTTTGAGACCAAAAATTTCAAAATTGACAAAATTTTTCCCAAATTTCTTGAAATTTGGGCTGAATATCCCTCATCAAGTACTATGCTCAGCCAAAGAAGCTTCAGCCAATATTTGGAGTTTATCATGCCTTTTCGACGCTTCAGTGCCCTCCTTAGCCTTGCCTTCAGGATTTTGATCCTCGCTTTGCAAACATAAGTTCGTGCCCAATAATGGTTCTTCATGTGCCTGAGCATGTCCCTGTCCTTGTTGGCCTTTTCCAACAGCTTCTCAAGATGAATTTTGACCCTCTCAAGCCAAATCTCCCGCTCAATGGGTGTCATGTCACCTTGATCTCTTTGGGCAGCTTGCCGATCTTCATGGATGTTTCGCAACTCCATGAATATTTGATGATCCTCCAATTGTTTGTTCTACTACTCCAAGTAGTTTATGACCCACTGAGCTCTCTAAAATTTTTCAATCAATGTGTCTATCTCAGCCTTCTACTCCTGAATGATCTCTTTCAACTTTGAGCTTGCAGAGCTCAAATCCTCATCAATAAGTATGAAATCGGTATCTTGGCCTCCTAAAGGGCCCTCATCCTGCATGGGCCTCTTTCCTCTGTCCTGTAACTGTGCTGATGTCGGAGGCAAGACCCCTTCCACCCCAAGTGGAGATAGTACTCGCAATGTTGCTGATGACAGTAATGAGACCGCTTCCACCCCAGGTGGAGATAGTACTCGTCGGGCTGCTGCAAATAATCCTCTCGTGCCTCTCTGATAAGTGACATATGTCGGCACACTGATAGGCTCTGTCTCAGGACCTTCAGGCTGATGTAAAGATTCACCTGGCTCATGAAAAATCTCTGGAGGAGGCTGAGGGGCTGTGAAGAAATCATTGGCAATGAAGTCTTCCCATGTGACACCCTGTGAACCAAGCTGATGTACAACAATGACTTTGATGAGTGCATAGTGGTAAATTTTTTTATGCTACTGCTCGGGAGTCTTATTTTGCACAAGAGTGGTCATTGTCTCGATGTTACGACACATGAAAAAAGGAATGTTCATCATCCTCACTCTTGTGAAATGCATCAATAACTGGATGTTGTAGGCATAGAGGCATGAGAACCGACCCTCACAACTGAAGTATCTAATAATAAGTTTCATCAATGGCACATAGGACTCCTTAAAGAATCTGAAAGGGAACACTCAGCTGATTTGTATCACATAGCCAGGCTGGATATATGGTTCATAATACACTCTATCTAGCTATTGTCTTTTGTTCCACTGTTCACCCACATTCGGTATTCCAGTTGCTTGGGAGATGGTTTCTGGTGTCAAAGTGAAATTTACACCAGCAAGAGTTACCTGACCATCATGCAAATTCAACACAAACAAACGAGCCAACTCCTGATGATAACCAACTCTAGCAATCACTTCACAATACTGAAAGCATGACTGTTGTTGGAAACATGCCATGGAAAGTGGACATGCCTGCAATTAAGTCAATGAGGTGGGCTCTTATCTCACATGTTTTCCACCTTTACGAGGCTTTCTTGGTGCATGTAGCTCAGTGGTAGAATCACTATTTCTATCATATGAAGAATCAGTGTCTGTCTCCATGGTGCTGCAAGTCTATGTCAAGTGTATGTTTGGCTTGTATGATGAAAATGAGGTTTGGTGTCAATGTCTCCTATTGCCAAATGTGTGCCAAGTAGGAATGGACTGTAATCAAGTGAGATTTAAAATGTGAGGACAGTCACTTGACTGTGTTTGGGAATTTGGGACTAGTAATTTTTTGCAAATGATATGGGGAAAGGGATAAGGATAGGGAATGAAAGGATTTGAAGGATAGGGATAATGGGATGTAAGGGAGTAGGGGAGGGACTATATGATGATATGACAGTGATGGGAAAGGGAAACACAGGTGAGAAATGGAGTGGGAGTATTCTGGCACCAAAATCAAATTTTAACACTCAAACTCAAACCCTAAGGAGCAGTTTTTGATAAGAGGATAGGGTTTAAAATTTGACATTCAAATTCTCCAAATGAAACTTTGAAACCACACCAAACACTACTCAATAAAAATAGCAAGATCAGTCGAACTTACTCGGGGAAAATGGGATTGAAATATTTGAAATTTCGTTGAAGGCAATGACAAAATTTGCTTTTCGGCTCTGTGTGCCGTGCACGTTGTAATTTACGCAGTGATGTGCGGCTCTATGCGTCGTGACTTGCTAATGCGCCACGACCTTCCTCCTGTGCGCCGCGACCGAATTTCATCCACAGTCAGTTATTCAAAACCTTGTTTTCATTCCTCCACAATTTGACTTGGCTTAATGATGTATTTTGGATTGCTCAAACACCACAAATATTTTATATGCCCAATGACTTTGATTTTTAATTTCAAATAACCCACTTTCTAATGTTTGAACTTTGGCACTTTGCATTTTTAAATATAAAATCTGTTTTTGTTCTCACTTTGACTTTTTGAGATGAATGACGAAATTCTTGGCTATTTTTGCAGGGATAGCTGGCACGGGATTTAGAAAAGGTGACCAGGGCTACGCCTGAAGAATTTCACAACTCAAAAGACTTTGAAAATTACATGGCATTTATTACAAAAAATGAAACTGACGATTTTTCTTCAAAACAGAGTTTTGAAGAAAAGTCATTATCAAGTGTGATGACGATGAATTTTTGCAATGAAAAATTATTTGACGCTTCCTCATGTGCCTGATGGCATTATTTAACAATTTTCAGGCCAAATTAGTGAAACCCTAGACCTAATGAACCCTAAAAACTCTAAAATGACTCTTTGCTGACTAAGAGACCAAATAGGACCGTAAATGACTGTAAAATTTATTTTGATGAATAGAATTGGACCAGCAGGTACAAGCCATGAGGAACAAGAGTAAGAAGCCCCCTACCGTTAGAAAATCCATGCCCCCCTAACGAAATGCAGATGACTGAACTGAATGAGACACCTAAAATGAAATGCACAAAAGAGATTTGATCTCTGACGGAGGGATGATAATACCAACTCTAACATTGGCTCCAATGGGGATGGTAGCTCCTCGGAGCTGCCGGGAACAAAAAATCTATGGGAGAGATAGACAGTGCCTTCGTCCATTGGGCTATGGAATCATAATTTCGACAAATAGCACAAGACTTTTGACTCATTTTATTGACTGAAACTTGACTCAAATCGACTCAATTTTGAAACCAAAATGACTGAAAAACATGACTCGACAAACTCAAATCAAAACTGAAATAATTCTTCAGAATTATAGCCTTCAATTCGGGCCCCAAACTGAAGAAAAGATCACAGTACACTCTTGCAATGAAACTGAAATAAACTGGTATGTACAATGAAAATGTAAAAGAGCAGAAAACATCTCAGAAATGATACCGCTTGAGCAGCCGACCATTGACCGACCCTCCTAGACAATCTTCCTCGTTCATCTATTTCAGAAGAAAAGCATTCTGACCCCGATATGCAGCAATTTTAAATGGTCCCTTCCAAAGATTTTTGAACTTACCGTGCTTACTCTTTTCCTCACTCGCATCCCATTTCAGCACCACTTCCTCCAATTGAAATTTGTCCGCCTTTTCTTTTCTGTCATAGATTTTCTTAATTCTCTCCTGCAGCTTGAACGTGTTTTGGAAAAATTCTTCTCTCGTCTACTATAGATGGATCATTTGATTTATTCTTCTCTGCATATGGTCTTCTTCACTGCCAGCTTCCTGCAGAAGTTTGACTACTGGAACTGCGAGAGAGGTAGGAAACACAGTGTCAACTCCATATACCAACTCAAAAGGGGACATACCAATGGATTTTTTCTGACTCACTTGATCTGCCCAAAGTGCATTGACTAACTTCTTATGCCAACCTTTCTTGTTTATTTCCAACAACTTTTTAATGATGTTGACTAAAGATTTGTTGGAAGACTCCGCCAATCTGTTGCCTTGTGGATGATAAGCGGTTGAGTGTCCCAAAGTGATGTGATACTTGTTACAAAACTCAACCATCCTTTTTGATTTGAAAGCTACTGTGTTATCAGTAATTAACTTATTCAGGCAACCAAAACGAGACAAAATGTTATTCTCAAGGAATGAAATTATTACCGCATCCGTAGCTTGCTTGGTGGGAACTGATTCGATCCATTTCGTGAAATAATCTATCACTGTGAGGATCCACTTGTGCTGAGATGAAGAAGGAGGATGGATCTCACCAATGAAATCCAAACCCCACTGCTGAAAAGGGGCACTTACCTCAATAGGCTTAAGCGGAAAAGGCTGCAATTTCTGTCTTCCTTCGAAAATCTGACATTCATGACAGCTTTTGACAGTCTTATATACATCAGCAAAAAGTGTCGGCCAATAATATCCGGCGCTCAAAATATTGTTGGTCGTTGTTTTCCAAAAAAGGTGACCCCCACAATCTCCTTTATGAAAATCCTCCATGACCTGCTTTTCTTCTTCTTCCACCAAACAATTCAACAAAACACCACCGGGATCTTTCCAATAAAGTGCAGAATTCAAAATGCAAAACTTTGCAGCTTTCAATTTCAGAGTTCTACCTTTGTTTCTAGCCATGCCGGGCGGTGGTGACAAATTTTGAAGCACATATAGAATATCTGAATACCAAGGAGAAAGAACAAATATTTCTGATACCTGAATTGACAAACTTTCCTCATTCTCATCGGACATAGCAGTGATCAGATTTATGTCCAAAGCATGCAAATTAGATTTAGCCATTAGCTTAGCCAGCCCCTGTCCTTTGATAAGCTTTGTGGGCTCTATCTCCACATCATATTCCAACAAAGTTGCAATCCACTTGCCTCGTCTCCCTTCCGGATCTATTTGTACTAAAACATCCTTCAAAATAGTGTTAGGAACATAAGCCAAAATATCAGAATTCAGAATATATACTCAAAAATCCTTTAATGCTTTCACAAGTGTAAGAGCTTTCTTTTCAATGATGTTGTACTTTAGGGCTGCATATCTTATAGTTCGGCTGAAAAAAGCAATTGGTTTTTCATACTCATCTCTTTTCTGCATTAATACTGCTGACATAGTGTGCTCCGAAGCAAATGAAAACAAAATAAAATATTGGGTGTAATCCGGGCTGATCAAAACCGGAGCTGAAGAAAGTGCCAATTTTACTAAATTGAAAGACTTTACAGCCTCTTCAGTCCATTTCACTACATTTTCCTTCTTAAGCATGTTTGTAATCTCCCTTAGGTGTTCAACAAGATTAGGCACAGAGTGGCGCAAAAAATTCATCTTACCATTAAAAGATTGTATCTCCTTCTTGTTCCGGGGAGGGTCAATTTGCTGTATTGCTTCTACACGTGCTGGATCAATACGAATGCCATATTTTGAGATAATATGACCAAGTAATTTTCCCTCATCCATGGCAAACAAGATCTTCTTTGGATTAAGTGACACACCGTATTTTCTGCACTTCTGAAAGACAACTCTCAAATGATACATGTGCTCTTCATCTGAATTGGAAAAGACCATCAAATAATCAAGATACAAAACAAGAAAAACATCCTTCTCATTCGTAAAATCCATGTCCATCACTCGCTGAAATGTTGCACCAACATTCTTTAAACCGAAAGGCATTTTGGCGTAATGGAAAGTTCCCCACGGAGTGGTGAATGTTGTTTTGTCTCTATCGTCCTCATGGACCAAAATTTTTTTATACCCAGAATAACGATTGAGTAGCAACATACGAGATGCTCCAACTACTCGCTGAAGTATGTGATCCATTTTGGGCAATGGATAATTATCCTTCAAGGAAAATTTATTCAGGTTTCAAAAATCAATGCACAAACGAATCTCACCTATCTTCTTGTGTATGGGCATCAAATTGGAAATCCAATCAGAAAATCTGATGGGAACAATGATACCGGCCTTGTATAACCTGTTTACCTCCTTTTCAATTGATGGCAGTAGCATTGGATTGATTCTTCTCAGGTTCTGTCTGAAAGGCTTCTGATTTGGCTTGATTGGAATAGTGTGCTGAATTAAATTCGTATCATATGTCCTCAAGTCTGAATAATCCCACGCAAACACATCAGAAAATGATGACAACAAACTGACATACTTGGCTTTTACCTTTGGTGGAAATTCTTTTGAAAATTTCACCATCTTTGGATTTTCAGTTGTTCGAATATTCACATCTTCAACTCCCTTTTCGGTTGGCCGCAAGGTTGGTTTCTTAGCAACGTCATCCTGATCAAAAAGTTCTTCTAAAGGTATCAAACCTTTAGGAATAATATTATCCTTTAGCTACAACACTTCCATTTGATTTATTTGAACATCAGCTCCACCATCATCATATTCTACATCAATGGAGGTATCTTTGAATTTACCTTTGTTTTGCAGAAAATCATCAATCTCATCATCATCTTGGAAAACTTGCCAACATCTTTGATTGTCCAAGACGGTAGGACGATGCTTGACATGGATTTCGAATTTGTTACTTGATTTCATTGGAATCTTCAAATTACTTGCTGCCTTAGCAAGCGCATCTGCAATACCATTCTGAATACGAGGAATACAAGTCAAAGTATAATCTGAAAAAAACTTCAAAATATCAAGAACAACATTTCGGTAAGCCCGCATTTGAGGATGTTTAGTTTGATATTCACCCTTTACTTGCTTAATGACCAATTCAGAGACGCCATATACTATAATCCTCTTAGCATTCATCTTTCTAATAATTTTTAGGCTAGCAATCAAAGCTTCGTACTCAGCCTCATTGTTCGAACAATCAAAAGCTAACTTGTAAGAACATACCCGTACATTGCTCGGTACCTTGTTTGGGGTGGAAAAAGGACTGTGTACCCAAATACCAATTCCAACACCATCATTTCCCACTACACCATCAAAATCCATGGTACACAAACCATCTTCATCTTCTTCCAAGTGTTGAAATTCTGTTAGCTCTATTTTTTCTTCTTGTTGTCCATCATCTTTAGCTGATTTCTCGACGGTGCTTTCCTGTCTTTCTTTCTTCAAAACTTCTCTAAAATTTTCTGTAATCTCCGGAATGTCCTCTACTTCAACTAACTGACTATCAACATCATTGAAACTATCTGAATACAAAACAAAAGACTCTAAATCTGTATGTGCATAATTAATCAGATGATTAACCGGTTTCTCCTTACTAGTTATCATATACTTCATTTTTTGTTTTCGGTACAACTTTCTCATTTGGCCAAACACGGGAATCGTAGCATAGGAGAAATCTAGTTGCAATGTTCCTTTCAATTTTTCTCCCCAAGATCTGGGAATAAGCATACCAAATCTGGGAGGGATGTCGGCCACAACCACGTCCATCAAAACATTCTTTGTCAGAATCTGATCCAAACTTACAACCAAGTCTTTAATGAGCCCAATACATCTCACTCTGCTAGAATCAAATGAATAAAGATTATGATATTTTCTAGTGATGTCCAAACCCAACTTCTCCATGATTGCCTTCGGCATAAGATTATGCGAAGCTCTGGAATCAAACATGGCATTATGAAACACAAACTCATGCAATCTAAGACTGATATAAAAAGGAGGCACATCACTATCTGGAGACTCACCATCCAATGCTGGTCCAAAAATTAGTTCAGGTTGATCGTCTTCCACATTCAACATATCAGACATTGGATCAAAATTCAAAATTTTAGAGACTTGACCCCTATAACTGTTTTTCTTCATTAGTTCAGTCAAGGGAATGGATACCTTTAATTTAGAAATTTCATTCTCCAAACTAAAAGCTGAAATATTTTCTACCTCTTTGACTGGAACATCTTTCTTTTCAGCCCTTTCCCTCGATCCAATTGGCTGATTTGATTTTTCTACTGATGGTGACTTGCTGGCAGCAGGATCAACTGTCTCTTTTCCTTTATTTTGTGCAACAGGTGAATCATTCTTTGGTGCTGAAACTTCCTTTCTCTTTTGGATTGGGTTAATAGGCACATCTCTATTTCTAAGTGAATATTGCCGTTGCTGAGCTGTCAAGGCATTCATATAACCTCTCTGATACTCATCCGACTCTTCTTCAAGAGATGTGTCATTTGCTAAGATGAAATCCTCATCTCTTTGTACTGCTAAACTTTCTGCATACTCCTCATCTTATGTGATATAAGTGGGTAGATCATCAGAAGTAAAGAAGTGATTTTCTTCCCCTACTACTTCCTCTTCATCATCTGATTCTTGACCAACAAAATTCTACTTCAAAGGGGTCTTTACCTGCTGTTGGACTGTTGGTTCTTGTGCTCGCTGCTCTCGTTGTTTGATCCTGAATTGTGGTTGCTGCTGACCACAGAAATTGGGATTTCGGATCTGTGGTTCAGGCTTATCAAGTGTAAATTTTTCAAACATTTTTTCCACTTTGCATAGTATTTGATTTGAAGTAGAAGCTTCTTCTTTTATTGCCACTTTCTTCTCAGCTCTCAATCTAGCTCTCTTATCATTCAAATTAGCTTCGACACTCACTGCAATTTTCTGCATATCTTCTAGGGTAGCTAGATCTCTTTCTCTCAATTGGTAAGCCATGTCCAGATCAAAACCATCCAGAAATTTAAGCAAAGATGATCTTCTAGATGGCCTTAAATCATCAGGAATTGCATTATAAACCGCATTAAATATAATACAATAGTCTTGCACGGACTCACCAACATTCCATTTGATTTTGGTATATTCAGAAGTGATTTGAAGTGGATCTTTCTTTACTTCTCATCAGTCTAAAAATTTCCTTTGAAGCTCAGACAAGGTAGCAATAATTCTGGCTGGAAAAGCCCTGAACCACTTTCTTCCCTCTCCGCTAAAAGTTTGCAAAAATAATCTCATGGTTACATTTTCTTCGTCAATCTCATGGAAATCGAAAAAATCTACCATCTTGTCCACATGTTGTTGAGCAAGGACACTTTGAGGAGTGCCTTCAAACAATGGGATCTTACTTTGATAATCTATAGGCATGTCATCAAGGTCCTGAGGCAATACGAGAGGTGCAAATCGAGAAGCCATCGCTCTCGAGGGATTCACAACCGGATTTGGGGATATATGTGGAGTAGGGGTGGCAGATGTATGAGGTGGGAATGGAGGTGTAACTATTGCAAAATGCTGATCAGGGATATAAGGTTGCATGGGGATGGTAGGGATAAAAGGAGGCTCAGTAGGAATACGTGAACTGGATGCGACTGTAGATGGCCTAAGAGTTTCAGAAGAAGACTCTATGAATTCAGGGATGTTCGTTGCCACAATAGAGTTCTGAATATTCAAGATGTAACTGTCAATGGATTTGTTAGCTTGTTCAATTTCAAGATATTTAATTAACTCAGGATTTATGACAGTGGAATCAAGAGCACTTTCAGACTTAGTTTCAAACAAAGACAACTCAAACTGGTCATCAAAATCGAGATCTTCAGGATACTCGAAAATAGTGGGACATGAATGAGATTTAAATAGAGGAATCAGAGGACTTTCTTGTTGATGGATTCTTGCAATCAGATTTGGATTTTCGTACACTGGAGGTGGATCAGGATCGAGATTTGCTCTAGTATGTCTTCTGGAAGCCAGTGTGGAATTATGATCAAAATCAAAGAGACAAAATCAACTTGTTCAGCCTTTTCGAATTATAGACTCATCACCCAAAGTCCAGAATGCCTGATCTACCGGGGAAAATTAACAAGTTAAATGTTATGTTTACAAACTAGACCGGAGATTGACTGAAGCAGCATTCATCTACTTTCACTGATGCAAAGCAAGAGTGTTTCGAAGGCTACCTGGCTAACTTCAGGCTCCGTTTGTAGATTATAAAAATAATAACACTAAAAAGTAAACCATTTTGTTCCCCTGTATGGTCACCACTCTGTTATTACCTAAATCCACCTCAGGCTGAAGGAAGGCAGAGTTCAGGGTAACATCAAACCACGCTCAGTCTGGTAGCTAGCCCTACCAGATCAGGAGAGGGCTCTCTTCGGGTCAATCTCAGAAAATATAATCAATAAGGCTTGAGATGACTCTGAAAAAAGGCTAATTTTAGGCTAGTTATATAAGTAAAAGAGTTTGAATTGGTTTTTGGGGTTTTTTTTGGAATCAAAGGGAAAGGCAGTTTTGGGTCTGGGGATAAGGCCTAGTTTTTGCAGAGTTCTGATTCGGGCAAGGAAGGCAATTGTTTTGATGATTTGAATTGAATTGATGGATGGTTTAAACTGGTGAGGAGCTGAAGAGGGCAAGAGGTTCTCAAGAATCCTCTTCAAACATATGAAAACATGGAAAACTAAACAAAACTAAAGGCAGAGCAAAGCAAATCTAATGGATTCCACCTTTATAACTTTTTTATTTAGTTTAAGAAGAACAGAGAAGGGAAATGATACACATAAACATCAGTGAAATTACAATTAAATAGAGAAAAAAACCATCAAAACATAGAGCCACATGGATCCCAAAGAGTGCTGCAAACCCTGGTCTATTCCTTTGCCAAAATTGCAGAGATGAAATGTACAATGAAGTGCCAAGCAATCCCAAGTGTCCAACCCTGGAAATGACTGAGAAATTACATGATATAGACAAGCCTAACACATCACCATGCCTCTAGGGGTCGAGCTCACCATTCTAGGAGCTGTTTCAACCATATCTAAACTAGGAACTAAAAAATAGGAAATGAAACAACTTGCCTCTATATGGTAGGAAACCGATTCATTCATTTAATTTTCACTTTTTGGTGAATGAATATACTAGAACAAGTAAATATGTGCCAAAATTACATAAAATCCATAAATTTACATCAATTTACATCAAGAGTTACATCAAAAAGTCAAACTGGCCAAAACTAGGCGAAATCCTGAGCTGCTGAGTGAAAAATAGGCCAAATTTCTCTATGCGCCACGCCTGAAAACTCAATGCGTCGTGCCACTTTGAGGATGATTTTGAGGGCCTTCCCGAAGTCAGAATTGAGCGCATGATAGCTCGTTGGAAATCCCTGCCTATATACTTTCCAACCCAAGCTGGATTTGGTTGCCATTTGCCCCTCCAAAAATGAAATCTCCCAAGACTGGTTCCTGTGTGTGCAAAAAGTGGCAGAAAGACAATTTTTAGAGTGTTTTTGACCGTTTAGGCAACCCAGAACTTGATGAAATCATTAGGCCATTAATGGGCATGCATAAATTTCCATAAAAAAATCTAGAAATACAAATTTTTCCTCCAAAATATCTCCCAATTGTAAGCGTGCGCCAAGTGGCGCTATGCGTCGGGCGGAAAAACCTGTTTTGAGACCAAAAATTTCAAAATTGACAAATTTTTTCCCAAATTTCTTGAAATTTGGGCTAAATATCCCTCATCAAGTACTATGCTCATCCAAATAAGCTTCGGCCAAAATTTAGATTTTATCATGCCTTTTGCGACGCTTCAGTGCCCTCCTTAGCCTTGCCTTCAAGATTTTAATCCTCGCTTTGCAAACATAAGTTCGCGCCCAATAATGGTTCTTCATGTGCCTGAGCATGTCCTTGTCCTTGTTGGCCTTTTCCAACAGCTTCTCAAAATGAATGTTGACCCTCTCAAGCCAAATCTCCCACTCAATGGGTGTCATGTCACCTTGATCTCTTTGGGCAGCTTGCTGATCTTCATGGATGTTTCGCAAGTCCATGACTATTTGTTGATCCTCCAATTGTTTGTTCCGCTTCTCCAAGTATTTTATGACCCACTGAGCTCTCTGCAATTTTTCGATCAATGTGTCTATCTCAGCCTTCTGCTCCTGAATGATCTCTCTCAACTTTGAGCTTGGAGAGCTCAAATCCTCATCAATAAGTATGAAATCATTATCTTGGCCTCCTGAAGGGCCCTCATCCTGCATGGGCCTCTTTCATCTGTCCTGTACATGTGCTAATGTTGGAGGTGAGACCCCTTCCACCCCAGGTGGAGATAGTACTCGCAATGCTGCTGATGATGGTAACGAGACCCCTTCCACCCCAGGTGGAGATAGTACTCGTCGGGCTGTTGCAAATAATCCTCTCGTGCCTCTCTGATAAGTGACATATGTTGGCACACTGATAGGCTCTGTCTCGGGACCTTCAAGCTGATGTGAAGATTCACCTGGCTCATGAACAATCTCCGGAGGAGGCTGAGGGGCTGTGAAAAAGTAATTGGCAATGAAGTCTTCCCATGTGACACCCTATGAACCAAGTTGATGTAAAACAATGATTTTGATGAGTGCATAGTGGTAAATGTTGTTATGCTGCTGCTCGGGAGTCTTCTTCTGCACAAGAGTTGTCATTCTCTCGATGTTATGGCACATGAAAAAAGGAATGTTCATCATCCTCACTCTTACGAAATGCATCAATAACCAGATGTGGTAGGCATAGAGGCATGAGAACCGACCCTCACAACTGAAGTATCTGATAATAAGTTTCATCAATGGCACATAGGAATCCTTCAAGAATCTGAAAGGGAACACTCGGCTGAGTTGCCTCACATAGCCAGGCTGGATATATGGTTCATAATACACTCTGTCCAGCTGTTGTCTTTTGTTCCACTGTTCACCCACATTCGGTATTCCAGTTGCTTGGGAGATGGTTTCTGGTGTCAAAGTGAAATTTACACTAGCAAGAGTTACCTGACCATCATGCAAATTCAACACAAACAAACGAGCCAAATCTTGATGATAACCAACTCTAGCAATCACTTCACAATACTGAAAGCATGACTGTTGTTGGAAACATGCCATGGAAAGTGGACATGCCTGCAATTGAGTCAATGAGGTGGGCTCTTCTCTCACATGTTTGCCACCTTTACAAGGCCTTCTTGGTGCATGTAGCTCAGTGGTAGAATCACTATCTCTGTCATATGAAGAATCAGTGTCTGTCTCCATGGTGTTGCAAGTCTATGTCAAGTGTATGTTTGGCTTGTATGATGAAAATGAGGTTTGGTGTCAATGTCTCCTATTGCCAAATGTATGCCAAGTAGGAATGGACTGTAATCAAGTGAGATTTAAAATGTGAGGACAGACACTTGACTGTGTTTGGGAATTTGGGACTAGTAATTTTTGCAAATGATATGGGGAAATGGATAAGGATAGGGAATGAAAGGATTTGAGGGATAGGGATAATGGGATGTAAGGGAGTAGGGGAGGGACTATATGATGATATGACAGTGATGGGAAAGGGAAACACAAGTGAGAAATGGAGTGGGAGTATTCTCGCACCAAAATCAAATTTTAACACTCAAACTCAAACCCTAAGGAGTAGTTTTTGATAAGAGGATAGGGTTTAAAACTTGACATTCAAATTCTCCAAATGAAACTTTGAAACCACACCAAACACTACTCAATAAAAATAGCAGGATCAGTCGAACATACTCGGGGCAAATGGGAGTGAAATATTTGAAATTTCATTGAAGGCAATGACAAAATTTGCTTGTCGGCTCTGTGCGCCGCGCATGTTGTAATTTACACAGTGATGTGCGGCTCTATGTGCCGCGACTTGCCAATGCACCGCGACCTTCCTCCTGTGCGCCGCGACCGAATTTCATCCACATTCAGTTCTTCAAAACCCTATTTTCATTCCTCCACAATTTGACTCGGCTTAATGATGTCTTTGGCATACCAATGGATTGTTCAAACACCACAAATATCTTATATGCCCAATGACTTTGATTTTTAATTTCAAATAACCCACTTTCTAATGTTTGAACTTTGGCACTTTGCATTTTTAAATATAAACTCTGTTTTTGTTCCCACTTTGAATTTTTGAGCTGAATGAAGAAACTCTTGGCTATTTTTGCAGGGATAGCTGGCACAGGATTTTGCAAAGGTGACCAGGGCTGCACCTGAAGAATTTCACAACTGAAAAGACTTTGAAAATTACATGGCATTTATTACAAAAAACGAAATTGACGATTTTTCTTCAAAACAGAGTTTTGAAGAAAAGTCATTATCAAGTGTGATGATGATGAATTTTTGCAATGAAAACTTATTTGATGCTTCCTCATGTGCCTGCTGGCATTATTTAACATTTTTCAGACCAAATTAGCGAAAACCTAGACCTAATGAATCCTAAAAACTCTAAAATGACTCTTTGCTGACCAAGTGACCAAATAGGACTGTAAATGACTGTAAAATGTATTTTGATGAATAGAATTGGACCAACAGGTACAAGCCATGAGGAACATGAGTAAGAAGCCCCCTACCGTCAGAAAATCCATTCCCCCCTAACGGAATGCAGATGACTGAACTGAATGAGACACCTAAAATGAAATGAAAAAAAGAGATTTTATCTCTGACAGAGGGATGATAATACTGACTCTAACATGTTAGATGAAATTTATACATATAAAGCCCTATTTCAAGAATTCCGTGACATATTTTCCTGTTCTTATGAAGAAATGCTAGGAATTGATCCAAATATTGTCATTCATGAAATAAAGACTTACCCGGATGCTAAACCTGTTAGGCAGAGATTACGTCTGATACATCCCCGAAAAGCTGCTGCTATTAAAGCTGAACTTGAGAAATTATGAAAAGCAGGTTTTATTTATCCAATTCCTTTAACAGATTGGGTATCTAATATCGTTCTTGTTACTAAAAAACAAGGAACCATACGAGTATGTGTCGACTATAGGGATATTAACAAATCTTCTCCAAAGGACAATTATCCAACTCCCTATATCAATCAAATCATCGATGATTGTGCCGGAAATGAAATGTATTCATTTATGGAGGGATTTACTGGGTACAATCAAATAAACATACTTCTTGCTGATAAATCGAAAACAACATTCATTTGTCCTTGGGGGAATTTTTCTTATTGTAAGCTACCTTTCGGATTAAAGAATGCTGGTGCAACTTTTCAAAGGGCAATGTGTTATGCTTTTCACCACATTAAACACATTGTGCAACCTTATATTGATGATTTACTTGCTCATTCATTGCACAGGGAAGATCATCCTACCCATTTAAGAGCAATCTTGATGAGATGTAGGCATTATAAGATTATGTTAAATCCCCACAAATGTGTTTTTTATGTACAATCTCGTCGATTGCTGGGATTTTTTGTTTCCAAAGTAGGTATCTGTGTCGACCCATCGAAGGTTGACTCTATTGTTAATTTCCCTCATCCTTCCACACTTCGCCAACTCCAAAGTTTGCAAGGGAAAGCAAAATTTTTACGTATATTTATCCAGAACTATGCTGAGTTTACGAAAGGTTTTACCAGGCTATTGAAACAGAATGTTTCTTTTATTTTGGATGAGATCTCTGATCGATTTTTTGATTCTTTAAAACATGTGTTGACCCATGCACTATTGTTGCATCCACTAAATTACAACTATGATTAATTTTTATACCTAGAAGCCTCTGATTCGACCATTGGAATGGTATTAGCTGAAGAAGATGAATTACAAAATGAACATGTGATTTACTGTCTCAGTCGAAATCTCAATCCGACTGAAATTAAATATTCGCATGTGGAGAAATTGGCCTTGGCAGCGGTACAAGATGTCCAATGATTCCATCATTACATATTGTTACGAAAAACAACTATGATTTCTAATTGTAACCGGATGATGTACATTTTGAATAAACAATTACTTGGAGGAAAATACTCTAAATGGATTGCTATCCTTCAGGAGTTTGATTTAGAATTTGAAAAATCCAAATCAAAGAAATCACTGGTGTTTGCCGAACTTATGTGTGACTTCCCAAATACTGAAACAGAAACTATTGTAGAGCATCTAATTTCTGATGAATGTGTGTTTCTTATCAGTACATTAGATCCATGGTATGTAGATATCATCATTTATCTCCAAACCCAAAACTTTTTCCCTGAACTCTCGCGTTCAAATCAACGAAAGATCCATTACCAATCTCAACAATACAATATTGTTGGAGAAACACTTTATCTTCGTGGTGCGGATTCTGTATTTCGACGATGTTTAACTCATGCAGAGGCTGAAATTTTTTTGAATCACTACACTCTGGAGTGTGTGGTGGTCATATGTCGGGGTATGCCACAACCCAAAAGATATTGTGCATTGGTTATTTTTGGCCCTCATTATTCAAAGATTGTATTCTCGCGGTTCGAAAATGCCACAACTGTCAGGTTTTTGATCAAAATATGTGTGCACCACCAACTCCTCTTCACCCCATAATTGTTGTAGGTAATTTTGCAAAATGGGGCATTGATTTCATTACATGTAACTCTCACTCGGCCGGGGGGGGGCATGGGTATATTATTCTTTCAGTCGATTATTTTACAAAATGGGCTGAGGCGATGCCTACATTTGTGGCCGATGGAAAAACTACAGGTACATTCATATTCAATCATGTAATTGCTCATTTTGGTGTACCCCAAGCTATTATTACTGACCATGGGAGTCATTTTCGAAACATCATGATGATTGAACCTTCCGAACAACTTGGCCTGTGCCATGATAACTCTACTCCATATTATCCGCAGGCTAATGGTCAGGTTGAAGTCATTAATAAATTTTTAACCACTATGATTAAAAGCATAATCAGAATTCATAAATCAAATTGGCATACTATGCTTTTCTCAACACTTTGGGCATACCAAACCTTAACAAAAGTTGCAACAGGGTTCACTTCTTTTCAACTGGTCTATGATTTAGAAGTTGTGTTATCGATTGAATGTGAAATACCATCACTCCAATTAGCCATAGATTTACTACTAGCTACTTCTGAAGAGGAAAAATGCTTTTTGTACCTAGCACATTTAGATGAGACTCAGCGCACCGCTGCATTAGCAGCCAAAGCTCATAAAAAATGTGTTAAAGCTTAGTACGACTGAAGTGTTACACCTAATATTTTTTCACAAAGTGACCTAGTCTTGGTATACGATCAAGCTAATGATAAACTAAGAGTTGGGAAATTCAAACCCATTTGGCATGATCCTTATATTATCAAGCGAGTGCTTGCAAAAGGGGCCTATGAATTGACTTATTATGATGGGGTATGTTTAGATAAACCCAGAAATGGAATTTATCTAAAGAGATATTATGCTTGATTTTGTGTGAATATCTCACTCGTACATTAGTTATTTTTCTAAGTTTGTTGCTTTAGATTAGTTGAGTGTGTCTAGTTTAAGTTTGTGTTGACTACTATCCCTGCTTATCTTGATTACCCTTGATATTGCAGATGTCAATGTCCCTTCAAGCGTACATTGGTTTTGCTGATGGTGCCTGTCGTAATACATAGAATATTTCTTCTACAGCCTGGGTTATCTATTCACCCACTGATGAGTTAGTTTCTATTCATGGGGTAAGCCTTGGTCAAACAACGAATAATGTTGCAGAATATAGCGCAGTGATTGAGTTATTATTTGATGCCATTTCATTTGGAATTCGGCGTTTGATCGTTAGGCTAGATTTAGAACTCATTGTATTTCATTTAAACAGAGTATACACAACTAAAAATCCAGTGTTACTAAGACGATTTTGGAAGGTTTGTCTCTTTGAAAGACATTTTGATTACATTTAATATTAACACAATCCAATAATTTTAAATACATTGGCTGATGCATTAGCTAATAATGTTATAAATAGACATTTGTGACATTAAAATAGTAAATAAAAACAACATTCGATATGTGTTGAACAAGATAGCCGGAAAAAGTAGTCATATCATAGATAGAGTTTGTGTTTCAAAAAATATTACATTGTCTGCAAAGACAGGTTTAAAACACCTTATGATCTGAAAAATAGTAAATAAAAAAATAAAAATACGATAGTATGCAATAATCATCCACTATCCATGGTGATGATCATGATAATAAACTATCGCCCATGCCACCCTACACAGGTATCTCCGAAACTGGCCATGAACACCAGCGACGTGCCTCTGGAGACGAAGAGGAATATCATCCATTGTTGTCTCTGGGATGTCTCTAGTAAAACTTTATAGGTTGTGCTCTAATTAAGTAATAATATCTGCTTCTTGGTTATGTTGCTGTGCAACAGGTTCTCTTGGCTTCCTTTCGAAGCGATGGTGTAATGTTCCAAACTTGGAATTTTCTACAACGATAAGAATACCTTAAGGTATTCCAAAGTTGGAGAATAGAAATTAATCATCTCATGTGATGTGTTTGAACACATATCCATCATAATAAAAATCACAGTAACAAACTATGCATTTATACAGTTTACCAAGTGGGGAAAAGCAGCTATTTTTGCCTAAAAAACACTATTTTCTGAATATTGAGTTAAAACAGTGGAAAATAACAGTTGTGTCCCATAGAATGGAAAATATAGGACATGCGTGAAAAATATTTTCAGAAACAAATTCCTTTATCTTAGTTAAACAGGCCTCCCATGCTCAAGACAACTTAAAATTGCTAAAACCCCAAGACTGCCAAAATGCTGGAGTAGTTGCACAAGTGAATGCACAGTATAAAGAGAGGTTAACTCATAAAATAGAGAAATATGACTGATAATGTTATTATAATACTCAATGATGTACAAAATAAGAGATCTAATCTCTTTTACACAAATCCAAGAAGACCAGGCAAGGACTTCCTGACAGCAAAGATATATAAGAGAAGCTGCTGCAAAATCTATGGCTGAATAATGCTGTATGGCTGAATCTCTGCAATATATTGATGAACATGAAAATTAGTGGTTGTATATTCTCCCTCTATATTTCCCAAAGAAAGGTTGATCCTCCTCTTAGGAAACTAGCTCCTCAAAATGGGGTTTTAACCCCTTCCACTGCACACCTTAAGAAATAACACAATTTTTTTAAGGGAATGAATTTTTACTGAAGGTAGATGCTTGGACCAACACCAGGTAGTGGAAAATTCAGATCAGAAATCTCCTCTTATATTTCTTGAACAAGATCTCCAAGGAAGAGTAGGGAATCCCCATTCGGGCAGACCCTTGCACTAAGCAATGCAACAACTTAGCTAAACAGCTAAGTATGCCGAAAGTCTAAGCAGACCTCATGAAAATAGAATCTCCATTATTTCCATATGCTTTCTATCTCCTTCATTATATAATTGATGAGCTTTCTCACCAAGGGTCCCACCCACTATGAGGTTGCTTCCATGCAAAGGCTCCTCCACAAAAACTACGATGTCCAACAAGATTGTTCAATGCATCTAGACAATTTTGTTGACTTGGTCAACCTTGAATGATTCTTCATGCGTTGTCCCTTTTCACACTCAAGGTGCCTTCATTTTATCTAGTTGGATTTCATCCCTATTCACATTGAGTTGGCTTTGTTTAGAATCCACTTCTTTGAGACTAAATCATGTTGACTAGGTCAAACTTGACCTTGCCCACATAGTTTAGGACTTTTTCACACGTGTGGATGTTTGAAATGGTTATTACATGATTCCCTTTCACATTAGGAAGGATTTTTATTCATATTTGAGCAAATTATGAGCCTCCTTGCCCATTTATTCATCAATCAAAATTTTAAGAGAAAAATTAATATTCCCAATTTCTAAAGCTAAATTGGGAACATTATAGTCTCCCTCTCCCACATGTTGCTTGTTCTCAAGAAACTGCAAGGGTGCTGAAAACCCTCCCCTCTTCTTCTTGTGACCCTCTCATCCCATAGTCTCCTCCATCGCTTCAATATTTTTGCAAAAATTCCATCTCCCAATGGCTCCTCCCAAGTGTGCAAGTTGGCCTTTGGTGAATAAACCCAATGGCTCTCATCATGAAAGAATGGAGGTTGTTATGGAAACCTTCTTGCTGATCCATGGCCTTCTCAAGAAAGAAGTGATGACAATCATGGGGACTTTCATCATCAATGGAGGTCTCCCTCCTCCATGCTATCATCCAAATAAAATGAATCACCCTCCAGCTTGGTAATTCATAGAAAATCTCCTCCCAATTTCTCATGAGAGGCATGCCCCAAGTACTCCAAAAAAACATATGGTCCACATCATATAGAAACAAGTAATATGTAATGGTTGCCATATAGTTCCCCATGCCCCCCTTGGAGCATGTAGTGCAGAAAAATTAGGGACTCTCTTCCCCCAAAGACACACCCAACAAATGTATCTTTCCTCCAACCATGTTCACAACCAAATTAAGAACATCTTCAGCATGTGGGATCATAATTAAGATCATGCTAGCTGCCATATACAATAAGGGAGAAGGACAATGGTCCCTCATGTGCAAACAGTGCAGTTTTCCTCCTAACTGCCATAGGATATGATATGACAAGCGCTCTCCCCAACACTTGCTTGCTCCCCCATCCTTCTTGCATGCTTGGAGAAGCTGTATGATGGTTGGTGTTAAGGAACCACACCATGAAGAGTACATCATCTCTCCAAGATCTCCCAAATAATGGCGAACATCACCATTGTTCATGGCCCAAAGTGGCTCATGGAGCCCATCAGCAAAAGTGCCCCCTCTTGGAGCCAAGACCTACATATGAGTGTTAAGAAAATGCAAGTATTTAATAAATACATCATGAGGTTTAGCAATACAATGTTTATCATACACTTGTTTAAAATCAACAAGGTAGCTCATGGATGAGCTCCCTCTCTCACTCAATGAATAAGGAGGTCATAATGATAACTCTTCCCAAGATGATAGTAGCCTGAGGGCTGCAAACCCACATTCACAAACTCTGACGCATATAAAATGCATCCATCCAATTATTTGAACAATATAATTCTACATCTAGGAAAATTTTAAAATATTAATGTGGAAGCACCTTTCTTCACATCTGCAGGTTATAAAACCAAACAACCCAGATTTCACATCTATATGCAGAAGCTTTATTATTCGAACAATGGTCAAAAATTTATTTAAACCATCTCATGCATATTCGAATTAACATTCGAATAATGCAATAACCCAAAGTAATAACTTCTCTCTCACCTTATAATTATCTGAATGCATACATTGCTCACGACTTTATCATTTCATTTTATACAAATTCGACTTTGGATTAAAACCAAAGTACTAAGAACTGACCCACAACATATCCACTCTTCATATGAATTTGTCAAACCTTTATACCCACACTTTATCATTTCTTTTCGTTCAAAGGTTTAACCCATTTATATTTAAATGTCAATTTAAATCACATAAGCCTTTATGTCATACCTTGGATTAAAATCCACACACCATCATATATGAATGTTTGGCTCCACAACATTTCTAACTTACCGGCATTAACTTTCTCACAAATTCATGATCTGAATGCCATCGATCATTTGGATTGGATCATCCAATGGAAATAGCACTCAATTAAACCCTGTGACTTACCAAACCAAAATCACGTGAAATAAATGGTATTTGAATACCACCAATGCCACGTGTCAAGTGCTGGCCTTTATCACGTGATTTCACAATGAAACCACTTACCATATTTCACTAGTGCGAAACCCATCCGTGGTTTCCTCAAGACCACTTCACAGTTCTATTTGCAAAGTTCCACTAATTCCTTGTCTTTGCTGTTCCATGCCTTCAACTCAAGGTTCCGCAATGCATGGATCCAACATATCTCAGCATCTCAACATTTATTTTTTTCATTGCGATGTTCCTTTGCACAAATTTCTCACATTGTTTGCTCCCGTTCTACCTTCCGATCTCAATGCACACCTATGCATACTCTTCATGGTTTAAAACACTGCTACGTTCCATTCAATATTCCACTTCCATTAATCAGATTTTATGAATAGAACTATGGTTCTAATTCGAAATCTGTGCCTTCACTTTCCGGTTTTGTCCTCCATTTGTTGACAATATCAACCAGCCTCTCTGGATTTCATTCGAACATTATTACCCATGATTCGGATAGACCAACCCCCACTTGCTATATTGTATTTACACAATCAAATGTGTAATTAAACCCTCACCTTGAATATATCATTTGTGCCTTTCACTATAGAAATTAACATTAATAAGAAGGATCATGTTGTGACATCAATCCTTATATGATCGATTCACATAGTTCTATAGTCTCAATTAAACACACAGTCGAATGTAATTCATCAACTTATGACTCAAATGTAAAATTGACAATCTACCTTTGATTCTATCAATTTTACTAGTATACCATATAACTCAGAAATGGAGTACAAACTCAAAAAATGGAGTTCTATATTAAAATCAATAATTACATAGGAAATCTTCTTCCTTGGCCTGATAATCAATCAGTGGCCTTTTCCTCTAATTTTCCCAAAGGCTTACAACCAAAACCCTATTCCTGTTCCTATTCTAGCCTGCAGTCTCTTCAGATCTGTCCTACAATGCTTTTGAGGCTTACATTTTATACAAATGGTCCTGAATCTATTTTTTTTTCAGTTCCAGTATTTCCTCAAAAATTCCCTATGAATCCTATTTAATCCCTAAGGATCCTCTTTCACCCCAAAATAATGAAACTAATTCTAATTTAGGATTTTAAATTAATTCCTAAATCTCTAAATCCCTATGCACTCTCAATTCTCTCATTTCCTCAATCATTCCAGAACATTTACAATTCCTCACAAAATTTAATCAATTTTAATTAAAAATCACTCAAATCACTCATAAAAATCCAACTCCCCTAAAAACATAAAACCCCTAAGTTTTATTAGATTACAAGGAATTTATGTTAGCCTAATGCCCCTACATCACAACAGCTATGTTCCTCCTCAACCAACAAATGATTCATGCACTTACTCATATGAGAGTGCATCTCCTCTTTGAAACCTTCCCACATGAATCCATCTAAGATAGTATGACATGTTTTAATGAAACTAGTGGGATTTGAAAGCAAGACCTCATAAGTTGTATCAAGTAGTTTATTCTTGAGCTTGGAATCTTTGGTTAAGTAGATCTAATCATGAACATAAATGATTCCATCAACTAACTCATACTCTTCATCCATTGCTTGCCCATCAAGGACCTTACATGTGAATAGGTCCTTATAATATTCCATCAAGAGTTGGGACTCCCAATAAGGGTCTAGGCTTCCCAACATTGACAGCGCCGTAGAAGTAGGAAATCATGCATTTGTCACATGATGGCTCTCCTCCTTGACATGCTTGATGTCAAAGTCACATGTTGGAGTATTCCCAAATTTCCTTTGTTACCCTTCTTGTAGCTGATATTGCTCAAGGCAATATTGAAGTTTAGGAGAGTCACCCTTCCTTTGAAAGGTTCTCTTTCTCAAAAACTTCCACCTTTTTGCTCCTGCATACAAAAATGAAACTATATTTTTGTTATGTTCAAAAATATTCATTATATATTGGAGTATATTTTGCTGCCCCAAAGCTATGGATTAGCCCTTTGATACTATGTTCATATCAGCCCAAATTTCTGAATCTATTCCCTCCAACGCAAATAGATGAATAGAAGAAAACAAGGTCAATTTCAGAAATTTTCCTAGCCTCCCATCAATGGTTTGCAGTGATGTAGTGGCTCCTTCCCAAGTTCCCTTTTTAAACAAATATGTTTCTGTTTCATATAGTTGAGAGAACAGTTTAGTTTCCCTCCAATCAGGAGGTCTTCTGCTGAAATGCCTCCTTGCAAAGTGGCATCAAGGCATAGAGTAGGATGTGAATGTAGGTGGACAGATTTGCCCCTACCTTTGTTGCATGGGTCCTCTTGCCTTCTTTGTCCTTTTAAACTCTGAAATATAGAAGGGTTCATGTTCTTCATCTTATGATGCCATTCCTCCTCTTCTCCTCCTCCTATCTTCAAGATCCCATCACTTGGCAATGAAAGTACATGCTGCTCATGTGTTATGCCAAGAACTCTATGTGTGAGACCTTGTGGAACTCCTTGCAAGGGTGCAAGAGTTTCTTTTCTTGGAGCAAGTGCTCCATTCTCTTCTCCACGAGGTGCTTGAGGTGCCCTTGTCATGACTGTGTTATTCTCCCCTGCATTCCCTTTCTCCTCTTCAATAGTTGAAATTTCCTTATCTTCAACAAGAGACCTCAAACCTTAGTATTCTTTTGAAGAAGGAATCTTCATGTCTTTCCTTTGAGAAGAAAGCCCTTCATCCAAAGGATATCTTGCCCTTGGAAAAGAATCAAGCAAGCTAACCTCCACTTCATTGGTTTTCAGAAATGGAGTTGGATAGATAGACCCTTCCAAATCATGCAAAAGCTTTGTTTGATGCGGTTTGATAGTTGCAATAGAAGATGTTTCACATGAAGTATCATCAAACCTTTCTACTAATATTTCAATGAACTTTGCATAAGTAGATGCATTTTCATTCTTTAAGGAAAATGATTCAAACAACCACCAAGAATGGGCCTTACCCTCAAAATGCAGCGCTGCTACTTTGATGGCCTCAAATTCTGAAACTTGATGTTGCTGCACAAAGGTGTCTAGCTCCTCCACCCAAGCCCTAGCTGGACATAGAGGTGATCCATAAAAAGTGGATAGAAAGAATCTACCCTTACTCTACTCCTTGCTCCTTGTGCTCTTTTCCTCCTTCATTTGGAAAAACCCTTGGAAGTTCAAGTGATCATTAAACTCCTCAGATTGATCTTCATATTCCTGCAAATAATCACCAAGAGTATCTCTCTTTGGCACATCTCATTTCCTCCTCTTCATGAAGAAATTTCTGATAGAACGTGGTAGATATGATGATATGGCTGAGTGCTCATATCCAAAATATGAGGACTTATAATCTTCCTCCTATATAGATTTTGTTGAGGGATCTTCATGTGTTTCCCTCCTCATTTCTTGGATGCCCTTGCTTTTGCCCTGCAGATTTGTCAAGAGAATTTTTGAGAACCTCCTTTATCTAGACAACAAAGGTTTAATTTGATTTATTCTCAAAATCTCTTCCTCCCCATGAGAAGACTCCATAATTCTTGAGCTCACAGGCTGAGCCAAGATTGTTGCTTTGATACCATTGTAAAGTTCCAAACTTGGAATTTTCTACAAAAATAAGAATACCTTAAGGTATTACAAAGTTGGAGAACAGAAAGTAATCAAATCATGTGATGTGTTTTAACACATATCCATCATAATAACAATCACAGAAACAAACTATTTATTTATACAGTTCACCAAGTGGGGAAAAGCAATTATTTTTGCCTCAAAAACGCTATTTTCTGAATATTGAGTTAAAACAGTGGAAAATAACGGTTGTGTCACTTATAATGGACAATATAGGACATGAATACAAAATATTTTCAGAAAAAAATGCCTTTAGATTAGTTAAACAGGCCTCCCATGCTCAAGACAGCTTAAAATTGCCAAAACCCCAAGACTGCCAAAATGCCGGAGCAGCTGCAAAAGTGACTATGTAGTCTAAAGAGAGGTTAACTCAGAAAATAGAGAAAAATTACTTATAATTTTATTATAATACTCAATGATTTACAAAATCAGAGATCTATTCTCGTTTACACAAATCCAAGAAGACCCGGCAAGGATTTCTTGACAGGAAAGATATACAAGAGAAGATGTTGTAAAATATGTGGTTGAATAATGATGTATGGATGAAGCTTTGAAATATATGGCTGAACATGCAAATAAATGGCTGTAGATTCTCCCTCTAGCTTTCCCAAAGAAAGATTGATCCTCCTCTTGGGAAACTAGCTCCTCAAAATGGGGTTTCAACCCCTTCCACTGCACACCTTAAGAAATAATGCAGATTTCTGAAGGGACTACATTTTTGCTGAAGGTAGATGCTTGGACCAACACCAGGTAGTGGAAAATTCAGATCAGAAACCTCCTTTTAGATTTCTTGAACAAGATATCCAAGGAAGAGTAGGGAATCCCCACCCGGCCAAACCCTTGCACTAAGAAATGCAGCAACTTAGCTAAACAGCTAAGTATGCCAAAATTTTAAGCACACCTCATGAAAATATAATCTCCAATATGTCCATATGCTTGCCATCTCCTTCATTATATAATTGATGAGCTTCCTCACCAAGGGTCCCACCCACTATGAGGTTGCTTCCATGCAAAGGTTCCTCCACAATAACTATGCTATCCAACAAGATGGTTCAATGCATCTAGACAGTTTTGTTGACTTCGTCAACCTTGAATGATTCTTCATGCCTTGTCCCTTTTCATACTCAAGGTGCCTTCATTTTATCTAGTTAGATTTGATCCCTATTCACATTGAGTTGGCTTTGTTTAAAATCCACTTCTTTGAGAGTAAATCATGCTGACTTGGTCAAACTTGACCTTACCCACATAGTTTAGGACTTGTTCACACATGTGGAT
Source organism: Pinus albicaulis (assembly GCA_034641835.2). NCBI lineage: Eukaryota > Viridiplantae > Streptophyta > Pinopsida > Pinales > Pinaceae > Pinus > Pinus albicaulis. The sequence goes on from CM076570.1 coordinate 917,122,679, forward strand.
GTTTGAACTGGTTATTACATGATCCTCTTTCACATTAGGAAGGATTTTTTATTCATATTTGAGCAATTTATGAGCCTCCTTGCCCATTTATTCATCAATCGAAGTTTTAAGAGAAAAATTAATATTCCCATTAGCTGAAGCTAAATTGGGAACATTAAAGGTGGAGAGTGGCTGGTCTTCATGGACCAACATTTTCATTTGAAATTTTTGTTATTAGTATTGGACGATTGAAAATAAAAATAAAAATTAGGGTTAAAAAGCATCAAAATAATTCATTTACCTGATTCATCCCATTGTGTCCCTGGAGGTAAGGACATCTCAGGGTCTCCTCAAAATTCTATGCCTGCATATGGGAAATCCTCAATAGAAAATATTTGGTTCTGTAACCAATGAAAATATGCTGGAGTGAATCGGACTACCGTGCAGCTATCGCCACCATGGCGAGCCATCAGTGCCACCCATCGTACCATACGAGGCTCTCTAGTTTCACCATGGTCAATAGAGATCAACTAAGGGGCAAGGGACGAAATCCTCTACAAAGTGAAAGATACTAAGATAGCACCATACCCAAATTTTTTCAACTTTGAGTTCTTCTCTCTGGTCAGTTGACCCTTCATATTGGTCAACAACCCTTCACACCAATTGAATATTGTACCTCTGTAACATTCAACAGCTATCTGCATTTGTGACTTGGTAGCTTCATGTGGAGCTGCACTCCCACATAATCTGGTCACGGTGAATGTAATGACTTTAATATCAAGACGTATGATATTTTTTATGTCTATGTGGTTGTCTTTGGGATCAGCTTCTTCATTGCAAAAATCTTGTTTATAGCTAGCGATAGGCAGGCCACCTTGCCCAGCTCCAAACAAAGAGATAGGTTAACCTCTTTTTGATAATTCGGTGAGGAAGTAGATGTATTCAAACTCAATTTCTAGCTTGTGATCTCCAATGATAAAAAAATGTTCTTGAACGTCCCATTTATTCACCAGCCAGGTCATTAGCTCTACCTATGCCCTCATGCCCTAAATGGCCTAGAATTTGTATAATCCGTAATTTCTCAAAACACGCATTGTGTTTGGATTCTTCATTGCCGCATCATCTGCCTCTTCGTGCTCGCATTCTCGCCACTCCAACATTGTGCAATGACCTACAAATGGATGCATTTAAATGTTAGAAGTTATTAGAGTGAAAATTTTTAGCCATTTTTGAGAGAATTTATCAAATTTCATTTTCTCATGGCGCCCCCGTAGTTTTTATCTAGAGACAGTGCAAACCCCCGCACACGCACTTCATAAAAACCATGGTATCTTGATAATTTTCCTTTTGGAAAATTATCAGGGTCCATAGGTAAGAAGTGCATGACCCACGAACCCCCAAGAGAAAAAATTTGAACCACTTTCCCCCCCAAAAATGATTTTGAAAACCAAAAAAGAGAATGCAAATAGATGAAAATGAAGAGAAGAATGTTATGGATTACCTGGATTCGACGATTTTCGATTTGAGCGGCCGATTCTCCCATTATCACCTCCAGAATGTTTTTTACCTAGAGCTCTCTACTTTCAACTTTGAATACAAAAGGTGAAAATGACTTTGTTGAGATACTTTTTATAAGACTTTTTGAATGAATAAAATATTATTTTATTTGTTTTCCACTTTAAAAAGTTGTTTTTAAAATTTTTTTACTTATTGGAAACATATATGTTTAATTTTTCGAGTTTATGTGTAGAAAACAAGTTTGTCAGATGAAAAGGATTATTTTGATGTTGAATACACTTTTATCTCTTTTTCAGGCTCTTGAATATTACGAAAAAGAAAAACCCTCGAGTCCTCTTTTAAGCCCTTTTCAGAGTCTCTAAACATGAAAATATTGTCGAGTACTTGACTATTCGAACTCGTTAAAGTTAATGAAAAGTTGTCCTTTCAGTATAAGTTTACCCCTTTTCCGGACTGAAATGGACTATTTACGAAAAAGGTATATGACTAATCATAGTCAATAGAGTTCTCTCCTACATTATTTTATCCTTTTTCGGGCTTGAGAGACTAAATTTACGAAAAATTACGCCCACAAAGTTTTCTTAAGTTTTTCTTCTGACTCCCTAAAACTAAAAAACACCGAGTTTCACCTATACTAGACTCATTAAAACTTAATAGTAAAGGACATGTAAATTAAAAACAGGAACGAACCACTCCTTCTTAGGGTTAGATTTTAATACTAAGTTGGACTCATCCGAAGGATGAGCTTATATAACAAGAAAATGTTATCCTCCTCAAGCTTGTCAAAAATAAAGAGGTACTTGCCAGAAATGGTGGGGGAAAAAGAGAGAAAATGAAACCAGTTGTCACACTTTGTTCCAAAAGGTAGTATACCACTCTTGAACATGACAATTTTATCACACTCATATTTTGGTTTGGAAAATCCTTTGTCTAACAGTTAATCAAACCACTTTGAAATTCTTCAGCCGGTTTCTAGGTATTAGCTTTAGGTCAATTATGATCAAACCATATGTAGTGTCATTATGTGTTCATCAGAACAATTTAAATAAACCATTCATTGCAAACATTTGTCTCTATTTGCATTGACCATCCCTGAGTCAGTCCTTGCAAATATTTTTTCAAAATTTGATCTAATGGTTTCGTGTCATGGGATTTCCTATGATGGATCACTTTCTATCGACGACAACTCATCATCTAGAAAGTTGGTCTAGAATCCTATCAGCACCTTGGGATCTGCATGCCTTAATGGCAGGTTTCTCGCCTTCAACGATAGGTTACATCATAGACCTTCGATCGAATGATTCTGTGAAATGTTCGACTTCAGATCACAAATTCACATTTCATAGATTGTACTGAGTAATTTGAGGGCCATTGTCATTATTGGTAGTTTCTCTCACACTTGTTAACAACTCACATCATTGATTGGTAATCAGGTGGTTTCTACCATGTTCGACTTCGACACAATCAATTGCATGGATAGAATCGTACTAGTTCGAAAAGCAGAAATCAAGACCCTAGATCTAGTTTCCACCATCCAGGCTGCGAGGAGTTTTTATCATACAGTAGACTACTTATGATAGATGGCTACATCCATGTTGTGTCTACTATTAATATAATTCTAAAATCATTATAGTATCAGAACATGTAGTTAGTTTTGATCTGAGTATGGGAATTCCTATCTCAACGATGATATACATATATGTATGCTTACATTGAATTTTTTTTCTAGGTTTCAACCGGTGTGCCTGCAGCCCAATCCTTGGAATGATAAAGCACTTCACTCTTCAGAATTCTTTAGAACTCTTTAGACTTCACACTTTAGGGGGGCAATCTGTTACACTAAAATTTGTCACCATGACATTTAGTTGTCTATATGGGTTCATCATTACCTATTTATTGCTCCCTTAGAGGTTAAAAATCATAAAGTTCCTAGATCAAGTCTTGGAATTGGGAAAAAGCTCATTAAAACCCTAAAAATCCTCACTCCCCACTTTTCCTAGTCATTTCCTATGGTACCACGGTTTATTGCTCTAAAAACTACAGCACGTCCCGCACATTCTGCTCTTTAAATCTGCATACCATCGTAAAAGATAAAATAAAAAGAAAAGTAAGTTCTAGAAACCAAGATGGTCGAATATTCTCCCAGATGGAGCCTTCTAGAAGCGCTATTTGGTCGAGCTTCGCCCCTTCCATTCATGAACCTCTATCCCTTCATAAATGGAGTTATCCCTTGGTATTTGGAGCTAAAATCCATTTTTGAGAGGACTTTAACCCCCTTTCTTTGGAACTGAAACCTCCTCCCTTTTGCTATAAATTGAGACCATGTTTTAGTCTCAAGGGTACTTAGAACTTGGTAGTTTTGAGGTGAATTGCTGAAGAGATTATACTCTCTACATTTGGCATCATTGGCATGAGAAATATTACATACTCATCGCCATAGTTTCATGCTAATTCAAAGAGTTGGAGTCTAGTCAAATTGAGGAAAACAGTTGTTCGGGACCCCAGAAAAACCCCTACAAACATCAAGGCGTCAAGTTTGTAATGTTTCTTCTTTTCATTCAAAGTTAATACAAATGGATTCTATTTTCTCATTAAGTTGTTCATGTATCTTTTGAATAATTTAATTCTTGGATTCCTTGATCACTAAGATATATTATTGCTTTTGAATTATCATATCTTGTAGATTCTTTTGATCCCTTTCGCTTGTCTTTGATTACAGATCTTATATGATGGATAGATATCTTCTGGAGTGACTGGATTGAAGATCGAATAAACATTGTACTTCAGGTAGGAGCATCTCTCCATAGTTAGATAATAATTCTTAAGCATAATGGTCTAGAGAAAATGGTCTACATTTGTCTGTTTGTTTCTAGATATCCTTAGGATACTAGGGAGATCGCTCTTGTCTGCAAGAGGGATTAATCTACCTAAAAACATCCTAACTGCAAGCTGGGATTGTTGGGATTGTCCCTCCCTTTCTGGTCAACAAGTTGAGGAGGATTAGGGGTGTGTGATCCTTACCTTTTGGTAAGTTGGGTATCTTTCCCAAGCTCAGATAATGTCGTAGGTGTTCTACCACATGACTCTTCAAGGTCGTTGATGGGAATATCAATAGAAAATAGGACGGTTTGATATGTGCTCCCCTATATCACTTATTTCTCAATATGAGGTCATATATGTTTAGCTCCCGAGCATAGATATTTTCTCTCAAATGCTAGGGATTGAGCTAGGCTCTCTAATTTTGATGTAGGTGGTAGATTTGACTCTCTGATGTTGTTTATTAGGTGTTAGCATTGGGGTCCATGCTAGCAATGATTTCGAGTGGTAGCAGTGGCTCCACGATGGATAGAGGGTGGTAGCTTAGGTGTTAGCATAAATTCTTAACACAAGTGTATGGAAAGAGCTCAATTTAGTTGTGTGTGACAAACTACCCTAACAAAAGTGATGGCTGCTTAACTTCCTTAGATCTACAATAGATAGTCGAAACAAATGCTGCAAGAACCATCATTTATGCAGTAAAATTAGTTAAACAGTAAAAAGAAATAAAATTTTCTCCAAATATCTAATGGAAAATATAGGATATAAATAATTTTATATGTATTAACACCTTGGAAGGGAACGAAGAATGATGTTACTAGTCCCCCTCAATGGGATGAGTTCTTGGCTGTCCTCAACGCTTTAGATCTAGAATTTTCTCTCTCTCAATGGTGTATAAAACCCAAGACATGTTGAACTCTATGGGAGCTCAAGAAGCAAGAAAATAGTAGCAACATTGAAAATGATCAAAGTGTGACAATGAAAGTGATCAAAGTATGGAATAAATGGAAAACCCTCCTATTTATGACAAAATATTGAGTTATCCTCGATAATGTTGAATAATAAAATATTATTAACCAAGATCTAGATCTAAGTTATTGGAATATTTTATTATATTTTTTTGGAGGGAAAAGGAATTTAAATTGGTTAAATACCTTTACTAGAAATACTAAACAAAAAAATGATTTATTTATCATTTCAAGGATGGGGTTAAGGAATAATTTAACAAATAATTACTTGTTTAACTATTTCTAGGTGATTTAGTCAATTTTAACAAGGAATAATAACTAAATAATGATTTAATTAACTATTCCTAGAGAAAAATAATGATTTGTCTAATTATTTCTCATAATTGGGTTAAATATGACGAGAAATATTATTTAAATAGTGGTTTAACTAATTATTCCTAGAGGAAAATCAAATAAATAAGGATTTATTTAATTATTCTTCATGGGGTTTTCTGTTTGAACAAGAAATAACATAATAAAATATGGTTTATTAAATTATTTCTTATAGTGAAAGGAATTTTATTGTGGTAAAATTGGTCTTACATGGTGTACATCGACCCATTTAAATGTAAATGGTTAGATGACTAAAATTGGTGTAGCATATTGCCCCCCAATATGCGAGCATTGGGAGCTAATCGTATGACTGAAGTGCTTAGTAAGAACTTAGTCACTAGACACCGAAGGGGAGTGAGAGAGAGAGAGAGATCCAGAGACAAAGTGGAGCAAGAGAGGGCAATAACTGAGGGGAAGAGACCTAAAAATGATATAAGTCTCATTTAATGTTTGGGTACTTGTTCTCAGTGAGGCAGGGGAGGCATACCTATGCCCGTCGAGATGAAAAAGTACAAATAATAATGGTGCACCCAGTAAAATGGGACTGGGCTATAAAGTACATGATAAATGGTACATGACATATTGGCGTAAAATGTGCCAGACAAAAATATAATGGATCCCACATACATACTGCACCTGGGAGAACAGCCAGGACTAAATACAATAATATATGAGTACATGAGACATGATAAAAACCAAAGAAGCCCTAATAAACAGGAAAGGGCTCTAAAAATATGAATGGATCATCTAAGTGGTACATGCATGCTATGGGCACTGCAAGCAGCTGAAACCGAACCCATAAAATCCTTGGAGCTACATATGAGGTTGTAGCATAATATGAAGTCATTAAGGCATGTGGGGGGCTACCTGAAGGGCCACCCCCTCATGAGTTCTGAAACATCTCACACATACCCAGGAATCACTAGGACAATCTGTTGGATCACGAAACCATCAAGCTGAGTTGATGAGATACAATCAAGTCAAAGGGAAATGAAGGGTCACTTTTCCTGATCCAAGGCACTGAACAAGAATGGAAGCTGGAATAAAGGTACGACACCCTCTAGACCTATCTTCTAGAATGAATGTCCTGATGTTGACCAAAGGAGATTTGCCATGGGGAGGTAATGAGGAATCCTCAACTAAGGCACGAGTATCATAGTAAAAGTACTGATGGACTGACCCCAGGGATGATTATGGAATAGGGGATACTGAGTGGTGGATGAATGACTTCCCTTGTAAGAGCATAAAAACCATGGATGACCTAGCAGTGACTAACTCAACTCCTGAGGGGATGGGGGGATAGTATGAATGGAGGCTAAAATGGGTGACATGAGAGAGTGACAAGGAAAAAATTGATGGAATACTATAACAGGAGGCAAAAGGACTTGATACATACTCCATTAATTTGATGGTGACTCAACTCGGATGCTCTGATCAAGGGTGACTCAATGAGGCTACCACACAAAATAGGCCCGGTGGGGACCATAAATGCATGAGCAAAATATGGTTTTTAATATTCCCAATTAGCCATGAGCTAGCTGGAATATTAAATTTTGTTTTTCTACTTTGTTTTATGAATAAGAGGACAATGGAGGTCCATAATTCTCCTTAACAATGAATAAATAAATTTCAATGTGAAAAGGATAGATCTTGGCAGCTTAATTGAACACCCTTAGGTGTGAAAAAGGGGATGGAACACCTTGACTGGGTCAACTTTGACCAAATCAACAACGCTGTCATGGAGGAGTGGTCATCAATGAAATACAACGTAGTTTTAGATGGAGATGCTTTGCATGGAAGTAGTGCTATTATTGGATGGGGCTTAGGTTTTTCAAGCTCATATCCTATTTAAGGAAGAGGATGGTAGCCATTATTCATTATGTTGATGTATATTATATTTCTAAATATATGGTCTATTTAGACATATATCTTTCTCTTACTGTTTAGCTGAGATTGAGTGTTGTTTAGCACTGGGTGTTCCTGATCAAGAATCCCACCTCTTCCATTGAGAAGCTCTTGGAGGAGTCTTGTACTAGATTTTCCACTCTCAGGCTTAAGGCCAAGCTTCATCTTTCATTGACAACACAAATCTTGTTGAGGGTTGAGTTTTTTTGCAGGTTGCAGTAGTGGAGACCATATTTGGGTCATTTCATTACTCATTTTCAGTGGAGAAGGCTTATTTTCCACTGGGAGGATAGTAAGGAAGTCCCTTGTGCATATTTTCATATCTTGGCATTAGGCCAACTATTTATTTATTCCTACAATGCAGTTTACTTCTAGATCTGCATTATTTTTGTAGGAGGAGTTGCAGGGTGGTTTGGCACACCAGTTGGAGAGAAGTTTTTCTAGTGAAAGGGATCTGCCTTTCATTTAGAGGATGTATTGGAGGAGGATATTCTATTGTGCATATAAGATCAGCCACACTCTCCAAATCTATATTTTTTAGTTGATCTTTAGCCCTAGGGCTTAGATCCCCATCTTATATATGGTGTTTTGCTGAAAACCCTTAAGGGGTTCTTCAAAGAAGGTTGTATAGTGCTCATATTTGTAGTAGAACTATATTTCGAGGCACATATCAGCCCTAGATCTGTTGTATATTTATTTTCTGTAGCAGTGGCTTCTAAACAGTGTTGTAACAGACTTCCAACTCTTTATATATAGTAGTGGCACCTCTTTTGAGGGATTTTTTCCATTAGAGGCTTGTTCTTTCTTATTGTACATCTTATGGCCCATTTATTATGCATATTTTGCTACTATTATAACATATTAAAGGTCACCATATTGGCCTCTTGATTTTATATGATGATTTATACTATTGTTCCAACATTTTGCACTATATTCCTACTTTTACCATTTGGGAATATTACAGCGGTATTAGAGCATAATCTTGGCACGACCTGTACATCTTGAAAAGCCAATATGTGATCTAAATAAGGAGGTCCTCTTATTGATAGAGAGAAGAGGTATCAAATAATAATACACCGGAAGTTTGATTATACAAATGACAAAGAAGACAAGGGTTAAACTCCTTTATCTGGAGGAGAATATGAAGAGAAGGAATTTCCCAATATCCTTCTTAGGGCCATGCAAGACATTGCTAGAGAAATCAAGGAGATGAGGATGGATAGATATAAGGAATCCGCTAAATGATTTCATCATGGTGAGGGCTCCGACATTTCTCATCACTAGAGTGATTGACCAGTGCAGCAACAACAAGTTTCCCAACGCTCTACAATGCCTACATTCTTGGATGTGGGAAATGAAGGGTTTCAAGAGAAAGAATCCCTTGAAGAATATTTTATGGAGTATGAGTCTCAAACTCAGAGATTCAAGGACAACTTGAGTTTTCAATAATTTTTTCAAATCAAGGAAAATAGGAGACCCAAGCATCACAATAGAAGTGGTAGATTCATTCGAGATCATGATCTACACCGCACTATGGGAAGATTTTTCTTACCCAATTTTGATGTGTCATCTAAATGCACTACCAAATCATGGGTAGAGAAGTTTGACATCTACTTCCAGCTGAACAAAGTTCCAGAAATGGAGGCCATTAAGATAGCAGCACTGCACCTTGAGACTGAAGCACATGTTTGGTGGTTCCATGGCTTGTCTACATTGGGTCATGCCAATGTGACTGCATATTCAGAGTTAACAAGGAGGCTGGTGGAGAGGTTTGATAGAAGAGATCTTGAAACACCATTCATGGGGCTTGCAAAGCTAAAACAATCAAGTAATCTAGAAACTTACATTTCTAAATTTTGAAACTTTCTGTTATGGTTTTTGATTTATCTACAACAATAAGGGTTTATATGTTCATTGATGGGTTAGATGAACCTCTTCATGGGTTGGTTAAGTATACCAAGCCCAATACCCTTCAAGATGCCATTGAAATGGCTAGAGATCTTCAATATGCCTTACCAAAAGCGAAGGAAACATTCCAGCATAAGCCCTCTTTTCCATCAAAGGGAAAAGATGAGAAGGCTCCTCCTTCAAAGGAGAGCCAAAATAAAAAAACCTCTTGATGATGATGTCCGAAGACATTTGAGGAGGAGGAAGCTTTGCTTAAGATTCCAAGAATATTGGGCACTCAGACATAGATGTGCAGTAGGAAAGGCACACTACATAGAGATCTTCTCAAATCATGAGGAGGAAGAAGAAGATGAACCAAGAAGAGGTCACAACACTGACATAGCAGGAGATGAACCAACACCATCAGGAGATGGGAATGGGGCATTTGCTCCAATTGGAGGGGCTCTTGCATCATTTAGAGCAGTACCTAAGTACCAGACCTTGAGGGTTAAAGGTTCCATCTTAGATCAGAGGGTTTCTGTTTTGATTGACAGTGGGGCTACCCGCAATTTTATTGATGCCCAACTAGTGCAAAGGAGGGAAATACCCACTGATGCTTTTGAGGGATTTTCTGTTTTGATCCCAGGAGATAGAACTATGCAATGCATGTAGTATGTTCCATCCTTATCAGTCACCATGGGGACATATACATTGACTAATAATTTCTTTGTGGTTGACATACCTGACGCCAAAGTGATATTGGGTGTGCAGTGGTTGATTACTTTGGGAAAAGTCACCACAGATTGGGAGAATTTGCAGATGGAATGGGTGGATAGAAAGAGTGGCAAGAATAAAATGATTAAAGGCATCCACACATATCCCTCACATACAACTTCCATACAGAAATTAGATATGGATTTGCGTAGTGGAAGCAAGGACCTAACAATCCCATCTATTATGCCTATGATATTGGTTCATGGGACATTATTATTTTTTGGAAAACCACCTGGGAGGCCACCTGATCTAGATTTGGTGAGATATGTCTCACAAAATGATGCTCCATGAATAGATCCAGGAGGGAGGGGAGCATTAGAAGGCTATGATACAGCACTGAGAGTCTTGGGTAGACTCAAGGAGGAGGGAGACATTCTCCCAACATCATCATTACCCACTCTCATTTCAGATTCCGCGATGTGGGAGGAGAAGCATGGGAGGAATAGCAACCTTCCAACATATACCTTTCTCATGGGAGATTTCAAGGAGAAGAGCAGCCATATGACATATGTTCTTTGTGACAGATCAATAGCGCTATCACTATGGATGATTGATCCATATTGGAAATCCCAACTGTTGGTGGATTAATCCAAGGATCTTTTCGCATGCATGATACTTGATGACCAACTACATGAAGAGGGCTATTCATTCCAAGAAGAAGTCATCTATTATCATGGTAGGATATTATTATCTAGAGCCTCCAAGCTTAAGGAGAAGTTGCTACAAAGGGCTTATGAAGATTTCCTTTTCAGCCATACTTATTCCATGAGAGCCTACAACACTATCATGGGAAGCTACACTTGGGAATGCTTTGAAGAGGAACTATATCATAATTTTCAAAGATGCATGAACCATGTGGAGTTGGAATAGAGACATAACTCAATGAAGGATTTATCAGAACCACCTTTTTCCTCTTTTGGAATGAGAGGGAATATATCTATGGACCACTTCGTTTGTATGAGGAGAATTTTTGGTAAGGAACATGCTTATGTACATAATGTTTCATTTGATGATTACTTGCATTCCTTTACCATGTATATGTAGGCCATAGCTCCAAGGAGGAGCATTATTCCATATAAACTTCATGGCCAACTTTGGGCCACAAACATTTCTGAACATGGCCACTCCCTTGGAGGACATAGGGATATTTTGTATCATTGTGGGTGCACTCCAAAAGCACCAAATATATCTCACACTTTCAGCCATGGTGAGAAGACTCGAGAAGAAAGTATGTGGTGGGAAAACCACTTACCATATCATTATCTGATGCAGTCAGGAGATTTATTGCATTAGTTCCACATGTGCGACTACGACCCACCTCAATTTTTACAAATTCCTGTTTGTATGTACTTAATTTTGATCCTATACATTGATGATGTACTTATAATTTTTATGGGAATGATTGAAGGAAATATGGGAGGAATGTATGTGCCCTATGGGAGAGAAATTTTCCATGTTAATTATGCTACATGTTTTAGGGAGAACATTGGGCAAACCATGTTTGTTTCATTGGAACTGTTGTCTCCTTGTGGGATGAATTATTTTCATCTCATAAGAACTTTGGAGGAGAAATTCATGGAGGGATGGATTGGTAGAAACTTAGCTGATGAGGGAAGCTTATCACATGTTGGTGTCACCAATGGAGGAGGAGAAGATTTGTAGCACTCACCTTGTCAGTTGCTTGAGGAAAAGCAACATTTGGGAAGGGAGGACTGTATTATTCCCAATTAGCCATGAGCTAGTTGGAATATTAAATTTTGTTTTGCTGCTTTGTTTTATGAATAAAAGGACAATGGAGGTCCATAATTATCCTTAATAATGAATAAATCAATTCCAATGTGAAAAGGATAGATCTTGGCAGCTTAATTGAGCACCCTTAAGTGTGAAAAGGGGCTGGAACACCTTGACTGGGTCAACTTTGACAAAATCAACAACGCTGTCATGGAGGAGTGGTCATCAATGAAAGACAACACAGTTTTAGATGGAGATGCTTTGCATGGAAGTAGTGCTATTATTGGATGGGGCTTAGGGTTTGCAAGCTCATATCTTATTTAAGGAAGAGGATGGTAGCCATTATTCATTATATTGATGTATATGATATTTCTGAATATATGGTATGTTTAGACATATATCTTTCTCTTGCTGTTTAGTTGAGATTGAGTGTTGTTTAGCACTGGGTGTTCCTGATCGGGAATCCCACCTCTTCCATTGAGAAGATCATGGAGGATTATTGTACTACATTTCCCACTATCAGGCTTAAGGCCAAGCTTCATCTTTCATTTACAGCGCAGATCTTGTTGAGGTTTGAGTTGTTTTGCAGGTTGTAGTAGTGGAGACCATCTTTGGGTCATTTCATTGCTCATTTTCAGTGGAGAAGGCTTCCTTTCCATTGGGAGGACAATAAGGAAGGCCCTTGTGCATATTTTCATATATTGGCATTAAGCCAACTATTTATTTATCCCTACAACGTAGTTTACTTCCAGATCTGTGTTATTTCTATAGGAGGAGTTGCAGGATGGTTTGGCACACCATTTAGAGAGAAGGTTTTCTAGTGAAAGAGATCTGCCTTTCATTTAGAGGATCTATTGGAGGAGGCTATTCTATTGTGCATATCAGATCAGCCACACTTTCCAGATCTATATTTTTCAGTTGATTTTCAGCCTTAAGGCTTAGATCCCCATCTTATATATGGTGTTTTTCTGAAAACCCTTAAGGGGTTCTTCAAAGGAGGTTGTATAGTGCTCATATCTATAGTAGATCTATATTTTGAGGCACATATCAGCCCTAGATCTGTTGTATATTCATTTTTTGTAGAAGTGGCTTCTAAACATCACTGTAACAAACTTCCAGCTCTTTATATATAGTAGCAACACCTCTTTTGAGGGATTTTGTCCATTGGAGGCTTGTTCTTTCTTATTGTCCAACTTATGGCCAATTTATTATGCATATTTTGCTACTGTTATAAAATATGAAAGGTCTCCATATTGGCCTCTTGATTTTATATGATGATTTACACTATTGTTCCATTATTTTTCACTATATTCCTGCTTTTCCCATTTGGGAATATTACATGGTTACTCATGACGAAAATAGACACATGCCTTGAAAAGTATGAAGGAAAAGTGGTGCCCCAAGTACAAGCAGCACAAGTGAAGAAATCCAATTTTGAGAGGCGGTGAAGTGACCCTTCTTGGAAAAATGGCTTCCGGGTGAAGTATCAAATCACCAAAAACGAAAGGATATTCATGTTAGAGCTCAGTGAGAGCTTTCCAACAATGTTGACGGTTCGTCAAACCAACGTACGGTTTGGTCGAAATTGGCGAAAGAAAAATTAGGGTTTTTATTCTAATAGGGTGATTTCCATCCAATTTGATTCATTTTCTAGTGGAGCTATGGTGTATTTGGAGAGGAGGAGAAGGCCCTAAATCTTGTGACAATCATAGCGGAAAAATCAACCATTTGAATCAAGATCCGTCAGTTGTAGGTTGGTGGTCTAACCTTACTCTAATTTTTTGGTGGTTCATTTTTTTAGATTAGGTGCCTGGAGCCTAGAAACAACACTCTACCCATCCTCATGGCTAGTTCGCACTTCTTGGGCCCTGTACTGCGACCTGGCTTGCAGTTCTCAGATGGGAAAATTGTGACCTCGCAGGTACAGGGCTTGAAAACTGCAAGTTGGCCAAAAAGTGGGGATCGGGACTTGATGATTTGGGATGCAGTTTATATTTCTCTGACCCGAAAATCTTGATGGGTTTATATAGGTATGGAAGAGCTAAATATCAATTGGAGATAGGGGTATATGGATGCACTTTGTGCTGAGATCCACGGGGATCAGGTGGTCCGAGGTGCACTTGTGAGGTACGAGGTTCTCAAGTTGGTTGAGAACCCATTGATGAGGGTAGGGGGAACCCTTTCTATCCAGGATAGTTAGCTACTATGATCCAGAACAAGAGGCCTTTATAGTTCAGGGGAATAGGATTGAGTTGAGCATATAGGACATCAACTTCTTGACCAAACTCCCACAACTAGGAGAGGTGGGAAATATACATCTAGTGTTACCGTGGGGGCATAACATATCAGAGTTTGTGGAATGCCACTGCAGACCAGATGTTCATGCTAAGGGAATGACCATACTGATCATCGATCTAGTGAGACTAGATACACGGGTTGTCGCCACAGCAGTACTGCGCAACCTGGGAAACTAGGCATTCCACCACATCACTAGGGGGCAGATGATGTTAGTTGAGAGTGTACTAAGTGTGACCTACTATGAGTGGATCAATATGACACTGTTTTCAGTGAAACGAAAGTTGTCAATATGCAAGTGACAGATGAACCATGAATTTGATTTTGGTACAATTTGGTGCTCGTTCTTCTTTGAGAAGATGCCCACACTTTGGGCTCATGTATAGATCCAGGATGGGGGCCCAAGAGAACCAAGAATGCACCACTGGGGGAAGCTACTATGGATAGGAGGAGGTGGGGGAGTCAGACACTTGTTCTGATGCTAGTGCTTCACACATTGGTATAAGATGCCAATTTATATAGACAATTATCCATACATTGGTATGAACTTTTAGGGGGACCCTGGCTTGCCACTTCCACCGGGTCCAGCATGGGGACCAGATGGTAAGTGATAGTTGCTATATATTATGATTCATTTTAAAGTTTTTAGAATATGTATGTGGTACTGATTCGTTAATTTTGGTATGCAGATATAGCACCAGTGAAGCTGGAAGGATATATGGGACGATCTGCAGTGCCAGGGGCTGCAGAGTCTAGTGGAGCGAGAGAAGATCAAAGATTTGACTTGGAGGCTCTGCTGGAGGATGTCCGCTGTAGGTGCGAACTAATGTTGATCGGCGTATCTGAGCGCAGATGTCACTATCTTGAGGATCAATACATCAAGGGATGCATCGGGCTACCCTTAGAGTGGCGATGGGTCATGTGGTGCATGGCGATGACCAAACAGGCTGTGCGGGATCTGCGGGTTGCAGGAGCCAAGCCATTAGCTGCGGACCCTCCAGATAGTGATGAGATGTAGGGATGTGTGGTGCCCCCATTTTTGTTTTTGTAACATGCTATGGACATGTTGGATGTATTAGAGTAGTGGACTCCAAAACATTTATGATACATATTATGGATATGCATCTTTTTATATATGACGAGTATATGGTTCACCATTTGTTTATGATTATTTTCTTGTATTAAATGCATGTGATAAGTGCCAATCTATAATATTGTTTGCAATGCTATCTATATAGTGATTTTGGGATCTAGGTACATGACTGAATGTAATGGTTTCAAATTCACACACTAAGAACTTCACTCTTAAATATCTTCTAAAATGGACATGGCTATTCACACAATATACGCCATTCAATTGCAAGAAAAGAAACAAGGAATCTAAACAAACATGAAGATGAAGCATGCAATGATCAAGGGCATCGACTAACAAACCTATCACTTCATCATATTCAGCATGTTTATTGGTGGAAGATCCAATGCATACACCATTAGAAAGGACTAACGAATGCATGGGGGTAAAAATGGCCCAAGCTACAAAGACTAGATTCCAGGAGAAGCGACTTGCACCCTCGGCATAGCTGATATATGGTGTGTATGATGGATCCATCTAAAAGGTGCCACAAGACAAAAAATGAGATGATGATGAACAATGCAAGCTACCCAAATGCATGAAATAAATAAAACATGCATCTCAATGGGAGATGCTATGGGTTAAATATCTTAAGGTAGAGTGCACTGCAAGGGTTAGGAAGGAGTTGGCCTTCGAAATCCTCTAGAAGGTATGCTTCGTTGCCCAAGTCCTTACTAATTATGTAAGGTACTAGCCATAAATTATCAAACTTACCATGACCAAGGGCATCATGAGCCTGGTCATACACTAGAGAAAGATCGCCTTCGTGAATGGTACGAGGGTAGACATTTTGGTCATATTGAACTTTGGTGTGCTTCTTGGCCACTTAGATGGTTTGTAGTGAAAAAATACAGTCTTTGAAAGCATGCTCAAGCATGATAAGTATTTGTTGTAAAGATTGGGTGTCGGGGAGAAGTTTGATGGCTAGGTGTTGGGTTGAGGGGTCCTAACCCAGGTTCAGAGTTAAGGTTTTCCAAAAAACCTCTATACTACTAGGCCTTTCGGCAATGACCTACTTTCGCAGGCCAAGGTATCACCCGAAGTAGTATGGGTGGGTGCTAGAACCAAGTTTCCGTACCCCGGGAGAGAGTAGGTAATTTAGGGAGATCTCGTCGAGTTCTATCAGGTTTGCACAAAAACAAGCCTTTTATCAAGCCCTTAACAGTATAATCAGTATGTAAACATAGCAAAGATACTATTATTAAGCAGATTTGATCAACACCTTCACATCCACGTGCGCATCAGTAATTATCACTACAGAACAACACAATCGCGGCTAATTCATATATCATAGATACAATCGTAGCTTATTCAAATAACACAGATGTAATTTAGTAATAAACACAACCAGTTCAGATAGCATAAGATACTTCAATAGATTCTTCATTCATTAACATCAAAAACCTAGTTACAAACCCAAGTCATAGCTCGTGCACAAAGCCAGCGGGGTCTGCACACAGCAGGACTAAGGATCTCTATGCACACATTCAGCAGGAGTCCTTACCCAAAAAGACCCAAAACAGATCTCAACATTTTGTTCGTAGCATCAATCTTACTTTCTTACTTACCCTTAGACTCAAAATATCCACCTATTTATATCATTATAGCCTGTGCTATCCTGTGGTCCGCAAACTGTGGTTTGCGGAATCTAGGTCTACCCTTTGACCCATTACAATATTTTGGGGGCTTTGACCCACCCCAAAGCCCCTACGCAAGACCAATTACCAAAAAATTATATCAAAAAAACAACATTGGAGGATATCAAAACGCAGCTAGGCGACCTTGTTCCAACAGCCCCCAACACAATCTTGTGACTTGTCTTGAGTCACAGTGGCCGTGGGGTCTGCATATTTGCCTGAAGCTGCTTAATGGCATCGACCAGAGGGGGAAACACTCCTTCACTTTTCATGGTAGCGTTACATGAAATTTCCACCAATTTCTATGAAGTTGGGCCTTCAGTAGTAGCGGTGACACTTTCCAGGGTCTGATTCAGCTATTTGACCGCAACATCCAAGTCTTGAGATATCTTGAGGGCTTGATTAGCCCATGGGTTGAGGTGGTCACTCAGAACCTTCTTCTTGTGGTGAATCTCTTCTAGGTCACCTCTAAGTGCATGGCTGGCTCGTAGACGTGGTAGGCATTGAGTGGGGATCAGAGTGGGCATTGTAGCTTCCAGTTGCTCGAATTCTTCTTCCTTCTGGCACATTTCTTGAGTAAATTCATGCAGGAGAGGGTTGGGCTGCACCTTATACCACAACTGCATAGTTTTCTTAAGAAATTTGGCTCCCTGAGTGATCTGAGCTATAATAGTGTTTGTGGCTTCTGTGACCAACGCAGCTCTCTAGTCACATACCTCAGGAGGATATTTTAGCTGCAACTTGGCCTGCAACGCAAGAATCTGCTGCTCCATCTTAGTCTTAACATTTTGGATCTCAATCCTAGAAGCCTTTAGGGTTGTGATGAGTCCCTAAATCTTGGCCTAGGGGGTGGCAGAGGCCGAGATGTATTCAGTCACATCTGTGCATAGTTTGCTGATCAGACGCTCCAACTCTGTTTGATGCACGATGGCAAGGATGCACATGGCCTATTCCTGGGATGCCTCGGTGGTCTTTTCAATGATTTTCTGCTTCACTGTACTTAGCTGCTACTACACTTGGAAGTCTCTGTGTTTCATTTCCTTGAAGAGGGATGTGTGAAGAACCTACAACGGCTCGTGTGGAAGCCGGGCCAAGTCCAGATGTACTTCTCTGTAGGCCTAGACTTGCGCACATAAGGCAGGAAGATTGAGAGTGATTGCTACGCCTGGCAGGGGGCAGAGGCGGCTCTCAGTCGTGACGATCAACTCAGTGCTGGTTGTTGGAGGCAGCCTCGCTTGAACCATGCTCATCTGTAGGGCATCGACCTCGAGTTGCAAAGCTTGGAACTCAGATTGTAATGTGGTGATTGCGGCCTTCTCTTGTTCTTCCAAAGCAAGCCATATGTCTTCTGAAGCGAGGGTGAACACATCTGGAATTTGTTCCAAATCTTCCTCGGCCAAGGTAACCTCAGTCTCCCTACTGGGCCTCGTAGCCCACCGTTTCATTCGTCGACCTTGAGAGGTTCGACTGTTCATTTCGCACCACATAGGGAATCAACACCCTGCGCATCCAGACCCTCTGTGTCCATGTCCTTCTGCAATTCCTACTCAATGCCCTGCGCTGCATCCTTCATCCTGGGGAGCCTTCTAGACCACGTCCTTCTGAATTCTTGGTGGTATCAGGTGGGGTGGGGTTCTTTGAGATTATTCTTATACCATCAGTGTTAGTCGTGCCCGATTTGAATCCCAATCTCTAGTGCGATGTCCAAGTGGCGATGAGCTAGTCAATTTCCTCATCGGCGACCATGTTAGGCAACGACATCCAAGCTAGATCCTTACGGCCCTAAATCTGCACATTGTGCATTGTGACCTAGAATTTTGCGATGCTCTTGTATTTTTTGTAGACTGTCTGCGACAAGTGTGGCCGAGAGTAAATTGCTGCTATGAGCGCACTCTTAAATAGTACACAAAACATTTTTTTCTCTTTAATCCACTGCTTTTCCTTTGAATCCCATAAGTTCGTGTATCGCGCCCCTTCACAAATGTCTGGTTCAAGCTCAAGGAGGACCGATCCTTCAGGGGGTTCCCATGCAACCAATGAAATTAATAGCAACAATAAAGAGTAGCAGATTGCCCTCCCATGATCCTGGGCCTCACACACATTTTCTAGAAACTAATTGCAGAGGAACTACGACCAGTTGAAGCAAACCCCTTTTTCACAGCGTCCAGCTAGCTGAATCACATAAGCAGGGATTGTTGCGGCCTGGCACTTGTGCATCATCTTGCAATCCAGAAGCAAGGTACCCATGTGCACTCCAGGGTCATTAATGGTGTTGATTATGAACCTGATGAAGCCTCGAAAATCGTTGCTTCAAACATCAGGGGAAAACCACCTGGTCTGGACCTTAGGACAACTCCTTTTTTGTTTGGTGTGGTGGCTCCGAATGGATTTATAGGACCAGTTTCCTAATAATAAATGGATTGGTGATGGAGTGTTTGTGTAAGTGGATAAATGAAACTAACTAACTGAGCTAATCTATCTATTTTAATCTATAACTTACAAATAATTCTAAAACAAACCTGGGTATTAAATACGAATACGACTTAAAGGTTGTTTCAATTAAATAAATAACCATGAAAATGTATTATTGTTCAATAGAAATATGCAAGAAATTAAACAGAGTTAGAATAGCACATCGCATTCATAATTCTATATATCATTTGCACATACTATGATAGATGAATATTTCTATATCTTCAAGAATGATATGATAAAGAAATATTTGAGAAAAAAACATATATAAATGATAGCAAATTTCAAAGACAATACTTCATTACATAAACAAAATAACAATAAATTGATAGAAATACCAGATTCATTCAGATATTCCCTTGATGCAATTGAATATCCAAATCCTGTGCTTTAACTTAGAACAATCTTCAAGGTACAAAAATGCAACTCTGAAAGATAATTCACCATAAAATCACAGAATGTGATCCTTTATAAAAATAATATAGTCAATGGAGTACATAAACGTATTATCCAAAGCCAAAATATTACAAATTCAGGACCCCCTTCTAAATGCTTGAATGGGGTTTAAATAGGAAATTAACAAAACAAATTAACTATAACTTATGCTAGAAACTATCATCAGAGATCCGGGAAAAGACTTGCAATATCAAATAAAACAGATTCACTGAATTTATTCTAAATTCAGTGTGCTGAGGTGGCGGATTTTGGGCATATCTCTGACTTCGGGATGACTCAGCCTCGAATGAAACTGACTAGTGTATGTGGCATCAGATAGCTCTAGAATGATGTAATTTATCACATTAGAAAGGCATTTGATTGCCATCTACTGACTTTGTGGTTTGATTAAATATGTCCATAGGACATCCCATGTAATTTCCTGTATTTTTTTGATCTTTTGATTCCTGTTGATTAATTCCTGCTTCCATCTGGTATCAGTTTCTTTCATCCTTGGCAATTTACCTGGAGTACAATCTGAAATTAAATTAGTAGCATATAAGCTATCATTTACTAATTGTGTCAGATTGTTCATTATGGCTTTGGCTCTTGATGTAGCATGTTCTTCTTTAATCAACTGTGTATCCCATTCAGCAAACAAAAATTCTTTATGCCTTTCTTTGAACCTGGGAAGATTTTCCCTCTTTCCTTGTTCTGTGTCCTGCCATGAAATAAATTATGAAATCTTATCATCTGCATTCTCAAATTCAATTCTGGTACTGACTGATTCATTAATGAGGGAAGATTTTATTTCACATAAAGGTTCAGCTTGTACAATTTTTGAACACAGATCATCCAACTGCTGAGACAATAGTTTACTTGTTTCCATAGCTTCTGTTCTAAATTGGTCAATTTTGGGGTAATCTTTAAATTTATCCAATCTTGCTTGAAATATTTTTTCTTGCTCTGCTTTGGCAGTTTTCTCATTTTGCAGTAGGGTCTGTAGTTTGGACACCTCTTGAGACAACTGTTGTTGTTTATTCAAGGCTTGTTAATCATGTTTCTTCTTTTCAATACTCAGTTGTTCTTCCAATTGTTTGTCTCTGAGTTTTTCTTCTTCCAAATGCTGCTCTAACTGCAAAATTATTTGTTGATCACCTGTTGTTTTCTCTTCTAGCAATGCTATCTGTGAGTCATTTTGTTTTATCATTTGATTGACTTTAGCAGCTTTATCTATAGTGGCTGCACTATAGGCACTTGCATATTGTGATAATTTGGTAAGATCCTCTGAAGGATTTACCTCATTATTCTTCCATACAACATTCATTAACTCAACTTGTGAAGTTGTGAATGGTCCTTGATCTACCTTCCTTCTCTTCCTTTGTTTTTTGACAACAACCCTATGCTTAGGACTGTAAAAGATATCTAGAGGAGGAATGTCTTCAACTCTCAACACAATTTCTTCTGATGGATGTTCAGGAATGATCTCCATCTCCTGATCTTTCAGATTTTCAACTTGAGGATTATTTTGTTCCCCTATTTGCTGAGCGAATTATTCATATTGACTTAGCAAATGGGGAGTAACAATAATTTCAGCAATATTCACCACTTTGTCTGTGCTTTTTTCTCTTTCAAGCTGATCATCTAGTTTATTAATTGTATCTTATTTTTCAGTCTCAACATCAGCCTTGCTACCAATATTCTCCTTTTCTGTTTGTACATTGGGCTTGCTAGTAGATATTTCTTTTCCTATTTTGCTAGCTGTATCTTCCTTTTTCTTATGCTCTATTTCCATACTTTCATTTTCTTATAAAGGAATCCTCAGCTGGTCAAGGGGAACTTTCAGTAATCTCTGACTTCTGAATTGCATAAATTTATTCATATCTTCTTGTTGAAACTTACATTTAGCGAAGTCATAAACTTGGGAAAATTTCTCAATTGAAACAAATAAATCATCAAATTCATCAGGTTCATGCTCAAACCTAGCAATTTGAACCTGAGTTGTGAAATCGAAAGCTACTTTATTTGGATCATATTTCCTGCCTGGAACAGATGAAAGCTTAAGATCTCTTATTTTAAGGACTTCCTTTTCAGCATGCTTAAAATCATTCAGGGGATAAGTTCCACAATGGAAAGGGAAGGTTGGCCACATCAATTTTTTGGAATTCTTTAAAGTCCTAGACATTCCTCTTTCTGTCAACTGATAAGATATTTCTTGAGCTAAAAGTTTATCAGGGACATAAAGGGGAGGGATATGAGGTTCAACAATGCTTCCAAAAATTCTAATATAGGTAAACTTTTCCTCTCCAAACCAATTGCCGATTAGGGATATATCAAGCTTTGCTTTTTCAGAGAGCCCAAGAGGAAATTGATTAAAAATTATCTGGTAAATGGGTAAAATAAAGCCATGGTAAATTATGTATACATGATTCTTGAAATGAACCTTCCACAAGAGTTTATGGTAAATGTGAATCAGGATAGGTTCCTGTGAAGTCCATTTCCATCCCAGAATAGGGAATTCAGAATTAAAGCACAAAGCATCTAAGATATAGGCACAAAAATGAAATGGGGTTGTATTTCCACTATTTTTATCCTTTCTATATTCTAGAATTCTGTTAGCAATCTTATCAGAAAGGATAACTGACCAATCCATAATCTCAGAATTTATAGCAGCATGAATAAGGGGTACCATCTGAATTGAAAACCTTGCAGAATTATCATTCCCAAAGAGTCTACACATCATTGCAGCAGCATAGCAATACGGGGGTGCAAGAGACTTCATGGAGTACATACTTGATGCTTCATTTTTATGTTTCTTTGGAGCTCATCTCCATTCCTTAATTGGGTCCAATTGAACTTCATTGCTTTCAACGAAATCTTTAATGAAGGCTTTGTTATAGATCTTTTGAGGGTCTGGGAAATGGTACATTGCATTGCTATCTTCTCCTCTGAAAGACCCAAAACTTGTTCCCCTAGCTGAGACAAATGTTCTGTTTGTGATGGTGGTGTTATCTATCATCCATCGTATTATATCATAATATGAGAACATATTCGCCCGAGCTTCAATTATATGCAGAAAATAATTTTCAAGTTCTTTGAGAGGACTTTCAGCATCAAAATCCGAGTCTTCATCTGGTACTGTCACCTTTACCACTGTAACAATAGGTTTTTCTACTTTAGGCAAGTTATAAACGTCTTCCCATGAAAGCTTCCTGAGACCCTGGTATGCAGTATCTGTAACCAACTTGATTTTAGCTGGTTTTTCTTTTGGCATTGTGGTAGTGTCAGTGGCCTTTGATGCAACAGTGGTTCTTGCTTTTTTAAACTTCTTAGACATCTTCTCGTCTGGTATTGTTTTACTAGTTCGGTGAACGAGAGGTTTTGATGTTCTATTTCTTTGGAAATAAGAAAAACCTTTCATACGCGGGAAGAAATGAAGCAATGAAAACAACTTATGCGAAAATATTTTATTAATGATAAAAATTGATTAACTCTGTATTAAAATTAAATGCCCTTCATGAGAGTCACATTCACACGTTCATATTATAATTGATCAACATAATTCGTTTGATTTTCTAATTAATGATGATCGTACAATCGGAGATTGGTGATATTAAAATGTTAATGTAAAACTTTCCATTTGAATTTTCCTATTGTGATTAATAAATAATATATGCGCAATGCAAACAGTGATAAACAAAGACTAACTATCCATCGCATCAGAGGTTTTGAAGGGAAATCAAATGACATCTCATATTTTCTGCTGATTTGTGATTGCGATGATGGTATATCGCATCGGATATTTCCAAAGGAATTAAGTTGTACATGATTTTTTCCGATTTGTGATTGCGATGATGGTGGGGTCCATCGCATCAGGATTTTATAAAACAAGTAAATGTGATGTTGCTTCTTTGAAATGCAATTGTGATAAATCGTATCACATCAGAATTTATGAAATAGACCGAATGAAGGATAACTTTTCGAATTGCGATTGTGATTAGTTACGTCGCATTGGAGTTTTGCAAAAATGAATGTGACACCTTAAGACCCTACCGATTTGCGATTTGTGATTTATCGCATCAGAATTTTTAACATGAATACTTTTATTCTTTGTGTCGATGCGATATAAGACTTAAGTTTAATTGGATCGAAAAAATTTAATGTGACTTTTGTTCATTTGCTTTTGATATTTGCGATATGCGATGTATGACTTTTAAACAATGAATCTTTTTATTGTTTTATTTAAAATAATCGGATTTCCTCAAAATATTTTATTTCTATCTAAACTAAAGGGGACCTATTTCTAAAATAAAATTTGTTCTAAAATTTTGAAATGGGGAGGGTTGTTGTACCGTACAACAATTGGTGATTCACTGGAAGAAACAATTATCTCTGAAAAATAAAATGAACACTATATTTTTAGTAAGTAAAAATTTTTAAAGATAATGAAAACTATCTTAGAGAAATCTAAATAAAATCTAACTCTGAAAAAAGAAATAAAATTCACTTACAATTTCTTTCTAATTTCTAAAGAATAAAAACATTTTGAGTTTTTTCAAGCCTTGATTGGTTGATAATAATAAAGTAAGGGACCTTTCCAATTTTAGCTTTTGTAATATACTCTATTGTCATAGGTATTGCCTCTGCTGCCCGCAAACATTCATAGTCTCGACAGGTATACCTTTTAACCATAAACCATTCATTGTCCCATCCAACTAATATCATGACTCTTTAAAAGATAAATTCATAAGACATATTATCTCATGTTTTTCTCTTTTATTATTTTTTAATTTAAAATCCATTGTTCTGATTTGGTAGCCAGTTAATAACAATGACACTCACTAGTTGTAATTAAACTAAACAAGTTGGCTCGTGATGAGACCCCTTGTCTTATAATTATAAGCCATTACCTTGTTTTGGTATGCAGTATTGGTAATGTCATTTTTATTACTTCTTATGATCATGGTAAGCAGGCTCGTGATGAGACCCCTTATCTCTTAATTTTGACATATAATTTCTTAGAATTACATTCTAAAAAATCACAACCTTAATGGATGGGGTGAAATGATTTTTCTCCTTAAGAATCAATGGATGACAATTTTAAGAGTTTTTTGAGTGCCAAAGATTGAAAAAGTCTTTAATTTTTATGGATAACCTTTCTCTACCCAATAAACTCATAATGATTTACAATTTTCTCAAGGTTTCAAAAGATTTTGCAAATGTTTAAACAAATCTTCAAAGTTTAATATTTTATTTTTAACTACTCAAAAAAATGTAATCATTTCCTTAAAAATTCTTATTTACATGAAATAAGTATTTATAATATTTTCTTGAAGATATTTTCAAATAGAAAAAAGCCAATTAAAGACTATTAACAACCTTATTTGTAAAAAAACACACTCGCATAATGGAATATGTACAAGTAAGAAGGGGTCACCTTCTTAAGAAAAGAATTTTTTCAAGACAAGCCCATTCATACGAAGAGATTCTCTCTTTCCTGTTAAATCTTGCAATATAAACGTTGATGAGCTTATCTTTTCAGCAATCTGAAATGGTCCAAGCCACATCTTTTGAAATTTGGTATGCTTACCCTTACCTTCATGTGCTTTGTCCCATTTCAGAACAAGATCACTAGTTTACAAAGCTTTGGATCCGATAGAATTTGAATCAAAAGAAGATTTTATGAGTTGTTGATGTTTGGCATGAACACTTTTTGCTTTCTCTCTATCTTCTTCTATTTTAAGAATTTGATCAAATCTCAATTGAATAGATGATGAAGGATTCTCTTCAATGAATTGAACTAGGGCTAAAGATGGAAGTATTAGGTTTGATGGTATTACAGCTTCTTTTCCATAGACTAGATTAAAAGTTGAATTACTTATTGAAACCTTATGAATTATGCGATCAACCCATAATGCAAAAATTAAAGATTTATGCCAGTTCTTTTGACTTTGATCAATTGTTCTTTTGATGATTTTGATAAGATTTTTATTTGTTGATTCAGCCAAACCATTACCTTGTGGATAATAATTTGCTGAATATTTCAATTTGAAACCTCTTTTGATTGCAAATTCCATTATACTATTTCCAGAAAAATAAGATGCATTGTCAAATACAAGAGCATTAGGTACACCGAACCTGGTAATGATGAATTGATCAATGAATTCAATGATTGCATCAGAATTGGCTACCTTTAAAGAAATTGCTTCTACCCACTTTGTAAAGTAATATGTTGCTGTAAGGATGTATCTGTGTTATTTGGAAGAATGTGGAACAATTTCTCCAATAATATTAAGTCCCCATTATTCAAATGGTTGCTCAATGTTTACTAGTTGTAAAGGAAAGGCCAGTTTCCTTTGTCTTCCATTAGCAGTTTGACAAACCTCACATTTCCTTACATAATCATGTGCATATCTGAACAAGGTAGGCCAATAGTAACCAGCATAGATTATTTTGTGAGTTGTGTTATCACCTCCAAAATGTCCACCTGCTAGTCCATCATGTAATTCCTGCAACACTTTGTGTGCTTCAGATTTTTCAAGACATCTTAATAAAATCGAATCATAATTTCTTCTGAATAACACATCATCAATGATTTCAAAGTGTTTGGCTTTTAATCTTAAAGCATGCTTGTTTTTATAGCTGAGTTTAGAAGGATCATACCCATTTTTCAAATAAAAGATCATATCAGCATATTGAGATTCAGAATCTATAATACTTATCTGATTTACTTGAACAATATTACCTTCATCTTGATGCTATGGTATGTTGGAAGCTCCAGCTAACAATCTGCAAAAATCTTGTTCTCTAATAATTTTAGCTAGCTTAATATCAATATCATACTCTTGTAGAGTTGTTACCCAATTAGCTCTCTTTTCTCCTACTTCCTTTTGTATTAACAATTGTCTCACTGCAGAGAATGGGACAATAATATTTGCATGTGTTTTTAGGAGAAAGGGTCTAAAATGTTTGATTGATTTAAATACAACAAAGGCTTGTTTTTCTACATCGGAGTAGTTGAGTTCAACTCCTTGTAGATTTGAGCTAAGAAAGAGATTGGTGCTTCTTCTTGTTGATCATTAGGTTGTGTTAAAACAACATCATAGGATGTTTCAGTAGCCAAAGCATACATAATAAAATGTTTAGAAAAATCAGGAGTATTCAATGTAGGTGCATTAATGATTTCCTGTTTGATTAAATCAAAGGCTTCTTTTTATTTATGTAACCATTTGAAGACTGAATTTTTCCTAATCATATTCTGCAAAGGTAAAACTATTTGAGAAAAATCAGGAATAAATCTTTTGACAAAATTAATTTGTCCCAAAAAGGATTGTATGGATTTCTTGTTATGTGGTAAAGAAATATCAGAAATTTCTTTTACTCTATCAGGATCAATATATACGCCATCTTTAGACACAAAAAATCCTAGGAGTTTTCATTCATTGAGAGCAAAGAAGGATTTATTTGGATTTAAAGAAATGCCAAATCTCCTAAATCGTTCAAATATCTATTTCAAACCATGTAGATGATTAGCTCTTTTCTTCAAAAATACTGTTATGTCATCAAGATAAATAACAACTGATCTTTTAATCAAATCCTTGAATTCTATATCCGTGGCTCTCTGGAAAGTAGCTCCTGCATTTATCAAACCAAAAGGCATATTTTGGTAAGCATAAGTTCCGCATTTGGTTTTTGAAAGTAGTTTTTAGCCTATCATCTGGATGTACCAATATTTGGTTATAACCTGAAAAACCATCAAGAAAAGACATGAGTTCAGAACCAGCTACCTTTTGAAGTATTTGTTCCATCGTTGGCAATGGGAAGTTGTCCTTTTGACATGCTTTATTTAGATTTCTAAAATCAATACAGATTCTAATATCTCCATTCTTCTTCCTTACAAGAACCATGTTTGAGACCCAACTATAATTTCTTACATGAAAAATAATTTTTTCCTTCAAAAGTTTGTTCAATTCTGACTTGATTTGTCCTTCCAGATTGGGATGAATTTTTCTTAACTTCTGTTGCACTGGCTTTACATCGGAAAGCATTGGAATAGTATGTTGGATAATAGAAGTATCATAAGTTTTCAAATCCTCATAATTCCAAGCAAAGACATTTTTGTACTTATTCAGAAGTCTGATGAAGGCTGTCCTTTCCTCTGATGTTATCTCAAGTCCTAAATTAACATTTTGTGGTTTAGACTTAGTACCAAGATTTACTAATTCAAACTTCAAAGTAGAACTTTGAAGTTTAGCATTAGTAACCTTTTTGAATCTATCTTTGATATCATATAAGTCTTCAAGTTTGACTACATATTTGGGAGTAGGATTTTCAGTGTCTTTTGATGTGTTTTGAAGATCATGATCATTTTCATCAATTATTTGGCCATCATAAGATTTTTCTGAAGTTAAGAAATTTAAAATACCTTGATCATGATAAAGTACTCTCCAATTGGTGACATTACCTAGCACAGAAGGTCTAAAGATTAATTCAACTAAAAACCTATTTGGACTGTAATCTTCAGCTGGGAGGAGCTTGGAAGCAACATTATCTAACAAATCAGCTGATGAATTCCAAGTTCTAGGGATAGAAAAGATGTTGAATGCTAAAAATTGAGTGGTAAGATCTTGAACAAGGGATTTATAATGTTTAAGATGATCTGAAAGACAATGGATAGTGTTTCTTACTTATCTGATAACAATTTCGGAATCACCATACACTTTCAGGTACTTAACATTCAATCCTATTGCTTTATAAAGCCCTTGGATCAAGGCTTCATATTCTACAGTGTTGTTTGTACACTCAAATTCTAATCTACATGATAGCATAATTTTTTTCGCCATCTAGATCAACTAAAATGCATCCTGCTCCTGCGCCATCGTTGGCTTTTGATCCATCAAAATACAAAGACAAAAAATAAAGACTTATCTACAGGTTTATCTACATATTGATCAGAAACATTAACAATTCTTGAAGAATCAGTTTGTGAGAAATTTTCAATTTGTGAAATAAAAGTATTTACAGAAAAAGGTGATTGCGGTGCTGTGAAATTTCCAAGAAATGATTCAGTAGAATACCCTCCGAGAATGTTGTTATTAAATGCTATAGGTTCATTTGCTTGTTCAAATTTTGTTACAGTATGCATCATGTGCTCAACCTTGATTTGATTTGGTTTCCCTTTGTAAAGAAGCCACATGTGAGAATAATCAGTGGTGATATAACCATTAGGTTTTGTAGACCAGTCCCTGCTCAATACTAATCCATAAAACTCAGGAATATCTACAATCAGAATATCAATTCTCTGGACTATCCTGGGATCAGAGGCTAACCTAATGGTGACTGAATTAATTTCTCCCACAACTTGCACTTTAGTTCGATCTAATTGAAAAATATGAACAATATATTTTTGGGGTTGGATGTTTAATTTTGAGCAGACCGAAGTAGGAATTATGTTAGATGATGCTCCTAAATATATTAAGCAGTTATGCAAATTCTTGTTATAGATTTCATAAGTCAAAAGAAAAGGAGGTGTCTGAGAATTTGATCTTTCTCCAATAAGAACAATATCAGTAGCATCTACTTTATATAGTGGTTTACCTGATCCTTTGGCTGCTTTGGAAACTACACCACTTGGTAGAGGAGAAACAGGTGTTGCATTTAATTCTTTCAACAACAATTCCTGTTGATATTTAAGTTTGCTGAGTTCATGTAGAGAGAAATTCGCTCTGGTTTTCTTCATGTCTTCAACAATGTTATAATCTATAGGATCTGATACCAGCAGAGTCTTAGATGTTGTTGTAGGAGGATTAGAAGATGATGGTTGATTTTGAGCAGGAAAAGAGGAAGTTTTCTTTACAGGAGATTTGTCTTTAGTAGTCGAAGTTGAACTTTTCTTCTTACAAACTGTTTGGATAGGTTCTGCTATAGATTTACTTCTTGTACTTACTGGCATGGCTTCTTGTTCTTTTTCACTATCTGAATTAGGAAGAATGAAATCCCACATCCCATGTAATTCAACTATTTATTCTTCTTCATCTTCTTCCGATAATAGAGGTGTATCTTCTTCTTCATCTTCTTCTAGATTGGACTCTTCATTGGATAGTGAATTGGGTGGTTTAGATTCATCTTTCTGATTCCTTTTGAAATTTCTGAATGACCTTTTGGTAGAAGTTTCTGCCACTTTTTTTTTGATTTCGATCTTTTCATTGGACAAAGTCTTCAGAACTTTCTATAAGCCTTCCATGTCACAAGGATCCCTAGGTGTTTTCTTCTTTGAATCATCTTTAAATCTGAGTTTTTTGGATTTTTTGTCTTCAATAGAATTCTTCTTATCCAAAGCAATAATCTATCTTTCAACTGCAATTGCTTCTTTCATGTTTTCAGCCAAAGTAGGTTTAGCAGCTCTATCTACAAAAATTGCTATATTTGAAGGCAAAGATGTTATATACCATTCACTTTGAAATTTCTCACTAGGCTTTGAGGTTGTAGGAATTTTATTCAAAAGTTTGTTGAATGGGGAATTAAAATCTTTAATGGGTTCTTTGGGTTCTGCTCTCAAATTGGAGAGATCATTAATTAAATTCACTATTGATCTATCATCTCCAAATTTGGTTAAGAAATGTTCCTGGAAAATATCCCAACTTGTAATAGACCCTGATGGTAATGAAAAATACCAGGATCTTGCTACCCCTTGTAAAGTATAAGGGAATAACCTAACCACAACATCTTCATGTTGTACTGCATTTAAATTTATATATAACATAAAGTTATTAATGTGTTCTTCTGCTTGTATACCAAAGTTAGGACTAAATTTTGGCAGCCACTTCTCAAGATGGTCTGGCAAATCATGCAAAGGTGCAGACATTTCAACAGCCCCTGGATTAATCCATGGTCTTTGTGCCATTGTTGTGATAATGGTTGAGGGACTTGAAGAGACAGCTGGTGTTTGAGTAGAGGCTGTTGGAATAACTATACTCTTTTGGGTTTGAGTTTGGGAAGCATATGAGTGAGTTTGTGATGAAGAAATAATATCACTACTTGATTCCAATGGTGCTTTTCTGGTTTTAACTTGACTAGGTAAAGGAAATTTCTTTGGAGGAATACCAAGTTTTTTTCTTTGTGACCTAGTGAGAGGTTTGGAAGAAACAAATTGTGAGGTAACACTACTTTCAGATAATTTAGACTCTTCTAATGATAATGAGAAACCTTGTAATTTATGAACTAAAGATTGTATTTTAGGGGACTCAGGGGGTTGATTGTTTGATAGATCTAAAGCTTTAGTAGTGGGTGTATTGATGTTCTTCTCAATTTCTTCCCTAGAGATTTGAGATGTAGAGGAAATTGAAGAAGGTGATGAGGGTGAATTTCTCTTGGAATGGCCTATAGATTTGGATTTACTTGCCATTCATAGCTTAGGCCCTCCTTCTAGTGCCAAAAATGTTGAAGCCTTGAAAATATTTGCTTCAAACATTAGGGGAAAACCACCCGGTCCAGACCTTAGGACAACTCCTTTTCTGTTTGGTGTGGTGGCTCCGATTGGATTTATAGGACCAGTTTCCTAATAATAAATGGATTGGTGATGGAGTGTTTGTGTAAGTGGATAAATGAAACTAACTAACTGAGATAATCTATCTAATTTAATCTATAACTTACAAATAATTCTAAAAATAACCTAGGTATTAAATACGAATACGACTTAAAGGTTGTTTCAATTAAACAAATAACCATGAAAATTTATTATTGTTCAATAGAAAGATGCAATATCATATAATGATAACTCTATTTAAGAAATTAAACAGAGTTAGAATAGCACATCGCATTCATAATTCTATATATCATTTACACATACTATGAAAGATGAATATTTCTATATCTTCAGAAATGATATGATAAAGAAATATTTGAGAAACAGGCATATATAAATGATAGCAAATTTCAAAGAAAATACTTCATTACATAAAGAAAATAACAGTAAATTGATAGAAATACCAGATTCATTAAGATATTCCCTTGATGCAATTGAATATCCAGATCCTACGCTTTAACTTAGAACAATCTTCAAGGTACAAAAATGCAACTCTCAAAGACAATTCACCATAAAATCACAGAATGTGATCCTTTATAAAAATAAGATAGTCAATGGAGTACAGAAATGTATTATCCAAAGCCAAAATATTACAAATTCAAGACCCCCTTATAAATGCTTGAAAGGGGTTTAAATAGGAAATTGACAAAACAAATTAACTATAACTTATGCTAGAAAATATCATCGGAGATCTGGTAAAAGACTTGCAATATCAAATAAAACAGATTCACTAAATTTCTTCTGAATTCAGTGTGCTAAGGTGGCATATTTTGAGCATATCTTTGACTTCAGTTGGATGACTCAGCCTCGAATGCAATTGACTAGTGTATGTGGCATCAGATTGCTTTGGAATGATGTAATTTATGGCATTAGAAAGGAATTTTATTTCCATCTGCTGACTTTGTGGTTTGATTAAATATGTCCATAGGACATCCCATGTAATTTCCTGTATTTTTCTGATCTTTTGTTTCTTTTTGATTAATTCCTTCTACCATCTGGTATCAGTTTCTTTCATCCTTGGCAATTTTCCTGTAGTACAATCTGAAATTAAATTAGTAGCATATAAGCTATCATTTACTAATTGTGTCAGATTGTTCATTATGGCTCCGGCTCTTGATGTAGCACGTTCTTCTTTAATCAACTGTGTATCCCATTCACCAAACAAAATTTCTTTATGCCTTTCTTCGATCCTGGGAAGATTTTCCCTCTTTCCTTGTTCTATGTCCTGCCATGAAATAAATTATGAAATCTTATCATCTGCATTCTCAAATTCAATTCTGGTACTGACTGATTCATTAATAAGGGAAGATGCTATTTCACATAAAAGTTCATCTTGTACAATTTTTTAACACAGATCATCCAACTGCTGAGACAATAGTTTACTTGTTTCCAGAGCTTCTGTTCTAAATTGGTCAATTTTGGGGTAATCTTTAAATTTATCCAATCTTGCCTGAAATATTTTTTCTTGCTCTGCTTTGGCAGTTTTCTCATTTTGCAGCAGGGTTTGTAGTTTGGACACCTATTGAGACAACTGTTGTTGTTTATTCAAGGCTTGCTGATCAAGTTTCTTCTTTTCATTACTCAGTTGTTCTTCCAATTGTTTGGCTCTGAGTTTTTCTTCTTCCAATTGCTACTCTAACTACAAAATTATTTATTGATCACCTGTTGTTTTCTCTTCTAGCAATGCTATCTATGATTATTTTTGTTTTATCATTTGATTGACTTCAGCAGCTTTATCTATAGTGGCTACACTTTAGGCACTTGCATATTGTGATAATTTGGTAAGATCCTCTGAAGGATTTACCTCAGTGTTCTTCCATACAACATTCATTAACTCAACATGTGAAGTTGCGAATGGTCCTTGATCTACCTTCCTTCTCTTCCTTTGTTTTCTGACAACAGCCCTATGCTTAGGATTGTAAAAGATATCCAGAGGAGGAATGTCTTCAATTCTCAACAAAATTTCTTCTGATGGATGTTCAAGAATGATATCCACTCTTGATATTTCAGATTGTCAACTTGAGGATTATTTTGTTCGCGTATTTGCTAAGCGAATTGTTCATATTGACTTAGAAAATGGGGAGTAACAATAATTTCAGTAGAATTCACCACTTTGTCATTGGTTTTTTCTCTTTCAAGATGATCATCTAGTTTATTACCTGTATCTTCTTTTTTAGTATGGACATTAGCCTTGCTGCCAATATTCTCCTTTTATGTTTGTACATTGGGCTTGCTAGTAGATACTTCTTCCTTTTTTGCTAGTTGTATCTTCCTTTTTCTTTTGTTCTATTTCCATAATTTCATTTTCTTGTAAAGGAATCCTCAGTTGATCAAAGGGAACTTTCAATAATCTCTGACTTCTGAATTGCATAAATTTATTCATATCTTCTTATGGAAATTTAGATTTAGCCAAGTCATAAACTTGGGAAAATTTCTCAATTGAAATAAATAAATCATCAAATTCATCAGGTTCATGCTCAAACCTAGCAATTTGAACCTGAGTTGTGAAATTAAAAGGTACTTTATTTGGATCATATTGCTTTCCTGGGACAGATGCAAGCTTAAGATCTCTTATTTTAAGGTCTTCCTTTTCAGCATGCTTAAAATCATTCAGGTTATAAGTTCCACAATGGAAAGGGAAGGTTGGCCACATCAATTTTTTGGAATTCTTTAAAGTCCTAGACATTCCTCTTTTTGTCAACTGATAAGATATTTCTTGAACTAAAAGTTTATCTGGGACATAAAAGGGCAAGATATGAGGCTCAACAATGCTTCCAAAAATTCTAATACAGGTAAAATTTTCCTCTCCAAACCAATTTCCGATTAGGGATATATCAAGCTTTTCTTTTTCAGAGAGCCTAGGAGGAAATTGATTAAAAATGATTTGGTAAATGGGTAACATAAAGCCATGGCAAATTCTATATACATGATTCTTGAAATGAAACTTCTACAAGATTTTATGGTAAATGTGAATCGGGATAGGTTCTTGTGAAGTCCATTTCCATCCCAAAATAGGGAATTCAGATTTAAAACACAAAGCATGTAAGATATAGGCACAAAAATGAAATGGGGTTGTATTTCCACTATTCTTATCCTTTCTATATTCTAGAATTTTTTTAGCGATCTTATCAAAAAGGATAAATAACCAATCCATAATCTTAGAATTTATAGAAGCATGAATAAGGGGTACCATCTGAATTGAAAACCTTGCAGAATTATCATTCCCAAAGAGTCCACACGTCATTGCAGCAGCATAGCAATACAGGGGTGCAAGAGACTCCACGGAGTACATACTTGATGCTTCATTTTTATGTTTCTCTAGAGCTCGTCTCCATTCCTTAATTGGGTCTGATTTAACTTCATTGCTTTCAGTGAAATCTTTAATGATGGCTTTGTTATAGATCTTTTGAGGGTTTGGAAAATGGTACATTGCTTTGATATCTTCTGCTCTGAAAGACCCAAAACTTATTCCCACGGCTGAGACAAATGTTCTGTTTGTGATGGTGGTGTTGTCTATCACCCATCATATTATATCATAATATGAGAACATATTTGCCCGAGCTGCAATTCTATGCAGAAAAAAATTTGCAAGTTCTTTGAGAGGACTTTAAACATCAGAATCAGAGTCTTCATCTGGTACTATCGTGTTTACCACTGTAATAGTAGGTTTTTCTGCTTCAAGAAAGTTATAAACGTCTTCCCATGAAAGCTTCCCAAGACCCTGGCATGTAGTATCTGTAACCAACTTGATTTTAGTTGGTTTTTCTTTTGGCATTGTAGTAGTGTCAGCGGCCTTTGAGGCGGCAGCGGGTCTTGATTTTTTAAACTTCTTATACATATTCTCATCTGGTATTGTTTTACTAGTTCGGTGAATGAGAGGATTTGACGTTCTATTGCTCTACAAACAAGAAAAACATTTCATACGCGGGAAGAAATGAAGCAATGAAAACAACTTCTGCAAAAAGATTTTATTAATGGTAAAAATCGATTAACTCCATATTAAACTTAAATGTCCTTCATGAGAGTCACATTCACACATTCATATTAGAATCGATCAACATAATTCGTTTGATTTTATAATTAATGATGATCGTACAATCGGAGATTGGTGATATTAAAATGTTAATGTAAAACTTTCCCTTTGAATTTTCCGATTGCGATTAATAAATAATATATGCGCAATGCAAACAGCGATAAACAAAGACTAACTATCCATCGCATCGGAGGTTTCGAAGGGAAATCAAATGACATCTGATATTTTCCGCTGATTGCAATTGTGATGATGGTATATCGCGTCGGATATTTCCAAAGGAATTAAGTTGTACATGATTTTTGCAGATTATCGATTATGATGATGGTGGGGTCCATCACATCGGGATTTTATAAAACAAGTAAATGTGATGTTGCTTCTTTGAAATGAGATTGCAATAAATCATATCGCATCATAGTTTATGAAATAGACCGAATGAAGGATAACTTTTCGAATTACGATTGTGATTAGTTACATCGCATCGGAGTTTTGCAAAAATGAATGTGACACCTTAAGACCCTACCGATTTGCGATTTACGATTTATCGCATCAGACTTTTTAACATGAATACTTTTATTCTTTGTGCTGATGCGATAGAAGACTTAAGTTTAATCGGATCGGAAAAATTTAATGTGACTTTTGTTCATTTGGATTTGATATATGCGATATGCGATGCATGAATTTTAAACAATGAATCTTTTTATTGTTTTATTTAAAATAATCGGATTTCCTCAAAATCTTTTATTTCTATCTAAAAGAAAGGGGACCTATTTCTAAAATAAAATTTGTTCTAAAATTTTGAAATGGGGAGGATTGTTGTACCTT
Source organism: Pinus albicaulis (assembly GCA_034641835.2). Classification (NCBI taxonomy): domain Eukaryota; kingdom Viridiplantae; phylum Streptophyta; class Pinopsida; order Pinales; family Pinaceae; genus Pinus; species Pinus albicaulis. The sequence goes on from CM076570.1 coordinate 917,159,040, forward strand.
ACAACAAAACCATCTGGTGTTGCGCTCGACATGGTAGTGTTATCACACCTTGTTGGCAATCTGTTGCTCGTACTTCTTGCTGACACGCTCCATGGGATTCGGCCCCTCCATAGGGAGACCTATGATGCTATGAATCAGGGCAGCATTGAGGCGAATGCAGTCCTAGATCCACAGGCTACCTTCATGGATCAGGGCTAGCAGCTTTCGCACAATTTGGTCAGTTACATTGTATCGACCAAAGTGAGGTATCCGCATCAAGCTCAGTAGTCCAAATTTTTCTAAAATATGTGCCCACGGCATTGGTACGACCCTTAACACGTCATCCTCTAGTACTGTTTTGAGATACAACTCAGGTGCCAATTCTGGGAAGGCCTCTAGGTTGGCAAGGTCATGATAGTCGAACTTAATTGAGGAGAGCTTGCCATATGCTTCTCTAATTATAGGGACTTCTCCCGTAATTAGTGACCTTTTCATATAGGAACGCAGACCCTCGAGATTCTTAGGCGTGCGCACCGAGGGCCTTCAGGGCTGAACATAGGGTGGTAGCCAAGTGATTGGGGCAGTGAGCCTAGCTTCTTCCTATGAAGACAGAGGTCACTTTTCCGGGTTAGGTGAACGTGCCTTAGGCACCGTTCAGGGAGATTTTATGTTCCGGGGGGAGGTACGCGGCTTCCCCCTAGCCCATTTCGTGGCCCTCCCCTGCCATTTCTCCTAGCCCTTCCCTTTACTCTTATTTTTCTCCACCTACTTCCCCTTGGTTAGTGTGGACATGACTTCTTCGACTTCGGGGGTGACTTCCAATACTTCATCGAATGCTAGCTCTATAGAGGCCATGGTTTGCGATGATTCAGTGGGACTGGTCATAGTTATTCTTGCTTGGAAGATGAACTTGGGGTTACTACTATCAGAGGGGGTAGCACACGCAGGCATGAATAGAGCACAATAGTTATGAAAATTCTCAAGGCACAATATTTTCAACACATGCTGAACCCAATTTAGAGCTACCCTCCTCCATTTATAATGTTGAAGAGTGAAGAACCGTCGGATGAAACTTAGCTGAAACTTACCATCATGGAAACGGTAAAAAATCTTCGAAAATCGCTGCATTGAATGCCTACTCCCCACTCCTTCCAATGGTAAAGTTCGATTTTTACCCAGCGGTACTGTTCCAAAGGCTAGTTTTCACAGCTGTGTATTACACCTGCACTCCCAGAGCACCTCCCTGAGCTTCCAAACTTACGGTTGATCCCTGTGCTCCCAGTGCACCTCCCTAGGCTTCTTGAGCTGCGGTCGACCCCTGTGCTCCAAGTGCACTTCCTTGGGCTTCCTGACCTGCAGTCGACCCATGTGCACCTCCCTGGGCTTCCTGACCTACGGTCGACCCCTACGCATATAACGGGTATGCCTGTGTTTCTCGTATTGCCTGCACATATCCTTCCCAAAACTGCTACTCTGGCCATATGGTCATTTGATCCGGTATGGTTTGAGACGATTGCCATTAACATATCCTGGTACAATATCACTACGCAATGTTTCTAGCTAGATAGCTCCTCCATCATTGATTTCCTTTACCATATAGGGGCCCATCCAGTGCTGGCAGAACTTCCCTGTGTGTTTCGCAAACTATCTATCGTATAGCAGGAACAATTCTCCCTCCGAAAAGAAATTCTGCCGAATATGTCTATCATGTCATGCTTTTTCCCGGGCCTTCTAAACTTGCTGATGAAAGTTAGCAATGAATTTATCTTCCTCCAAGGCGACTAGCTGCACTAAGCATTCCTCCATGACATCGGGCTCTGCCATGTTCATAAAGGCTGTGTTGTGCAAGCTAGGAACAATATACTCCATGGGAATAATGGACTCCTTTCCATAAACCATCTGAAACGGTGTTTTTTGAGTCAATTTCTTACACGTGGTTCGATAGGCCCAAAGGATCGACGAGGTGCGCACATCCCAATCGCTTCGATCGACATTACAGATCTTGGTTAGTGACTATTCTAGAATTTTATTAAAAGCTTCTACTGTTCTGTTAGCTCCCTGTAATTTGCTAGATTGATTGAGATATAAATGGACAGGGTAACATCAAACCAAGCTTTGGAATCCAAGGACCTAGCCTTCCTAGATTTGGAGAGGGATCTCTTTAGTAGGTGCAAAGATATGAACTTGTTTGTCGATTAGGGTTGATTTTAGGCTAGATGTTAAGTGTAGGGTATTTTGATTGTTTTTGGTTGGGTATGATGCTCAGATAGATTTAGATAGAAAACAAGGAAGATTGTTAATTCATTGGGAAAATGGAGTCTAACAAGGTCATGATAAGTTCATCAATGGTTTCAAGAGCATTTGCAGGGAAATTTTAACTTGGTTGGTGGATCTTTAAGGTTGTGAAGGATCATGAGATGGACATTAAACTTGAGAACACTAATAAAGGGTAGAAACATAATCCTTTATATACTTGTAAACTGAGGGAGTTAGAATATTTATAAGCATATCAGGGGAATCAAAGGCTTAAGAAAAACCTAGTCCAATTGATTTCAGACTGAAAGCAGATAATCATCCAGGACAACATTTAGACAAAACATAGAAAGGCAAAAAACTTATTTAATCTTTCATGGATTTTATCATCAAGAGAAGAAAAAAATTTAAGATGCACAAGTAACTATAACCATAGAAGGAGAGAAAACCCTAACATCCATAGTTATAGCTATGAAATTTCCTTGAAACAAATTTAGCTAAGTAAAGGCAAAGAGCATGGTTAAGATAGACTTATTTGACAAACTATAGGCAAATCTGCTTCAAAAGATGATTCCAAGAACAGAGTATCTCAGTGAAAAAAATATGCAAGGCTAGCCATAAATCATAATTGATACTAATTGATCTAAATAATTCAAGAAGTGGACAAGCCAAGAACTTCTTAGAGAGCAAGAGATGAATTCCCTAACATATCTCAGCAAAAGAAAACATTAAGGTAGTGAAGGAAACAAACAGATCTAAGGTGCCATTAAGAAACATATCTTAGTCTAAATTTTTTGTCCTACTCCAACATAGATGGATGGAAAAATATGAGAAACTTAGAAAAAAATAACAAGAGAAAATATTCACCATCAACTAGGCCTATGGATCCTGCAAACAATCCTTCTCTATCAACAAGCAAATCAGATCATGCATAAGCTCCAAGACATCAATTTCTCATCAAAGGCTTCAAGGGACTATGTATTGCTTCAGCATAAGTCATCAACATCCAAATAATACATAAGAGCCTCATGCTCTACTTATGGATAAAATGAGGAGGTGGAAACCCTAAGAGGCTTCCAGAAACCCTAATTTAGCCATAAATGTCATAAATGTGCTTAATGACCATGCAAGGCCCAAGACATATAAGAGATAAGATAATAAATGAAAAACACCAAAAAATAACTCCCAAATCAAATCAGGAGTGATTTTCCCAAGAAAATATTAAAGAAACAATTTTCCATTAATTAGTGTCTTTTGTTGACTTTTTGGCCAAAAGCTGTCTCTGTGCATAGCACCATATCAGCAGAATATGGGGTCTCTTGCAGCTGAGTTTTGGACCCCTTCCCGGCATCAGATTTGGCCCCTTGATGGCTCGTTGGAAAGCTTGAAGAGTCTAATTTATAGAAATACTTGATTTGTGCTGAATGGATTCCATTAAACTACTTGAAAATCCAATATTCCATGACTGCTCAGTGCACAGTACCGGGCCTAAAAAGGAGGCAGAAAGGTCATTTGAGGTGTTTTTTTGACATTTTGACGGGGGAAAAATGCTCCAATTGACCTGAAATGTTGTGGGTTGACTGCTGGTGACATGAAAAACCAAAATATGTAAACTTTAGCGGCTGAGGATGCCCCAAAAAAGAGCATAGCGCCTAGGGTGTTGCGCTCCTATGAGTCAAAATTTGGAAAGAAACAAAAAGTTTCCGGATTTTCTTCAAAATTGGTGTGTAGACCCCTCAAGGGGTTTTAGACACCTGGTGAGAAGAATTAGCCAAGATCCTGAGGCTTTCATGCACTTTGGGCCTTTTTAGCTCTTCTAGCTCTAGGAGGGCTTGCTTCAATTTGGCATTAGCAAGCATGCTCTTCCTTGCATAGTGTTTGACCATATTTTTTGCAAAACAAGGCCCCTCTTCACCTCTTTGAAATGTTTTTGCTCCTGTTTATAATATTAGATGACCCTTTATGCCCTTTCAAAATAATTTTCCCATTCTTGAAGCTGGGCATCCTTTTCTAAGAGGAGCAATTTTGTACTCATCCCTTGGTCCTCATTATCACTATCTAGATCAACAAAGAGAGGGCCTTGAGAAGAATTTTTTATCCCTTTTCTCCTCCTGACTGGTTTATTTTTCTCAACACTCTTCATTTTTTCTTTGCCTTTGTCCAATGCTTTGGTGTTTTGTGAGGAGATGGCCCTTTGCCTTTTAGAGGCAGCAAACACATCCCTTTTCCCTTTGTGATAAATGTATGAGAGAGGGGAAATAATAGGAGTCTCAAAGGAAATGTTGTCATCATTTTTTCCTTCACTCTGCTCTGCATTTTCTGTGCCTTCCTCACTCTAATTCTCTTTGTCTTCTATGGACTGATTTTTGTCAAGATAGTCATGGTAGTTGTCATGACTGTCATGACTCTTTCTTGGACTATCTTGGGCACTTAGATAGCTGTATTCCTCATCTGGCTGTTCTCCTTCTTCACTGTCTTCTTCTTCACTGTTTTCCTCTTTCTCATTATTGTTATCTTCTTCCTCATCATCATGTTCACTACTTTCATCCTTGTGTCTGTCTTCACTGATGTTATCTTTGTGGCTGCCATTACTAGTTTCATCTTTGTTTTCTCCTTCATTATATTGTTGCTCTTGGCCATTGCTACTTTCTTCTTGGCCACCTTCCTCTCCTTCATTTTCTTCTTCATCTACATCATCTTATTTTTCAATGCTTTCCTCATGATCATCACTGCTTTCTTCATGATCATGGCTGCTTTCTTCATGGCCACCACTGCTTTCTTCATGGCTTCTTCCCTCCTCTTCATCATTTTTTTCATTTTCATCCTCTTCTTCTTTTTTATCATCTTCTTATTCAATGCTATCTCCTTGTCCATCATTATCTGTCTCATCTTATTCCTGATTATTGCCTCCTATTTTCTCTTCACTAGGGCTACTGTCAGCCCCTTCACTTGGTAATTTAGGGGAGGAAGTAATAGGTGAAATTATTTATGGAGAAGGCACATGGGGAGATGATGGATGTGTGGAGGTTGATGGTTGTGAAGTGGAAGGAAAGTTCTACTAGATGAAGGCCCAGGGGTCTGCAAACACATCATGTGAGATGAAGGTCTCCCAAGATATACCTTGTTTCTCTAGCTAGTATAAGAAAATCATCTTGATCAGGGAGTGATGAAAGAGGCTAGGAATTTGGTGGTCATAGCTTTTCCTCTTGACAACGGAAGCCATTTTATCAATACTCTAGAAAAGGTAATAAGGTAGGTTCATCATCTTGACTTTGGTAAAATGCATCAACAACCTAATATGATATGAATAGAGCCAGGAGTATCTTCCCTCACATGTGAAAAAACTGATAATCTGCCTCATTAATGTTGCATACCTCTCTAGAAAATAAGAAAAAAGGAAAAATAGCCTTGCAATTTTGATGATAGGTGGGTTTCAAATAAGGCCCATAATAACCCAAATCCAACTTCCTTTGTTTGAACCAAAACTCACCAATGTCTGGTATACCGGTTGCCTTGGAAATGATTTCAAATGAAAGCTAAAATTGGACCCTTGCTAAATTAACTTGGTCATTTTGTAGGCTACAAGAAAATAATCTAGTCAATTCTAGATGACTGTTGACTTGGTTGACCTTCTCACAAAAATTGTAGCACCCTACATCTTGGAAGCATGAAAGGATCATAGGAGAGGAAGTGATTGGAGTGGTGTCTAGGGGCTCAAATATTTTAGCTTTTCCTCCATGATGTTTTGGTTTGGTGGGAGTGTGACTCTCATCACCACTAGTGTGACTATCTCTCTCTGACATGATGGCTGGTCGAAAACAGCAGAAGAAACCTTGGGTTTTTCTTGAGGGTTTTTGGAGTAAAACAAGTAGTGTAGGTCAACTCTTTGCAAAAAGGAAAGCAAAGGTGAAGACAACTTTCAAAGCTTGTACTTGGTGGTGGAGGTCAGCCTTATAGCCACTCAGTCCCCTCTTTGCACTCAAAACCAAATTTTCTTACAAACCTTAGTTCAAAGACATAACAATTGATTTTTTCATAGTCTAGGGTTTGGTCAAATTTTGACTAGGGATGACCTCTTTGATTTTAGGAAAATAATACTTGAGATGAGGAAAAAGGGTTTTACAAACCTTGTATTAGCTTGCAGAAGTTTTAGAGGCTGAAAAATTTGATTCTTGAAAGTCTTTGGAAAAATCTACAGAGTGCTACCAGGAGCGCAGCACCTGCACGCAACGTCAGGTCGGTTGGGCTGTCAGACCATAGCGCCGGGCGGAATAGGCGGTCTCCTAGGCACCCTTTGTATTTTCTGGGCTTGCGCATAGTGGCAACCCAGGGGCATAGCACTGTGCTGTGAGCGTGTAGCGCAATGTAACTTTACACTGCCTGGCTCACCTCTGTGTGTAGCGCCGAAGGCTAGGGCGTAGTGCCAGCTTCAGTGCATAGTGTTGGTCAATTTTCATAGTTTGCCAAAAAAAAATGTTGTAAATATCCTCTAATGGTTTTTTCTTCCTTGCAAAGTGGAAAATGGTGCGGGGGGGAAATTAGAAGGGGCCCTTTATAGATTTTTTGAAAATAAATTAAAAGGGCAAACCCACTTTTGTAAATTTCATGTTTCCCTCTATTCTTGCATGTGTCTTTTATCCAAAATGGCTTTATGAACTCTTTCAAGGGTACTTCCCCCTTTTTTATCTCTACTTCAGATTACTCTCCAAGGTATTTTTGCAGAAATATTTGGAGGTGATAGTTTATCCTTTGTATGTTTAGGTACTAAAACAAGAGGCTGCTTTTGGAGGTCCCTTTGACATCCCTTCTGCTATTTATGAAGGAGACTTTTTATTCCATTACCTTGCCTTTTTGCTAACCTGATGTCCTTTTGACCACTCTTGCAGGGATGTGAGCACAGAGCACTGTCTCCTTGCAAGTTTCATGTTTTCATGCATAAAAAGTTCCTTGACTGATCTCTTTGGTGTATCTAGGACAAGTGACTTGTCCCCTTATTTTGAATGTATTCCCTTTATATACAAGAAGAAGCAGGATCTGTAGGGCACCAAATCCATCCGATGACTTTTTGAAACCCTAGGTGATCTTGTGGAGGCCTTCTTCGACTTGGTTTTTTTTGGGTTGGGATCTAGACTTAGGGTTTACAAGTGTAAGATAGGATCCATGCCAAGCTTCATGTATTTTTGAGCCTAAGATGCAACAGACATACTTGACTATCTAAAAGGATCTATAGAGACACTTAGTTTTTGAGAGTTGCTAAAAGAGGCACAAAAAAGCTGCTCTGTTTGGCAGGTTTAGGTGGTGGTGGGGAATTGTGCAGGTAAGCAAAATCGGAGGTTTTGAGCCAAGGAGATGAGTTAGGTTAAAATATGAATGGCTTGAGCCCTTGATGGGTCTGCTGGGAATAGTGGGCCAGTTATGACTATATAGGATAACAACATAGTGAAAATTATACCTGAAAGATAATGAAGGCAGTGAGATTTCTAGAACTCACAATGTTCTATAAACTTTGTTTCTAGAAATCTTGGGGTAATCATCTAGTCATCACCACAGCAAAATTTATTGATGACTAACACATTCCATTTTCCCGTGGGTGATATGGGGTACTTTTTGCATGTTGGATTCGAAATTTTTCAGTCAAAGCTTGTATTGTTTCATTAACGAAATGCGTACCTCTATCGCTCATCAAGATCTTTAGATAACCAAACCTAGTTAGAATATGTTCAAAAATAAAGTGTGAAGCAGTATTTGTAGTGTAATCCCTCACAACTTGTGCCTTCTCCCATCTGGTTACATAATTAGTTGCAGTGATGATGTAGCGGGCACCTGTCTTCTTACCTAGTAGGTTGATGGGTGCGATGAAGTCAATTTCCCATTTATCGAATGCCTACAGGGCCATCTGTGGTTGTAAGAGAATTTCATTCCTGTGTGACGTTATTCTTGTCCTTTGGGATGTGTCGCAAGCTTTGCAATAGTCATAAGATTCAATATGCAATGTGGGCCACAACAACCCAGCTCTTAAGATCTTTTGTGCCATTGCTTTCCCTGCATAGTGGCCTCTTGCTACACATCCATGGGCTTCTGCTAGAATGGCTTGTCTTTCATGCTCCAGAATGTATCTTCGCAATACCTCATTAGCTCCCAACTTATACAAGTGGCCATTTATGATGGTAAAGTCCGCTGCACGAGTTACCAACTATTTTTTCTTTTTTACTGAATATTCTACAAGTATCATCCCCATAGTTAAGAATTGAATGATATCGGCAAAGTGCGAATCAACCACTTTAATAGCAAATAGTTGTGCATCGGGAAATCCTTTCTGTAGGTTTGTTGGTTCTTCACCACTCTCAATTTGGGACAATTGGTCGGGTCCAACATAGTTTCCCTGGCTTCAGAATGATCTCAAAGTCATATTCTTGAAACAACAGTAACCATCAACAAATATTCCCCCCCAACACAGGCTTATTGATCAGGTACTTCAAAGCGGAGTGATCCATGAACATCTTGAAGTGCCCTCCCAGAAGGTAATGCTGGTAATTTTGCAGGGTATATACCATGTCTAGCCCCTAGTGCTCAATAGTGGAGTAGTTACACTCTGCACTAGAGATTTTTCTACTAGAAAATGCAACCGAGTGGTTAATGTGCCCCTCGCCCGGTTGCGTAAGGACAACTCCCAAGGTGATTCCTGAGGCATCTACATGGACATGGAAAACCTTCGCCGAGTGAGGAAATATGAGGATAGGTGCAGAGATCATATTTTCCTTAAGTAGCTCAAGACACTCTGCATCCCAGAAAAATGAAATGTCCTTCTTTAGCAACTTCTCCATGGGTGTCGTGATTAGTGCGTATCCTTGAATGAACTTCTTGTAGTAGCCCATGCGCCTGAGGATGGAGCATAGCTGTTTCTCAGTTGTAGGGACTACTAAGTTGATGATAACTGCTACCTTGTCGGGGTCAACCATCAGTCCCTGCTGACAGACTATGTGGCCCAACAAAATCCCGAAAGGTACGCAGAATATGCACTTCTTAATATTTAGGGAAATATGGTGCTTTCAACAAGCGTCCAACATCATGCACAGGTTTGAGACGTGCTTCTTTACCAATCCAAATATTGTCCAATCATTAAAATATAACTCCAAGAACTTGTGGATGAACTCCTTGAATACTGCGACCACTACCCGTGAAAATATGGCAGGGAAACTTTTGAGCCCAAACAGCATGACGGTGTACTCGAAGGATCCCCATTCGGGTAGTTTTACTGCGATATTCTTGTGCAATCTTGATTTGATGGTAGCTCGAAAACACGTCAATGAATGATAACTGCTACCTTGTCGGGGTCAACCATCAGTCCCTGCTGACAGACTATGTGGCCCAACAAAATCCCGAAAGGTACGCAGAATATGCACTTCTTAATATTTAGGGAAATATGGTGTTTTTGACAAGCGTCCAACATCATGCGCAGGTTCGAGATGTGCTTATTTACCAATCCAAATATTTTCCAATCATTAAAATATACCTCCAAGAACTTGTGGATGAACTCCTTGAATACTGCGACCACTATCCGTGAAAATATGGCAGGGGAATTTTTGAGCCCAAATAGCATGATGGTGTACTCGAAGGATCCCCATTCGATGGTAATATGGTGCTTTCGACAAGGATGCCCATTCGGTGGTAAACGGTGGAAATATGGTGCTTTCGACAAGCGTCCAACATCATGTGCAGGTTTGAGACGTGCTTCTTTACCAATCCAAATATTGTTCGATCATTAAAATATACCTCCAAGAACTTGTGGATTAACTCCTTGAATACTGTGACCACTACCCACGAAAATATGGCAGGGGAATTTTTGAGCCCAAACAGCATGAAGGTGTACTCAAAGGATCCCCATTCGGTGGTAAACATAGTTTTACTACGATCTTCTTGTGCAATCCTGATCTGATGGTAGCCCGAAAACCCGTCAGTGAATGAGTATGCTTCGTGCCCTCCCACACTATCAAGAATTTCATCAGAGAATGGCGTAGGGAAGGGACCATGTACGCAGACATCATTCATTTTGTGTAGGTAGACACAGATTCTTATTTCTCCTTTAGTATTTTTCTCTTGAACCACCATAGGGCTTACCCATTCTAAATATTCTACTAGTTTGATGATACCTGTGGCTAGAATTTTTTCAATTTCTTCCGTAACTTTCTGCTTATACTTGGAGTTCAAATGGTAAGGTCACTGCTTGACAGGGCGTGAATCCGCTTTTAAGGTGATGCACATGACCTGTAGGTCCCCTGTAATAACCAATAGTTCTAAGAATTTTGTAGGAAACAGATCCTGGTACTCCTTGAGAAGCTCTGTGACTTTCCCAATGGTATTATCATCCCAGTAGTCCCCAATCTTAGCTATCTTAGGTTTTTCTTTTGTTCCAATGTTGACTTCCCTTAGCTTAAGAGGCTTGGTCACATCGACGGTCTACAGTGGGGGTCCAATGATTATGCGTTCACCCTCCGATTCCGGGATAGTGAGATTTCATGGGTCTTCATCACATTCCTCCATTGATAGATTGTGGCATTCAACAATATCCTGCATCTACGTATCCCAAGTTGGTGCCCCATACTCCACACAAAGGTGTGATTCATCAAATACTAGAGCATCCATGTGTTGCAGGGCTTCGTCTAATGCCTCAGTTCTACCTAGCAGTCTGAATGTCCCCACAAAATTGTCTCTCAGGGTTTCCCAGTGGTAGGTACGCTGATGTAGCTCTGCATCCAATTACCATGCGGTGGGGATTGGCCCCAAGGCATGAATGAACAGGTGGACCCATTCATCCCCGGTCCTTTCACACCATACCTCCATCCATGCGGCCAAGTGCTTGTGCGGGTCTCGTTGGCTAAGGAAAGTCTCCATGCATAGGTGAATCTGAGGTTCAAACCATAGGATCATCATCTTGCGATATTCCTCCCAATCCTGGAACGTCTCCTTATGAGTTTCCCACAACCGCGCAGGGGTTGCATGCATGGCTAGGTTAAGTGCCCACATTCTTTGCTCCCTTGGGACTTCTGCTTTGAATGCTCTGAGAAAATCCCTAATGCTACCAAAACCATTGAATGAAGGCAACTCTCTTACCTCAGAGGAGATACACCAGAAGCAATTCATGATCCTAAGACACCATAGCGCATGTACATCATGTAACTGATTTTTCAAATTCTCAATCTCCTCGTCGGAGTCAAAGAAGAATTCACTATCTTTCTCCCAGCAAAGCACACCATCAGCTGTAGGATTAATCCAATCCTCATCCCAGGCGGTTAGTTTATAGATATGATCCACATTGTCTTCTTTGCGCACAGGTTCTGTATACTGTTCTCCTTTTGCTGGGTCTAGAGGGACTATCACTCTCATACCATCATTCTAAAAAACCATGCTCCTTTTCTTCAAGTTGATAATGCCTCCCATGTCTATAGCCCAATCTAGTTCCAGGAGCATAGGATAAGGGTCCGCATCTTCCACAATTTGAATCACCTCAAAATTCGCGTATACCTTAACCCCTGCGATATCCACCGTAATCTTTGATAGTCTCACCAAGGGTATGATCTTCTGTTGGTTAGAAATGTGCAACTATATAGTAGACCATTCCAGCTTAGGTTCTTCCATCCTTTGCCACATTTGTTTGGGTAGGACATTTGCATCAGATCCCAGATCCAGGATGACCTGATCCATTTCATAATCGCTAATCTGCTCCATTAGCTGCATTTCCCAACCAGTGCGTTTCTTATGCTTGTACAATTTGTGAACATCTTTAATTTCTATTGGAGGGTAAGTTCTTTTTGCGTAGCTGTATATCAGTGCTTGAATATTTTATACTACCTACTAGTTGCATAGCAACTTCATACATGCATGTAGGAATGGTTTCACTTCATCGTCTGATCTTAGGTTTGTTGGAGCCTTGGAAGTAGATGCCCCATCCTTGGTAAAGTCTTTGCAAGCTTCTATGAAGGTTTCTTTCTCCTTCTGTAGGTCCAAGCTTTCCTTTTTGATATCAGATTTTTAGATAAGGGTTTAATCGATAACTCTTTCCTTCGCTCCTCCAGTAGCCATGCCACTATGTGTTATGACATTAATATTGGGTCCCTCATCATGTGGTTCTTCCTTAACCCTTTTCATGTTCTATGTTGGCGTCTGCTTTTTTTCCTCCATTTTTGGTATCAGTACTAGACAATCTTCAATCACATGATCCAATTGTATACAATATCTATAATATTATCATGCATGGTTCGGATAGTCCCTTGTGAAGTTCCCTACTTCTCCACAATTATAACAGATCAATTTCCCTCCTCCCTGACCCGCAATTCCACCTCTTCCCTGCCCTGGGCATCTGGTGGGGGAGCCTCCTTGGTCCAATGGAGATAGTGGTGAAGAAGGGTTGGCCTATACCCTATACAGGTTTCCTCGGTCTATCATTAAGTCATCTGTCTGAAAGTTGTGTTTGTCATGTCCCAAAGATGAGCAGAATCAGAACCGTTGTTGCTTCAGCACTGGAACATAGGCACCAAGACGGGGGCAGTCGTTGGTATCGTCTAGTCTAGATACACGACAATCAGCGCACCATAACAACAGATCACTTGGTCTTACAACTTCTTTAGGGTGCAATGGGTTGGGCCCCCTAGCTTGCATGTAGTCCACCAACAGAGGGCACTGATCCTTGGTGTGGCCTGACACCCTGCATCTTATGCACCATACGTCCAGGCTAGCTTCTTTTCCTTGCTCTTTTTGCAAATTATGGATTTCGAGGTGCATTGCCTCCATCAATCCCTAGATCTGCTGTACCCCAAATTGTGCATAGTCTCTTGGCACAACTTCTAGCTTCATAACAATATCCAAGGCTTTCTCTTGCATCTCAATTGCTTACTGACGCATAGGTCCATGTAGGTGAGGTAATAGCATGGTGATGAACCATTCCTTGTGCTGTTTATTATCATACTGAAATTCCCCATCTCTGATAATTGTTGGAATGGGGTCTCCTAACAAGCTGTGAAACTGGTCCATTTTTTATTATATTTAATCTAGCGGAGGGTTTTTTGGGTGAGTCAAAGCCTCGAAAGCATTGTAATGGGTGAAAGGGTAAACTAGGGGTCCGAAAACCATGGGTTGTGGACCATAGGAAAGTCGAGGCTAGATTTTTATAAATAGAGATGCATTTGTATTGTAAAGGATAAGAAATGATGAGCTATTGATGCAAATTGTGATTTAAGCTCTCTGTTAGGGTTTTAGGGGACAGACTCCTGCTAGCTGTGTGTGCGGAGATCCAAGCCCAGCTATGTGCGGACCCTGCTGTTGTGTGCGGAGGTTGGGAAGGGAATTGGAATTGTAGGGAATAATTGATGAATGAATGAATGCAAAATATTGTTAGAGAACTGAATCTATGAGTATTGTTGTGTGAATTACCGATAATTGTTGTACTGTGCATTTTTTTCTTTAAGCTGCGAAAGATTTGTATACTGCATTCTTGGATATATATCTGTTATGTTCTGTTTATGTACTGCTATGTTGATGTTGTAACAAACATATAACGATTGATCTAGTGCACGTGGAGGTGAATAGAGAATTAATTAACTTGACACAAAACAAGGTAATCTGGGAATCCCAAGATCTAGCACAGCTCTGCTTGCCTTACCGATCCTTTCTCAGGGTGCAGAAACCTGGTTCCACCACCCACCCATACTACTTCGGGTGAGACTTTGACCTGCGCAAGTAGGTCACTGCTGAAAGGGCTATTAGTATAGGGGTTTGTTGGCAAACCTTGCACACCAAACCTGGGTCAGGACCCCTCGAGCCAACAAATGGTTCTGTTACCGAGACCGAAAGAAGTCTGAGAGAGGAATCAGGTAATGACAAGAGAATACTGGAAACCTGAAAGGAAAGATATCGAAGACTAGTTCAAAAGATAGATCCAAGAGTTCGTAGTAAAATAAAATCGCAGTGAGAAGTTAACGGCGGAAAGGTGGAAAAATAGGTACATCCTTACTAAAATCTATGAAATATTCATTGTAACCTTTTTGATTGAACTCAAAGAGTGGATGGCTACAGTTGTGGAATTCCATAAGTGCTGGAAGGACGAGCGAGTCACTCAGTGGACCCCAGAGCTGCTCGAGTAGTTGGAAAAAACTGATAATCCTATCACGCGCACGGTGGATCACTGGGTGGATAGTGTGCTGGGAGGATTTGTGATGGAATTTTCCATTGATAATTTTGTATCATACTCTAAGGCCGAACGACAATTCTTCAGATGGTTTTGGGGCAAATTCCTGAGGATGTTACCATTGTTGATCAAGAAATTATTGTGCGAAAAGAGCATTTTGTGTAGTCATACTGACTGAATGACCTCGGATCTAGATGGGAGCGTGACACGTAGTGGTAAATACTATCAGAACAACCTTGAAAGAGGGATATCTGTCTACGATCTATTGTAGGGACCAACCGCACAAGATCCCCCAGCTACATCACCACCGAGGCTGCGCAAAGGTAAGAATTCATCTATACCACCACCCCCCTAGACAGTGATATGGCTGCGCATCTGAAACAACCTACCTTCAAGGGGGTGGGAGATGAGGATGTGGAGTGGTTTTGGTTCATTGCAGAATCTGTATGGACTGCGTAGAATGTGGCAAGTGATACGGTAAAGAGGGTGCAACTGTCGTTGGCCTTCGAGGACAAGGCCCTGGACTAGTATATGCAGTATGTTGCCCAGAATGGGAGTGCATCTATTCAAGATACCAAGGAAATTTTGAAGCACTAGTTCAAGAAGCCAAAATCTTATTCCCAGTTGGTAGCAGAAGTGAAGGACTTCAAACAAGGTGCGTCTGTGTCAGTATGGGAGGCTGATCAGCGATTGAAGAAAGCAATCAGGGAAGGAGGATTTGAATATGATGATAGACAACATACGTAATGGTTTATCACTATGTTGTTACCTCACCTGCGCATGCCAATGAGTCATCAGACCTTTGAGTTGCAGGAGAAGGCTGTGGAAGTCGCTATGAAACTAGAGGCTGCCCCCTGAGAGGATACGTCAGTAGGGGTACAAAAAATCCGGGAACAACTTGGGGCTATGCATATGGAGATATAGAACCTACAAAAAGAGTGGGGAAATGATGGTTGCACAGATCTCTGGTGCATACGATGACGAGTGCCTGGCCATACGAAGGATCAGTGCCCTCTGCTGACGGATTACATGCAAGCAGGAGGACCTAGTTCGGTACGCCTAGGGGCAAGTAGGGAACCCATCCTATTACGACCAGGTTCAAGCGGACCTACGCTATGGTGTGATGATTTTCGGGTAGCAGGGCTACATGATACGAACCATTTCCCTCGGCTAGGTGCGTATGTCTCAGAACTAAAGCAACAATTGTGCCAATTCTACTGATCAGTGGGACATGATAGCAGAACTGTCGTACTTATGACTTAATGATGGATCGTGGGAACTTATATAGGGTGCAATCGGACCCTGTGTTACCAAGACTTTTTGTGCACTTTGGAGGATCACCGGCCCGAGGCAGAGGAGGTCAGGGAGGAAGCATAGGGCAAGGACGTAGGCAACTAATCTGTTATAACTGTGGATAAATACGACACTTTGCTAGAGAATGCCCAAATCCCACTAGGCCATCATGCAAATATTGTAGGCAGTTGGACCATGAGGTAGAGGACTTCCCAATTTTAATAGCCAAGATGAAAGAAAAGTAGCCCACCCCTACACAGAACATACAAATAGTTAAAACTGAGCTAATAAAGGTAGATCCATGTGTAAAATTCATGACACACAGCGGGCTGGTCACCTAGGGAGCAAAGGAGGAGCTTGCCTCCCTGGAAGGAGTGCCTTTCAAAGAAAAAACACCACTAGCAGTCCCCACGTAGCCACCGACGCAACCTCAGATAGAGGAAGGGGTTGAGCCCTTTATAAAGGCATGTTTGAAGCTTCTATGAAATCCATAGGTTGTAGGAAATCTCCAGGCACTACTGAATGCCTACGCAGTTTGGTCCAATTTGATCCCTGAGACCAAGGATGTACACAAACTATACAGCTATAAGAAGCGCATTGGAAGAGAGATGTGATTGACCGAGTATATTGGTGACTATGAGATGGATCAGGTTATCTTAGATATGGGGTCAGATGCAAATCTATTACCAAAGAAGACATGGCAACAAATGGGAGAACCTAAATTATAATGGTCCACCATCCAACTGTGAATGGCCAATCAACAAAAATTCATCCCTCTAGGGAGGTTACCAAAAGTCATGGTTGACATCGCAGGGGTAAGGGTCCTAGCTGACTTTGAAGTCATAGAAATTGTGGAAGATGTGGATCCCTACCCTGTGATCCTTGGACTGGACTAGGAAATTGACATGGGGGGTGTCATCAATATCAGGAAGTGCAACATGGTGTTTGAAAGCAAAGGTACGCGTGTCATAGTACCACTAGATCCAGCAGAAGGTGCGCGGTATACAGAGCCAGCCTATGAGGAGGAGGAATTAAATCACATTTATAAATTAACTATGCAGGATGAAGATTGGGTTAACCCCACGAATGAAGGAATGCTCCACTGGGAAAAGGACAGTGAATATTTTTCTGACTTTGATGAGGAGCTAGAAAATTGGCAAGGTCGATTTCATGAGGTTTCGACGCTTCGATGCCTTCATACCGTGAGGAATTTTCTTTTCATTTCTACCACGGAAAGAAACCTGCCCTTCCAGGAGGACACAGATGATAGTCAGAAGATAGTTGAACCTAAGATTCCCATGGAATGCAGGCTAGGGGCACTGGCACTAACACTGCATAGAGCACCTACACAAGGACTGATATTCTTCACTCAAGAGAAATATTGGAGAAAGGTGATCCTATGCATAGGGACCCTAGTTGCCAGATGGACTTCGAGGTCAGTTGACCTATGAAGATACTTGCTGACCTACAACACTCAAGGGTGCGATCAAACCTTGCATGGACAGGGTTGTCGGGGTACCGCTGACCTAGGCATGTGGGTTATGGAGCTACATGGACCCACGTGTAATTTGGAGAATTTGCGGATGCCTCAAGCAATAAATGGCACAAGGATGTGTGACGTAGCCCTATCGTGTAGGGATGTCCCAACCAAGGGCAAAGCACATGGCTCGAAAATACTGATGGCCAACTTGCAGACACACCTCCTGTCGACCTTCATTCAAGGTATGCGAATAACGTGTAGGTGTCATTCGCGGTTTGACATTCTGTGGAAACGGCCTCAGGGATGAAGGACGCCCGTCAGCACATCCAATTTGATAAAAAATAAATCTTACAAGTACACAAAATAGGTGGCAGATCATCAATGCAACCATTTATGGTAAGATTGATCCACTTGATCGATGGTCAGTCTCACGAATGGGCTACTCCACCATTAAATAGCTCCGGATGGTGTGTGGTTGGCTAGATTGCTTCGCACCAGGTTATTTATTTACACTACAACATGCTCCTACTATCTGCATACTATTTTTTTGCACTCATTAACATTCTCTGTGTTACCCATTTTCTTGTTGCTAAGATGGACCCAACTAG
Organism: Pinus albicaulis; assembly: GCA_034641835.2. NCBI lineage: Eukaryota > Viridiplantae > Streptophyta > Pinopsida > Pinales > Pinaceae > Pinus > Pinus albicaulis. The sequence continues at coordinate 917,176,834 of CM076570.1, forward strand.
AGAGCCTGGGAATGTTGAGTGTAGTCATAGGGGTGAGCACTAGTTCCCAGAAGAAGGATTGTCTGCGAGCCATGCACAGATGGCACACTGTGATACAAGGACATGCTGTGACTTCTCCACAACTCTAGAGTCCCACCTAACCGAAGCAATGTGTGTTCCCTCCCTCGAATTTCCCTCGTCAATGCTCTTGATCCAACTACGGGGAACATCCAAATTGATTTAGCGCAACTATCAAGCATAGAGCTCCAAGGACTGAACACTAGAGTGTTGCGTGAAGTTCACCACCGTGACCAAGCCAGGAAATAGCAGTATGAAATACCTCAGGAAGTACGGGACCAACGGATTGCAGTGGTCATAGAAGCAACACATATTACTCAAGAGCATCTGATGTGGGGCACACAATTGGTCAAAACAGCTACACAACTATGGATTGTTATCTAACACCATTCCATGCTTCAACATATCCAGACGGAATTACAGCAGGTGGAAGCTGCTCTGGACCAAGTCAGAGCCTCCTCACCCTCCATTGTCTCCTCGTAGCATCTAGCCATCTTGGATAGGATTGAGAACCTTCACCACAACAAGCATGTCATTAAAAAACGTTTGAAACCATGGGCCGACACCACACTCTAGCTTGCCGAAGACACTCAGTCTGCCATTGTGCACCTCCACCGGCTTTTAGAACGGGTTACCGCGGCTCCAGATGGCCCTACCTTCCTGACACTAGTCAACATTGTGCAACGAGCTAAGGCCCACGGTAAGGAAGTGCTCCCACCACTCCTATGCACTTTGGCTACCTTGCACACACAAATTGAAGCCATGCCACTGCAGTGACTCACGACGAGTCATAAGATTGTGTTGGGGGACTGTTGGAATGGGGTCTCCTAACAAGCTGTGAAACTAGTCAATTTTTGATATTTTTGATTATATTTAATCTAGCGGAGGGGTTTTGGGGTGGGTCAAAGCCCCGAAAGTGTTGTAATGGGTGAAAAGGTAAACAAGGGGTCCGAAAACCATGGGTTGCAGACCATAGGAAAGTCAAGGCTAGATTTTTATAAATAGAGATGAATTTTGTATTGTAAAGGATAAGAAATGATGACCTATTGATGTGAGTTGTGATTTAAGCTATCTCTTTGGGTTTTTGGCAACGGACTCCTGCTGGCTGTGTGTGCAGAGATCCAAGCCCAGCTGTGTGCGGACCCTGCTACTATGTGCGCAGGTTGGGAAGGGAATTGGAATTGTAAGGAAGAATTGATGAATGAATGAATGTGGAAGATTGTTAGAGAACTGAATCTGTGAGTACAGTTGTGTGAGTTACTGATAATTGTTGTATTGTGCATTTTTGTCTTTAAGCTGTGAAAGATCTATATACTTTGTTCTTGGATCTAGATCTGTTATGTTCTATTTATGTACTGTTGTGTTGATGTTGTAACAAACATATAACGATAGATCTAGTGCACGTGGATGCGAATAGAGACTTAATTAACCTGACGCAGAATGAGGTAATCTGGGAATCCCAAGATCTAGCACAACTCTTCTTGCCTTACCCATCCTTTCTGAAGGTGCGGAAACATGGTTCCAGCACCCACCCATACTACTTCAGGTGAGACTTTGACCTGCGTAAGCAGGTCACTACCAAAAGGGCCAGTAGTATAGGGTTTTTTTTGCAAACCTTGCACACCGAACCTGGGTTAGGACCCCTCGAGCCAACAAAAACCTTCTTTAGTTGTTGATCAACCTTCCATACCGATTCAGTGGGTCCTTGTCTAAAGTCTTTCAAGTCAACCACCAGCTGAGCATAGGACTTAGGCTTTTGAAATTTTTGTTTTAAAGAATTCTTAATCTCTTGAATATATGGATCTACATGATGGCCTACGTACCCCATGTACCAATCCAAGGCCCTTCCTTCAAAGGCGAGGGATAGCTGTGCCCTTTTTACAACATTGCTATCCACATTCTGCTCAATCCATACTGATTCCTCTATGAACCAAAATCGGTCCATATCTTCGTCTCCTACAACCTTGAAGGTAGGCAGCTTCATGTGTGTGGCCATATCTTCTTTCAGTAGTGGCGGAGGTGTAGGGGAGTTCTTGCCCTTATGCTGACTCGATGATGGTGTAGCCAAAGGACTAGTTCCTGCGTGTGCATTCGACTCTTTTAATGGGTTGTAGATGAATCTATCCCCTTCTCGATTGACTCAATAGTATTTACCACTTCATGTTGTACTCTCACTCCGATCAGAGGTCATTCATTTGGTGTGGCTGCACAAAATGCCTTTTTTTCACAGTAATATTTTAATTAGTAGCAGTAATTTTTGCAAGAACTTACCTCGTAATCCTTTTAAGAACCTCCGCTCCGCCTCAGAGTATGATACAAAATAATATACTATGAATTCTATTACAAATCCTCCTAGCACACTATCAACCCAATGATCTACAGATCGGGTGATTGTGTTGTCAGCCTTCTCCGACAGTTGAATCAATTTTGGAGTCCACTGCATAACCTGATTGTCTTTGCAACACGTTTGGAATTCTACTAGTCTTGCTAGCCACTCTTGGAGCTCATGCGCAAAAGTGACAAAAAAAAATTCATATAATTCAGTGAAAATATATTTGTCCTTCCACTGCAATTATCCTTTACAGAAAATTCCTGAATCTATCTTTTGAACCAGTCTTCAAGCTCCAATTTCTTAGGTCTCCAACGACCTCGTGGCATTACCTAATCTCTCTCTCAAAATTCTCTCCGTCCTGACAACTGAACCATTTTTTGGGTTGAGGGGTCCTGACCTAGGTTCAAAGTTAAGGTTTGACAAGAAACCCCTATAATATTGGCCCTTTCGGCAATGACCTAATTTCACAGGCCAAGGTCTCACGCGAAGTAGTATGGGTAGGTGCTGGAACCAGGTTTCCACACCGTGGGAGAGAGTAGATAATTAAGCCAGATCTCGTCGAGTTCTATCAGGTTCACATAGAAACAATCCTTTTATTGAGCCCTTAACAGTATAATCAGCATGTGAACATAACAAAGCTACTATTATTAATTAAATCTGATCAACACCTTCACATCCACGTGCGCATCAGTAATTATCACCACAGAACAACACAATCGTAGATAATTCATATATCATAGATAAAATCACATCTTATTAAAATAACATAGATGTACTTCAGTAATAAACATAACCATTTCAGATAGCACAAGATACTTCAATAGATTTTTCATTCATTAACATCAAAAACCTAGTTACAAACCCAAGTCATAGCCCACGCACACAGCTAGTGGGGTCTACACACAACAGAACTGAGGATCTCCGTGCACATAGCTAGCATGAGTCCTTACCCAAAACTACCCAAAACAGATCTCAATAGTTCGTTCGTAGCATCAATCTTACTTTCTTACTTACCCTTAGACTCAAACTATCCATCTATTTATATCATTCTAGCCTACGCTATCTTGTGGTCCGAAAACCATGGTTTGTGGACTCTACGTCTACCCTTTGACCCATTACAATACATTGGGGGCTTTGACCTACCCCAAAGCCCCTACGCGAGACCAATTACTACAAAAATATATCAAAAACGCAGCATTGGGACATATCAAAACGCAGCTAAGGGACCTTGTTCCAACATGAAGGGAGGGGATTTCACACTCGATTGATAAGATTTCCTCCTCACCAAAAACAAGGTGGAAAGGAGAAAATCTGGTGGCAGTTTTAACAGAAGTTCTATAGCCCCACAAATCATGGAAGAGCATAAGGTTGTAGTTGTTTTTATGATTGTTCATCGTTCGTTGAAGCATAGTTTTAAGGATTTTATTGACCGCTTCAACTTGAACATTACCTTGGGGATAATAGGATGATGAATATTGGTGCTCAAAACCCAATAGAGGGGATATATCACACCATATCTCATCTTCAAAATTTTTGCCATCTCAGATTATAATATTCAAAAATTTGCACACAGTAATTTGGAATATTAGATTTTTGTTGCTTTGACCTAGGAGAGGAATAAATGGGTAAGGAGGCCCATGAACAATAGAAATATGAATAATTTCCACCTTAATGAGGAAGGGGATCACCTTAGGAGCTGGATTTTACACTTTCAAGTGTGAAGAAGGGAAAAATAGATGTGGACAGAGTCAAGTTTGACTAAGTCAACATGCATTCTTGAGGAGGAAGAGATCACCCAAGTAAACTAGCTCAATGGGAACAAGGATCAGCCTAGACACACATAGGAGAGCTAGATTAAAGAACCCTTAGTGTGAAAGGAGGCAATGCAGGTGAACTAGTTCCAGTTGATCAAGTCAACAACGATGCTACAAGAGGAGGGAAGATAACAGGGACAATGCAGTTTTGAAGGAGGAATCTTTACTAGGAAGTCACCTCATCATTATGTGGGGTCTGGGGTGACGAGGCTCACTAAGGATAAAAATAAGGGAATAGCAGCAAGTATATCATTGATTATTCATCTATATTTTGTCTTTGACTACTTTCATGCTTCAACTGTTTAGCTGTGGTTGCAGCACTATTTAGTGCCAAGAATTCTCATGCGGGAATTCCATCCTCCTCATTGGATCAGCTTGCTTAAGGTATTTGAAGGGAAGGTTTGAGCTTCAATTTCATCATCTAGCTTAGGGCCAATCAGCCATCAACACCTACAATGTAGTTACCTTCAGAAACAACGTCATTTATGCAGGTGCAGCAACAGCAGGGTTGAACCCCTGGATTTTGTACTAGTGTTTGAGGAGGAGGTGTTTATTTCCCTCCGAAAAGTCTAATAAGGAGGGCCTTTGGCCATTTTCTGTATTGATCAGTTATTTTATATTATATTCAGCCTTTTCAAATACATAGTTGTAGTAGAATGTGTTATTTTCTGCAGTACTGCCTTTTATACATGTGTTTTGTCAGAAACCCTTGCCGAGTTGTCTCATTCCTTGTGTAAAAGAGGTTAAACCTCCATTTATCTGCTACTTGATTAGTATAATCTATATATTAGTCTTCTTTCATCATTTTCTATAGAAACCCTAATGGGAATTACACTCTCACAATATTCATAAATTCTGTTGTTGAGAAGTCATGGGATTGGAGTGTTTTTGAGCTATCTTGAGCTGGGGAGATTTGTTTAGTGTAGCTAGATTTATTTGTTTCACCTATAATTATTAATTTGAGTTGCATATGATGTATTCTAATGGATCCAAGTCCCATTCCTCATATATATAGCATTATTTTTTGAAGACAACTGTTTCATGCCCTATATTGCTACATTTCCCCACTTGGGAAGGAGAATATAGGCCATATTCTTGCTGAGGTTCTTACATTTGATGGTGAGATATCATTTTACATATAATGAGATGATCTACATTTCCAGGCTCATGATTTGTTGAAGCTCCAACTTTTGATTATCTTAAGATATTCCATTTGTTGTAGAAAATCCCAATTTTGGGATATTACGTGGTATTAGAGCTGCCATCTTGACACAACTTGTGGATTTTAGATCCAATCAGAAGATAAGAAGAAGAGTAGAACAAAATTATGGAGAGGATGAGATTAATTTCATCCATCTTCAGATGTAAGAAGAGCCTCTCCAAGGAGGTCCAACCGATGGAAGAAGAAAGATGCAATGAAACTCCAAGAGGGTTTCAAGAAGGAGAAAGTTGCAGTGAGAACTCTAGGAGGTTTCAAGAGGAAGAATAAGATCCATTCACTTCTTGTTCTCATAGAGTAAATGGAAAGCAAGAAGACCACTTGGAACATGAGATCCTGAGTAGGTATTTGGCAGAATACAAGTGCCAACCTAGGGCTTTCAGAGAGACCCTAGATTTTACTCAGTTTATTCAACTGAGAGAAGAAAGAAGACCATGCAGTGAGAGGATGATAAGGGGAAATATATTCCTATTGTCTACCTTTGATGGATCAGCCCTATGTACAACAGAATCTTGGGTGATGAGGTTGAAGGCATTTTTCCTACTACATCCAGTGGTGGAAAAAGAGGATGTGGAGATCTCAGTGCTGCAGTTGGAGGGAGAGGCAAGATCTTGGTGGTTCAGCCATTTGAATCATAAAAGGGTGTCTACTCTTGTATATTTCATTCAAGGAGTAATCAGAACGCTTAACAATCAGGGATCAAAGGAGGAGGAGTCCTCTTCTCCATTGGAAGAGCCTTGTACTAACGCTGTCACATTCATGGAGGGAGAACCACCTACACCAACAGTTAGGGCAGCCATTACATTGGAGGAAGGAGCCCTTGCAGCCCTATAAGAGGTTTCCACATCTCATCAAGGTATGGAGAATTTCCACTTTTTATTATTGCAACAAATCCTTCTAGAGATTGTGGGAATTTGTCTTCATATGACCCAGGGTAAAACATTATTGCTGAGATAGAGCAGTAGGATTGCACTGCACTGTGCAAGCTTGAATGGTTCAAGGGAAAGATGAACCATCATCCTCATGTATCCCTATTGATTTTCACACAACCCTTGAGGTTGGAGTGTAATATTTTGGAGGATGTCATGAACTATGTCCACCATACTCCTACAGAGGAACATAGATTCATCTTTGAGATGGAGTATGAGGCAACAACTATATCATTGGAGAGACTATCAGTGCTGCCAAAAAATAGCAGTGAGGAGGATTTTCCTTTATCACATTTGGATCTTGATGGATTCAAGATGGTTAGGGACATGAAATATTCTCTAAGGGATCTCCAAGAAAATGCATTTCAACACTTCATGACATGCACAGGAGAAGAACTGGTTGTGGAGAATGGTAGCCCACATTGGAATAATGCCAAGATGAAGCTTGATGGGAGGCATCCACATGGGGTTGAGTGGTTGCGGGTGGAGACAAAGAGGCTGGTGAGCCACTTAAAAATTTATGATACAGGGCAGCAAGAGGCAAATATGTGTTGGCTACCCTTGAGAGAGTTTGGCCATCATGAGGCATATCCTTTTCCGAAGGGTATGAGGATGGAAGAAACTTGGCAGGGCACTAACATCATATGGCAGCTTAGGAGTTGGATGTATCATTTTGATTTGATCCTCTTCACATCAATCAACATATTTTCACCTCATGATTTGTATGATGGAGGTGTGAGAGGGCAGCAAGGGTCATTATTGCTGTGGCTTCTCTTGGGAGAGTATGCGCAGAAATTTCCCAATACTTTTCATGATATTTCCGAAGAAAATGAAGGCACATTCATGGTGCAAGGAGGCTACCATTCAGCATTGGAGGATTATGAGGGGCTTCCATGTAGGAAGAAGATCCTCTCACATATCAGCATGATGGTGGATGGCTCTGGCATAGGGAATGTCAAAGGAAGGAGTAATGGAGCCTTATTACTAAGGCTTACAACGCTGTCACATGGGAGTGTGTTCTTATTGATGGAGTGTTCCAAGGAGTCTATGTATCCCTTCTTCTTGCATATTTTTATGAGGAGATCCTCATGGGGGAACTTATACATGGACCTCACTTTTAGCCTACTCACCGTGCATGTAGATGAGCAAACATATACAGCTGGTAGCTCATTGGAAAATAGCTTTCCACTTGATGTTCTAAATCAACAGTTGGAAAGAATGTGTTGTATCCGACAAGGAGACCATGTGTATCATCCTCACTTGCACATAACCATCACTAAATTTATGATTTGGATGACATATGGTAGTGATGTGCCATTCACTTTGAATGGAATGGTTTGGGCCAGCATGATCCATAGTTTTGGAGAGGGGATCTTTGAAGATTAAATCTTTCTATTGCCACTTGAGGGCAACTTGTTTGTAGCCCATGATCAGCATGGACTCCACACTTATCATGAGTGGAGAGGAAAACAGCATGGGGTAGGCTATCTTGTATACCATGTTCATATTTTCAGCCCACTTATTCTACATGAGCTCAAGGTGGAAGAGATCCTTCATGAGTTTCCATTCTGGAGGGTGACTCATTTTGTTTGGTTGATAGCTTAGGGAGGGGAGATTCAAATGGAGATGATGAATCCCAATCTATATCAGCCCTCATGCCTCAAGAGTACCTTCAAAAAACCCATTGTTTCCTCCATGGATGTTTCACTGTCACATGATGTCAGCTATTTGGAATGCTCACCAGAGGACAACGTACACACTTGGGAGGGGCAACTTGGAGATGTGTTGATGGAAAAACACCTTGATCTTTGGGGAGTCTTATCAGATGAGGATGCTATAGGGGGAGAAGAGGAGGTTCTTCAGTCCTATATTTTCCGTTTCTTGAGGAAAAGCAACATTTGAGAGGGGAGGATTGTAATATTCCAAAATTTGCACATAGCAATTTGGAATATTAGATTTTTTCTACTTTCACTTAGGAGAGGAATAAATGGGTAAGGAGGCCCATGAACAATATAAATATGAATAATTTCCACCTTAATGAGGAAGGGGATCACCTTAGGAGATGTATTTTACACTTTCAGGTGTGAACAAGGGCAAAATAGATGTGGACAGAGTCAAGTTTGACTAAGTCAACATGCATTCTTGAGGAGGAAGAGATCACCCAAGTAAACTAGCTCAATGTGAACAAGGATCAGCCTAGACACACATAGGAGAGGTGGATTAAAGACCCCTTAGTGTGAAAGGAGGCAATGCAAGTGAACTAGTTCCAGTTGACCAAGTCAATAGTGCTACTACAAGAGGAGGGAAGCCAACAAGGATAGCGCAGTTTTAAAGGAGGAATCTTTACTAGGAAGTCACCTCATCATTATGTGGGGTTCGGAGTGAGGAGGCTCACTAAGGATAAAAATAAGGGCATAGCAGCAAGGAGATCATTCATTATTCATCTATATTTGGTCTTTGACTACTTACATGCTTCAGTTGTTTAGTTGTGGTTGCAACACTATTTAGTGCCAAGAATTCTCATGTGGGAATTCCATCCTCCTCCTTGGATCAACTTGCTTAAGGTATTTGAAGGGAAGGTTTGAGCTTCAATTTCATCATCTAGCTTAGGGCCAATCAGCCATCAACACCTACAATGTATTTACCTTCAGAAACAACGTCATTTATGCAGGTGCAGCAGCAGCAGGGTTGAACCCCTGGATTTTGTACTAGTGTTTGAGGAGGAGGTGTTTATTTCCCTTCGAAAAGTCTAATAAGGAGGGCCTTTGGCCATTTTCTGTATTGATCAGTTATTTAATAGTATATTCAGCCTTTTAAAATATAGAGCTATAGTACACTGCATTATTTTCTGCAATACTGCCTTTTATACATGTGTTTTGCTAGAAACCCTTGCCGGGTTGTCTCATTCCTTGTGTAAAAGAGGATAAACCTCCATTTCTCTGCTACTTGATTAATATAATGTATAGATCAGTCTTAATTCATCATTTTCTGTATAAACCCTCATGGGAATTATGCTCTCACAGTCTTTATAAATTCTTTTGTTGAGAAGTCATGGGATTGGGGTGTTTTTGAGCTATCTTGAGCTGGGGAGATCTGTTTAGTGTAGCTAGATTTATTTGTTTCACCTCTAATTATGCATGTGAGTTTTATATGATGTATTATAATGGATACAAGTCCCATTCCTCATAGATATAGCGTTAGTTTATGAAGACATATGTTTCATGCCCTATATTGCTGCATTTCGCCACTCGGGAAGGAGAATATAGGCCATATTCTTACTGAGGTTCTTACATATGCTAGTGAGATGTCCTTTTACATATAATGAGCTGATCTACATTTCCAGGTTCATGATTTTCTGAAGCTCCAACTTTGGAATATCTTAAGATATTTCATTTGTTGTAGAAAATCCCAATTTTGGGATATTACACAGATACCAATTGTTTCAAAACCCTGAATCAAGCGAAAACATGGTTAAAGAAAAAAATACCTATGGTAGCTATCGTGTTATTGAACATTTGCATGGCCTCAGCCCATTTGGTCAAATATTCAACTGCCACAATGATATACCTGTGGTTACCAGTAGATGGAGGCTGATACTCCATAAATTCAATGGACCACTTACAGAAGGGGCCGAATGATATGACAGGATGGAGGGGATTGGGTGGAGATCACACCTTTGGGGTGAAATTTTGGCAATCGGAACAATGTTCGACTGCTTCAATGCAATCACCAAAGAGAGAAGGCCAAAAATACCTAGTGCGCATGACATTCTGGGTAGTAGCCAAAACGGAGAGGTGGACACCACAAGTGCCACTATGGTAGGCATTAAGGACTTTCTCAGCTTCAACATGCATGAGACAATGATGGAGGACATAATCAACACCATGATGATAGAGATCGTCACCAATGAGAATATAGTGAGGGGCTTGGTGTCATATACGTCGTCGAGTATCACGATGAAGGTGAGAGGAAAAATTTTGGGTTCGTAGAAATATGAGGATGTTTACATACCAAGGGTCATCCAAAGTAATGGAAAACAAGTGCTCATCAGGTAAATCATCATTAACTAGTGAATCTCGCACATGAGTATGCAATTCATAAATGAGTTTAGCAAGGGCTAAACCTTTCTTACTCTTGGGTGTGACAAATTCAAGGTCGAATTTCTGAAGGATAATGATCCAACGAGTGTACTTCCCATTGATCATCCATCAATTAAATAGGAAGTCCATAAGGTTGGAATTGGTCATGACCTTGGTGGAATGCGTAAGGATATAATGACAAATTTTTTAGACCGAGAACACAATAGCCAACGCCATTTTCTCTTCATGAGAGTAGGACATAGGGGGACCCACAAGGTTATTATTGACATAATATATAACATTTTCATTTCTAGTGTCATCTTTCCTAATAAGGACCCTAATGACCGAATGGGTGGGTATTGAGATATACAGGAGGAAATCCCTCTCAAAGTTAGGAGGACTAATCAAGGAGCAGAAGTGAGAGCATCTTTTAGGGCATCAAAACAACATTGATCATAGTCATCCCAAACAAATGGAATGTTAGATCGAAGGAGTCTTAGAAACCCATGTGGGGTGGTGGCATTGTCAGGGATGAACCAATGAAGAAATTTTTCTTTGCCTTGGATTCTTTGTAACTGCCGCAAGGTACAAGGAATGGGAAGCTCAAGAACGGCTTGAACTTTGAGAGGATCAAGCATTATACCATCTTTGGACACAATTAAGCCCAAAAGACGACCGTCAGGAACACAAAAGAAACACTTTAGCGGTTTGAGGCAGATATTACGCTTGCAAAATCAGAGAAAGACAATACAAAAATCATGAATGTGTTGTGCTCGATGCTTAGAAAAAGTAGTGAGGTCGTCGAGGTAGGCAAGGATAATATGATCCAGGTCATGGAAAAAGTATGACATGGCCCACTGCAAGGTGGCTCCAACATTATTTAGGTCGAACAGCTTGAACCTATAAGAAAAAACTCCCCACAGACTAATGAACACAATTTTTAACTGATCAGCATGATGGATAACAATCTAGTTATACCCGGAGAAACCATCCATAAAGGGTAGTACCTCATGCCCTGCACACTTATAAATAATCTGGTCAATGAATGGTGTTGGGAAGTTATATTTGGGACAAGCTTTGTTCATGTTGCGAAATTTAGTGCAGACATAGATGGAACCTTTCTTATTGAGAATGGGAACTGAGTTAGAGACCCAAGTGTTGTATTCAATGGGATAGATAAAACTGGCCTACTTGAGCTTATCGATTTTAGTTTTTATAGCCTCTCGTTTAGAAGGATTAATGGGTCTCAACTTTTTATGGACAAGATTGGCGTTAGGCCATGTATCGATATGGTGTTCGAAAATGGTGGGATCAAGTTCAGGCACCTCAGAATAGGACCAGGAAAAAACATCACTAAAATCCTTGAATAACTTGGTGTAAGCCTCAATTTCTTCTGGGGTGCAATGTGCCCCCAAGGTAATGTTTTTTTCTACCCCTATTTTATCAGAAATGTTTATTTTAATGGTAGGAGAGATATTGGCCATATTTCCTTCTTCAAAAGAATTTGATCTAAGAATGGGATTTGAATTCTTTAGACTCCACAACATACTGGTCATAGGACTAATGTGGTAGGAAGTACACACGGTGGTGCATATCATCCCAGGGAAAGTCAGGGGTGGTGATTTATTCCATAATGTATTCATCAGAATGAAAGAAGGGGGGAATGGCAAAAGAAAGAACACAAGACGTGGCGGGGCTACCTGACGCATCATCATGAGAGATATGGTTCACATAAACATCGCTACGAAGGGTAGATGAAGAGCTAGTAGGTGAAACATCTATCAATGTTGAGCCGAGAGTGATCGCTGAAGGAGGTTTAGTCAAAACAGAAGGGCATGCCCCTGAGGGGTCTTCCACCATCGATGTCATGGATGACGACATATAGAGGATAGTGGCCAAAGGTTCCATCATCTTGAAATTAGGAGGAGGTATCACAATGGGTGCAGACATGTCCTTCAGTTCTACGGAAGCATAACTCACAAGTAGATGAGTACAAGATACACTACAAGTGGCTTCTATTTCATGAACAACCTGAAGGGTGTCACGAAATTGATCAATACGGGGAAAATGGAGAGAATAGTGGCCATAAAGATCACATAAAGCATAAGGGTGGTTTGTGTGAAACAGTTTGAGATTCTTAGCTGAATCGGGTAAGGTTACATGGACCTCTAGGGTACCAGATTCATGAAACGACTCATTGACCATAGGTTTGAGACAAGGAAGCTCAGGAAAACTATGGGTGGCATGCCCAACAACATCACACGTGCTGCATAGAGGTGACTGCTTTGGAGGCTTACAAGGAGCGGGAGTTGTTTGGGGGGGCTTATCCTTAGGTTCTTTTTGGCTTTGCCCCCCTCATTGAATGCTTATGCAATAAGGGTAGATTCCTATTAAGGTGGCTGAGGCAATGAAGCAAAGTGATGGGTCATAGTGACTGGTTGGACAGGGTTCAAAGCAATATAAGGCTTAAGCTAACTAGGTCGGGTATTGGTCGGGGGATCGATGTACCAGATTGGGATCTTGAGGGTCAAATTGGGAAGGTTCAACGTAGACATAGCAAGCACCGAAAATGTTGAATTTTGCAACAAGAAAAAATGAAATTGGCTTCCAGAAACAACATCCTTTGTCCTAGTGAAAATTAAGCACCTACAGTAGGTGGGGCCCACAAAGGCTATTTTTAGGTGTAAGTCTATTTTTAGAACGGATGAGAAAATTCTATTTATAGCGGAAGTCTATTTATATATGTTGAGAAAATTCTATTTATAGATGATGTTCTATTTTTAGATCTATCTGCAAAGTCTATTTATAGATCTCATGTCTATTTATAGATGCATGCCGATTATTATTATCCCTTAATAATAGTTGGACAATAAATATTAATATATTCTCATGGAGCACCTAAAATCAGTTAACTAAAGTGGAAAACCAGTTAGTTGAATGAATTTCAAGTTAAAATGTTGGTTGGTGGGACATGCAAGTGGACTTGAGTTGTAATAGAGCGATTCTAGTTGTAACGGAGTTGGATGTGTAGTTATGTGAGTTGTAAAGTAGTTTAACTCAGTTAAATGAGTTAAACTCAGTTGTGCTAGTTGTAACTTAAGATAAACTAGTGAGAGATCAGTGAATTAAATATTAAATTAATTCGCATGGAGTGATCTCACATGCAACTAAATATTTACTACTGTTAACTACATGCATGTCAGATCCAGTGGAGACCCAGTTGAGATGTAGGTGAAAGGGACAGTTTGATTATCACTTGTGACATTAGTGGGTGCACACATGCAACCACACACACATTGGATGTGCCTATGAGGATTGCACAGTCAAGGTAGGAGAGAACAGTTCATCCAGAGGTTTTTGACCAATAGGGATTGCGTAATGGAGGCAGGCTGTTAGGAGGCAGTAAATTGGTGCATGAATTTGCCAATTTTTGCATGACAATGTCAGACGATTGTATATTGTACTGAGAGCTCTTGGAGTAGAGTTTTGTATGAGATTGTTTCATGATCCATGATATATACATAATGTATGATAGTGGGGTTCTTAGATTTATGCTTTCCCGATAAAAACATTTGTGTTATATGTGATTGATCTTTCTTCATGATATTGCAATTGGTGATCGTCTTTTAAATTCCGCAAGATTTTAGCAGAAGGGATTATTTAACAATGTCATATAATTTTTAGATTAGGAGAATCTAGGAAATACATATTTCTATTAAAATTTCTACATGGTATCAAACCACAGAGGATTTCAATTTTGAAGTAGGAGTTGAGTTTGCTGGTGGAAAAAATTCGAATTTGCTGCAAGAATTTCTTGGTGTTACAGTTGAGTAAACATCGAAGTGGATTTCAATGGCTTGCAGCTATAGTATGCACTAAAGGGAATATCAAACTAAATTTCTTGAAAGTATGGGATGGAGGCGATGCTCGAAGATAATGGCTTGAAGGAATTCATTGACAGAGATGTTCCTAAGCCTACTTCTATAGATGTTGCATTACTTGATGCACGACAAAAGAAAGTATCAAGGGTGAGGAGGATTTTATTGGAAGGTGTATGAGACCACATTGTCTCAAGCCTTCATGGGAAAGCCACTCCATATGATATGTGGAAGGATTTGACGAATATTTTCCAAAGCAACAACGACCATAGGAAATTGGCGCTGAAGGATAAACTTAGAAAGATCAAGATGGAAAAGAATGACACTATTCTGGTATACTTAACAATGTTTTTCCAATGTAGGGATGAGCTTGGGAGTGTAGGAGTAAGTGTTTATGATGATGATTTGGTGGGTTTGTCTCTCTTGGTACTTCCTAAGAGTTGGCACAGTTATGAAGACTCTGTCAATGGACAGGAAAAATTTCCAGATTGGGAATGACAGTGGTCAGATCTAGTGCAGGAGGAGTTCAGGCAGAACACCAGAGATGGCTCTTCATCAGAGCTTGATGATGAAGAGGATTGTGCTTCGGATTCCAAGATGAAGAAGGGGAAGGGGAAGAAATTCCATTCTAAATATGAGGCCGGTGAAGATGGCAAGGAGCACAACATGTCCAAAGTGAAGTGTTTTCACTATCACAAGTATGGACATATTCCCACAAATTGTCCACATAAGAAGAAGAACAAGATGGATGCTGGAGATGTAGCTGGTGAGGCTCTTGCCTCACAATTTGAGATTAACTTCTCATTGATCGCATGTATGGTGTCTAATGCATTGGGCTCGGGGTGGTACTTGGATAGTGGTGCTTCCTTTCACATGACGGGAGATAAGAAAATTTTTAGTGACTTGGAGGAGAAATATCTCCATATGCATATTGAGTTGGGTGAAGATGGACGATACAGTGAGACTGGCATTGGTACCATTACCTTTCAGAGGGCATTAGGTAAAATATTTCATTTAAAATATGTTATGCATGTTGCAAGTTTGAAGAAAAAATTAGTATCAGTCGCAATGTTAGGGGATAGAGGCTATGATGTTGTCTTTAGCGAAGGAAAAGTTTTCCTACGATAAAAAGAAATAAGGAAATCCAAGAAGGTTTGGATTCGAGTGAAGAATCTATATAGACTTGATGTATATGGGATTTATACAGAGCTTCCTACTGTTAGGAAGTGTGAGAACCCCATGCAATTGATGCTTGAGAGGGAGTTGGATTTGCATGCAGGTAAGAGTGAACCTCAGGATGTGGAGCAAACACAAGATGAGGATCATGGAGTGGGAGCAACCACTCAAGTAGAGAAATTTCGTGCTAGATGGGCAGAGGGAGTGCATGCAGCTATACCACTAGGTGAGAGGTGGGGTGACATGCATGGATAATCCTAAGAATTTTTTTTTGGGTAGGATTCATTGAGATGGTGTGGATCTCTTGAATTGAACTTGGCTATGAGGAGCCCACAGTACAACAGTAGCAGGATCAATTGGATTGATGCAGTCAGATGTTGTGAGGACATGAAATCAAAGTGACAGTGTCGAATACTGGAGCGCGGATCAGAGTTCAGTAAGAGCAGAGTGCATGGATGCAAAGGTCAACATTGTAGTGGTTCCTGAAGACATGTGTAGTTGGTACTAGTAGAAGTCAAAAGAATTTGATGACAGATGCATCATATTAATTAAGTTGTTTAGAGGTTATTCAGTTTCAGAAATGTTGCATGCAAGTGTTTCATGTGCGAGAAACACTAGAGAAGTGTTGCATACAAGAGTTTCAAGGCGCATGCATGGAGTTGCAGGGCACATGCATAGGTTGCAGGGCGAATGCATGGAGTTGTATTTTGCATGCAAGGACATTCCTTTCTTGTTGAGAGAGAGTGTTGAAGTTTGCAACAAGAAACAATGAAATTGGCATCCAGAAACAACATCCTTGATCCTAGTGAAAATTAAGCACCTACACTAGGTGGGGCCCACATAGGCTATTTTTAGGTGTAAGTATATTTTTAGAATGAATGAACAAATTATATTTATAGCGGAAGTCTATTTATAGATGTTGAGAAAATTATATTTATAGATGATGTTCTATTTTTAGATGTATGTGCGAAGTCTATTTATAGATGCATGTCGACTATTACTATCCATTAATAATAGTTGGAAAATAAATATTAATATATTCTCATGAAGCACTTGAAATGAGTTAAATGAAGTGAAAAACTAGTTAGCTGAAGGAATTTTGAGTTCAAAGGTTGGTTGGTGGGACATGCAAGTGGACTTGAGTTGTAACAGAGTTGGATGTGTAGTTATGTGAGTTGTAAAGTAGTTTAACTCATTTAGGTGAGTTAAACTCAGTTGTGCTAGTTGTAACTGAAGATACACTAGTGAGGTATCAGATTAAATATTAAATTAATTCACATGGAGTGATCTCACATGCAACTAAAGATTTACTACTGTTAACTACATGCATGTGAGATCCAATGGAGACCTAGTTGAGATGTAGGTGAAAGGGATAGTTTGAATATCAGTTGTGACATTAGTGGGTGCACACATGCAACCATACACATACATTGGATGTGCCTATGAGGATTGTGCAGTCAAGGTAGGAGAGAATGATTCATTAAGAGGTTCTTGACCATCAAGGATTGCGTAGTGGAGGCAGGCTGTCAGGAGGCAGTAAATTGTCGCATGTATTTGCCAATTTTTGTATGACAATGTGAGACGATTGTATATTGTACTAAGAGTTCTTGGAGTAGAGTTTTGTATGAGATTGTTTCATGATCCATGATATATACATAATATATTATAGTGGGATTTTTAGCTTTATGTTTTCCCGGTAAAAACATTTGTGTTATGTGTGATTGATCTTTCTTCTTGATATTGCAATTGGTGATCGTGTTTTAAATTCCACAAGATTTTAGTAGAAGCGATTCTGTATTTAACCATAGAATATAATTGTTAGATCAGGAGAATCTAGGTAATACATATTTGTATTCAAATTTCTACAGGAAACACTCTAGAGGGGGGAGCTAAAAACGATATCTGACTGAAAGGGTATTGGCCTCATGGAATGGCTCTCAAGTGATTAAGGATAGGGGGAACCGTTCCTGATTTAAAATGGGTGGAAGAGACACCAGTAGTGGAGGAAGTTCCTTGAGGAGAAGGTCCTAAAGGCTACGTTGAGTGACCACAAGTAGGTTTCATAGGTGTTGGCTGTTGGTTGGTCAAACCAGACTGCTTGTGGCTAGGTCGAGACGAGTTCATCATGAAAAAATTCGACAAGATGGGGTCAATGATAAGGAGGGGCAACAAGGGAATGCACAAGTAAGGTGGAATATTTGTAGACTCCAGGTGAAACACTAGTAAGAGGTGTGATTGATTGATTATCAACCACTAAAGATATGATGGAATTAGGGGAGGTCTAAGACTTTGGTTCGTAATATGTCAACTGATCGATGTTGATGATATTTCCATTATGGGGAAAACAAATATTACGGTGAACCACAAATGCGACAATAGACATCAAATAGGTATAGCTACGACCCAAAAGTATATTGTAATCCAAGGGGGCGTCAATGACTTCAGTGTCAACACAAACAGTCTTCCCCGCAAGAGTAACAGGATAATTACAGAGCATTCCAAGGGGTTGAGAAGGGTGACTGTCCCAAGCACACAAATTGATGGTGGATGGGGTTAAGTTGGCCAATCTAAGTTTATTCCAAATAGAGGAAGACATTACACAGGTGGATGCACCCTCTTTAATGATACATCGCGAGACATTGGCATTACGAATCTTGATTGGTATTTGGAAGGCGATAGATGAAGGTAAGGGGGGATGTTCTAACTTGTTAACATCAAAGATGATCAAATGATCATTTGAAGGATCCACAACATACAGATCAGATAATAGAGCTTTTCGTTGTGATGGGCATGACTGGAGGACTTCCAGCATTGACATGGAAGCACGTGAATGCGCCAAGTCATTTACTATTCTGTAGGTGTGAGTGACTTTGGCAGAAGTATAATTCCGACATAATGGCCCTTTAGGGATCTTGTGAATGAAATGTGCTTAAGGTTGAGGGATCTGTAAGGGAGCACTGGGTGTCAAAATGGACTTTGTGGAAACTTTGATTTGGGAATCAATTGTAGACGTAGCAGGTGGCTTGCCATATTGGCATGATCGAGTCTGAAGGTTCAAATCAGTAGTATTGACCTCTTCAGAATTCATCATCAAAATATTGTATTCAAGGGTGCTAGATTGTGAAGTTTGAGGAGTGGCCTGACCTTGAGGGGGTTGGGATGCCACATATCCTTGCTAAGGAAAAGGATTACTGAACATAGACGGTTGAGCTGGTGCATTATTTAGAGGAGCCAAAGTGGTGGCTTGTTGTCCTCAAGATGTTGCTTGTGCTTCCCACACATCTGGGGTAACAGGGGAAAATCATGAGTATAATGTCCATGGACATCACAACAAGAAAAATCCTTGTTCATACGAAGAGGCATGTTTTGCTTGGGTTGATTGCCCTATTTCTAGTTTGTAGTGTTAGGTTGGTTCCCTAAGGATGCATTTGGTTGATTACCTTGGCACCCTTGGTTACCCTGTGCTAGTTGGTTCTGGTTTCCTTCCCTATTTTTATTTGAATTAGGAGGATTAGTCGCACTCTGTTGTGCATACACCTGACCTTGAGGGGGAGGTGGCTGCTGTGGAGGAGGTTGAGAAGGCATGGGAGGCTGGGGTGCTGATGTCGGAGGGGTTGGATCACCAGGTTGTGGGTAAGGATAGAAATGAGGTTGAAATACATTGTGGTAAGCAAATTTATCAATAGCTAGCCTTGGAATCCGTTGATGAAATTAGGAAAATGCGTAAGGCATGCTTTGTCCTGGATACATGCTTTCGGGAGGGGGATAAATGCTGGAGGAGCTGGTCCCTCCCTGAGGAAAACCATAACCCATGGAAGGATGAGTATACAGATGTGAAAGATATCCAATGATACAGTCAGCAGTGTGAGATGCCCCGAGCGCATTGGCACCACCAGGTCTAGGAAGATCCGGTAAAGGAGTGTAAACATAACCAGATTGGGCATAGATCAAGTAATATTTCAACATGACTTGGAGAGCTTCTTCCTCAATCCGAGGAAAGTGAGATGTGACATATTTACCATTATAAGGAAAAAATATTATAAGAAACCAATCCATATAGACATGGTCATCGAAGGTAGGAGATCTACACAAACTCCTCCTTCTACGCCATTCTTGGACATGGTCAGAAAGGCAGGAGGAAGAAGTTTGACAGAATGTGGTCAAAAACTCGGTATCGATATCATAGCGGAGAGGTGGCTGGAGGTAGGTTAGAAACAGTTTAGCAAGAGTCTCAAAAGTGGAATGAGAGGCAGCGGCCTGGTCAAAATACCACTTTTCAACTTCTCCAATGAGCGTACGTTGGAATAACCGAAGGCGGATGGAGTCATCGGTGATAGAATTGGACAAACAACACATGTGAAAGGAATAGAATTGATTAGTAGGGTCCTCTCCAATGTTTCTTTCAAACTTAGGAATGTCTAAAGGAAGCTTAGTTCACATAGAAGTCCAACCTAGATTGTGGACTATAGGGTCATTAATTAACTGGCTGAAATCAGGAAGGCTTAAACCTGACATAAAAGATAGAAAAGGAGTAGTCAGGATGGTTCCAATAGTCGCTCCAATAGAGGTGGATCCATCAATAGGGCTAGTGCCACCACCAGCTTGAGGACCAATACCTACATTGGTGCTTGACATGGTTACAGAATGAGGTGGATGGGAACTAGGTTTGGAATCAAAGGAAGAACTCGATGGAACAGAATCAGAGTTGGTATAGGGACTTGGTGGAGGACTAACCCAGATTTGATGCTATGGAGTAAGTCTTCCTAACAGAAACTGAGGGTGAAGGCCTTGGAGTCTTTGAGATAAATGCCTTGGGGGCGAAATGATGGCAAGTCACAAATGACACAAAAATATAGAACAATGATAAACAAAGGCTCAGTGAAGTAGATAAATTAATTATGATGTTTATGTATTGGCTTGGAAGTGTAAAACAAGCGCTCTTTTCTTTAGGTGTGTGCGTGTGAAAGTCGTGTGATAAGTTTAATTAATCTCAGAAAATTGTATAAAGAAAAAGAAAAAACGTTGAAGTACTGTAAATAAAAATGAAAATACAGTAAAATAAATAGCTACAAATGCATAAATTCAAATCAAAAGGAGGCTTCCTAAACAACTAGTCTAAGAGGCAGGTGAAATTGACTCAAAACACATAAGACGAAAAAAATATATAAGGTCTAAGGTATAGGGATCTAATGACTCATATTTGCTGGAAAAGGTGCAGAAAACAACAAGAAACCAGAGGGAAGACTGCTGCAAATTTGGGTTGAAAGGTTAAAACCCTAGGGGAAACAAGGGCACCCTAAGGGAGAGACCAAAAAAAAATAAAGAGGGAGTTTTGGATGGAATAATATCCAATATAAAGGGACCTTAAATAAAGATATACTAGACCCTAAACTGTAATATCCCAAAATGGGAACTGTCAGCAAGGC
Organism: Pinus albicaulis; assembly: GCA_034641835.2. Lineage (NCBI taxonomy): Eukaryota > Viridiplantae > Streptophyta > Pinopsida > Pinales > Pinaceae > Pinus > Pinus albicaulis. Next base: position 917,197,744 of record CM076570.1, read on the forward strand.
ATGACTGGAAAACGCATTTTCCAAGAATGGCTGCTACAAAAATGAAAATAAGAAATTGGATCCCTTATATCTGAGTATCTAAATCCTAAATCCAAGATGGTATTAGAAAGAAATCCTTCTAGGTGGGTTATACAGATCTCCCACACCTAGTTTCCTTGAAAAGATGCCCCAAAGAGGGACTGCAACAATATATAAAATCAATAATGGATATTTAGCATCAAATAAGGTCATAGGACATGTTAGAAACACATAGCCGTCAATCCAATCTAAATCAGCAAACTATACTTCATTTTATGAGCCAAAAGTTGGGGAAAAGCAGCAATTTATGCCCTAAAAGGGTTAATTTTAGAGATAAGCATAAACATAAGGGCAAGTGATGGTGGGATATCGTATCTTAGGTCGTAAGAGACTTACATATCAAATTTCAGCTCAAAAAAATGACTCTAGCTATGTTAAACAATTCTACCACCCCCGATATAGCTTAAAAATGCCCAATCCCCATGACTTGTGGTATGTAGAAATTTCTGAAGCACATGAAGCATGATTTTATGCAGGTGATGGATGAAATATAGTATGTAATTCATTAAATCATATCTATAGCATGGTTTATACAATTTGCAATAGGTAAACAGAAGAATTACATGAAGAAACCCTTAAGATTGAGGTGCTGCAACAACAAGATGGGACCATAAAGCCTGAAAATGTTATTTTATTGATATTAAAGTTTATATATATTACACATCAGATCTATAGCAGATATATACACAAAAATATTGATCCAATATAGATCTGTGTACTAGATGGGCTCCTTAATACATTCCCCTTGGGGATCTGAACAAATCATGAGCATCAGTGAGTAGATTTGAGATCTAAGTTGAAGTCCTGCAGTAATATTTAGGAATTCTATAGTAAATAGAACCAGATGCAAATCATATCTGAAATGAACATGGATTGGATGGCCAATCCATGGATCACCACAGTACAAGGAAAACCCCTCAACACCAGAGATCACTCCTCCAAAACGTTGCTCAAAACCCCTGCAGCTTCCCTCTTGCAGATAATGTAGTTATGGGAGAGAAACTAAGTTTTTTGCTTCAGTACTAAATAGGCCTGATGCCTAGATCTGAAAATGCAGCCCCAGTGATCCAATACACTCTTCTAGGATGTTTAAAGACACACTCACTAAGAAGAGGCACTTGATTTGCCTAGATCTGAATAGATCTAGCTTCCGCTGCTGCAGCTTACAAAAAAATCAAACCCTCAATAGGATCTGAATTGTGGTTGGAAGATGAAGCTTGGCCCAAGCCTGAGAGTGGACAAGATAGAACAAGTCTCCTCCAAGAGCTACTCAAGAAAGGAGGTGGGATTCCCGACCAGGAACACCCAAGTGCTAAACAACACTATTCTCAGATAAACAACTAGAGAATGAGGTTTTTCTGAACAGATAATACCTTCAGAAATATCAAATGATTAACCCCTCTCTTGGTGTCCTCATCCTTCTTTTATAATGTGGGAACCTTGCCAAACCCTAAACCACCTTGATGATTTAACCTCATTCACATGAGTGACCTCCAACATGAACTGCGCTATACCTTTAGGAGATACATTGCATGTAGACAACGTTGTGGATTTGGTCCTGTTGACCCAGTCAAGTGGCCCAGCCTTATTCACACTTAAGTGTGTTTATGAAAGTAGCTCAGATTTATCTTGTTTCACATTAAGCATTGATTTATTTTGATGTTTAGGAGTCATTATTGGTCCTCCTTTACAATTTTATTCATAGGTATGAAAAAAAAAACAAAATTGAATATTCCTATTAGCTTGGGCTAATTAGGAATATTACAGTCCTCCCCCATCAAAATGTTGCTTATCCTCAAGCAACTGCAAGGTAGAGCAAAATTTCTCCCTCCCTCTACTTGTGGCCTCATCAATGGATTCCACCATGGCTAAAAATGATAGGCAATGAATCTGTCCTCCAATGATTCCCTCCAAGTGTATGATAACAAAGTGTACATCATGAGAAAATGGAAGGTACAAGTGGTGATCTCCTTGTTTCTCAATGGCCTCCTCAAGGTAGGAGTGATGAAAACATGGGAGCTCTTGTTCCCAATGAGTGACTCCCTCACCCATGCAATCATCCAAATGAAATGAACCATTCCAGGTAGCTCAACAAAGAAAACTTCAACCCCGGATCTATTCAATGTATTGGGGCTGAATGGAGAGTTTAGATTTGTCCATCCAAGTAGTTTCTCCCTCCATTTATGGTAAGTGTGTGGAGGTTGCTGATATTGAGCTAAAATTTTATGGCCTCCAAGATTGGCCCAAGCTACCCCACAAAATGAATCAATCATGAAGTGCCTTCTCAAATAATGCATGTTCTCCCAATGGCTCCTCTTACATGAAGGAAAGAGGTGTGATATGGAAATCATGGTATGCCCATTGTTTCTCCTGAAACATACATCATGTGAAATGGGGAGAATCATACTCCCAATGGGCATCTTCAACTTCAAGCCTACTCTCCAAACAAAGCTTCCCATGAACAAAAACATATCAGCAATATATGGAAGCAAAATACAATGAAAACAAGTTGCCAAATGACAACCGAAGAGTGAATCACAGTTCCACTCATGGAACCAGTGCAGTGCATCCTTTGCCTGCATCAAACCAAACAATAACAAGTGCTTTTCTAGCCACTTTTTTGCTGCCACAATCATTTTACTAGATAGTATCATGAAAGTACAAAGTGGTGTCAATGGTGCACACCAAAAATCATGTGGCTTCCCCCACAAACCACCAATGAGATAGCCAATCTCAGTGCTACAAAAGGCTGCAAGTACATCATTATAAAATATGCAAGAAGGAACAATTATTCTTGATACATCATGCTACTCAAACAAGGAAAAGAAGTACAATACAAAATGTGAAATTATACCTCCTCCATCATGCACTTGAGATCTTGAGCTGAAATGGCTCAACTGGACTTTCTCCCTCACCTCCAGAGAGTAGGGAAGTGGCTATGACCTCCTCTTCATTACCATCTAGGCTATGCATCTCTCCATATGCTGAAATATGTCATGCATGATGCCCTCCCAAGTGAACTCCTCCACCAACTGGAAATATGCATCAAAGTGCATAGAAGAGAAGTCCTCATGTGTTGCATGTAGCCACTTCTCCTTGAGACTAGAAGATCTAGTCAAGAAGATCCTGCCATAGGAATAGATGACCACATCATCCACTATGTACCTATCATCTCCAATCAGGTCATCAAGAATGATGCATGCGCCAAGATCCTTGGATTACTATACCAAAATTCGATACCTCCAATAGGGATCAATCCTCCTAATAGACAACGTTGGTGATCTAGCATATGAAGCTCTCCTCGTGCTGCTACCTGCTACTTTGACATCCCTCATGCCAAATTCATCCTCTAAACTCCTCACCTCCCTGGAATCCAAGAATGGTGAGCCAAGAGGAAAGATGTCTCTCATCAATTCTAGATCTATTGGCTTCCCAGGTGGAATGCCTCCATGTAGTGAGACATCAAAATCTAAAGTGGACTGCATGTATGAGTGGATTGATTTTTCCCTCTCTTCTCTGTGCAGTGCAGTCTCCTTCCTTTGTGTAGAATTATTTTGAAAAAATAAGGGTGAATGCTCATCATCCCTTGATGTTGATCCTTCTCCTCTTCTTCCATGTGTGATAATTCCTCATCCTCAATGAGAGACCCTTGATCTCGCTCATCCCTTGAAGAAAAGGACTCCATGTCTTCAAAAATAGAAGAGGCCTCTTCAAGAAATGGGGAAATTTCCCTTGGCAAGCTATCCTGCATGTTTTTATCCCCTTTAAAATTATGGATTGGAGTTGGTTTAATAGGTCTCTCCAACTCATGCAAAGTGTTTGAGTCTTTTCTTTTAGCAAATGATGGTTCACAATGTTCTTTATCAAATCTCCTCATCAATCCTTTAGTGAACTCAACATAAGTTTCTACATTTTCATGAAAAAATGAAGTAGAATCATTAAACCACCAATCATGGGCCATACCTTTGAGGTGCAACGCTGCTACTCTGATGGCTTCCTTCTCTGAAACTTGATGTAGCTGAAAATAGGAATCTAGCTCTTCTACCCAAGCTTTTGCTGTGCACCCTTCTGATCCATCAAAGTGAGATAGGAAGATTCTACCTCTCTTGCTTCTCTTGTGGCTGCTGGATCTTGCCTCCTTAAGTTTGAAAAACCCTTGGAAGTCTAAGTTCTCTCTAAATCTCCATGATTGAGATTCATATTCCTGAAGATAGTCACTCAAGGTCTCCTCCCTTGGTGCATCTTCTTCCTCCATCCTTATTGTAGTGAATTTGGGAAATAGACTGCACTGTGGATCTGCGTGTGTGGCTGAATTCCCACACCCATAATGTGAATAGCTAGGGCTTTTTTCAAACCCTTCCAGAAATCTTCTACACTCCTCCCCTTCCATCTCCTTGAGATCTTCTTTAATACCTTCCAAGGTTTGGAAAATAAGCAGGGAGACCTCCTCTTCCATCATTCCTCCTTTTCCACTTTCTCTCGACAAGAAAGTAGGCATGTTACAACGTTGTAGATCAGATTGTGTGGCTGAATTCTCATACAAATCATAAGAAGTACTGGGGATTTCTTCATGAGGAGAAATCCTCAAGGGATTTACATGTCTTCCCCTCCTCATTCCCCTGATTTCTTCCTTCAATTCATGCATGGCTTGAGAGAGTGTTAGGAAAAATATTCTCTTTGTCCTCTATGTAATATTTCTTTAGTCTTCTTCTTTATTATTCTGATGGCTAGATATCACAGGCTGAGTTAGAGATCATGCTTTGATACCACTGGAATATCCCAAAATGGGAACTGTCAGCAACGCATGACCGGAAAACACATTTTCCAGGAATGGCTGCTACAGAAATGAAAATCATAACTTGGATCCCTTAGATCTGAGTATCTGAGTCCTAAATCCAAGAAGGTATCAGAAATAAATCCTTCTAGGTGGGCTAAACAGATCTCCCACACCTAGTTTCCTTGAAAAGATGCCCCAAAGAGGGACTGTAGCAATATATAAGCTTATTAATGGATATGTAGCATCAAATAAGCTCATAGGACATGTTAGAAACACATAGCCATAAATCCAAGCTATAGCAGCAAACTATATTTCATTTTATGAGCCAAAAGTTGGGGAAAAGCAGCAATTTATGCCCTAAAAAGGTTAATTTTAGAGATGAGCGTAAAAATAAGGTCAAGTGATAGTGGTATCTCATATCTTAGGTCATAATAGAATTATATGTCAAATTTCATCCCAAAAAAATGACTATAGCTATGTTAAACAGTTCTACCACCCTCGATATAGCTTAAAAATGCCCAATCCCCATGACTTGTGGTATGCAGAAATTTCTGAAGCAAAAGGAGCATGATTTTCTGAAGATTATGGATGCAGTATAGTATGCAATTTAGTAAATCAGATCTATAGTATGGTTTATACAATTTTCAATAGGTAAACAAAAGAATTACATGAAGAAACCCTCAAGATCGAGGTGCTGCAACAACAAGATGGGACTGCAAAGCCTAAAAACGTTATTTTATTGATGCTATAGCTGATATATATTACACATCAGATCTAGAGAATATATGTACACAAAAATATAGATCCAATACTGATCTGTGTACTAGATGGGCTCCTTAATACATTCCCCTTGGGGATCTGAGCAAATCATGAACATCAGTGAGTAGATCTGAGATCTAAGTTGCATTCCTATAGTAATATTCAAGAATTTTGTAGTAAATAGAACCAGATGCGAATCAGATCTGAAATGAACATGGAGTGGATGGCCAATCCATGGATCACCACAGTGCAAGGAAACCCCTCAACACCAGAGATCACTCCTCCAAAACATTGCTCAAAACCCCTGCAACTTCCGTCTTGCAGATAACGCAGTTATGGGAGAGAAACTGTGTTGTTTTCTTTAGTACTAAATAGGCCTGATGCCTAGATCTGAAAATGCAACCCTAATGATCTAATACACTCTTCTAGGAGGTTAAAAGACATAATCACTGAGAAGAGGCACTAGATTTGCCTAGATCTGAATAGATCTAGCTTCCACTGCTGCAGCTTACAAAAAAAATCAAACCCTCAATAGGATATGAATTATGGTTGGAAGATGAAGCTTGGCCCAAGCCTAATAGTGGAAGAGATAGAACAAGTCTCCCCCAAGAGCTACTCAATTAAGGAGGTGAGGTTCCTGACCAGGAACACCCAAGTGCTAAACAACACTATTCTCAGGTAAACAGCTAGAGAATGAGGTTTTTCTAAACAGACAATACCTTTAGAAATATCAAATGATTAACCCCTCTCTTGGTGTCCTCATCCTTCTTTTATGATGTGGGAGCCTTGCTAAACCCTAAACCACCTTAATGATTTAGCCTCATTCACATGAGTGACCTCCAACATGAATTGCGTTGTGCCTTTAGGAGATATATTGCATGTAGACAGCGTTGTGGATTTGGTCCTATTGATCCAGTCAAGTGGCCCAGTCTTGTTCACACTTAAGTGTGTTTATGAAAGTAGCTCAAATTTAGCTTGTTTCACATTGAGCATTGATTTATTTTGATGTTTAGGAGTCATTATTGGTCCTCCTTTACAATTTTATTCATAAGTATGAAAAAAAAGAACAAAATTGAATATTCCTATTAGCTTGGGCTAATTAGGAATATTACATAAACAATGGCTAAAAGCGCTACAAAATCTCAGACTACCTACTCATTTAAACCCCTCCTAGAAAGGTGGAAGTGTACTAAAACCCTAAGGGCTTGGTTCGACTTCAAGGAGTCAAAATGAGCGTATCCAGGCCTAAGACTAGCTAATACATAGGTTAGAAAACCCTGAAAAATTCTTCTGACAAACCCTGACTCTCAAAGAAAAACTCAGGAAAAAGTTGTAGCTCGCAGGTACTAACCTGTAAACTGGGAAAATCACACTTTGTAGGCTAAGAGTTGAGAGTTCAGGCATAAATCGAAGTTTCTGGGCCAAAAAGTGCAAGCTCTAGATCTGGGATCTTCAGGCGACAGGTTGCAAAAAACTTATCGTCTTTGGTGCGACTGATACCTGTTACCTGTGGAAAACACCCAAAAATAGACGAAAGTTATAATTTTTACTGTTTTAGGGCATAAAAGTTAAAAAACAACATTAAGAGAGTGAAAATAGCTGAAGAAAAAACCTAGTTACTGAATTTTTTGGTCACATAGGAATCTGAATTACAACAATGGAGTCACCATTTGTTAGCATAAATTCTTAACACAAGTGTACGAAAAGAGCTCACTTTAGCTGTGTGTATTGGATATATTCTCCAATACAAGTGGTTTGAGCCTCAAACTTTCGATCAATAGCCACTTTTGGGATACTAGTTGGATTCATATTATTTTGGCTTTCTTCACCGAATGTAATTGCTTCTTAAGTTTAGGATTCGTTTGGTCTAAAATTATTTGTAGGTTTCCTAGATTTGTTGACTCATCATTCTCTCCCACAATTCCTACCATATGTAGGGTTTGACACAATCACTTATACAAGGCAATAAGATATCAGGGTTTCATATAGCTCTTTCACCTCGAAATATCATGGTTATAAGTGTGAATCATCATTATTTTAATTTATTTTAATGTGATATACATATTATGATTATTTTTCCCAAAGAGATTATTTATAATTTTTATTTAAAAAGAAAAAAAAAATGCAATATAATGAATTTAGCATAATTATTTTTATTAATCTGTTAATTGAGCCAACATTATGTTCGGTAAGAAGAAATTGAATGTAGTATTTGAGTTCAGCAAGAGTTTCCCTGATCCCTTATCCTTTTTAGCATATACATCTATAAACTAGTAGAGTGTTTGGAAGATCAAGGTTGTGTTTACCCAACGTTCATTGGTATGGTCATAAATCTTCTCCTTTATGCTGACGATGTTGTTCCTTTGGTAAGTAGCCCTTAAAAATTTAGAAAGAAACCTAGAATCCTCTAAGATTTTTTCTCCAAGATGGATATTCCCATATATAATAACAAAACTAAAGTCATGATAAGTAAATCCAAAATATCACATATGATACATTGTTTTATGACAACAACATCTTCATGGAATTTCCTTCATAAAAATATCTAGGAATTGACATCAATCATAAGCTCAATTGGAATTATAGCATTGAGAAAATAATATGGAGGTTGGAAAGCTTATTATGGGCTTGAAAACAATTGTAACTAGACAGATATTTGGATTTTGGATTAAAAAAAACTCTTCGAGACTCTTGTCACTCCTATTATTTCATATGGATGTGAGGTTTTGTGTTGCAGTATATCTAGGGTATCATGGAGAAGGATTGAATTGATCCAAAAACAATTTATAACCTACAACCTAAAGATTAAAGGAAATACTCCCTACCTTATCGTCCTAGTTGAAGAAAAACTTCCCTCTTTTTAAAACATGGCTATGACTAGATATATTATATATAAGAAGAGGATATAAAATATGGGAGATAAGAGGTTTCCTAAAATTGCTTTAACTCTACCCAAAACCCCCACCTTCGACTCAAGCAAGGGTGACATAAGGTTGCCAAGTCTTGGATAGACCACTGGAAAATAAAGGAGGATATCCTCTTGTAGAATTTCAATAATGTTAAAAATATTTTTACATCCAAATTTAAGGAGAAATTGTGGGAAAATAAAGAGCTAGAGAGAAAAAAGAAAGTATGATATTATAAGGAGGTGATCAACCCCAATCTCAAAAACCAAAATTATATTTTTATCTTGACTAGTGTTAAGAATAAAATGAACATTTCCATGATAAAACTAATTCTCATGAGCTCCATAGCGAAATTGGGTGTTGGTCAATTCCCAAAATCCCATGCGATAAAATAGTTTGTAACCTGTGTGATCTAGTTAGAGGGTTGAAGATGAAAATCACTTCCGCTTACATTGTCCATATTATACTCACATTCGCTCTAATTTTCAATATATTTGTCACACTACCAACCTTCTTGACCTTTTAACTCAATGAAACTTTGGTGATTTATGAACTCTTCTCTCACTTCTTTTTTAGTGTAGAAATAAAATGTTAAAGAATTATGATTAATCTATTACATTTTTAAGGTCTAATAGAAGATATAGGTATTAGTGGACATTAATCATCATTATCATTACTATTTTTTTATCTAACACTTCACTACATCTAATATAACGCTTCACTACAACATCTTTGCAATAATATATGTAATGCAAATGAAGTTGACATTATTTTTTTCTTAAATTTAATGCCTCATTAACACTCCACTTGAATATCTTATCCATACTAAACTGTCAAGTCCCTATCAACACAATCACTCTTCTCAATAATTTAAAATAACTCAATTAACATTATTATTTTACCCTTAATTTAAAAAACTAATATACAAAATTCATAAACATTTTATTTTTATTTACTTTATAGAAAGTTAAAAATTACACATAATTAACTAAAACATTTTCAAATTATTTATTTAAATGTTATTTTGGTGACTGTAATGAGTTGAGTTGAGTTTAGTTTGTTAGTTTGTTTTGTTTTTTTTTTTTGTGGGGTAGGTTTCACATTTTTTTTTTTTTTTGCATTTTTAGGGTTAGAATTTTGAAAAAATATTTATATTTATTTTTTAATTTATTTTTAAATTTTATTAATAATATATATGTGTGAGAAAAAATAAATTTAATTATAAATTAATAATAATATAATAACTAATAAAGATAATGATTATTTTATTATTATTTATAAATGTAAGTTTATTTATTATTATTTTTAAATAGAATCGAATTACCTATAATAACATGTTAGTAGTTTGTAAGGGGCTAATTCTCATTAACTTATATATTTATGTTTAAGGAAGACCTACTTTTACCAAATTAGAAGTAATTTTAGGTCCTGCACCAAGACCAAAAGGTGGTTTCAATATATATAATATTTGCAAAAAATATAATATATCTTGTGGTCATCGCTAAGCCTACTTCCCATGAATTTGTGTGCTTGTTAATGATAGTTAGTCCTTGCTTCCATACATGAAACTAAATTCTACTATAATTTCAATTTAAATGAGTTAAGCATTCTTTTGCTTTTCTTTTTAAATACTAATGATTATATTTGTATTATAAAATTGCTACGACCATATTCATACATAGAAAATAGGACCATTTCAATAGGTTCAAAATTTGAAATGTAGAATAGATGAAAACAAAACAATCATTCACATAGGATTTCTATAAACTACAGAAAGATTTAGAGAAAAACTCTAAAAAACAAACACAATTTAAAAAACATTTGATATATTACTGGATAAAGCCATATTGATTGTGATCCTTCTCCTAATTTTCGTCATTGGCCATGGAATTTCGCTCCATTCAATTTCTCTATAACTCCTTTCTATTATTACATTGTTTTTTCTTATTTAATATCCTCCATTGCAAACCTAATAAAAAACCAAGCAATTGAATGCGATTTGGAATTGTTTCTTACCAAACCCACAATTAGGTGTTAGAGAGAAACACACTTGGCTTGAAGGTCCTCTATTTTTCACTTCTGATTATGTAGGGTTTGATTATGATAGTAGCTTTAGAGTGGTTGAGATATTATTGAATTTGCATTCTACTAATTAATAAAAATGTTGAGTTTCTATTATTAGTGATGTAATCCTCTTGTCCTCCTAAGATTCCATGAAAATCAGTCTTTTCACACAATGGGAATCTTCTAGAATGCAAGTGATCCATTTTAATTCCCAACATAACACCTATTTGATCCCCCTTTCTCCACTCACAACATTCAAACCAAAAATCTTATTAACATTCTCCAACATTTCCATAGGAGCAAAGCTAGAGGGAAAGATGCCAACTTTAGCAAATTTGAGATGATAATAGGTGGATTTGTAGCAAGGATTACCTTCGAGCATAACAACACAACACGACCTAGAGAAACCAACTAAAAAACTATGAATGTGACCTAGACCTCAAAAAATCAGGTTGTTGAGACACCAAGATTTAGAACCCCATAAATCAAAAGGAGATTTAAAACCACCAAGTCCTTGTGAACCATAATCATCATAAAATTTATCCAACATATAACTAGAAGCACTGAAATCAAATGGAAGACCCTAATTTGATGCAAAACCATGAATCTAAGAATGAAAAAATACCACAATTCCTCCAACAAGAAATTGACATCAAGGGCCACCATCCCACTTGTGAGAAGAACAAAAATCCAAAGGTCTTGATGTGCCTCATCCCACATCAACCTTCGAGTGTGCAAGGGTAGTGCATCATGAATGTCCTTTGTCAAATGTCTAACTTGAAAGTGTGCATCTTAATGTTGAATTGATATTTAAGGGAATGGAAAAAATACTTCCCTTTTTTAACCTCAATTTACTGCATTCTAAAAATGTGGACTTGTTGATAGAAAATCAAAATAACCTAATAATGTGATAAAACTTAACATTCCCAAATTAGACAATTCAATTCGTGATTTACTTGATTATTTATATTTACTTAATTATTATTAATATGTAATTGCTTAGAAAAAATATCTTGAATATTAGTTTGTTGAATGAAATAAATTCTTGATATACTTGATATACTTTCATTAATGATCTTTGATCCTTAAAATAATTTTTTACTTAGTTATTTGAGCTTTACCCTGTTTACTATTCTAGTTGTTACCATAAAAAAAAATAAACTCCCTTCCATATTCTTTAATAATGAAAAATATGCAATATATTTATTAAGATTACAAAATATTAAAGTAAGAAATTCACATTTTTCTCTATCTAAAGAAAGGGTTAATCATGGTGGGTACACTTACGCTTTTGACATGGATTCCATTGATTTTAACGAAGTGTGAGTTAAAGTTGGTTAATCATTGTTGGTACACTTACACAATCATTGTGAGTTAAAGCTTCGTGATCGTATTGAAACTTAATGACCAATTTAAATGATCTAATAATTATTTGCTACGACTAGTTCCATATCAATTATAACTTTCCATATCGATTATGTCTGTCGTTTTAAGGACTCCGTATGTCTATCTAATGAATACCTTCAACGAGGAGACATTATTTTCAAAGCAAACGACAATTTCAGTGATAACTTATCATATGTGTTGTTCTTCTTTGTATGATTTTGTATGGCTTTATTTTTTTATTTTGTTTTTATGTGGTTTTTTTTAAAATGAGGTATATTAATGTTAATTAACTATATATATATATAATATTTAATTTGCTTAAAATATGTTTTAAAATTGTTTTTTTTAAGATCTTGTTTTTGTTAGTTGTAAGGAAACAAGTTAATGGTTTAAGATTTAGAGGCATCTGGCATAATTGAAAGGTTGTCTCCTTACAAACTACCTTCTAGTAATTTTATGTGGCATGGTTTTCCTTGAATAATGATGTTAAGCTAACTCGACTTAGCCAATAATGGTTGTACTCATTGTTGGTTTTACGACTAAGTTATGATGGGTATTCCCAATAAGTTTAAGAAAAATGTAACATTTGAGTGGATAAATAGATATGTAACATTTAAGTGGATATGTAACATTTGTGTGATATAATTTAATCATATTATTCATATTATTTATATGTATTTAGTATGGACTATGCTTATAAGGAATATTAAAAGAGATTAAGAATTTAAATTTAAATTATAAATAAAAAAAAATTATTAAAAAATAATAATTAGTATAGTTTAGTAATTTGGTTTAAGTGGTTATATATTTTAAGTTTTAAGTAATGAGTTTTAGAGTTCATTCTCTTATCTTATTGTCTCTATTATATGTCTTTGTTAACATTAAGTATTATCTACAAATTGGGAGGAATTTTTTGGGTTTTCTTCATGAAGTTTAACACACACACATAGCTAGGTGAGGTAGCTCTAGTAGTTAAGAGCTTCAAACTTCATCAAAGAAGTTTCAGAGTCAATTCCTCGTGATACATGTCTCTGTTGCATGCCTCACTTGATATCCCTCTGTTAAAATTGTCAACTATGGTCAAATTTCACTTTGGACAACTCATTTGATGGAGACGATGATTGCATTGAATTCCTCTTTTCGAGTGGACCAAAATCAACCTAAAGATCACTCAAATCGGATAAGGGAAAGTGTATTTTTGAATTATGAGCCCACATGTGTATATTTTATCAGGTCTTCCCTAAAAAAAAGTGGACACCCTTGGAAGGCTATAAATATAAATGACCTCTACCTAATTTGGAGATCATCATGAGACATTGTTCTATTCCCTTTCTTGGTTTTGGCTCGCACAGATCTGAGGCTCGCTCATGGAGAATTTATTCGGATGAAGGAGAAATTACAAGGTCTGAAGTCTGCACACGCTTCTAAGGTTTTTGGGTCACAGTTGTAGGCTTGTGAAAGGCATAATTTGACTATAGTCATAGGCTTATAGACTCAAGCGAGCGACTGAAGCTTCCCACTCACACACATAACATGTCCTCCATGCGACCGACTTCTAGGGTTTGATATTTTTCAGTTATCCAAAGTTTTCACTCATTGACCACAGTGTTCGACAGTTGATTGCAGATAATGACAGTTCATTATAGGCTTCAGAATCATGATTTTAAGTATAAGCATGATTGGATTCATCTCATAGATATTGTTTATTTTATTTTTTTGCTGGATAGTTGTATGGATGAAGATATGGATCATTGTACTCTCTTTTGTTGAATCATTTATTTATAATCTAATAAGAAGAATAATTTGAAAGGGGTTTCCCCATATTGGAGTTTTTCCTAGTCTTCGACCAATTTTGGTATCTCTACGTATGAATGATTTTCTTCTATTGTTATTTTAAGTTCCACTGCATTGATGATGCTAATATTTTTCTTTCTACATAGTGGCATATGCTACTGAATAATGATGTATATATGAATAATGTAGTGATGTTATGGGGTGAGTTCAATGTGTAAATAAAAAAATGAAATTATCAAAGCAAAGAACAATATAGCCCTCAGAAAAATTAACATGGTATCATAGTTTGGATGAAGAAAATTCATGGATATCACTCCTATGATGACACCATTGATGGAAGCAAGAGACGATGGAAGAGACCTAAAAGAAATCTAGGGTTTGAAGGGAACCCTGGGAAAATTGATTATTAGGGTGTGATGAATATTATGAGGTTAGGGTTTGAGAGAAACCCTAGTTTATGGAAAATATTTGAGATATGAAATATAGAAACCCTAGCATGATCAATGTGAAGATTCTTGAGTACTTGTATCAGATTTGATGAAGCCCTAGATGGGATAGTCTCTAGTAGGCCTAGTTGTTGATAAAGTTGATTGAAATAGTGAAGGCAACATTTTCATATAGACAATGGAAAATGATGGCTCTTGAAGAATGGTTCAAGAGAGAGATGATCACCTTGCAATGAAGATAACTATTTTTTCAATTTATGATGTTCCTTTATATATTTACCTTTTTTTAGACTTGTGGATCTATTTATTGTTTTGATCATTACTTATACTTCTTGCATGTATATTTGAGTATTTGGATGCTTCTAACTTCTTGATAAGATACGATAAGTGGATCCTTCCTAAGAATCATCTGAGATGCAGGGAAGATGGATATTGCAGGAAGATAAGAACTAGTGTCAGAGAAGGTAAGGAGGTACCTAATAAAAAGGTGACAAAGTGCTACAATATGCTTATGAAAAATAAATAGGTGCATCGGTATTTGAATAGTACAAGGTATTCATGGTATTTTGTTTCAATGTTATGATTCAGCTGTAATATTTAATGGCAAGGTAAACCTTAAGGTATGATGACAATGTCTCCTTCACAAATGAAAAATGCATATGAAAATGATTTGGATTTATGATTCTTATGATGGAATGGTTCTCTTGGTAATTAAAAAGTATATTAGTTCTTAAACATGATGATCTTCTTGATTCTATGAAGTTACTTAATATTGATATTTTATATATTGGTATACTCGATGTTTGGCTATCACCTATCATTTTAGATATCTTGATTCCATAAATAAGGTTAAATCCTTGATTATAGTAAACGATAACTTGATACTATTGATATTGTTTGTGAAAAGCATGGTAGCCATGACGATAGAAGTGTAACACTGAGATTGACATTTAGGATCTTTTGTTGACCATGGTTATGTTTTGATGTGATTAGTAATTATGGCATATGATAAAATTGAATGCCCTGACTTGATGGATTGAGTTATGTGACAAAGAAGTAATGTTTTGATCATGGTTCTTGAAGTATACTCCTATTAGCTATTTTACACTAACCCTTGATGAAATATTGATGTCTTGATGTAATGGTAAAGTAGTTGATGCTATAATATATGACCATGATGAATATGTGATATAGTCTGAATTTATGATCTAACAGATCTGCTGATGCATGACAATATTATAGTCAGGTTGAAGACTTGAATGAAGATTTCTGAATTTGCTTCCCATTCAAAGGGAGAATCTCTCCATAAGATCCTTACTCCTATCATAATTTGCATTATATGTATATTATTTATTGTTGAAGTATGATTTATGGAAATGAATAGTCAAAAATTTGATATTGTTGATCTGTAGAAAATTTCTCATATAAGAGAGAGATTTTTCCATTACTCCAAGCCTCAGTCACACGTAAGCATGCTTACAAGTGTGACTATAGCCTCTTAGCCACATGGAAGTAAGCTCATGGGTGCTATTGTAGTCTCTTAATTGCACAAAGGAAGACATATGGGTATGTCTATGCCTATAGGACACGAGTGAATTTTTATGCATAAAATCAGAAGTTCACCTGAAGGATGATAACCCTACAGACATGGAGCAAACGAAAAAAAGTGTTATGAGTAGGGAAAGCTGAAATTTGACTTACTATAATGTGAATATGTTGACTAAAATTGTGTTTTAAGGAAAATGGAATATGCATATCAATATTTCATTATGATTTAACCATTAGGGCTTGTGTATGATGGTATTTGATAACAGTTTCAAGGGTTTGACTAGATTTGACTTATTGATATAGGCAATAAGTGTTTGGATTTTTGACATTATGCTTGATAATGATTTAGAACTTTGAATTGATGATTAATATATGTTTTGAGCTATAGATATCACTATGATAACAAATTTGGGATTTGACATGATGTCTAATGACTTGATTTGACAACTGGTGATTTTCCTTAATAACAATGCTATATGGGCATAGTGTATTTCAGTGACTCATATTGGTATTCTATGTTGACATCATTAGCTTTGACCCAATTTTTGAATTAATGATAATTGTGATTAAATATGAAGTAATATCACAATGATTTTTATTGACGAGATGAGAACATCTGAGTGTTGCCTTAGTATGAGATCTTCCATGTTGTTTTTAGATGAAGGTCTGTATCTTTAAGCATGACCGAGGTTGAGTACAATGTTGCTAGCATGGCTAGCTACGAGTTAAAATGAAGAAGCTTTGTGGAGAATCATTTGAATAGGTTCTTGATATGGCATGGATACATTGCGATGACAAAGAGTGGGAACCAATTGGCAAAGAATCTTGTATGTAGATGAGACTGAGACACCTTCATATATATCGAGACAATGTTGTTGTACGAGACATTCTAATTCTTGTGGTCAGAACCTCCTTGAGAGGGAGTATGATTATGGTATCCTTTTTATGATATATATATTTTTGTTCTAATATGATATTTGATTGTATGTCCTATATGATCAGGAGACAATTTTTATTAAGACATGATGATTACTAGATATGAGTACGATGATATGTTATTGATCTATAGAGAGAATCACTGATCAAGGACACCGAGCCAACTCTTCCCTCCATTTTTGAGTTCCCAGGGTGTAGAATTGAGATGGAGGGCTCATGGGGTTTAGGAATCTTTTGAAAATAGTGTATCACCCGTATTTTTTACCCATAGCATAGGAGATGTTGCTCCCCTATCTTGGTCTTTGCAGAGTATACCCCAGTTGGAATCATACCCACAAGCTGGGCTTGTTGGGATTCATTAGGGGAATTATGAGGTCTAAAATGGGCCTCCTAAGGAAATTATAAAATAATAGTGGAAATAATAAAATAATATTAGATTACATCATCAAATTTAGAGGAAAAAAAGAAAAAACTACTTTTTCAACTTGTATTTTCAACTTATCTCCCTATGCATTTACTTAAATTTTGAGCGGGAATATTTGTTGGATACAGAATTTGATTCTTCATTCAAGAAGTACCCATATTTCATATTTTTTATGTACCCTGCTACAAGAAAAATGAAAAATACATGAAAAATGTGCTTGCAATCATGTTTTTTCATGTATTTCTCAATTTTCATGTAGTAGGGTCCATGAAAAGTATGCAACATGGGTACTTTGCGCATGAGGAATTAAATTTTTCATCCAACGAGTCCCACTCGAAATTTGAGTAAAATCTTAGGGACATAAGTTGAAAATACAGGTTGAAAAATTAGTTTTATTATTTTTTAATTTTTTAATCTTTTTACTTTTTCACCCCACAAATGGTGAATCATCCCCCATGGTTGGCATCATCATCTTAAATCCTATTGGTTCTTATAAATTTTATTTTGGTTGTACATTTTTCTTAGGAGGCCCATTTTAGACTTCAAATTTTCTCTAATGGTCCCTCTCTGTCTGGTCAACAGGTTGAGGAGGCTTGGGGGTGTTTCATCCTTACCTTTTGGTAAGTTGGGTATCTTTCCCAAGCTCAGATTATGATGCAGGTGTTATACCACATGAATTTTGAGGGTCATTGATGGGAATATTGATAGAAAATAGGATGGGTTGATATGTGCTCTCCTATATCACTTATTGCTCGATAAGGGGGCGTATATGTTTAGCTCCCCCATGAGATTCTCGGTTGAGACTAAGCTCCCCAACGTAGATATTTTCTGTTGAATGTTGTTTGGGATTGAGCTAGGCTCTCTGATGTTGATGCAGGTGGTAGATTTGACTCCCCACTGATGTTTCTCAGGTGGTAGCATTGGGATCCCCGCTTGCAATGATTTCGGGTGGTAGCAGTGGCTCTATGATGGCCCAGAGAGTGGTAGCTTAGACTCCCCTCCTATAACAAATTCTTCTACTTTTAGATTCGAGAATGTTTAACATATGAAAAAAGAAAATCAAGAGATGAGAAGGATTAAGAAAGAGATGAATCGAGATGATCAGTGACAATACATGATGATGAGATACTTGAGATTGGATATGATTTGATGGCAGGATGCACATGACATGATGTAGGTGGAAGTCTCCCTAGTTGAGAGGGAGTATTAAAATTGGAACCTACGGTAAAATTCCACTTTGGATAGAAAATTTTATGGATATTATGATTGCATTTAATTTCTATTTTTGAGAGGACCAAAATCGATCTAAATATCACTCAAATTAGATAAGGGAAAGTGTATTTCTGAACTATAATCCCACTTGTGAATATTTGATCAGGTCAGCCCTAAAGAAAAGTGGACACCCTTGGAAGGCTATAAATACAAGTGACCTCTACCTCATTTGGATATCATCATGATAAATTATTCTATTCTCTTTCTTGTTTTTGGCTTGCACAGGTCTAAGGCTCGCTCATGGAGAATTGATTTGCATGAAGGAGAGATTACGGGGTCTGAAGTTCACATATGCTTCCAGGGTTTCTAGGTCATAGTCATCAGATTTCCACATTTAGAATTCAAGTGTAGTCATATGCTTGTAGGCTCAAGGGAGCAACTGAAACTTCCTAGTCCCACGCACAACATGGCCTCCATGCGACCATATTCTAGGGTTTGTTTTTTTTCAATTATCTGAATTTTTCGCTCGTTGACCGCAATGTTCAATAGTTGAAAATATATAATGATAGTTCATTACATGCTTCAAAATTATGGTTTTTGAAGCTGCTACAATAATTTGGCGTTTTCCCCATAGTGGGTTTTTCCTTGGTCTCTGATCAATAATGGTGTCTCTATGTATGAATGCTTTTCTTCTATTGTTCCTTTATGTTCCGCTGCATTGGTGATGATGATATTATTATTTCTACATAATTGAATATGTTGTTGAATAATGATGTAAATATAAATAATGTAATGATATTATGGGGCAAATTTAATGTGTAAATGAATAAACACAATTATCAAAGCAAAGAAAAATTAGCATGGTTATTTTTACGAGGTACACCAAATAATATATCAAAATTTGTGAATTATGTCTAATTCAATCAATGGTGTGATCAGTTTTATCTTCCCCACCTAGGTTATCTTCTTGTAAGTAACATGAAAAAGCTTCAAGCTTCTATACAATTGGGTTTACCCTAGGTACCATACTCAAAACAAGGGGAGGTGCTTGGTGGGTTTCTGGAGAAATGATTTACCCAAAAAAAAAAATTCTATCACCTAAAATTTCCATGGACCATTATCAATAATTAGAGTATATTTTGGGTCTGAGATGAACCTCATAAAAAAAAACAATCATAATCATTGAATTAGATTTATAAGAATAAAAATAATTATGTATTGTATTTATATTTAATAATTCAGTTACATATAAACATGAATTTAATTAGATCTTATCTTATTATACTATGATAAACATTCTCGAAATTTACTAAATATAATATTTATACTATCACTATTTTGAATATTTAAAAAATGAATTTTTTTTTTTAATCTCACACTATATATAATACATAATAACAAAATATAATATATGAAAAACAACCAATATACTTATGTTATATATAACAAGTGTAGAAATTGCGTTGTAGATTTGAAACTTCTCATGAAATTTACTAAAACAAAAGACTCAAATCTACTTTACTTCTTTGCAGAATTCAATTCACAACCGAGATCACAAGTCATAAACATGCAAGAAGAAATATCACACATGCACATATATTTATCTAGGGGATGAAACTGCTCAAAACCCCTTCCTATTTGTACTGCACTAATCAAAGAATATAGATTCAATACATATGATTTCTCAAGCCTGAGCACAACCTACAAGTGTATACTCCATCCATTTTCCTAATTGACTGACCCTGGCCAACACTTAGCTAATTTTCAAGCTCTCCAAGCTCCTATTTCCATGCATTTTTCCTTGAGGAATTAGGACCATATTAACTAGGAAATTCCCTCAATTGATTTTTTCAATTTTTTTAGGCTCATCCTCTGACTGCATGCACCACCTGTACACATTGGAATAGCCTACAATTGGTAGTACACTGCCTTGGAATCTTCATCTCAACTGGGTAACTCAAATTATCTGCATGCATCAATTATTTTGGGTTGATTTATTATTTAACTAGATGTTCACTCAGTGTGGTTGAATTCACACTTCCACAACTTGACCATACATTAGTTCCTCCAATAGTTAGAACTAGTTTAATTGGCCATAACTCAATTTAACTGAATTAGATTGCTACAAATTAGAAATCAGTCATACTGAACTGAAATCAAGATTCCCCAACTCAAATTAACTGAGTTAACTGAGTGAAAAGTGCCATGTCACCTTAGTTAACTACCTCCAATATCTATGCTCAAATGGAAATTCAAATTTTCTCTAGTTTGACCAAGGCAAGGTCAAACTGATATTTTCTTGTTACATTTTCAACAACAAGAGTCATATAAAAAATACAAATAGAATTCATGTATTTAATATTAAGTCATATGGAATATAGGTAATACTAATACAGGTCTAATATGGATGAGATGTAGAAGAGAAGGAGCTCATAAGATTAATCTTAGACATATTTAATATATTGAAAATGATTATCTTAATCACATTTCAATAATTTTTTTGTGGCCTAACACGACTTTAACTAGCTTAGATCCATCTTAACTCCTAATTATCAAGCTCCACGAGGGATCAAATATTTTTACGTGCAAACCATCCTTCAAGTGTTTCACTCAAAAAAAGGTTTGCACCTTAAGAGATTTAAACCTTCTTAAGACTTGATAGATCTAGAGTTAAGATGGATCTAGGTTGGTTGCATTCAAAGGTTCTCTACAACGTAGTATAGGGGAGACTTCATGTTAGATCATTAGTTTTCAAATTAAATTAAAAAAAAAAAAAGAAGAGAAAGAAGATAATTTTTTTTATACTGACTAAATTAAAATAAAAAATATATTAAGATATACTCGATGTTAGCCAAATAAAAATTATATGTGTACGTATTTCCTTGGAAAAAATCGTAATTTTATTGATATAGATATAAAATTACATTTTTGATGCATATTGATGTATGCATTCCTATAAGATTCAATGATCATGTATATGGCTAATGACCATTTTTCCAGTAGATATATTTCCCAATGTTTTCATATTTTACAAACATATTTTTACATATAAGATAAGGTTAATGAATTACATCATTGTTTTGAGAGAGAAAAAACATAAAATACATAAGCAATATGTCATTTGGAGCCAACAAATACATTTTTCATAATTATGCATATTATGGTGTTGAATCCTCCTCTATAAATGGCTTATAGTAGTATTCATAGTGTTTTCCACACACACACAATTTAACTAACAATTTTAACTAGGGAATTATAGAACTACCAAACCTTTGAGAAAGCAAAGAACTTAACATTTTTAGGCATTAATTGTTTTTGTTATAGTTATAGTTTTTGGTATAGTTATTAATTGTTATAAATTTAATAAGTTTAGCACCTGTGTTTAAAATTAATAAGTTTGAGTTTAGTTGGGTCATTTTTTCCTTTCTTATGGTGTCCAATTTTTGAAAAATGAACATATTAAAAAATATTGTTCAACATGTAGCAAGAAAATTATTTTCCATTTCACAGGATTATCTTTTATTTAAATTAAAATAAAAACTTGAATAACTGTTACACAAATAATAATTATGTATGTCTTGCACATAAATATAACTCATTTAAAATGCTTTATCTTAAACCAATACAATATGATATGGTTGAAGTTTCAAAATCTAGGAATAAGGAAACTTGATTTTTTTTTACTCAAGATAAATAAATATATTTACCTAAAGTTTTTGCCTACCATAATTTAAACAAGTTACTACCTAATTAAACATGCTTACCACAAGTTACTACCTACCATTATTTATGTATTTCTTAGCACAAAAACAAATAGAAGTAAAAATGTAAATGTACGAAGCTCAATAAAATTTATACAAGTCCTTGCATATAAATACACAAGATTAACCTTTTAAAAATAATAAATTTAAATATCTTTGGATATTGATAATACTATTTTTCTTTTAGATTGATAATAATTAATATACTAAGTTTAATGCATTGTTTAATGTTTATAATTATAAGTTTAATGTATTTACTAATTATAAGTTCACATTGACATTTAATTTGATAATAATAATAGATATATTTGGTATTATTTTAATATATTTAATATTAATTTAACTAGAAATAGTTATTCTTATTTAACCATTGGGTAGGAAAGAAAGAACTAGAACTCAAATATCTTAGGGAAATATAAAGCATATAAGATACCTTACAAATATATTAAGTCAGATTCTATAAAGAACTACATAAAGTATGAGTAGCCAGAAATTACATAAGGTATGAAGAAGGTAATAACCATAAGTATTAGCACATAGAATTTTCATAGTAATTAATTTAATTTATTATTTTTTCAAAAGATAAAATTTAGTTGGGAATAGACTTCAAAGCAATAAAAAAATGAAATGAAAGTTGGGATGAAGAATTGGTTCAGACAATTTTATCCAAATTTCCTTTATTGTACCTTGAGATATCACTATAAGTTCAAGCATGTGAATAATATAAAGAGCTTCATTATAATATTAATATTAAAGCTATAAAAACAAAGTTAATATTAGAAATTTAATATTGATATATTAATATATTAATATATTATAAGATATATTAACCTATAACGTTCGAGAGATTTAATATAATATAATATTATATTGTATTATTATAATGTTTAAAAATAAAATATTATATAATATTTAACATAGTTTAATACTATATAGTATTATATAATATTGTATATTATTATTC
Source organism: Pinus albicaulis (assembly GCA_034641835.2). Taxonomy (NCBI): domain Eukaryota; kingdom Viridiplantae; phylum Streptophyta; class Pinopsida; order Pinales; family Pinaceae; genus Pinus; species Pinus albicaulis. Next base: position 917,220,799 of record CM076570.1, read on the forward strand.
ATAGAGGAAGAGGAAGTAAGACTTTTACAAAAGGTAAAATAAATTGGATTTAGAAAGTCATTATATACTAAAAGGTATTGAAATTTCACTGAATTAAAGGGCTAAGAGCATATGTAAGGTCTTAACATGAGTTTAGATTACTTTGACATTAATATTCTTTTTTTTACTGAAATAGATGTGTTAATTTCAATGTAGATAATAATTTCTATTCCCATTTGATTGTTTACACTTGATGCATTGATTTCAGTGTAGTTTATTTTTAATGCTATTTTCTTGATTGCACTTGATACATTGATTTTAGTGTAGATGTTGATTTCTAATTATATTTGATTGATTGTACCTGATTCATTAATTTCAATGTAAATGTTGATTTCATATCATATTTGGTTGTTTGCACTAGATGTATTGATTTCAGTGTATATTTTATATTCTAATATGAGATAACTAGATGGATTATGTGCATTGATTCCAAAGTAATTAAATTAATATTGTGCATTGATTTTAGTGTATGCACAAAGTAATTATTAACGATATGCATTGATTTCTACGTTATAGTAATCATTAGCCTAGATCCATATTAAATAGAAATGAAGAATGAGAGCTTAGATCCATCTTAATCGTCATCCTAGATCCATCTTAAATATAAAAAAAAAAAAAAGAGGAACTTGGTAGAGAAAGGAATAATAAATGACAACTGAGGAGTATTAGAAACAAATGAAGAAGCAAAGAACAGATCAACAAAGACAATCATAGCAAATGACAATTGAACAACAACAAGAATAATTGAAAGAAAAAGCTAAATGATAAAGAGCATATCAAAGATAACACCAAAGAGCATATCAACAAATAAGGCACAACAAATGATAGCTGAATAGTGTTAAGAGAAATAATACAAAAAAATATATAATGAAGAGGAAATCGACCAAAAAAGGTAGAGATAATGCCAATTGAAGAGCATAAGGTTGGACCTAGATGATGTGAACATTCAATGGAAACAAAGTGAAAAAATGGGGGTTTGGATGGAATTAGTAGACTGGGATCTGAAGGTGATACTGACCAGATACATAGGGGTTTGAAATTATGGAACAGTAAAAAATGATATATTTATTGGTCAGTCCTAGTCACATATACATTTTTATTTGTGATGAAGAATTTAGGCGGTCCATGGTAGTTTCATAAGGGCTAGGAAATTACTCGATTGAGGTTATGGTAACTACAAGAGGGTTTTCTTCAGAGGTTATTCCTTTTCTGGGATATGTTTATGGTGTTGAAATTTTAAATAAGAAGGGCTTCTAATTTAATTTTCCCTTAATTAAATTAGAAGGAAATTGTAACTTGACATCGCATGATAGATTGTAGGAGTTAATCGAGTCAAGAAGTATTAGTTAGTGCAGTAAATTTGAGTTGGGGGTTAAAATGGAGGCATGTAGAGTTCACTCTAAGTTTTATAGAGTCCAGTTAAAATTTATTTAGAGTTTTAATTGTTTAACTTGATTATTTGAGTTAGAATTAGTTTAACTAGTTATAACTAAGAGATGAGCTAGTGAGAGGTCTAGTGAATTAAATCTGATTTAATTCACAGGCAATGATTAATCAAATAACTGATAATTTTCTATAAATAGTTGTTTCATATTATTTTTAAGAGTGACCTAGTTGAGATTGGAGTTAAAGGGAAGAGAACGATCTGTTTTATAATAAGAAAATTGTATAAGTCATGCATAAGGTCAACATGACACCTTAGATGAATTGCACAATCAATTCTTTGGAACTTCATAATTATTAGGGGCTCAATTCCTCCAATAATTTGTTGAAGAAATTTAATAAAAAAATACATGTATTTCCTGGATCCTCCTGATCTAACAATAATATGCTACTGTTAAATACATAATCGCTTCTACAAATCTTTGTGGAATTTGAAACACAATATCATGAAGAAATATCAATCACACATAACACAAATAATTTACCTGGGTGAAGAATATAGCTAAAAACCCCATTATCTTCTATTATGTATTATATCATGGATCATGAAACAATTACATACAAAGCTCTAATCCAAGAGCTTTCAGTACATGAGCTAACTGTCTCACACTGTCATACAAAAATTAGCAAGTTCCTTAGCCAATTTACTGCCTCTAGACAGCGTGCCTCCACTGCGCAACCCCTGAATGATTGCAATCCTACTTGCCTTGACTGCGCAATCCTAATGGGCACATCCAATGTGTGTGTGGTTGCATGTGTGCAACTGGATAATGTCACAACTGATATGCAACTTCCCTTTCACCTAGAACTCAACTCGATCTCCACTGGATCTGACATGCATGCAGTTAATAGTAGTAAATATTTAGTTGCATGTGAGGCCACTGATTGTGAATTAGTTAATAAATAATTCACTTGATCTCTCAATAGTGTATCTTCAGTTACAACTAGCACAACTGAGTTTAACTCACTTAACTAAGTTAAACTACTTTACAACTTTCATAACTTCACTTCCAACTCTGTTACAACTTTGAATCACTTAGTTACAACTAAGTCCACTTGCATGTCCCACCAACCAACTTCTTAACTCAAAATTCCCTTAGCTAACTGATTTTCCACTTCAGTTAACTATTTCCAAGTACTCATTAAGAATAGATTATTTTTTATAATCCAACTAATATTAAGGGATAATAATAGTCGACATGCATCTATAAATAGAACATGCACATACATCTATCAATATACATGCATCTAAAAATAGAATTTTCTAATGCATCTATAAATAGGCATCCACCTAAAAATAGCCTAAGACTCCATCCTAGTGTAGGTGCTTAATTTTCACTAGGATCTTTCTTGTTGAATCTCAAAATTTGTAAGTAAGGCTGAGCAACCTAGATTTGGGAAATTAGTTAAGTATCAGACCATACTTGCTGGGATCAGAGTGAGACAGTCATAGATAGTGGAGAGGTTTCTAAGGAAGGGAAATAACATTGTCATTAGACGAAATTTGAGCCTAAAAGTGCCCATGAAATTTTCGTATAATTTCCATGTCATAATATGTAAACCAATCAAAATGATTTAAATTTAAAAACATGTACATGTAAATATTTTGGAGGGAAATGAAGAAAAACTGTTTTTTTTAATTGTATTTTTTTATTTATCTCCTTATAAGTTTACTAAAATTTCAAGTTTAGACACTCATTAGAAGCGGAATTAAATTCCACATCCAATGAGTACCCATTATGCATAATTTTGGGAAGACCCGCCTTGATAAAAATTGCAGATACATTAAAAAGGAGTGTTTTAACACGTTTTTTAATGTATCTACAATTTTTATCAATGTGGGTCCTCTCAAAAGTATGAATAATGGGTACTCGTTGGATGTGGAATTTAATTCATCATCTAATGAGTGTCTAAACTTGAAATTTGAGTAAACCTATAAGGAGATAAGTCAAAAATACAATTAAAAAAAGTAGTTTTCATGTTTTCTGTCCAAAATTCATAACCCTTATTTTATTATTTTAACTAGTATTTCATTATTTTTCCTTAGGAGGCCACTTTTAGCCTGAAATTTCCTCTATTGATTATTTCATATGATTGACTTAATGCAATATACATATAGCGTGATTTTTAGTCGAGGCTTTCCCCAGATACATCTTTGTGTTGTGCGATTGAAATTATTTATGTCTCTTGTTCATGTGATTGTGCGATTGAAATTATTTCTCTTTCTTGTTCATGTGATTGTGCAATCATAATTGGTTTTCTTAATTTGTAGAATCGCTTCAGTATTTTGTTTTAGCATATTACAATATCAGTTGAATCTATGTGTATTTTCTACATGGTATTAGAGTAGGAATCACTATAGAAGTGAAGAACCATTTTTTTTTTAACAAGTGAATCAAATTTGCATATTTGTTCTTCAGGACCAACAACAAATGAGGATGTCTTTCTATGGATTGAGACTTGAATATGCCCTTGAGGGTAGTTCCAATTACATAGCATGGAAGGATAGGATGGAGGCAATGTTATAGGACAATGAAATCAAGGAATTCATAGACAATTATATTCCCAAGCCCGCATCAATAGATGCTCAAAATATTGATGCATGGATGAAGAATGTAACAAAGGAGAGAAGGATTTTGTTAGAAGGAGTTTGAGATGATATTCTCTCAAACCTCCATGGGAAGGCAACTACATATGCCATATGGAAGGCCTTAAAATATCTGTTTTAGGATAGTAGCGACTAAAGGAAATTCACGCTCAAGGAAAAGCTCAGAAATATCAAGATGGAGAAGGGCGACACGACCCAAAAATACTTGATGAAGTTCACTCAATGTCGAGATGAGCTTGGAAATGTTGGTGTGACTATTGTTAAGGATGATTTGGTGAGGCTAACACCTCAAGGCCTTCCCAAGAGCTGGCATAGTTACCGAGATTAAGTGAATGGGAGGGAAAAGCTACCAAAGTGGGAGTGATTGTGGTTCAACTTGGTACATGAAGAGATTTGACAGAACACTAGAGATGGATCCTAATCAAAGACTTATGATGAGGGGAACTGTGCCTTGGATGGAAATGTGAAGAAATGAAAGGGAAGGAGTCCCATTCCAAATCATATTCCAGTCAAGAAGGTGAGAAGAGAGACATGTCAAAGGTAAACTTTTTTCACTATCATGAGCTTGGACACTATGCTATAAATTTTCTACACAAGAAGACCGATAAGAAGCCCTAAGAAGGAGTTGTAGGTGAAGAAATTGGTTCATATTTCGAGTTAGATTTTGCCCTGATCTCATGCATGGTGTCATCGATGATGGGTTCTGTGTGGTTCTTAGATAGTGGAGCTTCATTCCATATGACCGACAACAAAGAATTCTTCAGTGGCTTGGAGGAGAAGGATCTCTAAATGCACATTGAGATGGGAGATGGAGGGAGGTATAATGCTACCTACATAGGTATAGTTACCTTTCAGAGGGATTCATGTACTCCTCTCACATTAAAAGATGTCATGTATGTTCTTGGTTTAAAGAAGAATTTGGTTTTTGTTGCTATGTTGGAAGATCGTGGCTATGATGTGATATTTAGAAAAGGAAATGTGTTCCTTCGTGAAAAAGCCACGAGGCAGGTGAAGAGGATTTGGGTTCGAGTAAAGAACCTATACAAATTGGATGTAGAAGATTTTGATGCCTTGATCATGAAAGAAAAGAAGGTAGAGAGTCAAGACATCAGTGACTTATGACGCAGAAGATTGGGCCATCAACGCCATGGTGCTTTGAAGATCATGCAGCAAATTTATACAAGACTTCCAAAGGGTGCACTTGAGCAATGTGATACATGCAAAGGGTGTACGTTTGGGAAGTATACCAAAGCCACCTTCCACGATAAGGAAAGTCGAGCAAAGGTGATCCTTGAGAGAATTCACTTAGATGTGTGTGGATCATTCTTGAAAACTTCCACAATAATACATGGGTATTATTTGATTTTTGTAGGTGAATTTTCATGCAAGTGTTGTATTTTCTTCATGCAGAAGAAATACCAGATGTTCTCAAATTTTTGTGAGTTCAAAGAACTTGTCGAGAAAAATACAGGGAAGAAGGTGAAGGCTCTTAGGAAAGACAATGGTGGAGAATATGTCTCTAACAAATTCAAGAACTTATGTGTTTCAGAAGGAATTCGAAGGGAATTGATAGCACCTGATAACCCACAATAGAGTGGGGTTGCAGAAAGGAAGAACAAAACTATTGTGGGAGTAGTACTAGCGATGTTGCATGATCCGTGCATACCATTACATCTATGGGCAGAAGAATGGAAAACAACAATATTTTTGTATAATAGAATTCATCATCGGTTACTTGGGATGAGTGCACCACAGTGTTAGTCATCAGTAATTTTTACTTGTTTAGATGACTAAATGCTTGTCTTAGATTTCTAGAAACAAAATTCAAGGATCTTGTGAGTTCTAGAAATCTCACTACCTTCATTATTCTTAGGATAAATTTTTCACTCTTCTACTACTCTACCATGCCTTGGCTAGCCCACAACTCCTCAAGAGTCCCTCATAAAGCCTAGGTCACTCATCCCCATCCCATTTTTTTACACCTATGGTTTGGACACTCTGTTTTTCCTCTGCCTACTTTTCACCATGTTGACCTAATGCCTCAAAGCTTTCGAAAACCCAAATTTTCCTTTGAAAACTCCTTAGGCATATCAATTTCAGTATTTTGTGAATCTTCAAAATGATCTAGCTTGTAAAAAAGAACTTAGTTCCCTCCTCTTTCCTCTAAAATCCCCAAGTCAAAACTTCATTCCATAGAAGAGTTAAAAACCCCCTCCACTAGGTCACTAGAGTTTATAGGTGCTAGGGTTGGCCTTTGTGTTCAAGAAGCATTGTTTTTAGGTAATGAGAAAGTTGGAATCAAGTCAAAGGAACAAACATGTAATTGGTCTAAAAAAAAGCAAAAAATCCTCCAAAAAGGGTTTCTTTATCAAAAGTATATTCTGCAAAAGATAGTTAGCCATGAGTGACACTTCTGCAAGACTGTCAAAGATGGCTACCTACAGGAAGATTGATAAGATCAAACAAAACTGATGTATCTCATGATGATGGCACATATAAATACTAAAGGAGTTGTTGATACCAACTTCTAGGTTTTTCACACCAAGAGGTTTTCACTGCTTCAAAGTGAAAACATGACAAAATGTCAGTTGAAAGAAGGTCAAAATTCTTCTCTTCAGTCTCATCCACCAAGCAATCAAAGGCATAAAAGATGCAGAACTGAAGATTCCAAGGTGAAAGTGCCAAAATAATCACAATTTTATTGTTTAAAAGTGTTGAAATTCATGAAAATGATAAAGTGGAGAAAACCTTCAAAAAAGAGCACTAATGTCACTGTATGCCCTTTTCCTCAAAAATTTGTCAAAATGACCTTTTTCTTTTCAAGAACTAGTTCATGTTTCCAAAATGTGGGTAAGAGGCAAAGTTTGAGCTTGTTAAAAAGTTTTTCAATCCAAGGGAAACATCAAGATGCTCCAGCAAAGGCAAAAACCCATTTTTCTCTGAGTTCTACCACCTACAGGATAAAAAGACCAAAAAGTCAATGAAAAAGCAAGAAAGGAAACTAACATTAGTAAAGTGGGTTTTCATTTTAAATTTTCAAAGAGTATAAAAAGCCTAAATCCATCATCACTCAACACCATTTCTTCATTTGCAAAAAGAGTGGAAGTTTTCGGGTTTTGGCAGGGCTTCTCATAGAGCTTTCGGGTGAAAATTTGTTCCGCTGCACTCCTGAGAGGCTGCGCTATGTGCCTGTGCATGCTGCCTATGATTTTATCCAAAGAGTGTTGTGCACCTGTGTAATGGTGATGTGCACCTGTATAAACAACATCATGCAAAGCCCGCCCGTCCCATTCAGGCCTGCATGATAGTCTTCCCAGTGCCACTATTGCTGTGCTCCTGTGCATTTAGCAGTTGCCCAGGAGGACCTGACACTACACGATAGCCTGACCAGACACACTATTGTTGCACTCCTGTGCATTCAGTAGTTGCCCAGGAGGACCTGATTCGCCCGTGTAGAAACCCCTGGCAGCGTGCAAGGTGTGTTGCACACCTGCGCATTTAGAGGCTGTCAGCCACCCGACACCTCGTGCAAAGGCCACATACACTACGTGCCTTGGCGTGCACAAGCTACCCGACCCTATGTGTAGAGGTTGTGCAACTGTGCATGCAAGGTCTGCCGCACTGTGCTCCTACTATCCGTTCAGGGTTGCCCGACAGGTCATGCAGAAGGTGCCGGACTGCCCCATGATGCATTTCTGAGTCTCTTGCTTCAACTGTGAAAGATGTTTTTAAGGTATTTTGTTTTTCCTTATCTTTCCATACTATCTAAAGATGAAATATAGAGAAATGTGAAGGGTGAGCTTAAAGATATTTTGAATAAAACTTAGAGGAAGAAAGGTTAGGTCCCCATCTTTGCAAGCATTTCTGATTGTAAGGCTCCCATCCATTTGCACACTTGACCTCCACACTGCTAAGCCTTGACACCATTGCAACCTCACCATCTTCACATCATTCCACAAGCAGTGTCAAGTTTTTTGAATCTTAAGGCAAGGGTGAAGGACAGAATTCCTAGAGAAGGCAGTGTTGACAATAGTGTGGAAATTCAAATGCCTAGAGAATAGCAGAGGAAGGGTGGGAAAGAAAATATGTTTGAGCCTATAACGCTAAACAATTGACAACCTATCCTACTATAGTTTCATATTTCCAAGCAGTAGGATTCTATGAGTTCTGTGAGAAAGTGCAGAGAGTCCAAATTCACCCTCAATTGACCAAACGTTTTATCCTTAACCTCCATGACCACCATGTACATCTAACTAGAGTGAATTTTGAGTTGACCACCAATGCAATCTCTATGACCACTAGAATACCTTGCATGGGGGAGAAATAGTTAAAACAGGTGTATGTGGACCTAAGCCATTATCAGCCCTTCTTAAAACCAAGTTGCCAAGCTGATTGCAAGACCATTTTCCTCTCTTTTCATTTATTGGACATATATGCTCCTTTGATGAAGAACATTATGAAATAATTCACCTGTGAGGGTAGATTTTCTAGGATTTATTCCTACCACATAAGACTACTCATGCATTTTACTAAGTCCAAACTGTTCCATTTTCCCTACTACCTTTGTAAAAGTATTGATAAAATGTCATCCATTGTGCAAAAAATGCCTCCCTCCCAACAAAATTCAAGTCTTTTCCACCACTCCCTCATCAAAATGATAGTCTTACACCAATTGGAGCAACAAGGCATCCCATGGGAAGTTTTCATCGCCCATGGTGTTTTCACATGTCCACAGCCCCTTCCTCTACGAAGTTTACCATCATCATCTCAACTTCATCCTCCCACACCTCCATCACCCTCCACTGACCATGATTCATCCTCTTCACATGAATCCTCTCCCGAAACAAACCTCCCTCTTTCACCTTCCCCTAAAGCCTCAGAACATGAATAAAGTAGTGACAAGGAGGAACATGACAATCAAAAATAAAATGAATTTCAAGGAGAAGAAAAAAATGATGAAGAGGAGGAAAATGAGAGTGAAGAAAGTGAAAATGATGGAGAAGATAACAAGGACAGTGAAGAGGAGGCAGATGAATGCAGTAAAGAAGACAGTGACAAAAGCAGTGGGCTAAATGATGAAGAAGGTAACAAAGAAAATAATGATGACAAAGAGGTAGAAAACAGTGACCAAGATGAACATGGTAGTCATGAAGAAAGTCATGATGACCAAGATGAACATGGCAGCCATGAAGAAATTTATGACCAAGATGAACATGGAAGTCATGAAAAAAGTGATGACAAAGAGGAATATGTAAGTGAAGAAAGTGATGACAAAGAGGTTGATGAAGAAGAAAGTAGTGACAAAAGAAGTGAAACAAAAAGTGAACAAGAAGGAAAAATCAGTGAGCTAAATGAGGATGAGGAAGTCGATGACAGCCCAAGTACAAAGGCAAATTTTGATGAGTAGAATGATGAAGGTAAAGAAGAAAATAGTGAGCCAAATAGCAGTGATAAAAGGAGGAGTGACAAAGATAAAGATAATAGTCAAGAAGAGACAGAGTTTGAAGGAAATTACAGTGGACAAGATAAAGAAGATAGTGAGCATAAAAGTGAAGAAAACTCGCATTATGTGGAAGAAAGAAAAAATCAAAGTAAAGGCGAGACTAATGAAAGTGCCTCTAACAGTGACCGCACAGAAAATACAAGCAGTAATAAAGAGGCAGAGTCTGAAAGTGAAGACAGTTGGAAAATCAGTGTGGGTATAGACACACATAATGAAGTAGAAAATGACAACCATGGTGAAGAAGGAGATCATGAAAGTGCTCATGAAAAAAGCAGCAATAAAGAGGCAGAATTTGAAAGTGAGTATAGTGTGGGCCAAATAATGAAGAGGAGGACAATCATGAAGATACAGATGTACAAAGAAATGATGAAGACACCTCTAATATTGCAAATACAGAGGATGACAATCATGAAGATCTTGACAGTGATACTAGCATGAGAGAAAATGAAAATGCCTCTCAAGAAGGTAGTCAAGGGCAAAGTGAGGAAGACACACATACAAAAATCATCAATGAGAAGACAAACAGCCCTAAGGTCACCAATGATCAAGGTATTCAAGTGAAACATGTTAAAACTTGTACTCTCACTTACCAAAGAGGATCAAGGCAAGTGTTTGCTACCTCTAAAAGGCAAGGGACCTTGCCATATACTTTAGCTCAACCATTGGACAAAGGTAAGAAAAAAGTGAAAGAAGAAGAGGAAGATCATGAAAAAGAAAGAGAGTCTGAACTCATTCACATAGACAGTGATGATGAGAATGAAACAAGAATTTCAAACTCCCTCCTCCAAGACAGGAATGCACAAATCAAGGACTTGGAGGCTGAATTAGAAAGAGCAAAGGATGTCATTCACTTTTATCAGATGCAAAACAAGCAAATGAGTGCCCAGCAAGCCATACATGAAACAAGAACACTCAGGTACCGAAAAGAGGCTCAAAGGGCACAAGTGAAGTTGGCAGAATTCATGGGCACTTATGAGGAGAGTAGTGATAAGGAGGGTCAAACTATAAGGAGTCCTAGAACTATGGGTCTAAGGAAAGCATTGGCAAAGAAGAGAGAAGAAGAATCAGCCCAAGCGGAACAACTTTCTCTCCAAGAACTCCTTGCACTGGAAATTGAACATGATAGTGAATCATGGCTTGAGATGGCTAACATACACCTTGAAACCAATATGGAGAAGGCCAATAGAGACTTGTATCTACAAAGAAGAATGGCTAAGCATTATGCTCAAAGAGAACAATTTCCAAGGCAAGAACTCAAAAGGGCCAAAATTGAGATCCAAGCACTAAAGGAGGAAGAGGACCAAGCTAGCCTTGGTATTTTGGCTCAATCTTCTCTACAAGCCTCCCAAGACCCATGAGGAACTTATCTACCAAATTTGGGAGAAATTGAACAAGTTTTTTTTTTTTGCAAATTTTGAGGCTAGGAGTGCAGCACACCTGTTTCTACGTTCTTTTTTAGGGCATATTCAAGAGGAAAGCCTTGCATTTTTGGATTCATCATCATGAGAGGAGCATTATCACCAATTTTCAGATCAATTGGAGTTGTTTTGGTCCTCCAAAAGGGTCAAAAACACCCAATTTTTCACCATTCTGCCTGCTTTTCAGGACATGTGTTGTGCTCCTACCAGTCTTGGAATTTTCACTTTTTGTACAGTTTGCAGAGGTAAAATCAGAAAACCAAGGATAGATATGGAAAGTAGACTTCAAGGGATTTCCAACAAGCCATCATGGAGCCTTATCCGACATCGGGAAGGCCTTCAAAACACTGTTGTTAGAAGACCTATTTTTTCAGTTCTTGTGCTACGCTCCTGGCATGCAAATTCGAACATGACACACAGTGCTACGCTCCTATGGTTGACAAGTCAGAATGTGCAATTGGAAAGTTTTTTTAGGCTTTTGAGAGCCTAAACGTCAATTTAATTTCTAAAAATGGTTGGAAAGATATTTATTTTAGATATTTTTGTGCCTTGGGCCTTGCAAGGCCTCAAGGACAATATAGATACTTCTGATTAGCCAATAGAATTCTAGATTCTCTATTAGGATTTCCTCCTCCTTGCTTGTTATATAAGGCATGAGGATTCATTGTAATAGTGGGATTTTGATGTTTTTAAGAGCGATACATGGTTTTTAGAAGTTGAAGAACAATCTAGTGTTGTGGAGCTTGTGGATGATTTGCCTTGGTTGATAATGATGAAGGCTTGCTTGCAGGATTCCTGAGTTTAGTTAATGGTGAAGTATCGCTTATTTTCTCATCTTTTCTTGTTTTTCATATGTTCATCTTTCTATATTGCAATAGATCATAATAGTATAGGATGAGAAATGTTGTTTGAGGCACCTCAACCCTCCTGTTTGCTATTGTTTTCATGTTTTCCTCTGCTAGGTTAGTTTAAGGAATTATTATATGCTCCTTAGGCCCACCTAAGCTTGTCTATTTTATTATTGGATTAATATGCTAGTTTACAAACATGATTCATGGTAAGCCCTTCTTGTTTTATGCTATCTAAACTCTGTCGTGAAATATGTATTGGATGTATTGATTGATTAGGTTAAGCCAAAGAGGTCTTGTTTCGATCTTGCCCTTTGTATATGCTTATCAATTTGCTTCAAAGTTCTTTATAGTTTAATGAATGATGTTTAGGAATTCCCTATTCATTTACTAATGCTATTTTTCTCTTATATGTTTTCAAATCTTGAAAGTAGAATCATTGAAGTTAGATAAGTTGTCTTACTTCATTTGTTCCACTAGATTGCATATATTGAATGTGTATTTGTTTAAAAGTATTTTCATTGAGTAAACAATGTGCCCTATCTCATGACTAGTATCTTTTTCTTATCAGTATTTAATATCTCTTTGTCCATAGATATTTGACAAAGGATTCTTAACTACCCTTTGCCCTACCTTGGTTCCCAAACTTAATGTCCATTTCATCTCACACATAAACTTTAAAGATCCATTAAACACACTTTATTTGCCCTGTGATGTACCTCGATTCATTATTGAGATATCAATGACTTCATAGACTCCATAGCCCCATTGATTTGATAACCTCTCACTCCACCTATCCTACTTGATCATCTTACCCCAACCAAAACAAACAACAAACCTACACTTGACAACTAGCCTAAAATAAAACACTTAAAGTGAACAAGTTCACATGATTTGCATAATAGAGAGAGCCCTCTCTGAGTCCAAGAAATCTAGGTCCTAGGAATCCAAAGACTGGTCTGATGTTACCCTGTGCATTTGGTCTATCAATCTGCTAAATCACGGGACACTAACATAATGGAGATCACGGTGGGAATTTCTGAGTTAGTGACAATCTAAGTACCCCTTAGGACTCCAGAATACCTTGATTAAACAATATCCTATGATTTATGGCTACGCCATCACTATCACTAACACAATGGTGATCATGATCAAACTTTGATGTCAGCGACAATCTAAGTATCCCTCAAGACTTTAGAAACCTTCACCAAATCATAGAGTACTAAAGTTAATAGCCAAAGAGTATAATCCGGTTGTCTCACCATCCTAGCAAAATCATGACTCAGCTGTAGGACACTCTTACAAACCTTAGGCTACATATAGGAACTCAGAAAACCCCAAAAAATTCATAGATTGGCTTCTTCTCAGTATTGGTGGTGGACCATAGACACATGTCTTCAAAACAACTAAAAATATCCACCTGGTGACTCCACTAGCCTCCAGTAGGCCTTCCAGCTTTACTAGTGTCCATATACTCCTACAAGATTGTGTCGAATCAACCTTGAGAAGTCTAGAAGTATAGTCACACACTGTGTGAGTTTAGCAAACACAAAAAGAGGTAAAATTTTTGAAAAAGTTCAAAAACTTTCAGCCTCTCTAAATTTTGAGTTTGAAATCTAGCTTTGCGAAGAATCAAGACCAGATCTCATCCGGACCTAAACCCTCCTACTATAGTTGATGACCCAGAAAGGATTTTGTGGAAAAATTTTGAAACCGGAAACTTAACTACTATTAGGACCATTCATAAAGCAAGCTCTATACCTGAACATCTTACAAACTTGCAGGATCCCCAATTTAACTTGCATCACACGAGAAAAATTTTTATAACCTAGTCACAAAGTAGAATTGACCATACCGACCTTGAGCCCATAGACTTACAGCAAAGTCCTAGCGGAGAAGCTTCTCCTTCCACACCACCTGATTTCCAACTTCTCCACCACTTCGGCTCTTTTCATCCCAACTGTGCTCAGAATCAATTTGTTGGTTCAAGTACTTCCACCACACCCATTCACACCTCCACTGTGCAAACCACTCCATCTCATACCACAAATCCTCCACTTGTAAATCCACCATTAGCTCCTATCATGGCAACTTGGTATGCCCCCTTGGTTTTACCGCAACCTTTGGTACTTTTTCCAAATGATTACCAGTCCAGAATCCCACACTTTACTAGATCTGAATCTACCACTGCCTAACAGCATGTAGATAGAATAAATGATACCTTTGACTACATGGAATTAGAAGAGAAAACCATGAAGATGAGGAGGCTTGCCCAAAGCCTAGGAAGAGAAGCTAAAAAATGGTTTAAGAACTTGACTCCCAACAACATACACGATCTCCCTTCCCTTTACCAAACTTTCATAAACAATAGGGAAATCAAGAAAAATCCCCTCCAAATTCTTTCTGAATATAAAAATCTTAAAAGGAATACGAGGGAGAGTGTCCAAGATTATTGCACCGGGTTTAACAGTGTCTACAATGCCCTCCCACCTCATATGAAACCACCACTAGGCCTAGCCTTATCTAAATTCCCTGAAGTTTTTTACCCTAACAAGGCCTATCATCTAAGAGAAAGAGAGCCCCTAACTTTAGAAGACATGCAAAAGGGAGCTATAAGTGTAGAGGCCGACCTAATTGAAAATAGAGCTAGGATGAGATTAGAAAAGAGGGTAACCTTCAAAGGTGAAACCATGCCCTCAACGCCCTCATCTGATTCCAAGATTGACAACCTTCTTAGAACCATGGAGAGAATGATGGAGAGAATAAGCATAAATGAAAGAGCACCTCCTAAAGAGAACCAACCAAATCCCCAAAACAGAAACCGGAATCACAACTTCAAAAGAGATCCACCCCAAATCAAACAAAGGGAAAATGATCAAAAAATCAAGCCACCCTTCCAAGATAACTATGTAGATGAATGGGAAAGAGATATTGAATAGCCAGATGAAAATCATCTAAACTTAATAGGCTCTGATAATGAGGGTGACGTTTTTCTCACATAAGAAGAACAAGGTTTCTTCTCCTCGAATCTAGATGAAACAATCCATGAAGATTCTGAAGACTACGAGTTGGGATTGGAAAAAACCATAATGGAAGTCCACAGGAAATATGACCTTAGGAATAAGAAAAACCAAGACAACTCCAAGAAAAACAACTTAGACATTGCTATTAGGAAAACCCCCGAAAACATTCTTAAAATAATAACAGACTATGCCAACACCATGGCTAAGAAAACTGATACTAACAAACGTAAAATTAGCCAACCAAGTGGTGACATCAGCTGCCCTAGTACCTCTGCTAGTGGCCCTGAAATTTTTTTACTAACCAAAACCCCAAATTAAAATCATCAAATTAAATATGTAGAAAAATTTATGGCTGATAAAACTGATGTAAATATGTCTAAAACCCAAGTAACTTTCAGTTTTGAAGGAGAGATTAATAAAATCAAAATAACCATACCTCTCACTAAACTGGTAGCCCAGGATATGTACAAGTCTCAAGTTCTGAAAGTTATAAACATAGGAAATGATACAAAAACTCTGAATTTGACAGATGACAAACCAGAGCCATTATTTGGACCTGAAGTTGATGGGAAATACCAAGAAGGAGCCATTCCCCCTTTCTATGTTAGCCTAAACATACATGACAAAATCCTACATAATGCCATGCTAGACTATGGTGCCTCTCACAACCTCATGCCAAAGGTAGTGATGGAGAAATTAAACTCAGATATAACCAAGCCTTACAAAGATTTGTATTCCTTCGATTCAAGCAGAGTTAAGTGCCTGGGCCTAATCAAGGATTTATGTGTCAATCTGAGACAAATCCCTGCCAAGAGCCTGGTTATGGACATAGTAGTGGCTGAAATTCTACCCAAACATGGCATGCTTTTGTCTCAATATTGGGGAGCCAAGCTGCTGGGGAACCTCCAACTTGACATGTCTTATGCTACCATCTCGATTTTTAACCAAGCAAGGAGACTGTATCGGGAGTCTCACATGAAGTATATGGTAAGTAGCCTAAAAACCAAACAACACCTTGATTTATTCCATTCATTCAGATTTGGACTCTTTTATCTTGTATAATGAAAATGAGATTAGTGGACAAATAAAAGGAGGTGAGAAAGAACTAGGCCCTCTGGAACACTCACACTCACCCTCAAATGAAGAAAATGATAACCAAAACTCTAGTAGCCCTGAACAACAACTCAATGACAAACATGAAGTAGAAACACTTTGGAACATGAGATTTGATGGCTGATGTGGCAAGGTCGGTTCAGGAGCTGGTGTCTAGATACATAACACAAATGAGGGTTATTCTTACAAATTAGAATTTCAATGTACTAATAACATTGCAGAATATGAGGCTTTAGTCCTTGGTTTACACTTACTTGAAGACATAGGAGCTAAGAAAATATCAGCCCAAGGAGATTTAGAACTTGTCATTAAACAAATCAAAGGTGAATACTCAACCAAGAATCCAAGATTAAGAGAGCACAAAAATGCAACTCTAGACCTCCTCAAAACTTTCGAGAAATATGAGCTCACTTACATTCCTAGAGCCCAAAATAGCCTTGCCAATGAGCTCGCCTTTGCTACCAGCAATTGCCAAATACCACCTACAAACGAACAATACCCTATCAAAGTCAAACATCATCCTACAGTAACTGACAACATTAACCATTGGCAGGTGTTTGAAGGTGATGAACAAATTGATGATTTCCTGCAATCTAGGAATGAATTTTCATTGATTACACCTTGGTTAGAACATGAGGAAGATGGTCCTGCTGAAGATAAAGATCATGAATCAGAGTTGCCCTCTTTTGCTGATATAAATTTTCTCACACATCCTTATGAGGATGAAATGTTTGAAGATCCAGACCAAAAGGACCTGGAAGTCTTACAATGCAAAAATGACACATTACTAAGAGGGCTTGCACCATTAGGAGAACTTTTCGACTTCAATGATGTGGCTAAAAAACCAAATATAGAGTCTACCGAGACTGATGTTGAAGAATTCAACATAGGAAACATAAAAGAACCCAAAATGATTAAACTCTCCAAGACCCTTCCTCCTCACATAAAATAGAAGTATATTGAGCTTTTTAAGGAGTTTAAAGATGTGTTTGCATAGGGATATCAAGACTTAAAATATTATGGCACTAGCATTATTCAACATAAAATCCCTCTCAAGGAAAATTAGAAACCTTTCAAGAAAAATTTAAGGAGAATAAACCCTATTTTACTACCTTTAGTTGAACAAGAAATTAAAAAGATGTACGATGTTGGGATAATAGTTCCCCTTAGATACTCTGAGTGGGTTTACAATCTTGTGTCAGTTATAAAGAAGACTGGGGAGATTAGACTTTTCATTGACTTTAGAAATCTGAAAAGGTCCTCCTTGAAAGATAACTATCCCTTACCTAAAATGGACCACATACTTCAAAAGGTAGTTGGCTCTAAGAGAATCTCACTGCTTGATAGTTTTTCCGGTTACAACCAAGTGCTAGTATTCCCAAGTGATCATCACAAAACTGCCTTCACCACACCTTGAGGTGCATTCATGTATGTTAAAATTCCATTTGGGTTGATGAATGTGGGGGCCACTTTCCAAAGGGCCATGGACATAGCCTTTTCAGAAGACATAGGCTACTTCATATTCATTTACCTTGATGATATCATTGTTTATTCTAAGACTGATGAAGAACACTTAGTCCACTTGAGAAAGATTTTTGAAAAATGTAGGAAATATGGCTTGTCTTCGAACCCCAAGAAAACATTGTTTGGTCTCCAGGAATGAAAACTCCGAGGCCACATCATCTCTAAAGAGGAAATCAAAATAGACCCCAACAGGATTGAAGGCATATTGCAAATCATCCATCCTAGAAACGTTAAAGAATTGCAGTCTTTCATTGGGAAAATTAACTTCTTAAGAAGATTCATCCCCAAAGTGGATGAAATTTTGAGAAATATTACAAACATGCTTAAAAAGGAAATAGGATTTAAGTGGACTTTAGAAGCCAAACAATCTTTTGAATTGGTTAAGCAAGCGCTCACCCAAACACTAGTCCTAATAAGTCCTGATTCCACCAAAGGCTTCTATATTTTCTCATTTTCCTCTGAACATACTGTGGCTGTTATTTTATTACAAAAGAACATGATGGGGCAAGAACAAACCATAACATTATTCAGTAATTCCCTTAGAGATGCTCCCATAAAGTACAACATCATGGAAAAGCAGGCCTTTGCATTAATTAAAGCATTGAAGGATTTTAGAGTTTATATCTTACATTCTCATGTCATAGATTTTTTTCCTCACACTGTTGTCAAGGAAATTTTAAATCAGGACCCAAATGGTAAAAGAGGAAAGTGGATTGATATTATTTTAGAATATGACTTAGAAATCAGACCCACTAAATTTGTAATGTTCCCAATTTTAGCTTCAAGCTAAAATGGAACATTATAGTGGCATATTTTTATTTTGTTTAATAAAATGGGTAAGGAGACCCCTTAGCCCCTTTTGATGGAAAATAACACTCCTTGTGTGAAAGGAGAAATAATAAAGCAGCTGAAATAAACACCTAATGGTGTGAACATGATGAGGATCACCTTGAATTGGCCATATTTGACCAAGTCAATAGCGCTACCTTAGACGGGTGGCTTGCTTAAGAAGACAATGCAGTTTTTGGAGGGAAAGAATTCAAAAGTGAATGGAAACCCTAATTTGGGACCTATGGTGAGAGAGAGTTCATTTGCTTTATAAGAAAGAAGATAGCAGCTCATTTTGGTTATGCTTTGATTCAGAAATTTCATAGTGAGGCCAAGGACTCGCACATCCGAGCTGTTTAGCAGGATAGCAGTGCTCTTGAGAACTGGGGGTGTTCCCAGGAGGGGATCCCCCACCTCTCCCTCATGGGAGGAGAGTTTTTGAGTTGCATTTCCTCATTCTGACATTTTGCCAAGCTCACTCCTTCAGTTGCAGTGTTATTTCTGTAGCAGGATGGTGTTGTGTTGCTCGGGTAGAGGCAGAGGAACTCATAGAGTATTTCCTTACTTGCATTTTCAGTAGAGGAGTGATATTTTCATTAGAAGAGCTATAGAGAGGGCTCTTGGGCCATATTTTAGATCTGTGGCATCAGGCCACTCATTCACCAACTCCCACTATGCAGTCACTTGGAGAAACTGCATTATTCCATGAGGGCAGTGTTGTGAGGGGTTCTTGTGCTCATCAAGTGGAGTGTTTTTGAGTAAAGGGGGATCAGCCCCTTTTTCCTTGAGGACATTATTAGAGGAGGGCATCATCATTTCAGATCATCCATGGCCTCATGTTCATTGGTTTCAGTTGCAGTGACATTTTGTTTGTCACTTTGTATTTTATCCGACATTTCTAGCAATCTCCCTGAGATTAGCTAGAAATCCCATATTCAGCCCTTTTTCCCATTTGTGGGAATTTATTTATATTCCTTCAGCTATATTATCATTTTTTATGTATTCAGCAGCTGCATCTCTCATAGAGACTATGTAGTCATTGCTCCCGGCATTTTATGCAGCAACAACATCTCATGTAATACACTGCCTATTCATTGGAGGTTGATTCTAAAAGCTTGTGGGCCTTGTTCCTCATGATATTCCTATATAATCTTGCTGAAATTTTAATATAATGATGGCTATAGTATTTACCCTCTCATGATACATTCATATTTGCATATTTTTAGATTGATGTTTTGCATATTGTTGTAGCTCACTCTTTGAGCTGATTTATGATGTACCTAGGGTGGGGAGATCTGTTTAACTCACCTAGATCTATTTTTTTGAGCTCTCTTTCTGCATTTAGACTCCATATTGTATGTGTAAGAGGATCCCAACACTATACAATGTTTTATTTGCAAGTATTTCCTTATACAACGTTCCCATGGGAGGCATTGCAGAAATTCCTTGAAGGGAATTATTAGCTTTTGACAAGTTCTATTGGCAGAGTCTGCTAGTGGTCCAGGTAGCCTCTGGATCTCATCCTTCCTTGTGAAGGTGACATATCCATTAAATTACCCTAAAATTAAATCTATGAAATAGTTGAGTGTTTATTGTTAATACTCCTGGAGTTGGAAAAATGGAATATCTTGAGATATTCCCGATGAAGGAGAAAGTTCCAGATTTGGAACATTACAGTGGTATCAAAGCATGATCTTGGCTCAGCCTGTGCCCAAGATGTAATTTCATCAGCAAGAGGAGCTTCTCTCCAAGGAGAGGAGATTGATAGAGGAAACAAGGAAAGAGGAATGAAGGAAGAGGAGGTTTCCCTTCTTCTTTTCCAGACCATTGAGGAGATTGTTGAAGATCTTGATGAAAGGGAAATTTGGAGAAATTTTCTGAGAAGGGTTTGTTGATGGGACAAATCCTAGCTACTTCATGAAGGGTATGATCACTCAGCCACACATGCAGATCCACAGCATATTCCTTTGTTCACTTGGATTGCAAGGGAGTAGAGGAAGAAAAGGAGGCCATGGGAGGAGCAGCATTGCAACTCAAGGTATGGCTCATGATTGTTGGTTTGAAGGTTCCATTTTTCATTGTCATGCAAATGCAAAAACATGTGATGCATTTCACTAAGGGTTTATAGAAAAACTTGGTGAAACTCATTGTGGCATAAATACAAACACTTTGCATACATTGGGAAGAACCAACAACACTGTCTCATTTGGAGGATATCCATCACCACATGGAGGTGAAAAGGGAGCCAATTCTTCCACTAGAGGAGCCCTTGTGTCTTTGCAAGGAGTTCCAAACATTTTTGCATGTAAGTACCAAGACACAATTCCAGAGCCATATGTAGAATTTGTTGGGGATTGTGAGATGGAGAAAGAAGAGCAGAAGGATCAACATGAAGGGATGAAGAGCATTCTCCCTTATCTATTTCAGAAATTTTCTGCACAAAGGAAAGAGACTGCACTGCGCAGAGGAGAGAGGGACAAATAATTGCACTCATACATGCATTCTATTTCAGATCTTAATGCCTCATTTTTGGAGGTTTCCCACTTGGGAGGCCACATGATCTAGAGATGATGAGAGGCATCATGCTATTTGGTTCACCAATCATTAGATTCCGTAGGGGTGGAGACATTAGAGGAGTCCATTACAGCGCAGTGAGTTTGGGGATAAGCACAAGGAGGAGGGATACACCCTCTCATTTTCAGTCTCACCCACTCTCATCAGCTATACTACGCAGACAGAGTTGTTGTATGGATGGAGGATAGCATCTTCATGATTCAGGATGGCTGCTCCATGGATTTGGTGAGATATTACTTCCTTTGAGGAAGGACTATTTCATGCATTGGAGTAGATGGAGGCCACTCATGCTTACATTGCCCAGGATCGAGAGATTCTTTGGAGGTGATAGTCTCTCATGGGAGGCTTATTTTCAGAGATCATCATTTCTTTGAGCATGAGCAACTGCATGATGGGCATGGCAGCAACTTGGAGGATGACCTTGGCATAAGGGGATGTCAAGGTAGCAGGCAGCAGCGTGATGGAGCACCATATTGCAGAACACCAGTGCTGTCTATGTGGAGGATTGATTCTGGATGAAGGACTCAGCTTTGGTTGAGTATTCCATAGGATCTTGGTGCATGCATGATTCCTGGATGGCCTTGGTGGATATGGCAGGTACTTAGTGGATGATATGATCATCTATCATCATGGTAGACTCTTCTTGACTAGAGCTTCTAGTCTCAAGGAGAAACTATTGCATGCAGCATGTGAGGACTTCCTAGCTATGCACTTGGATGCATAATTTGCCTTGCTAGAGGAGTTCAATTGGGAGGGCCCTCATCATGATCTACATCAGCATATGGATAGATGCAGAGCCCAGATGTCTTTGGAGAGGTTGGCATAACGATTCCCTTACTCATTGGAGGAAGGGAAGAGCATTCAGATGAGCCATTTCAGCTCAAGGACCGGAGTACATGGTAGAGGAGGTATAGATCTTCATTTTGATTTGCCTTCCTTTACTTCTTATGGACAAATTGATGAGCTAAGGATGATCACATCTCCTTATCCTTCCTATCATGATGTAGATTTGGCCCATTGCAGAAATGGGAGTGGCCATTCTTATGATGGTTTGTGGGGGAAGCCACATGCTTCTTGGTGTGCACCATTGGCACCAATTTGTATTGTGATGATTCCATCTTGTGAGGAGTTTGTGGCAGCAAAAAAGTGGCTAGTTCAGCACTTGTTACTTGGGTTTTGAGGCAGGCCAAGGAGGCACTGTGCAGGTTCCATGAGTGGAACTATGAATCACTCTTCGGTTGTCATTTGACAACTTGTTTCTATTTCATATTTCTCC
The DNA here is from genome assembly GCA_034641835.2 of Pinus albicaulis. Taxonomy (NCBI): domain Eukaryota; kingdom Viridiplantae; phylum Streptophyta; class Pinopsida; order Pinales; family Pinaceae; genus Pinus; species Pinus albicaulis. The sequence continues at coordinate 917,242,996 of CM076570.1, forward strand.
TTGTATATTTCTGATGTTGTACATTTATTGAGGAGAATTATTTGGAGAGTATTGGATGTACAGACCATTGGGAGCATGATTCTCCCCATTGTATATGCTTTATCTTGCAGGAGATACCATGGGAAAACCATGATTGCCACATTGCTACTTGTCTCTTCTTGTGGGAGGAACCACTTGGAGAATTTGAGGAGGCATATCATGGTTGTTTTTTATTGATGGGGTAGCTTGGGCCATTATTGGAGGCCATACTTTTCCATCCCAAAGACAAAGGCAGCCCCATATGAGTAGCATATGGAGAGAGAGCCAACACGGGAAACCAAAACAACTCTCCATTCAGCCCCAACTCATTGCAGACATCAGGGGTGAGATTTTCATTTGGACGATAGCATGGATGAGAGGATCATCATTGGGAGAAAAATTTTCCCATGCATATCATCACTCGTACCTTAAGGAGGCCACATTCTAGCAATAAGGATTACACTACACCTTATATCTTTCCATGAGGAGCATTGTTATCAGCTTGCATACTTGGGAGAGAGCATTGGAGGATAGATTCATTGCAGCATATTTGAGCAGTGGTGGGACCATGGATGCGGAGGCTACAAGAGAAGAAGGGGGCGGAATTTTTGTTCTCTCTATGTAGTTGCTTGAGGACAAGCAACATGTGGGAGGGGAGGACTATAATGTTCCCAATTTTAGCTTCAATCTAAAATGGAACATTATAGTGGCATATTTTTATTTTGTTTAATAAAATGGGTAAGGAAACCCCTTAACCCCTTTTGATGGAAAATAACACTCCTTGTGTGAAAGGAGAAATAATAAATCAGCTGAAATAAACACCTAATGGTGTGAACATGATGAGGATCACCTTGAATTGGCCATATTTTACCAAGTCAATAGCGCTGCCTTAGAGGGGTGGCTTGCTTAAGAAGACAACGCAGTTTTTGGAGGGAAAGCATTCAAAAGTGAATGGAAACCCTAATTGTGGGGCCTATGGTGAGAGAGAGTTAATTTCATTTATAAGAAAGAAGATAGAAGCTCATTTTGGTTATGCTTTGATTCAGAAATTTCGTAGTGAGGCCAAGGACTTGCACATTCGGGATGTTTAGTAGGATTGCAATGCTCTTGAGCACTGGGGGTGTTCCCGGGAGGGGATCCCCCACCTCTTCCTCATGGGAGGAGAGGTTTTGAGCTGCATTTCCTCATTTTTGAATTTTTCCAAGCTCACTCCTTCAGTTGCAGCGTTATTTCTGTAGAAGGATGGTGTTGTGTTGCTGGGGTAGCAGCAGAGGAACTCATAGAGTCCTTCCTTACTTTCCTTTTCAATGGAGGAGTGATATTTTCATTGGAGGAGCTGTAGAGAGGGCTCTTGGTCCATATTTTAGATCTGTGGCATCAGGCCACTCATTCACCAAATCCCACTATGCAGTCACTTGGAGAAACTACGTTATTCCATGAGGGCAGTGTTGTGAGGGGTTCTTGTGCTCATCAGGTAGAGTGTTTTTTAGTAAAGGGGGATCAGCACCTTTTTCCTTGAGGACATTATCAGAGGAAGGCATAATAATTTAAGATTAGCCATAGCTACATTTTCATTGGTTTCAGCTGCAGTGACATTTTGTTTGTCACTTTGTATTTTATCTGGCATTTCTAGCAATCTCCCTGAGATCGGCTAGAAATCCCATATTCAGGCCCTATTCCCATTTGTGAGAATTTATTTGTATTCCTTTAGCTACATTATCATTTTTTATGTATTCAACAGTTGCATCTCTCATAGATACTACGCAGTCATTGCTCCCGACATTTTGTGCAGCAGCAGCATCTCATGTAATACACTGCCTATTCATTGGAGGTTGGTTCTAAAAGCTTGAGGGCCTTGTTCCTCATGATATTCCTGTATAATATTTCTGAAATTTTATTATAATTATGGCTGTAGTATTTTCCCTCTCATGATACATTCAGATTTGCAGAGTTTCAGATTGATGTTTTGCATATTGATGTAGCTCACTCTTTGAGCTGATTTATGATGTACCTAGGGTGGGGAGATTTGTTTAACTCACCTAGATCTATTTGTTTCAGCTCTCTTTCTGCATTTGGACTCCATATTATATGTATAAGAGGATACCAGCACTATACATCATTTTATTTTTAAGTATTTCCTTATATGTCATTCCCATGGGAGGCATTGCAGAAATTCCTTGAAGGGAATTATTAGCTTTTGACAAGTTCTATTGGTAGAGTCTGCTAGTGGTCCAGGTAGCCTCTGGATCTCATCCTTCCTTGTGAAGGTGACATATCCAGTAAATTCCCCTAACATTTAATCTCTGAAATAGTTTAGTGTTGATTGTTAATACTCCTGGAGTTGGAAAAATGGAATATCTTGAGATATTCCCGATGAAGCAGAAAGTTCCAGATTTGGAACATTACAAAATTGGTTGAAGGACAAGGGCTTGCAAAAATTATGGCTGAAACAAATCTCCAAGCATTGGATATGAATTTTTTTGATACTTTAGAAGAACGAGAAGAATGCACAGCCCCTCATGTTGAAGAAAAATTTTTGAATTCATCTTGGTATGCTGATATTCTTTATGTACTGTTTTATCTTAATACTCCTCCTACCTTATCAAAGACAAAAGCAAGATTCCTGAAACAAAAATATTTGAATTTATGAATTTTAGATGGAATTTTATATTGGAAAAATCCCATTGGTATATTACTTAAGTGTTTGCTTGAGGATGATGCAGGAAAGATCATGCATGAACTGCGTGAAGGAGAATGTGGGGGGCATCTTTACTGGAAAATCACAGCTAAAAAAATTCGTAGAGCTGGATACTATTGGCCCACCCTTTTCCCCGACACCCACAAATTGGTCATGACTTGCCATAAATGCCAGATTTTTGATGGCAAGAGAAAAATCTTACCTTTACCTTTGCATCCTATAATTGTTGAAGCTCCTTTGCAACAATGGGGTTTAGACTTCATTAGAGAGATCCGCCTTAATTCATCTGCCCAACATAAATGGATCCTCACTACCTCTAATTACTTCACCAATTGGATAGAAGCCATCCCATCTACGAACGCCACTGATTTAGTCATTATCAAATTTCTTGAGACCAATATCTTGTCTAGATTCGGTTGCCCCATAAAGGTCATCATAGACAATGCTGCTGCCTTTGCATCCAAAAGAATGGTTGACTTTTGTTATAAATATCACATCACCTTGGGACATTCCACAGCTTATTACCCTCAAGGTAATGGGCTAACTGAGTCTTCTAATAAAATCTTGGTCAATATCATTAAGAAGCTCCTGGAATAGAATCAAAAAGCATGGAATGGAAAACTAGTACATGCACTATGGGCTGATAGACTAACCACCAAGAAATCAATCGGTATGTCTCCCTATCAACTAGTGTATGGCCTGGATGCCATTTTCCAAACATCTTTGGGAGTCCCGGTGATGAAATTGCTACAAGAAGTGCAATCAAAAGAGAATGACATGATAAGGAGGCTAAACCAAACTATCCATTTACAGCAAACAAGAGAGGAGGTTTACAAAAGGACTCAGGTAGTATAAGAAAAATTGAAGAAAATATTTGACAGAAGGACCAAGGACAATGATTTCCATATTGGAGATAAAGTGCTGAAATGGGACTCAAGGAGAGAAGACAAAGGTAAACATGGTAAGTTTGAAAACTTGTGGAAAGGTCCATTCATTATCAGTTCAACTAGAGGAAACAATGCTTTCTTTTTACAAGAGCTAGATGGAGTTGAAGGATTTGGATGTCCTGTCAATGGCAGGACACTAAAACACTACTTTTGTTAATATTTCTAGCTTTAAGCCTTCACTCATTGTACATACCATTATTTGATAAAAGGCCACAAAGAGAAAAAAAAAAAAACATAGAAAAAATAGAAAAAGAGGGCAGATTCAAAAAGAACGTACAACCCCATACCCAAAAATAGTACTGTTGAAAGTGAGCAACTTTAAATGCCATTGTTGGTTCAAAGAAAAGGTCTTGTTTCAGTCATTTAGCCTAATCATGGGTGAACATGTTTTAAATTTATTGTTGATAAGTTAGTGAAAGAATGTTGGTCAAATTATTTGAGCTTGGCTTGTCAAAAGAAAATATATTAGGAATGAAAGATACTGGCTCCACATGCTTAAATCTGAACCAAAGAGAAGGATAGGGATGATTATCAAGTGATGAAACATAGCCCTCACACCTTCTAGTTTTGTTTGCTTATGAAAATAATGTTTGTGTGCAACTTGTCTCAATGCCACAACTCATGATGAATCATATTGCCTAATCCTGGTTTAATTCATGCTTTAAATTTCTTTCCAGTGGCTTAGAGAATGAATTATGTCATACTGTTTAATCTTGATAGTCAAATAGTCCAGGTAGAGAATAAGAAAAGTTCACTAGCATAATCTGAACTCTCGGAAGAAATAAGTGTAGAAGTAGATAGCTTTTTTTTCTTTCAAAAGAAAAGATGTCAATGTGTTTGTCAGTTCAAGTGCACCCAAGGAGGAGAAAATGTTAGGAAAGTAGGTTGGGTAGGTAGAGATGAAGTTGAACTAATCATGCTTTCAGATTATCAAAATCACTACTTCAGGGAAGCAATAAAAAAAGAAAAGAAGAAAATCTGCCCAATGGATGAGGCACTGGTCTTCATAAACCAAGCGATTTAAAGTTTTGGACACCTCCCAAGAAGAGTTTCCCTCCCCAAGTGGAGCCACTATTAGTCATCAATAATTTTTACCTGTTTAGATGACTAAATTTTTGTCTTAGATTTCTAGAAACAAAATTCATGGATCTTGTGAGTTCTAGAAATCTCACTGCCTTCATTATCCTTAGGATAAATTTTTCACTCTTCTACTACTATACCATGCCTTGGCCAGCCCACCACTTCATTTTTCCTTTGCCTACTTTTCACCATGCTGACCTAATGCCTCAAAGCCTTCAAAAACCCAAATTTTCCTCTGAAAACTCCTTAGGCAGATCAATTTTAGTAGTTTGTGAATCTTCAAAATGATATAGCTTGTCAAAAAGAACTCAGTTCCCTCCTCTTCCCTAAAAAAGCCCCAAGTCAAAACTTCAGTCCATAGAAGAGTCAAAAACCCCCTCCACTAGGTCACTAGATTTTATAGGTGCTAGGGTTGGCCTTTGTGTTCAAGAAGCATTTTTTTTAGGTAATGAGAAAGCTAGAATCATGTCAAAGGAACAAACATGTAATTGATTTAAAACAAAGAAGAAAAGCCTCCAACAAGGGTTTCCTTATCAAAAGTATATTTTGCAAAAGATAGTTAGCCATGAGTGACACTTCTGCATGGCTATCAAAGATGGCTACCTACAGGAAGATTGATAAGATAAAACAAACCTAATGTATCTCATGATGATGGCACATATAAAGAATAAAGGATCTGTTGATACCAACTGCTAGGGTTTTCACATGAAGGGGTTTTCACTGCTTCAAAGTGAAAACATGACAGAATGTTAGTTGAAAGAAGGTCAAAATTCTTCTCTTCAGTCTCATCCACCAAGCAATCAAAGGCATAAAAGATGTAGGACTGAATATTCCAAGGTGAAAGTGCCAAAATAATCACAAGTTTACTGTTTAAAAGTGTTGAAATTCATGAAAAGGATAAAGTGAAGAAAACCTTCAAAAAAGAGCACTAATGTCACTGTATGCCTTTTTCCTCAAAAAATTGTCAAAATGACCTTTTGCTTTTCAAGAACTGGTTCATGCTTCCAAAATGTGGGTAAGAGGCAAAGTTTAAGCTTGTTAAAAAGTTTCTCAATCCAAAGGAAACACCAAGATGCTCCAGCAAAGGCAAAAAACCATTTTTCTTAGAGTTCTACCACCTACAAGACAAAAACACCAAAAAGTCAGTGAAAAATCAAGAAAGGAAATGGACATTAGTAAAGTGGGTTTTCAATTTAAATTTTCAAAGGGTATGAAAAGCCTAAAGCCATCATCACTCAACACCATCTCTTCATTTGCAAAAAAGAGTGGAATTTTTCGGGTTTTCAGGGTTTCTGGCAGAGCTTTCAGGCTAAAATTTGTTGCACTTCACTCCTGAGAGGCTGCGCTACGTGCCTGTGCACGCTGCATGTGATTTTCTCCAAAGAGCACTGCGCGCTTGTGTAATGGTGATGCGCGCCTGTATAAACAACATCATGCAGAGCTCGCCCGACTCATTCAGGCCTTCACGATAGCCTGCCCAACACCACTATTGCTACGCTCCTGTGTGTTCAGCAGTTGCCCAGAAGGACCTGACACTGCAGGACAACCTACCTAGACATACTATTTCTGTGCTCTTGTGCATTCAACAGTTTCCCAGGAGGACCTTACTAGCCCATGCAGAAACCCCCGACAGCATGCAAGGTGTGCTGCGCTCCTGCGCTTTAAGAGGCTGCCAGCCACCCGACACCTCGTGTAGAGGCCACCTGCACTACGTGCCTAGGTGTGCACAAGCTACCCAACCCTACGTGTAGAGGCCACCCAACTTTGCGTGCAAGGTCTGTCGCACTGTGCTCCTGCTGTCCGTTCAGGACTACCCAACAGGTTGTGTAGAAGGTGCCCGACTGCCCCATGATGCATTTCTGAGCCTATTACTTCAATTGTGAAATGTGTTTTGAAGGCATTTTGTTTTTCCCTCTCTTTCCATACTATCTAAAGATGATATATAGATAAATGTGAAGGGTGAGCTTAAAGAGATTTTGAAAAAACATTTGAGGAAGAAAAGTTAGGTCCCCATCTTTGCAAGAATTTTTGATTATAAGGCTCCCATCCATTTTCACACCCGACCTCCACACTGCTAAGCCTTGACACCATTGCAACCTCACCATCTCACTCACCGTCTTCACATCATTCCACAAGAAATGTCAAGTTTTTTGAATCCTAAGGCAAGGGTGAGGGACAAAATGCCTAGAGAAGGCAGTGTTGACAATAGTGAGGAAAGTCAAAGGCCTAGAGAACATAAGAGGAAGGGTGGGAAATAAAATAGGTTTGAGCCTATAAACACTAAAGAATTGATAGCCTCTCCTACTATAGTTTCAAATTTCCAAGAAGTAGGATTCTATGAGTTTTGTGAGAAAGTGCATAGAGTCCAAAGTTACCCTCAATTGACCAAACTTTTTCTTCTTAACCTCCATGACCATCATGTACATCTAGCTAGAGTGAATTTTGATCTGACCACCAATGCAATCTCTATGGCCACTGGAATACCTTGCATGGGGGATAAATGGTTCAAACATGTGTATCTAGACCTAAGCCATTATCATCCCTTCTTAAAACCAAGTTGCCAAGATGATTGCAAGACCATTTTCCCCTTTTTTCATTTATTGGACATATATGCTCCTCTGATGAAGATCATTATGAAATACTTCACCTATGAGGGTATATTTTCTAAGATCTATTCCAACCACATAAGACTACTCATGCATTTTTACTAAGGCCAAACTGCTCCATTTTCCCTACTACCTTTGTAAAAGTATTGATAAAATGTCATCCATTATGCAAAAAAGGCCTCCCTCCCAACAAATGTCAAGTATTTTCCACCATTCCCTCATCAAAATGATTGTGTTACACCAATTGGAGCAACAAGGCATCCCATGGGAAGTTTTCATCGCCCATGGTATTTTCACAAGTCTACAGCCCCTTCCTCTACTAATTTTACCATCATCATCTTAAATTCCTCCTCCCACACCTCCATCACCCTCCATTGACCATGATTCATCTCTTCACATCAATCCTCTCCCTAAACAAACCTCCCTCTTTCACCTTCCCCTAAAGCCTCATATCATGAAGAAAGCAATGACAAGGAGGAATATGATAGTCAAAAATAAAATGATAGTCAAGGAGAAGAAAAAAGTGATGAAGAGGAGGAAAATGAGAGTGAAGAAAGTGAAAATGATGGAGAAGATACCAAGGACAGTGAAGAGGAGGCAGATGAAAGAAATAAAGAAGATAGTGACAAAATAAGTGGGCTAAATGATGAAGAATGTAACAAAGAAAATAGTTATGAAAAAGAGGAAGAAAATAGTGACCAAGATGAACATGGAAATCATGAAGAAAGTGATGACCAAGATGAACATGGCAGTCATGAAGAAATTGATGACCAAGATGAACATGGTAGTCATGAAGAAAGTGATGACAAAGAGGTTGATGAAGAAAAAAGTAGTGACAAAAGAAGTGAAACAAAAATTGAACAAGAAGGCAAAGGCAGTGAGCTAAATGAGGATGAGGAAGTCAATGATAGCCCAAGTACAGAGGCAGATTTTGATGAGCAGAATGATGAAGGTAAAGAAGAAAACAGTGAGCCAAATATCAGTGACAAAGATAAAAATAAAAGTCAAGAAGAGACAGAGTTTAAAGGTAATTGCAGCAGACAAGACAAAGAAGATAGTGAGAAGAAAAGTTAAGAAAACTCACATAATGAGGAAGAAAGTGAAAATCAAAGTAAAGGAGAGACTAATGAAAGTGCCTCTAAAAATGACCCCACAGAAAATACAAGCAGTAATAAAGAGGCAGAGTTTGAAAGTGAATACAGTGGGAAAATAAGTGTGGGTATAGACACACATAATGAAGCAGAAAATGACAGCCATGGTGAAGAAGGAGATCATGACACTGGTCATGAACAAAGCAGTAATAAAGAGGCAGAGTTTGAAAGTGATTACAATGGGCCAAATAATGAAGAGGAGGATAGTCATGAAGATACAGATGTACAAAGAATTGATGAAGACACCTCTAATATGCGGCAAATACAAAGGATGACAATCATCAAGATCTTGACAGTGATACTAGCATGAGAGAAAATGAAAATTCCTCTCAAGAAGGCAGTCAAGGGCAAAGTGAGGAAGACACACATACAAAAATCATCAATGAGAAGACAAACAGCCCTAAGGTCACTAATTATCAAGGTATTCAAGTGAAACATGTTAAAACTTGTACTCTCACTTACCAAAGAGGATGAAGGCAAGTGTTTGCTGCCTCTAAAAGGCAAGGTACCTTTTCATCTACCTCATCTCAACCATTGGACAAAGGTAAGCAAAAAGTGAAAGAAGAAGAGGAAGATCATGAAAAATAAGGAGAGTTTGAACTCATTCACATAGACAGTGATGATGAGAATGAAACACGAATTTCAAACTCCCTCCTCCAAGATAGGAATGCACAAATCAAGGACTTGGAGGCTGAATTAGAAAGAGAAAAAGGTGTCATTCACTTTTATTAGATGCAAAACAAGAAAATGAGTACCCAACAAGCCATCCATGAAATAAGAACACTCAGGTACCAGAAAGAGGATCAAAGGGCATAGGTGAAGTTGACAGAATTCATGGGCACTTATGATGAGGGTAGTGATGAGGAGGATCAAAGTAGAAGGAGACCTAGAACTATGGGTCTAAGGAAAGCATTGGCAAAGCAGAGAGAAGAAGAATCAGCCCAAGCGGAACAACTTTCTCTACAAAAACTCCTTGCACTTGAAATTGAACATGATAGGGAATCATGGCTTGAGAGGGCTAACATACACCTTGAAACCAAGCTGGAGAAGGCCAATAGATACTTTGATCTACAAAGAAGAATGGCCAAGCATTATGCTCAAAGAGAACAATTTGCAAGGCAAGAACTCAAAAGGGCCAAAATTGAGATCCAAGTACTAAAGGAGGAAAAGGACCAAGCTAGCCTTGGTATTTTGGCTCAGTCTTCTCTACAGGTCTCCCAAGACCCATGAGTCACTTATCTACCAAATTTGGGAGAAATTGAACAAGTTTTTGTTTTTTGCAAATTTTGAGGCTAGGAGCGCAGCACACCTAGTGCTATGCTCTTTTTCAAGGCATCTTCAAGAGAAAAGCCTTGTATTTTTGGATTCCTCATCATGAGAGGATAATTCGCACCAATTTTCAGATCAATTGGAGATGTTTTGGTTCTCCAAAAGGGTCACAAACACCCAATTTTTCACCATTCTTCCTGCTTTTTAGGACATGTGCTGCGCTCCTACCAGTCTTGGAATTTTCACTTTTTGGACAGGCTGCGGAGGTCAAATTAAAAAAACAAGGATAGATATCAAAATTATACTTCAACGTCTTTCCAACAAGCCATCATGGAGCCTTATCCGACATTGGGAAGGCCTTCAAAACATAGCTGTTAGAAGACCTTATTTTTATGTTCCTGTGCTATGCTCCTGGCATGAAAATTCAAATTTGACACACAGTGCTACGCTCCTGTGGTTGAGAAGTCAGAATGTGCATTTGGCAAGTTTTTTTAGGCTTGTGAGAGCCTAAATGTCAATTTAATTGCTAAAAATGGCCGGAAAGATATTTATTTTAGATATTTTTGTGCCTTGGGCCTTGCAAGGCCTCAAGGAAAATATAGATACTTATGATAAGACAATAGACTTCTAGATGCTCTATTAGGCTTTCCTCCTCCTTGCTTGTTATATAAGGCATGAGGATTCATTGTAATAGTGGGATTTTGATGTGTTTAAGAGAAATACATGGTTTTTAGAAGTTGAAGAACAATCTAGTGTTGTGGAGCTTATGGATGATTTGCCTTGGTTGATAATGATGAAGGCTTGCTTGTAGGATTCCTGAGTTTAGTTAATGGTGAAGTATCTATTATTTGTTCATGTTTTCTTGTTTGTCATATGTCCATCTTTCTATATTGCAATAGCTCAAAAGAGTATAGGATGAGAAATGTTGTTTGAGGCACCTCAGTCCTCCTGTTTGCTATTGTCTTCATGTTTTCCTCTACTGGGTTAGTTTAAGGAATTATTAGTTGCTCCTTAGGCCCACCTAAGCTTGTCTATTTCATTATTGGATTAATATTATAGTTTACAAACATGATTCATGGTAAGCCTTGCTTGTTTTATGCTATTTAAAATATTTCTTGAAATCTCTCGTTGATGTATTGATTGATTAGGTTAAGCCAAAGAGGTCTTCTTTCGATCTTGCCCTTTGTATATGCTTATCAGTTTTCCTCAAAGTTCTTTATAGTTTAATGAATGATGTTAAGGCATTTCCTCTTCATTTATTGATGTTATTTGTCTCTTATATGTTTTCAAATATTGAAAGTAGAATCATTGAAGTTAGATAAGTTGTCTTACTTCATTTGTTCCACTGGATTGTATATCTTGAATGTGTATTTGTTTAAAAGTATTGTCATTGAGTAAATGGTGCACCCTATATCATGACTAGTATCTTTTTCTTATCAGTATTTAAGATCTCTCTGTTCATAGGTATTTGAAAAAGGATTCTTAATTGTCCTTTTCCCTACCTTGGTTCCCAAACTTAATGTCCATTTCACCTCACACATAAACTTTAAATATCCATTACCTACACTAGATTTTCCCCTGTGATGTACCCAGATTCATTATTGAGAAATCAATGAATTCATAGACTCCATAGCCCCATTTATTTGATAACATCTCACTCCACCTACCCTACTTGATCATCTTACCCCAACCAAAACAAACAACAAACCTATACTTAACAACTAGCCTAAAATCAAGTACTTAAAGCGAACAAGTTCACATCCTTCGCATAATAGAGAGAGTCCTCTCTGAGTCTAGGAAGGCTAGGTCCTAGGACTCCAAAGACTGGTCTGATGTTACCCTGTGCATTTGGTCTAGCAATTTGCTAAATCACAGGACACTAACACATAGGAAGTTTTTTCAGGTAAGAGACTAGATGTTAGATCCCTATATTACTAGTGTAGTCTCTTATTGTTGTTAGTGTAGCCCCCTTATTGTTATTGTTGTACCTCTGTAGCTCCCATATTATTATTATTGTGCCCCATAAAAATACACTATTATTATTTTTGTACTCCTGTAGCCCCCATATTGTTATTATTGGTCCCCATAAAAATCCACTACAATTTGTGCCCTTAAATTATTATTGTTAGGTTGGATAGGATTATATTGTGACCCCATGGACTCCTATATATAGAAAGGAGTTTTTTTCATTTGTATCATCATATAATTGTTCATTTATGTAATGTAAAGGAGTTTCCCCTTCTAGGTGGCTGATTTCTAAGGCGTCGAACTCTCTTTCCTTATATTTTGGGAGTTTCTTTCATAACATTTGGTATCAGAGCTTTGGATTCTAGGGTTTCAATGCTTCAAACAGGACATCGTTTCATTTTCACTATAACTTGTTTTCTATGAAGGTTCAGATGCTAAAAAAATACATATTTGAGAAAAATCCTCAGGAAGTTCGTGTAAAAATTTTAGATCTTGGTTCACAATATTTTCAAAGATATGATTTGTGGAAGTTAGGGTTTTTGCAGAAACCCAAATTTCATCTCAAAGAGGTGACCTTGGGAAAATCGTCATAAATCTCCCTTTAAGCATCAGATTGGAATTTTGTAAAAAGTGGCCAAAATTACAAGGAATTTTGTTTTTTGTGTATGAATTTCAGAGCTGAAGGAGGAAATAGTGACATAGTGACACACCGTACAAGTGCGCTATACCTAACTAGTCCATAATTAGGTCATTGTGGGAGATTGGGCATAACTTTGTCTTGAAGAATACAAATCAGGTCAGACCTATGGCATTGAAAAGAAGACTCAAATATCTATTACAACACTGAAGCTTAAATCTTGGTGATCCAAAATTACAGAGATACATCAGTTTCAATATTGAGCTCCTCAAAAGCAAGAAAAAGGTGTGTATTTTATTCAAATTGCATAAGTCTTGTTTGAAAAATCAGTTTGAAGTGATTCCAAGGGCATATTGAAACATATATATCAATATTGGGTTCTAAAATTCCCCCTAAAAATAATTCAATACCAACTAAGCCTTCAGAAGACTCTACTATGACTCATAAAGAGAAAGAAGTGCAACATGACATATCAAAATTACAAGAGCAGGTGCACCAAATTTCGGTCTCGAAAAGAGTAAAAAAAAATGAAATGGAAGTTTTGAATAACGACATGGAAGCTAAGATGGATGGTTTGAATAATGGCATGGAAGCTAAGATGGATGGCATGGAAGCTAGCATGGAAGCTCATATGGATGAAATGGAAGCTAAGCTCGATGAAAAAATGAAAGACAAAATGGAAGACATGAAGAATGATCTAAAAGTAGACATGGAAGGTTTGACAAAGTTGATACAAAAAATGATTCCTAATGGTGAAAATATAGTAGATGAAATTCATGATGAGAACAAAATAAATGTTAATCGTGATTTCATAAACTCTAATGTTGGATTGAAGACCCACCATATTCCAAAGATCAATATGAGGAAGTTTAATGGCAAGGATCCCATAACATGGATACTACATATGGAGCAATATTTTGATCTCAATAATGTGAAAAACACACAAAAGGAACACATTGCAACTTTATATTTAGAACAATATACATTTTTATGGTATCGATGGCTTTGCTCCTGTAAAAAAATTGTCACTTGGTTAATTTTTACGGAGGAAATGGTAGCACATTATGAGGATACAAAGAGAAAACCCTTCTTTAGCCAATTGATAAATCTCAAACAAAAGGGTTTAGTGGTGGAGCACATTGAGGACTTCTGAAAGTTGAATATAAGGGTAGCTAATATTCCAGGGGAACACATGATTGATGTCTTCATAGGGACTTTAAAGGATAACATCCAACATGAGGTTCGAATTTGGGAACCTAATTCATTGGAGAAGGCATTTAGGCTGGAAATAAAAATTGAATGTAAAATTATGGCAACAAAGAAGCCTACCTCTCACTGTTGAGATTGCAACAAGATGATGAGCTTAGTGGAAAGAAGTCGCCTTCACTAAGTGGGCCCGCAGGCTATTTTTGGTGCAAGTCTATTTTTAGACTATGTCTATTTTTAGACATGTCGATCATATTCTATGAGTTGCAGGATGCTATTTGTGGATGGTTGTTCAAGTCGGAAAAAATAGATGGACTCCTATTTTTAGACATATTGGGCGGAATCTATTTTTAGATTGCCAGTCTAAAAAATAGATATGTCGAATATTATTAGCTCTTAATAATATTTGGACTATCAACATTATCTTATTCTCTTGGAGCACTTCAGTTAAGTACACAAATGTGGCACATGAGCTGACAGAAGGAATTACGCTATTCTTGAGGGTTAAGTGGAGCTATTGCATCGATACTTCAGTTAGAACTCATGTGACAGAGTTTGGTGGAGTTGTGTTCAGTTTAACTGAGTTAAACATAGTTGAGATAGTTGTATCTAGTATAACTGATTGATACACTAGTGAGAGTGGTGTGAATTAATTATTAGTTAATTCAATAATTATTAACTCATTAATCAACTAAATAACACATCAGTTAACTACAGTGCATGGACAGTTTCAGTGGAGACCAGTGGAGAGATAGGTGAAAGAGCAGGTTAACTATCAGTTGTGACTATAATGTTGCATGATCTGCAACAACCAGTGATTGGAGATGCCAATGAGAATTGCGTGAGCAAGGCTAGACCAATTGGAGTTCATTCAAAGCCATTATTCAACAGCGATTGTGCAATAGAGGCAGGCTATCAAGTGGCAGAGATTGGAGCATGTGATTTGGTAGATCGGGCTTGATTAGTGTGTAGCAATTGGAGATTGTACTGAGAGCTTTGTGAGGAGCTTTGTATAATGATTTTTACATGATCTCTATGAAATATAATATACAGATAGTTGGGGGTTTTTAGCTTTAAGCTTTCCCATTACATACTATGTTCATATGTGTGATTGTTTATGGTTTTAATGTGCGCATGCGATTATTTTTATTTCCGCAATTAATGATCAATGGTAGAAGAGATTCTGTATTGTGCATGAAGTTAAAATAGTGTGTGATCAAGAGAATCTCGATGTATAACATATCAGTTATCAAATTTCTACATGGTATCAGAGCTATATTGATCATTGGAGCAATTGCAAAGCATTGAAGCGGTTGAGTTTTGAGCTGGTGGAATTCGAATTTGCAGCAGAGTTTTATTGGTGTCGAAGTTGAGATGTCTTTCAACAGATTGTGATTCGAGTATTCCCTTGAGGGCAGCTCAAATTATATTGCATGGAGAGACAGGATGGAGGCGGTGCTGGATGACAATCGGTTGAAGGAGTTCATAGATGCAGAAATTCCAAAACCTGCTTCTAGCGATGCTGCCGCACTTGACGCATGGTAAAAGAAGACTGCAAAGTGTCGAAGAATTCTGTTGGAAGGTGTAAAGGATCACATAGTATCCAACCTTCATGGTAAGGCTTCTCCATTCTTGATGTGGAAAGCATTTACATACTTATTCCAAAGCAAGAGCGACCAAAGGAAGCTGGCGCTCAGGGATAGACTTAGAAACATAAAAATGGAGAAAGGCGACAGTATGCCCAAGTACCTCACGAAGTTCATCCAATGCAGGGATGAGCTGGGAAGTGTGGGGGTGACTGTAGATGACAAGGAATTGGTGAGCTTGGCTCTCCTTGGGCTTCCAAAGAGTTGGCATTCCTATTAGGACTCTGTCAATGGTTGGGAGAAATTTCCAGGATGGGAGCGACTTTGTTTGGATCTTGTGCAAGAGGAGATAAGGCAAAGTACCAGGGACAGATCTTCATCAAAGAATACTGATGAAGAAAATTTTGCTTTGGCTGCCAAAGCAAGGAAGGGGAAGAGAAAGAAAAAATTCTTCTCAATCCAGTGCAAAAGGCAAGAAGCAAGACATGTCGAAGGTGAAGTGCTTTCACTGTCACCAACACGGACATTATACCACAAATTTTCCACGGAAGAAGAAAAATAAGCAAGCTACTGGATCTGTACCTAGAGAGGCCTTAGCCTCATAGTTTGAGTTGTATTTTTCACTGATCGCATGCTTGGTCTCAAGTGTGATGGGATCAGTGTGGTTTCTTGACAGTGGTGCATCATTCCACATGACCGAAGACAAAGATTTGTTTACTGATCTGGATGAGAAAGATCTTGAAGTGCACATCGAGATGGGCAATGATGGTAAATATAGTGCAACTAGTATCGGTACCATTTCCTTTGAGAGGGAGTCTGGTAAACCCTTTGTATTGAAGGAAGTGATGCATGTTCCAGGATTGAAGAAGAATATTATCTCAATGGTGATGTTGGAAGATAAGGGATATGATGTTGTCTTTAGCGAGGGAAAGGATTTCCTGCGTAGTAAGGAAACTGGTGAAACCCGGAGGATAGGGATTCGAGTTAAGAACCTTTATCAATTGCAGGTAGATGATAGCGCAACAATGGCATGCAAGGAAAAATGAGTGGTGAGCCGGGATGAGGGTGAGCTGTGGCATAGGAGATTGGGCCACCTTCACCATGGAGCTTTGAAGATATTGCAACAGATTTCTACTGGGCTTCCTAAGGGTAATCTTGCGCAGTCAGATCAGTGCAAGGGATGTACCTTGGGAAAATTTGTGAAAACCACCTTTCACGAGAAGGATAGTCACCCCATGACGATCCTTGAGAGAATTCACACAGACGTGTGTGAAACTTTCTTAGTAGCTTCGACATCAACGAACATGTATTATGTGATCTTTGTTGATGAATTTTCTCGGAAGTGCTGGATCTTCTTCATGCAGAAGAAGAGCGATACATTCCCAAAGTTCTGTGAGTTCAAGGCACTGATGGAGAAAGAATCGGGGAATCAGGTGAAGGCCTGTAGGAGCGAAAATGGTGGTGAATTCATCTCTAGCAAATTCAAGGACTTTTGCAGCGTAGAAGGAATTCGAAGAGAGCTCATAGCACCTCATAACCCACAGTAGAATGGGGTTACTGAGCAGGAGAACAGAATGATCGTGGGTGATGCACGGGCGATGTTGCATGATCAGGGCCTTTCCGTACACTTGTGGGTTGAGGCATGCAATACTGCAGTATATGTGCAGAACCGTTGTCCTCACAGGATACTTGGCATGAGTACACCCGAGGAGGCATTTTCTGGTAAGAGGCCTGATATTTCCCATTTGAGGATTTTTGGCTCACCTGTTTACATTCATGTGACTAAGGATGCCAGGAAGAATCTGGAGCCGACTGTAGAGGTTGGGATATTTGCGGGGTACACTGATACACCCCACAACTATTGTGTGTATTTTCCAGATAGTTGGAAGACTTTTGTGCGACAGGATATCAAATTTCATGAGGAGAAAGCCATGCAGTGCTCACTTGAGAGGGAGCCACACTTGCATGCAAAGGAGGAGCTATTAGTTCCTAAGGATGAGCCTCAAGATGTGGATCAGCCACAAGAGGAGATTCATGGAGTGGAAGAAACCACTCATGTAGCGCTAACCACCAGAGGGCGGAAGCGCACTACAGAAGCTAAGCGACTGGCTCAAGATGCATAGAAGATTGTAGGAGCACCTACATCACAGCATAGATAGAGACAGTCACCTGAATGGTATACTGGATACATGGCTCTGATGAGCAAGTGTATCGTGACAGAGCCATCCTCTTTCGAGGAAGCTGTGGAGGACCCCACATGGGTAGATGCCATGGTGGAATAGTATGATTCGATTTTTCAGAAACAATGCATGGGAGATTGTCCCAAGGCCAGAAGGGAAATCAGTGGTGGGTTCGAGATGGATCTACAAAGTGAAGCAAGCAGCTGAAGGGAGTGTGGAGAAGTACAAGGCGAGATTTGTTGCTCGAGGCTTCTCATAGATTGAGGGGATCGACTATGAGGAAACCTTTTCACCTGTCACAAGGTATTCTTCCATACGGATGATTCTTGCTCTCTTAGTGCAGATGGGGTGGCACATTCATCAGATGGATGTGAAGACTGCGTTCCTCAATGGAGTCATTGAGGAGGAGGTGTGCATAGAGCAGCCCGAAGGTTTGAAGATCTTCAGTAGCGAGTCGCATTTGTGCAGGCTCAGGAGAGCGCTGTATGGGTTGAAACAAGCACCTCATGCTTGGTACACATGGATAGACAGTTATTTCACCAGACTTGGATTCCCCAAGAGTGAGGCAGATCTGAACCTATACCAGATTGTGGTGGAGGGTAAGTTGCTGATCATTGTACTTGATGTAGATGATTTGATTTTGACGGGTGATGAACTGTTGATACACTCATGCAAGGCTGATCTTCCAAAGGAGTTTGAGATGAAGGACTTGGGCCTCCTTCATTATTTCTTGGGATTGTAAATTTGGCAGCGTAGTGATGGATTGTTTGTGTCTCAAGGAAATTATGCCCGGGAGATACTGGAGAAGTTCAACATGCAAGGCCGCAAGCCTATCGACACTCCTCTTCCTGGTGGTTGGAGGAAAGAGGATGCTACATCGGTAGAGGTAGTGGATGCCACTGTTTATCGACAGTTGGTGGGGTCGCTTATGTATCTGGTCAATACACGACCCGACATATGCTATGTTGTTAACCAGCTTTCATAAGCTATGGTTAAGCCTACCAAGCTCTACTGGAAGGTAGGCAAGCATGTATTAAGATATATCAGAGGCACATCGGGATATGGACTTTGGTACAAATAGGAGGATGAGGTGAGGCTACATGGCTTCACGTATGCAGACTGGGCAGGGAGCCCAACGAACAGAAAGAGCACATCTGGAGGGATTTTCAGTATTGGGTCGATAGTAGTTTCTTGGTACAGCAGGAAGCAGAGATCTGTGGCACTCAGTTCAGCGGAGGCCGAGTACATGGCAACAAGTTTGGCTGCATACGAGGCTATATGGATGAGGAAGATCCTGGTCGGGTTGTTCGGTTCACACTTAGATCCTACTGTGATATATTGTGATAATCAGAGTTGCATCAAACTCTCGGTTAATCCATTATTTCATGATAGATCTAAACACATTGACATCCGGTATCATCATATCAGAGATTGTGTGCAGCAGAAGATCATGTTACTTTCATACATTCCTACGGAGGATCAGGATGCTGATATCTTGACGAAGGCGCTCACCAGGAGCAAATTTGAATACCACAGAGGCAGGATAGGGGTGGCAGATAATCCTTATCTTGTTGAGAGGGAGTGTTGAGATTGCAACAAGATGATGAGCTTAGTGGAAAGAATTCGCCTTCACTAAGTGGGCGTGCAGGCTATTTTTGGCGCAAAGTCTATTTTTAGACATGTCGATCATATTCTATGAGTTGCAGGATGCTATTTGTGGATGGTTGGTCAAGTTGGAAAAATAGATGGACTTCTATTTTTAGACATATTGGGCGGAATCTATTTTTAGATTGCCAGTCTAAAAATAGATATGTCGAATATTATTAGCTCTTAATAATATTTTGACTATAAACATTATCTTATTCTCTTGGAGCACTTCAGTTAAGTGCACAGATGTGGCATAGGAGCTGACAGAAGGAATTACGCTATTCCTAAGGGTTAAGTGGAGCTATTGCATGGATACTTCAGTTAGAACTCATGTGATACAGTTTGGTGGAGTTGATGAGGTAGTCGATGGAGTTGTGTTCAGTTTAACTGAGTTAAACATAGTTGAGCTAGTTGTATCTAGTCTAACTGATTGATACACTAGTGAGAGTGGTGTGAATTAATTATTACTTAATTCACTAATTATTAACTCATTAATCAACTAAAGAACACATCAGTTAACTACAGTGCATGGACAGTTTTAGTGGATACCAATGGAGAGATAGGTGAAAGAGCAGGTTAACTATCAGTTGTGACTATAGTGTTGCATGATTTGTGACAACCAGTGATTGGAGATGCCAATGAGAATTGCATGAGAAATATTGGACCAATTGGATTTCATTCAAAGCCATTCTTCAGCAATGAATGTGCAGTAGAGGCAGGCTATCAGGTGGAAGATATTAGAGCATGTGATTTGCTAGATCGGGCTTGATTAGTGTGTAGCAATTGGAGATTGTACTAAGATCTTTGTGAGGAGCTTTGTATAATGATTGTTACATGATCTCTATGACATATAATATACAGATAGTTGGGAGTTTTCAGCTTTAAGCTTTCCCATTGCATACTGTGTTCATATGTGTGATTGTTTATGGTTTTAATGTGCGCATGCGATTGTTTTTATTTCCGCAATTAATGATCAATGGTAGAAGAGATTCTGTATTGTTCATGAAGTTAAAATAATGTGTGATCAGGAGAATCTCATTTTATAACATATCAGCTATCAAATTTCTACACTCACATCTATAAAGATGGAAGTGTTGCTACTCCTAGACTTCCACAACCTACAAGGTTGACACCACAACAATTGGAAGAAAAAAGAGCAAAAGGGCTTTGCTACAGTTGTGATAGAAAATATAATAAAGGTCATAAATGTGCTGAAAATAAATTAGTTTACATAGATTGTGAAGAGGAGGAAGAAAATGAACAAGAAACTTCAAAAGAAGAGGATATACACCAAGAACCAGCCTTAAAGAAAGAAGAAATGACCTCGATCATATCCAGTAATGCATTGGCAGGAATTACCACTCCTCAAACTCTCAATATAGAAGGACATGTCAAGAAGAAAAAGGTAATAGTGTTGATTGATTCAGGTAGTACCCATTATTTTATTCATTATAAGTTAGCCAAAGAATTGAATTACTTCCTATACCCAGCACCAGAGTGTCAAGTGATGGTTTCAAAGGGAGGAACTATAAATTGCTCTAGAAAATTCCATAATATCAAGCTAACCATGGGGGGATATGTATTTAATATCCCAATGCTTTCCATTCCAATGGGAGGTGCTGATGTTGTACTAGGAGTACAACGGTTACAATTATTGGGGAGGTAGCTTTTAATTTTCAAGAATTTTTCTTGAATTTTTTTTTTCAGAAGGAAATGAAGTTCAATTACGGGGTATCACAAGGAATTTGGGAAAGATATTAAGCTCTAATTTCATGACAAAGCTTCTTAAGAAAGAAAAATGAGGCGTAATTGCAATTATGCTCACTAGAAGTTCCAACATCAAAAGCATCTATTTCTCCAGATCTCCAAAAAGTCTTGGACAATGATTCCAAGGTGTTTGAAACTCCCACATAACTCCCACCTATTCGTGATCATGATCATGCCATTAATTTGATTCAAGAAGTGTTCCTCCAAACACCAAGCCTTACATATATCCTTATGTCCAAAAGAGCGAAATTGAACGTATGATTGCAGAAATTTTAGAGGTTGGTATAAGTCAACCTAGTCAAAGTTCTTTCTCTGCTCCTGTAGTATTGGTACACAAGAAGGATGGATCATGGTGCATGTGTCCAGATTATAGGGAGCTTAATAAGTTCACTATTAAAGATAAATTTCCCATTCCTGTGATTGATGAATTATTGGATGAACTACATGGAGAAATTTATTTTAACAAGTTGGATATTCACTCAGTATATCATCAAATTAGAATGAAGATTGAAGATATTCTAAAAACAACATTTTTAATTCTTGAGCATCATTATGAATTTTTGGCCATGCCTTTTGGCCTTACCAATGCACCTTCTACATTTCAAGGGTTGATGAATTCCATTTTCAGAACCTTCATTAAATTTTTTTTTTTAGTATTTTTTGATGATATACTAATATACAATAGGTCTTGGAAGGATCATGTTCAACATGTTGACAGGGTGCTCAAACTATTGGAGGAGAAACAATTATACGCAAAAACCTCCAAATGTTTCTTTGGAGTACAAGAGGTGGAATATTTGGGTCATATGTATGTCATGAGGGTGTTAAGGTAGGCCCTAACAAAATTTAAGCCATTAAGGAATGTGAAGTCCCCACAACCATAAAGCAGTTGCGAGGATTTATCGGGTTAATAACGTATTATCGCAAGTTTTTTAATAATTATGGGAGAGTAACAACACCTCTGACAACATTATTGAATAAATATGCATTTTCATGGAATCCTGAAGCAACTGATTCCTTTGAACATCTTAAAGAGGAAATGTGCCTATCACTAGTCTTAGCTACGCCAAACTTCACAAAAACCTTTATTGTGGAATGTGATGCCTTGGGAAATGGAATTGGTGTTGCTTTAATGCAAGAAATAAGACCCATTTCTTTTGAAAGTCATCCAATCAAAGGAAAGTATTTACAAAAAGCTATTTATGAGAACAAAATGTTGGCAATACTACATGCACTAAATAAATGGCGACCTTAGCTAATGGGAAGACACTTCAAGGTAAAAAATGATCATGATAGTATTAAATATTTTTTGGAACAATGACTATCTTCAGAACAACAGAAAAAATGGGTCACAAATTTTTTTTTTATGACTTTGAAATCATCTATAAAAAAGGGAAGATAAATTTTATTTGCAGATGCACTCTCAAGAAAGGATGAAGAGGTGGACCATTTATTTGTGCTACTTCTATTATCCAACCAAATTGGATAACCGAAGCAAGGTATGAATGGAAGAATGATGAAGAAGTGTGGAAACTCATTCAAAAGTTGCAACAAGGTCCTAGTACATCAGATACATTTAGTTGGAAAAATGATTCCTTATGGTACAAAGATTTCTTATATATTTGTAAGAATTCCAAACTAAAACAAAACATTCTTTTGTAATTGTACACCTCTCCCTCGGGAGGACACTCGCGATTTTTAAGAGCTTACCAAAAGGTGAAGAAATATTTTTTTTGGGATGGCCTTAAATCTAATATTCAAAATTTTGTGGTGGAATGTTTGGTTTGCCAAAAAAATAAAGTTCAAACAATTAAGACCTCGGGTCTTCTACAGCCTTTATCCATTCCAAGTTAACGTTGGGAGGAGGTTTCAATGGATTTTATCACAGGTTTACCTAAGTATGAAGAAAAGAGTGTTATCATGGTGGTAGTTGATAAACTTACCAGGTATGCACACTTTTGTTCATTATCTCATCCATTTAAAGCAAGTATAGTTGCTACTGCATTTATGGAAACAATTCAAAAGCTACATGGAAACCCAAAGATTATTGTAAGTGACAAAGATCCCATTTTTACTAGAAATTTTTGGACATAATTATTTTCTTGTTTGGGTACTTAACTAGCTCATAGCTCATCTTATCATCCTCAATCCGATGGGCAAACTAAGATAGTGAACAAATGTTTGGAAGGATATCATCGTTGTTTTGTATCTGATAAAAAAACACAATGGGTTAAGTGGTTACCTCTAGTTGAATGGTATTATAACACTTCCTTCCATACTACATCAAAAATGATCCCATTTATGTAACTTTATGGATATCATCCACCATCCATCACATCATCTTTAAGAGAAAATTCTAAGGTTCAAGTAGTGGAAGATCACATCGAGCATCAACAACAAGTTCTCCAACTCTTAAAGGATAAACTAAATTTGGCACAAAATTGAATGAAACAACATGTAGATCAACATCGCACTGAGAGAAATTTTAATGTAGGATACTGGGTATTTTTACGACTACAACCGTACAAAAAAATGGCCCTCAAGCAAGCTAAGAAGGATAATAAATTATCGCCAAATTACTATGGTCCTTACAGGGTGTTGCAAAATATTGGTACTATGGTATACAAATTGGAGCTTCCTACTTCATCTGATCTAAGGCTCAAGTTTTAGCTACAAATTGAAAGTGCTCAAAATTGTTGCAAACCTGAACGACTAGATAGAGTTCATCACCAGGATTCTGGTGCAACTCGTTTCATCGAAATTCGAGTTTGTATGAGTGAGTTATGGTCTATTGTTCATTTTCCAAAATAGGTAAAAAAGGAGTAGAATAGGTACAGGGATGATGTGGTAGGTACAGTAAACATTATAGGGAATATTCTCTAGATTGCACCCAATGGCACTGTGACAAGTGTCATCTCTAGATTCAGCAGATGGATTTGAAGGGAGAAATTTCCCAATGACCTCCAATATTCTTCCTAAGTTTGAATTTGAATTTTTTTTAGGTTGGAGCACAAACAAACCAGAGGGCACCATATGTCCTCTCTGGTGGGCCCTCTCCAACCCTTGGGTCAAATTATCAATTTATATTAAGGTTGGATAGGTTGATATAATGGTGGAATAAGATATATATATATATATATATATATATATATATATATATATATATATATATATATATATTTGAATTTCTTTTAGGTTGGACCACAAACCAACCAGAGGGCGCCATATGTCCTCTCTGGTGGGCACTCCCCAACCCTTGGGTCGAATTATCAATTTATATTAAGGTTGGATAGGTTGATCTAATGGTGGAATTATATATATATATATATATATATATATATATATATATATATATATATATATATTTTATACTCACATTTCGGCGGAATTCAACCAATGTTGGAGGAGCCACCAACCAACTTGGTGGAGGACCTATCTGGAGGTGAGCCCTAAAGTTGGTAGGAAATATAGTTATGAATCCATGCAAAAATTTGTATGGTGGAGTGGGGGTCGAACCCACGACCTTCCGCCCGCCAGTCGCACCTTACACCAACTCCCCTACCACATGATTCTTAACCATATAGGAGGTCGTTTATATTTCAATTAATGTAGTCTAACAGTTGGGGGTTGGAGGGGGCCAGCCCCACGGGCCAACCCCCTCTCATATGGCTAGAGCCAAAGACTAGGTGCTAAAGGGTTTAACAACAGAATTTGTAAAGTCAAGTTAATTAACGACTTAAGCGGGATTAAAACATACTTATCCACTGGGTTAAGCGCTAATCATGCTTAGCCTTAAACTGCACTTATCGCCTATTTAATACCCGATTAACCCTAATATAATCACAATTTATGATGGCAGAGGTTTAGGGAGTGCACCATTTATGGTGGAGTTTCCAAATTTAGAAATCTAAATGGCAGTCTCTCCAAGTTTAGTGGAGAAATTGGGGGAAAAGCAGTTTTGGTCATAGCTCATCCAATTTTCGCCCAAACAGAGCTTAGGGAGAGGAATTCTACACTAATTAGCATGGTGGGAACTCAATTAAGCAGGTTGCAGAGGTAGAAAAGGTCATCTACAGATGTTTTAGTGCATTTGAAGATTTTTGAAGGCCAGGGCCATCAGGGGTTGGGGTCATTTCTAGAGCATCCAAAGTCCAAATTCAGCAAACAAATATTCATTTTTGGGAGATTATGATGTTTTAAACTCATTGTAATAGGTTCCAAGAGGTTCTGAAGCTTGTAACAACAATTTGAGCACACTTTAAGATTATACAAAGGCCCACACTATGAAGCTGGACCAAGGAGATGTAGCCCAGGAGGGGTGAAATCCTTTATCAAAATTCTATGCGTTAAGCACTGTTATGTGTTTTTCTATGTTTGATATTACTTCTATTCTGTCATTTAAAATTATGCTTTCTAAGCTTATGACAAACTCATAATTTCACCAAGTACACTGATTTGAAAATCACATGTTCATAAACAAACCTAGGAAGGATAAGTAAAACTAAGAAAAGAAAATTTTATATCTGATATGATACTAGCACATCAATAACTAGAAATCATTTTCAGATCAAGTTGGTATCAGAGCATAATGTTGCTTTCTTGTTTTACTTGAAGGGTTTTTAATAGTTGAAAATTTTCTTATGCTTACAAGGTTGAGATTGCAGAGAGGAGAAGGGAAGCTACTGATGGCTAGTCCTGAATTTAGGACAAGAAGGAAGAAGGCTAAGAAGGCATCATCCTCACCCAAAGGACCACTGAAGGCAACACTTGAAGCACCTCAAATTCCATCTCCAATAGTTGAGATAGAAGAGGAACCAATTGCACAAGAGGCTGAAGTGATTGAAGAGATACAAGCTGCAGAGATTGAGCTTGAATTTATAGCCAAAATGTCAGGCTATGAAGGAACTCATGAACATTCTGAAGAAGAGGATGTCAAGAGGGAATTCAAATAAATGGAAAGGATGGTGAAAGTTATGTATGAAGCTTTCATGGAAAAGGAAATTGGAGAAGGTTCAAAAAACCCTCATAGAGAAGGATCTTCAAACAATAAAAAGGAGGAAGAGAGGAGCTCAAAATGTAGTGGAGGAAAACCACCTCCCTCTCCACCATCATCATCTTCATCATCCTCATGAGCATCTTCATCTTCCACATCCACTATAAAAAATCATACCCATACTCATTCCAAGATCCCAAAAGGAAAGACTCTGTTACTCAAGTTGGACATAAAATTTGAACTTCCCACATACAATGGAGAAGTTAATGTTGAAGGACTAGATAATTGGATTCATCAATTGGAATTTTACTGTAGAATTTAGAATCTACAAGAAGACGATGTCAAAATATAGTTGGCTTCATTAAGGCTAGAAGGAGCAACACTAGTTTGGTGGGAGGCAAAGACACAAGAGGAAATGCAAATCCATGGTAAGATTTCCATTTCTTGGGTCGAATTCATTTCTTCCATTAAACGGGAGTTTTATCCATTAGCCTATATGCAAAAAACAATAATGAGTTGGAAAAACTTTAGACAGCTCAAAGGTCAAAGTGTCCAAGAGTATACACAAGAGTTTAGGAAGAGGGATATATTACTTGGAGTAGACTTAAATTCACAAGATACACTCTTGAAATATATAGGAGGTTTACATTCCTACTTAAAACACATTATCCTTATGTTTAACCCAAATAACTTAGATGAAGTATGTGTGCAAGCCACACATCTTGAAGCAAGGGGTAAATTTTTTTTTGAAGAGGGTAGGAAGAAGAAGTCACTCAAGGGTAAGGGAAAAGAGAAGGGAGGAAAATGGAAGGGAAATAAGAATGCACGTGTTAATAAATAAGGGGAGAAAATTACATGCAAACATTGTTCCAAAGAGGGGCATAATGAAGCCCACTGTTGGAAACTACATCTCGAATTCAGGCCAAATAAACGAAATAACAAAGGGAAACAAAAGATGACTTCTACCACACCAAAAGATCTTGGATCTGATTCAGGAGATGAAACTAAGATATTTGCCATGGTTAACAAAGGAAAGGAAGCTATAGCAAGTTCTAGTTCCTCAAACAATCACAACAACACTCCAAATGAAGATACAAGGATAGAATTATTCCATGTTAGAGTAATTTCTAATCATACAAAGATTGATGCATTGTTTTATATAGGGTCAAAAGAAAACTTGATTTCAGAAGACTTAGTCAAAAAAATAAACCTTGAAACTGTACCTCATCATAAGCCATAGCATTTGGGTTGGATAGTTAACAATGCCAATTTATAGGTGACAAGGAAATGCATTTTCAAATTTTCTATTACTGCAAACTTTGTCGATGAAGTTGAATTAGATGTGGTTCCACTTGACATTTTAGGGATTACCTTGGGTAGTCCATATTTGTATGACGGGAAAGCAGTCTTTTATTGTCATGAGAATAAATATCATTTGATAAAATATGGAGTGGAGTATATTGTGAGAGCTCATCGCAAGAAACTGAATATCTCCTTAGTTAATGTAGGGCAAATGAAGAGGCTAGTAAAGGCAAGTAAAAATTTTGTGCTTTTCATGATCAAGTAAAAGGATGATGTTGACTATGAATATTTTGATGGTTGTGATGAAAAAATAAAATCTGATTTGTTTGATGTGGTAAGTTAGCCTGGAAAGATTTTTCAAGAACCAAAGGGGTTACCACCCAAGAGGGGAATTCAGCATGAGATTCAGCTGCAGCAAGATGTTCCACTTCCCAATATTAGTATGTATCACATGTCAATTATGGATAATTTGGAAATCAAGAAGCAAATACAAGAGTTGCTGAATAAAGGTATCATATTCCATCTACTTCACCATGTGGTTCTCCAATATTTTTGGTTCCAGAGAAGGATAGGACTTGGCGCATATGTATCGATTTCTGTTCACTGAACAAAATCACGGTAAAGAATCGCTACCCACTCCCATGAATTGATGATTTTCTTGATCAGTTAAAGCATCCAAATTATTTCACAAAGATATATTTGAGAAGTGGTTATCATCAAGTTAGGATAGCTAAAGAAGACATTTGGAAAATTTCTTTCAAAACTAGACAAGGATTATATGAGTGGTTATTGATGCCATTTGGCTTAACAAATGCACCAGCTACTTTCATGAGAGTAATGAATGATGTACTTAGGAAATTTCTAGATGAATTTGTCACTATTTACTTAGATGACATACTCATATTCAACAAATCAAGAAAATAACATGTCATGCATGTGAACAAGGTACTTGATGTTTTGAGAAAAGAGCAATTATTTCTTAAGATGTCAAAGTGTGAATTTGGTAAGACTTCATTGGTATATTTGGGACACATTATTCGAGGAGGTTAGTTGAAGATTGATCCTTCCAAAGTTGAGGTCATTTTGAATTGGCCCAAGCCCAGTACATTTACCAAGGTAAGGAGCTTTTTAGGGGCAACACAATATTGGAGGAAATTCATTGCTAATTTTTCTTCCATTTCAGCTCCGTTATATGCATTGACAAGCATAAAGAAAGTATTCCATTTGGGAGATTTGTAGCAGAAAGCATTTGATTCTTTAAATAAAAAGATAAGTTCAACGCCAGTTCTAGCACTTCCAGATCTTAGACAGCCATTTTAGATCCAAACATATGCAAGTGATTATGCTATGGGAGTAGTGCTCATGCAACATCGTAAGCCTATCTCATTTCATTCTGACATTTTTAATGGAGATGTGAATAAATATCCCATATATGATAAAGAGTTATATGCATTGGTACAAAGTGTAAAGAAATGGAAGAATTACTTAATGGGGAAAGAGACCATTATCCATACCGACCATCAGCCATTGCAGTACTTACAATCACAGTCAAAGTTGCAGCAATCAATAAATTTTAGGAGGATAGGTTTTATACAACAATTTCACTTGGTTATCAAGTACAAAAAAGGAATCTAAAATAAGGTAGCTGATATGCTCTCTAGGCCTATTGTAAATTCAACTATTATTCTCAAGAATAATTATATTATGCATGAAAGTTACATTTGAACCGTAGGTGAATGATAGTTATTTTCAAGATGTGTATGAGAACTTAAGTAAGGGAAACCAATGAGAAGAGTTAGATTATCATGTGCATAATAGTTTGTTGTATCACTTGGGCAAGTTATGTATTCCACAGGGAGAAAGAAACAATATCATAAGGGAGGCACACACATCATTGATTGCAGGACATTTTGGTGTAGGCAAGATAGTAGTGCATCTCCAAAGGTATTTTTATTGGCCACGCATGAATGAAAGTGTTTCTCATTTTATTAGAGGATTTTCTTTATGTGAAACAAGTAAGCCTAGCAATAGGAAGCTTGGTTTGTACACACAACTTCTTGTTCCTTATCATCCTTGGGAGAGCATCTCAATGGATTTTGTACGAGGCCTTCCTATGTCAAGGAAAGGTCATGATTATTTCTATGTTTTGATAGATAGGCTCATAAAAATGTGTATTTTGATGGCATGTAAGAAAACTATTACAACTGAACAAAATTCTAATTCTTTCTTTCAAAATTTATGGATCCATTTTGGTCTTCCTACTTCTATTGTAAGTGATTGAGATTCTCGACTTGTTGGGAATTTTTGGTCAAAATTATGGGACATGATGGATACAAAGTTGAAGAAAAGTACAACATTTAATCCACAAAAAGATGGTCAAACAGAGGTGGTAAATAGAAATGTTATTCATCTTCTGAGAGGCTATTGCAGCAAGCATCCCAAGTTGTGTGACGAACTGTTACACTACATACAACATGCATACAAATGGGCAAAACATTCTTCCACAAATACATCGCCATTTGAGGCATGTTTTGGTTACTTGCCAAGATCGCCATTGGAATTCATGTTTGAGAAAGATGTTGCTATAGATAGACATAGTGACATAGATAAGGCAAGAAAGTTCATTGAGAAAATTCAGTTGGTACATCACACAGTGCAAGAGAAAGTTGAAAAGAGTCAAAGCAACTACAAGGCAAGGCATGAAAAACACCAAGTTGATCATAAATTCCAAGTTGGTGATGAATTTTGGTTGTACATAAGCAAGGAAATATTGCAAGGGGAAGGTAAAAAGCTCAAACCAATCCATTATGGTCCATTTAAAATTCTATAAAATATTGGTACAAATGCATTCAAGCTAGATTTGCCTCCTTACATGCAAATTTATTATGTCGTTAATGTTGAGAATTTGAGATTTTTTGAGCCTCCTTTGATTGATGATCAAGGAGAGCATGTTTAGCTGCCATCAATAGATGATTTCTCGCCAGAATATCTTGATGAACTTCAACAAGATCTCATACTGGACAAAAGAATCAGAACTTCAAGAAGAGGGAATGTTGAATA
Source organism: Pinus albicaulis (assembly GCA_034641835.2). Classification (NCBI taxonomy): domain Eukaryota; kingdom Viridiplantae; phylum Streptophyta; class Pinopsida; order Pinales; family Pinaceae; genus Pinus; species Pinus albicaulis. The sequence continues at coordinate 917,273,111 of CM076570.1, forward strand.
CCTTAGAGTTGGACTCAAGGGTCAAAATCCTTCAAAGGCCAAATGGTTGGAGATTGGAAAAGTGAGGGATTTGTACCCTCAATTTCTAAACAATTGATAGTATCTTTTGCGGTCCAAAAGGCTTGTAGTGGGGAGGAATGATCTAAGGCTCAAGTTTTAGCTAAAACTTGAAAGTGCTCAAAATTATTTCGAACTTGAACGACCAGATAGAGTTTGTCGCCAGGATTCTGGTGCAATTCTTTTCATCGAAATCTGAGTTCGTATGAGTGAGTTATGGTCGGTTGTTCATTTTCCGAAATAGGAAAAAATGAGTAGAACAGGTATAGGGATGATGTGGCAAGTATAGTCAGCATTACAAGGAATATTGTCTAGATTGCAGCTGGTGGCACTGTGACAAGTGTCATCTCCAAATTCGCAAGATGGGTTTGTGAAGGGAGAAATTGCCCAATGACCTCCAATATTCTTCCTAATTTTGAATTTGAATTTTTTTTAAGTTGGAGCACAACCCAACCAGAGGGCGCCGTGTGTCCTCTTTGGTGGGCCCTCTCCAACCCTTGGGTCGAATTATAAATTTATATTATGGTTAGACAGGTTGATATGGTGGAATAATATATATATATATATATATATATATATATATATATATATATATATTACAATATATGTAACCTATAGTTTGTACCCACATTTTGACGGAATTCAACAAATGTTGTTGGAGCCACCAACCAAGTTGGTGGAGGACCAATCTGGAGGCGAGCTCTGAAGTTGGTGGGAAATCTAGTTATGAATCCATGCAAAATTTTGTATGGCGGAGTGGGGGTCGAACCCACGACTTTCCGCCCACCAGTCACACCTTACACCAACCCCCCTACCACGTGGTTCTTAACAATAAAGGAGGTTGTTTATATTTCAATTAACGCAGTCCGATAGTTGGGGGTTGGAAGGGACCAACCCCATAGGCCAGCCTCCTCCCATATGGCTAGAGCCAAAGTCTAGGTGCCAAAGGACTTAGCGGCAAAGTTTGTAAAGTCGGGTTAGTTAATGACTTAAGCGGGATTAAAACATACTTATCCATTGGGTTAAGCGCTAATCATGGTTAGCCTTAAACTACACTTATCTGCCTAGTTAATTTGCGATTAACCCTAATATAATCATATTTTATGATGGAATAGGTTTAGGTAGCGCACCATTTATGGCGGAGTTTCTAAATTTAGAAATATAACTGGCAGTCTCTCCAAGTTTAGTGGAGAAATTGAGGGAAAAGTAGTTTTGGTCATAATTCATCCAATTTTCACCCAAACAGAGCTCAACAAGAGGAATTCTAGGCTAATTGCCATGTTGGGAACTCAATGAAGTAGGTTGCATAGGCTGAAAAGGTCATCTACAGGTGTTTCAGTGCATTTGAATATTTTTGAAGGCTAGGGCCACTAAGTGTTGGGGTCATTGCCAAAGCATCCAGAGTCCAAATTCAGCAAAAAAATTGTCCTTTTTGGGAGATTATGATGTTTTAAACTCATTGAAACATGTTCCAAGAGGTTATGAAGCTTGTAACATCAATTTTAGCATGCTTGAAGCTAATACAAAGGTCCACAATATGAAGCTGGACCAAGGAGATGTAGCCCAGGAGGGGTGAAATCTTTATCAAAATTCTAAGTGTTAAGCTCTGTTATGTGTGTTTGTTTTGCTTAATATTTCTTCTATTCTGTCATTTAAAATTATGCTTTCTAAGCTTATGACAAACTCATAATTTCACCAAGTACATTGATTTGACAATCACATGTTCATAAACAAACCTATGAAGGATAAGTAAAACTAAGCAAAGAAAAGTTTATATCTGATATGATACTAGCACAACAATAACTAGCAATCATTTTTAGATCATCATCTCTAGTGCACCCAAATTTCCATGTTTCATGCTTAAAGAAGGTTATAGGTGACAAACTTCCAGTTCAAATAATATTGTCAGAGCTTGATGAGGATGGAAAAATCATATTGGAACCTGAAGCATTCATGGAAAAAAGAACTTGACAACTGCAAAATCGTTCAATTTTAGAGTATCTCATCAAGTGGAAGAACTTACCCACTGAATATTCCACATGGGAGGATGATAATTTTATACATAAGCATCTAGAGCTACTCAAGTGTTGAGGACAACACTTTTTTGAAGGAGAGGGGCATGTTAGATCCCTATATTACTAGTGTAGTCCCTTATTGTTGTTACTGTATCCCCCTTATTGTTATTGTTGTACCCCTGTAGCCCCCATATTGTTATTATTGTGCCACATAAAAAGCCACTATTATTATTGTTGTGCCCTTACATTATTATTGTTAGGTCGGCTAGGATTATATTGTGAGCCCATGGACTCCTATATATAGAAATGAGGGTTTTTCATTTGTATCATCCAAGAATTGTTCATTCATGTAATTTAAAGGAGGTTTCCCCCTCAAAGTGGTTGATTTCTAAGGCGTTGATCTCTCTTTTCTTCTATTTTGGGAGCTAGTTTCATAACACTTGATGTATCACATTTTAAAATTTTTCATTCATCATTTTATTGCCATGCAACCAAAGATGTCACAAATAAGCTAGAGCCAATAGTTGATTTGGGGATATTTTTGGGGTACACTAATACAACTCACAACTATCGAGTCTACTTGCCAGCACACAAGATGACAATGGTCAGAAGAGATGCGAAATTCGGTGAAGAGAAGGCCATGTGAATTTCCCTTGAGAGGGAACATTGGTTGCATGCAATTGAGGAGCACTTGGCTTGAAAAGAAGAACCTCAATATGTGGAGCAACCACAAGTAGAGGTGCGGAGATTGGAAGAACCCGCGCATCTAGAGACATCCCAAGATGAAAGGAAGCACACTAGAGAGGCTGACCAACTGGTGCTTGATGCTAGAGAGAATGTGGGAGCACCAAAATCACAACATAGGAAGAGAAGGTCCCCAGAGCGGTACAATGGCTACGTGGCTCTTGTGAAAGAAGGCGTAGAGATAGATCCATCCTCTTTTGAGGTAGAAATGAAACCACCAATTTGGGTTGATGACATGGTTAACGAGTATGACACCATTATCATTAATATTTCATGGGAAGCTATCCCAAGACTGGAGGGGAAGTCAGTTGTAGGATCCTGATGGATCTACAAGGTGAAGCATGCAAAAGATGGGAGTGTGGAGAAACACAAGGCCAAGCTTTTGGCCATCAGGTTCTCTTAGGTGGGGGGGATTGATTATGATGATACCTTTGCACCAGTCACAAGGTACTCATTAATCAGATCCATCCTTTCACTTTTAGCACAGGTGGGATGATAGATACATCAAATGGATGTAAATACAACCTTCCTCAACTGAGTGATTAAGGAATAGGTTTAAATTGATAATCCATAAGGTTTTGAGGCTTTTGAAAGACAGTCGCATGTGTGCAGACCCAAGAGAGAAATGTATGGGCTAACACAGAAACCTTGTGAATGGTACACCAGGATCGACAACTACTTCATTGGGTTTGGCTTCAAAAAGAGTGAAGCAGATGTGAACCTTTACCATATTGTGGTAGAAGATAAAATTTTGATCATTGTAATTTATTTCGATGATTTGATACTGACAGGTGATGAGATCTTATACAGTCTTGCAAAAAGGATCTTGAAAGATAATTTGATATGAAGGACATGTGGATCTTGCACTATTTCCTAGGATTGGAAATTTGGAAAGAGATGGGGAGTTATTTGTATCTCAGGAAAATTATGCCAATGAGATTCTTAGGGAGTTCCACATGGAGGGAAATAAACCCATGGAGACTCCTCTAGCAGGAAACTAGAGGAATGAGAATGCTACTTTAGGCGACATAGTAGATGCTACCATCTACAGGAAGCTTGTGGTTTCACTCATGTATTTGGTGAATACAAGACCAAACATATACTATGTGGTTAACCATATCAATAAATCTATGGTTAATCCTACCAAGATCTTTTGGAAGGAAGGAAATCATTTGTTGAGATACCTCAAAGGCACTACAAAGTTTGGGCTATGGTACAAATAGAGAGAGGGAGCGAAGCTTCAAGGCTTCATAGATGCAGATTGGGAAGGCAGTCCATCTGACAGGAGGAGCACAACAGGGGGCATCTTCACCGTTAGATTAACAACAATTTCTTGGTACAATAGAAAAAAAATATCAGTTGCACTCAATTCAGCAGAGGCAGAGTATATGGCGGCTAGTGTAACATTCAAAAATTTACATGCAGCAAACTGGAATATTATTTTTTGTTGATTTCACTTAGGATAAGAATAAATGGGTAAGGAGGCCCATGCATAATAGAAATATAAATAAGATACCTCATAGTATGAAAGGGGATCATCATTGGATCTGGATTTCACACCCTCATGTGTGAACAATATCATTTGCAGGTGGACAAGGTCAACTTTGACCAAGTCAACAGCTCTGGGATAAGAGGTGGAGAACACTTAGAGAAACAACACAATATGAATGAGAAGAGGTTTCTTTGGTGAAGGAAACCCTAATGAGTGGGACCCATGGTGAGAGGGATCTCATTTGTTTAAAAGGAGGGCAAGGCATCCATTGTAATTCATGTTGAAGATTATTGATTTCTTGTCTATTTAGACTTTGTGCATTCTCCTGCTGTTTAGCAGAGTTGCAATGCTGCTTAGCACAAGGCATTCTTGTTTAGGAATTCCTTCTCCTTTCAAGAGAGGCCTATTGAGGGAGTTTCTCTTAATTTTCTCCACATTTAGTCTTGAGGCCAAGCATCCTCCTTCAGCTACAGTGTCATTCCTATAGCAGGAAACGTTGTGTTGCAGGGTGTTGTAGTGGAGGTTCTACAACACCACTTCCAGAGCTAATTTTCAGAGGAAGGAGTCTCCTTACCTTTGGAGGATCAGTGAGAGAGCATTTGAGCTGATTCCCATCATATTTTTCATCAGGCCAACAATTTTTCATCACATATAGCGCAGTTACTCTCATTGACTGCATTATTTCCATTGAGTATTTGCAGTGAGGGTTGCAGTATTGGTTTGGAGGGTCAGATCTTCAGTGTTAGGATCAGCCTTTCACTTGGAAGATCCATTGGAGGAGGTATTTTCATCAGATGCAGCATCTTCAGCCTTCTCCATTCATTTCTAGTTCTTGAGTTGCAGCTACTACCCAGCAACTACAACATTTCTGCAGATTTTCCATTTTATGTATATTTAAATCAATCCTTCTAAGGATTGTTGTATTTTTGTTCCAGGGGTTGAGATCTTACTCCCCCATCTATTTTGAGCCACACATTTCTATATCCACGTATTTACATCATTTTTTAGTAGTTCTCCCTCATAGACTGTGCTGTCATAGTCTGGGGTTTCACATATGTAGCAGTGTTCTTCATTTTCTTGTACATGTTCTATTGAGGCTTGCAATGCCTAACTTGAGTGATTGTTTCCTCAAGGATTTGTACTCTCTTCACTGCTATAACATCACTTGTTTGCCATTTGCATCTTCATCTATTCAGGCTCATTAAAACAAAATTGTTGCTCTATTTCTCATTCTTACATTGCTTCAGCCCCTTCATTGGGCACATTTTCAAGACAACTAGGTGTGGGAGACCTATTTAACCCACCTAGAGTGATTTATTTTGAATCCTATAGCATCCATTCCTAAAAAAATGTGTTTGTCAGGCATGCCTTACTGAGAAATCCCATTTGGGTATATTACAGTGGTATCAAAGTAGCTTTCTTGGCTCAGCCTGTGAGTTTCAATCAAGATAGAAGAAGATCAGAATGATGAAGAAGATGAGATTACTCTCTTCAGTTTTCAGAACTAAAAGGAGCCTCTCCAAAGAGGAGGAGCAAAAAGAAGAGGAAGGACCATGCACTTCCTATTCTTATGAAGAAGAAAAAGACAAGCATGAAAGATACTTGGATCATCAGATTCTAAGTGATTACCTTGTTGAGTAAAAATCTCAACCTAGAGCCTTCAAGGAGACTCTAGCTTATCCACAATTCATCCAGTTAAAGGAAGAGAAGAGACCGTGTAGCAAAAGAGAAATCAAAGGTAATAGGTTTCTATTGCCTACATATGATGGATCTTCTACAGTAAGAGCTTGGGAAAAGAAGCTTGAGGCATTCTTCCTACTACATCCAATGGTAGAGAGGGAGGCAATAGAAGTTGCAGCGCTGCACTTGGAGGGTGAAGCCAATGTTTGGTGGTTCAGCCACTTGAGCCATGCAAGGGCGAATACTTTTGCAAATTTCACTCAAAGGTTGATTAGAGCCTTTGATAGAGGAAGATCAGAGGAGTCTTGTACCAGTGCTGTCACAGCCTTGGAAGAGCAGCCTTCTACATCTGTAAATGGGGCAGCCATTTCATTGGAGGAAAGAAATATTGCAACCATACAAGGAGATCCTAAGTTCCATCAAGGTATGAATGAAGTTCCACTTTCTATTTTAGCAAATATTTTGGAGAATTGTGGAAACTCATATTTAAATGACCAAGAATCAACATACATTGCTAACCTAGAGCAGCAAGATTTCACTGTGCTGTGCAACATGGAAAAATTCAAGGAGGAAATAAACCATCACCCTCATGAGCCATTGTTGGATTAAATATCACACTTGAGGTTGGGGTTTGAAGAATTGAAGGGAAGAATTAAAGATAGTAGACATCTTGAAGTGAGAAACCCTTTCTCCTTTCTAGATGACCATTTCTCAATGAGCTCCTCTCAGCTCAAAGAGAAACTTCTACTTTCAGAAAATCCAGGACCTCATTGGTTTTGGAGGACTATTGTTGAGGGGGATATCTCATGGAGAGATTTCATTAGAGGTGCACTTCAACATATCATGGAGTGCAAGGTTTTTCTTTCCTTCTCACACTTGGATCTTCATGGATTCAAGGAGGAATAGATAGATGATGGAGGACATCTTCAGATGGATAACATCTCTCATGTTTGTGTTGGAAACTCCTTGAGCCACACACATCATGATGGGAGGTTTTTTCCTACCACCTATTTGGTTCCTTATGGGATCAAATTGATCCTTGAGAAGATTTCATTTCAAAATCCCATGAAATGCAAAGACAAGAATCTAAGTTGGGATGATGGTAGCTCTCATGGGAGGAGTAACAAGATGGAGGATGGAAGTTGACATCCACAATTGTTTGAGTGGATGTGGATGGAGAGCAAGAGGTTCGTGAGCCACTTGCAAATTTATGATACCAGGCAGCAGGAGGCTTGGCTATGCTGGTTACTCTTGAAAGAGTTTGGTCATCATCCTCTTTTTAAGGATATGTGGCGGGATACTTGCATCTGAGTAGAAAAGAGTATGGATACATGGTGTTGATATGATCTTCATATCATTCATTATGTTTTCATCACATGATTTTTATGATGGAAGTATGAGGAGGTAGAAAAATCTTTTGTTTCTTTGCTTGTTCTTGGGAGAGAAAGAGCAGATTTTCTCTCACACTTTGCATGATGTTGCAGGAGGAGGAGATGACATTATCTCCTTGGCCTTAGATGATCAAGAGGTACTTCCACCTTGGGAGTAACTTCTTATGTGTAGCAGCATTATGGGATATTTCTTTGACAAGGAGCATGTCAAATAATGGAGCTATAAGTTGGCAAGAGCTTATTTGCAGGGGCCAACAGCGCTGTCACTTGAGAGCTTGGGGTTATTGATGGAATATCCCCAGGATCACTTCACACTTGATGCACTTGGTGGACAAAGAGGAGGTGAGAATTATGGAGTAGTGGATGGAAACATCTATTGCATTGGTATGATCTTACTTGCTATGGTCTTCTTGGCTTGGATTTCTAAGTATAAGGAGGGTGATCTTCATGCAACATATGGTTCATTCCTCTTCATGGGAGTGTGTCATACCACTATGGAGGAGTCATTCATATACATATGCATCATCTTAATCTCAACACATGGTAAGAATATTGTTTTTGCATCCATGGATTATCTAACACAACATTTGGATACTCTTACCATTCATATTCAGTGCATTGCTCCACAAGAGGGCAAGCTTTTCATTGGGCTCCATGGTCAACATTGGGCCAAATTGTATGATGGAGATAGCCATCTCTTATATGAAATTGGGCAAGTGTTTCCTTTCATGTATGATCAGATGATGTACTCATCCATTTTCTATTTATCAATAGATTTCATGACATACATAATTATCCATGTAACAAAAAACAACTTGCCATGTAATTTTCTCAGGCAGCAGTTTGGAACACTCCGCTGTCACTATTGGGAAAACTGTTGGTACCTTCTTGCATTACATAAGAAATTCAAAATTTTCCTCAATTTTATGTTGATCATGATTTCATTTTCTGATATTGATCTTATTTGTATTGGAAGCATGATTGGGAGAGAGACACATGAGTTGGGTGTGTCCTTTGGGGGAGAGGATTCCCACACTTTTTGCACTGCATGTTCTAATGGGAGCATGAGAGGAGATATGGACATCACTACCAAAAAATTGTTTCCTTTTGTTGAGGTGGACCATATGATTTTTGGGATTCCATATGGTGATTTTTTCCTATCCATCACATATGGGTTTATTTGGGCCAGCTTGATTCACATCGTTGGAGGAGAGATCTTTGGGGATCTAGTCTTCATCTTGCCACTTGAGGGAAATTATTTTGCAGCCCAGGATCATAATTTTCTCTACACTTATCATAAGTGGAGAGGAGGACAGCATGGGTTAGGCTTCTATGTCTACCATGTTTATATTTTCAGCCCACCTACATTGCATGCGCTCAAGGTGGAGGAGCATTTTCAGGAGTTTCCATGTTGGGAGGTGACTCATTTTGTATGGATGATTGCTTGGGGATGGAGGATCCAATTGGGAAGATTTTTTCCCAATAATTTTCAATCTCCATGCCTTGGGAGGAAACTTCTCAGTCCTATCCTTGCAGTTGCTTGAGGACAAGCAACATTTGGGAGGGGAGGACTGTAATATTCCAAAATTTGCATGCAGCAAATTGGAATATTATTTTTTTCTGATTTCACTTAGGAGAAGAATAAATGGGTAAGGAGGCCCATGCATAATAAAAATCTAAATAAAGTCCCTCAAAGTATGAAAGGGGATCATCATTGGAGCTGTATTTCACACCCTCATGTGTGAACAGGATCATTTGCAGGTGGACAAGGTCAAGTTTGACCAAGTCAACAATGCTGCGATAGGAGGTGGAGAACACTTAGAGAAACAATGCAGTATGAATGGGAAGAGGTTTCTTTGGTGAAGGAAACCCTAATGAGTGGGACCCATGGTGAGAGGGATCTCACTTGTTTAAAAGGAGGGCAAGGCAGCCATTGTAATTCATGTTGAAGATTATTGATTTCTTGTCTATTTAGACTTTGTGCATTCTCCTGTTGTTTAGCAGAGTTGTAGTGCTGCTTAGCACAAGGCATTCCTTTTTAGGAATTACTTCTCCTTTCAAGAGAGGCCTCTTGAGGGAGTTTCTCTTAATTTTCTCCACATTTAGGCTTGAGGCCAAGCATCCTCCTTAAGCTACAACTTTATTCCTGTAGCAGGAAACGTTGTGTTGCAGGGTGTTGTAGTGGAGGTTCTACAACACCACTTTCGGAGCTATTTTTTAGAGGAAGGAGTCTCCTTACCTTTGGATGATCAGTGATTTTGAATTTTAGCTTATTTCCATCATATTTGGCATCAATCCAACCATTTTTCATCACCTACAGTGAAATCCCTCTCATTGACTGCGTTATTTCCATTGAGTATTTGCAGTGAGGGTTGCAGTATTGGTTTGGAGGGTCAGATCTTCAGTGTTAGGATCAGCATTTCACTTGGAAGATCCATTAGTGGAGGTATTTTCATTGGATGCAGCATCTTCAACCTTCTCCATTCATTTCTAGTTCTTAAGTTGCAACTGCTACCCAGCAACTCCGACATTTCTACAAATTTTCCATTTTGTGTATATTTCAGCCAATCCTTCTAAGGATTGTTGTATTGTTGTTCCAGGGGTTGATATCTTGCTCTCCCATATATTTTGAGCCATAAATTTCTATATCCATGTATTTACATCATTTTTCAGCCGTTCTCCCTAATAGACTGCGCTGTCATAGCCTAGGGTTTCACATATGTAGCAGTGTTCTTCATTTTCTTGTACATGTTCTATTGAGGCTTGCATTGCCTAACTTGAGTGGTTGTTTCCTCAAGGATTTGTACTCTCTTAACTTCTATAACATCACTTGTTGGATATTTTCATCTTCATCTATTCAGGCTCATTAAAATAACTTAATTTTCTCTATTTCTTGTTCTTACATTGCTGCAGCCCCTTCATTGGGCACTTTTTCAAGACAACTAGGTGTGGGAGACCTATTTAACCCACCTAGAGTGATTTATTTTGAGCCTCCTCTTGGATTTCGGTATTAGATACATTTATATAAGGGATCCAAGTCTTGGTTTCAAATCTTGTAGCAGCCATTCCTGAAAAATGTGTTTTTCAGGCATGCCTTGCTGAGCAATCCCATTTGGGGATATTACATCCAGTCAGGAAATATGTGAGGAAATTTGGATGAGGAAGATACTTGTTGGTTTTCTTATTCGAAAGATGGATCCAAAAATGATTTATTGTGATAAACAAAGATGCATCAAACTCTCAGTTAATCCATTTTTTCATGAGAGGTCCAAGAATATTGATATCTAGTATCACCATCTCATATATTGTGTGTAGAGGTGGATTATGTCATTAGAGTACATTCCCATGGAAGAGCAAGATGTAGAAATCTTGATGAAGGTACTGTCAAGAAGAAAATTTGAGTTCCGTAGAGGTAGGATCATGGTAGCAAACAATTCCTTTCTTGTTGAGAGGAAGTGTTGAAATTGGTAACAAGAAGGGCTTCTAATTTAGTTTTCCCTTAATTAAATTAGAAGGAAATTGTAATTCCACATAATATGATAGCTTTTACGAGTTAACTGAGTCAGGAAGAATTACTTAGCTCATTCAATTCAAGTTGGGGGTCAAACTGGAGGCATGTAGATTTCACTATAAGTTTTAGAGGGTCCAGTTACAGTTTATTTAGAATTGTAATTGTTTAACTTGATTACTTGAGTTAAAATCAATTTAACTAGTTCTAACTAAGAGATGAGCTAGTGTGAGGTCTAGTGAATTAAATCTTATTTAATTCACATGGAGTGATAAATTAGATAACTAATAATTCACTATAAATAGTTTTTTCAAGTTAGTTCTAAGAGTGACCCATTTGATATTAGAGTTAAAGGGAAGAGAACTATCAGTTGTATAATTAGAAAATTGTACATGTCATGCATGAGGTCAGTAGGACACCTTATATGAATTGTGTAATAGATTCTTGGGAATTTCTTAATTAATAGGGGCTCAATTCCTCCAAGAATGTGTAAGCAAGGATGAGCAACCCAGAGGCAGAAATTGGTTAAGTATTAGACCATTCTTATTGGGATCAAAGTGAGACAGTCAGAGATACTGCAGAGGTTTCTCAGGAAGGGAAATAACACTGTATTGTTTCATATTATTGACTTAATGAAATATATAGATAGCGGGGTTTTTAGCTAATTCTTTCCCCAGACACATATTTTTTTTGTGCGATTGAAATTCTTTCTCTTTCTTGTTCATGTGATTGTGAGATTGTATTTGGTTTCTGTAATTTGTAGAATTGATTCAATATTTTGTTTTAGTATATTACAAGATTCGTTGAATCTATGTGGATTTTCTACATCTGGAGATCACGGGTATCTTTCATATTAATTTCACCCTCTGTAAATATGGTATCTCAGGATTTTACCCCTCCTCTACTAAGTGGTCATGTTTTGGCTAAAGTGGTGTTGGTGAGTTTTAATCTTCTTGAACCCTTGTTCTCTACTGGGTTTGGTTTTTCTGCATAGGAATTTTCTTTGGGAAGATTTCTAAAGGAAAGGATTGTAAAAATTTTAATTACTCTGGAGGTGAGAGAAATTTACCGTTCTTATAAGTGGAAGGGGGTGTACACACTATGACATTGGGAAATGTTTCAGTGGTCAAACAGGTGGTGGAGGAGTTCCAACCTACCACAAGAAAATTTTTGAGCTTGTTCTTGGTGGTTAGGGATGGAAATGAGCAATGATTAGGGTTTCTATATGGGTATAATAGTATAAGGAGGAAAGGCACAACAAACTATAAAAAAAAGCTAAGTAAGAAAAAGGTTTTAAAAAGTGCAAAACATCTTTCTTAATACAAGTTGAGTTTAGTGGATGACGTTCAAACATAACATGAAGAATACCTGGAAATGAAGTCATTGGTTGGAAGGGTTAGGGGTCGAAAATTCAACCTAGGAACCTTGTAGGAGTGGCTCATGGTCGAAATCTCCCCAAACGTATAATACCTCTTAGAAATTTTTATGTTGGCTAAGGGTTGGATTCACTTAACTTTAGGTACTCATGAGGAGGTTGTAATATTCCTAATTAGTCCTAAGCTAATTGGAATATCCATTTTTTTTCTTTCTTTTCTTAAAGAATAAATGTGTAAAGGAGGGTCATTAAACTCATAATAAAGAATAAATCAAGGCCAAATGTGAAAAAGGCTAAATCATGGCTATGTAAGCAAGAACCCTTAGATGTGAAAGGGGGCTAGATATTCTGACTAGGTCAACCTTGAACAAATCTATAGCGTTGTCTTAGAGGAGTGGCCATCAATAAGGCACAGTGCAGTTCTAGATGGAGATGGAATGTGTGAAAGAGAAGATTTCATTAAAGGTGGTTTAGGGTTTACAAGCTCTTAATCTATATAAGGAAGGGGATGGTAGCATGAAGAGGGTTGTTGATTATTATCATATTTATGAATATATTGTCTGTTTAGACATATATCATTCTCTGGATGTTTAGCTGAGAATAGTGTTCTTTAACACATGGTATTCCTGTTTAGGAATTCCATTTTATTTCCTTAAGAGGCCTCTTGGGAGAGTTTGTACTACATTGTCCACTATCTGGCTGAAGGCCAAGATTATTATTTCAACTACAACGTAGATCTTGTTGAGCGTTTGGTTGTATTTGCAAGATGTAGCAAGTAGAGGCTAGATCTATTTAGATCTAGGACATTTCAATGCCCTTTTTCAGTGGAGGAGTCTTCTACTCCAATTGAAGGAGTGTACTGGAGTGCTTGGGCATCATTTTCTAATCTTGGCATGTGACCAATTATTATCTATACCCTACAATGTAGTTTCTCTTCCAGATCCGCATTATTCCTATAGGTGTTGTTGCAGGGAGTTTGGGTGCACCATTTGGAGAGCTGGTTTCTGAGTGTTGGGGATCTGCCCTTCACTTTGAGATCCATTGGAGGAGATCTATACATTGTATATTTCAGATCTAATCTGCATATTTCTGAATACTTCTGAATCACTAAATATTTCTGCACATCTGCATTCTTAGATCTCAGATCTACTGCTTATACTTGGTGTAATGCTCAAAATCCCAAGGGGATTTGAAAGAGGAGCCTTTATAGTTTATGGTTATGTTATGGATCTGAATTTTCATATACATATATGCTCTAGATCTAACATGTAATCAATAGCAGTTTGTAGCCCAATAAAATAACGATGTCAAGGCAGTTTCAGTCTATACATGTGGTTTCAACACCTCTTTTGAGGGATTTTCTTCTGTTAATGTCTTGTATTTCCAACTATGCATCTTATGGGCCTCATTATACATCTATATTGCTGCTGTAAATACTTTTGAAGAGCATTTTTATTGGCCTCCTTCTTTTCTTTATATGAATTGCGTTATTTTCCTGCATATCTGTATGTATGGCTGCATTTTCCCATTTTGGGATATTACAGTGGTATGAAAGCATCATCTTGGAATAGCCTGTGCTTACTGAGAAGCCAATATGTCTTTTCAAGAAAAGAAAATATAGAAGAATAATATTGATTACATAGAAGACAAAGAAGACAAGGGTAAAACCCCTTTATCTAGAAGAATTAAAGGGAAAGAGTTCTCAAAAACTCTTTTCCAAACTCTTCATGAGCTTGAAAGAGAAATCAAAGAAATGAAGAGGGAAAGACATGAATGTCCCTCAAGAAGATATTTACATGAAGAAAGCCCTATTTCTTCATATCATGTGTGCAAGCACTCAGCTACACAATCAGATATACAATGTTATACAATGCCTAGATTTACTGCAAGAGTGATGAAGAAAAAAGATGCACCCAAGGAGGAGACTTTGAGTGATTATCTTCAGGAGTATGAATCTTAATCCTGGAAAATCAAGGAGCACTTGAGCTTCCATGAGCTCTGGCAGCTCAAGGAGGAAAGGAGATCCAATAAGTACAATAGAAGGAGAAGAGGTAGATTCTTTCTACCAAATTTTTATGGATCCTCCACATGCACAACCAAGGATTGGATAGATCAGCTAGACTCATATTTGGATCTACATCAAGTTTCAGAAAAAGAATCCCTTAAAGTAGTAGCGCTGCATCTTAAAGGTAAATCTTATTCTTAGTGTTTATTTGAATCATTTTCATTGAATAATGCAAATATATCTACTTATGCAAGATTCACTAGGATATTAGTGAAGAGATTTGATGTAAAACAAAATGAGAGATCTTTGATTTAGCTAGCAAAGCATGAGCTGCAAAACCCTTGCATGAGTTGGAAAGATCTGTTATGCCAACTCCACTTCAGATTTCTATTGAAGGGGATAGAAACTTGTGTGATGCCTTTCCAAGGGAAAGATCCCTATTGCATGAAGGGATTTATTCTCAAAGGGAAGTCATGAAGATTCATCTTTCAAAGGAAGACCAAGATCTAAGGTATCTCATTGATAATGAGGTATTCTCAAATATTGATGAGGAGAAAAAACAAGAGGGTAGTAACAACGCTGTCACTTCAGAAGAAGAACCATCACCACATGAGGATGGACATGAAGTTATTGCTTCAAGGGAAGGAGCTTTTGCATCTTTGCTAATGGTTCCCAAGGAGCATCATGTGGCAGTAGTAATGGGCAATAACACCTTGATCCAAGGAGGAGAGAGGATGGATCAGCATCCAATGATGAGGAGCATGCATCCTTGTTTATTTCAAGGGGTTTATATTCAGAAGAAGGAGACTAATTTATGCAGCAAAGAGAGGGACAAATCAGTCCACACATTTATACAATCTACTTCATATTTTGATGTCTCTTTCCATGGAGGCATTCCATGAGGGAGACCCCCTGATGAGAAGAAGAATAAAGTGTTCTCTCAACTTGTTGTAGCTATGACATATTTGGCTAAGGAAGGAGCCTTGAGAGGAGCTACCACAATGCTGAGAACCTTTGATGGGTTCCAAGGAGAGATGAGAAAATTTCTGAAATGGAATTTTCTATCTTCCACTCACCTAATTGCGCTGGAAAAGAAGGATTCAGAGATCTGTGATGACATGAGCATGGTGTCAAATTTCCACTCCATAGTCTTGGGGTAGAAAATTATACTTCCATATATGAGAAATATTTCTGAACATGACAAGAGGGTATTAACACTCTTGTATGGGTGGGCCAAACTATGTAGGTTTTGGAAGAAAGAAACCTTTCAAAAGGAGGTTGACTTCGATGAACTTTAATCTTTTCTTGAGCTAGATCGGCTGCAAGAGAAGCATCAAAGGTGGAGCTACAACACTCCAACATGTGACTTTGGCATTGAGCATGCCAAAGAGGAGAATGGTTATGTGACAACTACTTCATTTCAGAATTTTACAACGCTGTCATTGTTGGGAAGCCTAGATCCATATTGGACTCCCAACTCTTGGTAGAATATTCCAAGAACCTCTTTACATGTAAGGTTCTTGATGGGAAAATGGAAGATAGGAGGTATAGAGTGGTTGATGAAGTCATTTAATTTCATGATCAGATCTATTTGACTAAAGAATCAAAACTCAAAGATAAACTACTATATGCATCTTATGAGATCTTGCCTTCTACTCCCACTGATTTAATTAGAACACACCTTATTATCTTGAATGGATTCATGTGGGAAGGCTTTGGAGGAGATTTATACAGCATTTTCAGAGATGCATGAACCATGAGAAGATGGGGAAGATACATTACTCTATGGAGGAGTCAATTCAGCCACCTCTTCCATATTTTCGAGAGAGAAGAGATAGATCTATGCACCACTCCATTGGTATATGGAGAAATGTGTAATATCCCAAAATAGGTAAATTATACACTATTGGGAATATCTTAAGATATTCCAAATGTGGAGATCCAACAATACATAAACATAAACTGGAAATAGAAGTGAATAAAAATCATATCAAAATGTATGGAAACCATAGAGCCATTTTATTATGAATCAACAACAAACAATATCAATACAACTCAAAGGATCAAGGCAAACAAGCCTCCCATCAATATACATGCTAAAAGTAATATACTACTACATGGAAGAGTGTATATGAACAAGAACTGCACAGTCATGGATGGAGCACTGCCACAGGAAGTGTAAAATATCATAGATCTCCATATATATGACTCATACAATATTGGGAGAGAAGATCTATGCTCCCAATCAATACCTCAAGACAATCCTGGAAGGATTGGCTGAAATATGCAAAATTGCAAAATGTCAGAGTTGCAGGGTAGCAGCTACAACTCAAGAACTGGAAAGGGATGGAGAAGGCTAAAGATGTTGCATCAGATAAAATGCCTCCTCCAATGGATCTTCCAAATGAAAGGTTGATCCTAACACTGAAGATATCACCCTCCAACAACCACTACAATCCCCCACTGCAAATACCTTCTGAAAATAACGCAGTCTGCACTGAGGGATATTGCGTTGTAGGTGCAAGAAAAAGTGTTGGCCAAGTGTCAAGATTTGCAATATGCTCCAAGGGCTTCCAAGCTGATCTATCAAAGGAAAGAAAGCCTCCTCCTCTGAAAAAAAGTTACAGAAGTGGTGTTGTGAACCCTCACTGCAACACCCTGTAACACAACAATATTCTTCTACAGAAATAACGTTGTAGCGGAAGGAGGATGTTTGGCCTCAAGCCTGGATGTGAGGAAAAATCAGTACAATTCCTTCAAGAGGCCTCTCAAGAAAGGAGAAGGTGTTACACCATTTTTTGGTCATCTAACCCATTGTTATTAGATGGACCCAAGTACACCATGTAAGACCAATTTTACCCTAAGTAAAATCACATTCACTATGAAAATAACTTAGTAAAGCACCTTTATTAAGTTGTTTATGGTCTAAACAGGAAACCCCATGAGGAAACATTAAATAAATCTATATTTGTTTGATTTTCCTCAAGCAATAATTAGTTAAACAACAGTTTAATTAATATTCCTGGTTATATTTAACCCAAAACAAGGAAATTAATTAGATAAATCATTATTTATCTTATTATTTTCAAAGAATAATTATTTAAACCTTATTTAAATAATATTCTTTGTTAAATATGACTAAATCTCCCTTCAATAATTAAATAAATCATTATTTATATGATTATTACTCAACCATATCCTTAAAATGAAAAATAAATCATTTATTTATTTATTATTACTCAACCACATCCTTAAAATGATAAATAAATCATTTATTTATTTATTATTTATAAATAAAGGGATTTAACCCAAGTCAAATTTCTTTTCCCTCCAACAAATATAGTAAAATATTCCACAAAAGTTGGATCTTGATTTGGTTAATAATATTTTAATTATGCACCAATATCTAGAGTAACTCAATATGTTGTTATAAATAGAAGGGTTTTTCCATTCATTTATCACCTTTTGTTGCCTAAATATCACTTTGGATCTATACTTTTGGTCTGACTATTGATCCACCATCATAGTCATATTTTGCAACCATTTTTGTCTGGGTTTTCTACACCATCAAGAGAGAGGAATTCTAGATCTGAAGTGCTGAGGACTTTCAAGAACCCATCCCATTGAGGAGAACTGGGAACACCCTCCTGTGTTTTCCTCCCAGGTGCCACTAATACAAAAATTCATTCGACATATTCTTGTCTTGTCTATTGCATGCATGGAGTAAAATCTTGTTTTTTCTACTGTTTAATGTCTTCTAATGCATAAATCTAGATTTTTGCAGCATTTATCTTGATCACCTAACTGCAGATCTGAAGATATTGGCAGTCATCTCTGATGTTAGGGCTGTTGGTTATGCACAACTAAAGTGGTTTTTTTTCATACACTTGGAATTAAGATTCATACTAACAACTGGAAACTCCACACGGGTTTACGATTACGACCACTGTCGTTTTTCTTATCCTTGCATATCCAGCTACTTCAAACCCTATTATTTCTCTTCATACCTTTTTCTTTTCTTTTCTTGATGTTGTTTTTAACCTATAAAACTCTAAAACGATAAAAATTCTAACTTCCACGTGTTTTCAGACCTATTGTGTAGGTGATAGACATCAGCTGCAGCTGAGACGACAAATTTTTCTGAAATCTGCCGCCAAGAGTGCCAGAGGTGCAGGTCACACTTTTCAGCCCAAAACCTATGACCTGGACCCTCAGGGCACACATTACAGCCCAAAAATCATGACCTCTACTAAAAACAGGTTAAAAACTACGACCTGGAATTTTTGCGGGAATTTTTCTGAAAGTTTTCTGGGTTTGTATGAGCCTCTGTTCCGGGTTATCTGACCTCCATCTCCACCCATTTTGGACCTGTACTTGTTATATTTTAATCAACTAAGTGGGAACCTAGCCCCTAGGGCTTCAGTACCCTCCACTTATTGTGGAAGAGTTTTTGCTGTTGCAGGTTGTCTGAAATTTCAGAGTCTTCAGCCATTTTTTTTTCAGATCTGATACCTCACCTTTAGATCTGCTTCAGATTGGCTTGTTATCCATCCAAATCTCCTCATTTAGCTTTGTTTGGGTTTTCATTTAGGCTTCACTCTGCTTCCCTCTAGGATATAGCCTTTCGCCACCTCTTTTTACAGCAATTTTTCCTCTAATTTGTTGTTGTTTCTGCACCACTTTCCAAGAGATTTTGTCCTTTAGATCCCTGTCCCTTTTGACCATAGATCTATTGGTTGTTTTAGTGTGTTTTAATTAGTTTTTTCACTCATCTATAGACTATTTTTTGAGAGGCCCACCTCCTTGGGTTTATTTTATTACATTATTAGCTATTTATTTTTTTGTTTTTGCAGGCTTATATACTGTCATTTGCAGGTTATTTGCAGCTATACAGCACACTTTTCTTTTTTTCTACAAATGTCTTGGTTTAAAAATTAAAATTTACACACTTCACACACACACCCTAAGCAAAAAAGGGCTTGGTTAACACCACCAAGAAAAGAATCTAAAACATTGAAATCAATTGATCCTGCACCTCTCTACCCTTGTTTTGACATTGTAATTGGTTGATCTTGTACCTCTCTGCCCTTGTTGGTCTCTTTTTCCTTTCTGTTGTGTTTGTGTCATCATCATTGCACCACCAAGGCATTCATCCCAGAGACTTCTTGGTCTTCATCCTCAGTTTCCGGTAGGGAGACTTACTCCTCCACATAGGATTCGAGTTAGTCCTCCACTGAGTCTGCACTCCAACTCTTCTTCTGGTCCTTTGGGTTCTCCTTCTCATTCTGCCTTCGGTTCTCCCCCTGTCACCTTCACCATGTCTAGTGCAGGACCTAATTCTGGTGGTAACCTCGGCCCTCATGCTGGGAATACCACTAGTGGGACTGCAACGGACACTACCCCAACTGCACCCTTGCTGCCCTTCATGGCAGGGCTCAGCCTCCCTGACTTAGACCAGTTGATAAACGACCCTATGCACCATGATGCTAGTTGGCCTGCTATGTCGACGAAGCTACCTTCCGACATCCCAAATTTTGAAGGCCTTGCTAGAGAAGATCCTACAAATCATGTTAGATCTTTCCACATGTGGTGTTCATCTAACTCCATTATCGATGACTCTATCCATCTTCGGTTGTTCCAACGTATGCTTATAGGTGAAGCTTCTAAGTGGTATGTTGATCAGGCCACTTATTCTCATACCACCTTTGCAACTCTTGCTCGGGCTTTTCTATCTTATTTCCAACTTCCCCTTCGTTACGACATTGGTACCGAACTCTTGACTTATTTCCGTCTATCGTCTGCGACCCGCCTTTCTGATCATGTCCAGGAATGGTGGAGAAGAAAGAACCTATGTCGAGCCCCTACCTTCAAAGACCATGTCTACATGGATTGGTTCCTTAGATCTCTCTTGCCACCTATCAGAAAAGATGTCGCATCGCACTTTCCTCAAACCAAAGAAGCTACCCTCCAAATTTCATTAAAATATGACCTAATCTATGCTTAGTTAGGTTATGTTTATACCATTCTACCTGATCTTCCTAGACCCGATGGTGCCAACGCATCGGGGGAATCTCATGCCACTGACGGTAATTTTGGAGCACTCTCGAATCTGTATGCTCAAACTCCCATGGGCTATGGTTTTCCTCAGGGGGGGCCAGCACCTCCTGCACTTTTCCCCCTCTTGGTAGCACGTATCTAGGATACAACATGCCTCCTCTTTTTGCCCAACCTCCTATTTACCAAACTATTACCCAACCTCATTATTTCCTGTATCCACAGCCTGGTGCTCCAGCTCCCCTAACATTAGCACCTCCCCCTCCCTTGCCTTCTCAAACCCCGCAACAGCAACCATCGACCCCTCAGGGGCAGGTGTATGCACAGCAGGGTGCGACTAATCCTCCTCTCTGAAAAAAGAATAGAAAAGGCACTCAAAGTCAAACTGCCCCCGATAATTCTGGACCTAACCAAGGTAATGCTCCTAACACTACGAACCAGCAACAGGGCACTCAGCCCAAGCAGGAAAAGCCTATTCGCATGAATAAGCCATGTTCTTATTGTGGTGTTTATGGTCATTACATGCATGATTGTCCTCTGTCACCGCAAATGTGGTAGCTATGGGAGTCTCAAGCAACTTTGAGAGGATGACAAGACATCTCTTCCGTTCCTCCTAGTCCTGCACCTAGTCAACTGACTGTGCTTACTGATCCTTTCCCTTAGCAAGGATTCATGGCTACCCAACCACCTAAAGTTCAGGTGGCCAATCAACCTCTTCCATCTAGTACCTCTGACTACCAGATTCTCATGATGAACTCTGATCAACCACCAACTATTGACATCAATCTTCATACTCGGTCCCGTCAGTACAACAAGCCTCCCACTATGTCTGTCCCCGAGCTGCCTCCTTTGGTCTCTACAGAGCCTCTTTCGACACCTAATGGCCCCTTGAAGATCCCTCAGCCTAAGGCAGAGGTTCATACCAAGATCCCTAAGGGACCACTATGCGGAAATGCTTCTTCTGGAAAAGTCGCCCATTCATATAACATAGTAGATGATCTGGCACAATCCCCTGCTGCCATTTCAATGATGGAACTCCTCTAGTCGTGCCCTTCACAACGAAAAGCTCTACTATCTACCGTGGGTGCTGTAAATCCTTCTGACGATCGATTGATTGTCTTTGATGTTGACTGATTAGAGCATCCTCCTCTCCCAGCTTCTGTCACTTTCCAAATCCCAGTCAATATCTGGAACGCCAACGTTTCTCGGTGCATTATTGATGAGGGGGCATCCACCTGTGTGATGTTCGCTTTGGTTTGGAAACAAATCGGATCACCCGATTTGGCTCCTTCCATGATCACTCTCTGAGCGTGGGATGGCCACACCTCCCAGCCCATTGGCTTATTCCACTATTGTTCTATTACTCTTGCGGGAAAGACTATTTGCATTGACGTAGAAGTCATAGATGCCCCCTTAGATTACAACATTCTATTGGGTCATAGCTACACTTATGCGATGTCTGCTATCCCTTCTGTGGTCCACCGCAAGATGTCCTTCCCTCATGACGGAAAGATATTCACCATTGACCAGTTGACGTATTACGAACCAAAGTCTCAAACCTCCCCTGAGTCCACTATCTCTTCAGTGGCCAATAAGCAAACCGTCGACCCTTGGACTAGTGTTTCGCTCGGAGTCTACAAAGATTCCTGATTGCTTGGTACATTCCCTGGTCTTCCCCCTCATATCTCTGATCCCAGCTCATCAAATGTTTGCATGATGTAATCATCTCGGGCTTCTTTCAAGTGGCCCACCTCAGCTAGTCAGCAGCCTCCTCGCCCTCCGCAGCTTTCTTCTAGCCCCTTGATGCAGCCTTCTAGACCTCCTCCTCTTGGCCCTTTAGCTAGTACTCATGAGACTCTTTACCCTCCTGAAATGGTTCCTCCAGGCCTTAACCATTTAGGAGTCATCCCGCCTGGTCATTACCCCTCCAGTCAGATACCATTCCTATTCCCTCCACTAGGCATCTATATGGCACCTGTCATGGCCAACATCTCTCTTCCTAACTTGACCATTGGGATTCTTGTTTGGTACCTTGATCCTCCAACCACTACCCCACCAGGTCAACCTAAACCTTATCTTGCTTTGACCTCGGTTCAACCTGTCCCCCTGACTTCTCCTGTTGTCATAGTGCCCCAGCCACCTCAACAGAAACTGGCTCCTGTTGCGACCGCTTCGAGTAAGAAGGGCAGAGCTTGTAAAAGGGCCTCAAAGGACAAGACCGCCTCGAATAACCCTGCACCTCCTTCACCTCCAAAGCCCTGTGCTTTGTGTGATGTCGTCAGTCACGCCACCCATACTTGTCTCGAGTTTCCCCACATCAAGCCCATGGTTAATGTCGCGTTCCCTAATTCTACAGTCCCTGAAACCTCTGCTTCTTCATCGATTACAGCCAAGAACACCAAGACTATCCACACCAAACACCCTTGTGCTTTGTGTGGTCTC
The DNA here is from genome assembly GCA_034641835.2 of Pinus albicaulis. Taxonomy (NCBI): domain Eukaryota; kingdom Viridiplantae; phylum Streptophyta; class Pinopsida; order Pinales; family Pinaceae; genus Pinus; species Pinus albicaulis. Next base: position 917,295,874 of record CM076570.1, read on the forward strand.
CATGGCCATTACTCTCATCATTGTCCCAACCTTACGCATTGTCGTGCCTCTTTAGAGGTAGTTCGGGAGTACGAGATTGAACAAAACCAATCTGCTTCTCCCATACTTGCATAGTATGCTGCAGGCTAGACTAAGTATTTACCCGCTCCCATCGAAATTCCCCCTCCTAATGTTGAGATGATGGAGCATGCAGCCACCATCCTCTACCTATCATCATTCATGAGACCCTCGGCAGAAACTCTCTGAGTCTTCTCTGTTGTTTCATTTGACCTCCCTTCAGCGATCCCCTGGGGCTCAACATGAGTAGATCCCTTATCTGCTTGTTCTTATGTCATCCCCCATGGTGATACGCATGTGAACCTTGCTTCTCATGATGATGAGTCAAGTAACCTTGCCTCGTCATGTGGTCTCCCTTCCTTCTATCCTTCCACTTCCTGTTGTGACGACGACATCATGGAAGCCATGTCCACCCCTGACTTCAACTTTCCTTCCCATAAATGGGATGCCATCATCTATAACTTTGGTGACTTATGCAGCCTGAGCCCTAGCTACACCTCTGGTAGCTCCCACACTCCCCCTCACCGGCGACATGTGATTAGTAGACATCCTACCCAGATCACTCCCTTCCATGGAGTGTGGTTGATTTCTACTTTACGCTCAGGTTGCCAGCATTTTTCTTCATCTTCCCATTTATTTTCTTGTGGCACCTTTCAGAGGGACCCACCATCCACACCTTATATCGGTTTTTCCAATGGTGCAAGTCGCTACTCCCAGAATCTAGCCTTGGCAGGTTGGGCCATTTTTACCCCCTTGCATTGACTTATTCTCTCGAACGATGTATGCATTGGTACTACTACCAATAATCAGGCTGAATATGATACAATGCGAGGTTTATTAGCCGATGCCCTTTCACATCGCATCCTCAACCTTCATTTTTTTTTATATTCCCTGCTTCTTGTCATGCAATTGAATGGTGTCTATCATGTGCATAATCCTATCCTTTTCAGAAGATATTTATGAGTGAAGCTTTTGATGCGTGAATTTGAAATCATTACTTTCAGTCATGTACCTAGAGCACAAAATCACTATGTATATAGCATTGCAAACCATATTCTAGATTGGCATTTAGCACATGCATTTAACACAAGACAATAACATAAAATATCAAAACGATGCATATCCATAATATGTGTCGTATAAAATGTTTTAGGGTCCATCAAATCTGATACATATGACATGCCCATAGCATGTTACAAAAATCAAAACTGGGGGCACCACCTGCCCCTACACACTAATCACTATTTGGAGGATCCTGAGCCAATGGATCTTCCCCCGCAGCTTGTAGATCATGCATACCCTATCCAGCCATCACCATGCACTACATTACCCCTCACCACTGAGAGGGTAAAACAATACATGGCTCTATGTACTGGTCATCTAAGTCTTGCCAGCCGCACTCTGAAACACCGGTTAGAATCCTCTCACATCTATGACGGATGTCCTCCAGAAGGGCTGCTACATCCTTATTTTGCTGCACCCTTCCTCCACTAGATCCTGCGGCCCTCGATACTGTAGGTCGTCCCATATACCCGGCAGGTTTTACCGGTGTTGTTTCTGCATACCAAAAATAAAAGAATCAGTATCACATACAATATTCTATAAACTTTACATGCACATAAAAGATTAGAAATTTTTCACTTACCATCGGATCCCCATATTCGACTAGGCGGCAGTGGAAGATTTGGGTTCCCATAATGACTCATCACACTATAGGGATATTCGGCTATATATAGCGGCATCTAATCCCAATGAAAAAATAAGTCAGGAAGGAACACCCGTCCAACTACTACACCTCCTCCTCTGCACTGTAGTCGCCCCCACCAGTGCATCCTAGTCTCTCTTGGGCCCCCATATTGGAGCTGTATGCGAGGTCGAAGTGTTAGGATCTTCTCAAAGAGGAACGAGCACAAAACTATACCATATGCACAGTCATGGTTCACTTGCTACCAACATAGCAACAACTATCGTTTCAATGACGACAGCATCATCTGGGCCCACCCATAGTAGGTCCCACTCAAAACACTCTCCACATGCATCATTTGCCCCCCAATGATGTGATGGATTTCTTAGTTTCCCGGGATCCGCAGCACCATTGTGGCCACAGCACAGGTCTCTAACCTCTCGAAATCCCCGATGGGTATCCAAGTCCCCTTGACTTGGAGACCTGGTCGACAATGGCACTCTACAAGCTCTATGATATTCCACCCACTCGGTAATACTAACTGAGTATTCCCTACCATCCCAAGTGGTGGGAGACCAATCAGGAAATATATATCCTGGATCGTCAACTCGATATGGTGCCCCTACACTATAAAGAGCTCATGATCCGGGTCCTAATAGCTGACAATCCAGGCCAATAAGGGCTCTCTAGCTCTCATCAAAGGGTTCTCCACAAACTTCAGAATCCCAAACCTGGTCAAAGCACTGCGGACACCTTAATCCTCTCGGATCTCCGACTGTAATGCGCTCAGGTCTCTCTCTCTCCAGTTGATCCGTAATTCTGCCATATCTACACAAAACCATCATATTTGTCAGTGTACAAATAGGAAATACTATTTCTCATCACAAAAACCTAGTGCTCAGCCAAAAAATAGCACAAACAAACCCCTCCCTAACAGGTCGCACTTTTCAGGCCCAAACCTGGGACAGGTCGCACTTTCTGCCCAAAACCTACTACCCCGGTCACACTTTTTTCCCCAAAAAGTGCGACCTGGCCATGAAGAGGAGTAGGGGGCTATTCCTGAGCCCTAGGGACCTAATTTGAACTTTCAATTCACTAAAAAGAAAGAGTAGGGTTAGGCCTCTTACCTGCAACTGACAAATCTCGATTCCAATGGTCGGTTTGTCCACTATTTTCACCGCAATATTTAGGGACTTCTCTCCTCTGTACATTCACCACAGCTCCACATGCAAATGAGTGAATTTGGAGGGAAAATGCCTTATTAGAAGAGAAAACCCTATTTTTTCTTTCGCCTGCTACGACCCAACCATAGCTCTTTTTACCAAACCATCCATACCGTTGGAAAGCTCTCACTGAGCCCTCAAATGGGTATCTGTTAGTTTTTAGTGATTTGATACTTCGCCATGACACATTTTCCCAAGAAGCGCCACTTCACCCTTCCTCAAAATCGAATTTCTTCACTTGCAACACTCGTATTGGGGGCACCACTTTGCCTCCATACTTGTCCACGCTCGTGTCGACTTTCGTCGTGAATTACCATCTTGTACTCATGATTTTATGCTCCCCATTGGACCCTTTTTCTGTGTGGCAGCACCATCGAGTCACCCTTATTTAGAGCACCTGAGTTGAGTGATCATTGCATTATTGGAGTCTATCCCAAGTCCCTTTGCATCCCGATATAGTCCTCCATCCGTCATTGCTTGGTCCCTCTCTCGTGTCGCACATTATGGCCTTCAATCCCATTGTCTCCTATCCCTCATGATGTTGTGTCAGTCGCTGCCAGGTCATCCATGCCCTTATGCTCTAACAAGGGAAGTCGTCTATTCGCTACTTAGTACCCTCCATTTCATCATCATCATTTGTGTCACTCTGTTAGTCACTCTACTATTTCCTCTCGTGCCTTAGTTGAGGATCCCTTATTGCCTCACTTATGGTGGTCCTCCTTCTGTCGACATCAGCTCATTAATTCCAGAAGACAGGTATAGAGGGCGGTGTACCTTGGTTCCAACGTCCACTTTTGTTCAGTGCCCCGGATCAGGCAAAGGGACTCCTTATTTCCCTTTGACTTGATTTTTTCTTAGCTCCAACTCTCTTCAGCATGATCGAGATCTATATACTTGATGGTTCAGTGATGCAAAAGCTGATATCAGTGATTCCCAGGTGTGTGTGAGATGTCACAACCCTCATGAGGGGGTGGCCCTACAGGTAGACCCCCACATACCCGGATGACTTATTCATTTCAGTCTTCGATGTAGCTCCATAGATTTGATGATACCAGCCTTAGTCGCTTGCAGCACCTTCTTAATTGCATATATCAGTCAAATTTTTAGAGCCCTTTCTTGTTTACAGGGGCATCTGGGTTGTATTCATCTCTCATGTACTCAGATATTATTATACAAAGTCCTGACTGTTATCCTAGGCACAATATGTATGTGGGATTCATTATCATGTTATTTATCTGGCTCATGTTTATGCCAACATATGCTTTATTATTTCATCCCATGGTTTTCCGCATGCCTCATTGTTTGTACTTTTCCTCGTCGGGCATAGGTATGCCTCCCCTGCCGCCTATAGCAAAGGTACTCACTCATCAAAGAGACTTGTCGCACCTGTAAGTCTCGCCTCCTCAGGGTCTAGTTCTTTCAGCACTTCGGTCTACCTTATACTCCTCTCTCTTTGAATTCCCCTTTGACGTCTAGTGATTGAGTTCTTACAATGTACTTCGGTCATACGATTAGCTCTTAACACTCGCATGCTGGGGGGCAATCTGTTACACCATTTTTTGGTCATCTAACCCATTGTTATTAGATGGACCCAAGTACACCATGTAAGACCACTTTTACCCTAAGTAAAATCGCATTAACTATAAAAATAACTTAGTAAACCACCTTTACTAAGTTGTTTATGGTCTAAACAGGAAACCCCATGAGAAAATATTAAATAAATCTATATTTGTTTGATTTTCCTCAAGCAATAATTAGCTAAACAACATTTTAATTAATATTCCTGGTTATATTTAACCCAAAACAAGGAAATTAACTAGATAAATCATTATTTATCTTATTATTTTCTAAGAATAATTATTTAAACCTTATTTAAATAATATTCTTTGTTAAATATGACTAAATCTCCCTTAAATAATTAAATAAATCATTATTTATTTGATTATTACTCAACCATATCCTTAAAATGATAAATAAATCATTTATTTATTTATTATTACTCAACCACATCCTTAAAATGATAAATAAATCGTTTATTTATTTATTATTTATAAATAAAGGGATTTAACCCAAGTCAAATTCCTTTTCCCTCCAACAAATATAATAAAATATTCGACAAAATTTGGATCTTGATTTGGTTAATAATATTTTAACTATGCACCAATATCTAGACTATCTCAATATGTTATTATAAATAGAAGGGTTTTCCCATTCATTTATCACCTTTTGTTGCCTAAAGATCACTCTAGCTCTATACTTTTGGTCTGACTATTGATCCACCATCATAGTCATATTTTGCAACCATTCTTGTCTGGGTTTTGTACACCATCAAGAGAGAGGAATTCTAGATCTGAAGTGCTGAGGACTTTCAAGAACCCATCCCATTGAGGAGAACTAGGAACACCCTCCTATGTTTTCCTCCTAGTTGCCCCTAATACAAAAATTCATTCAACATATTCTTGTCTTATCTATTGGATGCATGGAGTAAATCTTTTTTTTTTACTATTTAATGTCTTCTAATGCATAGATCTAGATTTTTGTAGTGTTTATCTTGATCTCCTAACTGCAGATCTGAAGATATTGGGAGTCATCTCTGCTGTTAGGGTTGTAATTTATGCACAACTAAAGTGGTATTTTTTCGTACGCTTGGAATTAAGATTCATACTAACAAAAGGATTCCTAAACAGGAATTCCTTGTGCTAAACAGCATTGCAACTCTACTAAACAACATGAAAATGCACAAAGTCTAAACAGACAATAAAATCAATAATTTGAATCATGAGTAACAATGGCTACCTTGCCCTCCTTTTAAAAAAGTGAAAGCCCTCTCTCCATGGGCCCCACTCATTAGGGTTTCCTCCACCAAATAACCCTCTTCCCATTCATAATGTGTTGTCTATCAAAGTTTTCTCCACCTCCTATCCCAGCGTTGTTGACTTGGTCAAACTTGACCTTGTCTCCATGCAAATGTCTTCTTTCACACATAAGGGTGTGAAATCCAGCTTTTATGACTATCCCCTTTCAGATGTGAGGGATTCTACTCATGTTTTTAATATGCATGGGCTTCCTTACCCATTTATTTAGCTATTAGGTGATAAAAACAAATTTTTAATATTCCATTTAGCTATGTGCTAAAGTGGGAATATTACAGTCCTCCCCTCCCAAATGTTGCTTTTCCTTAAGCAACTGCAAGGATAGAACTAGAAAGTCTCCACCCAAGGCATGGAGTCTGAAATTTGTTGGGGAAAATCTTCCCCATGTGGATCCTCCATCCCCCAAGCAATCATCCATACAAAATGAGTTACCTCCCAACATGGCAACTCCAGAAAATTCTCCTCCACCTTTGGCTCTTGCAATGTAGGTGGGCTGAAAATCTGATCTTGGTAGACAAAATAGCATACCCCATGCTGTCCTCCTCTCCACTCAAGATAATTGTAGAGTGTTTGCTGACCCTGGGCTGTAATAATGTTGCCCTCATGTGGCAAGAAGAAGACTAGATCCTCAAGGATCTCTTCTCCAACATTATGGAACATGTTGGCCCAAATCCTCTCATATGTGATGAGTTGGAAGTCACCATAATATGGCATCCAATCAATCATATGGCTCACCTCAAATGGAAGAAATTGTTTTGCTGTAGTGGCCACATACTCTCTCATGCTCCCATTAGAACATGCAAGGAAAACAATGTGGAAAATCTCTCTCCCAAGGGACACATCCAACCAATGTGCCACTCCCCCAATCATGCTCCCAATAAGAACAACAACATCATAAGGAACTACAATGAGAATCATGCTAGCTTCCATATGAAGCAAAGGAGAAGGAAAATGTTCCCTCAGATATAGTCAATGCAGTTTTATCCTCAACTACAAGAGAGAGTGACAAAAAGTGTGGTTTCTAAACCACTTGCTTGCTGTCCCACTCTCCTCATATGTTTGGAGAAAATGAATGATGTATGGTGAAAAGTGAGCATGTTATCCAAAATACATCTCCTCCCCAATTCCTCCTATGGAGTGGTCACCAATACTGCTCATGGCCTCAAGTATACCATGAAGTCTAGGAAAAAGAATGCTCCTCCTTGGAGAAAATTCCAGCACATATATGGTTAAGAGATGCATACATATATACCAATTACTATGCAAATCAGCAATACTCTTACCATATGTCTTGCTCATACAAATGGAGTGGCTCATAGATGCATCTCCTCCCATCCTAAAAGAGAAAAGAGGTGGCTATGCTAACTCTTCCAAAGAGTTATGTATCTCCTCCATCTCCACATGATCCATGCATCCCCTCATATGTTGATCATCCAATATCATGTAAGAAAAATGATTCTTGATATACTCTACCAATAGCCGGGAGCTCCAACATGGATCTATCCTCCATAGTGACAACGCTGATGATCTCTCACGAATAACATCTGTCATATGGTTATCCTCTTCTTTGACATCTCCCATGCCAAAGATGCAAGTTGGAAGGCTGCTATCCTCCCCCTGCTGCTTCTACCACAACACAGAATCTGAAATGAGAGTGGGTAAATATGATGTTGAGAGAATGCCTCTCTCCTCCTTGAGTCTACCCAAGACTCTCAGCACTGTAAAATGACCTCCCAAGGTATCTACTTCTCTGAAATCAATGAATGGTGCCTCAAAATGTAAAGCACCTCTCATCACATGCTGATCTAGTGGTCTTCTTGGTGAAATGCCTCCATGTAATGAGACATCATCATCAAGAGTAGACTGCATATATGAATGGAAAAACTTGTCCCTACTCTCACTGCGCAATATAGTCTCCCTCTTAGGTGCATCAACCTCATGAAATACACAGGGGTGTGTGTTCCTCATCACATGATTCTAGTCATCCTCCCTATCTCCTCCTTGCATCTCCATAGGTTCACCCCCTATCATCAATGGAACATGTAGATCATGAGCTGTGCCTTGATCTCCATATGTGAGATCCTGTGGAATTCCTTGAAATGATACAAGAATCCCTCTAGTTGTAGCAAGAGCTCCTCCTTCCTCTGCATGAGGTTCTAGATCAACTCTAGAAATTGCATCGTTGTTTCACTCAACCTCCTCAACATGAAAGGGAAACCTCCCAATGATTGGATCCTCTTTTGAAAAAAGGATCTCTATGCCTTCTTGTGCCAACATACAAGATAAAGGCCTTGCCTTTAACAGATTATGATGCAATTTATCAGCCTCTTCCATGGTTTTCTTAAGTGGTTTTGGTTTTATGGTTTCCTCCATCACATGTAAGGTCTTTGTTTGTTTAAATTTGTCTTTCTTCACCACATGTGTTTCAGAAAGTTTTTCCATCAAAAATTCTCATAAATGCTCTAATAAACCTTGCATAAGAGGAAGTATTTGCATTTTTCAAAGAAAAAAACTCAAATATCCACCATGCATAGGCTTTACCTCCAAAATGCAACGCTGCTACTCTGATGGCTTCATCTTCAGAAATTTGATGCTGCTGCAAAAAGGTGTCTAACTCTTCCACTCAAGCCCTTGCTGAACATGTAGGGGAACCATCAAAGGTAGATAGAAGAAATCTATCCACATTTTGTTGCTTTCTCCTCCTCACCTTGATCTTGCAAAACTCTGGAAAAGTGATATGATCTCTAAACTCCTGAGTTTGAGATTCATACTCATGCAAGAAACCACTAAGAGTTCCCCTCTTAGGCATTCCTTCTTTCTCCCTCTCTCTCATGGCAAAAATGGGCATGTGATTGCACTGTGCCTCATAGAGCGTGGCTGCATGCTCACACTCCCCATAAGAAAATATAGAGTTTGACTCAGTTTCAAACCCTCTTGGAGATTTTGTACACATCTCCCTCCTTATCTTCTTGAAATCTTCATGAATGCTCTGTACAGATATTGGAAGAAGATTTGTAAGCCTATATTCCTTTCTTTCTCCACATAGTGGAGTCTTAATCTTCTCTTTTATTGATAGCATTATGGCTGAGATCCATAGGCTGAGCCAATATTATGCTTTGATACCACTGTAATATCCCAAAATAGGGAAATTCTACACTATTGGGAATATCTTAAGATATTCCAAATGTGGAGATCCAGCAATACATAAACATAAACTGGAAATAGCAGTGAATAAACATCATATCAAAATGTATGGAAACCATGGAGCCATTTTATTATGAATCAATAGCAAATAATAGCAATACAACTCAAAGGATCAAGGCAAACAAGCCTCCCATCAATACACATGCTAAAAGTAATATACTGCTACATGGCAGAGTGTCTATGAACAAGAACTGCACAATCATGAATGGAGCACTGCTACAGGAAGTGTAAAATATCATATATATGCATATATATGACTCATAAAATATTTGGAGAGAAGATCTATGCTCCCACTCACTACCTCAAGACAATCCTGGAAGGATTGGCTGAAATATGAAAAACTACAAAATGTCGGAGTTGCAGGGTAGCAGCTGCAACTCAAGAACTGGAAATGGATGGAGAAAGCTGAAGATGCTACATCAGATAAAAATAATTCCTCCAATGGATCTTCCAAGTGAAATTTTGATCCTAACACTGAAATCACCCTCCGACAATCACTGCAATCCCCCACTGCAAATACCTTCTGAAAATAACACAGTCACTGAGGGATATTGCACTGTAGGTGCAAGAAAAAGTGTTGGCCAAATGCCAAGATATGCAATAGTCTCCAAGGCCTTCCAAACTGATCTCTCAAGGGAAACAGAGCCTCCTCCTTTGAAAGACAAGTGATGGAAGTGGTGTTGTGAACCCTCATTGCAACTCCCTGCAACACAACATTATTCTGCTGCAGAAATAACGATGTAGCTGAAGGAGGATGCTTGGCCTCAAGCTTGGATGTGAATAAAATAAATAGAACTCCCTCAAGAGGCCTCTCAAGAAAGGATAAGGATTCCTAAATAGGAAATCCTTGTCCTAAATAGCACTGCAACTCTGCTAAATAGCAGGAAAATGCACAAAGTCTAAACAGACAATAAAATCAATAATCTGAATCATGAGTAACAATGGCTGCCTTTCCCTTCTTTTAAAAAAGTGAAAGCCCTCTCTCCATGGGTCCTACTAATTAGGTTTTCCTCCACCAAATAACACTCTTCCCATTCATACTGCGATGTCTATCAAAGTGTTCTCCACCTCCTATCCCAGCGCTGTTGACATGTCTCCATGCAAATGTCCTCTTTCATACATAAGGGTGTGAAATCCAACTATTATGACTATCCCCTTTCACGTGTGAGGGATTCTATTCATATTTTTAATATGCATGGGCTTCCTTACTCATTTATTTAGCTGTTAGGTGATAAAAACAAAATTTTAATATTCCATTTAGTTGTGTGCTAAAGTGGGAATATTACAAAATGTTGGTAAAGAATATGATTTTGTATCTCATGATTTACATGATCATTACTTGTATTCTTTTACCATGTATATGCATGCCATAGCTCCTAAGAGGAGTGTCATTCCATACAAAATTCATGGCCAACTTTGGGCCACAAAAATTTCTGAAGATGGCCACTCCCTTGATGGACAAAGGGAGATTTTTGCAACATGATGGGTGCTTTCCTAAGGCACCAAATATATCTCACACTTTCAGCCATGGTGAGATGTTATGGGAAGCAATTAAGTGGTGGGGAAACTACTTATCATATCATTATCTGATGCATGGGACTATGGTCCACCTCCATCATTCTATTTAATTGTTTATGTATTGCTGGTTTTGATCCTGCATGATGATGATGCTTTTATATTTGTTGGGAACATGATTGGAGGGATGACACATTGGTTGGATGTGTCCATGGGGAATGAAACTTCCCATATTTATTCATGCTTAAAGAGGAGCATGGGACATTATATGGCTGCTACACTATATCTTTGTTTCCTTATGCAAGGGGCCATATGTTTGACTTTTTTCTTTGGGAGAAGCCTCTCACAGGGGAGGATTTTTGGCAAGACATGTGTTGCTTGAATCATATTCAGCCAACACCTATTATCCTCTACTTATTTTAGGCTTAGGAGAAGCTTATGACAGCAAGAAGGTTGTTGGATGGCCACTTATTTTATCATGTTTTAAGGCAACAAGAAGAAGAACAACGCTGGTCTCAATGGAGGGACTATTGTCACCATCCAATATATCATATGACACTTAGTCCATGTTTTTTTTGGAGCACATATTGTGATGAAACTCTACTCACTATATGCATGGAGGATTGGGAAAGGAGACTCCCTAGAATAAATGAAGGGTATCATGAGGTTCCAAGTATCTTTTGGCTTCATGAGGACTATATTATTTCAGCCTAGGATCAAAAGCTCCAAATCTACCATAAATAGAGGGAGAGGCAGCGTAAGTTGAACAATATTACCTCTCATTTCCAGCTATGCAGCCCCTAAACATTGCATAAGGAGGGGAATGGTGATTGTTTCTACGAGCTACAAAGGACGACTCACTTTTTTTGGATGATAGCATGGAGATTGGAGTTTCTCATTGGGGTTGACGCACCCAACATTCATCATCTCACATGCCTTGAGGAGACCAATGGACAACATATAACTCTTTCTATATATCTCCCACTTCTTCATGATGACAACTATTTGGGTTATTCACCAAAGGAAAACTTGCATTCTTGGGAGAAGACAAATCCATTGGAGATTTTGCAACGTCCTTGTGAGTTTCTTGAGGATAAGAAACATTTTGGAGGGGAGGACTGTAATATTCCTAATTAGTCCTAAGCTAATTGGAATATCCATTTCTATTTTTCCTTCTTTTCTTAAAGAATAAATGTGTAAATTAGGGTCATCAAACTCCTAATAAAGAATAAATTAAGGCCAAATGTGAAAAAGGATAAATCATGGCTATGTAAGCAAGCACTCAGATGTGAAAGGGGGTTGGATATTTTGACTGGGTCAACCTTGACCAAATCTACAGCGCCGTCTTGGAGGAGTGGCCATCAATAAGGCACAACGCAGTTCTAGATGGAGATGGAATGTGTGAAACAGAAAATTTCATTGAAGGTGGTTTAGGGTTTACAAGCTCTTAATCTATATAAGCAAGGGGATGGTAGCATGAAGAGGGTTATTGATGATTATCATATTTATGAATATATTGTCTGTTTAGACATATATCATTCTCTGAATGTTTAGCTGAGAATAGTGCTGTTTAGCACATGGTATTGCTATTTAGGAATTCCATTCTCTTTCCTTGAGAGGCCTCTTGGGAGAGTTTGTACTACATTGTCCACTATGTGGTTGAAGGCCAACCTTCTTCTTTCAATTACAATGCAGATATTGTTGAGGGTTTGGTTGTCTTTGCAAGCTGCAACAAGTGGAGGCTAGATCTATTAAGATCTAGGACATTTCAGTGCCCTTTTTCAGTGGAGGAGTGTATTGGAGTGCTTGGGCATCATTTTCTGATCTTGGCATGTGGCCAATTATTATCTATACCCTACAACCTAGTTTCTCTTCCAAATTTGTGTTATTCCTGTAGGTGTTGTTGTAGGGAGTTTGGGTGCACCATTTGGAGAGCTGGTTTCTGAGTGTTTGGGATCTTCCCTTCACTTTAAGATCCATTGGAGGAGATCCATACATTGTATATTTTAGATCTGATTTGCATATTTCTAAATACTTTTGAATCACTGAATATTTCTGCAGATATGCATTCTTAGATCTCAGATCTACTGCTTATACTTGGTGTAATGCTCAAAATCACAAGGGGATCTGAAAGAGGAGCCTTTATAGTGTATGGATCTGTTATGGATCTGACTTTTCATACACATATCTGCTCTAGATCTTACATGTAATCAACAACTATTTGTAGCCCAATAAAAATAATTTTGTTAAGGTAGTTCCAGTCTATACATGTGGTTGCAACACCTCTTTTGAGGGATTTTCTTCTATTAATGTCTTGTATTTCCAACTATGCATCTTATGGGCCTCATTATACATCTATATTGCTGCTGTAAATACTTTTGAAGAGCCTTTTGATTGGCCTCCTGCTTTGCTTTAGATGAACTTCATTATTTTCCTGCATATCTATATGTATTGTTGCATTTTCCCATTTTTGGATATTATAGAGGTTGTCATTATATAAAACTATGTTTGTTACATTGATTATACACCAGTCATATTTAAATTTTGAAGTCTTCTATTTGATGCAAGACATGAGAGGCTTCATGTAGTTCCCATTTGAGTTTGGTTGCTCGACCTCCCATCCCAAATGTGGAACGACAAGAGTCTCAAAGACCTTAGCAATGACATTGGGACATTTTTGTAACACAATTAATATTTTAAGGAGACAAGGGATATGTGTATGGAAAAAATTATTGTGTCTATGGACTTGTGCAATGGGATGTATGAAACAATAAACATTGGCAGAGGGGTTGAATATCTCGAAGTGCTTGACTATGAAGTAGCATTGTTTCGATGCAAAAAATGTCACAAATATGGCCATATTGCAAGTTGTTTTACTCTCCCCTCCAAAAAAGGTTTGGTGTAGGGGGAGGTTAGGAAAAAAATGAAAGCTAAATCTATTTTAGATTTGCAATTATGTTTGAAGGACAAGGATGTTGGTCTAGTGGAGGATGAAAATATGGTGGTTGATTTGACTCGGCCGAGCCTGATGAAAGTTGGGATAAAATCTCAAGAGATGTTTGTCGATGACAAGCTCTCTCCTCATGCATATGAAGATAGTACAACTGTAGTCTCATCCTCTCCACGTTCTCTTTCACCCCTACCTTCTGTTACTATACTTGCAAATTCTTTCTTATTTTTTGGAAATGATCAGGATTTTGCTTCTAGGTGTTTGGGGTATGAAGATATGCATCTTGTATCTAGAGGTTACTCTTATTAGGTTAATTCTCTAGTATCCTCTTAGCCGATGTATCTTCCCTCTCCAAATCCTCTACCTTCTCTAGCTATTTTAGGGATAATGATGGAAGAGATATCCTTTATAACCTGAGATATAGATATCTCCCTTTGTTGAAGGCTAGTTTGGTAATCTTGGAAAAATTATCCTCTCTTCTTTGGGCTCCAAATATCATGGGAGGTAATTTACCTTATCCAAAAGCAAGGAAATGCCAAATATCACATGCCAGTTGGAATACAATTATCGATTATTAGGGTACTTCAAGATGTGAACAACCAATGATCAATTTAATAATGAATGTTTTATCCTTAAATTGTAGAGGTTTGAAAAGTTCCTCCAAAAAACTTGTGCTAAAGAGGCTATCTAGGTTAAATAATCCAAATATTATTTTCCTCTAGGAAACCCTTGGGGTTGGTGAGGCAGTCTCAATATTGTTGGAATTTATATTTGGAGGATTGTGGTTCATTTCCTCGAATGCTCGAGGTTGTTCTATGGGTATCACTATTGGGTAGCTAGCCCGTAAAATTATTGGTTAAGATGTATTAATCATATACTCTCATTTTGGGATTGATGTTTTTTCCTCTCATATGGGGGATCATTTTACTTGTATAAATTTTTATGTTCCTTGTGAAGGCATATTATATTTTAGGAACATTTTTTTTGGTTTAAATGTATTGAAATTTCAAAATTTGATTCTTTTCTGAGGGGGGGATCTAAATTTTGCCTTGGCCCCTGATGAGTCCTGGGGGCCCATATCCAGAATTGAAAACTTTTCATATTTCTTTGTAAGTAAGATAGATGTTACAAATTTTTTGGATATAAACCCTGTAAATATTAAGCCCTCATGGAGGAATCATCATATAGGGGAGGAGAGTATAACACATAGGATTGATATATTCTTAGTTGTTATGCATTGGTGGAGCATTTCAACATCATTATACAGTGGGTAGGATGTGGGGGGGGGGGGGGGGGGCGAATATAATCATTCTCATGAGAATGTTCTATTGGAGCTTAAATATTATGGCCCCAAGCTTGAATTCCCCTTTAAATTAAATTTTTCATGGGTAAAAGAGGAAAATTTTGTCAATTTGTTAAAATATGGTTGGATCCCCTATGATCCACAAAATGGTTATTCAATTGATCCATAGTTTGAAGAAAACTTAAAATGGTTTAAGAGTAAGGCCATGGATTGGGAGAATATTAAACACAAGAAAGAAGGGGAGGAACTTGTGGAAATTGAGAGGGATATTATTCTTGTCTATGATTCTAGAGATTAGGGGGTTCCTAAATACAAAATATAGGGAAGCTCTAGTTTTCTTGGAATCATGTAGAAAGTACATCCTCATGGAAAAAGAATATTCTTGGAGATTGAAAAGCATATCAATTTGGCTTGAAGGAAGGGACAATAACATTGAATTCTTTAAATCTTACACTAAGGAAGGAAGATGTGCAATACAATATGGAATCTACAAGACGAGGACGGTAGGGAGGTCTCAAATTTTGAGGGCCTTGCTTCCTTAGGAAGAGATCATTTAAAAAACCTATTTCAAAAGCCTAGAAGGGCTATAATGATTTTATTCATTAGGGTGGCACAATTTCTTCCCAGATTTTTTGTTGATGATGATAATAGAGATCTAGTGGAAGAGGTCTCTAAAGAGGAGTTGAAGAATGTTTTAGCAAATTTTTAGAAAGATAAAATTCCAAGGCTTAATGGGTGGGGGGTTGAGTTTTTTTAGGGGTTTTTTTATATTATTGGTAAGGATCCACTGGAAGTTGTAAATGAATCTATAAGGTAAGGTAGAGTCTTTGTGGATTTCAACACTACCTTAATTTCCCTTATCGTCAAAGTTGCTAAGACTTCCTCCTCATCCTATTTCTATGTGTAATTGTATATACAAGGCTATATCCAAGATCCTTGCGAGAAGACTTAAGGCTTTGCTATCAAAAGATATATGAAAGGAGAAATTTTGGTTTTTGGATGGTAGAAATATCTATGAAGCCTTTGGGGTGGAACAAGTTTATAAATTCCTTGTAGATTCAAATTTCTTATTGTAATTTTCTAAAACACTAGACTTGAGTCTACTCTACCAATTGTAGAAACAATAAATGATCATGAAATCACTAAGAATACAAGAGAAAGAATTCAATCAACACCTTACACAATGATTTTCTGTGGAAAACCACACCTAAAAAACCATCCTATCCATATATTGCATTATTTAGAAAACATGAGAAGATTCCAATTCCTTTCTCAAGCTTGAGAAACATATGCACTATATCTATTTGTCTCACCGCTTCCTAGAAAGGTGTAGGCCAAATAATTAGCCAAAATTTTCTTTCCCAAGTCCCTATTTCCTTGGGTAATTAGTTAGGTAAATCCCCATCCACATGTGTGCAATCCATCAAGAGCCTTCCTCTAACTGCATTCACCTCTTGTACGATTTGGATGATTATACAACTAATAATACATCTCCCTTGAACTCCAATCTCAACTAGGTAACTCTCATATATAACATGCATGAGTTATTTATGAGTGAATCATCAGTTAAATGATTGATCACTGAGTGTGGTTCAAGTTCATGTTCCACACTTTGACCTCTCACTATTTCCTCCATCATTTGGAACTATTTAAACTGACTTTAACTCAGATAAACTGAATTAATTAATTACAACTCAAAATAAACTCAACCATGGATCAGTTGGAGTTGGTTTCAGGATGTTATTCTCAATGATATCCTTCAATATTTTGTCTTCCAAGACTTTTTATGTTCAGTATCTTGAGGCAATGTAATTTTAGCTACCCTCAAGGGACTACTAAAGCCTCATACCATAGAATGCCATATTGATCCTGCTGCTAGCTCTAAGAGATTAGCTCTGTAAAATTTTCTCCTCCTGCAAGTACAACCTCGTATTCTTCTCTTCTATTGTGATTTTAGATCCGATACCATTTATAAATTCCTTGTAGATTCAAATTTCTTATAGTAATTTTCTAAAACAATAGACCTGAATCTACTCTACAACTTGCAAAACCAATAAACGATCACGAAATCACAAAGCATACAAGAGAAAGAATTAAATCAACACATTACATAATGATTTCTTGGGGAAAGACATAGCTAAAAAACATTTTTATATGTATATTTAATTAGTCAGAAAATATGGGAATATAATAATGATTTTCTCAAGCCTGAGAAACCTTTGCACTATATCTATCCGTTTCACCATTTCTTAGACAAGCCTCGCCAAATACTTAACCAAGTGTTGCTTGCCCAAGCTCCTATTTCCTTGCACTGTTTCTTTGGTTAATTAGCCCCTATTTGTTAGGGAAATAACCATCCATAATTACACAATCCATCAAGGGCTTTCCTTTGAATGCATGAACCACCTCTACAATTTGGATGATTATACAATTGATAATACACTGACCTTGAACTCAAATATCAACTGGGTAACTCTCAGATTTGAAATGCATGAGTTATTTATAAGTGAACCATTAGTTAACCGATTAATCACTGAGTGTGGTTCAAGTTCTAGTTCTACACTTTGACCTCTCACTATTTCCTCCATCAGTTGGAACTAGTTAAACTGACTTTAACTCAGATAATCTAAATTAATTAATTACAACTCAAAATAATATCAACCAGGGCTCCTATAAAGTAGGAGAAATTATACATGACTCAAGTTAGACCCTCAAATCGAATTAAATGAACAAACTAAGTCAAAATTACTTAGTTAACTCATACAAGTTGTCATGTGATGTGGAATTACAATTTTCCTCTAATTTAATTCAAGGGAAAATTAAATTAGAATCTTTCTTCATGCTATTTTCAACACTCCCTCGTAGCAAGAAAGGGAATATGAGATACCCAAATCCTGCCTCTACGGAACTTGAACTTTCCTCTTCACAATGCCTTTTTCAATATGTTTTCATATTTTTACTCTGTAGGAATGTACTCAAGCATCATGATCCGCCTCTGCACACAATCTCGTAGATGGTGGTACCAAATGTCGATATGATTGAAATGATCATGAAAAAATGGATTTTCAGATATTTTAATACAAATATGATTGTGATAGTAAATCATGGTAGGATCCATCTGCTAACAAATTAATCCAACAAGGATCTTCCTCATCCAAATAGTCTCACAATCTGCTTGACTAACAACCATATACTTTACTTCTACTAAACTGAGTGCAATTGATCTCTGCTTCTTGCTGTACCAGGAAACTGTTGCTGACCCAATACTAAAGATTCCCCCTAATGTGCTCTTCATGTTGGATGGTCTCATTGATGATTCTGCATCTATGGAACCTTGAAGCTTCACTCCCTCTATATGTCTATACCAAAGACCAAAATGAGTGGTGCTACTAAGGTATATCAACACATGTTTGGTTTCCTTCCAATAGAGTTGTGTTGGTTTAACCATTGCTTGACTAAGCTAGTAAACTACATAACACATGTCCCATCGTGTGTTCATCAAGTACATAAGTGAACCCACAAGCTGCCTATAAATGGTAGCCTCTACCACTTCACCTAAAGTAGCATCTTCCTTCTGCCAATTCCCTGCTAGAGGAGTCTCCATGGGTTTTCTGCTCTCCATTTGAAAATTCTTAGTATCTTGTTGGCATAATTTCCCTAAGAGATAGACAGTTCCCCATCTCCTTAAAAAAATTCCAAACCAAGGAAATAATTCATGAGCCCCGCGTCTTTCATCTCGAATTTCCTTGCCAAATCCTATTTGAAATATTTTATTAGCTTCTCATCACATGTTAGAAAAAAATCATCGACATATAATACTATGATTAATAATTTACCTTCAACAAAATATGATAAAGGCTTGCATCTGCTTCACTTTTGGTGAATCCCAACCTGGTGAAATAGTTGTCAATCCTAGTGTACCAAGCATGAGGCGCTTGCTTCAATCCATACAATGCTCACTTAAGTTTTCACACATGCAACTCTCTGTCAAAGATCTCAAATCCTTCCGGTTGCTCTATGTACACATATTCCTCAATCACCCCATTAAGGAAGGTTGTCTTTACATCCATATGATATATCTTCCATCTGTTCCACACTGAAAGTACAAATAATATATATGATTGAAGAGTACCTTGATACTAGATAAAATGTATCCTCATAATAAATTCCCTCCACCTGAGAAAACCCCTTGGCCACAAATCTCACCATGTGTTTCTCGACACTCCCATATGCTGCTTGCTTCACCTTGTAGATCCACCTGGATAATACAACTGACTTGTCCTCTGGTCTTGGGACAAATTAACATGCACTTTTCTTGATAATGGAGTCATACTCTTCTATCATGGCATCAAACCATACTATTTTCACTGCTTCCTCTACTGAGGATGGCTCAATAACTACACTCTCGCTCATAAGATCCATGTAGCCAATGTACTACTATGGGGACCTCCTCTACCTGCGTTGTGATGTGGGTGCTCCCACATTCTCTCTAGCATCATGCATCAATTTTTCAGCCTTTGTGGTGCGCTTCCTTCCATCTCTAGATATCTCTGCATTAGTGGGTGCTTCCGCTCTCTTCTCCTCTATTTGTGGTTGCTCCAGAACATCCCGAGGTACTTCCTTTGGATCTAAAAGCTCCTCATATCCATGCAACTAAAGATCCCTCTCAAGGGAAAATATAATGGCCTTCTCTTCATCGAACTTCATACTTTTATGAACAACTGCCATCATATGAGATGGAAGTTACACTTGATAGTTGTGAGGTGTATCAGTGTACCCCAAAAATATGCCCAACTATGATGTTGGTTCTATCTTTTTCTGTGCATCTTTGGTAACATGAAAGTAAACTAATGAACCAAA
The DNA here is from genome assembly GCA_034641835.2 of Pinus albicaulis. NCBI lineage: Eukaryota > Viridiplantae > Streptophyta > Pinopsida > Pinales > Pinaceae > Pinus > Pinus albicaulis. The sequence continues at coordinate 917,315,543 of CM076570.1, forward strand.
AATCCTAAAGTGTGCCACATTTGGTTTCTTACCTGAAATTTTTTCCTCTGGTGTACTATCTTGAGAATCCGATGAGGAATTTTGTTCTGCACATATACTATTGTGTTTCATGCTTCAGCCCACAAGTGCAATGATAGGCTATGATTATGCAACATCACTTGTGCTGCTCCCATAATTATTCCGATATTTCTTTCTACAACCCCATTATGTTGTGGGTTATGAGGTGTTATCAATTCCCGTTGAATGCCTTCTAAATAAAAATATTTATTGAATTCATTTGAGACATGTTATCCATCGTTATTTCTCCTCAAATCCTTCACTTTACTGCCTGTGTCTTTCTCAACAAGTCCTTTGAACGCACAAAATTTTGAGAACATCTGGTGTTTCTTATGCATGAAGAATATCCAACACTTATGTGAGAAATCATATATAAAAATCAAATAGTACCTGTGTTTGGCCATTGAAGCTGTTGAGAATGGTCCACACATATATGAGTGAACTCTTTCAAGGATTTCTTGCACTTGATTGTCCTTATCATGAAAGGTTGATTTGGTGTACTTCCCCAATGTTCACCTTTTGCATGTACCATGCTACTCAAGTTTAGACTTGGGAAGTCATGTATAAATCTGTTGGATGATATTCAAAGCTCCATGGTGAAAATGGCCAAGTCGCCTATGCCATAATTCATCGATGTCTCGACTTTGCACCTTCTATGTTTCATGCTCAAAGTAGCACAATTTTCTTTGTAGAGGTTCTTTACCCAAACATTGATCCCCTTCACTTGTCTCATGGAGATGTGATGAAGGAAAACCTTTCCTTTGCTAAATATGACATCATAGCCACATCATTACAACATAGAAACTAAAAATAATTTTTTCTACAAACCAGAAACATACATGACATCTTTTAATGTGAGAGGAGACCCAGACTCCCTCTGAAAAGTAACAGTATCTATGTTGGTCGCGCTATACCTTCCCTCATTTGCCACCTCGATGTGGATCTAGAGGACCTTCTCCTCCAAGTCATTGAAGAATTCTTGTTTCTGTTCATATCGAATGAGGCTCCACTATCCAGGTACCACACAGAACCCATCATTGATGTCACCATGCAAACAATGAGTGTGAAATCCAACTCAAATTGTGAAGCAAGAGCTTCACCTACTGCTCCTCCTAAGGGACTCTTGTCGGCCTTATTTTTCGAACACTTTGTCGCGTAGTGTCCCAACTCATGACATCGAAAACATTTAAAATTCGACAAGTCTTTATTCTTGTCTGCCTAACTAGAATACCTTTGGATTGGGACTTCTTCCCTTTCCATTTATTTTCCTTTCCATCCAAGGCACTATTCTCCTCATCATCATGCTCTGATGAGGTTCCATCTATGGTGTTCCACCTAATCCCTTCATGCACCAAGTCATATCACAATCACTCCCACTCTGGTAGCTTCTCCCTCCCATTTCCCAAATCCTAGTAGTTTTTCCAGCTCTTGGGAAGGCCTAGAAGTGCTAGGCTGACTAGATCATCTTTGAAAACTATAACACCAACACTTCCAAGCTCATCCCGACATTGGGTGAACTTGGTCTAATACTGCGTTATTATGTCACCCTTATCCATCTTGATATTTCTAATTTTGTCCTTCAGTTCCAACTTCTTGTGGTCACTGCTATTATGAAACAATTTTGTCAATACTTTCCACATTGCATATGGAGTCTCCTTAACATGGAGGTTCGAGACAATATGATCTCGATCTCCTTCCAGTAAGGTCCTTCTTGTTTTTTCTATGCACTTCTTCCACTTTGCTACATCCTGTGCATCAGTTGGAGCTGGTTTGTGGATATCCCTATCAATGAACTCCTTCAATCTATTGTCTTCCAAGACTACTTCCATCCGGTCTCTCCAGGAAATTTAATTTGAGCTATCCTCAAGGGCATACTTGAGCCTTAGACCATAGAAATCCATACTGATATTGCTGCTAGCTCTGCAAAACTTGTTACTCATGCAAGTACAAACCCATATTATTATCTTCTATTATGATTTTAGCTCCAATACCATGTAGAAATTCCTTGTAGATTCAAGCTTCTTATTGTAATTTTCTAAAACAATAGACTTGAATATACTCTACCAATTGCTAAAACAATAAATGATCGCGAAGTCACGAAGCATACAAGAGAAAGAATTAAATCAACACATTGCACAATGATTTCTTGGGGAAAGCCACAACTAGAAACCCATGCTATATGCATATTGCATTAGTCAGAAAATATTAGAAGATTACAATGCTTTTCTCAAGCCTGAGAAACCTCTTCACTATCTCTATCTATTGTAACACTTCCTAGAAAAGCCTAGGCCAAATACTTAACCAATTTTTTCTTTCCCAAGTCCCTATTTCCTTGCAAAATTTCCTTGGGTAATTATCCTTTATTAATTAGGGAATACTCATCCACAAGTACGGAGTCCATCAAGAGACTTCCTCTAAATGCGTGCACCACCTGTACACTTTGGATGATTATACAACTAATAGTACATTGTCCTTTAACTCCAATATCAACTGGGTAACTATAATATCTGACATGCATGAGTTATTTATGACTGAATCACTAGCTAACTGATTGATCATTGAGTATGGTTCAAGTTCAAGTTCTACACTTTGACCTCTCACTAGTTCCTCCATCAATTGGAACTAGTTAAACTGAATTTAACGCAGATAAATTGAATTGATTAATTACAACTCAAATTAACTGAAACAACCAAGTCAAACTAACATAGTTAACTCATACAAGTTTTTATTTGATGTGGAATTAATATTTTCTTTTAATTTAATTCAAGGGAAAATTAAATTAGAATCTTTCTTGTTGCCATTTTCGACACTCCCTCTCAACAAGAAATGGATTATCAAATACCCTGATCCTACCTTTATGGAACCCGAACTTCCCTCTTGACAATGCATTTTTCAAGATGTATGCATCTTGTTTCTTTTTAGGAATGTACTCTAGCATCATGATCCACCTATGCACACAATATCGTAGATGGTGCTACCGAATGTCGATATTCTTGGCACGATCATAAAAATTGGATTCTCAAAGAGTTTGATACAACTCTAATTCTCACTGTAAATCACAGTAGGATCAATCCGCTAAACAAATAATCCAATGAGGATCTTCATCATCACGATAGCCTCACAAGTTGCTTGATTAGCATCCATGTACTCTACTTTTACTGAATTGAGTGCAACTGATCTCTGCTTCCTACTGTACTAGGAAATTGTTGTTGACCCAATACTGAAGATCTCTTTTTTTGTATTGATAAATAGGTTTACATCTCCCTTTTTCCATGCACAAATATGCCTAAGGAAACGATGCCCCCTATCCCAATTAATTTTTCTATTAGTGGTTGAATGTTTCATTCATTTGATTGAGGATGATAAACGTCATGGGGAAATCCAAGGTGAAATTATCATAAATGCTCTTGCTATTGCATATTCTAATATTTTGTAATTTCTTTGTTTGATATGTGTTTAAATTAGCAGAGATTATTTCCATGTTTGATAAGGCTACTAGGATTGTTGTAAATATTAGAAATTTTTATATATTTGCTGAAACTTTGGAAGACTATGAACTTCTGAATATTACAATGGTATTTTTATATCATATGTTTGAGATGGATGCAAGATTAAAATATTTCATCTTTCATTTGAAACCTAATTGATACAAGAAGGAAGGTTGGATGTGGTTAGTCACTAAAATTTAGTAAATATTATAAGGATGGAGCTTTAGGTGGTTATCAAGAGCAAGGAGGTTACTTTTGGTGAAATCGGTGCTCGAATCCATTCATGTGTTTTGGATGTCTGCAACGTCGATTCTATGGGGATTCCTTGAAAAAGGTAGAAGAATGTGTTTCAAATTTCCGTGGGTTGGATCACATGATCATTTTTTCCTCCATAGGTAAAGTGGAATTATATTTCTATGCCTAAATTACTTGGAAGATGGGGTCATAAAAACATTTTTATGTTCTCCAAGTCTCTTGCATCAAAATGTGGGTGGAGGCTTTTGTCCACCCACAACCTATGGACCATAGTTGTCTTTCATAATTATACTCTCCCTTTCTCTTTAGAAGAATGGATTAGGATGAGAGAAATTATATATTCTAATGTTTCTATCATTTGGCATGAAATGATAAATTCCTTTGATCTTATCACCTTGGGTTTAGCAAGGAAGTTTGGAAATGGTTTTAAAGTGATGTTGGATTGGGATCCTTGGCTTGGTACTGGTCTAAGTCATCCTATCCCTCAATAACTTATTAGATAGCTCAAAGACAAGGGTTTCTCTCAGCTTTCCCACATTAACAATCCATATCACACTGGTATTTAGAGTTAGGGGTGGCTTTTGGCTAAAGATTTGCAGATTGAATAGGAATACCATGATACATGGAGGGGTTTCTTGGATGTCTTGGTTATTAGTCACATTGTAATTTCTCAGGATGTAGATGAGACGGTATAAGCTCACTCTCTAGTGGGAATATATACTCTTAAGATGGAATATATTATCTTGAATGTGGTTTCTAATAAAGAAGATGGGGAGTGGTGGTGGAAATGGGTATGGAAGATAACGAGTCTAGTAAAATCCAATTTTTTTATGTAGTGTATATTGGCTAGAAAAACTTCCTATTTTGGAAAATTTTCAAAAATGTCATAGGATAAGACCTAACTAGTGCCCATTATGTAAATAAAAAGGTGAATTATGTAAGCATCTCTTTTACAGATTCCATTTATTATTCCATATCATGTATAGGTGTAGCTCGATTCTTGGCCAATATTGTGTGTGGAAAGGCCCATCCTTTGAGGAGTGGTGGCACTTAACGGTTACAAAACAAGAATACGAAAACTTATTGGGATTTTACTTTTCTCATATTTTTGGGTGTTTGGTTGGTGAAAAATAAATAATTTTTTCAATATAAGCCTTCTATTCCAGACCCAGTGGCTAATGAAGTATTGGCTATTATGTCTCATTTCCCATAACCCATGGCTTCCCTTCAGTATAGAAATGTGTCTCTGTAAGATCCTAATAAATCTCGCCCATTGGGATACTTTGATGGTTTTGAACAGGGGTATGAACACTTAAGTTGAGGAATTTTTACATTACATCTTTATGAACATCACAACTTCAAAATATGCACATGGTTTGGGAGGGTAACAAACAATGTGATCAACTTCAAGTGTTTGGCGAAACTTTATTAGGCATTCATTGGTTTAATGAGATTAAAAAATGTTACGATATTCATCTTGTATATATTATGGAGGATTTATAAAGAATAAAGCTTACTGATTCTTCTTGTTTCACACACTCACATTTATAGGGATAGAAACAGGGAAGCAGACATGATTTCTAAGGAAAAACTTTAGCTAGATTGGGGTTTATGGCACATTGAAGAAGTCATAAATGATGAGTATTTCACATTTTATCCTAGACCTTACATGGATGAAAATAATTCTCTGCTATTGTTACATGTTTTATGCAGATGTTTGTTTTAAACATATACATTGTTGTTAGACTTTTCATGGTATTTTTTGGAGCCTTTCTGGTTAATTATCTCGTACTTATTGATAGACTGTAGATAAATACTATCCATATTTCTATGGACTACTGTAGACCCCTTTGGTCATGTATATATGTATATTTTTTCTATACATTTATGTTATTTTTTCTATTAATTGGATTTGGGAAGATCCTATTAAATACACATTTAGTTGTGTATATGAAAAATGTAATTCTGTTTGTCGTATAAATAAAATTACAAATTTTTTTACTCTAAAAAAAAGGGAGAGAATGAAGAATATAGGAAATTATAAATTTAACAAAAAACAACATATTGAAAATGAAAAAAATATTCAACAACCTCAAGTATAATACACAACACAGAACAAAATCCTATGAAAAAATGAATTTTTTTGAAAGATATTTATGTCCAAGTCGAACCTACAACTCTTGGTGATATGAATATTGCACATAAAAAATTTCATGATAGGATTTATAGATTAGTTAAAGTTCAAATGTGTCATGTGTGTGAGGAGTCATATGCTAGAATTCAAGTATATAATACAAATATAGGTATAATGTGCATGAGATGTAGAATAGAAGTAATTTAGTAGATTAATCTTACACATATTTAACATATTTAAAATGATTATATTAATCATATGTTCAACAAATTGTGTATAGCCGAGCATGACTAAAACTAGCCTAGAGACATCTTATATCCATATCTATTAAGTGTTGAGAGGGATAAAATCTCTCGAGGTGCAAACTTTTCCTCATGTTTTTTACTCAAGATGCAAACCTCTTTTGGAGTGAAATAATTGAGGAAATACTTGTACCTTGCGCAATTTGAATCCTCTCGGCGCTTGATAGATCTAAAATTTAGATGGATCTATGCAATTTATTAATAATATTATTTATATTCATATAAATTTTACATCTCTATATGTAAAAATATTCTATATTTTCAATCATATTAAAAAATTAATAATATATACGTATGTGTGTGGGGGGGTGTGTGTGCTTGGCATTTTTTTTTACAGACACACACATATTAGAAAAACAGTTTATTGTAAGTATTAAATTTTTATAAGCTTAATTAAATTTAAATATGAAGTTTTGAAATATAGTGGTTATGCATATGAATTATTATTTTAATTTATATGTTAGAATATTTTTTTTCTCTCCCTAAATAAGATTCTTTTTATGAAATTGGTACATGTTTACATAATATAAAATCCTTTTTTCATGGTCTACTAGACAGGAAACCAAACCAATGACAAATGTTAATGCCTTCTCTCCCAAATGTCCATATACTAACTTGACACATATAAAAAGGTTTTGTAACCAAGACTTCATTATGTAAGACATTATGCCATGGTTTTAGTAAATTCCAACTGAAGTAGAAAAGTCACAACTTAACTAAAATGATAAAGAGGTCATGGAAATATCAATTATGCTTGGAATGATCGGATTTATTGAATATGATGTGTTCCGTTTTTTGTAGAGAAACTCCTCAATGCAACCCAATTAGTCAGGTTCTTTTGCACGCATCAAGGTTTCTTAATCTTTTTTTTTCTAGATTTATGACTCCTAGTATCCAGTCCTCTCACAAGTGACTGTTCCAGCTTGTTGAAATATGAAGGTGAATTTCATTGCAACTCAAGCTGGAAAGAAGGTGCAATATATTATTTCCTATTCAGTTAACATGAGAGGGGAAAATGATTGGAATCATATAGAACAAATGGTTATTACATGTGATTTATTTTTCCAATCTCCACCTATGGATTTCTTGTGGAGAATATCCATTGATCAATTTATTTATTCTTGATATGACCAACAAATAATCACCCTCCACAATTAGCTTGGAGAAACCTTGCAATGATGTGATAACACGACTAGTCTCTAGATTGCAAATTTGGCTACATTGTTAATTGAATGTCCCATATATCTATGTTGTTAAAATGGATATTAATTTATAACTACTAATATGTATATATATATATATATATATATATATATATATATATATATATATATATATATATATATATATATATATATATATTTCGTGTGTGTGTGTGTGTGTGTATACATATACATACATATTTCACATCTCTATATATAACAATATTAATTTTTCTATTTATAATTTTATTATTTAAATCTATCAAGCTTTTATGCCTTCTTAATTTTATTTTAGTCAACATTTTTTTTTAAATTCAATTTTAAATCTAGTGATCTAACATGAACATCTCTCACTTATTGGGCTATAGATTGCATCTCATTGCAATAATTCACACACACACACACACACAAACACACACACATGATGTTATATCATTTATTACTTCACAATTTTTTTTTTAGCCTTAGAGGAACCCTGCAACCCGTTTGACATGTAGCTATTAGTATACCCCTATGGGCCTACGACTAGTTGTCCTCCCGTATCACAACTGGGGGGATTTGAACCTTGGATATCTCAATTTTCACATATTTTACATTACTTTGATCACCAATTGAGATGCCTCATGGGAAAATTTACTTCACAACTATTATTAATAAGACAATTTAAATTAAATTAACCTTCACTAGATAATATATTAGTTAAGTGTGACATGGCATATACTTTTTCTCTTTTAGTTAAAAGACTTGTTTCAAAACCCAAATTTATTTTAAAGATACAATTCAAAACCATTTCAATATGAAATTCACATAGAGAAATTAAATAATATATGCATAACATTATTTTAGACATTAACCAACATCGATCCATCTAATTATGGATTTACCAAATGTCAAGAGTAATAAAATCTCTCTAGATCCATCGCTTGTTTTGAATGTAAACTTGAAAAAAATATTTGCACCCCCATAAATTTGATTCCTCTCTGCTCTTGGTAGAAATGGAGTTAGATGAATCTATGCTAATTATTACTAATATTTTAGTTATATCATATATAAATATCAAATATATATATATATATATATATATATATATATATATATATATATATATATATTCTTAATTTTAATTTTATTAAATCCCTAACTAAGTGTATATATACATATACACTTGCATTGTTTTGACATGTTTTATATTTTTTCAATTTATTAATATATATCTATATATATATATATATATATATATATATATAGAGAGAGAGAGAGAGAGAGAGAGAGAGAGAGAGAGAGAGAGAGAGAGAGAGAGAGAGAGATTTTTTTTAGTTAATGTAATATGAAGTTTTGAAATAACATTATTATGAATATGAATCATTATAAATTAATTTATATAGTAAAATGGATCTTAATTTATAGCTACTATTTATATTTTCCTTTAGACATGCTTTACAATATAGTCTGGGGGAGATGTTGTAGTACCTTTTAAATTGAGCTGAAATTATGTTTGGATATTATTATTATTATTATTTAATGATTGACCACAACATCTCATCTAACATTTCTCTACAACATATGTAAACATTAGTTATAAATTAAAATCCATTTTAATATATAAATTAAAATAATGATGATCCATTTTCGTAACCATGATATTTCATAACTTCATATTTAAATTTTATTTATTTATTTATTTATTCTTTTTCAAGGAAATAAATAAAACTTCATCTCAGTTCAAGGGCTAGAGTGAGGTTGTTAGTACTAGGCCAACCAATAGGTATACTCACTTAATGGTTCAAGGCCCGAAGTCAACACAAAAATATTCGTAGGCAAAAAACCATTAAAAAAATATTTATAAGGCATTATAACCCATCATATCAATGCATATCATATTAAAAAAAGAAAAATACCAATTAGGGTTTATGTGTGTGTGTGTGTGAAATTTATACTTGATATAGATAATAGTATTATGGAGAATTAACATATATCCAAATCTTTATCTATTAAGCTTACAAGGAATCAAATCAAATATCTTGAGGTGCAAATCTTTCTTCAAGTTTTGGACTCAAAAATAAGTTTACATCCTGAAAAGTTAGATAGAAATTCTTGGTCATTGGTACATCCAAAGTTAGATAGATCTATGTTGGTTTATATATATTTCACATCTCTATCTGTAGAAATATTGTTATTTCTAATTTTTATTAATTAAATTTAAACATGGACTTGTAAAAGATGTAGTTACTAATATAAATGATTCTTGTTTAAATTTATTTTAATATAATATATGTGTATTATAATTTTTTTTGAATAATTTTTTTTTAATTTTTTCAATTAAACTAAAATTGTAATATATGTGTAATATGGGTAATGTAGTCACTAGTTGTTACTTTTGTCTTCCCCTTATCTAAATCTACTTTTCTATTACAAAAAAGTTATGTCTAAGTTGTATTAGACCGTTCTGCCAAATATTCATTTTTTATTTCTACTGGAAAATGAATATTCTTAAGCACTAGAATAACACACATAATTTTTAGTATAAAAAATATCATAAAGAAGAAGAAACATATTTAGTTAGCTGATATAGACCAACAATAGTTGACGCTAGCATGAAACTATTGTTTAAGACATTTAGATATAATTTAAATGAATTAGAAAGGTTTAAAATCAACGAATTCATTGAAACAAAGATTCAAATTAAATCTCTATATTCCAATCCCATTCATTGCGAATGTTGAACCCTTGATATATAGAGTAGATCTCTAAAATGTATTCCTACAATGGTATTTCTAGCCCTCTAGGCCTACAGTTTGAACCATAACTCTAATACAACTTTGTAACACACCTAATTACCTAATGTAACATTATGGATACGGGGAGTATTAGACTCAAACTTAAAGGATTATTATGAATATGGGGTTAGAAAATTTCCTCTTTCCTCCGTTACTTCAAGTCGCAGTATTGATAATTCCATTGTATTCTCCTCATTGAAAGATTTCCAATGATATAGATTTCATTTCATTCTCAAATCTAGGCACAAATTTATGCCCCTTTAAAAATTATCCTCTTTTAAGGTTACATCATCATCCATAAAACCATATGGTCAATAGGTTGTGGCCCCAGGCCATGTATTTTCCCCATGTTGGTCCACATCCTTGACCCACATGTCATTTTGGCTCCCACTATATCAATTTTATTCTTGATACACCATTTATCCAAATCCCCAAGGTTCTAATATCTTAATACATTGATGTCTTGGTATTCCTAATACGCCAACATGGCCAGTATTTCCCATATATATACTTGGATGATATGATGATATGTTGATATAAACCATACATAAATACTAGGATATTGAAAATTTGCATATAACTACAAATCCTTGCAAATCACTAATAGGCCAATAATCCAGTGGCCAACTCAACACGCCACCATACATCTCTTACATCCAATCATATCCCACCATGTGGTGAGGGATGATATGCTAGAAACATGGCAATGATAAGGTTTATATCATTATATTAGACACTTTCTAAAGCACAATCCCTCAATAGTCTTAATATGTTGATATGAAGATATGACATCTCAACCTGCCACATCATCCTCCAATGTGCAATCATTGCCTGACATGCGGAAAATTTTGATGTGTCCTATTACATGTGGCACTTTCTTAATTGTGCCATTTCTCACTCATATTTAAAAAAATTTCATACCCAAAAGTGTCAAATATAGGTGACATGTGTCGTACACATTCTCTTTTATGTCATCATGCATGATACCACCATGATTTCATCCCTCAATATTTTCGGTACTTTGGTTACTTTGATACTTCGAGGTCATTATTTGACAAGCTCAGTAAAGAAATAGGGCCATCATATGATGATTTTTCACCTGAGGCCATGATATATCAAGTTTTTTTTTCCATATAAATTGTGTTGTTGTTGATTCTAATTTAGCCTAATATTTCGATAAGATCCCATTCTAGTTGGCTCCTATTAATAACTCCCCTTAGGCCATACAACTAGGGCTACATTTGAGACTTCCCAAAAATCCAAATTTCTAAAGAGTCTCGTGAATTTTCTCAGTTTTCTTCTCATAACCCGAACTCCTTAATAGATTTAGAACAAAACAAAGCACTCTCTTTAACTAGACAATGTGAAACTTATCACTTTTGAAATTTTCAAATAAAGAGGCTCATAAAATGGCTTATCCCTAGGGACCTATGGGACCTTCATATCCTTCCAACACACATATTTACCACACCATTACAATATGTACAACAAATCATGATTACAACATTCATGAAAAATTAAAGAGTTGAGCCATTATAGCCCAACCCTAACTTCTTATTTTATGAACCAACAACATACAATGATCACAATTAATATAAGTGAAAGTAGTTATTTTCACACAACATTCATATTCATCAAATTAATGAAAAATAAATTCTAGAAACTATGTTATTTCTCAACTCGTTATTCAAGCTCACTCAACATAACATTGCAAAAAACTTCAATATGCCATAGCATACCTACACATTGTACTAGCATAGAATTCAAACATGAAGTTTTGAAAATCATCCACACATAATTTATAAAGATTGAAATATACTTCTTTGTTCCACTTAAATTTTTTAGAAACTAAATAAGGTAAAATGTAGTCTCCACCCAACCATAGACTCAACTACACTGCAAGTTTCTTGTAGCTTTGCAACTCTGATACACATCCCATTCTTGAAGGATAATTCACTCAAGAAATTTAAACAAAAGTATATTACGGGATAGAGTACGAAGGCCATTATCCTTCAATTACAAGAAATATGAGTGCTACATCTCAATATATAAGTCCAGGTTACTCACAAAACTAATTAAGACTAATAGGGGCTTGAACAACACAAAATGAGATCCATTCATTGATTCCTACAGTCCCTTGGCGATGCTCCTTCTTTTCAATAATCCTCGTGCATAAAACAACTATAAATTTAAAATTACTTTTGGTATACCCAACTTAGTGTGAGGGTCTCCTCACTATCTTCCTTAAATAATCATGATTTAAGCATGGAATTTGTGGTCCAAATTCTAAATACATGCTTACAGTTTCTTTCTCATGATGGTTTCACAAGTCATTGGCCTCCCAACAAGTTTTGGGCTTGTTTTACACAGTCTTTTTTCCTCCAAAATGGTTACAAGTTGCATGCATCGACACAGGTTGCTTCTATTGACACATATATAATCTCTCATTTCCCAATGCTTCCTCATTGCAAGAGAGCTTTGTTCTCCCTCCTCGATTTGTAGAGTCAACCAAGAATACCACACGATACACATCATATGCTTGGGAATTATGCTACCTCCTCCAAAATCCCACTCAAAAAAACCTGGAAGTTGGTATTTCAACTAGAACATGACGGTCAAAGATTTTAATTTTAGGAAAGACAAAACACTTCCCAATTCCCCTACATGCTTCCTCAAGAAAGCTATTCTTTTAGACATTAGGATATGTATAGGATTGTCCTTTTATTTTTTCTTTAGAAATTTCCAATTAAATTAAATAGGATATTTACATCATCATTTTTGATATGGTATCCATGTTTACTCTCTAACATTATCATCCTTTAATTACATTTACAAAATTTTGGGATTAGAAAAGGGATGTTACATAAATTTTACTCTTCAGAGAAAAATATATTAGTGTATAAATTGTAGATATCCTACCTGCTTATTCAAATGTGGTTTCCTTTGGAACAATAATGGGCTTATCCTTGTACTGATTGGGAGTGTGATTGGAAAGATTCTTGGTTTCACAGATTTTATCTGAAGGTTTTGGTAGCACAACAAAATATTTATCTGTGGAAGTTGGAAACTTTTCAAATAATGGATTTACCAATATAAAAAAAAAAAAATTCCATGGATCATTTGTGTTGATGAGACATATAGGCCAAATTCCCACTATTTATGGATAATTTGTCTTCCTTTTTGGATTGATGGCCACATATGGGATATAAAATAGAGGGAATGTAGTCACTTACTTCTCATTTCTCCTTTTTGTATCTCGGATAGTTGCAAGTGGTGATACCATATGTTGGGAAAAATATTGAAGAAACAAATTCTATACCAATAGTGATATAGGCTATGGAAATCAAACTCATCAAAAAACTCAACATTATTCTCTACTTATTAGCGTAAATGAAAACTCAATGATATTAATATCAAAACTCATAAAATGCAACCGAAATTAACCATTATAAGTAAATAATCAATAAAATATTATTAGCTAAAAGATAATTCAATTTCAGAACTATCAAGATAGGTAATAGTAAAATATTAATATTCTTGTGAAGTAAATGGCTATATATGATGAAAAAAATGGTCGAATTCAAGAGCCAATCATTCCCCCAACTTACATATTTGTATGTCCTCGTGTGTAATATCCCAAAATGGGGATGTAACAATATTTGATCACAATAATGCAAGAGTAGTGTTACATCAACACATAAAATGTAAGAAGATCCAAATAGCCATCATATTAATATATTAGCAGCAAATAGATACAAGATCTTGAGGAAATAGTCACTCAAGCTAGGCAACACAAGCCTCAAGAGAACATGTACATGAAAAATAAAGTACAATGCTACACAAATATTGCCCAAGACTATTATAGCATAGTTTTATTGAGGATAACTGCTGTTGGAAAGTGTCAATACACATATATAAAAATATAGAGCTCACACAATCTTGGGATCAAATATCTAAACCCCCAAACTGAATTTCAAGGCAATCCGGAAAGGATTTCTTGAAATATGCAAAAATGGAAAAATGTTGGAGTTACAGTCCTAGGAATGAGTAGCAGTTGCAACTCAAGAATTGGATGGAGATGGCTGAAGATGATATATAAGCTGAAAAAACCTCCTCCAATGGATCTTCCAAGTGAATGGCTAATCTTGACACTGAAGATCTCACCCTCCAAACACACACTACAAACCCTCATTGTAGATGCACACTGAAAATAACGTAGTTAAGGAGAGGGACTGTGCTATAGGAGAAAGGAAATGGATTGGCCAAGTGCCAAGATCTGAAATATTCTCTAGAATATTCCTTATTGATCTCTCAAGGGAATAGATGCTCCCTCCTCTAAAAATAAGCTCTGGAAGTGGTGTTGTGAAACCTCCACTACAACACCCTACAACACAACATTATACTTTAGCAGAAATAACAATGTAGCTGAAGGAGGTGGCTTGGCCTGAAGCTTGGATGTGGAGAAATGAAGAGCAAGCTCCCTCAAGAGGCCTCTATTGAAAGGAGAATGAATTCCTAAACAGGAATGCCTTGTGCTAAGCAGCACAACAATCTCAACTAAACAGTTGAAGAAAGCACAATAGTCATGTAGACCAAAATTCGATATTCAATAACATGTCTTGCTATGGTTGCCTTGCCCTCCTTTTATACAAATGGAAGCCCTCTCACCTTGGGTTCCACTCATTAGGGTTTCCTCCACCAATGAATCTTCCTCCCATTATCTCTACGTTGTCTCCATAGATGATCTCCACCTTCCATTCCAGCGTTGTTGACTTGGTCAAACTTGACCTTGTCCACATGCAAATTCCCCTTTTCACACATGAGGGTGTTAAATCCAGCTCCTATGATGATCTCTTTTCATACTATGAGGGATTTTATTAATATTTTTAATATGCATGGGCCTCCTTACCCATTTTTTCAACTTCTAGGTGATAAAAAAAATTCAATATTCTAATTATTTGCATGCTAAATTTGGAATATTACAGTCCTCCCCTCCCAGATGTTTCTTGTCCTCAAGAAACTGCCAGGATAGAATTGAGAAGTCTCCCCTCCTCTTTTTGTAGCATCCACATATGATAAACTCCTCCAAGGAATGAGATGTTGTCTCATCAATAAATCTCCATATTGACTCTCCCAAGCATGCAAGCTAGCTAGATAACTATCATCATGAAGAAGTAAAATACTCAGGGAGGTAACTAGGTGATGTCTATAGGTCCTCTCAAGGCATGGAGTCTGAAATTCATTGGGAACTATCAATCCCATGTGAAACCTCCATCCCCAAGCTATCATCAATACAAAATGAGTCACCCTCCAACATGGAAACTCATGAAAGATCTCCTCCACCTTAGGTTCCTGTAAAGAAGGTGGGTTGTATTGTTGAACTTGATAGACCCAATGGCCTACCCCACATTGTATTTCTCTCTACTTATGGTAAGTGTAGAGCTACTGCTGAATTTGGGCTCCATCAATGTTGCCTCTATGGAGCAAGAAGGCAATTGGATCCTCAAAGACCCACTCTTTAGTTCTTGCCCAGATCATCCCATATAAAGTGAATATGACATTATCGTCATAGGGGATCCAGATGGGAGAAGTGTTGAAGGTTTTACATAATTCTAGAAGTTACCAATAGCTTCTCAAGTAGTTACAGCGCAGTTTTACCAACTGCAATTTCAGAATATGATGTGGCCATTTGTCTCGCAACAATTTTCTAGTTGTGCATGTCATCTCATCCACTAGTAAAATATAGATGGCTTTGTTCATCAACTGAGCATACAAAGAATAGCACAACACTTTCCCAAAGCCATGGCTATCTCCAATAGAGATGTTGGTCCCAAAATGACCATGGGAACCAAATAGAGGCTTGCCCTCTTGTGGAGAAATGCACTGCATAGAGATGATAAGAGAATGCAAATACTGTGTTAGATAATCAATAAGTGCAATAACATAATTCTTACCATGTACTAAGAGTGAGCTAAAAATAAGATCCATGGATGAGCCCTCCATAGTGGTATGCCATACTCCCATGAAGAGGAATGAACTTTGTGTTGCATGAAGATCTTTCTCCTTATGCTTTGGAATCCAAGTCAAGAAGATCATGTCAATTTGATAGCTGATTCCATCCACCTCTCTATCTCTCTCACCTCCTCCTTGTCCACCAAGTGCATCATATGTGAAGTGATCCTGGGGACACTCCATCCATAAACTCAAGCTCCCAATTGACAACGCTGTGGGTCTAGGTAAATATGCTCCTTCCAATTCATAAATCCATTCTTTGACATGCCCATTGTCAAAGACATCTCCCACAATGCTACTATGTATAGGGAATTCCTTCCAGAGTGTAATAATCTCCTGATCATCCAAGGCTAAGAAGTAGCCCATTTGCACCATGACAGTGCCACCTCCTACCCCTGCAACATCATGTAAAGCATGGGAGAGGATCTACCCCTATCCTCTCAAGAAATCCCAAGGCAACAACATCTCTTGTTGCTTGATCCAGAATAAAATCTTGATACCCTTAACCAAGACCTTTTACTTCGGCTGATAATTAGAATTGCATTTAGTTAAGACGTTAAAGAACATAAATGAATAAGTTTATGCTATAAATAAGAGGAGAATAATATGACAAGATCAACAATCATAAGAACACGTTGTTTGATGATGAAGTTCGTCCAGGAGGGACTACATCTCCGGGCCTCGGTGTCAAGATGGTGTAGGCCCCTGCATTATGTGTTGTAAGAAGAAGATGTACATGGATGTGTTTCCTTATGACATATAAGGAAAAATTTCCCTCACGGAAGAGTGGCTTGACTTCTTTAAGAGATGTTCCACTTCAGAACTCTCATACATAAAGAAAGACTCCTATCAGTATGACCATAGCTGACATGTAATAAATAAGAGTATTCAACCAATCCTAGCAAACAAGGGATCTCAACAATACACATATGAAAACAAGAATCCCGCTAATGTGGCATAAAAGGGATCTCATACATGACACAAATCTATGGCTGAAAATACACCAATAACAACACAAGGCAAGATCCCATGACTCATGTATCAATCGGGATCTGCAAGACATAATGCATCTCAAAGAGAAATAAATGAAGAAGTACATGGAATCCACATCATATACCTCATATTTCCATTTGCTGAAGGCTGAGCTACTTTGCGGTTGAATCTAAAAACACCATCAATCTTGTGGCGTCGAAAAAAGGTGAAAACGATTGCTCACTTGTGGAAATTCGACACCTGCATAACCCACTTCCAAAAGTGGCTGAAAAATCAAAAAATCAGATCAAGAAACTAAGCACGCCATCATACTTGTGGCATCGAGTAGTGCAGAAGCGACATAAAATTTGTCCCATTTGGACAAAGTCAAAATTTTTCGCTCCTGAAAGATGTCCTCAATCAAGGTTTCGCCTGCCTCTTTTCTGGCTCATGGTTCCGCATGATATGCAATAAAAAAAATACAAAAAACCTTGATATACATGTGTGCTCTCCAATCCTCCATGGCCTGGGCGCACTTTAAAATAGTAGGTTTATATTGAAAATTGTGTGCGGATTAAACAAGAAATTTGTTTGAATGAGTGGTTTAAAACGAAGTTAACTAGGCGGAGGTCGGGGGTTCCAACCCCACCAACCCACCATACATAGCAATTAATGTTGTCGCATTTTGTTTTTGGAGGTCGGGTCCACATTGGGTGGCCCACACCTCATCTCCACCGACATCACATAACCGTTTAACGTGGGTTTCATTTTATTTTTGTACATACGGTGAGTTTGGATGGTTGTTGTTAATTACGAATGGAGGTTCCATCATGTGTAGCGTGGAGAGGCTATTGTGTGGGCGGCGGGTTCAACTCCCACCAGTCTCACATATAACATGTATATATATGTTATGCTGTGGATTTCAACCGGGGTGGTGATGCCTCGAAATCGCCGCCACTCGATGTCTTCATGGGATAACCACCCTGTCCTGACCTCCAAAGGGCCTCCTTTTCCATTCGACAGGGTTCGGATCGATATAATGGGATCTCGGGCCCCAGAAAAGAATAGAGAAATGGGGGGTTGTTGTAGAGGACAAACAAAAAAAGGTGGTCACCACCCTCACCCTTTTTAGATTTTAAAACAAACTGTCAGTTTTTTGAAAATCCCGATTTTTTACATTATAAGTCAAATTAACTGTCCCACAAATTCGCCTAAAATTCAACCTGAAATGGTTTCGAAATCTGGTTGATCGGTAAAGTCGACCTGGTGACCTTTCCTTATAGCGCCCCAAATAACGTCAAACCAAAACTGGACGCTCCAACTCCTTCATACGGACTTAGAATTGAGTGTTGTCTACGCCATTGGAATAAGAAAGGTGAGAACTTCAACATGAACCTGGTTCGAGATATATTTGAAATTTTTTATTTTTGAGCCCTCTATGTTGAGCCACTTGTACTTGTACTTGTTTAAGCCACCTGGATCATTCCTCCCCATCGAGAGCTTTTGGTCCTCCAAAAGCATCAAGCTTTACCTATCATCAACCGTTCAGAACTACGTTAAAAGGCACATCCCCACATGACTCCTTCACCTGGCGTACTTCGGAATCAAGATGCAAAGCCATCATGTACAACTGCTGCAATGCGATATCTGAAAAGGCACATCCGTTGAAGACTCCTTCACCTCTCGTACTTCGGAATCCAGATGCAAAGCCATCATTTGCAACTACGGAAATGCAAATGTCTGAAAAGGCACATCCCTTGAAGACTCTTTCACCTCACATACTTCGGAATCGAGATGCAAAGCCAACACCTGCAACTATGGAAATGCAAATGTATAAAAAAGGTACATCCCTTAAAGACTCCTTCACTTCTCGTACTTTGGAATCAAGATGCAAATCCAACACCTACAACTATGGAAATGCAGATGTCTGAAAAGGAACATCCCTTGAAGACTCCTTCACCTCTCGTACTTCAGAATCAAGATGCAAAGCCAACACCTGCAACTGCGGAAATGAAAATGTCTGAAAAGACACATCCCTTGAAGACTCCTTCACCTCACGTACTTTGGAATCAGGATGCCAACACCTGCCTAAAGCTGCAACAAAAATTACATTCTCAATGTGACCAACAACGACCCAAATATTTCCATACTTGCCACGAGTTTATAACATGTACCCGGTGGTCAAGTTTACAGCAAAATGGAAATCATACCTCAATAAAATTACAAGACCAAATATCATCATCACATTTCGAAGTGATGGAAAAATGCCTCATCACTTTTACATGAAAGAAATGCATCAGACGACTCATAGAACATGACCAAAACATAATCATGGCATCTCGAAGTGGTGGCAACACATCATCACTTTTACATGAAAGAGATCCAACACACGACTTATAAAACAAGGCCAAAAAATATCATGGTTTCTTAAACAAGTGATGGAAACACATCATCACTTTCATAATAAAAATGTGACAAATGAATTACAAACATGGCCATGACAAGCTTAACATCTCTAAAAAAAATCTAGAAGAACCACTTCTCACTTATTAAAGTAAGTGGATCATTTCCTTGTGGCGAACTTGCTTGTCGATCAACTCTTTCGACTAGTGTATGCACAGGTGCTTTAGCTTTACAGTGCTGCTCTGGATGAAGTTTCCAGCATGTGGCCCTTTGGTTACCACTTCGGTCACAATGGGTGCAAAATTTTTTTTTCCTCCAAACCTGCTTAACTGATTTCTTTTCCTATTGGGGAGAAGCGTTTTCATGCCTCTTCCTCCTTTGTGCTACCATCCTCTTCCAGCACTCAGAAATCACATGGTTATTTAAACCACAAAATAAACAAGTTTTACGATGCCATATTTTACAACCGTAGTTAACAACATTCTTATAATTACAATGCACTCTGGAATAATGAGACTTAGTATACCTTTTGTGGTGGTCTTTGGTGCAATCATGATGATGGGAACTCACCTCATTTCCTTCATTGCAACATGCACTTCCATGGAATGATGGCGAAGTGTCCCCATCATTCCTCTTCCTTGGATAGTTCATCGTTATCTGTTTTCCTTTGATGTCCTTTGAACATCCTTCATTAGTGTACCCCAAACCTACATAATGAGGTCGTTGCACAACCTCCAATGGTTCGGTTATGCCTTGGCCACAAATTCCAAGTCCTCCTCCTCTGTACCCCATATTGGTGAGGAGCCTCATACCGGTTCCTACAATGGGTATCTCCATACTTCCAACTGAAATTATATCATGTGAAGAAACTGAAGAAAAATAAACACTATTTACATTAGGTGTTGATTGTGAAACAGATGAAGAAAGTTGTTGTAAGCCTTCATTGTGCTTCACTTCCGTCAATGCCTCTGACATAGCTTGTAGCTGAAGCTACAACTGCTACGTCTCCTCCTTCTCTTTTTGTAGGAATACTTTTAAGGCATCATTATCTCTCTGAAGAGTTTCGTTGTTGCGTTTCAAATCTTCCCACGCCTCTGTCGTGGCTTGCAACTGAAGCTGCAACTGATGCTTCTCCTCCTTCTCTTCATGTAGGAACGCATTCAAGGCATCATGATCTGCTTGCAGAATTTCAGTGTTGCACTTCCAATCTTCCCATGCTTTTTTTTTGGCTTGCAACTAAAGTTGCAACTGTTGTTTATCCTCCTTCTCTTTGTGTAGGAGGGTCTTCAATTCTTCGTTCTCTGATGCTTGTTTTTCGTAAGCCTCATACAATATGTCCACTTTTTCGGACACCCTGAGCATGGTTTCATACATGTCCTTCACATTCTCCATGGCTCAACTTAGCGAACGTTCAATGTTCATGCCTACAATCCAATCAGCAAGAATACATGCTCCGATACCACTTGATCCAGGGTAAAATCTTGATACCCTTAACCGAGACCTTTTACTTCGGCTGATAATTATAATTGCATTTAATTAAGATGTTAAAGAACATAAATGAATAATTTTATGCTGTAAATAAGAGGAGCATAATATGACAAGATCAGCAATCATAAGAACACGTTGTTTGATGACGGAGTTCATCCAGGAGGGACTACATCTTTGGGCTTCGGTGTCAAGACGGTGTAGGCCGTTGCATTATGTGCTGTAAGAAGAAGATGTAAATGGATTTGTTTCCCTATGGAATACAAGGAAAAATTTCCCTCACACAGGATTGGCTTGACTTCTTTAAGAGATGTTCCACTTTAGAACTCTCATACATAAAGATATACTCCTATCAGTATTACCATAGATAACATGTAATAAATAAGAGTATCCCGCCAATCCTGGAAAACAAGGGATCTCAAAAATACACATATGGAAATGAGCATCCCACCAATGTGGCATAAAATGGATCTTATACATGACACAAATCCATGGCTGAAATTACATCAATAACAACACAAGGCAAGATCCCACGACTCATGTATCAACTGGGATCTGCAAGACATAATGCATCTCAAAGAGAAAATGAAGAAGTACATGGAATCCACATCATATACCTCATGCTACCATTTGTTGAAGGCTGAGCTACTTTGTGGCTGAATTTGAAAACACCATCAATCTTGTGGCATCGAAAAAGGTGAAAACGACTACTCACTTGTGGAAATTTGACACCTGCATAACCCACTTCCAAAAGTGGCTGAAAAATCAAAAACTCAGATGAATAAATTGAGCACACCATCAGACTCATGGCATCGAGTAGTGTAGAAACGACATAAAATTTGTCCCATTTGGACAAAGTCAAAAATTTGCGCTCCTAAAAGATGGCCTCAATCAAGGTTCCACCTACCTCTTTTCTAGCTCATGGTTCCACATGACCTGCAATAAAAAAAAATATAAAAAACATTGATCTGCATGTGCACTCTTTACTCCTCCATGGCTTGGGTGCACTTTCAAATGACTGGTTTATATTGAAAATTGTGGGCAGATTAAACAAGAAATATGTTTGAACAAGTGGTTAAAATAGAGTTAACTAGGCGGAGGTCGGGGGTTCCAACCCCACCGACCCGCCATACTTAGCAATTAATGTTGCTACATTTTTTTTTTGGAGGTCAGGTCCGCATTGGGCAGCCTGCACCTCATCTCCACCAACATCACATAACCGTTTAACGTCGGCTTAATTTTATTTTTGTACATACGGTGAGTTTGGATGGTTGTTGTTAATTACGAATGGAGGTTCCATCATGTGTAGCATGGAGAGGCTACCACGTGGGCGGGGCTAACGGGGCCGGGGACAAGTCTAACTCCGCGCCTCACATATATATATATATATATGTATATATATGTTATGCTGTGGATTTCAACCGGGGGTGGCAGGGGTCACGACCCTCACCCCCTTCTTTTAGATTTTAAAACAAACTAGCAAGTTTTTGAAAATCCTGATTTTTGATGGTAGGGGTCAGATTAAAAATCCCACAAATTCTCTCAGAATCCGGCCTGAATTTTCCAGAATTCGATGGCCGGGAAAAGTCGAATTTGTGCCTTCCTTAAGGCTGCCCAATCACCTAAGTCAAACTAAAACTTTGACCGCTCCTAACTCCTTCATACAGACTCATAATTGAGTGTCTTCTGCGTCGTTGGAATAAAAAAGATGAGATCTTCAACATGAACCTTGTTCAAGATATATTCTAACACTTTGATTTTTGAGCCCTCTCTGTTGATCCACTTGTACTTGTACCTATTTAATCCACCTGTATCACTGCTCCTTTATCTCTCCCTCATAGAGTAATGCCATGATGGTTGACTTGTATAATGACCCATACAACCATATCTTCTGCTGCCATATCATATGCGTGTCATGCAATGCCTCAATCCATGGCATACCTTTTGAAAAAGGGTCTATCACATGATGGCCAAACTCTCTCAAGAGTAGCCAACACAGCTTTGCCTTTTGCTACCCTGTGTCATAGATTTGCAAGGGGATTTCCTACCTCTGGCTCTCCAAAATCATGCACTCAACCCAAGGTGAGTGTCTATTATCCTGCTCAACATTTGCATCCTCTGGATGAAGAATGCTATCATAGTAATGGAAGACAAGATATATCCCCT
This sequence comes from Pinus albicaulis, assembly GCA_034641835.2. Lineage (NCBI taxonomy): Eukaryota > Viridiplantae > Streptophyta > Pinopsida > Pinales > Pinaceae > Pinus > Pinus albicaulis. Next base: position 917,338,796 of record CM076570.1, read on the forward strand.
CAACCATCTGTCTTTCCTTTGCTACACATGTGGAGTGGTCATTAGAATTCCCTACTAATGGATGGGCTCCCAACTCATCATTTTCACTCAAGGACAACGTTACTGATCTCCATGTTGCTACATCTAGTGTTTCTAGATCATGCTCACTATTGAGTACATGATTTTCCATTGCATTATAGAGGACAATTCTCATTTCACCTTCAAAAATCTATACTCCAACCCCAAGAGTGGTACATAGCTCAACAATGAGTAAGTAGGATGAGTTTTTACCCTTTCCTTGAGTTCATCAAGGCTTGTCAATGTAGTGAGAGTGTGCTGCTCTAAATCAGCATTGTCTTTTGTCCATGGGACATGCAATGGTATACAACTCTCCATAAGATTTTCTGAAACAAGAGAAAATGGAAACTTAGGCATACCTTGGTAAAACCCGGGAACATCTTTTATGGCTGTAAGAGTTCCTTCCTCCAATGTGATGGTACCACCAACTACAGGTGTTGCTGGTTGCCCCTCCATAGTTGTATCATTGCTGGTACATGCCTCCATCAATGGTGGTGAGGGCTCCTCCTTCTATGATTTCTCTTTATCAAATATCTTGATCACCCTTTGAGTGAAATCTGGAAAATTAGACACTCTTGCATGACTCACATGGCTGAACCACCAAATGCCTTCCTTGCGCTCTAGGTGCAGCGCTGAGATTTCAACAACCTCTTTTTCTACCAATGGATGTAGTAGGAATAATTCCTATAGCTTCATCACCCAAGCCTTTTCTGTACCTGTGGATTATTTTTCGAAAGTAGACAATATAAATCTATTGCCTTTCATCATCCTATTACTGTAGGGCCTCCTTTCTTCTTTCTGCTTGATAAACTGAGGAAGAGCTAGAGTCTCCTTGAAAGCTCTAGGTTGAGATTTGTATTCTACAAGGCACCTTCTTAGGATCTTAGGTTCCAAGTGTCCTTTATGCCTCTTGTCTTCTCCTCTTTCAGAATAGGAAGTACATGGCACTTCCTCTTCTTGAAACTCTCTGGGAGTTTCATTACATATCTTCTCCTTCATCTGCTTAACCTCCTTGGAGAGGTTATTTCTAGATCTGAAAAGTGATGAGATGAAGCTCATTCTCTCCATCATTCTAATATTTCTCCTTCTCTTTGTCTTCTTATTCTTCTGATAGCATAATGGCTGGAACTCAGAGGCTGAGCCAAGATTATGCTTTGATACCACTGTAATATCCCAAAATGGGGATGCAACAATATTTGAACACAATAATGAAAGAGAAATGATACATCAACACATAAAATGTAAGAAGATACAAATATCCATCATATTAAGATCTTAGAAGCAAATAGATACAATATCTTGAGGAAATAGTCGTTCAAGCTAGGCAAAACAAGCCTCAAGACAGCATGTACATGAAAAATAAAGTACACTGCTACACAAATATTGCCCAAGGCTTTGACAGCGCATTTTTATTGAGGATAACTGTTGCTGAAAAGTGTAAATACATATATATACAAATATTTAGCTCATACAATGTTGGAAGCAAAGATCTAAACCCCCAAACTGAATTTCAAGACAATCCGGAAAGGATTTCCACAAATATGCAAAAATGGAAAAATGCCAGAGTTGTAGTCCTAGGACTGAGTAACAGCTGCAACTCAAGAACTAGATGGAGATGGTTGAAGATGATACATAAGCTGAACAAACCCCTTCCAATGGATCTTCCAAGTGAAAGGCTGATCCTAACACTGAAGATCTCACCCTCCAAACACACATTGCAAATCCTCACTACAGATGCACACTGAAAATAACACAGTCGAGGTAAGGGAATGTGCTGTAGGAGAAAGGAAATGGATTGGCCAAGTGCCAATATTTTAAATCTACTCTAGAATCTTCCTTACTGATCTCTCAATGGAATAGAAGCTCCCTCCTCTGAAAAATAAGCTCCGGAAGTGGTGTTGTGAAACCTCCACTGCAACACCCTGTAACACAACGTTATACTTCAACAGAAATAACGTTGTAGCTGAAGGAAGTGGCTTGGCCTAAAGCTTGCATGTGGAGAAATGAAGAGAAATCTCCCTCAAGAGGCCTCCCTTGAAAGGAGAAGCAATTCCTAAATAGGAATGCCTTTTTCTAAGCAACACAACAATCTCAACTAAACAGTTGAAGAAAGCACAATAGTCATGTAGACCAAAGTTCAATATTCAATAACATGTCTTGCTATGGCTGTCTTGCCCTCATTTTATACAAATGGAAGCCCTCTAACCTTGGGTCCCACTCATTAGGGTTTCCTCCACCAAGGAATATTCCTCCCACTATCTCTGCATTGTCTCCATTGATGATCTCCACCTTCCATTCCAGTGTTGTTGACTTGGTCAAACTTGACCTTGTCCACATGCAAATTCCCTTTTCACACATGAGGGTGTGAAATCCAACTCCTATGATGATCCCTTTTCATATTATGAGGGATTTTATTAATATTTTTAATATGCATGGGCCTCCTTAGCCATTTATTCAACTTCTAGGTGATAAAAATAAAATTCAATATTCCAATTAGCTGCATGCTAAATTTGGTATATTACATCGTGCAAAAGAAAATGAAAAGAAAAATAATGATGTTGAAGAATGGGTCATAGAAGTATCTCATGTTGCTATTTATTTATAGGCATTTGAAGCAAATAATTTACTCCTATGATAATAGGCCATGTGATAAGGTTCAAACTCCTTTGTATGGTACCCTAAACAATTTCCTTCCATCTTTCCTTTTTAATTTCAATGTTGAATTTCCTTAGATGCATAAAATATGGAATAGGGTATAATAGGAGGGAAAATTTAAACTCTAATCCAACCTAATTAGAGGTGAACCTCAAAAGGCCTTCAATATATAAAAAAATTATAGAGGTTTATTCCTATCCTTGGTTGTTAGTGTGCCTCTCTTTATTGTAGCCATTTTCTTAGTTCTTGTCATCTCATCTCTACACTTCTCCATGCTTCATCTCAAGAGGTGTTAATGAGTTCATTGTAGAGTGTAATGGCCTTTCATTGCCTTCTCTCTATAATTTTGTAGGTGGCTAGATCTAATATTAGTTGTATCACTTTTTCCAAACCTTCACTTGATCTGGAAACCACATTTCTCCTCTCTCTTTTCACTTTTCATTTATCTCCTTATCCTTATAATGTTCTTTAATCATAAACTTAGTGATTTCATTTAACAGTTGGGACATAAACTCCCAAAGTTACATGTCCCCAACATAGTGGTTTGGTGGCCATATTATTAGCTGTTACAACACATAATTGTGTTTGTAGAATATATAAAGGAGGATTTTTCTCTCTAGTGTAAGGTCAAAATATAGTTCATGGAAATTCAAAGTTTTTTGGAAATTTGGCTTCATCTGAGAGAAACAACATTCAATTTGATATTTATGCCCTTATTCCTTCAATTATAAATGGTAGACCCTAGCAATTTATCGACATGCCAAAATTTCATAAACATCTCAAAAGTATCTTCACATACATCTATTAGCTTCAATATTTCCTCATATTTGTTCATAGTTTCTTGTACTTGTTTCAACAAATAAATTTGAAATTTGAAATTTCCATTGCTAAGGGATTTAAGTTTGTAGCATATTGGAATAACGTTAATTAAAATTCCCTTCTAATTATGAAATTACCTAATGATGCCTAGGGACATAAATAATATCCTCATCACTTGACTCTACTTCTTTCTACCACTTGGCTACTTCACCTTAACCAATATATAGTTGCATCCTAAAAAATAAAAAATAATTTGTGACTGCAATATCTGTTAGAATATTTTTTCATAGCCTACTTGAATAAGATCCCTTATATTCATGAGCTTCTGCTCAACATCATGGTTGTTGATATCTCAATTTCCTCAAGGTTTGGAACCCTTGGTGAAGTGGTGGGTTCCTCTTTCTATGGAGCATCGATAATATTTGTTGATTCCTAAAATTGCACTAAGGACCATTCTTCTATAACCCTAGGAGTTTCTTATTTTGGTTCCTAGGTAGGTTGGGTATATCTTTTACATACTCCTTATTTTCACTAATATTGCAAAGCTTTTCCACCATCTCTACAATAATCATCACTGGATTTGTAGCATGTGGGGGTTCTTGAAAAATTGGTGTGAGCATTGGTTCTATAGTGCATTTGGGTTATTCAACAATCGTTTTTGATGCTATTGTCACTTTAGGGATGATACCAAACATGTTCCATTTAACATACATTATATCCTTTGCAAGTAATCAATAAATAGGAGTTTAACAAACCCGTGATTTGATAGGATTTATTCTCTCCTTGATAGGATTCTTGTAGCCATCTTTTGGAATCATTTCATTAGGTATGGGATTTTTATGAAGCATTAATGTCTAAAATTATCCAAAATTTTAAAATGGTAGGAAAACAAAATGTTATGCCTACAACATGTGATGTATCTCATAACCTGTAGAGATACTTATTCCCAAGGAATTGATAACTTTTCTCTCTTCACACCTTTTCTTATGTCTACATGAACCTAGAATTAACACACTTGACTACTAGTTGCTCACACATTTTTTACTATTACATTCAACCAACATTGTCAAGCTTTTTAGTGCTATTAAAGTTCGATTATTTTCAATTACCATTCATTCATATGAATCTATTTGAAATCTACTAATGAGTGCTATTAAAGTTCGATTATTTTCAATTACCATTCATTCATATGAATCTATTTGAAATCTACTAATGCGTTGGGGGATTATAAATCTTCTGCATCTGTAATTTCTCATTGATATGTACCATAACTCACATGCAAATTTCATAGTGGCTAGAAACTCATTCTAATAATAGGGTGTTAATAAGAATGATAGGAATTTGATTGAAATGATGACACGTTAAAAGAAAAATTAATTGTGGTTTTCATGGCATAATTTTGGTTTAGGGAGAAAAATAAATTTCTCTTTCACCCACTTTTTACTCCCTTCACCTTGATTCAAAGAAAAGAGGATTTGAGATATCATTACTTGATGTGAAGGAAATAATGGGTTGGTGTGTCGACCGGTCAATTTTTGGAGGAATGTACTAGAGTGTGTTGGATTAATGATGCAAAGGCTAGTAAAAGAAATTAAATTGATTAATGTAGTTCAAAGGCTATTGAATACATCCCTCCAAATTAGATGATGGTTAATGTTTGGCATTGGGATTGAGAGTCTAGAAAATGGGAGATTAAAAGAGGCCATGGAATCGGGTAATCAAATTATGGGTAGACGCTAGGGAATTATTTTATCCTTGATAGAGTTACTATTATAACCAATAGTGGTAATTCAATACCATTAATATGAGAAATATTTTAATATATTGAAGTTACCTCTGCTAATGAGTTATGTAATTTCATAATTTTGTAGCCTTGATTCTACGACCTTGTGTTTGACTATGCTGGGATGAAAAAAAACATAGACATAAAAAACAAAAATTAGATTCCTTTTCATTTTATTTTTCTTTGGTGACAAGCCTACCAGAAAGTTGCTTTTCAAGTTTTCACTACCATACAATGACCTTGTATGGGTGTTAACTACAAGATATTTAGAAAATTAGGCTGGCTAGAAATATAGATTTGAAGATTTCCTTTGTTTTATAATTCCCTCGTAGGTTTTCCACATAAAATTTAATAATAATAATATTATTATTATTATTATTATTATCATATTTCAAGTGATAATGGAATTGATTACTTGGGGTTGAGGAAAGGGGTGTCATCAATCATGTTCAAGTAGTATTTTTTTTCTCGCTAAAGTTGAGATGAACATCTCCTCTTTTTAGTATCCTTTTATACCTTCTCAATCAGTTTTAGCTAACAAGGAGTGGGGACTTGATTTGGTCAATTTTTAGTATCCTAATAGAGAAATTTTCAAATATTCGATAAACTTCACATATCCCAAGCCACATAGTATTGAGGTTTGCTTTGAATTCCTTGAATCTAAAGTCTTAAATCAGTGCCTGGTCTTGAGTTTGAAATTATTTGACCTTCATGGATCTATCATTCCACTGAATTCATTGTCATTGGAATATTTTTAATAAAGATTTATATTGAATCTAGCATCTAACTATTGAATTCTTTATTTTGTGCTATAGAAAAATAAAATCATAAATCCAATGCCATCCTAAAGGTTTTAATTTGAATTTTAATGGGCAACAAGATGAATTTTTTTCTATACACTAGCTCATATGTTTTAAAATCATTTATTGTTTTCATTATTGTTTTGTATTCCCACATTTCTTTTGTTAATATATTTTCCAAATATTCTTTATGTATTTGAAGCATCTTGGTTAGGATATTTTCCAACTCTTTGTTAGTACCTTCAAATTTTCCATTCTAATAGTTGTTTTTCTTTCAATCTAAAAATAGATGCTTGAGTCAGTTCAATTGAATTTTCAATGGTCATTGAGTTGAGAGGCTCATTCTACAACCTAGTGTAAAGGCAATATGTAAGTATGTATGTCCCTCTTAAAATAAAATAAAAATGTCAGATATAGTAAAAAAAAAATATATATATATATATATGCTATGCAAAATTAATTAATTGTCCATATGTTCATGTAAAATAATTAGAAGTAGAAATAAAATGCAAGTCATATGTTTAAACCTTGTACTTTTCAAAAATATTTTAACATGTGATATCAACTTCATATATGTTTATATATGAAAAATTTGTTAAATTAAAATATTCTAATTTTGTGTAGAATAAAATATTCAATGTGGGTTATAAATAAAATATTTTAATGTGAATTAATATTGATGTATACTTTAAAATATATTAATAACAAAAATACCAATTTAATGTGTGTTGATAAAATGACTCACTGCATGTTTTATATAATCTCTATAAAATTCAAAATACAATTTAAATAATAAAAAATTACACATTGTTTTTCTCACTCTAAAATAAGTTTGCAACTGAAGAAATTTGATCCCTCTCAAATCATGTTATATCTATGGTTAAGATGGATCTATGATGGTCTATGTCTTCATTTAATGAATGCATGGAAATGGATATATATGAACATAGAGATCTACCTATTCAATATGGATATCTAACCGCTTCACTATATTCAAGAATATATATCATTTGTAGAGTGAAAACTCTATTGGGACAATTGTACTTATAATATAATTTCCATCATTTGCCACCCACGTGAGTCAATAACACCCACAAAATCCCAAACATTTCCATGCCTATTTTCCACTGGTCAAATAGGAGTATTATCTCATGGTTGAATTTATTTCAAAAGTTATAGTCTATACCATAAAAACGTTTCATATAGCCACCCTGACCGTAGAAGGGGGGAAGGAAATTGATTCAATTCAATCAATTTTCCAGAATTCATTTTCTTAGATAAGTTTGTTTTGTATCAAAATTATAAAGAATAAGGAGGTTTTAATCCAGCTCCAATGGAAGAGTGTGAAGAAGCAAATTGAAATAATGCAATGAGATCAAAAGTGCAAAATTGAACTAGTGAAAACTAGTAACATCCAAGCTCTTTAAACTAGTATTTTAGAGATTGAAATTAGTAGAAATGACTTGTGATTTAAAATTGAAGTGATCAAAACTAGACCAACACTATGGAACATAGATCCCTACTAGTACGAGGGGCCAATAACTGAGTTTAGGCTTGGGATCAATAGTTAAGCCGAGTACAAATATACAAGTTTGGGACCAATTACACACTTATGATTTATTATTACTAATACAAGAAAGAAAGATTTGGTGAATCAAGAAATAACTTGAATCCCATATATCTCTCCCTTACACTCTAGTCCCCTTAATTCTTCGTTCTTTTCCTTACTTTTAATAGTGAAGGAATAAATTAATAGTAGTGACCTAATAGTCAACCTACTATTTCCCTCACCTCATGGTAATCCCTTTAATATCTACTTTCTTAGAAAATATAGAACAAGTTTTATCCTTTCTTGGAGACACCCTCTCTTTAGGCGTTCAACTATAGGATGAAAAATAATGATACTTACCATAGTTCACGCAATTCCACAATTGAGATATTATTTTGATATTCTGTAATAAAGACTATAATTTTTACTATTGGTTCTCATAAAATATGTAAGAGAATAATTATAGGACCTTAAAATTTTGGATTTATTCCATAGATTTGCATAAAAATTGATAAATTTATATCTCTTCCAATTACATTATCTAGGATTTTTTTTTTTTTTTTCATTTTTAAAAAACCCCCCTCAATTTTTTTTTATCTCAGTGAATAAAATATATCATACAATATTGATTTAATATAATTGTAAAACTTATACAAATGACTCTCCTCCTCAAGTGGGAACATGACCTAGGGTCCATATAAGAAAACCAACCACTAACTCTCATACAACCCCTAAGCCAGTCTCAAACCAAGACTAGCATGAAATATGTATGGGGGTGGTTGAAGATGTTCCTTCATTTCTTAGAAGATGATCATTAAGTAATAGCTAATATTCATGATGAAAAATATAGGTGAATGCAATATACCTGAACACGTACCCTCTTCTAAGACAATTTAGAGTGTGATATTAAATAGTCTTAGATACCTAATGTTATGTTGATGAGTGAATTATTCAATTAGCTAGGATGTAAATGGTGAGCCTCAGTATTTTACTATATCTCTTGGGACATCAAACCTAGTGAAGGTTTGTGGCCTTAAATCCATATTGGCATCACACATTTCATTGTAATATTTTTATTCCTTGTGACTCAAGTTACATCATAACTTGTGTCCTTCATCTAAACTAGCCCTAGTGTCCTATTTTTATTTCATTTTAATCTTGGCTAACCTTCATGTATCAATTTAGATCTCTTGGAGTGATTTTAATATTTAAGCCTAGATATAAGGAATTGTGCGTGCCACATTTCAATTTATTGCAACAAATTCTAGTTTTTTGTGTACCATTTCCAATGTGGGATTTAAACTCCTAATGTACTACTTGCTAACTTAGTGAGTTAAAAATTATACCACTATTCTAATTTGTAAGTGGTATGGTACTTTATTTTTTATTTTTTTTCAAGGAAATATCTGGAAGATCAACCTAAGTGATCATATCTTTTCGACTTATTTCTAAGATCCTAACCCTGAGGGAATAAAGAATAATTGACCTTGTGACCTCCCATTACAAAGGTGCTTTATTGATGAGAGATCGACCAATTGAGCTAACCCTCGGGGATAAGTGGTATGGTATTATTATTTATCATATAAATTATATATTTGAAAAGAAATATAAACTTCTTGGGACCATAATGATACACTCTAAACTTTGATTAAGACACAACAACTCATTGAAAATATATTGATGAATTTTACATGGAAATATGAATTAAATTTCCCCATGAATTTCAAAAGGTATAAACGCATAAGTGACACACATAAATAATGTACTTAAGTGACACACCTAGGTAACACACCATGAATAATGTGTATATAAGAAATTTGTTGCAATCTAAATCACAAGGAGATGTTGCTTCATGATCTAGTGTATGTTAGATCACTAGACGTACACAAGCACGACTAACAATACATACAAGATCCTTGATCCCACATGGTTAACAAGAAGAATGAAATTTGATCTATGTTATGCAGAAGAGAAAAGTATCTTGCCTCCTCGCATATTGGGGACAGATCTTGAGCTCGAAGCCAAATTCTTTCACTCCACATGAGCGATCTACCTGATCCAATCCCGATCTCAACACCTAAACACAATCACAAACATACAAGGAAAACAATTGATCTTCCTCGAAAGATAGTTAGATAAACAATGATATATTGATAAACCAATCACATAAAATAAAACACGATCATATGAGGGAGAGAACATAGATCTTCATTAATAAATAACATGATACAATGCTTCTATACCTATAATCTAGCATCTCATCTCCCTGATTCGACAGAGTTTCCCCACTAGATGTGATGGGTGAGTATGAAGATCACTCACATAAAAACTGGGACCTCACAAGCTATCAAAGTGATAGCAAGAGAACAACAAAGAATGAAGATCTCAATGTGATAGAAATATGGCTCTTTAGGCTCTCCAGACTATCCTGACCCTCTCAAACGATCCAGTATAAATAGGTAAATGATAGGTCCCGGGAGGATGAATGTGCATGTTTAAGATGACGGGAAGTTATCGAAACTTCCAATGGATGAGTCCTAATTCGAATCGGTGAGTAATGGAGGTAATATCCAAGGGGATGAGTCATTTAGAAAGGTTCCCTTGAACACGGGCTCAAAATAGAGGAATGAGGGCCTTAACCATGGGCATAAGAGGCCTTGGTCACGGTAGAAGGCCCTCAACCATGGGCATAAGAGGCCCTGGTTTTAGTTAAGGGTCAAACTAGTGAAAAAATTCACCTCATGTCAGGAAAAAGGAAACTTATCATGAGAATTAAGGGTTAGTGATGTAGGGGTAGCCAAATAGGATGATAATAGATTCCCCCTAATGTATGAGGTCAGAATGAGAAGCTGATGCCCGAAATAAATTATAACAAAATCAAAGGTCGAAGTGGCAGTGGGGAAAAAGAGCTTGTTATTTCCTAAATCCACCTCAGGCTGAAGGAAGGCAGAGTTCAGGGTAACATCAAACCACGCTCAGTGTGGTAGCTAGCCCTACCAGAACAGGAGAGGGCTCTCTCCGGATCAATCTCAGCAAAAATGTATCAATAGGGCTTGAGATGACTTGAAATAAAACTAATTTTAGGCTAGGTATACAAATAAAGGAGTTTGAGTTTGATTTTGGGGGTTTTTGTTGGATCAAAGGGAAAGGCAGTTTTGGGTCCGGGGATAAGGCTTAGTTTTTGCAAAGTTCTGATTGGGGAGAGGAAGGCAATGGTTTTGATGCTTTGAATTGAATGGATGGATGGTTTAGACTGATGAGGAGCTGAAGAGGGAAATATATCTCAAGTATCCTCTCCAAACAGATGAAAACATGTAAAATTAAACAAAACTAAAGGCAGAGCAAAGCAAGCTACTGAATTCCACCTTTAACATTGATTTGTTTAATCTAAGAAGAACAGAGAAGGAAAATGATACACATAAACATCAGTGAACTTACAAATACATAGAGAAGGACACCATCAAAACACAGAGCCACAAGGATCCCAAAAAGTGCTGCAAACCCTGGTCTTTCCTTTGCCAAAAATGCAGAAATGAATGTACAATAGAGTGCCCAACTATCCCAAGTGTCCAACCCTGAAAATGACTGAGAAAATACATGATATAGACAAGATTAACCCATTCCCATGCCTCTAGGGGTCGAGCTCATAATTCTAGGAGCTGTTTCAACCATATCTAAACTAGGAACTGAATAATAGGCAATGAAACAACTTGCCTCTATATGGTAGGAAACTGATTCATTCATCTAATTTTCACTTTTTGGTGAATTAATCCACTAGAACAAGTAAATATGTGCCAAAATTACATCATGGTAATGAATTTACATCAAATTACATCAAAAATTACATGAATAAGTGAAACTGGCCAAAACTAGGCAAAATTTTGAGCTGCTGAGTGAAAGATAGGCCAAAATTCTCTATGCGCCGCGCCCAAAATCTCTATGCGTAGCACAACTTTGGAGATGAGTTTGAGGCCCTTCCCGAAGTTCAAATTGAGCTCATGATAGCTCGTTGGAAAGCCCTTCCTGTCTAATTTCTAACCCAAGTGGAATTTCTGGATTGGATGTCATTTTCCCCTCCAAAAATTCAATCTCCCAAGACTGGTTCATGTGTGTACAAAAGGTGGCAGAAAGGCAATTTTCAAGGTGTTTTTGACCCTTTAGGCAACCCAGAACTTGATGAAATTATTAGGCCATTCCTGAGCATGCATAAATTTTCATAAAAAATCCAAAAATGCAAAGTCTTCCTCCAGAGGATCTCCCAATCATAAGTGCGCGCAAGGTGGCGCTACGCGTCGAGCAGGAAAATCTATTATGTGACCAAAAAATTCAAAATTGACAAAATTTTCTCCAAATTTGCTGAAATTTGGAATGAAGGTCCATCATCAAGTATCATGCTCATCCAATGAAGCTTCAGCCAAGATTTGGATCCTATCACGCCTTTTCCACCATTTTAGTGCCCTCCTTAGCCTCGCTTTCAAGATCTTGATCCTCGCTTTGCAAACATGTGTGCGGGCCCAATAATGGTTTTTCATGTGTCTGAGAATGTCCTTGTCGTTGTTGGCCTTTGCCAATAGCTTCTCAAGATGAATTTTGACTCTCTCAAGCCAAATCTCCCGCTCAATGGGTGTCATGTCACCTTGGCCTCTTTGGGCAGCTTGTCGGTCTTCACGGATGTGTCGCAACTCCATGACTACTTGCTAATCCTCAAATTGTTTATTCCACTACTCCAAGTAATTTATAACCCATTGAGCTCTCTGCAATTTCTCGGTCAATGTGTCGATCTCAACTTTCTTCTCCTGGATGATTTCCCTCAGTTTTGAGCTGGTTGAGCTCAAATCATCATCTATAAGTATAAAATCAGTGTCATGGCTTCCTGAAGGCCCTTGATCCTGCATAGGCTTCTTGCCTTTGCCCTGAACCTGTACCTGTGTCTGTACCTATGCTGATGTCGAAGGCGAGACCCCTTCCACGCGAGGTGGAGATAGTACTTGCTGAGCTGCTGATGACGGTGGCGAGACCCCTTCCACCCCGGGTGGAGATAGTACTCACCGTGCTGCTACAAATAATGCTCTCGTGCCTCTCGGATATGTAATGGACACTGGCACACTGATAGGCTCTGTCTTAGGACCTTAAAACTGATGTGAAGGCTCACCTTCATCATGAAAAATCTCGGGAGGAGGCTGAGAGGCTGTGAAGAAGTCATGGGAAATGAAATTCTCCCATGCTATGCCCTGCAATCCAAGCTGATGTACAACAATGATCTTGATGAGCGCATAATGATAAATTCTGTTATGCTGCTGCTCGGGAGACTTCTTTTGCACAAGAGTAGTCATCCCCTCTATGTTTCGACACATGAAATATGGAATGTTCATCATCTTCACTCTCGTGAAATGAATCAACAACCTGATGTGGTATGCATAAAGGCATGAGAAATGGCCCTCACAACTGAAGTATCTGATAATTAGTCTCATCAATGGCGCATAGGATTCATTCAGAAACCGGAATGGGAATACCCTGCTGAGCTGCCTCACATAACAAGGCCTGATGTATGGTTCGTAATACACTCTGTCCAGTTGATGTCTCTTGTTCCATTCTTCACCTACATTCGGTATTCCTGCTGCCTGAGAAATGGTTTCTGGTGTCAAGGTGAAATTTACACCAGCAAGATTCACCTGACCATCATGCAAATGTAAAACAAACAACTGAGCCAAATCCTGATGATACTGAATCCGAGCAATCATCTCACAATACTGAATGCATGACTGTTGCTGAAAGCATGATATGGCAAGTGGGAAGGCTTGCAGTTCAGTCAATGAGGTGGGCTCTTCTCTCATGTGTTTTCCTCCTTTACAAGGGCTTCTCGGTGCATGCAGCTCAGTGGTAGAATCACTATCTTGCTCATATGATGAATCTATGTTTGTCTCCATGGTGCTGCAAGGTATATGTCAAGTGTATGTTTGGTTTGTTTGAAAATGAGAAATTGGTGTTTTGTTTTCAATGCCAAATGCGCCAAAGGGAAATGGGGGACTGTGAGAAATATGGAACAGTGGGAAAAGTGGACTGTCAAGTGAGATTAGAATGCAATAACTATCACTTGACTGTGTTTTAGGAATGTGGGTTTTGGGAATTTAGGAATTTTGCAAATGATATGGGAGAGTGATAGTGATAAGGAATGATAGAGTTAAGGGATAAGGATAAATGGGAACAAGTGATGTGAGTGGCTTTGGGACATAGGGAAAAAGGGGAGGGACTGTATGATGACAGTAAAACAGTGAGAGGGAATAACCCAATGAGGAATGAAATACTTGGCACAAAATTTCTTTTTAAACCACCAATTTTAAAACCCTAAGGAGTAGCTTTAATAAGAGGATAGGGTTTATATTTTAGCATTCAAGTTCTTCAACCAATCTTTGAAACCACACCCAAAACTAATCAATGGAAAATTACAAGATGATTTGACTTACTTGGAGCAGAGGGGCCAAGAAATTTGTAATTTCGTTGAAGGCAATGAGAAAACTGGATTATCAACCCTGTACACTGCACGCACAACCCAGTGCGCTGCGTCTAGTGAGTGTGCCACACACATTCAAATTTGCACGGTGGAAAATGGCTGTATGCGTCGCGACTTGCCAGTGTACCGCGACCACCTCCCAACGCGTCGCGCACTGAATTTCAACAAACAGTCTCGGCTTCAACAAATGCTTTCGCTCCTCCAAACTCGACTTGGCTTCACTGATATTTCTTGCATGCAAATGAATTGTTTGGACACGGAAATATGTTATATGGCCATTGGATTTCAATTTTTGATTTCAAATAACCCACTTTCTAATGTTTCGACTTTGGCACTTTTCACTTTTTAATGTAAACTCTGATTTCGTTTGCATTTGACTTTTTTGACTTGAATGATGAAACTTTTGGCTATTTTTTGCAGGGATGGCTGGCATTGGATTTGGAAAAGGCGACCATGGCTGCACCTAAAGAATTTGACAACTAATTTTTTTTTTGAAAATTACATGGCAATTTATTACAAAAGGTGAAATGGACGATTTTCCTCAAAACAGATTTTTGAAGAAAAGTCATGATCAAGAAATATAACAATGAAATTTTGCGATGAAAACTTGTTTTGAGCCTCCCTCATGTGCCTAATGGCATTATTAGACATTTTGAAGACTAAATTTGCAAACCCTAGACCTAATGACCAAAATGACTCTTTGTTGATCAAGAGACCAAAACATGACTATGAATGGCTTTAACATTGATTTTGATGAGCAAACACGGACCAGCAGGTACATAATCATGAGGGACATGAGTGACAAAACCCTTCCGTCAGAAGATGGATGCTCCTAATGAAATGCAAATTACTGAACTAAATGAGACACCTAAAAATGAAATGCAACAAAAAGAGATTTTGATCTCTGACGGAGGGATGTAAAGACCGACTCTAACATTCGCTCCAATGGGGATGGTAGCTCCTGGGAGGTGCCAAGAACTACTGACCTCTGGGAGAGATAGACAGTGCCTTCGTCCATTGGGCTATGGAGTCATAATTTCGACAAATTGACACAAGACCTTTGACTCATTTTGTTGACTGAAACTTGACTCAAACCGACTCAATTTGGAAACCAAAATGACTGAAAAACTGACTCAAAAAACTCAAACCAGAACTGAAATCCTTCTTCAGAATTATAGCCTTCACTTCGGACCCCAGACTGAAGAAAAGATCACAGCACACACTTGCAATGAAACTGAAATAAAATGGTATGTACAGTGACAATGTAAACAATAGAAAACATCTCAGAAATGATACCGCTTGACCAGCCGACCATTGACCGGCCCTCCTGGAAAATCTTCCCCGTTCATCTCCTTCAGAAGAAAAGCATTCTAACCCCGATATGCTACGATTTTGAAGGGACCTTTCCAGAGATTTTCGAACTTACCGTGTTTACCCTTTTCCTCATTCCTTGCATCCCACTTCAGCACCACTTTCTCCAATTGGAATTTGTCCGCCTTCGCTTTTCTGTCATAAATTTTCTTAATTCTCTCCTGTAGCTTGAATGTGTTTTGAAAAACTTATTCTCTCGTTTGCTGCAAATGAATCATCTGATTTATTCTTCTCTGTATATGGTTTTCTTCACTGCCCGCTTCTTGCAGAAGTTTGACCACCGGAACAGCAAGGGAGGTAGGAAACACTGTGTCAATTCCATATACCAACTCAAAGGGGGACATACCAATGTATTTCTTCTAAATCACTCGATCAGCCCAAAGTGCATTTACTAACTTCTTATGCCAACCTTTCTTATTTATTTCCAGCAACTTTTTAATGATGTTGACCAAATATTTGTTGGAAGACTCCGCCAATCCATTTCCTTGCGGATGATAAGCGGTTGAGTGTCCCAGAGTGATGCGATACTTGTTACAAAACTCAACCATGATTTTTGATTTGAAAGTTGCTACGTTATCAATAATTATCTTATTTGGGCAACCAAAACGAGACGAAATGTTATTCTCAAGGAATGAAATTATTACCGCATCCATAGCTTGTCTGGTGGGAATTTCTTCGATCCATTTCGTGAAATAATCTGTCACCGTGAGGATCCATCTATGCTGAGCTGAAGAAGGAGGATGGATCTCCCTAATGAAATCCAAACCCCACTGCTGAAAAGGGGCGCTTACCTCAATAGGCTTAAGTGGTAAAGGCTGCAATTTCTGCCTTCCTTCGAAAATCTGACATTCATGATAGCCTTTGACATTCTTATACACATCTGCAAAAAGTGTCGGCCAATAGTATCCGGCTCTCAAAATCTTATTGGCCATAGTTTTCCAAAAAAGGTGACCCTCGCAGTCTCCTTTATGAAAATCCTCCATGACTTGCTTCGCTTCTTCTTCCACCAAACAATTCAACAAAACACCACCAGGGTCTTTCCAATAAAGTGCAGAATTCAAAATGCAAAATTTTGCAGCTTTCAATTTCAAATTTCTACCTTTGTTTCTAGTCATGCTGGGTGGTGGTGACAAATTTTGAAGTACATACACAATATCTGAATACCACGGAGAAAGAACAAAAATTTCCAATACCTGAATTGAGGAACTTTCCTCATTCTCATCAGACATAGCATCAATCAGATTTATATCTAATGCATGCAAATTTGATTCAGCCATAAGCTTCGCTAGCCCCTAGCCTTTGATAAGCTTCATGGGCTTTATCTCCACATCATACTCCAACAAAGCTGCAATCCACTTGCCTTGTCTCCCTTCCGGACTTGTTTGTACCAAAAAATCCTTCACAGCAGCATTAGGAACGTAAGCGATAATATGGGAATGCAGAATATATAATCGAAAATCTTTCAATGCTTTCACAAGTGCAAGAGCTTGCTTCTCAATGATGTTATACTTCAAGGCTGCATCACTTATAGTTCGGCTGAAGACAACAATTGGCTTCTCATGCTCATTTCTTTTCTGCATTAATACTGCTGACATAGTGTGCTCTGAAGCAAATGAAAACAAAATACAATCTTGGGTATAATCTAGGCTAATCAAAACCGGAGTTGAAGAAAGATCCAACTTCACTAAATTAAAGTATTTTACAGCCTCCTCACTCCACTTCACTTGGCTGTCCTTCTTAAGCATGTTTGTAATATCCCTTAGATGTTCAGCAAGATTAGGCACAAAGCGGCGTAAAAAGTTCATCTTACCATTAAAAGATTGGATCTCCTTCTTGTTCCGGGGAGGGTCAATTTTCTGAATTGCTTCTACACGTGATGGATCAATACGAATGCCATATTTTGAAATAATGTGACCAAGTAGTTTTCCCTCATCCATGGAAAACAAGCTTTTCTTCGGATTAAGTGACACACCATATTTTCTGCACTTTTGAAAAACAACTCTCAAATGATACATATGCTCTTCATCAGAATTGGAAAAGACTGTCAAATCATCAAGATATACAACAAGAAAAACATCCTTCTCATTCGAAAAAGCCATGTCCATTGCACACTAAAATGTCACACCAGCATTCTTTAAACTGAAAGGCATCTTGGCATAGTGGAAAGTTCCCCACAGAGTGGTGAACGTTGTTTTGTCTCTATCATCCTCATGGACCAGAATTTGGTTATACCCAGAATAACCATCGAGTAGTGACATAAAAGATGCTCCAACTACTCCTTGAAGTATATGATCCATCTTGGGCAATGGATAATTATCCTTCAAGGACACTTTGTTCAGATTTCAAAAATTAATGCACAAAATAATCTCACTTGTCTTTTTGCGTACGGGCACCAAATTAGAAATCCAATCAGAAAATTTGATGGGAACAATGATACCGGCCTTGTATAGCCTGTTTATCTCCTTTTCAATTGATGGTAGCAACTTCAAATTGATTCTTCTCAGCTTCTGTCTGAAAGGCTTCTAATTAGGCTTGATTGGAATGGTGTGCTGAATTATATTTGTATCATACGTTTTCAGGTCTGAATAATCCCACGCAAACACATCAGCAAATGATGACAACAAACTAACATAATTGGCTTTTACCTCTGGCAGCAATTCTTTTGACAATTTCACCATCTTCGGATTCTCAGCTGTTCCAATGTTTACCTCTTCAACTCCCTTTTCAGTTGGCCGCAAGGTTGGTTTCTTAGCAACGTCATCCTGATCGAAGAGCTCTTCTAAAGGTATCAAACCTTTAGGAATAACATTATCTTTTAGCTGCAATACTTCCATTTGATTGACTTGCACATCAGCTTCACCATCATCATATTCTACATCAATTGAGGTATCCTTGAACTTACCTTTGTTTTGCAGAAATTCATTAATCTCATCATCATCTTGGAAAACTTGCCAACATCTTTGATTATCTGGGACGGTAGGACGATGCTTCACATGGATCTCAAATTTATTACTTGAGTTCATTGGGATCTTCAAATTAATTTCTGCCTTAGCAAGTGCATCCGCAATGCCATTTTGGATACGAGGAATACAAGTCAACGTATAGTCTGAAAACAACTTCAAAATATCAAGAACAACATTTCGGTAAGCTCGCATTCGAGGATGTTTCATTTGGTATTCACCCTTCACTTGCTTAATCACCAATTCGGAGTCGCCATATACTAAAATCCTCTTAGCATTCAGCGTTCTTAGAATTTTAAGACCAGCAATCAGAGCTTCATACTCAGCCTCATTGTTCGAACAATCAAAAGCTAACTTGTAAGAACATACCCGTATGTTACTCGGTACCTTGTTCGGAGTGGAAAAAGGACTGCGTACCCAAATGCCGATTCCAACACCATCATTACCCACAACACCATCGAAATCCATGGTCCATAGACCATCTTCATCATCTTCTAATTGCTGAAATTCTGCTAGCTCTGTTTTTTCTGCTTGCTGTCCACTATCTTTAGCTGATTGCTCAACGATATTTTCCTGTTTTTGTCTCTCTTTGCTCAAAACTTCTCTGAAATTTTCTGCTATCTCCGGAATGTCATCTACTTCAACTAACTGACTATCTACATCATTGAAACTATCAACATACAAAACAAAATACTCTAAATCTATATTTACATAATTAATCGGGTGATTAACCGGTTTCTCCTTACTAGTTATCATATACTTCATTTTTTGTTCCCGGTACAACTTTCTCATTTTTCCAAACACGGGAATCGTAGCATAGGAGAAATCTAGTTGCAATGTCCCCTTTAATTTTTCTCCCCAAGATCTGGAAAGTAGCATACCAAATCTGGGAGGAATGTTTGCCACAACCACGTCCATCAAAACATTCTTTGTTGGAATCTGATCCAAACTAACAACCAAGTATTTAATGAGCCCAATACATCTCACTCTACTAGAATCAAATGAATAAAGATCATGGTACTTCCTAGTAATGTCCAAACCCAACTTCTCCATGATTTCCCTTGGCATAAGATTATGGGAAGCACTGGAATCAAACATGGCATTATGCAACACAAACTCATGCAATCTAAGACTGATATAAAAGGGAGGCACATAACTGTTTGGAGACTCACCATATAATTCTGGTCCAAATATCAACTAAGGTTGATCATCTTCTATATTCACCATATCAAACATTGGATCGAAATTCAAAATTTTCGAGACTTGACCTCTGTAATTGTTGTTCTTCATTATTTCTGTCAAGGGAATGGAAACTTTCAACTTGGAAATCTCATTCTCGAAAATAAAAGCTGAAGTATTTTATACCTCCTTGGCCAGAAGATCTTTCTTTTTAGCCCTTTCCCTCGATATAATTGGCTGATTTGATTTTTTTGCTGATGGTGATTTGCTAGCAGCAGGATCCACTATCTCCTTTGCTTTCTTTTGTGCAACGGGTGAATCATTCTTTGGTGCTGAAACTTCCTTTCTCTTCTGGATGGGGTTAATGGGCACATCTCTGTTTCTAAGTGAATATTTCTTCTGCTGGGCGGACAAAGAATTCATATAACCTCTCTGATACTCATCCAACTCTTCTTCAAGAGATATATCATTTGCCAAAATAAAATCCTCATCCTTTTGTACAACTGAACTTTCTGCATATTCCTCATCTTCAGTGATATAAATGGGCAAATCATCAGAAGTAAAGAAGTGATTTTCTTCCCCTACCACATCATCTTCATCATCTGAATCCTGACCAACAAAATTCTGCTGAATAGGTGTCTTTACTTGCTGCTGGACTGCTGGTTCTTGTGCACACTGCTCTCGTTGTTTGATCCTGAATTGTGGCTGTTGCTGACCACGGAAATTGGGATTTCGGATCTGCGGTTCGGGCTTATCAAGTGTGAACCTTTCAAACATCTTCTCCACCTTGTGGAGTAATTGATCTGATGTAGAATCTTCTTCCTTTATAGCTACTTTCTTCTCTGCCCTCAATCTATCTCTCTTGTCATTCAGATTAGCCTCAACACTCACTGCAATTTTCTGCATGTCCTCCAAGGTGGGCAGATCTCGTTCTCGTAATGAATAGGCAATGTCCAGATCAAAACCATCTGGAAATTTGAGCAAAGATGACTTTTTGGATGGCCTTAAATCATCAGGAATTGCATTATAAACCGCATTAAATCTGATAAAATAGTCTTGGACGGACTCACCAACATTGTGCTTGATCTTGGTATATTCAGAAGTGATTTGGAGTGGATCTTTCTTTACTTCCCACTGATCTAAAAACTGTCTCTAAAGCTCTTCCAAAGTAGGAATACTTCTAGGTGTCAAGGCTCTGAACCATTTTCTTACCTCACCGCTGAAAGTTTGCACAAATAATCTCATGGTTACATTTTCTGCATCAATTTCATGGAGATCAAAGAAATATGCCATTTTGTCTATGTGTTGTTGAGCAGGGACACTTTGAGGAGTGCCGTCAAATAATGGAATCTTACTTTGGTAGTCTGCAGGCATAGCATCAAGGTTTTGAGGCAATACAAGAGGAGTGAATCTAGCAGCCATCGCTCTAGGGGGATTCACAATCGGTATTGGGGATATAGGTGGAGTAGGATCAGTAGATGTATGAGGTGGGGATGAAGGTGGAACTATTGCAAAATGGTGATCAGGGATATTAGGTTGCACGGGAATGGTAGGAATAAAGGGAGGCTCAGTAGGAATTCGTGAACCGGATGCAACTGTTGATGGCCCAAGAGTTTCAGAAGCTGACTCTATAAATTCAGGGATATTTTTTGCTACAATAGAGTTCTGAATGTTCAATATGTAACTATCAATGGATTTATTTGCTTGTTCAATTTCGAGATATTTGATGAATTCAGGATTTATGACAGTGGAATCAAGAGCACTTTCAGACTTAGTTTCGAGCAAAGACAACTCAAACTGTTCATCAAATTCGAGATCTTCAAGATATTCGAAAACAGCGGGACATGAATGAGATTTAAAGAAAGGAATCAGAGGACTTTCACGACGATGGATTCTTGAGATCAGATTGGGATTCTCGTACACTGGAGGTGGATCGGGATCTGGATTAGCTCTGGTATATCTTCTGGAAGCCAGCGTGGAATTATGATTCAAAATCTAAGGAACAAACCCAAATTTTTCAGCCTATAAAGTCCAGAAAGTATGATCTACTGGGGAAATTCATAAGTTAAATGTTATGTTTACAAACTAGACCAGAGATTGACTGAAGTAGAATTCATCTACTTTCGCTGATGCATAGCAAGAGCGTTTCGAAGGCTACCTGGCTAACTTCAGGCTCCGTCTGTAGCTTATGAAACAAATAACAATAACAAGTAAACCATTTTCTCCCCAGTATGGTCGCCACTATGTTATTTCCTAAATCCACCTCAGGCTGAAGGAAGGCAGAGTTCAGGGTAACATCAAACCACACTCAGTCTGGTAGCTAGCCCTACCAGAACAGGAGAGGGCTCTCTCCGGGTCAATCTCAGCAAAAGTGTATCAATAGGGCTTGAGATGACTTGAAATCAAACTAATTTTAGGCTAGGTATACAAATAAAGGAGTTTGAGTTTGATTTTAGGGGTTTTTGTTGGATCAAAGGGAAAGGCAGTTTTGGGTCCGGGGATAAGGCCTAGTTTTTGCAGAGTTCTGATTGGGGCGAGGAAGGAAATGGTTTTGATGCTTTGAATTGAATGGATGGATGGTTTAGACTGCTGAGGAGCTGAAGAGGGCAAGAGATCTCAAGGATCCTCTCCAAACAGATGAAAACATGTAAAATTAAACAAAACTAAAGGCAGAGCAAAGAAAGCTACTGAATTCCACCTTTAACACTGATTTGTTTAATCTAAGAATAATAGAGAAGGGAAATAATACACATAAACATCAGTGAACTTAAAAATACATATATAAGGACACCATCAAAACACAGAGCAACAAGGATCCCAAAAAGTGCTGCAAACCCTGGTCTTTCCTTTGCCAAAAATGCAGAAATGAATGTACAATAGAGTGCCCAACTATCCCAAGTGTCCAACCCTAAAAATGACTGAGAAAATACATGATATAGACAAGCTTAACCCATTCCCATGCCTCTAGGGGTTGAGCTCATCATTCTAGGATCTGTTTCCACCATATCTAAACTAGGAACTGAATAATAGGCAATGAAACAACTTGCCTCTATATGGTAGGAAACTGATTCATTCATTTAATTTTCACTTTTTGGTGAATGAATCCACTAGAACAAGTAAATATGTGCCAAAATTACATCATGGTAATGAAGTTACATCAAGGTACATCAAAAATTACATGAAAAAGTGAAACTGGCCAAAACTAGGCGAAATTTTGAGCTGCTGAGTCAAAAATAGGCCAAAATTTTCTATGCGTCGCGCCCAAAATCTCTATGCGTAGCACAAATTTGGAGTTGAGTTTGAGGCCCTTCCCAAATTCAAAATTGAGCTCATGATAGCTCGTTGGAAAGCCTTGACTGTCTAATTTACAACCCAAGTGGAATTTCTGGATTGGATGTCATTTTCCCCTCCAAAACTTCAATCTCCCAAGACTGGTTCCTGTGTGTACAAAAGGTGACAGAAAGGCCATTTTCAAGGTGTTTTTGACCCTTTAGGCAACCAAGAACTTGATGAAATTCTTAGGCCATTCTTGAGCATGCATAAATTTTCATAAAAAATCCAAAAATGCAAATTTTTCCTCCATAGGATCTCCCAATCGTAAGCACGTGCAAGGTGGCACTACGTGTCAGGCAGGAAAATCTGTTCTGTGACCAAAAAATTCAAAATTGAAAAAATTTTCTCCAAATTTGTTGAAATTTGGACTGAAGGTCCATCATCAAGTATCATGCTCAGCCAATGAAGCTTCGGCCAAGATTTGGATCCTATCATGCCTTTTCCACCGTTTTAGTGCCCTCCATAGCCTCGCTTTCAGGATCTTGATCCTCGCTTTGCAAACATGTGTGCGGGCACACTAATGGTTTTCCATGTGTCTGAGCATGTCCTTGTCCTTGTTGGCATTTTCAAATAGCTTCTCAAGATGAATGTTGACTCTCTCAAGCCAAATCTCCCGCTCAATGGGCGTCATGTCACCTTGGCCTCTTTGGACAGCTTGCCGGTCTTCACGGATGTGTCGCAACTCCATGACTACTTGCTGATCCTCCAATTGTTTATTCCGTTGCTCCAAGTAATTATAACCCATTGAGCTCTCTACAATTTCTCAGTCAATGTGTCGATCTCAGCTTTTTTCTCTTGGATTATTTCCCTCAGCTTTGAGCTGGGTGAGCTCAAATCATCATCTATAAGTATAAAATCAGTGTCATGGCCTTCTGAAGGCCCTTCATCCTGCATAGGCTTCTTGCCTTTGCCCTGAACCTGTACCTGTGTCTGTACCTGTGCTGATGTCAAAGGTGAGACCCCTTCCATGCGAGGTGGAGATAGTACTCGCTGAGCTGCTGATGATGGTGGCGATACCCCTTCCACCCCGGGTGGAGATAGTACTTGACGTGCTACTGAAAATAAGGCTATCGTGCCTCTCTGATATGTAATGGACACTAGCACACTGATAGGCTCTGTCTCGGGACCTTCAAACTGATGTGAAGGCTCACATGCATCATGAATAATCTCGGGAGGAGGCTGAGAGGCTGTGAAGAAGTCATGGGAAATGAAATTCTCCCATGCAATGCCCTGCAATCCAAGCTGATGTACAACAATGATCTTGATGAGCGCATAATGATAAATTTTGTTATGCTGCTGCTTGGGAGACTTCTTCTGCACAATATTAGTCATCCTCTCTATGTTTCGACACATGAAATATGGAATGTTCATCATCTTCACTCTCGTGAAATGCATCAACAACCTGATGTGGTATGCATAAAGGCATGAGAAACGGCCCTCACAACTGAAGTATCTGATAATGAGTCTCTTCAATGGCGCATAGGATTCCTTCAGAAATCGTAATGGGAATACCCTGTTGAGCTGCCTCACATAGACAGGCCTGATGTATGGTTCGTAATACACTCTGTCCAGCTGTTGTCTCTTGTTCCATTCTTCACCTACATTCGGTATTCCTGTTGCCTCAGAAATGGTTTCTGGTGTCAAGGTGAAATTTACACCAGAAAGATTCACCTGACCATCATGAAAATGTAAAACAAACAACCGAGCCAACTCTTGATGATGCTGAATCCGAGCAATCATCTCAAAATACTGAATGCATGACTGTTGCTGAAAGCATGATATGGCAAGTGGGCAGGCTTGCAGTTCAGTCAATGAGGTGGGCTCTTCTCTCACGTGTTTGCCTCCTTTACGAGGCCTTCTTAGTGCATGCAGCTCAGTGGTAGAATCACTGTCTTGCTCATACGATGAATCTGTGTTTGTCTCCATGGTGCTGCAAGGTATATGTCAAGTGTATGTTTGGTTTGTTTGAAAATGAGAAATTGGTGTTTTTTTTTCAATGCCAAATGTGCCAAAGGGAAATGGGGGACTGTGAGGAATATGGAACAGTGGGAAAAGTGGATTTTCAAGTGAGATTAGAATGCAATAACTGTCACTTGACTGTGTTTTAGGAATGTGAGGTTTGGGAATTTAGGAATTTTGCAAATGATATGGGAGAGTAATAGTGATAAGGAATGATAGGGTTAAGGGATAAGGATAAATGGGAACAACTGATATGAGTGGCTTTGGGACATAGGGAAAAAGGAGAGGGACTGTATGATGACAGTAAAATAGTCAGAGGGAATAACCCAATGAGGAATGAAATACTTGGCACAAAATTGCTTTTTAAACCACCAATTTTAAAACCCTAAGGAGAAGCTTTAATAAGAGGATAGGGTTTATATTTTAGCATTCAATTTCTTCAACCAATCTTTGAAACCACACCCAAAACTGATCAATGGAAAATTACAAGACGATTTGACTTACTTGGAGCAGAGGGGCCAAGAAATTTGTAATTTCGTTGAAGGCAATGAGAAAACGGGAGTATCAGCCCTGTGCGCCGTGCGCACAACCCAGTGCACCGCATCTGGTGAGTGCGCCGCGCACGTTCAAATTTGCACAGTGGAAAATGGCTGTATGCATCGCGACTTGCGAGTGCACCGCGACCACCTCCCAACGCGTCGCGCACTGAATTTCAACAAACAGTCTCTGCTTCAACAAATGCTTTCGCTCCTCCAAACTCGACTTGGCTTCACTGATATTTCTTGCATGCAAATGAATTGTTTGGACACCAAAATATCTTATATGGCCATTGGATTTCAATTTTTGATTTCAAATAACCCACTTTCTAATGTTTCGACTTTGGCACTTTTCACTTTTTAATGTAAACTCTGATTTCTTTTGCATTTGAATTTCTTGACTTGAATGATGAAACTTTTGGATATTTTTTGCATGGATGGCTGGCATTGGATTTTGCAAAGGCGACCATGGCTACGCCTAAAGAATTTGACAGCTAATTTTTTTTTTGAAATTTACATGGTAATTTATTACAAAAGGTGAAATGGACGATTTTCCTCAAAACAGAGTTTTGAAGAAAAGTCATGATCAAGAAATATAACGATGAAATTTTGCGATGAAAACTTGTTTTGAGCCTCCCTCATGTGCCTACTGGCATTATTAGAAATTTTGAAGACTAAATTTGCAAACCCTAGACCTAATGACCAAAATGACTCTTTGTTGATCAAGAGACCAGAACAGGACTATGAATGGCTTTAACATTGATTTTGATGAACGGACACGGACCAGCAGGTACATAACCATGAGGGACATGAGTAACAAAACCCTTACGTCAGAAGATGGATGCTCCTAATGAAATGCAAAGGACTGAACTGAATGAGACACCTAAAAATGAAATGCAACAAAAAGAGATTTTGATCTCTGACGGAGGGATGTAAAGACCGACTTTAACAGAGCCAAGAACGCAAATAAAAAAACATTGAAGCTAAAGTCTCAACTATGCTGGTAACATCCCCTAGGTGAGCATACCCATGCTCGGTTTGAAGAAGATACTGAACATGGCCTCCAAACCTACACTGCAGATCCATGATATAAAGGACTAGAACATGACCACGATAGACATACATAGTGGATCCATGTGACTTAATGAAAAAATCATAGCCACTAAGGAATACGATCGTGGATGTATGTCACAATATACATCAGTAGGACTATGGACACATGATAGACAGATAAGTGCCCCAGACAACCCTCAAAGTACATAAATGATACATAACTCCAACACAACCTGGGAAGGATTTCATATAAGAGTGAGATGTCCCTAACCCAAGGTCTTTGACATAACCCTGATAGTACGAATATACTCATGCGAATATATGAGTTGAAGTTGAGCAATGGAAGAAACCGCCTGCTTACCAGCCAATATGTTAAGCTAGTAGGAGACACGAGGGAATTCACTAATGAGGAAAATGGACTCCAAGGTACCTAGTATAGTTCGATAAGTGTGAATACATGAGCTTATGTTGAACAAGAGCGAACTCAACCAATCAAGATCCAATGATGTAAACTCATTGTCGATCATGAGGAATCCTATCACTAAGGTCTGCAAGCCCCAAGGTACTACTAGTTCCTAGATCAAGCTCCTGGATAATGAGATGAAGTCAACAGGAGGATACTTGTCAAAGGAGGGCCTTAATGTATCCCCCATCAAGTTTAATAGAACAGACCAGGATGATGTGATGTATGGATGAATTCATGAAGAGATGAAGTACAACTGACACAAGGATGGCCGACTCAAGAAAGCTCAATAGGCTACTACAGATGGATGACATTAGCTGAGACTTCCATTTAACACATAATGACATGGCACAAGAGTGACTTGGCAACATGACTAAATGAGTAGCATGTGATATCATGTGACAATAGAGGAGGCATCGAGGCATGATCCATATGACTGAAAGAGTAACCAGCCGGAGGAGTAAAGAGACTCATATGGATGGTACAGCTCCTAGGTAAGCTAAAACCAAACTGTAAGATAATGAGACAAACACGTGTTGTGTTTAAGGGCGACACAGTTAATGGATGAAAAATTAAGATATATTTTTCCTCCCTTCTCTTTTTATAAGTTAATTTTTCATAACTAGTCTATCCCAGTCCGTAAAATGGTTAAACTTATACTGGGTAGATGACACTTCAGGTACTTTAATGAGCGTGAAGTAGAAAATTTCACTCGACAATATTTTCTAAGTTAAGGAGTCTAAAAGAGCTTAAAGGAGACTCCTTCTGGAGGAACAAGTGGTATAAAGGTAGCAACTATTTTCGGTAAATGGTGGAACTTCTCATGACATAAGGTGGACACGAGGCTGGCTAATAGGACCACTCATCACAATGGTTCCTCTAGGAAATGGTAAAACACCAAGTGAGTGCATACAGTAGGCCAAGTAGATGATGACGATGGATAAGTGAAACCAAGGCTCAAACTGCAGAAGCAGACTAATAAAAGTGTAAATCACAAGGGATAGAGTGTGGAATCCTCCTTGTGTATGGATAGAAATATGATGGATAAGAGAACATGAGTCTCAATTTCAAAGCCATGGTGGGTTAGAGTAGGGATTCTGAAAGTGATTAAAAATGACTACATGGACACCAATCCAATAAGAGGGTGCTAACTAGAGTATCCATGAGTGAGTAAGGTCTACTACCAAGCTACGACATGCATATAGGAAGTGGTGAAAGTCGCTGACATGATGGGGTTAGATCGAAGGCATGAATAATGCTTACGGTCAAAAATGAAAAATCACAAAAAGTGACCTACCCCTATATGCCAATGAAAGGATTATACCTCAAGCCCAGTGTAAAAAGGTATCCTCTCAAGATAGAATAAAAAAAGTGACTCCCAAGTCCATCTGTAAAAGATAGACTAAAAAACAGATCATAAAGCTCAAAAACCCACTTTAACCCAAAAATTTTAAAAAGGAATATTCCTTAAGATGCCAATAGATGCCAAAAAAGGTTTTAAAAGGAGCTCGTACCTCTCTTGTTGATCATTGTGAAGTTTCTAAAGGAAGGAGAAGGGAGCTTCCAAGGGTTTGTGAGAAAGATAAATGAGAGCAAGAGGCCATCATCAAGCAAGTAAGTATCGAATCACCTCCCTCTCAGTCATATCTACAAGAAAATGTCGAGCCACTGTATTTGGATGTGATGGGATCGAAAGTTTTTAGAAAATGTTCCCCCAACGACAGGCTTTCTATTTGCAGTGCGCAACTAGAGGGGCATAACTATAGGAATGCTACGGGTTTCCTGGTGCCAAACCCGTGGGCTTCCTATGTCATGGTTGTGGCCAGAGGGAAAATAGGGAAAAAAATTATGAAATTAACTTCAAGTGATTTTGTTGTGTTTTCCCCTAATTTTACAGTGACTGATATGCATAATTGGGTGCAGGAGAAACCATGCTTTTGGAATGGAGAGAAAGGAAACACTCAGAGAATAAATTCCAATACATGGCCCATGGGCAAACCATCAATTCCTTGAGGGACTGTGGTTTAGTCAAGTTCTTCAGAATCCCAAGCATGTCTAGTCAAGACTATCTCTTGTCATAAATTGTGCAGTGGCAGGACATGGACACTCAACACTTCATTGTTGGGCCAAAGAGATTCGCCAGTGAAGCCTCAAACATATATTTTCTCATTGGTTTATCAAGGCAGGAATATCCAGTTATGTTGATAGGGGTTTGAAATTTATATAGGAGAAAAAACCAGAAGTATGAGGGCCGCCCATTGCAAGCCAATGCTAGGGGTGGAAAAAGATAGGATCCACATAGAAGAGATAACGAAATTGACCTATGGACAATAGCTTATACGGTGACCAGAGTAGTAGGGTAATTATCACCCCATATAGTGACAATTCCATAGTTGGAGTTGAGTGTATGATGTTTGGAACCCACCTTGTTAAACTAGTGTGATGGGATGGTTGCCAGTATAAAGGCTCAACTTACAAAGCTAAAGAGAAAGAGTGAAACTTGCGGTTATGGTAGTGTATTCGTGAGATTCGTTTTTGAGAGGATTACAATGTTGAGGCCCCAAACACTGGATTATGAAACCTATCCACTGAAAATACAACCTCATATGGCTAGACGGTGTCATGCTTTACCATAGGACGACAGAGTGCATACTAGTGGCAGGAATACATACACATACTGGAAATGGATGACAAAAACTATATTTCTATTAGATGATTACCCATATGATGGGGTTGACTTCATGGGAGATCCTAACATAGTCTTGCCCCCGAGTGAAGGTTTCAATTAGAGAGGTAAAAAAAATGGATTTTTAATTTTTTGTAATTCTTTGAGATTTTCGAAATATTTGATGTTTTTGGTTTTTAGAATGAGAGTACATAGTTATTAATGAGATGTTTTTGACATTCAGATGTGGCACATGAACACCCAGTTGGATATTATCCATTGAGGAGACATGTACCACAATCCCTAGCCCTAGCACTAGTAGAGGAGATCGAATATGAGGATGAGGACATATGAGAGTTTACTTGAAATGTTGAGGGACTGAATTTGGGGGTTCCTCTGAGGAGGCTAGATGAAACTCCTCGATACATGCAGAGGCACACCATAGGAGTGGCCTCATCTCGTCATCGTTTTCTACTCCGTCGCATCCTAAATGTGCTTCAATGTTATCATGAGCACCATTGAGTGGGGGAAGTAGCACATGGTTTCACAATTTTGACGTACTAGCACGTGTATGGAATAGTAACCAAGGCCTTAGTTTCCTAACTTTGAGCTTATGTACTCAAGTTTTTGATATAATAAAATATCGGTTCCTATGTGTTTTCTTCTACTATGTATGTAAAATAGAGTTATCTATGTTCATGTGAATTTTTTAAAATATTAAACATGTGATAAATGAAAATCTAACATGTAATTAGCTAATGAATCAGCCAACAAATTTTCATCTAGTTCAATATGGACATAAGTGATGAAATCAAATGAACGTTCTAGGAGATGTACCCTCAAAAAGTAAGGAAGCAGAGTAGGATTCCTTATAGAGTAAAGACGGTTGAGCTGGGACATTATGAGTTGAGAGTAACATTGAACAACGAGATGGAGTATGCCAAGCCAACTAGCCTCAGTCAAGATCTCAATTCCAACACTATACTCAGCCATGTTGTTGTTGACAGGGCAAAGAAAAACACCTCCAGGACTCACAAGCTCACTAGTGGTTGAAAATATGAGCCAAGTGACAGAAGAAACATTCTGAGTGTAATGGGTTGCACCATATGCAAATCCTCTATAAGGGAGTGAGGGTTTTGACATCTATAAAACAAAGACCAAACACACGAATTACACATAGAAACTTAGGTAATGACAAGCAAAAAAAAATTGAACAAATTCAGACCTATGTACACAATATACAAGCGACCATGCAAAGAAACTAAGTGCATTTCAGATAGATCCCATTACGAGGTTCCGAGAGTGGATTCCCTTCCTAATCAACCAACTCATAAACCCCTTTCTTGAGAACATGTTTAACAATGTAGGGACCATGCCACATGGGTTTGAGTTTACCAGCCCCTAACTTATCATGGTCTTGGTCATAAAATAACACCAGATCACCCTTAGAAAATACACAAGGTCGGACAGATTTATCATATTGGGCCTTGATACACTTATTATGTATTTTGTTATTAACCATGGTGAGAATGAATTTTTCATCGAGATGGGTAAGTTGTAGCAAGCTTTCTTGAGGTGTAAGGGAGTAACTCGATAGCTAGTTTAAGAGAAGATATTTTTCACTAGATAGCGAGAATTGACTCAACCCCATAGACCAATTGGAATGGAGTAAATCTAGTAGTAGATTTTATGAAGGTTCTATATTTCCATAAAGAGGAAAATAGAATAAGATTCCAGTTGGATTTATTTTTTCTCACCATGTGGTGCAACATGGTTTTCAAAGTATGATTGACAACTTCTACTTAGCCATTAGCTTGAGGATAACACGGTGAGGAATGTTCATGGCGAAAACCTACCTTGGAAGCTAGTTCCTACATAATATGGTTTTGAAAATGTTTTCCATGATCAATGATGATGTGTTTAGGTACACCGAACCTGGCGATGACATGATTGAAAAATAACAATGTGGAAGTATCACCGTCATTGAGACACGTTGGCATGGCCTCGGTACATTTGGTAAAATAGTCAACAACGACAATCATTTCTTCATCAGCAAGAGGCATTCAACAAGAAGCTTAATGGAGGCTAGGGATTTCTTAGATTTAGCAATGGAAAACTCCAAATAAAAATCAAGAAGGATAACAATCCATTTGGATTATTTCCCCCTATGATTTGACGACTAAGGATGTGTTTCATGGGGTTGGAGTCGGAAATAACCATATTCTTTCACAATAGAATATAATGCCTCAAAAATTGTACAATAAAAATCACGGCAATGTCTATCTTCTCAACATGGGAATAATGAAGCTTATGACCGATCAAGCCTTTGATAAGGTGATAAATAAGATGTTCATTGTGCATATCATCCCCTTGAATGAGAACCATGCCTAACAAGGATTCGCAAGAGGCGATAAATAGCAAGAAGTCTCGACTGAAGTTGGGAGGGCTCAGTAAAGGGGCCGACAACAAAGCCTTTTTGAGATCATAAAAATAACATTGGGCTTGGTCATCCCAAATGAAAGGGATTCCTTTCTTCAACAAACACATGAAACCATAGAAAATGTGGGAATAGTTGGAAATTAAACAACGTAATAATTTGTCTTTTCCCTGAAGTCTTTGAAGTTGGAGGATACTATGAGGAGGAGGTAGATAAATAATTTCCTCAACCTTAGAAGGATCCATACAGATTCCTTCTTGAGATACGATGAAACCAATCAATGGTACAGATTGCACAAAAAGGACAAATTTATGTTAATTAAGTCGAATTTTGTAAAAACAACTTGGAGAAATACTTCTCGAAGGTGGGAAGGATGGTCCCCAAGAAGAAGAGTACACGTAATAATATCAAAAAGATATATTTCAATGACGTGCTTGATATCATGAAATGCATAAGACATGGCCCGCTAGAAGGTAGCCCCAACATTTTTAAGACCAAAATGTAGTTTACGATAGGAAAATTAACCCCACAAACAAATAAAAGTAGACTTATGATGGTCTTTTAGTTTAATTTTGATCTGGTTATAGCCAGAGAAACCATCCACAAAGGAGAAGTAGCATTACCAGCACAAGCATCAAGGATCTAGTCAGTAAATGGTGTAGGATAATTATCCTTGGGATAGGCTGGATTCGTATCACTGTAATATACAAACATGTAGATACTTCCTTGTTTTTTATCAATAGGAATATGATTGGAAATGAATTTCTTCAAAGGGATAGGATAGATAAAACCAACATCAAGAATTTTTTGAACCTCAGCCTTAATGACTGATGCTTTAGACAGAATAACCGACCAGATTTTTTTTCCGAATAGGTTTGGCTCCAGGATACTTCTTAATTTCATGTTGGACTATTCGTGGATCAATTCCAAGAATTTCTTCGTAAGACCATGCAAAAACATCACGGAATTCTTTGAAAAGGGAAGCATAGGTGGAAATATTAGAGGGAGTGCAATTAGCCCCAATCAAGATATTTTCAACGACGCCTGATTTCATGGAAATATTGATCAGAATAGTAGAGTAAATGTTGGCCAAGTTTCCTTCTGATGAAATGGCAAAAATCCATTGAAAATGCAGGGAAGGACTCGAAATGCTAGAGTAATCTAGGGTTTGATGAGACTCATCCAAAACCTCTATGTTGTGGAGAAATGACGATTGATGATAAAGGGGTCCCTAAGGATGGTCAGAGATAGACATGACTTCTCAAATAACTTCATTAGCTGGTAACAGGAAGTCGAGAAAGTCACAAGAGGAAGGAAAATCAATAGCCCAGGAAGGTGAGAAAAAGTCGTCACGTGGTACCGAGATGGCACCATGGGACTCGTCAGATGAAGAAGCTGGCCTGATATCCTGATAAGCAAGCTTCAATAGACTCAAAGGTATGGACACAAGTTCAGCATGAACCACCTAAAGATGATCAAGAATCTGGGGTCCATAGATGCAAGAAGAGATCATATGGCAGCAAGAAATGCCGGGGGAAGAAGGAGTTTCGGGCTACGTAAGTTGAGGAAAAACCCCCATAAGATGGAACTTTTGAAAAGTCTCACCCCAACAGTTTGAAATTGACCAGGTTGGTCCCCCACAAGTAGTACGACAGTTCCAGTGGTAGTGGAAATCTTAGCCGATGGAACACAATAGTCAAGCTAGTAAATAATGATGATATTGGCTTCATGACAAGAGAAAAGTAAAAGAAACACAGATAAGACCACCTCGATCATGGCATAAAACCAAGTACATCGAAGGGGAAGGTTATAATATAAAGGATCATCGATGAATTCAACATCGACATGTACCGTTTTAACCCCTAACTTGATGGAGAAATGTGGGAGGACCCCCTTAGGAATGAATTTTTGACCGTCAAATTCTTGGAGAGTGTTATTAGACTTTGCGAGAGCTAGAGTGCCAATAGCTTTCCAAAAATATGTGGACATGAAACAGGTGGAAGAGCCCTCATCTACCAGAGTGCGATGGATATTCTTTTGGGAAACCCACATTATAATTTGGAAAGAAATATGATGGGAAAGGCGAGAAGCATATTTCTTGGTATTTAAAGTAATGACACCAGATTCAAACAGGTCAACTCCACCATTGGGAGACAACAATGCTTTTCCATACTAAGGATAGCTTTGCAAGACCTCCAAGGTATAGATGGAACAAGGCGCATGGGCAAGATCTTCAAAAATACTAAAATTTTGAGAAACCGTGGAAGAAGGGTTGTGTGTCATCTTACAGAGAACACCCATCGAGGGTTGATAGACTGGTTCCATAGGATTATCTAGAGTGAGAGTGAGAGTGGAACTAGGTGGAGCTGGTGAGTCCTTTTAAGGAGGGCTTGACTCAGGTACATCATAAGACTTAGCTCGTGTGGTCACGTTGACATATTCCTTGCACATAAATATGGTTGAATTGTGAGGGGGATTGGAAGATGACCCCTCATTTCCCCCTTGTGGAGGTTGAGAAGGTTGAGCAATCATTTTTTGTTGTGGTTGCACATAGAATGGATGATTTAAAAAAATAGGCTGCTGAGAAGATGGTGGTGAAAGAAGCCTATGAACTTCATCCATCCGAGGACACTCATGAGTGAGATGGTCGCCTTGACAAATTTTACAAAGGAACTTGACTTTGGGGAGATGCTCACTAGTGCCCCCTCCCTGACTCTGAGAATTGGGTTGAGACTCCTGGGCAGTTTGATTTTGTTGTTTATTTCTCTAATTATTCTTAATCCTTTTTACCACCGATTTGAGAGTTGTTATTTGATTGAGTGGACTTCATTGTAAGAACATTGGTGGACTTCTCAAGAGGGGGTGCTTTACCAGAGCTAGACACACTTACTAGGGCTTGATATGTGACAATCAATTTCCCAAGGTGGGTAGCAAGTTGGCTTATGGGATCAGAAACTGACCAAATGATGCCATCAACATGTGGGCCAGGAATAGGTTTAGGTGGGTCAATGGAAGGCCTAGGGGAATTAGTAAATACTTCATATAGCATACCTGATTGTGAATATATGAGACCTAACTATTAGGCAGCTAAAATTGATTTATGTTCAATAGCGGCTCGAAACATAAACATGTCCTTGGAAATTTGAGGTCGGAGAGATAATTTGGTTCTCACTAACCTCTTGGGACGACGCCAATCATGAATGTGATCAGAGACAAGCGTGGCATCATCTTGTTTGAAATTGAAAAAAAGGCTAGATTCAAGCTCATACCGAGTTGGTGATTATAAATGTGTCAGGAAAGTTTGACCTAACGAGGAAAAGTCACTGTAGGATGCAATATGTAAATCAATGTACCATTTTTCAGTGTCCCTGGTTAATGTTATTTGTAACAAGTGAATTTTGACAGAATCATCCACCAAATAATTCAATTAGCACCATAGATGGTAGGTGGTCATGTGGGTGGAAGGAACCTCCCCAGGATTCCCTTCAAAATTAGGAATATCTTATGGTAACTTCGCAACCATAGGTGGCTACCAGGGATCATGATGGATGGAGTCATTAGTCAATTTAGCAAGATCCAGAAAATAAAGAGAGGATTAAAATGGAATGGAATTTGACTAAATGGGTCATAAGCGAGAGAAGCCCCTGACCAACCTTGCGGTCCCTCCATAAATGGATTCGATGGATGTGTTTGATAGTGGTGAAAAGGGTTCGCCCCAAAAAACGATTGTTGCAGGCTTGTGTAACTAGTAGAAGGATGTTTCCCCCCATGGTAAAAACATCTAGAGAGAAATGGACCCCGAAAAGCAAGGCTACTAATGGGATTGTTCCCAGGGTGAAAACAAGGATTGGACTGTGTAGTAGGACTGAGATAAGGGGAATGACCTAGGTAAGAGACAGTACTGACAGTGGGGTTACCCCCAGGTAAAATAGCCCCTCCAGTAAAATAATTGGTAGGTGGCATCCCTTCAAAGAGTAAAATATACCAAGTTTTCAATATACTAGAAGCTACAGTTCCCCCAGGTAGACTAGGGACAACTGATGATCCCCCCCCCCATGGGTTCTTGGAAGTAACCATGCCTAACTAAGGAACAGGAGTAGTTGGTTGGGAAAATGATGGTGTGTAAATTCTTGAACCTATTGTCTAACTAGGTGGGGGTACCATAGTTGGCATAGAGGATGGTGTGGTCACAAAAACATTCGGAAAACTAGTGGGAGCCATAGATGAGACTAGTGGGATGCCCAAGAAGAAGTAAGAGGTGTGGACAGAGGAGCAGGAATAGACATGCTAAGAGGTGGCAGCATTGTCATGGAAGTCGAGACTGCTGATGCAGATGGTAATGAAGTCTCAGATTCTCACATAGGATAAATGGTAGATAAAGGCATGCATGCGTAAGTCAGTGTGGAACCGTCAAGATTTAGCCATAGTAAGGTAGGCCCTAAAGGATCATATAAAGGTGGATTGACAAGATCATCATAGTCATCTGCCAAAGTATCGATAAAATCTAGATCACTATTAGTGGGGCTAGATACAGATTCCAACACTATGTGATAGTCTAAGTTGCAAGCGCCGACAAACGCTCTCAGTGTAGCTGAAATCAATCCACTTTGTTAAGGAAGTAGACCTTGCAAACATCGTGAATGTCGACGATCAATTTCATCCAGGGTGAAAATAAATAAAACACAATTAAGCTAGTGTATACATCCTACAGCTAAAATACAAACTCAGAAAAAACAATATGATCTATAAATATCCTAGAAGATAGCACACGCAAACATAATATAAAGAATTTGGCAGTGGAACAACTATACTAGTGACCTGCTTCCCATCCATTTTAGTTGCGAACTCAGAACAAGTGCCCCCACAAGTGGAACAACCCCCTGAGAGGACTGGGACAGTATGGCTAATATCTATGCTAGGTACAAAGAATATGACCCCGACCCTCCACTTGTGTATGAGCACTACAAGGAAATTCCATTGTGGTCACCATGTACAAGAACATGAACTAGGGGGGTGGTCGCAAGAAAAACCAACACGCAAGGATAGGAAAATTAATACCAGAAGGAGTCATGACCGAAACCCCCTTAAGAGTTACCTCCCAAGAGGTTCCCAAGTGATAAACACCATTTGTATGCATGTCAATTCTACTATATTGTGCCACCCGAAACTAAGAGAAATGGGTGTTGTCACCCCTCTTAGCCGAAGTGTGACCTCGTGCTTAACCCTTTTGTGAGGAGGGATTCCTAGACCACACTACTGCAAATGGATTTTACTCCCTACCTCAAGATGCTAAGTTGATTTTTTGGACTTGGAGTGGTTAACTCATACTCCTACCTCCAAGACCCTAGCATAAGCTAGTGTTGGTGTACTACCAGTAAAAATAAAATACGAATCGAGTTGATTTTATTATCGCAATAATTTTAATGGTTGTTGTTTACACAAGAGAGAAGTGATGTGAATCTGAAATGGTGTGTAGGACTCTTAATTAGTCACCCTAATGCAGCTAGATGAAATTCTTTTCGTTTTCAATTCGATGAATGCTAGCTACGAGAAGGCAAGAGATTATATAGCACACCAATGCCTACTCAAATGCAATTTTCACTAAATACTCTTGAATGCAAAATAACCCAAGAATTTCAATTAATGACCCAAAACACACCAAAAATGAAACTGAGAAAAGAGACCAAAGCAAGTCTCCCAAGAAAGAATGTAAAGAACTACAGAAAAGAAACAACTAGGGAAAAAATTCTAATAAAAAACATTCAAATCAATAAGAAACGAAAGCCAAAGTGGAAACAAAAATATGGCAATGTCAATCAAGCTAGGGTTGCAACACAATGGCTTCACCAGGGCCAATGTTCTACAAGGGACTAAACTGAACCCTAGAGGCAAAGAGGCCTAAACAATATCTTAAAGAGAGCGAGATAATGTAAAAATACACCTTCAAAAGAACTTTATCATATGACAGCTGCGCAACGAGTCACAACACCATCATCTGTGACACAAATGGTCAAAAATCGAAAATATCACTCAACATAACAAGATGAAAATGAAGAAAAATTTCAAAATATGAGTGTAAAGTGTATATCAGATCCAAACAAGTGTTGAATACAACAACAAAAAAAATGATAATAAAGTCAAAAGATCAAACTCAAAACCAATCTGAGGCCTTCAACTAAAAACTCAAGAAGAAACTTAAGTAATGATAAAAAGGAAAAATTTGAACAAACCGATCTGGATAGATCATATCGGTATCATAAGACAAATGATCAGCTACAAAAAATGATGGATCCAAGCATGTTTTCAATAGATCGGCAAGCAACAACAAGCTTGATGCCTAATGAAAGAGATCACACTTGCCTAATGAAAGAGACACTTGACAAACCCAAAGAAAATCGACAAAAAGAACATATTTGGACCAGATCCAAAAAGTAAACAATAAGCCCAGACTGCTTAGATACAAAAACAAAGATCTCAGACTAAAAATCTAGGGTTTTGAGAGGCCTAACAACCTCAACTGCGGGCACAAAATTTCCTGGAAGCGGTTGGTCACTAACATAGGCTTTCCAACCCATGGTTAAGGAGTCCTGGGCTGTGGGAAGATCCTTAGAAGGCCATTGTTAGCATTCTAAGAATGGAATTCCCTATTTCCTCGCACAATGACAAACAAAGAATCAACTTACATAGGAAGTGACACTGAAAAATAGTTGAAAACATTTGCAAAAGTACAATCTCAACATATCATAAACACGAGGATTTGATCATGATTTAGAGAAAAGCAGACACAAAAGTGAGTGTTCTCTCATTTAAAGCACGAGTTCTGTTGCAATCAAAATCACAAGGAGCTATTGATCCAAGATCTAGTGTTTGTTAGATCACCATACAAACACAAACACGATTAAGAAGACATACAAGATCCCTAATCCCACATGATTCACAAGTAGCATGCAATTGGATCTATGCTATGAGGAAGAGAAAGGTACCTTGCCTCCTCATAGATTGGGGACGGATATTGAGTTCAAAGAATAATTATTGCATTGCACATGAGCGATCTACCTGATCTGATTGCAATCTCAACACCTGCACACAATCACAAACATACAAGGACAAAAAGTGATATTACTCAGAATATAGTTAGATAAAAAACGATATAATGATAAACCAATCACATATACTGAAACATGATCATATGAAGGAGAGAACATAGATCTTCATTAATTTCAATAACATGATACAACACTTCTATACCTCTGATACATTTTCTCCTCTTCGTGATCTGGCATAGTTTCCCCACTAGATGTGATGGGTGAGTATGAAGAGAACTCACATAGAAACTAACACCTCACAAGCTCTCAAAGTGATAGCAAGATAGCAAAAAAGAATCAAGATCTCAGTGTGATAGAAATGAAGCTCTATAGGTTCTCCAGACTAGCTTGACCCTCTCAAATGATCTAGTATAAATCGGTAAATGAAAGCTCTTGGGAGGATTAATTTGGACACTCAAGATGACGAGAACTTAGAGAAACTTCAAATGGGTGAGTCCTGGCCAACTCAAATTAGTGAGTAATCGAGGTAATCTCCTAGGGAATCAGTCATTTAGGAAGGTTCCCTTGACTGCAGGCTTAAAAAATAGGAATAAAGGCCTTAACCACGGGAATAAGAGGCCTGGTCACAGTTGAAGGCCCTCAACCGCAAGCATAAGAGGCTCTGGTCTTGGTTAAGGGTCAAACTGGTGAAAAAAGTCACCTCATGTCAGGAATACGACAACTAATCATGAGGGCTAAGGGTTAGTGATATAGGGGTAGCCAAATAGGCTGATAACACAACCCACTCATGCTTCATAAATGGTGCACTTGAGG
This sequence comes from Pinus albicaulis, assembly GCA_034641835.2. NCBI lineage: Eukaryota > Viridiplantae > Streptophyta > Pinopsida > Pinales > Pinaceae > Pinus > Pinus albicaulis. The sequence goes on from CM076570.1 coordinate 917,378,785, forward strand.
TATGCACCATGGTAAGTGATGCACTTAAGAGATGTGATATGAATGATACAAGTAAGAGAGTTTTGTAGTCAATACACCATAAGCGACACACATAAAAAAATGCATTTAATTGTTGACACACTTAAGTATGTACTGATCAAGTGATACACATAAGTTACATCACATCATGTTAAGTTACAAAAATAAGTGACACACTATGACCAATGACACATAATATATGCACCATATTAGCCACACATAACCAATACATCATAAATCACATACTTAATTAGTGCACTTAAGCAACATAGATAAGTGGTGATGCACCATCGTAACCAACTTCCATAGGTGATGCACCATAACTAGAAATAAAAAAAACAATGTTAATAAATGTGTTAGTGAAAATATTTCAGATAAGTGCACCAAAAATGCTTCACAGAAGTCACTAGTGACTAGTGACCCTAACAAGAAAATATGGACACTTTTATGCAATAGATCTGCAAGAAAAAATGATAAAACCCTGCAAGAAAATATATGATGTAATCCCAAAACAGATAGCAACAATAAAGAAAAGGTTAACAACCCAATAGAGGACTTCAATTGAATAATAATTTTATTAAAACACCCGGTGAAGAACATTTACAACATGGGTCAGTAGATCCCCTTCTGTGGGATGGGTCCTTTAACAACTTGTTCTTCAGTTGTATGTGTCTCTCTCTCAATATGCAGCAAACCCAGAAAGAAAGCTATACCTCAATTGGGAGTTCAAATGGTATGAGATGATAATGGTGATGATGATAATGATATTAGTGAAGAATGAATGGAAAATCCCTCTATTTATAACAAAGTATTGAACTAAATTAGGAATTAGAAAATAATAAAATATTATTGACCAAATCAAAATCTAGCCATTGAGAATACTTTATTTTATTTTTTGGATAGGGAAAAGATATTAAAAATGGTCAAATATATTTATTTAGTAAATGGTTGAAGTAATTAACAAATAAAATGGTTTATTAATCACTTTGTGATAATTAATAAAAGTGTGAATTTGAAATAATTATTAAATAATGGTTTAACAATTATTCCAAAAATAAAAATAAGGAATAATAAATAAATAGTGATTTATTTAGTTATTCCAGAGTGATTTAGTCAAATGTGATCAGGAATAATTATCAAATAAGTATTTGATAATTATTCCTAGAGAATTTTAAACAAATAATTATTTATTTAAATATCCTTTTCGGTTTTTTTGAATTTTAATGAGAAATAATTTATGAAAAATGGCTTACGAAATTATTTCCATGGTGAAAGTGATTTTACTATGGTAAAATTAATCCTACATGTTGTATTTCGATTCACTTAGTTAAAAATGGCTAGGTGATCATTTTTTGGGTGATAACATATTTCCCCCTAACGTGCAAGTGTGAAGAGAAAATCATATGACCAAAATACATTGTAGGTTCCACTTTCAGGAGACACCGAAGTGGAGTCAGAGAGAGAGAGAGAGAGCTTAAGCGATACAAGGAAGGACTGATAATGGAGGGGGTGAGACCTACTAGTCTAATAAAAATATCCTTTTATTTTGGACTACATGATCTCAATTGAGGTGAGGGAGGCATACCCATATGCAATATTCCCAATTGGCTTTTAGCTAGTTGAAATATTATATGTTGATTCTATTCATAGTCTAGATGAATAAGTGGGGTAGGGAGACCCTTAAATCTCTTTAGTAGGAATAAATCACTTCCAATATGGTTGTGGATCAGTTTAGATATTCAAAATAAAGCCACCTTGGGTGTGTAATGGGGAAATGCATGTAGACTGGGTCAAGGTTGACGAAATAAACAATGCTGCCAAAGAAGAGAGTGGAGATAGTGGGGACAATGCAGTTTTGGAGGAGGAGTCTTTGCGTGGAAGTAACTTCATAAATGGGTGGGGCCAAGGGTGAGGAAGCTCATCAAGGATATAAGGGAAGGGATGGTAGTCATGAGAGGCATTCAGAATAGTTTTTATGTTTGAGTCTTATGAATTCTTACATGCATCAGCTATTTAGCTAAGTTTGCTGTACTATTTAGTACAAGGAAATTTCCAGGCGGGAATCCCATACTCTATCTTGGAGGACTTGAGAAGGCCATCTAGGAGGGGTATTCTGAGCTTCATTTCCACCATCTGGAATTGGGCCAAGCAGTCACCTACAGCCATAGTGCAGTCTCCTTTTGGAATTGTGTTATTTTGCAGGGTGTTGCAGTGGAGGGGTGTAAAGCCCTGTTTATGAGCTAGTTTCCTAGCGAAGGGAGCAGCCTTTCAACCGAAAAGCTAGGGAGGAGAAGTTACAGCCATATATTTTTCATTTCAGCCATATTTCAACAGATCTTCAGTGATATACTATGATTCAGCCACAGAGTTGCAATCTGCGCTTTTTGCATCTTGTGCTTTTAAACAAACCCTTGTCAGGTTATCTTGGAATTATGTTTGAGAGACTAGTTCTCCATTTTCAGGTCCTTTTAAGTAATATATCAGCAGATCCATTTGTTTCCATTTTCATGTAGCAGTAAACCTCACTGGGACTACATTTTCATGTATTCTAACATTTCTATATTGCAGCATCTTTGGGATTCTAGTGTTTTTGGGCTTTGGAGGCTTGTTTGCCTAGTTTGAGTGATTTTTTCCTCAACATATCGTATATTTTGCTGCTATAATACATAGCCTTATGGATCTATGATTTTCTAATATGTTTTGCATCATTATTTAATGTACATTTCAGTTTAGTGTTCAATATTGTTGTCTTTCCTAATTTGGAATATTACAATGGTATCAGAGCTCTAATATTGGCTCGGCTTGTGGGGCAATACATCTATAGCCATGGAGGAGAAAGAGATCCCAAAAATTCTTCTTCAAACCATGCTTAACATTGCAAAATATATCAAGGAGATGATATTAGAAAGATAAAAGGAATCCCTTAGAGGGTTTCACCATGGAGAAAGCTCCAGCACTTCACATTTATGGTGGGAGAAATCAATAGAACAACTGTAATATTCCCAAATTTTCACATAATATTTGGAATATTAGAGTTCTTAATAAATCTACTTAATTAATTAAATAAAAGGGTGGAGGGACCCATAATGCTCAAGAAGAATAAATATCCATCTTTTATGTGTGAATGTGGATTAATTAAACCTAGATCTACATAATGAGGTGGTGGAGCCACTACTAATGTGAATGGAAGTGGAGATCATGTCTCATTAATGAGATAGATCATGGAGGTTGATACAGTCAAATAAGATCTTGGAAGAGATAAAATAGAATATTGTGGGTCATTCATGATAAAGTGATGGAGGATGTTGGGTAATAAATGCACACATGATGGAGATGGTGTAATTTGCACCTGGACATGATGGATGACTTGGAGAGATAGTGCCGTCAAACATGGAGGATCTTGTTCACATGCATAGCGCAGTTTAAATCAGGGTTAAGGCATGGGAAGGCTCATAAACTATATAAAGGAGATGAAGAAAACAATGAAGGAAGGCTATTGATTATAGATTTGGAGGTCTATTTATATCTATAATTTTCATGTGACATTCCATTGCTTTCTTGTAGTGTTTAGCAATGATTGCAAGTGTTGTTTAGCACAGGGTGTTCCTGGTCGGGAATCCCACCTCTTTCATTGAGTAGCTCTTGAAAGATTATTGTACTTCATTCTACATCAGGCATTGGTGCCACATATCTTTTCCTACTTTCTGCAGAACATCCATATTTAGAAATTGTGCATTTCTGAAGATCAGTTTGGTAGTTGTAGGTTGTCTTTAGTATTCCAGTTGGAGAACCAGTGTATGATTATTCCTATCACCTTGGGCTTGAATATCAGCATTCCCAGAGCTTCATTTTAGATCTGTCATCGGGCCAAGAGTTTATGTTGGGTAATAAATGCACACATGATGGAGATGGTGTACATTGCACCTAGACATGATGGATGACTTGGAGAGACAGCGCAGTCAAACATGGAGGATCTTGTCCACATGCATAGCGCAATTTAGATGAGGGCTATGGCATGGGAAGGCTCATAAACTATATAAAGGAGATGAAGACAACAATGAAGGAAGGCTATTGATTATAGATTTGGAGGTATGTTTAGATCTGGAATTGTCATGTGACATTCCATTTCTTTCTTGGGGTGTTTAGCAAAGATTGCAAGTGTTTTTTAGCACAGGGTGTTCCTAGGTGGGAATCCCACCTCTTTCATTGAGTAGCTCTTGAAATATTATTGTACTTCATTCTACATAAGGAATTGGTGCCACATATCTTTTCCTACTTTCTGCAGAACATCCATATTTAGAAATTGTGCATTTTTGAAGATCAGTTTGGTAGTTGGAGGTTTTCTTCAGTATTCCAGTTGGAGAACCAATGTAGGATTATTCCTATCACCTTGGGCTTGAAGATCAGCATTCCCATAGCTTCATTTTAGATCTTTGATCAGGCCAAGAGTTATTAACCTCCTAGCAGCAGTAATTCCATCTAGAATTACGTTGTCCATTACTGCAGATCCAAAGGAGGAAGGAAGTCGTTAGCATTTTAGCTAGTAATCCTATGAGAGATCATCCCATTACCTTGCCATCGGTATTTGCATCAGCTTGGAGTCTATTGTAGCATATTTCAGTAGGCATAGAGCCTCTCTCTCCTTTACAGTGCATTTTTTATAAGCATTTGTGTAGCAGCATCAGTAATCATCATTGGAGTATTGAGAAGCTAGATCTAGAGCTTCTAGCTTGTAGATTTGAAGGAGGGATCAACCCTCCAAAATTAGATCTGATCTTGTGACCTATTTCAGCCATCTATTTTTCATATCTAGCTTCAGATCTATAATCCTAGCAGGTAAAGGATAAAACCCTAGGAGGGTGATTTTCCAAAGTTGTAGATCTGGAAAATCCTTTCTAGGTTATCTTAGGTTCCCATCACATTGGCCAGATCTTGAATCTTGGCATCATCAGAGCTCAAAATCTGCCTACATATGCATTTCCTTTTACAACAATCACATGCATATCAACAGCAGAAGGGACAGTGTAGTATTGCTTCTGTAAGATCACCATTTACACAGTGCTAGTTGCAGCATCATTGTAGGGTGATTCTAGGCCTTCTCTTGGGCTAGATCTACTCATCTTTGTACATTGTGTAATTAATTCATCTCCATATAATAAAATGGCTCAGATTCTTTGTATATTCTATTGTTTTATTTAGATCTATTTTTTACTTAGTTGCAGTTCGTATATTCTGTTTAAGTATTACTACATGGTATCAGAGCATGATCTTTGGCTCCGCTTGTGGGCACTTCATATTTTGCATCAAAAGAAGAAGCAGATAGATGAGATCTATCATGAAGGAGGATATTTTTTCCATTCCTCTCTTTAGATACAGGAAATATCTCTCCAAGGAGGTCTATAAAATGAATAAGGAAAGTCAAAGGAAGGATCCAAGAAGAATATTTGAAGAGGAAGGTCCAAGCACTTCCTATCAACAGAAAAGAAAACCGAAGAATCATAGATCTCCTCATAGATATACTATGCCCACTTTCTTTGAAGAAGGTGAAAGGTGTAGAAAGGAAGAAAGAAGAGAACCTGAGACTCATGAGACTCTCATTTTGTATCTTGAAGAGTACAAGGAATATTCTAGAGCTTTCAAAAAAGGTCTAACTCTCCAAGAATTATTTGAACTCAAAGAGGAAAGAAGATCCTCTAGCAGCAATAGAAGGAAGAGGCATAATAGATTCTATTTGCCTATATTTGATGGATCTCCCCTAAGCATTGTTAAGGCTTGGAGGAAAGAGTTAGACACATTTTTCATGCTACATTCTGTGACTGAAAAAGAGGTTGTCCAAATTGCAGCACTTCATCTTCTAGGTGAAGCCAATAATTGGTGGTTTAGTCACATGGAGCATGCAACGGTGACCAAATATTCATATTTCTTTCACAAGTTGAGGATTAAGTTTGATGTGAAGAAAACAGAGATGTGCCACAAAGAGACATTTCCTAGGAAGACAAAGGAGGAAGTCATTGTTGTCACTCTGGACAATAAATCACTACATTTACCACTAGCTGCAAAAGTACTTACATCTAGAGAAGAGACACTTGCAACCTTGCAAGATAGTCTTGAGCTCTTGACACATAGAGTCCCATGCATGATTCAGGAGATGCATGAGGAAGAAGAGGAAGATTCCCGCGCTGGTACATTGTTATAAGAGCAGCCATCTCTCTTACCAGTAGTTGGAAACACCATTGTCCTGGTTGGAGGAACTCTTGTGTTCTGTCAAGAGGTTCCCACACATCAGTTGATCCAGGGTATGCATACACATTCATCACCTATTGTTTCAGTAGATCTTATTGAAACTTATGGGACATTCCATCAGGGCCAATGCATAACCAAGGGTTAGAAAAAAATGCTGATTTGAAGTAGCAACATATCACAGCACAGAGGAACCTTGATTTGATCAAGGAGGAGATGAAAAGCTATCCCAGTTTTTCATGGAAGGACTACATTCAACCTCTTGATTTGAAGTGTATATTTTCAGAGGAAGGGACAAGCATGATCCTATGTACAATGACTGGTCATGAGATCAGTATTGTACCTTGCTTTGAGACAGCCTATGTATTACCTTGCAGATCTACAGTGCTGCCATTTAGTAGCAGTAATAATGAAGAGGCCCCATAATTCTTGGAGAATTACGAAGGTAGCTTCACTCATGAAGCAATGGAGGTTAAGATGATGTAATATTCCCAATTAGCCACTGCTACTTGGAATATTATAACTGCCCCATTTTTTAAATAAGAAGTAGGGAAGACAATAAAACATATCCCAGTGTGAAAATGGATTGGATTAGGAGGAGAAAATAAAGCCAATTTGGTGTGAAAGAAGGGCAAAGCAATGAGCTATATACAATTGACCAAGTCAACAGTGTTGTCACAAGAGGAGGGAAAGCGACTAGGGCAGTGCAGTTTTGAAAGGGGAATATTATCAAGGAAGTCACATCAACAATGAGTGGGGTCAGGGGTGGGAAAGCTCACCAAGGATAATAAGGAGGAGATATTAGAAAAGAAGGCATTCATTATTCATCTTTTTTTTGGTCTTATAACTGTTTGTAAGCTTCAGCTGTTTAGCTGGAGTTTCAGCACTGTTTAGTGCAAAGAATTCTCATGCGGGAATTCCATATTTACCTTTGGTTTAGCTAATTAGGATATATAAGGAGGAGGTCCTAAGCTTACCTTTCATCATTATTCTTGAGGATATCCATTCTGCATCACATACAGCGCAGTCACCTCTAGTAACTACCTCATTTCTATAGCAGCAGCAGCAGTTGGGTGAAACCCTCTTGTTTTATGCTTGTTTAGGAGGAGGAGGTGTCTATTTCACTCCGGGAGGTCTATTGAGGGAGGCCTTGGGCCAATTTATATATTATTTGTATATTTCAGATCACATTTAGTATTTTCTAATATAGAGTTGCTGGGTATAGTGTTATTTTCTGCAGTGTTGCATCTTGTGTTGCTATTTTGCCGGAAACCCTTGCTGGGGTGTTCTGATGTGCTTGTAAAAGAGGTCAAATCTCTTATTTATAATTCCATGATTAATTAAAGCTCAGCAGTTCTATTTTATGAAGTTGCAGGATTGGGGTGTTTTTAAGCATATATGAGATGGGGAGATCTGTTTAATGTAGCTAGGATGATTTTTTTTTTCTGATGCCATTCTATATTTAAGCTACATACAACATATATAAGAGTATCCAAGTCCTGTTCCTCATTTTTATTGCATGGTTTTCCTTATACAGTGTCCTCATTGGAGATATTGCAGAAATTCCTGAAAAGGAATATTACAGTGGTATCAGAGCTCTTCTCTTGGCTCAACTTGTGGGGGAGACTTATCTTCAACATGGAGGAGGAAGAAATTTCGAATCTCCTACTTCAAACCCTGCAGAACATTTCAAGGGATCTTAAGGAGATGAGACATGAAAGGGATTCTATAGAGTTTTTCCATGAGGCAAGCACCAGCACTGCAAATGGCATGGGGAATTCAGCTGCATCAAAACGCTCTAACATGCCTTCATTTATAACTGGGGGAGATAAGGAGGGAACCTTGGGAGAATATTTTGAAGAATATGAACTCCAATCTCAAGGGTTCAAGGAGCACTTGAGCTTTCAAGAGTTTTGCCGGATCAAGGATGGGAGGAGGATTAATCCTTATCAAAAGGAGGATAACTTGATCCAGGGATCAGCCCTACAGTGCAGTATGGTATGGTTCTTCTTGCCCACATTTGATGGGACACCTGAGTGCACAGCCAAAGCTTGGGTGGAGAAGCTAGACACATACTTCCAGCTCAACAAGGTTTCAGAAATAGAAGCCATCAAGATAGCTGCACTGCACCTAGAAGGGGAAGCTCAAGAATGGTGGTTCCATGGACTGACCACACTTGGGCATCATCATATCACTTCATACTCAGCTTTCACCAAGAAGCTAGTGGAGAGGTTTGATCCAAGAGATCCGGAAGCCCACTTTTCCAAGTTAATCAAGCTCAAGCAAGAGGGAGATCTTGAGGATTATATTACTGAGTATTTGCAGCTTTCAGTGATGGTATCCAACCTCACTATGAGCAGGAAGGTATGCATGTTTATTAATGGGATGGCTGAACCATTGCAAGGGTTGGTCAAATCCACCAAACTATCCACACTCCTTGAAGCTGTGGAGAAAGCTAGAGATCTACAACACATCTTGCCCATGCCAAGAAAATTTTTGCAGCAGGAGACTTACTCAAGACCAAGGAAGACAATCCATGTTTGGGATTTGGAAAGAGAATGTGTTGCAGGAAGGACACATCATGTCAAGACCGTCTCCAAGAAGGATTCCAACGCTGTACAATCCATGGAAGACTTTGCTCCAAGAGGGGGAGCTATTGCAGCGTTGAGAGGAGTCCCAAAGTATCTAACCTTGAGGGTGAGAGGTACTATCATGGGGCAAAGAGTTTATGTGTTGATAGATAGTGGAGCCACTCATAATTTTATTTATGCATAGCTGGTACAAAGGAGAGGAATCCACATGGAGGAGTTTGAGGGATTTTCAGTTTTGGTCCCAGGAGCTATGATCCTGCAATGTGCCAAGTATGTTTCGGCACTAACCATTACCATGGGGACTTACACATTGACAGACCACTTCTTTATGGTAGACATTCCAGACACCAATTTCATATTGGGATTCTAGTGGTTAATCACTCTTGGGAGAGTTACCACTAACTGGAGAACCTTGGAGATGGAATGGACAGGAGGGAAGGATGGCCAGCAACAAAAGATCAAGGGTATAAACACATAGCCCCCTCGGGTTGTTTCAGCACACAATATGGAGGAAGATCTACATAGAGGGGATGTTGAATGGGTAGTGGAGCTACATATATCAGAGGTAAAGGGCAAGGATTCACTAGTGCATCCAGATGTTCAGTCTCTATTGGATTGGTATTCTACAGTATTTGGAGATATCCCACCAGGGATACCTCCTGACTGAGGGTTTGAACACACCATTGAGTTGGAACAAGGGATCCAAGAAGTAATCACCACTCCTTATAGGCACCCCAAGGCTTATAGGGATGATATTGAGAGATCTATCCAAGAGCTACTAGCTCTAGGACACATCCGGCCTAGTACTAGTCCTTTAGCTTCCTCTGTGGTTTTGGTAAAGAAGAAAGATGGCACATTGATGATGTGCATTGATTATAGGGCCTTAAACAAGAAGACTATGAAGAACAGGTACCCTATACCCAGGATCAATGAACTCATGGATGAGTTGAGGGGATCCAAATACTTCTCCAAGATTGATTTGAGATCTGGGTATCATCAAATCAAGGTGAGGGACGAAGATATCCCCAAGAAAATGTTCATATGTCACTATGGGCATTTTGAGTTTTTGGTAATGCCCTTTGGATTGACCAATGCTCCAGCAACTTTCCAATCCTACATGAACCACATCTTCCGTGGTCATTTGAGAAAGTTTGTATTGGTCTTCTTTGATGATATTCTTATCTACAGCCGCACTTGGGAGGAGCACTTGCAATATATTGAGACAGTTTTACATATCCTCAAGGAGTAACAATTCTATGCCAAACTCTCCAAATGTGAATTTGTCCTCACAGAGATGTTGTATTTGGGGCACATGATAGGAGTGGATGGAGTGAGGGTACATGAGGAGGAGATCTAGGCTATCAGAGATTGGCCTGAACCCAGGAATGTTACAGAACTCAAAGGGTTTGTGGGCATATGCACTTATTACCGGAAGTATGTGAAAGGATTTTCACAACTAGTAGCACCACTCACAGACTTGAAAAATAAGGGAGCTTTCCATTGGACACCTACAATGCAGAGGGCTTTTGATAAGCTCAAAGAGGTAATGAGTAGTTGTCCTGTTTTGGTTTTTCCTGAATTTTCTCAACCTTTTGTGCTAAAATGTGATGCATCAGGTGAAGGTATTGGGGCAGTCTTGATGCAAGGTGGGCATCCTATAGCCTTTTAGAGCAGGAAGCTTCTCCCTCATGAGAGGTTATATCCCATCTATGATAAAGAAATGTTGGCTATCATGCATGCATTAGCCAAATTCCGACAATACTTGGTGGGGAATAAGTTCAAGATGAAGACTGATCATAACAGTCTTAGATTCTTCCTTAAACAGAGAAAACTCTAGGAGAGACAATAGAAGTGGGTGAGAAAAATCCAAGATTATGATTTTGACATAGAATATGTCAAGGGAAAGAGCAATGTAGTAGATGATGCACTATCAAGGAGGCCTACGACATTGTCTTTGAGGGGCATGGACGTAGATTGGAAAGCTCAAATTTTAGTTGAGTATTCCAAATATGACTTTGCATGTGAGATACTTGATGGGGTGGTATTGGATGAGAGGTTTAGAGTGATGGATGAGGTCATCTATTACCGGAACTGGATCTTCTTGGCTAAGAATTCCAAGCTCAAGGAGAAGATCTTATTGGCATCACATGATTCCCCACTTGCCAGGCATTAAGGTTTCATAAAGACTTACAGAGCTATCAGAGAGAGATTCTCATGGAAGGGTCTCAAGGAGGATGTGCTCCGACATGTCAGAGAGTGCACCATTTTTCAACAGAATAAGGGAGAACACACTCACCCTGCTGGGTTATTGCAGGCACTACCTATTCCGGATGGGAAATGGGAAAGTATCTCTATGGATTTCATCACCGGCTTACTGACAGTGCAGGGTAAGGACTGTATCTTTGTTGTTGTTGATAGAATAATAAAGTACTCTCATTTCTTTGCCATTTCTATACATTATACTGCTTCACAGGTAGCTGAGCTCTTCTTCAGAGATGTATTTAGACTCCATGGTCTCCCAAGGACCATAGTGAGTGATCGGGATAGCCGCTTCATGGGTGGATTTTGGCAGGAACTTTTCAGGTTAGTGGGGACTAATTTTACTCCAAGCACTATCTATCATCCCCAAACCAATGGACAGACCAAGATAATGAACAAGTGGCAGGGCAGCAGAGAGCTTGGCTGCATTGGCTCCACTTGGGAGAGTATTGTTACAACATTACTCACCATATTTATATTTGCATGACTCCATTTAGAGCCTTATATGGGTATGAGGAACTCTCATTTGCTGATGTTATGGTTGGGGAAAGTAAAGCTCCAAGGGCAAAGGAATGGATTCAAGAGAACTAGGACATACTCAGGGCACTCAAAGACAACATTGCCACTGCCCAAAACCAGCAGAAGATGTATGCAGGCCGTGGTTGGATAGAAAGATATTTTGAGGTGGGAGATCTTGTCTATCTGCATTTTCAGCCTTACAAACAGTCCACACTCAAGGAGAAGGGAGCTGAGAAGCTCAAACCATGTTTCTATGGGCCATACAGTGTGGTCAAATGTATCAGTAAGGTAGCATATGAGTTCGAGCTTCCTAAAGGGAGCAAGATCCACAATATCTTCCATGTCTCTTGCGTCAAGAAGGCCATTGGGAGGAATGTAGTTGCCAACATGGATCTACTCCCTATTGATGATGAGGGCCACTTAATCTTGTAGCCAGAAGCAATCTTAGACACAAGGGAGAGGCAGCTGAGAAACAGAGTCATCAAGGAATATCTGATTCGATGGAGGAATATACCATATGAGGATGCCACTTGGGAGGGAGAGAAGATCTTGTAGCATCCTTCTTTACTGTTGCTTGTGGGTAAGAAACTTTTGAGCAGGGAGGACTGTAATATTCCCAATTAGCCACTGCTACTTGGAATATTATAACTGCCCCATTTTTGAAATAAGAAGTAGGATAGACAATAAAACGTATCCTAGTGTGAAAAGGGATTAGGAGGACAAAATAAAGCCACTTTGGTGTGAAAGAAGGACAAAGCAATGAGCTAGATCCAGTTGACCAAGTCAACAACGTTGTCACAAGAGGAGGGAAAGCTACTCGGGTAACGCAGTTTTGAAAGGGGAATCTTCTCAAGGAAGTCACATCACCAATGAGAGGGGTTAGGGGTGGGAAAGCTCACCAAGGATAAGAAGGAGGAGATAGCAGCAAAGAAGGAATTAATTATTCATCTTTGTTTTGGTCTTATAACTGATTGCAAGCTTCAGCTATTTAGTCGGAGTTGCAGCACTGTTTAGTGCAAATAATTCTCATGTGGGAATTCCATCTTTACCTTTGGTCTAGCTGATTGGGAGATATAAGGAGGAGGTCCTAAGCTTAATTTTCATCATTATTTTTAAGTATATCCATTCTACATCACATACAGTGTAGTCACCTCCAGTAACTACGTCATTTCTGCAGTAGCAGCAACAGCTGGGTGAAACCCTCTTGTTTTATGCTTGTTTCGGAGGAGGAGGTGTCTATTGCACTCCGGGAGGCCTATTGAGGGAGGCCTTGGGCCAATTTTCGAATTAGTTGTCTATTTCAGATCAAATTTAGTATTTTCTAATACAGAGTTGCTAGGTACAGCGTTATTTTCTGCAGTACTGCATCTTGTGTTTCTATTTTGCCGGAAACCCTTGTTGGGGTGTTCTGATGTGCTTGTAAAAGAGGTCAAAACTTTTATTTATGATTCCATGATTAATGAAAGATATAGATATATATGAAACCATATTTTTCTATATATTTCATAATAAAAATTATGCTATTGCAGTCTTTAGCAGTTCTATTTTATGAAGTTGCGGGATTGGGGTGTTTTTAAGCATATATGAGCTGGGGAGATTTTTTTAATGTAGCTAGGATGATTTATTTCTGATGCCATTCTATATTTAAGCTACATATAGCATATATAAGAGGATCCAAGTCATGTTCTTCATTTTTATTGCATATTTTTCCTTATACATCATCCTCATTAGAGATATTGCAGAAATTCCTGAAAAGGAGTATTACAGATGATGAATGGTAGACATATTGAGATGAGAAATATTTTCTCCTTTATTGATGACACTTTCTCAATGAGAATCTCATAGCTCAAATGGAGACTTCTACCTGTAGCAGATCCAGAACCTCATTGGTTTTTGAAGGCCATGGATGAGAAGAAGGTCTCATTAAGAGATCTCATTGGAGGTGCACTTCAACCTTTCATGGAGTGAACATTTCTTCATTATTTTGAGGAGGTTGGTGTCCTACACTGGGATAATACCAAGTATTTGAAAAATGAGATCCATCATCCACATCGGGATGAATGGTTGATAGTATGGAGCAAGGGGTTACCAAACCACTTGCAGATCTATGATACAGGCCAGCAAGAAGCATGGCTGGACTGGTTTCTCTTGAGTGAGTATGGATACCACTAAATGAGTCATAATTTTATGATTCATGCCTTACACATCACTCGAAGAATGCAGAAGAAGAAGGCATGGTTATTTTGGTTGTTGATGAGAGAGTTTGGACATCTCATGATATATCTTATGTCCATGTATTTACTCTTGTTTGGGATATGTCTCATGTATTTACATTTATTTTTGTTTGGGATGTATCTCATGTTCATGTATGTACTTAGGGTTGGGAGAAAGAATAACTCTCACATGTTGTGGCATACGAGAGCTTGTTTGTATTATGTTGATGATACATCTCACATGTCCATTACTTTATTGTTGCTCCATGACTTGCATCATGATAATGCAAGAAGGCAGCAAGAATCCTTGTTGCTATGGTTACTATTGTGAGAGTATGGGCTGAATTCTTCCCATACATTGCATGGAATTACTAAAGGATGGTGTAATATTTCTAATTAGCCCAAGCTAATAGGAATGTACAATTTTGTTTCTATTTCTTGTTGCAAGAATACAATTGTAAAGGAGGATAAAATAAACTCCTAAAACAACAAAATAAATCAATGCCGATGTGAACAAGGCTAAATCTGGGCTTCCTAAATAAAACCCCCTTATGTGTGAAAGGGATTGTGACAATTGACTGGGTCAACAGGACCAAATCCACAGTGCTATCTAGATGTAATGTACCTCTTAGATGCACAATGTAGATCTAGTTGGAGGCTACACATGTGAAAAGAGCTAAACCTATGAGGTGGTTTAGGGTTTTGCAAGGCTTTCATCCTATAAAAGAAAGAGGAGAAAAATAGAAGAGGGTTGTTGAACATATTGTCTTGAAAGGATTTGTTTGTTTAGACACTTCTCATTCTCTAGCTGTTTAGCTGAGAATAATGTTGTGTAGCACTGGGTGTTCCTGATTGGGAATCCCACCTCTTTCCTTGAGAGGCCTCTTAGAAGAGTCTTTCATTTCATGTCCACTATCAGGAATTTGGCCAAACTTCTACTTCCAACTACAATGCAAATATTTTTTAGGGTTTGGTTGTCTTTGTAAGCTGAAGCAAGTGGAGGCTAGATCTATTCAGATCTAAGCCATTCTAGTGCCTCTTATCAGTGGGAAAGCCTTCTATCCACCTGTCAAGAGTGTATTGGATCATTCGAGATTTAGATCCATACCTTGGCATTAGGCCAAACTGTACATCAAGTCTACAATGCAGTATATCTTCCAGGACTGCGTTATCTGCAAGAGAAGAGTTGCAGGGAGTTTTAGCAACATTTGAGGAGTGATCTCTAGTGATGAGAATTTGTCTCTCACTGTGGTGATCTATGGATTTATATTCTTATCCATGTCATATTCAGATCTGATCTGAATACTCCTGTATAAGCTTCAGTAACTCTGCAGGAATATGCAGATCTGTTGTATGAGATCTCAGATCTATTCTATATGCTTCACGTTTTGATGAAAACCCCAAAGGGTTTGTAAAATAAAGACAGTCTAGTGTACAGATCTGATATAGATATAATATTTTGTATAAATATCTGTTCTAGATCTGATTTGTAACCTAAAACTACTATTTACTCATAAAAATAATTTTGTCAGGGCTTTGCAGTGAAATATATTGTTGCACCACCTGTTTTAGAGGGTTTTTCTCATGAAAGTCTTCCATCTTTCTCTTGTACATTGACTGGGCCACATTGTAAATATGATTTACCATTGTATAAGATATTTTTGAGCTATCATGTTGGTCTCTCATTTATTTTATCTAAAACTGCGCTATTTTCTAAGTAGTGTTACTTTGTGTTGCTGCAGTCCCTTCTTTGGGCAGTTTTCAAGCCTTACTGGGTGTGGGAGATCTGTTTAACCCACCTAGTTTGATTTTTTTCTGATCTCTTTTTGGATTTGGGTCTTAGATTATCAAATCTAAGGGATCCAAAGGCTAATTTCTAGGGCTGTATCATACATTCCTGAAAAATGCATTTTTCAGGCATGCCTTGCTAGCAGTCCCACTTTGGGGATATTACAGTGGTATCAGAGCATATTTCTTGGCACAACTTGTGCTTTCATTGAAGAGCCAAATCCAATATGAATTCAGAAGGAGATGAGCCTCTTTATGACAAAGAGGAGAGGAATCTAAGAAGAAGACAGAAGAAATGTAATTACATAGAAGACCAAGAAAATAAAGGTGAAACCACTTTATCGGGAAGGAAAAAGAGAAAAGAGTTTTCTAATACTCTTTATCAAGTTATGTATGTACCGAAAGAAGAAATATAGGGAATGAAGAGGGAGAGACATGCAGATCCCTTAGGATGATTCTTACATCAAGAAATCCCCAGTACTTCTTACCATGTGTGTGAGCATTCAGCCACACAACCTGATCTGCAACGTTGGAACATGCCTACTTTCTTGTCAAAGAAAGAAGGGAAAGGAGGAACACCAAAGGAGGAATCTCTTGCTAATTATCTCCAAGAGTATGAGTCTCTATCAGAGAGATTCAAAGAGCATCTCAGTTTCCCAGAGTTTTGTCAACTCAAAGAAGCAAGATACAACACCTACAATAGAAGAAGATGGTGCCTTCAGCACACCATGGGTAGATTCTCTCTACCTACTTTTGATGGATCACCTAAAGACTCAGCCAAGTCTTGGGTAAGGAAGCTTGATACATACTTTCAACTACATCAAGTGTCAGAAGAAGAAGCCTTGAGAGTATCAGTGTTGTATCTTCAAGGAAAGGCTTATGCTTGGTGGCTATTTGAGTCCTCTTCCTTGAAAGGGATGAAAATCTCTTCTTATGCAAGATTCACTAGGAGACTAGTGACAAGATTTGATGTGAGACATTCTGAGACTTCTTGTGAAGAGAAAATCAAGCCCAAGAAATTTGAATCTTTACATAAGTTGGAAGATTCCATAGAGCCAATTCCAGTCCTAAACATTGTTGAGGGGGTTGAAGATCTGCTACACAATTTTCCAGAGGAAAAATTCCCACTACAACAAGGTCTCTTTTCTCAAAGAGGATACATGAGGGTTACTTCTTCAGTAAGAGATCAAGAAAAAGGATCTCTTAATGACAAAGAATTCTCCATTGATGAGGAGAAGGGAGAGTAAGAGCAGAGACGAACCTCTAGCATTGTGACAGTAGGAGGAGACCTATTTTCATTGGGAGATGGAGATGAAGTAATGGCTTCCACTAGAGGGGTTATTGCATATTTGCAAGGAATTCCTAAGGATCTTCCATATGGAGGACATGAGTAGCATGTGTCTATGCTAAGAAACAATGAGAAAGAACAAAGGAGGGAGCACAATGCTGATATAGTAGAAGGTGATCTACTATCAAAAGAAAATGGAGCAAATGATCCAATAAGAGGCACTCTTACACCACTAAGAGGGGTCTCCAGATTTCATGAAACTTCCACACATACAACAGAGTTGAAATTGTGCAGTGGAAGCAAGGACATGAGGATCCCATCTATTCTGCATATGAGGATGGTCCCTGAAGCCTCATTATCTAGTGGCAAACCACCTGGGAGGCCAGCTGATTCGGATTTTGTGGGGAAGACCTCACTGCTCCAAACTTAGATCCAGGAGGGTTTGGAGCACTTGAAGACAAAGATATAGTGCTGGGAGACTTGGGTAAGCTCAAGGAGGAGAGAAATCTTTTTCCCCTGTCATCATCACCCACTCTCCTTTTTGATCCTGCATTGTGGGAAGAGAAGAAGGGAAGGAAAAACCTTCCAACACACCTCTTTGGCATAGGAGATGTCAAGAGAAGGATCAGCAACATGACATACATTTCTATTGATGCATCATGAGCGCTGTCATTGTTGCGCAGTGTATACCTATATTGGAAATCCCAACTGCTAGTGGATTATTCCAAATATCTGCACACATGTATGATACTTTATGACCAACTGCATGAAGAGGGCTACTTAGTCCAAGAAGAAGTCATCTATCATCATGGTAGAATATTTTTTCCTAGAGCTTCTATGCTCAAGCATAAGATACTACAAGGAGCATACAAAGAGTTCTGTTTTAGCCATCTATATTCTATGAGGATCTACAACATCATCATGAGGAGCTTTGATTCGGAAGGCTTGAAAGAGGAACTATATCAGCATTTTCAAGAATGCATGAGCTATGTGGAGTTGGGGCAGCCATGGGACTCTATGCAAGAATCATTTCAGCGATCTCTTCCTTCTTTGGAAATGGGAGAAAGATCCATGCACAACTCCATGTGTATGAGAGACTTTGTTGGTAAAGGATATGTTCATGTAAATCAAGTTTATTTTTCTGATTGTACATGTTCTACTACCATTTGTATGCAGGCCGTGACTCCTAAAATGAGCAATGTATCACGTAAATCTCATGGAAACTGTTGGGCCACTAAAAATTCTGAATTTGGCCACTCCCTTGATGTGCAAAGGGAGATTTATTTTCATGATGGGTGCTTCCCAAAGGCACCAAATATATCTCACATTTTCTGCAATAGTGAGATGACTTGGGCAGCAAGTAAGTGGTGGGAAAAGCACTTACCATATCTGGATCTGATGTAGACAGGAGATGCTCTGCGTTGGTTCCACATGTGGGACTATGACCCACATCCATGTGCAGAAAGTTTTGTTTGTATGTACATTGTTTTGATTCCCTATCTGGATGATGTACTTGTACTTTTCATAGGGATGCATGGAGGAAGGAGGGAAGGAATGCATGAGCCATATGAAATGGCTACTCCCCATGTACTTTATGTCTCATATTTCAGGGAGAACATTGGGTAGACCATGATTGTTTCCTATGATATATCATCTTCTTATGAGATGAACTATTTGTATCTCATGAGAAATTTGGTGGAGCAAGTCATGGAGGGATGGTTTGGTGAACACTTGGCATGAGGAAGATTAACTCATGCTTGTGTCACCAATGGAAGAGGAGATGAGTTGCAACACTCACCTTATCAATTGCTTGAGGACAAGCAACATTTTGGAGGGGAGGACGGTAATGTTCTTAATTAGCCCAAGCTAATAGGAATGTACAATTTTGTTTATTTTTCTTGTTGCAAGAATAAAATTGTAAAGGAGGATAAAATAAACTCCTAAAATAGCAAAATAAATCAATGCCCATGTGAACAAGGCTAAATCTGGGCTGCCTAAATAAAACCCCCTTATGTGTGAAAGGGATTGTGACAATTGACTAGGTCAACAGGACCAAATTCACAGCACTGTCTAGATGCAATGTACCTCTTAGATGCACAGTGCAGATCTAGTTGGAGGCTACACATGTGAAAAGAGCTAAACCTATGAGGCCGTTTAGAGTTTTGCAAGGCTTTCATCCTATAAAAGAAAGAGGATAACATCAGAAGAGGGTTGTTGAACATATTGTCTTGAAAGGATTTGTCTATTTAGACACTTCTCATTCTCTAGTTGTTTAGTTGAGAATAGTGTTGTTTAGCACTGGGTGTTCCTGATCGGGAATCCCACCTCTTTCCTTGAGAGGCCTCTTGGAAGGGTCTTGCATTTCATGTCCACTATCAAGCATTTGACCAAGCTTCTACTTCCAACTACAACGCAGATCTTCTTGAGGGTTTTGTTTTCTTTGTAACTTGCGGCAAGTGGAAGCTAGATATGTTCATATCTAAGCCATTCTAGTGCCTCTTATCAGTGGGAAAGCCTTCTATCCCCCTGGAAAGAGTGTATTAGATCATCAGAGCTTCAGATCCATACCTTGGCATTAGGCCAAATTGTACATCAAGTATACAACATAGTATATCTTCCAGGACTGTCTTATCTGTAAGAGAAGAGTTGCAGGGAGTTTTGGCAACATTGGTGGAGTGATCTCTAGTGATGAGAATCTGTCTCTCACTGTGGTGATCCATGGATTTTTGTTCTTATCAATGTCATATTCATATCTGATCTAAATACTCTTGTATAAGCTTCAGGAATTCTGTAGGAATCTATAGATCTGCTGCATGAGATCTCAGATCTACTCCATATGCTTCATGTTTTGCTGAAAACCCCAAGGGGTATGTAAAATAAAGACAATCTAGTGTACATATCTGATATAGATCTAATATTTTGTACACATATATGTTCTAGATATGAGTTGTAACCTACAACTGCTGTTTACTCATAAAAATAACGTTGTCAAGGCTTTACAGTGAAATATATTGTTGCAGCACCTCTTTTAGAGGGTTTTTCTCATGAAAGTCTTCCATCTTTCTCTTGTACATTGATTGGGCCACATTGTAAATCTGATTTACCATTGTATAATCTATTTTTGAGCTATCATATTGGTCTCTTACTATTGTTATCTAAAAATGTGTTATTTTTTTAGCAGTGTTACTTTCTGTTGCTGCAGTCTCTTCTTTGGGCAGTTTTCAAGCGTTATTGGGTGTGGGAGATCTATTTAACCCACCTAGTTTGATTTGTTTCTGATCTCCTCTTGGATTTGGGTCTTATATTATCAGATCTAAGGGATCTAAGGGCTGATTTCCAGGGCTGTATGCCTTGCTAGTAGTCCAATTTTGGGGATATTACAGATGGCAACAGGAGGCCTTACAATGTTGGCTTCTGTTGAGTGATTATGGTCATTATACATGGTATGATGATGATGTGATTGGGCATAAAGATGCCTTATTTAGGTGGCTTCTCTTGAGAGAATATGTCCACTGCATTTGGTACAATAAATATGTGGTATGGCAGCAAGAGGCATTGCTGAGATGGCTACTTTTGAGAGAGTATGGCTCTCATATTCTCATTGATGTTGACTTGGCATGGCAACAAGAAGCATTGTTGCGGTGGCTTATTTTGAGATAATATGGCTCTCTTACTTATTTTCATGATGATCTAGCATGGGAGTAGGAGGCTTTGTTGTGTTGGTTGTTACTAGGAGAATATGGTTCGACATTGTTCATGTTTTCCCATGTATATCTACTTCTTGTTTTTCACTATGATAATGTGATGTTCATAGGCAACATGGCCAATGATGAAGGCATTGATACATTTAATCTAATATATGTATCATGGGTTGGATAAATAGTTCATGAGTTGGGAATTCACTTTTGGAATGAACCACTTCAACTTATGTATCTCATGTGTAGAGAAGAAATTTGGTCATCATTTGGTTGCCACTTGGAGATTCATTGATAAATATGGGTATCTAAATTTTCATTTGGAAACCATTCTAGACATTCTAGAGAGGCAGCTTTGGATTTGGAAATCCATGACACATTGTGACAAATGGGAAGGCCTTCCACATGAGGATGCCATTTGGAGGGAGGATGTTTGTTGTAGCATCCACTTTTGCAGTTGCTTGAGGAAAAGTAACATTTTTCCAGGGAGGACTGTAATATTCCCAAATTTTCACATAATATTTGGAATATTAGAGTTCTTGATAAATATACTTAATTAAGTAAATAAAAGGGTGGAGGGACCCATAATCCTCAAGAAGAATAAATATCCACTTTTTATGTGTGAATGTGGATTAATTATGCCTAGATCTACATAATGAGGCAGTGGAGCCACTACTAATGTTAATGGAATTGGAGATCATGTCTCATTAATGATATAGATCATGGAGGTTGATACAGTCGACTAAGATGTTGCAAGAGATCAAACAGAAGATCATGGGGCATTCATGATAAAGTGATGGAGGATGTTGGGAAATAAATTCACACATGATGGAGAGGGTGTGCATTGCACGTAGACATGATGGATGACTAGGAGAGACAGCGTAGTCAAACATGGAGGATCTTGTCCACATGCACAACACAGTTTAGATGAGGGCCAAGGCATGGGAAGGCTCATAAACTATATAAAGGAGATGAAGACAACAATGAAGGCAGGCTATTGATTATATATTTGGAGGTCTATTTAGATTTGGAATTTTCATGTGACATTCCATTGCTTTCTTGGGTTGTTTAGCAAATTTTGCAAGTGCTGTTTAGCACAGGGTGTTCCTGGTTGGGAATCCCACCTTTTTCATTGAGTAGCTCTTGAAAGAGTATTGTACTTCATTCTACATCAGGCATTGGTGCCAGATATCTTTTCCTACTTTCTGCAGAACATCCATATTCAAAAAGTGTGCATTTTTGAAGATCAGTTTGGGAGTTGGAGGTTGTCTTCAGTATTCCAGTTGGAGAACCGGTGTAGGATTGTTCCTATCACCTTAGGCTTGAAGATCAGAATTCCCAGAGCTTCATTTCAGATTTTGCATTAGGCCAAGAGTTATTAACCTCCTAGTAGCAGTAATTCCATCCAGAATTATGTTGTCCATTATTGCAGATCTAAAGGAGGAAGGAAGTTGCTAGCATTTCGGCTAGTAATCCTATGTGGGATCATCCCCTCATCTTTCCATCAGCATTTCCATCAGCCTGAAGTCTATTGTAGCATATTTTAATAGGCATAGATTCTCTCTCTCCTTTACAGTGCAATTTTTATAAGAAGTTGTGTAGCAGCACCTGTAATCATCATTGGAGGATTGGGAAGCTAGATTTACAGCTTCTAGCTTGTAGATCTGAAGGAGGGATCAACCCTTCAAGCTTAGACCTGATCTTGTAACCTATTTTAGCCATCTATTTGTCAGATCTAGATTTAGATCCATAATCCTAGCAGATAAAGGATCAAACCCTAGGAGGGTGATTTTCCAATGTTGTAGATCTGGAAAATCCTTTCTGGGTTATCTTGGGTTCCCATCACATTGGCTAGATCTTGAATCTTGGCATCATCATAGCTCGAAATATCCCTAGATATACATTTCCTTTTGTAGCATTCATATGTATATCAGTAGCAGAAGTGACAGCGCAATATTTCTTCTATAAGATCCCCAGTTACGCAGTGCTAGTTGCAGCATCATTGTCGGGTGATTCTAGCCCTTCTCTTGAGCTAGATCTTCTCATCTTTGTACATTGTGTAACTGATTCTTCTCCATATAATAAAATGGCTCGGTTTGTCTGTATATTTTGATGTTGTATTTAGATCTATTGTTTACTTAGTTGTAGTTCTTATATTGTGTTTAAGTATTACTGCATTTTCCCTTTTGGGATATTACAACAACCTTCTTCACATCGCTCCACCATGCCCACATTCCTATCATTTAAAGGTGAGGAAGGAGGACCATTGAGGGAAGAAACTCTTGGTGACTATTTTGTGGAATATGAATCTCAATCCCATAGGTTCAAGGAGCATTTGAACTTTCAGGAGTTCTGTCGGATCAAGGATGGTAGGAGACCCTTCAATCACCATAAAAGTGGAGGGTACATGTAGAACCAAGATCTACAATGCAGTTTGGGCAGATTCTTTTTGCCCTCTTATGATGGATCACCCAAGTGCACATCTAAGGCTTGGGTAGAGAAGTTGGATACCTACTTCCAACTCAACAGATTTTCAGAAATGGAGGTTATTAAAATAGTAGCACTGCATCTAGAAGGTGAAGCACATGAGTGGTGATTTCATGGACTATCTACACTTGGGCATGCTAGTATCACTTCTTATTCGGACTTCACCTAGAGGTTGTTGGAGAAATTTGATCGTAGGGATCCAGAAGTACACTTTGTGGGGCTAACCAAGCTCAAGAAAATAGGATATCTAGAGACTTATATCTTTGAGTTTCTAAAGCTTTCAGTCATGGTATATGACCTCACTATGACCCAGAGAGTATGCATGTTCATTGATGGAATGGTTGAACCATTGCATGGGTTGGTGAAATCTACTAGACCAACTATACTCCAAGAAGATATGGATAGGCCTAGAGACCTACAACATTCTTTACCCAAGGCGAAAGACCCTTTTCAACAAAATATCTCCTCTCAAACAAAGGAGGATCATGAGAATAAATCTCTTGATGATGATACCCGAAGAGATCTAAGGAAGAAGAAATTTTTTTCACTTTTTGAGAGCCATGGGTACCAAACCACCAAATGTGTTGTAGGGAAGGCACATTGTATTGAGATATTTTCTGATGAAGAGAAGGAGACCAGCGTTGTAGCAGAAGGAGGAGGTGCACCACCCACAAGAGATGTAGTGAGAGCATTTTCTCCAATGGGAGGGACTCTTGTAGCTTTGCGGGGAGTTCCCAAGTATCTAACATTAAGGGTTAGAGGCACTATTCTAGGTCAAAGAGTATCAGTATTGGTATAAAGTGGAGCTACCCATAACTTTATTGACACATAGTTGGTCCAGAGGAGGGGCATTCACATAAAATATTTTGAGGGTTTCTCGGTTTTGGTTCCTCGAGCTAGAACCATGCAGTTTTCCAAATATCTTCCGGAATTAACCATCATTGTGGGAACCTACACATTGAAAGACCACTTCTTTGTGGTTGATATTCCAGACATCAATGTAATACTGGGTTTCCAATGGTGGATCAACTTAGGGAAGGTTACCACAGACTGGGAAACACTAGAGATGGAATGGATAGAAAAGGGGAGTGGTAAACATTAGAAAATCAAAGGCATAGACACCTATCCACCCCATATTGTCTCAGCACACAGGATGGAGTTTTATTTTCACAGAGGGGACATAGAGTGGGTAGTAGAACTATGTATGTCAGGAGCAGGGAGAAAGGATTCACTAGTACATCTAGATGTACAATCTATTTTGGACCGATATTCCACAATATTTGGAGATATCCCAACCGGGA
This sequence comes from Pinus albicaulis, assembly GCA_034641835.2. Taxonomy (NCBI): domain Eukaryota; kingdom Viridiplantae; phylum Streptophyta; class Pinopsida; order Pinales; family Pinaceae; genus Pinus; species Pinus albicaulis. Next base: position 917,403,184 of record CM076570.1, read on the forward strand.
GACCTCCTTACTGAGGATTTAAGCACACTATTGAGTTGGATCAGGGGATCCAAGCAGTGATCACCACACCCTATAGGCTTCCCAAAGCCTACAGGGATGAGATTGAAAAATCCATTCAAGAAATTTTGGCCTTAGGACACATTCGGCCTAGCACCAGTCCTTTTTCCTCTTCAGTGGTTTTGGTGAAGAAGAAGGATGGCACATTGAGGATGTGCATTGATTATAGAGCCTTGAAAAAAAATATCATGAAGAATAGATACCCAATTCCTAGGATCGATGAGTTGATGGATGAACTAAGAGGGTCCAAGTATTTTTCCAAGATTGATTTGAGATCGGGGTATCAACAAATCAGGGTGAGCAATTAAGACATCCCCAAGACAACATTCTGATGTCACTATAGCCATTTTTAGTTCTTGGTAATGCCTTTTGGGCTCGCCAATGCTCCAGAGATATTCCAGACTTGAATGAACCACATTTTCCATGGTCACTTGAGGAAATTTGTATTGGTCTTCTTTGATGGCATTCTTATTTATAGCCGCACATGGGAGGAGCATTTACAACATAATGAGGTAGTATTACGCATTCTTGAAGAGCATAAATTATATGCTAAGTTCTCCAAGTGTGAGTTTGGGCTCATAGAGGTGCTCTATGTAGGCCACATCATTGGAGTAGATGGGGTGAGGTTTCATGAAGAGAATATTCGTGCTATCAGAGATTGGCCCAAGCCAAAGAATGTCATAGAACTTTGGCGATTTGTAGGCATCTGTACCTATTACCAGAAGTTTGTAAAAGGGTTCTCTCAACTAGAAGCACCACTTACAGATCTAACTAAGAAGGGAGCTTTCAGTTGGACAGCCACAGTGCAAAGAGATTTTGATAAGATCAAGGTGGTGATGAGTAGCTGCCTAGTATTAGTCCTGCCATATTTTACCCAACCCTTTGTGTTGGAATGTCATACTTTGGGAGAAGGAATTGGAGTAGTATTGATGCAAGGGGGACACCCCATAGCTTTTGAGAGTTAGAATTTGCTGCCACATGAGAATATGTATCCCATATATGATAGGGAGATGTTGGCTATTATGCATGCGTTATCCAAGTTCCAAAAATATTTGGTGGCTAATAGATTCAGAACGAAGACTGATCATAATAGTCTTCGATTCTTTCTTGAGTAGAAGCAGCTTCAGGAGAGGCAACATAAATGGGTGAGTAAGATCCAAGCATATGAATTTTACATAGAATATGTCAAGGGGAAGAGAAATGTAGTGGCAGATGCTCTATCTCAGAGGCCAGAAACACTATCCTTGATGAGCATGGATACAGATTGGAAGGTTCAGTTGCTAGTGGAATATTCCAAACACCGCTTTGCATATGAGATCCTAGATGGAAAGGTGACTGATGAGAGGTATAGAGTGATGGATGAGGTCAGCTATTATCGAGATCAGTTCTTCTTGGCTAGATATTCTAAGCCCAAGAGGAATATTTTGTGGGCATCACATGATTCACCACTTGTGGGGCATCAAGAATTCACCAAGGCATACCGGGCTATTCGGGAGAGATTCTCATGGAAGGGTCTCAAGGAGGATGTGCTCCAACACATGAAGGAGTGCATAGTTTTCCAGTAGAAAAAGAAATAGCACAAACATCCTGTAGGATTATTGTAGCCACTCCCTATTCTGGATGGAAAATGGGAAAGTATTTCCATGAACTTCATCACTGGTCTACCTATAGTTCCGGGTAAAGATTGTATATTTTTAGTTGTTGATCGAATAACAAAGTATTAAAATTTCTTTGATATTTCCACATGATATACTTCTTCACAGGTAGCCAAGCTCTTCTTTAGAGATGTGTTTAGACTCCATGCTCTCCTAAAGACCATAGTTAGTGATCAAGATAGCCGCTTCATGGGTGGATTTTTGCAAGAGATTTTTCGATTAGTGGGTATTGAGTTGACACCAAGTACCGGCTATCACCCACAAACCAATGGATAGACAAAAATAGTAAATGAGTGGTTGGAAGGCTAGTTGCGGAACTATGTTTCAGGGAAACAAAGAGCATGGTTGCGCTGGCTCCATTTGGGGGAGCATTGCTACAACACAACCTTTCATATGTCCATTGGCATCACCCCATTTCGAGCTCTTTATGGGTATGATGCATTATCATTTTATAATGTGATGTTTGGAGCAAGTAAAGCTCCTAGAGCAAAAAAGTGGATTAAGCAGAGTCAAGATATACTCCAGGCCCTCAAGGACAGCATTGCTACAACACAAAACCAACAGAAGATATATGCAGACTGTGGTCGGATAGAGATTCAGTTTGAGGTGGATGATTTGTTCTACCTTCTTCTTCATCCATATAGATAGTCTACACTTAAGGAGAAAGGGGTTGAGAAGCTTAAAACTTGGTTCTATGGGCCATACAGGGTGATCCGTCATGTTGGAGAAGTAGCATATGAGCTAGAGCTTCCTATTGTGAGCAAGATCCATAGCATTTTTCATGTATCATGTCTCAAGAAGGCCATTGGAAAACATGTGGTTGCTACCATGGAACTCCCACCTATTGAATATGAGGGCCATCTAGTTTTGAAACCAGAGGCTATCTTGGATACTCGAGAGAAGTAGCTAAGGAGTAGGGTGATTAAATAATATTTGATTCGATGGAGGAATCTTTCTGATGATGATGCCACTTGGGAAGGAGAGAAGATTTTGCAGCATCCTTCTTTACTATTTCTTTAGGACAAGCAACATTTGGGAGGGGAGGACTGTAATATTCCCAATTAGCTTTCAACTAGTTGGAATATTATATGTTGCTTCTATTCATAGTATAGATGAATAAGTATGGTAGGGAGACCCTTAAATCTCTTTAGTAGGAATAAATAACTTCCAATATGGATGTGGATCAGTTTATATAGTCAAAATAAGCCACCTTGGGTGTGAAATGGGGCAATGCATGTAGACTGGGTCAAGTTTGACCAAATCAACAGTGCTGCCAAAGAAGAGAGTGGAGCTAGTGGGGACAGCGCAGTTTTGGAGGAGGAGTCTTTGCATGGAAGTAACCTCATAAATGGATGGGGCCAAGGGTGAGGAAGCTCATCAAGGATATAAGGGAAGGGATGGAAGCCATGAGAGACACTCAGAATATTGTTTATGTTTGATTCTTATGACTTCCTACATGCTTCAGCTGTTTAGCTAAGTTTTCTATACAGTTTAGTACATGGGCATTTCCAGGCGGGAACCCCATACTCTATCTTGGAGAACTTGAGAAGGCCATCTATGAGGGGTATTCTGAGCTTCATTTCCACCATCCAGCATTGGGCCAAGTAGTCACCTATAGCCACAGTGTAGTCTCCTTGAGGAACCGTGTTATTTTGCAGGGTGTTGCAGTGGATGGGTGTAAAGCCTTGTTTATGAGCTAGTTTCCTAGTGAAGGGAGCAACCTTTCACCTGGAAAGCTAGGGTTTAGAAGTTACAACCATATATTTTTCATTTCAGCCATATTTCAATAGATCTTCAGTGATACAATGTGATTCAGGCACATATTTGCAGTCCACACTTTTTGCATATTGTGCTTTTCAAGAAACCCTTGTCGGGTTACCTTGGGATTATGTTTGAGAGACTAGTTCTCCATTTCCAGCTCCTTTTGAGTAATATATTAGTAGATCCATTTGTTTCCATTTTCCTGTAGCAGTAACCCTCACTAGGACTACGTTGTCACGTATTCTATCATTTCTTTATTGCAACATCCTTTGGGATTCTAGTGTTTATGGGCTTTGGAGGCTTGTTTTCCTATTTTGAGTGATTTGTTCCTCAACACATTATATATTTTGCTGCTATAATACATAACCTAATGGATCTATGCTTTTATCATATGTTTTGCATCATTATTTGTTGTACATTTCAGTTTGGTGTTCAATATTGTTGTCTTTCCTAATTTGGAATATTACACCATACCTGTCGAGATAACTGAGTACAAATAATAATGATGTTCCTGGAAATGTGGGTCTGAGAAAAAAATTAAATGATAAATGATACATGATATATGATATGCTAGCATCAAATGGGCTAGAAAATGATACAATGAGTCCCATATACATAATGTGCTTGGAAAAGCATAGGCCATGACTGAATACAATGACATCTGTTGATCTAATTACATGAGACAGTGGCATGTTGTGAGCGATGTGATGAGTGGAGACTGAACCAGTCAAATCTACTAAAATGCATCTGAGGATGGATCATGATATGCTGACATACGAGCATGTGGGTGGCTACTTGAAGGGCCACCCCCTCATGAGTTTTAGAACATCTCACACATACCCAATAAATTCTAATACAATCTACTTGATCATTGTACCATCAAGTGTACGATTCTCGATCGTGCGATAATGAGTTGGATTCAAGCACGTGAGAACCAATCAAGTCAAAGGGAAATTAAGATTCCATTTTCTTTATCCAAGGCACCGAACAATGATGGATGATGGAACCAAGGTATGTTGCCCTTGAGACCTCTCAAATGGAATAAATGTGTTGAATTTGACAGAAGAGGGCCTGCCAGAGTTGAGTAAATGAGGATTCCTCAACAAAGGCATGGGGATCATAGTAATGTGACTAATAGACTGAAACAAGGGATGATGATGGAGGATCATGATGAGTGGTATACTGATGACTTCCCTTGTCATAACATATTTTTGCATGGTTGACCTAGAAGTGATTGAATCAATTCTAGAGGGGATGGTTAAGTTCTTAGGCAAAGGCCTTTCAAAGACATATTAGTATAGATGGAGGCCAAATATGAAGGAAATGGGATGAATGAGATGCAAATATGGATGGTTTATTGTAGCAGGAATCAATGGGACTCAATACACACTCCATGGATGTAAGGGTGACTTATTTTTTATGGTCTGAACAAGGGTTAATTGATGATGCTTCTACATGGGAGAGGCCCAAAGGGGCCATGAATGCATGAGTAAATAATGGTTACTCACGAAATTTTTTTTCACATAAATCAAAAACTTCAAAGGAAAAGTGGTACCAAAGTACACGTGACTCATATGAAGGGATTCAGTTTTGATAGGTGGCAAAGTGAGACCTCTTGGAAAAAGATGCTTTCGGGTGAAGTTTAAAATTACTAAAAACAAAGGGAAACTCGTTATAGAGCTTGGTGAGAGCATTCCATTGGTGTTGTTGGTTTATCAGACCGGGCTACGGTTTTGTCAAAATGGGTGATGAAAAGCTAGGGTTTTTCCTATAAAAGGGATTCTTGCCCAATAATCCAATTCATTTGCACATTGATTTTTTAGAGAATTTGGAGAGGAGGGGGAGTCCCTAAATATTTAAGAGCTTATAGAAAACAAACCGATTGTTGGAATTCAGATCTATGAATTTTAAGGAGGTGGCATTACTTTTATAAAATGGCCTTAATGCTTTGTGGAAGGATGGTTGCTATTGAAGAATTAAGGTAAGAAAGGATACATGAATGAATTACTAGAGGAGGTATAGTATCATCCCCTCCCACCAAGTAATACATGAAGACTAAGTGGTAAGTTTGGTATCAGATAGATTAGAATATTTGAAGATATGGTATCAATTATCTACAACATGTGATGTGTATATGGCTTGTCGGAGAGGTTAGTAGGAAAAACTATCCAGGAACGAGAGGATAATGAACCATACCTAGATAATTGAGGTCTAGGCCAAGACTGATGTTGATCAAATGAGAAGGTGGCTAGGGGGACCATCATAGCCCCAAGCATGGGGTACTTCCCCCAAGAATATGATGATGGAGGGAACATATCAGGTATAAAAAGGTGGGAATGATTCCCCTAACTAGATGAGTTTGTGGAGGGCCATTATGATCCAAGTGCTCAAATAAGGGATTCAAGCATCTAGTCCCATAGGCACAAGATCCTCTATGTTAGCCATCATTATTTTTTACATGTTAGTGATGACTATATCCATAGCTGAGTTTTCTAGAAGCTGAATTCCATATGTCAATCTGTCGTCTAGAAAACCCTCATAAAATTTTTTTTCTCCCTTCTACTTTTCAGTCCGCCCATGTCAAAATCAAAACCTCATTATCCCTTTCCTATCCAGCTTCAGCCCTACTGGTCTGCCCATCAGCTTTAAAAAGCAAATCCGTCTGCTTTAAAAGTTTTTCCCCTATGTTGGGAAGTGGCGCTTTAAGACATTTTACCCTTGGCGATCATCAAAAAGCCAAAAAGCCTCCATCTGTTACAGACCAACCATAACTGACCTCCCACTTTGCAAATGAAATTGACAAACAGCTCTAAGTCGCGCCACTTATATCCCTAGGTCTCAGCACTGCATAAACCCCAATCTCAAGCTGACTATTAGGTGTTTCACACTATTTTATGGATTCTGCAAGGAACGGGAAATATAACTTCATCTCAGGAGGAAATGCTTGAATATACAGTTAGAGGAACAACTGCTTCTAAATGTATTGTAACGAACTCGAGTATGAAGGTACCAAAGCTAAAAAAGCTAAAGAATCACTCATCAAGACCTTACAACTCTATCCAGCATGAAAATCACAGTAAGAAAAAGACATCACTGTCACAGCAAACTGGTAAATTGTCATGGCCTAGAACCTCCTTCATTTACGAGCAGAGGGTTAGGGCGCCTCCTTCATCCACAAGCAGAGGGCGCGGGCCAGTATTGACTTTAAAGATTGCAAAGGTCCAGGTTTTCCTTTTACTGAACAGTGAAACAATATCTCCAGGTTGTATGAATGTGACTGATGATCATAACAGGAATAAAGTTTGAAATATGCTAGCTCAAAGGAAAAAAGAGTCTGGTCTGATAAAGGAGGTCATTTCAAGCTTTCAAATCATATAAATTGTTGAACTTTAGAAAGGCATGTCATTAGTAAACATTCCAATCATAAGCAGCCTTCTTGACACAAGATCAAATTGAAGAGGTGCTGACAAAACATGCCATTACACAGGCAGAAAGAAAGTTCTTGGTTTCTCAAAAGGCACTGACCTCCATAGTCACAGAGACTATTTTTCAAGTAATTTGTCATAAGTTGACTAAAGAAAATAATGATTTTTCAGTCACCCTCAGAGCAGTGCAGGGACACAGTGTCACTTTGGCTAGGGTTTCTTCTGAAACACAGTGATGATTGCAAGTAGAGATACTGGTAATGTAGTTTTTCTTCCTTAGTTATGCTAAAGAATTCTTAGTTGCTCTTTAGTAACTTAAGGTATTGTTGCCAAGTTTTATTCATAAGTTCTATGCATGTTGAGTAGGATGTATGGTTTGCCCTACCTACCTATTAGCTGCCCATAGTTCTGTCCATAAAACTTTCTCTTTGACTGATTTGTTGATCATCTTGTTGAACCAAGGAGGCCTAGTCCCGATCTAGCCCTTTGCCTAAAACTATGAAAACTTGTTTGTCCAAGTGCCCAATGACTTAGAGACTATTTTTAGGCGTTCCGGCGTAGTTTATGAGTTGTTAGTTTGTCTTATGTGTTTTCCCCAAAGTCTGATAGCCATTTCCCGAAGTTAGAGGGTCTTATACCTCTATGTATGGCTGGAATGTTTGATTTCTGTGTATTAATTAGCTTATAGTTATACTTAGCATGATTAATGGCTTGCTATTACATGTTTATGTCTGCTATTAACTAGTTACACTTGAAATCCCTTGTCTTTCACCAACTTATTGTCCATTTAATCCATTTTGCCCAGAGATCCCTTCTACCGTGAATCAAATCAGCCCTACAGCAGCTTTACATCATTACCTCATAGTTTCCTTGACCTGTTTGACCCCATAGCCCAATTTATCTACATCTTGTTATCCAGTTTATGTATTTGATCAGTTTCATCCCTCACAAACTTAAGAACTAAAAAAAACCAAAAACACACTTCATAACTAGCCTAATATCAGAACATCGCAAGTAAACACACCGACATCTTTTACACATATAGAGAGAGCCCTCTCTGAGTTCAGGAAGGCTAGGTCCTTGGGATCCAAAGCTTGGTTTGATGTTACATCGTCATTTGGCTAGCCAATCGGCCAAATCACGGGACCTTAACATAATGGCGATCACGGTGGGACTTTGAGTCAAAACATCCTAGGTATCCCTTAGGAACTCTCAAAATCTCAGTCAAACTTAGAAGAGTAGAATCTGGTTGTCTCACCATCCTAGCAAAATGATGAGTCAGTTATAGGAAACTCTTCCAAACCTCAGGACTACATAAAACTCAAAAAACCCCAAAAAACTCCTTTAGATTGGTTTTTGACAGTATTGGTGGTGGACCATACATATATACCTCAAAAACAACTAAAAATCCACCTGGCGACTCCGCTAGCCTCCAGTAGGCCTTACAACCTTGCCAGATTTTAGAATTCCATCCGATTTAGCCACCTCATCGCCAATATAACATAATGGCGATCACGGTGGGACTCTGAGTGATTAAAAAACTTAGTTTCCCTCATCTTTAAAGACTTTTGGAGATTACTAGCTGATTGACTTATCCCACCGCTCTCTAACATAATGGCGATCACGGTGGGACTTTGAGTTAGTGACAATCTAAGGACACCCTTAGAACTCTATAAGTCCCTTATTTTCAAGAATACCTACCAGCGAGCCACCTCATCGCCACACTAACATAATGGCGATCACGGTGGGACCCTGAGTAACAAAACCTTAGATTCCCTAGACCTTAAGAGACATTAAAGAATACTATCTGATTGACTTATCCCAGTGCTCACTAACATAGTGACACTCACAGTAGGACCTTCTGAGTTAGTGACAATCTAAGTACACCTTAGTAACTCCTGAAGTCTCAATCAAGCTTAGTAAACTTAGATATTTTCTGAAGAGTAGAAAATAGCTCTTTCACCATCTTAGCAAAATGATGAGTCAGTTATAGAAAACTCTTCCAAACCTTGTAGGCACATAAAACTCAAAAAACCCCAAAACACTCCCTTAGATTGGTTTTTGTCAATATTGGTGGTGGACCATACAAGTACCTCTCATAACAACTGATATTCCACCTGGCGACTCCACTAACTTCTAGTAAGCCTTACTATTTTACCAAACTCTAGGCTACTATCCGATAGACCTATCCCATCGCTCACTAACATAGCGGGAGATGGTGGGAAACTGAGTACATGACAGTTTGGCAAACTCTTATAAACTCTTTAGTCCTTTAAGATACCTTAAACAAGCAAGCAACCCATAGACCCATTTAGAGTAAACTCTTGTTGTTCTCATCACCCTAGCGAAGTGTTGAAACAAGTCTAGGATACTTTGAATCATAGGCTGCACATAAACTCAGAAAATCCAAAAACATTCCCAGATTAGTTACTGGTGGTGTACCATAGCTATCTTCACAAAAACAACCCAGTTCCACCTGGCGACTCCACTAGTTCATTTTGACCATCCTTCACCTTAGTAGAACTATAGAGAAACCACTCATCCAAAACATTCACCAATACCATTCTCTTTAAACTCTGGATCTAAAATCTGGCTTCACGAAGAATCAATACCAGAGCTCATCCAAACCCAAATCCCCCTATCATAGTAGATGACCCAGAGAAGATTCTGTGGCAAGCTTCCGAAACTGATCATCCAACTACTGGTAGACCTATCCATAAAACAAGATCTGTACCTAAACATCTCACTATCCCAACTGATTCACCTTTTGAATTAGAGTCGTCACAAACTCTTCCCAGAAGCAAATCATATAGTAAGATAAACTTTGACGATCTTGAAACCCTAGACCCACCACAGAGTCCTATTAGAGAAGCTTCACCCACTACTCCCCCTGATTCCCAGCTTCTTTATCAATTTGGCTCCTATCATCCCAGATCTTCTCAAAACCAGATCACTAGTCCAAGTTCATCCGCCACACCTATTCAAACCACCTCATCCCAGCCTACTAGTCCTCATCTTGTACATCATCCATTAGCTCCAATCATGGCAGCCTGGTACGCACCTTTGGTGTTGCCACCGCCCTTGGCTCCTCTCCCAAATAAATATCAAGACAAAATCCCACACTTTACCGGAGAAGACACCACTACAGCTCAACAGCATGTAGGTAGGATTAGCGATGTTTTTGAATACATGGAAGTACACGACGAAACCGTCAGAATGAGAATATTCGCCCAAAGCCTGGGTGGAGAACCCAAAACATGGTTTAAAAGCTTGCCTCCAAACAGTATCCACAACATCCTAGAACTCTGCCAAGTCTTCACGAACAAGTGGGAAGTCCGAAGGAACCCTATTCAAATCCTGTCAGAATATAACAACCTAAAACGGGAAAATGGGGAAAGTGTCCAGGCATACTGCGCTAGGTTCAATAGTGTGTATAACGCCCTCCCGCCTCACTTCAAACCCCCACTTGGTTTAATCTTGGCAAAATTCCCCGAAGGTTTTGATCCAGACATGACATATCATCTGAGAGACAAAGATCCCCCTACCCTAGAGGAAATGCAACAAATAGCCATAAAAACAGAAGCCAACTTAGCAGAAAAAAGAGCCAGGAATAGATTAGAAGGAAAAGTCCCATATAGAGATAAGGTCTCCACTTCATCTCCTTCCCTAGATCCTAGAATAGATGGCCTGATCAAATCCATGACAAAGATGTGGGAAAAAATGAGTGAAAAAGTGCCTCCTAGGGACAACCAACTAAACCCTCAAAACTGGAAACAAGGCTTTAGAAAAGATCAGTCTCAAAATAAACCAAGAGGAAATGATCAGCAGATCAGACCATCCTTCATTGAGAATTATGTTGATGAAAAGAATAAGGATACCGCACCCATTGATGAAAATCATTGGAAACTCATAGGTTCTGATAACGAGAGTAAGGTTTACCTCACAGCAGAAGAGCAAAAGTTATGCTCCCCAAGTCAGGACGAAACCGACTATGAAGATCTCGAAGATCCTGCCATAGATTTTCAGAATGCCATTATAGAAGCTCATAGGCAGTATAACCTTAGAAGCAGAAAAAACCAAGACCACTCCAAGAAGAGTAGCCCTGACACTGCTAAAACCTCTTACACCATCCCTAAAAAAGCCATGGATAGCAACAAAATTGTGGCCAAGAAAATTGACCAAAGCAAGGATAAAGCTATTAAAACAAGTCTTAGCTCAGATACTCTTAGCACCTCTACAAAAACCCCCGAAGTAACGGTGTCAAACAAAGTCCCGAATCAGAGTCAACAAATTAAGAGCATAGAAAAGGTCATGTCCGAAAAAGCTGAAACAAATCTGCCCAAACTACAAACTCCTTTTAGTTTTGAAGGGGAAGTTTCCGAAATAAAAATTACCATACCCCTTACTGAGCTAATAACTGTAGATAGGTATAGATCTCAAATTTTCAAAGTTTTTGACATAGGGAGCGAGGCATATACTTTAAATCTAACTGAAAACAAACCCGAGCTCTTATCCGGCCCGAAAATAGAAGGTCAATACCAAGAAAGATCTGTTTCTCCTTCCTATGTGAGCCTGAACATACGGGACAAGATATTACATAATGCCATGTTAGATCCTGGTGCCTCCCATAACCTCATGCCTAAAGCAGTCATGGAAAACAATACTCCCATTTATTCCACTCATTCCAATTTATATTCTTTTATCTTATACAATGAAAGTGATATAAACAAGCAGATAATGGAAAAGGAAGAAGTTCTCAAACCATCAGAAACGCATTTTCTGTTACTAGATGCAGAAACTAATAACCAAAAATTCTCTGATCTTTCTCCTATTAATCCTGCATATCATAAGTCAGAAAATAGATTTGTAAATCAAGTTGAAGAAAAAAAATCTGGAAGCCCAATGTACATGGCTAGTGACATTGCTTATGTTAATAATTCTCAAATGTTTGATCAATATGTTGACTTATATGATTTCCAAACAGAAGCTAACTTTGCAGAAGATTCAGTTTTTGATTTTCGGGAGGAAGCTCAGTTTCATAAACTTGAGAAAAGTGAGCAGCCATTACAGGTCATCTATAACATTGATAAGGAGAGCCTTGAGAGTTTAGAAGTAAGTGAAGAGTCTCAAACTCTTTTCTCTACTTCACTTTAGCCCATCAGAGATAACATTCACATGATTGGAAATCAACAGTTTTTCAGCTTTGATGATGAGTTTGAGGAAGATGATGAAATCCTCGAGCAGGTTGTAAATGAGAAGCCTTTTCCTGAAATAGTTGAAGAAATCATTTTGGACATGGAATCTTCCTTAACTCAAGATTTGCAGCCACCAAGTTCCATTGAGTTAAAAATTGCAGATGAAGAAGTAGAGGTTAATAAACACATGGGAGTTGTCACACTGTCCTTTCAAGATAATTTATTGTCAAAGTGTATCCTTGTTCATCAACCTGATGACCTTCACATAGTTTTCAGTCCACTTAATCAGAACACATCAGCTTGGAAAGAAAACTACACTGCAATACATGATGAGTCTGACAGTTCGAGTGATCATGAGGAAGAGTTGTTTTACCAGGGGGGTCCCAAATATAGCCAAGTGGAAGAAAGAGTAGTCTTGAATAAATCCTATGTATCAAATCCTCTAGATCAGGTATTATTCCAAGATCTATTTGTTGTTTTCCTTGAGAAATTTGTAGGGGTAGTGGGTTCTATCATAAACAAGTTGCTACCAAGAATGAGAAAAAACTTAAGCTCTACTGTCCAGAAACAAACCAAATGGGAGTGGCCTTTTCATTATTTCCGCATCATGAAAAAACTAAACCAGAATCCCCCATGTGATCATCTACTTGACTGGTTGCATTGGAAAGAAGAGTTCACTAAATGTATGTTGTGTACAGATTAGATTAGGATAGAAAGAAAACAATAGAAAATAAGCTTAGCCTGTGAGCACATTTTCATTTGTAGTTTGTTTGAAGAAGAAGTGAAAAAGCAGAAAATACAAAAAACAGTGAAAAGTAGAAAAAGAGGGCAGTTTCTAAAAAGCAGTGGTAAGGCCCCATGTTCCAAAAAATAGTCTTTCAGAAAGCGAGCAAGTCTAAATGCCGCTACTAGTACTTCAATGTCTTGTTCAGCTATCTAGCCTAATCATAGCTGAGCATGTTTAAATTTATTTGCTGATAAGTTAGTGAGTGCCAAGATAGTCTACATTGTGTAAGATTGACTTATCACAGAGCTTAGATTAGGGAGAGATTCTGGTTCCACATGCCTAAAACAGAACCAAAGAGAGAAGCAAGGGATGAAAAACACATTGTACATCTTAGCCCGCTTGTCTAGTTTCCTTTTATTGCAGAATAACATTTGTGTGCAGCTTGTCTTTTATGCCGCAAATGCATGACAAATCAGACTGCTTAATCCTGATTTGATCATTTTTAAATTTTATGTTGTAGATTAGAGAATGAAATCCTGTCAAACTGCTTAATCTTGACAGTCGATCTAGTTTTAGGTAGAGAAATGAAGGAGTTCATCAGCTTAATCTGAACTCCCGGCAGATATAAGAGTAGAAGTAGATAGTTTCATTTTGCAAAAAGAAAAATATGTATTGTCAAAAGGCTGCTAGTTCAAATGCGCCAAACAGAAGAAAAAATGTTAGGAAAGATAGTGGGGTAGGTAGAAGTATCATTGATGTTAACCATGCTGTCACTTTTCAGAAATAACATCAAGAGAAGGGTAAATTTTGTGCCAATGGATAAGGCACTGGTCTTCATAAGCCAAAAATCTGAATTCTGGACACCTCCTGACGAGGAGCTGCCCTCCCCAAATGGAGCCACTGTTAGCCATCAGTATTTTTTACATGTTAGTGATGACTATATCCATAGCTGAGTTTTCTAGAAGCTGAATTCCATATGTCAATCTGTCGTCTAGAAAACCCTCATAAAATTTTTTTTCGCCCTTCTACTTTTCAGTCCGCCCATGTCAAAATCAAAACCTCATTATCCCTTTCCTATCCAGCTTCAGCCCTACTGGTCTGCCCATCAGCTTTAAAAAGCAAATCCAAATCTGTTTCAAAAGTTTTCCCCTATGTTAGGAAGTGGCGCTTTAAGACATTTTACCCTTGGCGATCATCAAAAAGCCAAAAAGCCTCCATCTGTTACAGACCAACCATAACTCACCTCCCATTTTGCAAATGAAATTGACAAACAGCTCTAAGTCGCGCCACTTATATCCCTAGGTCTCAGCACTGCATAAACCCCAATCTCAAGCTGACTATTAGGTGTTTCACAGTGTTTTATAGATTCTGCAAAGAACAGGAAATATAACTTCATCTCAGGACTAAATTCTTGGATCTACAGTTAGAGGAACAGCTGCTTCTAAATGTATTATGAGCCTGAGATGAAGCTGCAAAACAAATAATCACTCATCAAGACCTTACAGCTCTTTCCAGCATGAAAATCACAGTAAGAAAAAGACATCACTATCACAACAAACTGGTAAATTGTCATGGCCTAGAACCTCCTTCATTTACGAGCAGAGGGTTAGGGCGCCTCCTTCATCCACAAGCAGAGGGCGCGGGCCAGTATTGACTTTAAAGATTGCAAAAGTCCAGGTTTTCCTTTTACTGAACAGTGAAACAATATCTCCAGGTTGTATGAATGTGACTGATGATCATAACAGGAATAAAGTTTGAAATATGCTAGCTCAAAGGAAAAAAGAGTCTGGTCTGATAAAGGAGGTCATTTAAAGCTTTCAAATCATATAAATTGTTGAACTTTAGAAAGGCATGTCATTAGTAAACATTCCAATCATAAGCAGCTTGCTTGACACAAGATCAAATTGAAGAGGTGCTGACAAAACATGCCATTACACAGGCAGAAAGAAAGTTCTTGGTTTCTTAAAAGGCACTGACCTCCATAGTCACAGAGACTATTTTTCAAGTAATTTGTCATAAGTTGACTAAAGCAAATAATGATTTTTCAGTCACCCTCAGAGCAGTGCAGGGAGACAGTGTCACTTTGGCTAGGGTTTCTTCTGAAACACAGTGATGATTGCAAGAAGAGATGCTAGTATTGATGTTTTCTTCCCCCTTAGTTATGCTAAAGAATTCTTAGCTGCTCTTTAGTAACTTAAGGTATTGTTGCCAAGTTTTATTCATAAGTTCTATGTATGTTAAGTAGGATGTATGGTTTTCCCTACCTACCTATAAGCTGCCCATAGTTCTGTCCATAAAACTTTCTCTTTGACTGATTGGTTGATCATCTTGTTGAACCAAGGAGGCCTAGTACCGATCTAGCCCTTTGCCTAAAACTATGAAAACTTGTTTGTCCAAGTGCCCAATGACTTAGAGACTATGTTTAGGCGTTCCGGCGTAGTTTATGAGTTGTTAGTTTGTCTCATGTGTTTTCCCCAAAGTCTGATAGCCATTTCCCGAAGTTAGAGGGTCTTATACCTCTATGTATGGCTGGAATGTTTGATTTCTATGTATTAATTAGCTTACAGTTATACTTAGCATGATTAATGGCTTGCTATTACATGTTTATTGTCTGCTATTAACTAGTTACACTTGAAATCCCTTGTCTTTCACCAACTTGTTGTCCATTTAATCCATTTTCCCCAAAGATCCCTTCTACCGTGAATCAAATCGGCCCTACAGCAGCTTTACATCATCACTTCATAGCTTCCTTGACCTGTTTGACCCCATAGCCCAATTTATCTACATCTTGTTATCCAGTTTATGTATTTGATCAGTTTCACCCCTCACAAACTTAAAAACTAAAAAAAACCAAAAACACACTTCATAACTAGCCTAATATCAGAACATCGCAAGTAAACACACCGACATCTTTTACACATATAGAGAGAGCCCTCTCTGAGTCCAGGAAGGCTAGGTCCTTGGGCTCCAAATATTGGTTTGATGTTACATCGTCATTTGGCTAGCCAATCGGCCAAATCACGGGACCCTAACACTCTAGAAGATGATGAGGATATGTATGGGCATAGGTGTCCCCTAGGTTATAGCATGCTATGGATATGATAGATGTATTTAGAATAATGGATTCCAAAATTTTGTTTATATGTACATAATATGGTTATGCACGATGTGGTTCACCATTTGTTGATTATGGTTGTCTTATTATGGGAAGAATGGATGGATGTAATAGGAGAAATGGAATGGTGGATTACTAATCTCACTTAGCACTACATATATAAGTAAAATGGACCGAATTTTTGGCTTCGCATACATGGTCTCACCATACCAAAGAGTGGCCTCCGATATAATGAGCTGATGCTCACCTAGATGACACTATGGTTGACCAAAAATAATGTCTAATGGACTGGGTTTTTGATGAAATATGGAGGGACGATTAGCTGGATCAGCCCCAGGGAGATCTCGAGGGATGATTAAGTGGATCAGCTCCAGGGAGATCTCGAGGGATATGGGAATCTAGAGAATTAGGGGAATTTTAGGTCTAAAATGGGCCTCCTAAGGAAATTATAAAATAATAGTGGAAATAATAAAATAAGATTTGATTACATCATCAAATTTTAGAGGGAAAAAATAAAAAACTAGTTTTTCAACTCATATTTTCAAATTATCTCCCAAAGTTTTTACTCAAATTTCGAGTGGGAGTACTCGTTGGAAGAAAAATTTAATTCCTCATTCAAGGACTATCCATGTTGCATACTTTTGATGGATCCTTCTACATGAAGGATGAGAAAAACTTGAAAAACGTGATTGCAATCATGTTTTTTCATGTATTTCTCATTTTTCATGTATTAGGGTCCATCAAAAGTATGCAACATGGGTACTCCTTGGGTGAGAAATTAAATTTTGCATCCAATGAGTACTCCCACTCAAAATTTGAGTAAAAACTTTGGGAGTTAAGTTTAAAATACGAGTTGAAAAAGTAGTTTTATTATTTTATGAGTTTTTAATCTTTTTACCCTTTCACTTAAAAAATGGTGAATTATCCCCCATGTTTGACATCACCATCATCTTGAATCTTATTGGTTCTTATAAAGTTTATTTTTTTTGTACATTTTTCTTAGGAGGCCTAATTTAGACCTCAAAATTCCCCTAATGAGTTCTTCAAGGTGGGGAATAATAATTGTACTAGAGTCAACACTACCAGATGCACTAGGAGGGTCAGGGAGAATTTCTTCTCTTGGAATCTAAAAAATGGATGAACCCTTACCCAAGAATTGGGTGGAAAATTAATAGCCACAAGGTGGATGTGGTTTGAATTTTTGGGTTTAAAATAAGGGGTGATGTGTAATATTCCCAAATGGGAAAAGCGGGATTGTAGTGCATAAATATGGAAATAACTGTTACACCATTTTTTTGGTCATCTAACCTAATATTATTAGATGAACCCAAGTACACCATGTAAGACCAATTTTACCCTAAGTAAAATTGCTTTCACCATAAAAAAATAACATTTATCTATATTTCCTGGTCATATTTAACCCAAAACAAGGAAATCAATTAAATAAATCACTATTTATTTGATTATTTCCTAAGAATAAGTTATTTAAATCACTATTTGAATATTATTCCTAGTTAAATTTGACTAAATCATCTTTAAATAATTAAATAAACCATTATTTATTTAATTATATCCCCACCATGTCCCTAAAATAATAAATAAATCATTTATTTATTTGTTATTTAAAAATAAAGGAATTGACCCAAGTCAAAAACCCTTTTCCCTCCAACAAATATAATAAAATATTCCTAAAGGGTGATTCTAGAATGTGATTAATAATATTTTATTCATGCACCGAGTTCTAGGACACCCCAATATTTTGTTATAAATAGGAGGGTTTTCCCCATTCATTAGTCACCTCCATTGCATTAGATCACACTAGATCTACTCTTGGTCACCCTTTTTCCATTTTTGTTTTTATGAACTCTCATTGAGTTCTATGTTTGTTTGGGTTTTCCACATTAGTAAGAGAGAGGAATCATAGATATGAAACAATGAGGACTTCCAAGAACCCATCCCACTGAGGAGAACCGGAAAACACCTTTCTTGTTTTCCTCTCAGGTGCCCCATTCTTTAATATAATATAATATTCTTTTAAACACATTGTTCTTGTCTTATCTATTGGATGCATGGAGCCATGTTATGTTTTATCTGCTTCATGTCTTTTGTGCTTAGATCTAACTTTATGTAGCAAAATTAAAGATATTTTGCAGCCATAATCGATGTTAGGGCTATTTGTTATGTGTAGCTAAAGTGATCTTTTACGACGAAAGATTCACACTAACAATTGGCGACTCCACACAGGTTTTCTTTTGCGACCACTATCGTTTTCTATATTCCTGCATATCCAGTTATTTCAGACCCTAGGGTTTCTCTTCAAATTTATGTTTTTCCTATTTTTATGCTAGTTTTTACCTCTAAAACCCTCAAACAGTCAAATTTCTAACTTCCGTGTGTTTCTGGCCCTATTGCGCAGGTGATCGACATCAGCTGCAGTTGAGACGACAAAATTTTTCTGCAATCTGCTGTCGCGAGACCCAGATCTGCATGTCGCACTTATCGGCCCAAAAAGTGTGACCTAGCCTTGAGGTCGCACTTTTCTGCCCCAAACCTGTGACCTGGCCTGAAAACAGGCCAAAACCTGTGACCTGCACTTTTCTCTGCAATTTTCCAGCACTTTTTCTGGGTTTGACTGAAGCTTCTGTCAAGGTTTTCCAGCCTCCGTCTCCACCTGTTCAGACCTGTTTTTGATCTGTTTCACTCACCTAAATGGGAATCTTGCCCCTTAGGGCTCCAGTCCCCTCCACTTTTTGTGGGAGAGTTTTCTACTGTTTCAGACGTCTGAATTTCCAGAGTTTCAACCTTATTTATTTCAGATCTGCTACCTCCTTTTCAGATCCCCACAGGTCAGTTCTTCTTCCCTTTCCAAACACCTCCTTTCATTTTGTTTGGGTTCATCTCTAGGGTCACCTCTTTGACCCCCATATTTTTAGCTCATCTCCTCTGTTCTAGCAGCAACCTTGCCCCTGCCTCTTTGCTTCTTTCTGCACCATTTTTCAGCAGATTTCTCCATTAGACCCCCGTCCCTCCGGACTTTAGATATATTGGCCTATTTTTCACATGCTTTTCCCTCTTATCAACTATTTTTGAGAGAGCCACATCCTTGGGTTAGACTAATGCATTGTTAGATGTTCATTTTCTATTCTTTCACTCTTTTTACTGCAGATTTCTTTTCATTTACACAACACACTTTTTTCTTTTACTCTCAAAACATATGGGTTTAAATAATTAAAATTAATGCACGCCACACACTGACCCTAAGTGAAGAAGAGCCTGGTTAACACCGCCTGGAAAAGACTTTAAAATTAATTGACACTGCACCCCCCTGCCCTTGTCTCCTCTTGCTTTTTTGCCCTTGTCGGTCTTTCTTCTTCCCGTCATCATTGCACCTCCAAGGCATTTATCCCGGAGACTTCTTGGCCTTCACCCTTAGT
Source organism: Pinus albicaulis (assembly GCA_034641835.2). NCBI lineage: Eukaryota > Viridiplantae > Streptophyta > Pinopsida > Pinales > Pinaceae > Pinus > Pinus albicaulis. Next base: position 917,422,553 of record CM076570.1, read on the forward strand.
TTCCGCTCGGTCGACTTCCTCCTTCCCATCGTTATCAAGTAAGTCATTCCCCGAGTCCGCACTCCGACTCTCCTTCTGCTTGTTCGGGTTCTCCCCCTATTACTTTTGCCATGTATACCTCTGCTCAACCTTTTCTAGGCTATGCTTTCCCTCCAAGAGAGGCCAGCCCCTTTGGCACTTTTCCCTCTCTAGGTAGCATGTATCCAGGATCTGGCATGCCTCCTCCTTTTGCCCATCCTACACCTTATCCCTACCCACAGCCTATTGTCCCATCTCCTTCAGCATTTGGACCACACTTACTACCCCCTTCAAGGCCAGTATTTACGCAGCAGGGTGCAACTCTTCCTCTGCCTTCTCAAAGAAAGAAGAAAGGAAATCCCTACGCCTCTAGTAATTTTGGCCCCAACCATTCTTGCATTGATTCTCACACTATCACCCAACCCCAAGGCCCTCGGCCCAAACCAGATAGGCCACTTCGCACCAATAAGTCATGTTTGTGTTGCGATGTTTATGGTCATTACACTCATGATTTTCCCCAATTACCACTAATGAGGCAGCTGTGGGAGTCTCAGACCACTGTGCAGAGACAATCATCTTCTCCTCCTATCTGTTATCCCCCCTATGAAATTCTTGACAAGCAAGTAGGGGGCTAAATTGTTTTAGAAGCCTTCAAGGAATGCCTTGTCCCTGAAAAATCATCATCCTTGAAGTCTATCCATGCTTTTCCTAATATAAATTCCCTCTGCTGATTCCTTTCTCAAAAGGCCTACTGCTACCCCTTATACCCCTGCAAAATACCACATTTTAACTCCTTTTTCCCCTCTGTCAAAGTTCTCCTTTTCCCCTCTATTTCCCCCATTAACCTCTTAAATCCCCTCAAAATCCCCTTTAAATCCCACTTTTGCCCCTTGTTTAAGCCTTTGTACCATTTTCCTCCCTATCGTTACTCTTGTTCGGCCTCAAATTTCATTGAAAAAGGTTAAAAAGCCCACTTTAAACCTTTTAACAAGCCTTAGCCCCATTCCGTTAGCCCCTCTGCCTCTTCCTCCATGTGATATATCGCCAGAACCACCTGCTAGAGCAAAAGGCACTTGCCGTATCTGTTTATCGGGTGCGATGTCAGCCGTTGATCTTGGTTGATCAGACGGTGATCGTTAACTCCGAAACCCTCTGTGTTTCCCCGTTCAAAGCCCTCGATCGCGCCATCGCCATTAATTTTCACATAGATAAATGGTTCGGAGCCCGTATTCCCCTGTGGTCCCCGCCAGTGAGCTCGTCAGAAAACAGCCCGGTTCCTATCGTACTGCCTTTGCGCGATAGGCGGTATTCCCCGATCGGCCAGTGATTCCATACAACTTCCAACACGTGGCTCCTGTATGATTTCAAAACCGCCTACTGATCATGCGTTAACGTTCGTCCGTGGATGCCCAGTGATATTGCTGTCAGTCGTCCGATCTGTGATCGCCCATCCGACAGTTTTCGCTCCTCGAAGCTGTACGCAGTTTAACTCCCGATCATCGTACCCCTGGCCCACCGGTCCATTGCCCTCCAACGCTTTTTCCACCATTGATCTCCGCCGAGATCGGACGGTCCTGGTTTGATTGCCGCTATTGACCATGCCGCCATCACCCGACCCCTCCACGTCACCCCCACATGTTTCCACCGTACAATTTTCTCGTCTATTCATATATGTTTGTCCAAAAGGGCCATTTTCATAGTTTTTACGTTAAAAATTATGCCTCAACATTTTCCCATGCACTCACCATTGTGCGATGCTCTCCTCCATAGTTGCCTCTGCAGTCATCATCCACGCCCACGCCACACTGCCACGATCGCGTTCATCCATACTTCCCTTCCCATAAATGTTTTTTCATAGCCATTTTCATGTTTTTCAGGTTTATCGGGTGGTAAAACCCGCCATGGTCCATGCACACTATCATTAAGGCACAGTGCACAAAAGGGCTCAATTTAGAGCCTGATTTTACAGAAAAATGTCCTGAAAGGTGTATGCATCATAGACTTCAACAAAGGACAGAGTTTAAACTCTACAAACCCTCTCTGACGCCATTAAAGCTCGAATTGCACAGTCAGAGACAGTACGGGAGCAGTAGAGAGTTTGTGGCCCGCTAATGAAGATATATAAGTCTTGTGATCAGAGATTTAAAGGCAGAATACCAAGTCGAAGACCCTAGAGATCACGCAGAAGGTACATCACGCCGAAATCAATGCGTATCAAGGTTTTCCACTGCAGCAGAATGTTTTTCTTCATAAAGTATAGGGTGCCCATATAGTTTTTATCCTACACCGTGTCCCTGAAGAAATTTCCACCCAGACAGCAGTTCGAAACCACCAGAACATTTATGTGGAAGAATTCTCAGCAATTTGTTTATCATTTGTTTATTCACCAGAAGTACAGTAGAGCACTGCAGCCAAAGTGCCTCAAAGTCATATCAGAAGTAAATTGAACCTGAAGAAGACCACGATTTCATCCAGAGTGACAGGAATTGAATGCTCAAAATTTAAACAGAATGGGCTTCGGCCCTCTTTCTGCTCAGAAGTTTTAATACTACATTTAGCTCTCCACCTACCTCCTCTGATCTTCTTCAGCTATAAAAATCATGAGGAAATATTGTAATGGTTGTTGATCGGTTATCAGTGAATTGCAAGTTGTTTCTCTTGAGACAAGCTTTCTGTGTAAATTGTAAGATAGGCTGAGGAAGGTTCATCAGGCTAAATATCAAGTTGTAAGCTATGTTGTACTTGATTGGTGTTGTTCTTAATATGACAAGCACATTTCTTTGGATCCTGATCTAAAGCTGCGGTGATGTTTTTCTATCTCTGTGTTTTATTTCATTTCATTCCATTTCTTCTGTCTTGCATCAGAAATCTGGCATAGGATTCACCCTTGTTAGGTGCCCTATGTTTCTTCTCTCCTTGCCTTTAATATTTTCTGCTATATGTGTTATCTAAGAAGTAGTTTCAATTGATTTAACCAGTGTAGTGGATGTTGTTGCCTGTTCTCTGATGTATGAATTAATGAATCTGTTTCTTAGATGTTCTTGTTAGGATTTAGTTGAATGAGTTGAGAACACTGGGAGGATTAGAACATAGTCTCTGCCTCACTAGGATCTTTCCATCTCAACTAACCTATCTAAGATCCCTTAATTTATACCCTTGAGAGTTTCCTTTGAGTATGTCCAAGCAGGTCTGGAGTTAAATGACCTCTGGCCTGATCTATAGACAGAAAAGTGGTTTTCTCTCCTTCCTTCACCTTCCCTCCTTATTGTCCCACTCCACCATCATCTTTTAGGATCCAAGGCTTTAGATGACTAGCCCACTGAAAGCTTGCATGTTAGTAGAAAATAAACCCTTTCCTGACTCCATTGCCCAATGGTCTTGATGTTCCCCTGATTCATTTCTCCTTTGCCTAGATTCCTCTTTGCTCAGCCTTGCCTTGTGTTGGACCCTTCTTTCCTGATTCCCAACAACCAAACTCTAAATCAAACAAACAAACCTTGCGCATATAACTAGCCTAATTTCTTCACATTTGAGCCTCAAATACATACACCTTTGACTCATATAGGGAGATCCCTCTCTGGACCTAGGAGGGCTAGATCCTAAGGTATGAAAGTGGTTCTGATGTTGTCTCATCTTTTGGTCTTACCAACCTGGCCAAAACATGGGAACCCCAACATAATGGCGACTCCGCTGGGGATTTCTGAGGTCCTATAACTGAAGACACTAAACTGCCTCCTAGTCTCGTCACCAACATAATGGTGACTCTGCTGGGGAATTTCTGAATATCTTTCATCTCACTACATCACAAACTTCAGAAAACCTTCAATCTCTGGTTAGGTTGGCAGTAAGTCATTCCTTTCTCGAATCAACCTCTGTTTTTTTTTTCTTTTCTAATACTCTTAGACGGAGTCTGGAAAGGGCCAGGTAGCCTCCAGATCTCACACTCTTTCAGAGGTGACATATCTGGTAAATGCCCTCCTAGTCAATCTCTGGTTAGAGTTTGTTGTGTTCTGAGGTTATTCTTGAAAGGTGACATTACCTGAGCACTGTGGTGGACAGTGTACCCTTTAGAAACACCATAAACCTTCCACCTGGTGACTCCATAGCTCCTCAAAGATTAAAAGACTCCACTGGTGATCAGTAGGCCTGCTGATTAACTTGGTTTCACATAAGACTCCACTGGGAGACTAGCCTTTAAAACAACATCAACCAGAGTAGAAGTAACAAGTAGGGTTTATGTTGAGTCCCAAATTTGCATCTTTTCCATACACTTTTCCATACCTTTTTCACTCACCTAAACCTCCCAAATTGTCAATATCATGTGCAAAAGGGTATCTAACATGGTTTTTAATTATATTTTTGTGTTTTCTATTTGATCTAGATTTTGTTCATTCAGCTGCGGAATATTGCCACTTTCCGCAGCTGCTGCAACTTTCCGCAGCTATTTTGTGGAACTCTATGCTACAGGTGTCTACAAGGGAAACGAGCCACATGGGCAGGCTAGGAATGACGTGGACATGGTTCGTGTCCTATTGGTTCAAGCAAACTCGTCCAAAGAAGCAGCGGTCAAAGGCGTCCACATGGAAGTCAACTATGGAGTTTCATGTCAGCCGGATTCTGTTTCGTGGCACATAAACATCCATACGGCCGTTTCTAAGCTTGCGGAGGTTAAATCGACATCTGTGCAGAGCTCTGGAGTCGAATTCAAGCATCCACCTTCCGTAGATTCCCTTTCCAACACGGCCATACTCCTATATCCGTGGACATAGTGGTCTACGTGCTCTTTGCCATCATGAACTTTAGGAGACAGTTACAGTTTATTGTTATATATAGAGCGTTTGCATACGCACATAAAGTTAGTTGATAGTTGATGTTCGTGAATGTACTCTGTTATCTTTTAGTCTGCTCTGTAGTGATTACGCTGCACTTGTGCCGTAACACTACCATTCTGTAATGAACTGCTTTTTAATATGAGAAGACTCTGTTTTTCAACTTAATTCGTGTTTGAAGATCGTTACCAAGGCTGTGTAGAGGGCCCCTGCTCAGCTAAGGTTTTGTGTATTAGTGTATATTTCTCATTTCATTTCTTTAAAAGTCATTGTATCATAATCCATCCATATGTTCATACTTTTCAGTTGTTTCATTTCTGTTTATACATTTCCATAATTTCCATTTCATTTCTGTCTTTCATGTTTTATGATTGTTAATCACTGATCAGTTTTCTTGATTGCAGGTTTTAGATAGATAGCCCGGGCATTTTCATAGCATTTTGACTAATGACATGAAACTAACATTGTTCTGCTGCTAGTTTGCTTTTCATAGCTTTTGTTTAACTTCAGTCTTGCTTTGGACATTTCAGTTTTGCTTATCTGATTCAGTAGTTAAATTTAGATATATTAAGCTACTCATAGCATCTTCAGTTGCCTCCGAAAGCCACAGCTGGACTGATGGTGAGGGATTTCATTATGAAATGTGTAGTTTAGTATTAGTTTTTTTTCTGCAAATTTAGATATATTAAGCTGCTCATAGCATCTTCAGTTGCCTCCGAAAGCCACAGCTGGACTGATGGTGAGGGATTGCATTATGAAATGTGTAGTTTAATATTAGTTTCTTTTCTGCAAATTTAGATATATTAAATCATGCATGACATCTTCGGTTACCTCCGAAAGCCACAGCTGGACTGATGGTGAGGGATTGAATCATGAGTGTATGGTTTAGTATTAGTTTATTTTCTGCAAATTAAATATCAGTTACACAAGTTGTTTATGATTACTTCCGAAAGTCATAGCTGGTCTAATGATGAAGGGTCGGAAAATGAATTGATGTAATCTGATTTAGATTTATTTTGTTGCAATTTTGAATTTCCTTAAGCATAGTTTCTTTTGTGTTTAGTTGGCAGCAAGAATAGTTTGGTTTTCATGTTCACTAGTTTACTGTTTTGATTCATTAGATTAGCAGCACCTTTTCATTTCAGCGGTACACTTTTACTTTCTTTCAAGTCTTGTCATTGTAATTTTCAATTTGCTTTTAAAGTTTCAAGTTGGTAAATCATTATAGGGGATATCACTTCCTTGAACAAATATAGCCAAACTTGTTTTCATTTTAGAATTTCCATTTCACCTTAGAAAAACCAAAAACGACAAAAAGTTAAGAAATAGGTTATCTTGCACATATAGTGCGCCGCACTTCATCAGCTTACGATTCCCGGATTGACAAATTAAATGAAGCAATTTAGGACACACTAAATTGACCAAACATTTTGGCGCCGTTGCCGGGGAAGTGTAACTAGGTAGCCAATTTCTTAAAAAAAAAACAAAATCATAAAAGAAGGGAAAACTTGATAACTTCTTGAAGTATGCTCTCCTCTTGCACCTAGTGTGATCTGGAGGATCAGAAAAGAGAGTTATTGGTTTAAGTAATTTCTTAAGTATGCTCTCTTCTTGCACCTAGTGTGACCTGGAAGATCAGAAAGAGAATTATTAGCCCAACTTTTTAAAAAATAAAAAAATGACATGCATAGAGAAAGAGATTCTAGGGGAAGGTTTATAGCTAAAGCCAAGAGTTCGATTTTCACAACTCCATCTTCTTCAAGGCATAGACCAGATTCACCACCATCTACCCCTAGCCTTAAGATTTTTGGAGGTCAAGGAACAGCTGAATTAGAGGATTCTCCTATACCACCTACTAAAACCCACTTAGAAAACAAAGAGACTTTCTCTCATCCTTCCTTGGTAGAAGAACTAGAGGACCATAAAGACTCTAAAGAAACTATCATGGCAGAGGAAGTAATAAATAGAGGTGGAGGTAGAAGAGGAGGAGATAATGGAGATAACAATGGTGAAGGAAATAATGGTAGAAATAGGGATTTGTTGGGATTCCCTATAGTTGATGAGGAAACTCATGCAACAATGAAAAATATCTCACCATATGTTCTCCCTAACTTTTATGGATTGCGAAGTGAGGATCCTGAAACATTTCTATTTGAGTTTGAAGTTGTGTGCCGAACTTATGACTATATGGAAGATTCTCAAAAACTCAAACTGTTTCCTTCAACATTGAAGGGATCTGCTTTGAAATGGTTCATGGGATTAGCCACTCAATCTATCGGGACTTGGAATGATATGAAACAAACATTTTTGGATAGATACTTGGACTATTGTATGCCCACCAATCACAAGGATGAGGTATTCAAAATGATGCAAAAGAAGATGAAAACTTGGAAGATTTACTTGAAAGATTTCAATACAACTTGAAAAGAGCAAAGATGAGCAACTTAGATGATGAAACCTTGAAAGCCCTCATATTAAAAGCCATTAGAGATGAATGGATAGATATTTTAAACATGATGGGGAAAGGAGAAATTTCTCAACTTCCACTTCGTGACATAACAGAACTATGTGTCCATCTCTCAAGAGGAAAATCTAAAACAGGAAAAGGGCCTAGGGATTCTTCTCTTATTAGGGCTAACAAATCTACAACTGGATCAGTAAGTAGGGCAGAGATTGGTAATATGCTTGATGAGTTTAAAACTGATATCTTAGGGGGTCTTAGTGAACAACTAGACACCCTTAAAATCCAAAACAAGCAGAAAGCAGAAACAGATGCATTAGCCATCTTTTGTCCGAAATGTAGAAAGAAACATGCTTTAAGGGAATGTCCCTTGGATGCAAAAGTTGTAGAAACATGTATGATTTGCTCAGAAAATCATGAGATCAAGTATTGTCCTTCAATCCCTGGACTCAAAGCTGTTTTTCAAGAAGATCCAAATTCAGTAGAATCTCTCTGTTTTGTCGCAAGGAGACCTTGGCAGGGACAACAATCTCAAGGGTTTAATAACCCTATGAATGTTCAAACCCCACCAAATTGGAATCCTTGGCAACAACCTTGGCCCCAACATCAAAATTCATATCAGCCATGGGTACAGGGGATGCAAAATCCTTATGGGAGATTTGCTCAATTTTATCAATATCCTCCATCTTTTCAAAATCAACAAGCTCCACAATTTTCAAGCCCAAATCCACAACTTTCATTGCCATTTCCACAACAACAACCTTCTCAACAAAATACAAATCCTCAACTCATGCTCCCATACCAACAGAAGACAAATCAACTTCCAGCTCAGCCATTGCCAAATCCTAACAATAAGAATCCTCAAACTACTTATATGGTAGAAGGAAAACAATTTCCTACCTATATGATTGTTCCTCTCAACGATGTACAACTCAGATCTGGTAGAGTTTTAGAAAAACCTTCTATAGACATTCAAGAGCAAGATAACTCTGAAGAGGACTCTCTTCAAGTCAATAAGGGTTCTGAGGAAGAATCTCTTCAAAATTCAAAAATTCAAAAAGAAAAAGAAAAGCTAACATCCTCAACTCCTATAGTTGAGCAACCTGTATCTTCATCTACACCTCCTTTTCCGGAAAGACTACAAATTGATAAGGGGGTGGAAAAACAAATCTTGTTGCCTATCTATGACTTTCTAGATGAATTGAAGAATGTTTGTATCAAGATTCCATTGCTACAAGCCATTCGAGAAATTCCTATTCTAGCAAAAACCATAAAGGAGTTGAGTTTCAAAAAACCAGGAAGGAAGCTAAAGGACACAAGAAGAATCCACCTGGTAGGAAAGATTGCAGACATTATGATGGGAAAAATTACCATGCAGAAGTATGTAGATCCGGGAAGTCCAATTGTCAAGACACATATAAATGGGATAGAAATTCCAAACACATTGATTGACTTAGGGGCTGCTATCAACATTATGAGTAGACAGACTATGGAGCAGTTAAAACTTCCTAACCTTCTTTTTACACCTACTTTATTGCAACTTGCAGATCGATCGGTTATTAAACCAGATGGTGTATTAGAAGATATTTCAGTCTCCTTAGATTCTTGGGAATATCCAGTAGACTTTATGATTTTGACTCCAAAAAGTAATCTAGGAGGACATCCACTTATCTTAGGAAGACCTTGGCTAGCCACAGCTGATGCTTTTATTAGTTGTAGATCTGGAGACATGTACATTTCAAATGGTAATTCTACAAAGAAATTCAATTTGTATCCTCCAGCAAGAGCAATCACAGAAATAGGAGACAATGAATGGGTCGATGATGAGAACACTATACAACCTGTCTTTACCATTTCTGAAATCAGTGAGGATAGTCAAATTCTAAACACATTAGAAAATTTTGAGACATCTTCAGAATATGACCCCACACAATTTCAGTTGGAATCTGACATAGAATATTTATCATCAAGACAAATGTCTCTTTACTCTATGGAAGAGTTTGGTAGTTCTACCATTGATATTTTTCCAGGAAAAACACTGAATATCAACAAACATTTGGAAGAGTCACAACAAGAATAACTAACCAAAATCTTGCGAAAACATTCTACTACATTTGCATGGGAGTATACTGACATGAAAGGTATTGATCCTAAGACTTGCATCCATCACATCTATATTGAGGAAAACAGTAGACCAATCAGACAACCTCAAAGAAGGATGAATCCAAATCTTAGGGAGATAGTGAAAGAAGACCTCCAAAAACTACTCAATGTAAACTTCATTTATCCAATTTCAGATAGCCGATGGGTTTCTACTTTGGTTATAGTACCTAAAAAGAATGGTAAATGGAGGGTATGCATTGATTACAGGGAATTGAACAAAGCAACTTTGAAGGATCACTTTCCTTTGCCTTTTATTGATCAGGTATTAGACACATTAGCAGGTAAAAAGTACTTTTCATTTTTGGATGGTTTTAGTGGCTATAATCAAATTCAGGTAGCACCTGAAGATCAAGATAAGACCACATTTACTTGTCCATGGGGAAATTTTGCCTACCGAGTGCTTCCTTTTGGGTTATGTAATGCACCAGCAACATTCCAAAGAGCAGTACTAGGAATTTTTTCTGATCTAATTCATGATTGTGTAGAAGTTTATATGGATGATTTTACGGTTTATGGTAATTCATTTGAAGAGGCATTAGAAAATTTGGAAAAAGTTCTTATAAGATGTAAAGAAACAAACCTTTCATTAAGCCATGAAAAATGCTTTATGATGTTTACTGAATGGATTGTTTTAGGACATCATATTTCGGGAGATGGGATTAAGGTTGATAGATCGAAAGTTGAAGTCATCTCCAAGTTGCCTATTCCAAATTGTCAAAGAGATGTTAGAAGTTTTCTAGGATTTACTGGTTACTATAGAAGATTTATAGAAAACTTCACTAAAATAGCATCCCCACTCTTCAAATTGCTTACAAAAGACTGTGAATTTAAATGGGATCCTGATTGTCAATCAGCTTTTGAAACTTTGAAAACAAGAATATCTGAAGCACCTATCTTGAGAGGACAAAATTGGAAACTTCCTTTCCATATTTCTACAGATGCTTCAGATACAGCTCTTAGAGCTGTGTTGGGTCAAAAAGATTTAATTTCTTATGCCATTTATTACACCAGTAAAAATTTGACTCCCACAGAGTTGAATTATACTGTGACTGAAAAAGAGTTCTTAGCTGTTGTTCATGCAATTAATAAGTTTAGACATTACATAACAGGCTATGAAACTTTTATTCATACTGACCATTATGCAATTAGATATTTAATGAACAAACCTGTTACTAATGGCAGAGTGACAAGATGGCTCTTACTTTTGCAAGAATTCAATATTACTGTGTTGGATAGACCAGGGAAACAAAATACAGTAGCTGATTTCTTGTCTAGGATTCGGAATACTAAAGAAGATTCTCCTGTAGAGGATAAGTTTCCTGATGAATACTTGTTTGCAGTAACTATTAAGACTCCTTGGTATGCAGATATTGCTAACTATTTGGTTACAGGGAAACTACCTTCACATTTATTTCCAAGTGAAAAATGAAAAATTATTCAGGAGAGTTCAAAATATTCATGGATTTCTAATGAATTGTTTAAAACGGGGCCAGATCTTGTGATCAGAAGACGTGTCAGGGAAGATGAAATGCCTAATATTCTTAAGGCATGTCATGATGAACCATGCGACAGACACTTTGCAGACAAAAGGACGGCCTATAAGATCCTCTCTTTAGGATATTATTGGCCTTCCCTCTTCAAAGATGCAAAACAATATGTCAAAAGGTGTGACAGCTGCCAAAGAGTAGGGAAACCTACCCTTTCAAATGAAATGCCATTGCAAACACAGGTACTCATTGATCCCTTTGAAAAATGGGCTTTAGATTTCATTGGACCTATTAATCCACCATCTAAGCAAAAGAAGTATATATTGGTTTGTACTGATTATGTTACTAAATGGGTAGAAGCTAAAGCATTAGTATCTGCTACTGAAAATTCAATTGTTCATTTTCTTTATGAGGATATTTTTACTCGCTTTGGTGTTCCAAGAGAAATTGTAACAGATCAGGGGAGCCAATTCACATCCAATTTGGTGGAGAAGTTGATGGAAGAATACAAAATCAAGCACAGAAGATCTATTCCTTACCATCCACAAGCAAATGGTAAAGTGGAGTCCACAAACAAATTTCTTGAAAGTATCATCACCAAAACTGTTCATCTACATAGAAGAGATTGGGCAGAAAGGCTTCCAGAAGCCTTGTGGGCCTACAGAACTACATGGAGGAATACAACGGGACATTCTCCCTATGAACTTGTTTATGGGAAAGAAGTCTTGCTCCCCATTGAGTTCCAAGTCAAGACCTTCAAGATAGCAGTTCAGTTGGGGATGGACTTATCAGAAGCCCAAAAGCATAGAATGGAGCAGTTGAATGAGCTAGATGAGATCAGACAATAAGCAATTCTAAGAACTGATCTAGTTCAATATCAAAGAACTAAATGGCATGACAAATATATCAAGGAGAAGAAGTTTCAAGAAGGAGATTGGGCATTGTAATTTGACTCCAAGTTTAAAGATTTTCAAGGGAAATTTCAGACTCATTGGCTTGGGCCATATGAGATTGACAAGATCTTTAGCAATGGAGCTGTAAGAATCAAGACCATTGATGAGTTTCAAACTCCTCTTATTGTGAATGGCCATAGATTGAAAGTTTATCATAAGCCACTCTCTAAAGAGGATTTTGTCAAGTTGTTTCAAGAAAGTTCTGCAATCAGGCTGGTACAGAAGAATTCTTCTTCTCCACCAGCCTAGCTTTTGTTTTTCACTTAAAAAAAAAAAAAAAAAAAAAAAAAAAATGGTATAAGCCTGAAAACCAATCATTGATTGGCAGTCTTATGCAGAAAATATAGGGTGAAAATCAGGGACACCTGACACTCTCTATTTTCCAAAAAAAAAAATCTCTCTTTCATTTCATTTCATTTCACCACCCACTCCATTTCATTCCACTTCATTCCATTTCATTTCATTTCATTTCACTTCATTCCACTTCATTTCATCCATTCCATCAATAAAAATATTTTTTATGACCATTTCCATCTGGTCATTTATCATTTGTTCATTTCTATTCAACCAAGTAATAGCTGTGTCAGTTTCCGCAGCTGACATCTGTTTCCGCAGCTGACTCCAGTTTCCGCAGCCAGAAGCAGATTCCGCAGCTACTACTCTTCTTTCAAATAGAATGTACAGTTAGTTGTTATTTCTATAATTATGAAATAAAATGCAGGGGAGAGGATCAATGGAACATTCAAGACACCAATGGAGATCAATCAGTTGAAGACCAAGGGCAAAAGCAAGGATTCCAAAGGTATGAATAAATTTTATTTCAAATAGTATTGAAAAACACATTTTTATATAGTTTTAAACCATGAGCTCTACCCATTACGCGCAATGATTATATTGACAGTTCCATAACCTGTCACGATCTCCATGTTATCCTCTTGCATTCATTCATAAACGGTTTCATCATTGAAATTCCGATTCTCACTCATGTTCCAATATCCCACAGGAGATAATGAGACGTATTTGAGTTGACAAAGGACTCTTACAAGCCGCATAACTTCATAACCGTTGATTGAAACGTGTTCATATTTATTACACAGCCACCAAAATTCAAAACGCGGTCGAATGTATTATACTTTGTTAACCTCTTTGTCGTGTCTCTGTCGTGTTTATGAAACCCCACTCTACTCATTCTCACTCCCTGTTTCACTCCATTTCGTTCCTTTTGCTCATTCTCACTCCCGTATATCTACCCACAGTCTTACTCCATTCCGTTCATGGTGCTCATTTCCATTCTATGATACATTCCCACAGTCATTGTGCTCAATCCTGTGTATTCGGTCGTTCCATTTCCACTTAAACCCTCACAGAGGCAAATTAGTGAAGCACAGAAAAGTGAAATGGGTAAGTTGCTAAGGGCAGAGCCGGAAGGACCAAAGTTTATAGAGGGATATCCGCAAGAAAAAGAGATATTGAAGAAAGCTAAATGGTTGCGTTTTATTCAGAAATTCAGAGGTTACCACAAAGAAGTTACGAAAGCGTTTGCAAGGTCATTTGATGGCTCGGAAGCAGAAATTGGAGACCTCAAGTTTTCGGTCAATGAAGCATCAATAGCAATAGCCACGGAACTTCTTCAGGAGGGAGAGCGTTGGTTCAAAAATAAAAGCATCAGTGATGAGGCATGGAGAACAATCTTACGAAACCAAGGTATGGATATAACTGTTTTTAAGAGAGGAATTCCTGTGCATGCATTGAAGGAAGAATGGGCCACTTTACTGTTAATTGTTCAGAAATTCATTACATGTGAAGGCCGTTTTGGGTCCATGTACATGTACCATACCGGGCTATTAATGAATTTTCTAGAAAACCAAACTCTCAATCTCCCATATTTTCTATTCAATAGCTTGAAGAAAATGGCTGTGACTGTTCAAAAACACTTAGGAGATGTAGAGCCTCATCTATATCACCACGGCCTTATAAAAATTCTGATTGAAAAGGAGTTAAGGGAAAGAAAATACACATGGGAACAATTCCTAGTTAGAAATTTCTTTGAAGAACCTCAGGAAATTCCTGAAGGTAGTTCAATTAGAAGGAGTAGAAGAAAAAGAATGAATGTTGAAACCCAAATTACTCTTACTCAGGAAATTCCCGCAGCTAGCACAACAAAAAGAAGTAGAAGGAAAAGAACAATAGATGAAATCCAAAATACTCCTACTACTTCTATGAAAAGAACTGATAGGGAAGAGAGATTGGTAAAAAGGAAGAAGAAGGAAATCAAGGCTAAGAAGCCAATAATACCAAAAGGGAAAGAAACTATTGAGGCTGTACATAAAACTCCTTCTTCTGAAGAAGAAGATCATCAAATACTATCTGAAAGATTATTTTATCTTCAAAAACAGTCATCTATATCCAAGAAGGCAGAGAAAGGAAAACAGGAACAAAAGGACAGTGTACCACAGCGTGTGAGGAGAAGCAGCAGGCTTAAGGGAAAATTGAGGAAAACACAAATTAAGGGTCCTCATTTCATTGATTTGGGTGAGGAGACATCTGAACAGTCCCCAACTGACCATAGTCCATCTCAGTCAGTTAGTGAACCTGATTCCTTTCATTCCCAATCGGACAATGAGCATACTCCATCTTATTCTCAGCAAAATATTGATGTAAGCCCTCCTCGGCCAGATTTTGAACATAATTCTCCCTTACAGCATTTTAGGGACAGCCCAATGAAAATGACACCTGAAATAGACCCCAAGCAGCAGGAGGTATATGACTATATAGAATCTTTGGAAAAGGCAGCCACAGGTCCAAGTACTTCTTCCATTCAGCCTCATACATTGCAGGATGATTTAGTTCAATCATTAAAACAGGAAATTTTTGAGCTGGAGCTTTTAAATCGGCACATCAAAAATGAAAATGAAACACTGAAAGAACAAGGCAAACTGGACAAGATCATCCATGATAATACTATGTTACATTTGGGAATTTGGCAAAAGAAGAATAAGAAGTTAAAAAGGAAATGCCAGAAATTGAGCAGAGCACTTGTGAATATCAAATTTAGGTGCTTAATGAAGAAACCCAGAATGATGGCAGTACCAAAGAAGAAGAGAAGGGGGTTGGATGTGCTGGCTGAAGTATCAAGGCACATGAACTGAACAAAGAGTATCAAAATTTTGGTTGCATCAGGACATGCAACACCTTCACAGTGGGGGTATGTTGAGTCCCCAATTTGCATCTTTTCCATACACTTTTCCATACCTTTTTCACTCACCTAAACCTCCCAAATTGTCAATATCATGTGCAAAAGGGTATCTAACATGGTTTTTAATTATATTTTTGTGTTTTCTATTTGATCTAGATTTTTTTCATTCAGCTGCGGAATCTTGCCACTTTCCGCAGCTGCTGCAACTTTCCGCAGCTATTTTGTAAAACTCTATGCTACAGGTGTCTACAAGGGAAACGAGCCACATGGGCAGGTCAGGAATGACGTGGACATGGTTCGTGTCCTATTGGTTCAAGCAAACTCGTCCAAAAAAGCCGCGGTCAAAGGCGTCCACATGGAAGTCAACCATGGAGTTTCATGTCGGCCGGACTCTGTTTCGTGGCACATAAAGATCCATACGGCCGTTTCTAAGCCTGCGGAGATTAAATTGACATCTGTGCAGAGCTCTGGAGTCGAATTCAAGCATCCACCTTCCATAGATTCACTTTCCAACACGACCATACTCCTATATCCGTGGACGTAGTGGTCTACGTGCTCTCTGCCAACATGAACTTTAGGAGACAGTTACAGTTTATTGTTATATATAGAGCGTTTGCATACGCACATAAAGTTAGTTGATAGTTGATGTTAGTGAATGTACTCTGTTATCTTTTAGTCTGCTCTGTAGTGATTACGCTGCACTTGTGCCGTAACACTACCATTCTGTAATGAACTGCTTTTTAATATGAGAAGACTCTGTTTTTCAACTTAATTCGTATTTGAGGACCGTTACCAAGGCTGCGTAGAGGGCCCCTGCTCAGCTAAGGTTTTGTGTATTAGTGTATATTTCTCATTTCATTTCTTTAAAAATCATTGTATCATAATCCATTCATATGTTCATACTTTGCAGTTGTTTCATTTCTGTTTATAAACTTTTATAACTTCCTCCATTTCATTTCTGTCTTTCATGTTTTATGATTGTTAATCACTGATCAGTTTTCTTGATTGCAGGTTTTAGATAGACAACCCGGGCATTTTCATAGCATTTTGACTAATGACATGAAACTAACATTGTTCTGCTGCTAGTTTGCTTTTCATAGCTTTTGTTTAACTTCAGTCTTGCTTTGTACATTTCAGTTTTGCTTATCTGATTCGGTAGTTAAATTTAGATATATTAAGCTGCTCATAGCGTCTTCAGTTGCCTCCGAAAGCCACAGCTGGACTGATGGTGAGGGACTGCATTATGAAATGTGTAGTTTAGTATTAGTTTCTTTTCTGCAAAATTAGGTATATTAAGCTGCTCATAGCGTCTTCAGTTGCCTCCGAAAGCCACAGCTGGACTGATGGTGAGGGACTGCATTATGAAATGTGTAGTTTAATATTAGTTTCTTTTCTGCAAATTTAGATATATTAAATCATGTATGACATCTTCAGTTGCCTCCGAAAGCCACAGCTGGACTGATGGCGAGGGATTGAATCATGTGTGTATGGTTTAGTATTAGTTTACTTTATGTGAATTAAATATCAGTTACACAAGTTGTTTATGATTACTTCCGCAAGTCATAGCTGGTCTAATGATGAAGGGTCAGAAAATGAATTGATGTAATTTGATTTAGATTTATTTTGTTGCAATTTTGAATTTCCATAAGCGTAGTTTCTTTTGTGTTCAGTTGGCAGCAAGAATAGTTTGGTTTTCATGTTCACTAGTTTCCTGTTTTGATTCATTAGATTAGCAGCACCTTTTCATTTCAGCATTACACTTTTACTTTCTTTCAAGTCTTGTCATTGTAATTTCAATTTGCTTTTAAAGTTTCAAGATTGGTAAATCATTATAGGGGATATCACTTCCTTGAAAAAATATAACCAAACTTGTTTTTCATTTTAGAATTTCCATTTCACCTTAGAAAGACCAAAAACGAAAAAAAGTTAAGAAAGAGGTTATCTTGCACATATAGTGCGCCGCACTTCATCAGCTTACGATTCCCGGATTGACAAATTAAATGCAGCAATTTAGGACACACTAAATTGACCAAACAGTTAAGCTGCCTAGATTTAACATAACACTCTGGCTTTAAGAACCATTCACACAAGAGCTTACCCTGATCCTAACCCACCTGAAATAGTTGATAACCCTGAGAGCGTCCTCAAGAGATCTACTGCACCTAAAAGACCAACTATTTCCAGTCACATCCATAGAGATAACTCTGCACCAGAAGACCTTACAGCTCTATCACAATCAATCCCTGACCTAGACCTTCAAAACAGATTACCTAGAACTAGGTCATTCAGTGTTTTAGACCAGCCAGACCTTGAGCTTTCTGGTTCACCCTCCCATAGTGGTGAACACATTAGAGACACAGAAACCCCTCCATCTACACCTCCAGATATCCACTTCTTTCAAAACATGGGGCTCTATCATCCTAGCTTTGCTCAACAGCTTTCTGCTAGTCCTAATATCCATGTTATCCATATCCCAGCTGCTCAAGTTAACCCTTTACCTCATCATAATATCATCATGGCAGCCTGGTATACACCTTTGATGTTACCCCAGCCTCTAGTACCCCTACCAAATGATTACCAATCAAAGATCCCACACTTCACTGCCAAAGAGTCCATCACAGCCCAGCAACATGTAGATAAAATGGAAGAATCTTTTGACTACATGGACATAGATGATGATACAGTCAAAATGAGAATCTTTGCCCAGATTCTAGGAGGAGAGGTAAAGAGATGGTTTAAAAACCTGCCTCCAGGTAGTATCCAAAATCTCCCTGCTTTATATCAGGCCTTCATAAATAAGTGGGAAGTTAAAGCCAACCCTCGCCAACTCCTAGCAGAATACATGAACATCAAAATAAAATTAGGGGAAAGTGTCCATGATTACTCTACAAGGTTCAACAGCATCTACAATGCACTTCCCCCACAGATGAAACCTCCCCAAGGTATGGCCCTAGAGAAATACCCTGATGGATTTGATGCTGATATGGACTACCCGCTTAGGGAAAAAGATTACACCACGTTGGAAGATATGCAGAAGGGAGAAATAAGTGTTGAGGCAAATTTGATTGAGAAAAGAGCAAGATTGAGAGCTGAGAAAAGGGTAACATATAGAGATGACAATGTAGCTTCCACATCTGATACAAACTATGACCGTTTATCTAAAAACGTGGAAGAGCTACAACAAATGGTAAAAAATATGGTTGTCATAGTTAGTAACCAAAATATAAATCAAAACCAGAACCAAAACTTTGGAAGAAACAACACCACTCCCAACAGACAAAGAGAATAAGATCAACAAGTTACTCCCCCTTTTCAAGAAAACTTCCTTGATGAAGATGAGGGAATCATAGAAGAGTCTGAGGAGAATACAATAAACATGTTTGATATAGAGGACTCAATCCATAACTGTGATTCAGAAGAAGATCAGCCCTCACCCTCGTATGGGGAGGGGGAAGGGTTAGAATCTGAAGCCTACAGACTTGGATTTGAAGATGCTATTATGCAGGTCAGATAGCAATATGAGCTTAGGAGAAAAAAGAGCCAAGATACTTCCAAAACCAAAACTCCTGAGATTACCATCAAGAAAAGGCCTAAAAATACTTCTAAATTAGCTGTTGAGAGTAACAAAACAGCAGTTGAAAGTTCTGGGAAAAGTAAAGAGAAGGACAACCAAAACATTGAAAAACAGAGTCAACCCACTAGTAGCACTAGCACTACAGTTAGTGCTCCTGATAAAACTGTCCCTAACCCTGTACATAGTGGGGATCAACCCTCTGATTCAACCACTAGAGTGGTGGCTAACAAAAAAGAGTTGAACATTCCAAAGAGTCAGTCCACTTTCAATTTGGAGAGTGAGATTGCAAAAATTAAAATCTTTGTACCACTTTCTGAGCTAGCCACTCAGGATGTATATAAAGGCCAAATTTTGAAAGCATTGAATCTAGGGGAAAACAATGATACTGTAAACCTGAATGATGATCAACCAGCCCTCCTGTTTGGGCCTAAGATTGAGGGAAAGTTTCAAGAAGGGGTAGTTCCACCATTCTATATCAGTCTCAACATCCATGACAAGATCCTTCACAATGCCATGCATGAATCTGGAGCATCACACAATTTAATGCCTAAGGTAGTGATGGAAAAATTAGGCCTAGAGATAACACGACCCTACAAAGATCTATATTCATTTGAATCTAGCAGAGTAAAATGCATTGGCCTAATCAAAGATTTATGTGTGAGCCTGACTCAGATTCCTGCTAAATGTATGGTCATGGATGTAGTGGTGGCAGATGTGCCACCCAAGTATGGCATGTTACTATCTAGATCATGGGGAGCCAAGCTGCAAGGAACTATGCAGATGGATGGCTCATATGCCACCATCCCTATATTTGACCAACTTAGAAGACTGTACAGAGAGGCTCAGATGAAATTCCTGGTCAGTAGCCCCGAAAAGCCTGAAAATTCACCATTATATTTTGTACATACAGATCTGGATTCTTTCATCCTTTACAATGACCAATCCTTAGGAGAACCAGAATCAGAAAAAAAATATACAAATCATGATACAAAACCCTTGGACTTTGACAGAATAGCTACCCTGGACTCAAAAGAAAGTGAGGTGAAGAACCATGGGCAGAATGCTAAAAATGAAACTCTGAGTGAAAAAGAAATGGAAACAGAAAATGAACATCAATCTAGCCACCTCCCTCATTCCCACACCCACTATGAACAACGGAACGATTCACAACCTAGTACTGGCCCCACAACGCAACATAATGGCGAACCCCTGTGGGAAATGAATTTCGATGGATCCTGTACTAGGAAAACTGCAGGAGCAGGGGTGTGGCTACGTAACACAGAAAGTGACTATGCAGAGAGCCACGTTGTCAATCTGCATTTCAAATGTAAAAATAATATTGCAGAATATGAGGCTCTTATCCTGGGCTTGAATCTCTTGAAGAAGTTAGGAGCCCGTAGGATAGCTGTGCAAGGTGACTTAGAGTTGGTCATAAAACAAGTAAATGGTGAATACACAGCAAAACACCCCAGGCTTAGAGCATACAGGAATGATGCAATGAATCTATTGAAAACCTTTGTAGAATACAATTTGGTGTTTGTCCCTAGGGGCCAGAATGTAATTGTAAACGGATTAGCTTGCCTAGCTAGTTCATATCCAAAAACCCCCAGTGACCAGCAGATCATCATTCAGACCAAATTCATACCTGCAGTGCTAGACAATGAAAAATATTGGCAGGTCTTTGAAGGTGATAAACAGATTGAGGACTTCCTGACAGGCAGAAATGAGTTTGAATTTTCTGATTCAGACTCTAAATCTAAGGATAGCTACCTGAGTGAAGAGTCCTCTGATGAAGAAACCCCACCCTGTAACATAGAAATAAACACTCTGACTGAGGATACTGGAAATTCAACCATAGAATGTAAAGATGTAGAAAATGAGGAGATGGAAGTGTTGCAGGCCAAAGATAAGAATATACCCAGAGGCCTAGCACCCTTAGAGGACCTTTTTGACTTTTATGATGCGACAAAAAATCCCACTATAAAACATGCAGACTCTGAGGTTGAATAATGCAACGTAGGCACTGCAGAAAAACCCAAAATGATTAAACTAGCTAGGTCTTTACCTGCAAACATGAAGAAGAAATACATTGACATGTTTAAAGAATTCATTGATGTGTTTGCTTGGAGTTATGAAGACTTAAAGGCCTATGACACAAACATCATTCATCACAAAATACCCTTGAAAGAAAATCAGAATCCTTTCAGACAAAAACTCCACAGAATTAATCCAAAACAATTGCTTGCAATTGAAAAGGAGATTAAAAAAATGTATGAAGCAGGCATAATAGTTCCCGTGATGTTTTCTGATTGGGTATCAAGCTTAGTGGCTATGAGAAAGAAAACAGGGGAGATCAGATTATGCATAGACTTCAGAAATCTTAATAGAGCCTCACTCAAAGACAACTATCCTTTGCCAAGAATGGAACACATCCTGCAGAAAGTAGTAGGCTCAATAAGAATTTCCCTGTTAGATGGCTTTTCAGGTTATAACCAAGCACTAGTACTCCCAGAAGATCAACTCAAAATAGCTTTTACCACTCCATGGGGCACCTTTATGTATGTAAAAATGCCTTTTGGACTGATGAACGTTGGAGCCACCTTCCAAAGAGAAATGGACATAGCTTTCGCAGATCAGATAGGACACTTCATTGTTATTTACTTGGATGACTTAACAGTCTATTCTAAAACTCAAGAAGAACACCTAAAACATCTGAGGAAAGTGTTTGAAAAGTGTAGAAGGTTTGGTCTGTCATTAAATCCTAAGAAAACTGTGTTTGGGTTGCAAGAAGGCAAGCTTCTTGGCCACATTATATCTGAGAAGGGGATTAGGATAGACCCACAGAGAGTTGAGGGAATACTACAAATCACACATCCAAGAAACATCAAGGAGTTACAGTCCTTCATTGGGAAGATCAATTTCCTTAGGAGATTTATTCCCAACCTAGTTGAACACCTTAGGAATATGACTGACATGCTGAAGAAAGGTGTAGGAGTTAAATGGACTATTGGAGCTAAACAATCTTTTGAATCAGTGAAACTTGCACTCACCCAAGCTCCTGTTCTGATCAGCCCTGATGTCTCAAAGGAATTCTTGATCTTTTCGTTTGCCTCTGAGCACATAATAGCTGCAGTTTTGCTGCAGAAAAAAACAGAGGGGATGGAACAGCCAATTGCATTTTTTAGCAAATCACTAAGAGATGCACCCCTGAAATACAAAATAATGGAAAAATAGGCCTATGCTCTAGTCAAGGCCTTAAAATACTTTAGGGTGTACATTCCGCATTCTCACACCATAGCCTATGTGCCTAGCATATTGGTTAAAGATATCTTGTCCCAAGACCCTGATGGGAAAAGGGGCAAATGGATTGCCACAATCTTGGAATATGACCTTGAGATAAAACCCACCAAACTAATTGTTGAGCCTCAAGATTGTGCTTTATTTTATCTTACTTTACCTCATTTTCCTTTGTCCATTGTTATCCCAGACCCAATTGATCAATGAAATTAGTTAAAATTACTTTTAGAATGATTAACATGGCTAACTTGCTAAGTTTTGTGATTTTTATCATTGTAATGCATTTTGACCGGAACTAGCTGCAGAATGCAGACATTCCGTAGCTAACCGGCAATTCTGCAGTTGTCTTCACGTTCAGGCATGTTCCAGGTGTCCTCTCAAGAAAAACCACATATGGGTATATTCCACGTCATGTCTACATTGTTCGTTGCTCATCATGAAGGAAGAACCGAATTCTGGATATGGTTTTGGTACGTGGGAACTCATTTAAGGAAGTAGATTTCTAATAGGACTGTCTTATTCCAGATGTCCTTTTCCTTTTTACGCTGCCACTTTAAGAGTCCTAGTATGATTTCGATAAGGAAAGACAATGATCCTCGAATTGTTGCAAGTCTTGTTATGTAAATTTGTTATAAAAACACTTGGGAAACCAAGAGATAGGCTAGATTTTGCTCTGGATTTTTCTTAGATTTCATGCTATATTTCTGAAGACGCAGACTACTCTGTTCAAGTTATTTTTCCTTTAATGAAGAAGACAGTATTGCTTTGAAAGCGTTGATTTGATTTGGAGTTAGATTCCGTCTGGTGGTAGAGGGCCCCTGCCTCCTGCACAGTTTTAATTGCGTAATTTAGATAAGTATCTTAGTTGTTTTTACATTTTTAAAGTTTGAGTTCATAGTTAATTTCATTAGCCACTATAGTTATACTTGTTCTAAGAACTCTTCCAAAAGAAGAAACTCTTCCAAAAGATCATGATAATGAATGAGGAATGGCTATAGTGTTGTAGGATTTAATTGTAATTTCTTTTGTTCACTATCACAGTTATACTTGTTCTAAGCACTCTTCCAAAAGAAGAAACTCTTCCAAAAAATCCTTATGATGTCTAAGGCATGACTGTGATCCTGAATGTTTCAGTTGTTTGTTTTCACTAAGTAACATAGCTGTTCTTGCTCTTATAACGCTCTTCCAAAATATCATAATGATGGGTAGGAGATAGCTATGATATCTTAGTTTTTAATTGCTTTCAGTCTTTATGTTTGCATTTGCACTGAATTGTACAGTCAGGATTGTTCTAAGAAACTCTTCCAAAATACCAATCATGATGGACAAAACAGACTGTATAATCCCATAGATTAATGCATGATAATTTATTTAGGATACTCCGGAGTCTAATTGCATTTAACTCATGCTCTGTTATTTGTTTTAAGTTTGATAATGGCTTACTAGTTCAGCACTGTTTTAGACTAGTGACATCTTAAGTTCAGTTTTAGCTTAACTCATTGCATCTTCCCTCCACAATTCATTGTCATCCACTGCATATTAGATTACATTAGTTGTTAAACTTAACAATACGGCCTTCATTATTTACAAAATCTCTTCTTGTTCCAAATTCATAATTGATTCATAACCATATGAACAGAAGACAGTGTCATTTCAAGGCCTGAGGTACTTTTGCAAATTCTTTACTACTTCATAAACAGAGCCTTTCCTCAAAAGACTACTTTAAAAAAAAATCTATAACTCTTGGGCAAGGTTTAGTGATGATTAACTAAGTTGCAGAATAGAGTTAGAAACTAGTCTTATAGTAGAAGATCCTATGATGTCAACAATATTTTTCTCCAAATATGTTTCTACAAATCTTTAATCATGGATAAAATATTGTCTCATTATAAGCTGATTGTTTAATTGTTTAGATTAGGAGAATTTGTATACTTAGCTGACCATTTCTCAAACTCTCCCAAAATACCTTTGATAAAAGAATTGGACAAGTTAAGTTTGTGTTTTGATTCATTTCCTTAAATTCATTATCAAGCTTGGTATTCTGCTTAGTCTTAGTTTAGATTTGATTTTGTTTCAGTATTTGCATTGCATTTTTCATTTGTCATCAACCAATTAGGCTTCACTCTGTTTTTAACGAGTAGCTTCTTTCCACTAGCTTTTTAGACATTTTCCTTGTGAACATAAAAATCACCAAAAGACCAAAAACATCATAAATCATCACAAAAGACCAAAACATCATAAAACACTAAACACAACGCATTAAGAGACAAACACCTAGGCACATACAGTGAACTTCACTTTAGCAGTTTACCAACCCTGGTTGACAATTAAATGAACTCAATTTAGGAGACTAGGTTGAGACCAAACATTTTGGCACCGTTGCTGGGGAAGTGAAAACTAGGTAACCTTTGTTTCTTATCATCCAAAAAACAATTATATGCGTAGGGAGAGAGATTCAAGGGGAAGATTTATAAGTAGCAGAAGCAGAAGTTTGATTTCTATAACACCACTTGTTTCATCTAGATCCAGAGCTAGTACACCTTCAACTCAGACCCATATTCCATCCTTTACTGGTCCTGGACCTCTAGAAGATCTAAGGTCAGCTATTCCATTAGAGAAACCTTCCACTTCATCCACTGAACCTGCCATAGAAGAAGATTTAAAGACTCCTGTTAGGCACACAAACCTTTCAACTTCCACAGGAGATTCAACCATGGCAGAAGAAGGAGGAGGAGGAGTCTTTAATGGAGAACACACACTATTTGGAGGTAGAGGTAGAGGTAGAGGAGAAGGAGGTAGAGGTGCAGATGGAGGAAGAGGTAGAAGAGAAATAGGAAGCTCTTTTGGGTTCCCTATAATTGATGAAGAAACCAATACAACCATGAAAAACATTTCACCCTCTGTCCTTCCAAAATTCTATGGACTTAAAACTAAAGATCCTGAAACCTTCCTATTTGAATTCGAAGTTCTGTGTAGAACTTATGACTACTTACAAGATGCTCAAAAACTGAAATTATTCCCTTCAACCTTGAAAGGAGAAGCATTTAAGTGGTTTATGAGTTTGATCAACAGTTCTATTAGGACATGGGAAGACATGAAACAAGCATTTCTAGAGAGGTATCTGGATTATTGTATGCTGGTAAATCATAAGGAAGAAGTGTTTAAGATGTTACAAAAAGAAGATGAAAACTTGGAAGATTTTTTGGAGAGATTTCATTACAACATCAAAAGAGCAAAAATGGAAAACCTAGATCAAGACACCTTAAAAGCTCTTTTGTTAAAAACAATTAGGGATGAGTGGTTGGATATCCTTAACATGATGGGAAAAGGGGATATATCGCAGCTCACATTACCTAAAATATCTGAGTTATGTATCAACCTTTCAAGAGGGAAATCTAAAACTGTCAAAGGTCCAAGAGATTCTGCTCTTGCAAGGGCAAGTAAGTCTGCTTCTGGGATAGTAAGTAGATCAGAAATAGGACACATGCTTGATGATTTCAAATCTGACATCTTAGGGAGTCTTAGTGAACAAATAGACACCCTTAAGATACAAAACAAGAAAAAAGCTGAATCTGATGCCTTGGCAATCTTTTGTCCCTAATGTAGAAAGAAACATGCCTTGAGAGAGTGTCCTTTGGATGTAAAAGTTGTAGAAACCTGTGTCATTTGTTCTGAAAAACATGAGACCAAGAATTGTCTTCTCTTCCTGGTCTCAAGGCTGTCTTTCAGAAGGAAACTCCTACAGATTCCACAGAGTCTCTCAATTTTGTATCTAGAAGGCCTTGGCAAGGACCTCAGACACAAGGATTCCATGATCAAATGTATAATCAACCTCCACCTTGGAATTCTTGGCAGCAACCTTGGCCTCAATTTCAAAATCAATCTCCAGCTTGGGCACAAGGATCACAAAGTCCCTCTGGAAGATACTCCCCATACTATCAGTATCCACCATCCTATCCACCATACCCACATTTTTATCCTCAAAATCCTCAACAAAATTTTCCTCAAAATCTTCAACAAAATCCTCAACAACATCATCAGAACCAACCACATCAAAATCAACCACTCCCATTACCATTTCCTCAAAAATCAAATCAATTGTCTGCTCAACCCATACCAAACCCCAATAATAAAAATCCTCAGAATACATATATGATAGAAGGCCAACAATTTCCCACTTATTTAATTACTCCTCTAGACCTTAGTGATGTTCAACTTAGGTCTGGAATAATACTTGAAAAGAGGAAACCTTCTGTGATTATACAAGAACAAGATAACTCTGAGGAAGACTCTCTACGGGTGAATAAAAGTCTTGAGGGAGACACATCTTTTCAAGACCCAAACACTGAAAAATTAAAGCAAAAAGATCCAATAATTTCAACTCCTGTATTAGAGCAACCATCCACATCTACTTCTATACCTCCATTTCCAGAAAGATTACAAATTGATATAGGTGTAGAAAAACAAATTATGGTGCCTAATTATGATTTCCTAGATGAGCTGAGAAATGTTTGCATTAAAATTCCATTATTACAAGCCATCAAGGAAATTCCAATTTTAACCAAAACAATAAAGGAGTTGAGTATGAAGAAAACAAGAAAAAGAATAAGAGAAACAAAGAAAATTCAACTGGCAGGAAAAATAGCAGACATTATGATGGGAAAGATTGCTATTCCAAAGTATCTTGACCCAGGAAATCCAGTTGTCAAAATTCACATCAATGGAATTGAAATCCAAAACACACTCATTGATTTAGGAGCAGCAATCAATATCATGAGTAGACAAATCATGGATAAAATGAAACTTCCTAATCTTCTCTTTACACCCACATTATTACAATTAGCAGACAGATCTGTGATCAAACCAGATGGGGTAATAGAAGACATTCCATTGTCCCTAGATTCTTGGGAGTACCCTGTGGATTTCATGATCCTAACTCCTAAGAATAATCTAGGAGGACATCCTGTTATATTAGGAAGACCTTGGTTGGCTACAACTGATGCTTTTATTAGTTGTAGATCCAGTGATATGTACATATCTGATGGTAGTTCAACTAAGAAGTTCACTTTATATGCTCCAGCTAGGACAATTACAGATCTAGATGACACTCAATGGATAGAGGATGAAGAAGATTTACAACCTCTCTTCACAATTTCAGAAATTAGTGGAGATAATCAAATTCTGAATACTCTAGAAAACTTTGAATCCTCTCCAGAACACAAACATGAATCATTTCAAGAGGGATCCAATATTGAGTTTTTGTAATCAAGGCAGATGTCTCTTCATTCTATGGACAAATTTGGTAGCTCTACAAGTGAGGTTTTTCCAGGAAAAACCTTGAACATAAACAAGAACCTAGAAAAATCTCAACAAGAAGAGTTAGTCAAAGTATTACAGAGACATTCTTCTGCATATGCATGGGAATACACTGACATGAAAGGGATAAGCCCCAAGACTTGCACTCATCACATATATATAGAGGAAAATTGAAAACCAATAAGACAACCTCAAAGACGGATGAATCCAAATCTTAGGGAAATTGTTAAAGAAGAATTGCAAAAATTGTTAAATGTCAATTTCATCTATCCCATTTCAGATAGTCAGTGGGTTTCTCCTTTGGTAATTGTGCCAAAGAAAAATGGAAAATGGAGGGTATGTGTTGACTACCGAGAACTAAACAAAGCTACTCTTAAAGACCATTTTCCCATACCTTTCATAGATCAAGTGTTAGATACATTAGCTGGCAAAAAGTACTTCTCATTCTTAGATGGGTTTAGTGGTTACAACCAAATCCAAGTAGCACTTGAAGATCAAGACAAAACCACATTTACCTGTCCTTGGGGTACCTATGCTTACCAAGTATTGCCATTTGGATTATGCAATGCACCTGCAACATTCCAAAGGGCAGTATTAGGAATTTTTTCAGATCTAATACATGATTGTGTAGAGGTGTACATGGATGATTTCACAGTTTATGGAAACTCATTTGAAGAAGCTTTAGAAAACTTGGAAAAAGTTTTAAAGAGATGTCAGGAAGAAAATCTTTCACTTAGTCACGAAAAATGTTTTATGATGTTTACTGAAGGTATTGTTTTAGGGCATCACATTTCAGGGGATGGGATTAGAGTTGATGAGTCTAAAGTTGAAGTCATCTCTAACCTATCCATTCCAAGTTGTCAAAGAGATGTTAGGAGTTTTCTAGGATTTACGGGATATTATCGGAGATTTATAGAAAACTTCACCAAAATAGCATCTCCACTCTTCAAATTACTCACCAAAGATTGTGAATTCAAATGGACTTCTGATTGCCAGTTAGCCTTTGAAACCCTGAAAACCAAAATTTCTGAAGCACCTATATTAAGGGGACCTAACTGGAAGTTACCTTTTCATATCTCAACAGATGCTTCCGATACAGCTCTAGGAGCAGTATTGGGACAAAAATATTTGATTCCATATGCCATCTATTATACCAGTAAAAATTTGACTCCTGCAGAGTTAAACTATACTGTAACTGAAAAAGAGTTTTTAGCTGTTGTTCATGCCATAAACAAATTCAGACACTATATAACAGGCTATGAAACTTTTGTTCACATTGATCATTCTGCAATTAGATACTTAATGAAAAAATCAATTACTAATGGCAGAGTCATAAGATGGTTATTGCTCTTACAAGAATTCAACATTACCATTCTAGATAGGCATGGAAAACAAAACACAGTAGCTGATTTCCTATCTAGACTCCAAAATATCAAAGATGACACTCCAGTTGAAGATCAATTTCCTGATGAATATCTTTTTGCAATTTCTACTCAAACTCCATGGTTTTCTGATATTGCTAATTATTTAGTTTCAGGAAAATTTCCTTCAATAATGAATGCAAGGGATAAAAGAAAAATCATTTATGACAGTGCAAAATGTTCATGGGTTGCTAATGAGTTGTACAAGACAGGTCCAGATTTGATCATTAGAAGGTGTGTTCGTGAAGATGAGATGCCTGAGATTCTCAAAGCATGTCATGATGAACCTTGTGGTGGACACTTTGCTGATAAGAGGACAGCATATAAGATCCTTAATTTAGGATATTATTGGCCATCCTTGTTTAAAGATGCTTAAGAATATGTCAAAAGGTGTGACAGTTACCAAAGGGTAGGGAAACCTTCTCCTTCGGGTGAGATGCCATTACAACCTCAGGTACATATTGAACCTTTTGAAAAATGGGCTTTGGATTTTGTAGGACCTATTAGTCCTCCATCAAGACAGAAGAGGTATATATTAGTTTGCACTGATTATGTTACTAAATGGGTAGAAGCCAAGCCATTACTTGTTGCTAATGAAGCATCTATAGTTACTTTTCTTTTTGAGGATATTTTTACTTTGGTGTCCCAAGGGAAATTGTTACAGATCAAGGAGCTCAATTTACATCAAGGCTAGTGGAGCAAATGATGGAGAGGTACAAAATCAGGCATAGAAAATCTAGTCCTTATCATCCACAAGCAAATGGTCAAGTGGAATCTACTAATAAGGTCATTGAAGGAATCCTAACAAAAACTGTTCATTTACATAGAAGAGATTGGGTAGATAGGCTTCCTGAAGCCTTGTGGGCCTATAGAACTACATGGAGAAACACAACAGGCCATACTCTTTATGAACTTGTTTATGGAAAGCAAGTTTTGTTTCCCATAGAGTTCCAGATTCAAACTTTCAAAATGGCAGTTCAGCTAGGACTTGATTTAACGGAGGCACAAAAGCATAGACTGGAGCAGATTAATGAATTGGATGAGATCAGACAAGATGCAGTTCAAAAAACAAGTCTAGTCCAACAGCAAAGGACTAGATGGCATGACAAGTACATCAAAGAGAAGAAGTTCAAAGAAGGTGACTGGGCTCTCTTGTTTGATTCAAAATTCAAGTATTTTCAAGGTAAATTTCAAACACATTGGCTTGGGCCATATGAAATTGTTGAAATTTTTGACAATGGAGCAGTAAAAATCAGGACAATAGATGAAGAAGAGGTCACTTTTCTTGTGAATGGTCATAGATTGAAGCTGTATCACAAACCACTCTCAAGAGAATAATTTGTCAAGAAGCTCCAAGAAAGCAGTGATGTGAAGTTAATGAAGAAGAATCTCTCTTCTTCATCAACTTGATTAAATTTTCTGAAGCATTTCTCTTTGAAAAAAATAAATAAATAAATAAATAAAAATAAAAATAAAAAATAAATAAAAAATAAAATAAAAGTATAAACATGAAAACCAATCATTGATTTGCATGTTTATACAGAAAAGATAGGGTGAAAATCAGAGTCTCTCTGACACTCTAACTTTTCCATTTTGTTTTTGCAAGTAGCTGTTACAAAATCATAAGTCAGATCCATTGTACTTATGATCCATCTCATTTCATTTCATTCCATTCACTTATCCATCCATACTCCATTTCATTCATTCATTCATAATCTACTTCATTCCATATTTCATTCATCTCATTCCATACTCCATCCACCTCATTTCCATGTCAAAATTTAAAGTTTGATGTCTTGCTGCAAATGAATAACACATGTCATGGATTGCAGTGCAGTTCTTATGTTCTTCCACTCCATTTCATAAATTGAATCCATTCCATTTCATCATCCACTTCACACATATCATGTCTCATCATCCATATTCATTCATGCCATATAACATTTCACTTATATCCCAAACCACTCCATTCCATGATTAAAATGCTCTACAGGTACATTCTGCAGCTTAACAGACATTCTGCAGCTGATCAGACTTTCCACAGCTAGACAATCATTCCGTAGCTACAAATCCTGAAGGCACTAATCAGCAGACATTTGAATTGCAACAAGATGATCCAGTATATCCATGAATAAGAAGAATAAAAAAGGTTTATGAAGACTCCTCCAAAGGAGAACAAAGAAGACAAAGACCACAAAAAGAAAATGAAAAGCAAAGGTAACAATTTTTCATTATAATGGCATATTATAAACTTTATCATAGTTTTAGTTATGAATCATTCAAAAAAGTTGTTTTGATTATTTTTATTTATCATGACCAATATACCCTCCACAAACTTTGGATAAAAATCTCTCATTTCAAATTCTATACCCGACATCATTTAAGTGGTTAAAAAGGCTGAAGTGTTTGATTTCCTCACGTCACCCAACCAAATCATTCAATGATGATTTTCTTTTCCGTTGTAAAAATCTCCACAGTATTTTCACTCATTAATTCGTTTTCTCCACCTCACTCCATTAACTCATTCCGTAACTACTTCCATCACTCCATTCTGTAGCCAGCCCTTCATCATTTCATTCCGCAAAACAGAGATATCCCTATCACCGTGAGCAGAGCAAAGGGTATATCAGTTTGAATATCAAAGCACTATCACTGTGAGCAGAGATTGAAAATTATCACTGTAAACGCAGAGGTATAGCAGTGTGGAATTTGAAGCCATTTGTCACCGAGAGACAGAGGTATAGTAGTGTGGAATTTGAAGCCATTTGTCACCGAGAGACAGAGGTATAGCATTGTGGAATTTGAAGCCATTATCACCGAGAGACAGAGATATATCAGTGTGGAATTTGAAGCCATTGTCACTTTCAACCAGAGGTATATCAATTCGAAGGTGGAATTTATTGTTTCCGTGGGCAGAAAGAGTATTAATTTGAACATTGAAGAAGCAATTATGGGCCTTATTGTAAGAACCGAACCAATGGGTACAAAATACCTGGAAGGATACCCTCAATGTAAAGAAATGCTGCAATAGGTAGGATGGCTACAATTTCTTGAGAAATTTAATGGCTTCCACAAAGAAGTCACTAAAACATTTGCAAGGTCATTTCAAGGAGCTGAGGTTGAAGTGGGAGATGTTAAATTCACTGTCACTGAAGTTTTCATTGCAGAAGCTACAAGATTGCTTAGAAATGGAGAGAGATGGTTCAAAAACAGAGAATTCCATAATGAATCATGGAAGAAAATTCTAAAATCCCCAGGTATGGATGTCACTGTGTTTAAGAAGGGAATTCCAAGTTCTGCATTGAAAAATAAATGGAGAAACATACTACTTATTCTGCAAAAATTTATTACATGTGAAGGTAGATATGGCACATTTTATGTTTACCACATTAGACTGATAATGCATTTTCTGGAGGAAGAGTTAAACCTACCCTATTTCTTTCTTCAAAGTTTGAAAAATATGGCTTCTTGTGTTCAAAGAAGGGTTAAATTCTTAGAGACAACTCTATACCATCATGGCTTGGTTAAGATTTTAATTGAACACCATTTAGCCAAAACAAATGATACTTGGGATAATTTCTTGACAAGAAATCATTTTGAAGAGCCAAAAGAGCCCTCACCTGAACAACAGTCTACAAGGAGAAGCAGAAAATGGAGAGCTTCTAAAATTGAAATTGACAAAACAGTCCAGGAAAGTAGTGAGGAAATAATCTCAGAGAAGTTGACTCAAATTAAGAGACAACTTAAGAAAGAGAAGGTAATCAGAAAATCTGCCACAGAAAAAGGAGAGGGATCTTCCCAGCCAAGAAGAAGCCATAGACTCAAGGGGAAACTAAGGAAAACTCAGATCAAACAAACAGGGGTGATAAATATAGAAGATGAGGAAACATCTATTGAAGAAAATGTTGAAGAGGATTTTAATGAAGGAACCCCTGAAATTGACCCTGCTCAGCAAGAAGTTTATGACTATGTTGAAACTTTGGAAAGGAAAGCTTCAGAAAGTAGAGATAGAACCCCTAGTCCTCCACTGTCTGAAATAGATGTGTTAAGAAGGGATAGGTATGAGCTGGAAATACTTAATAGACACATCAAAAATGAGAATGATATTCTGAAGGAACAAGTCAAACTCAAAACCAATATGAACTCAACCTTATCTCTACATATGGACAAAGTGGAAAAGGCTAATGAAAAGTTGAAAAAGAGGAACAAGAAGCTAATCAGGGCACTTACCAACTTAAGGTTCAAACTTGTCATCAGAAAACCCAGAATATCTTTAGCTTCCAGGAAAAGAAGAAGGAGAGGATTAGATGTTCTTGCAGAAGCCTCTGAGTTTATGGAATAAGTTGCATGAGGACATGCAAGAAGTCAGCAGTGGGGGTATGTTGAGCCTCAAGATTGTGCTTTCTTTTATCTTAATTTACCTCATTTTCCTTTGTCAATTGTTATCCGAGACCCAATTGATCAATGAAATTAGTTAAAATTACTTTTAGAATGATTAACATGGCTAACTTGCTAAGTTTTGTGATTTTTGTCATTGTAATGCATTTTGACCGGAACTAGCTGCAGAATGCAGACATTCCATAGCTAACCGGAAATTCTGCAACTGCCTTCACGTTCAGGCATGTTCCAGGTGTCCTCTCGAGAAAAACCACATATGGGTATATTCCACGTCATGTCTACATTGTTCGTTGCTCATCATGAAGGAAGAACCGAATTCTGGATATGGTTTTGGTACGTGGGAACTCATTTAAGGAAGCAGATTTCTAATAGGACTGTCTTAGTCCAGATGTCCTTTTCCTTTTTATGCTGCCACTTTAAGAGTCCTAGTATGATTTCGATAAGGAAAGACAATGATCCTTGAATTGTTGCAAGTCTTGTTATGTAAATTTGTTATAAAAACACTTGGGAAACCGAGAGATAGGCTAGATTTTGCTCTGGATTTTGCTTAGATTTCATGCTATATTTCTGAAGACGCAGACTACTCTGTTCAAGTTATTTTTCCTTTAATGAAGAAGACAGTATTGCTTTGAAAGCGTTGATTTGATTTGGAGTTAGATTCCGTCTGGTGGTAGAGGGCCCCTGCCTCCTGCACGGTTTTACTTGCGTAATTTAGATAAGTATATTAGTTGTTTTTACGTTTTTAAAGTTTGAGTTCATAGTTAATTTCATTAGCCACTATAGTTATACTTATTCTAAGAACTCTTCCAAAAGAAGAAACTCTTCCAAAAGATCATGATAATGAATGAGGAATGGCTATAGTGTTGTAGGATTTAATTGTAATTTCTTTTGTTCACTATCACAGTTATACTTGTTCTAAGCACTCTTCCAAAAGAAGAAACTCTTCCAAAAAATCCTTATGATGTCTAAGGCATGACTGTGATCCTGAATGTTTCAGTTGTTTGTTTTCACTAAGTAACATAGATGTTCTTGCTCTTAAAACGCTCTTCCAAAATATCATAATGATGGGTAGGAGATAGCTATGATATCTTAGTTTTTAATTGCTTTCAGTCTTTATGTTTGCATTTGCACTGAATTGTACAATCAGGATTGTTCTAAGAAACTCTTCCAAAATAACAATCATGATGGACAAAACATACTGTATCATCCCATAGATTAATGCATGATAATTTAGTTAGGATACTCCGAAGTCTAATTGCATTTAACTCATGCTCTGTTATTTGTTTTAATTTTGATAATGGCTTACTAGTTCAGCACTGTTTTAGACTAGTGACATCTTAAGTTCAGTTTTAGCTTAACTCATTGCATCTTCACTCCACAATTCATTGTCATCCACTGCATATTAGATTACATTAGTTGTTAAACTTAACAATACGACCTTCATTATTTACAAAATCTCTTCTTGTTCCAAATTCATAATTGATTCATAACCATATGAACAGAAGACAATATCATTTCAAGGCCTGAGGTACTTTTGCAACTTCTTTACTACTTCATAAACAGAGCCTTTCCTCAAAAGACTATTTTAAAAAAAAATCTATAACTCTTGGGCAAGGTTTAGTGATGATTAACTAAGTTGCAGAATAGAGTTAGAAACTAGTCTTAGAGTAGAAGATCCTATGATGTCAACAATATTTTTCTCCAAATATGTTTCTACAAATCTTTAATCATGGATAAAATATTGTCTCATTATAAGCTGATTGTTTAATTGTTTAGATTAGGAGAATTTGTATACTTAGCTGACCATTTCTCAAACTCTCCCAAAATACCTTTGATAAAAGAATTGGACAAGTTAAGTTTGTGTTTTGATTCATTTCCTTAAATTCATTATCAAGCTTGGTATTATGCTTAGTCTTAGTTTAGATTTGATTTTGTTTCAGTATTTGCATTGCATTTGTCATTTGTCATCAACCAATTAGGCTTCACTCTGTTTTTAACCAGTAGCTTCTTTCCACTAGCTTTTTAGACATTTTCCTGGTGAACATAAAAATCACCAAAAGACCAAAAACATCATAAATCATCACAAAATACCAAAACATCATAAAACACTAAACACAACGCATTAAGAGACAAACACCCAGGCACATACAGTGCACTTCACTTCAGCAGTTTACCAACCCTGGTTGACAATTAAATGAACTCAATTTAGGAGACTAGGTTGAGACCAAACACTAATCAAAGGTCAGGGCTTAGCTAAATTAATGGCTGAATCAAATCTGCAATCCCTCGACATTCACATGATAGCTACCTTGGATGAGCAGGAAGGATTGCCTGATCCCACTATTGAGGAGAAGTTTCAGAACTCTCCTTGGTACTCTGATATCCTTTATGTGCTCACCAACCTCAATGCTCCACTAGAA
Organism: Pinus albicaulis; assembly: GCA_034641835.2. Classification (NCBI taxonomy): domain Eukaryota; kingdom Viridiplantae; phylum Streptophyta; class Pinopsida; order Pinales; family Pinaceae; genus Pinus; species Pinus albicaulis. The sequence goes on from CM076570.1 coordinate 917,458,086, forward strand.
CTGTCAAAGACCAAGGCTAGATTCCTGAAACTAAAGGCCAGAAACTACTGCATTCCGAATGAAAACTTATACTGGAAAAATCCAAATGGCCTATTGCTTAAATGTTTGCCTGAACCTGAAGCTGAAATAATTAAACAAGAGTTCCATGTTGGAGAGTGTGGAGGCCACCTAAGCTGGAAAGCCACTGTAAATAAAATACTCAGGGCTGGTTATTATTGGCCTACACTCTTCAATGATGTCCACAAAATGATAATTGCTTGCCACAAATGTCAAATTTTTGAAGGCAAGAGAAAACTCCTTCCTCTCCCCCTACAACCTATCATTGTTGAAGGTCCTTTTGTGCAATGGGGCCCAGATTTTATGGGAGAGATTCATCCTTCCTCTTCTGGGCAACAGAAATGGATCTTAACAGCTACAGATTACTTCACTAAGTGGATAGAGGCCATACCCACTAGGAATGCCATAGATTCAGTCATCATTAGGTTCCTAGAGGGTCATATCCTTTCTCGGTTTGGTTGCCCAAGGAAAATAATCACCGATAATGCAGCTGCTTTTGGATCCAAGAAAATGGTTGATTTTTGTCACAGGTATGGAATAGCACTTGGTCATTCAACTGCCTATTACCCTCAAGGTAATGGCTTAGTTAAATCTTCAAACAAAAGTCTGGTGATCATCATCAAAAAGTTTTTGGAAGAGAACAAAAAGTCATGGCATAGCAAGTTGGTACATGCTTTGTGGGCTGACAGGCTTACAACAAAGAATTCCATTGGCATGTCACCATTCCAGCTCATTTATGGGACAGAAGCAGTGTTCCCTACCAGCCTTGGCATACCGGTGATCAAACTGGTCCAAGAAATCTAGACAGAAGAAGACAGTATGGTGAGGAGAGTAAATCAAACAATGCATCTTCAGCAAAAAAGAGAAGAGGTCTACAAAAGAGCTGTCAAAGTCCAGGAAAACGTAAAGAGATTATTTGAAAAAAGAACCAAAGCCTCTGATTTCAAGATTGGAGACAAAGTTCTGAAGTGGGACTCAAGGAGAGAGGACAAAGGAAAGCATGGAAAGTTTGACAGTTTGTGGCAGGGTCCATACATCATTCAAGCCACTGTGGGTCCTAATGCATTTTTTCTACAAGAATTAGATGGTACAGAGCTGTTTGGGGGTCCTGTCAATGGCAGGATGCTCAAACACTACTTCTGCTAATTTCCAGTTTCCAGTTCACAACTGCAGTTTTTATTTTCAAAAGAAGAGAAAAATGTTTCAAAAAAATAAAGGAAAAGGAGATGTTCATACATGCTCAAAACATGAACCTCTGATGTGCAAAAATTGGCTCCAATAAGCTCAAAACTTGAGCCAAAGAAAGTAAATCAGTTGGTCCTAACATGCTCAAAATCTGGACCAGCAGAGAAGAAAGTGGAATCAGCTCTAACATGCCCAAAACCAGAGCTGAAATGAAGAAAAGGGAGTGACTCTAATATGCTCAAAACCTGAGTCACAAAAGAAAGAAGGACACTTCAAACCCCAGATTTCAAGCCTTCAAAGTTTTGTTTTCTATTTTCTACAAGTTTTTGTCCATGTGCAACTGTCTTTATGCCATGGTCCACAACAAGTCAGATGGTCTAATCCTGGCTTGGCTGTTTTTCAATTTCTGTCTTAGAATATAGTGAAGAAATCTACTGGACAGTTTAATCCCAGCAGATATTAGATTAGGTAGAGAAACAAATGAGACCAACAGTCCAATCTGGTCTCATGGAGCAATAAGGGTAGATTTAGAATAGGTTTGTTTTCTGTTTCAAAAATAAAATGTTGTAAAGGGTCTGCTAGTTCAAATGCACCCAAAGGGAAAAGTTAGGACTATAGTTTGGGTAGGTAGATTGGTTGGGAAAAATGTTTATGCTGATCAATGTATCTAACATCTCGTGGCAGCTGAAAATAAAAAAAAATAAAGGGATGTGCCAAGCAGCAGGCTTCTGGCCTACTTCAGAGATCATTTCTAGATTCTTGCCTCCTTCAAAAAGAAGCCATCCCCATGTGGAGCCACTGTTAGCCCCCTTATGAAATTCTTGACAAGCAAGCAGGGGGCTAAATGGTTTTAGAAGCCTTCAAGGAATGCCTTTTCCCTGAAAAATCATCATCCTTGAAGTCTATCCATGCTTTGCCTAATATAAATTCCCTCTGCTGATTCCTTTCTCAAAAGGCCTACTGCTACCCCTTATACCCCTGCAAAATACCACATTTTAACTCCTTTTTCCCCTCTGTCAAAGTTCTCCTTTTCCCCTCTATTTCCACCATTAACCTCTTAAATCCCCTCAAAATCCCCTTTAAATCCCACTTTTTCCCCTTGTTTAAGCCTTTGTACCCTTTTCCTCCCTATCGTTACTCTTGTTCGGCCTCAAATTTCATTGAAAAAGGTTTAAAAACCCACTTTAAACCTTTTAACAGGCCTTAGCCCCATTCCGTTAGCCCCTCTGCCTCTTCTTCCATGTGATCTAGCGCCAAAACCACTCGCCAGAGCAAAAGGCACTTGCCATATCTGTTTATCGGGCGCGATGTCAGCCATTGATCTTGGTTGATCGGACAGTGATCGTTAACTCCGAAGCCCTCCGTGTTTCCCCGTTCAAAGCCCCCGATCACGCCATCGTCGTTCATTTGCACACAGATCAACGGTTCGGAGCCCATCTTCCCCTATGGTCCCTGCCAACGCGCTCGTTAGAAAATAGCCCGGTTTCTATCGCACCGCCTTTGCACGGTAGGCGGTATTCCCCGATCAGCCAGCGATTCTATACAACTTTCGACACGTGGCTCCTGTACGATTTCAAAACCGCCTGCTCATCACGCATTAACGTTTGTCCACGGATGCCCAGCGATATTGCTATCAACCGTCCGATCTGTGATTGCCCATCCGACGGTTATCGTTCCTCGAAGCTATGCGCAGTTTAACTCCCGGTCATCGTACCCCTGGCCCACTGGTCCATTGCCCTCCAATGCTTTCTCCACCGTTGATCTCCGCCGAGATCGGACGGTCCTGGTTTGATTGCCGCTGTTGACCATTCTGCCATCGCCTGACCCCTCCACGTCACCCCCACGTGTTTCCACCATAAAATTTGCCCGTCTATTCATATATGTTCATACAAAAGGGCCATTTTCATAGTTTTAACGTTAAAACTTCTGCCTCGAAGTTTTCCCATGCACTGACCACTATGCGATGCTCTCCTCCATAGTTGCCTCTGCAGTCATCATCCATGCCCACGCCATGCTGCCACTATCGCATTCATCCATACTGCCCTTCCCATAAATGTTTTTTTGTAACCATTTTCGTGTTTTGCAGGTTTATCGGGTGGTAAAATCCGCCATGGTCCATGCACACTATCATTAAGGAACAGTGCACAAAAGGGCTGAATTTAGAGCCTGATTTTACATAAAATGTCCGGAAAGGTGTATGCATCATAGACTTCATCAAAGGACAGAGTTTAAACTCTGCAAACCCTCTTCGGCGCCATTAAAGCTCGAGTTGCACAATCAGAGACAGTACGGGAGCAGCAGAGAGTTTGTGGCCCGCTAATGAAGATATATAAGTCTTGTGATCAGATATTTAAAGGCAGAATACCAAGTCGAAGACCCCAGAGATCACGCAAAAGGTACAGCACACCGAAATCAATGTGTATCAGGGTTTTCCACTACATTAGAATGTTTTTCTTCATAAAGTATAGAGCGCTCATACAGTTTTTATCCTACACCATGTCCCTGAAGAAATTTCCACCCAAACAACAGTTCGAAACCACCAGAACATTTATGTGGTAGAATTCTCAGCAATTTGTTTATCATTTGTTTATTCACCAGAAGTACAGTAGAGCACTTCAGCCAAAGTGCCTCAAAGTCATATCAAAAGTAAATTGAACCTGAAGAAGACCACGATTTCATCCAGAGTGACAGGAATTGAATGCTCAGAATTTAAACAGAATGGGCTTCAGCCCTCTTTCTGCTCAGAAGTTTTAATACTGCATTTAGCTCTCCACCTACCTCCTCTGCTCTTCTTCAGCTATAAAACTCATGAGGAAATATTGTAATGGTTTTTGATCGGTTATCAGTGAATTTCAAGTTGTTTCTCTTGAGACAATCTTTTTGTGTAAATTGTAAGATAGGCTGAGGAAGGTTCATCAGGTTGACTATCAAGCTGTAAGCTATGTTGTACTTGATTGGTGTTGTTCTTAATATGACAAGCACATTTCTTTGGATCCTGATCTAAAGTTGCGGTGATGTTTTTCTATCTCTATGTTTTATTTCATTTCATTCTATTTCTTCTGGCTTGCATCAGAAATATGGCATAGGATTCACCCTTGTTAGGTGCCCTATGTTTCTGCTCTCCTTGCCTTTAATGTTTTCTGCTATATGTGTTATCTAAGAAGTAGTTTCAATTGATTTAACCAGTGTAGTGGATGTTTTCGCCTGCTCTCTGATGTATGAATTAATGAATCTGTTTCTTAGATGTTCTTGTTAGGATTTAGTTTAATGAGTTGAGAACACTGGGAGGATTAGAACATATTCTTTGCCTCACTAGGATCTTTCCATCTCAACTAGCCTATCTAATATCCCTTAAGTTATACCCTTGAGAGTTGCCTCTGAGTATGTCCAAGCAGGTCTGGAGTTAAATGACCTCCGGCCCGATCTATAGACAGAAAAGTGGATTTCTCTACTTCCTTCACCTTCCGTCCTTATTGTCCCACTCCACCATCATATTTTAGGATCCAAGGCTTTAGATGACTAGCCCACTGAAAGCTTGCATGTTAGTAGCAAATAAACCCTTTCCTAACTCCATTGCCCAATGGTCTTGATGTTCCCCTGATTCATTTCTCCTTTGCCTAGATTCCTCTTTGCTCAGCCTTGCCTTGTGTTGGACCCTTCTTTCTTGATTCCCAACAACCAAACTCTAAATCAAACAAACAAACCTACGCATATAACTAGCCTAATATCTTCACATTTGAGCCTCAAAGACATACACCTTTGACTCATATAGAGAGATCCCTCTCTGGACCTAGGAGGGCTAGATCCTAAGGTCTGAAAGTGGTTCTGATGTTGTCTCATTTTTTGGTCTTACCAACCTGGCCAAAACATGGGAACCCCAACACTATCCATCCCCACACAGCTACATCTCAACCCACTGTGTTTTCGGATCCTTTCCCTCAACAAAGACTCATGGCTACTCAATCACCTCATGACCCGGTTCCCACTCAACCTTCTCCTTCTGGTTCCTCTGATCACCAGATTCTCATGATGGCCTTTGAACAACCCCTTACCACTGATCTTCACCTTCAAACTTGGTCTTGTCAGTTCTCCAACCCTCCCATTCCTTCTATCTCTAAGTTTCCCTCCTCAGGTCCTACAAAGCCTCTATCGAAACCTAGTGGTCCCTTGCCGATTTCTCTGCCCATAGCTGCGATTCACACTCCCATTCCTAAGGGCTCCTTACGCCGCACTGTCGCCTCTAGTTGAATCACCCATTCATATAGCATAGTAGGTGATCTGGCACAATTTCCTGTTGCCATTTCAACACTGGAACTCCTCCAGTCATGTCCTTCTCAAAAAAAGGCTCTACTATCTTTCATGGGTGTTGTTGACCCTGCTGATGACTAGTTAATTGTTTTCGATACCCGTCAGTCAGCCTGTCCCCCTCTTCTTTCTTCTGTTGCTTTCCAAATCTCCATTACAATCTGAAATGCCACTATTTCTCGATGCGTTATTGACGAGGGGGCCTCTACCTGTGTAATGTCCACATTATTTTGGAAACAACTCGGATCTCCTGCGTTGGCCCCTTCCACCATCACCCTTTGTGTGTGGGATGGCCATGCCTCCCAGCCCATTGGCCTTTTCCGCAACTGTCCTATGACCCTTGCAGGTAAGACTGTTAGCATCGAAATTGAAGTTATCGATGCCCCTCTCGACTACAACATTCTTTTGGGGCATAGTTACACCTATGCCATGTCGATCGTCCCATCCGCAGTCCACAGCAAGATCTTTTTCCCCCATAATGGAAAAATCATCACCATCGACCAGTTATCATATCATGAACCCAAATCTTAGACTTCGCCTGAGTCCTCTATCTCTGTTATCACTTATTCTTTTCCCAGTATTTCCCCCAGCATCTATAAAGACTCCTCCTTGCTTGGAACCTTTCTGGATCCTCCTACCGTACCAGATCCTAGCCTAGCAAACGTTTTCATGATGCAATCCTCTTGGGCTGACCTTACACAACCCACTTTGGCTAGTCAGCAACATCAACCTCCCCCAAATCCCCCAACTCCCCCAGCTCATAGCCCTTCGCCTCCGCTAACCAGCCTTCTTCCTTCAGAATCTCCTTCCCCAAGTAATCCCCACACACCCCTCTACCCTACTGGATCCATTCCACCCGATTTTAACCCCCTCGGCCCCGTCCCTCCTGGCCATTTTCCTGCTGGTCAGATTCCTTTCGTAGCTCCCCCTCCCGGAGCTTCTTCTGTCCCTATCTTGGCTACCCTCTCTCTACCCAACTTGACCTTGGGAATCTCCATCTGGTACCTAAGCCCCCCCGCCCCTACCCCGCCTAGTCATCCCAAGCCATATCTTGCTTTGACCCCGGTTCAACCAATACCCATGACCTCTACTGCTACTCTGACACCTCAGTCACCTCATCTGATTCCTCCTCCCGTTCCGACCGTGTCAGGTAATAATAGCAAATCTCACAGGGGGGCACCAAAGGACACAGTTGCCCTAACCAACTCTACCCCTCCCCACCTTTCGAAGCATCCCATCCAGTGTGCCTTGTGTGATGTTGTCGGCCATGCCACCCATACCTGTCCCGAATTACCACACCTCAAAACCGTCATCCATGAAACGTCTTCCGAATCCGATATCCCCATGGTCCATGTCACCCTCCCTGGTTCCCTTCCAAAACTTAAAAACTTACGCACCAATAACCCTTGTTCTTTATGCGATTTCCATGGGCATTATACCCACCTTTTCCCTCGCCTTAACGAGTATCGTGTTTCTTTGACCGCATACCGCCAATTCGAAGCCACGCTTGACCGTCCCCATTTTTTAACCCCCGACCACATGTCTACCCCTATTACCATTTCTCATTCTGATACTGAAATGACTAAACCTCCCGCCACTATTTCCTACCTTTCCTCATCACCGCGCTCCCCGACAACCAACCCCTTGGCACCTTCCCCCATTATTTTGCCTACCCACCCAACGGCTAACCCCACTGTCACCCCTCATACCAACACCAATGTCGGCCTTTCCCCTCAAAATTATATATCTCATATTTATTCCTCTTCAAGTCATGCCATCCACTCTTCCCATCTTCCAGTCCGACGAATATATCATGGAAGCTATGACCGAACCCGACCTTCTGTGGAACGATATGCACCATCGTGCATACTTCCTACCACAACAATCACATGACCAATATGCTCTCGAATCCAAAGACTTCATTCCCAATAAATTTGATTGGTTCAAAAACCCCATACTTGCACCTGACGCTTTCGAAGACGGCAATATGGCTAACATCTCTCCTACTATCAAAATAGACATTTCTGTCAAACCAGGTACCCAAGAACATATCACCATGGGTGCTCAATGCACTCCAGAAGAAATTGAAGCTTACACCAACCTCTTCAAATAATTTTGTGATGTTTTCGCCTAGTCATACTAAGAAATGCCCAGACTCGATCCGGCCATTGTCGAACACCATATCGACACATGGCCTGATGCCACCCCGGTCCGTCAAAATTTGAGACCCATTCATCCATCCAGACGTGAAGCCATCAAAGCTAAAATTGATAAGCTTCGGCAAGCTGGTTTCATTTACCCCATTGAATACACCACGTAGGTATCCAACCCAGTTCCCATTCTCAAAAAACAAGGCACCATCCGTGTTTGCACCGACTTTCGCGATCTGAACAAAGCTTGTCCCAAAGACAACTTCCCCACACCATTTATTAACCAAATCATTGATGAGTGTGCAGGGCACGAGGTTTTATCCCTTATGGATGGCTTCTCAGGATACAACCAAATCATTATCCGTCGTGCTGAACAACTTAAAACCGCGTTCATTAGTCCTTGGGGCACTTTTGCGTACCGAGTCATGCTATTTGGTCTTAAAAAATGTCGGTGCCACTTTCCAACAGGCCATGTCTTATTGTTTCCATGACTTAGCTAATATTATCCTTGCCTATTTAGATGACCTTACTGCACGTTCTAAACATCGGGCACAACACCTACATGACCTGCGTACCATTTTCCTCCGATGTCGCAAGTATAATATCCATCTTAACCCTTTGAAATGTGTCTTCTGTGTTCCCGCTGGTCGTCTCCTCGGCTTCATAGTATCTAAAGATGGGATAACTCTCGACCCTCTGAAAGTTCAAGCCATTCTTGAACTTCCTATCCCCCGTACCTTACGTCAGCTACAAAGTCTCCAAGACAAAGCTAATTTTCTTCGTTGATTCGTTCTTGACTATGCTACTACCGCGCATGGTTTCCTTCAACTTCTTTGCTCTCACACCTCTTTTGTCTGGGATACCTACACTTAAAATTATTTTGATGCCCTCAAACATGCTCTCACCTCTGCCCCCTTGATCCGTCATCCTGACTTTGACTGCGATTTCATCCTTTATATCTCTGCTTCCACCCATTCGGTCGCCGGTGTCCTTATCCAAGAAGATGATCGCGACATCGAACATGTGATTTATTATGTCAGTAAAAACCTTGCTGGTCCTCCCGTGTCCTACTCACATGAATAAAAATTAGCACTAACCATGTGTTCTTGGTCCAAAAACTGCGTCATTATATCCTCATGCGTTCCACCAAGGTTGTGACTGATTCGAAACCCATGGATTTCCTATTGAGTCGACGCATCCTTAGTGGGAAGTACACTCGTTGGGTCGTTATCCTCCAAGAGTTTGACCTCGAATTTGTCTCCCCAAAAAGTAAGAAAGGTTTAGCCCTTGCTGAACTCATTTCTGATTTTCCTACCGGAACACAAGAGACTCCAATTAATGATGCTCTTCCCGATGAACATTTATTTTCCATCACCACCGATGACCCTTGGTATGGGAATATCCTTACTTACTTTTGAACCCAAAAGTTCACCATTCATCTTGATCATAATGCTTGATGACATATCCAACACCAAGCCTCCTCCTACCTTCTAATCGGTGACGACCTTTATCGTCATGGAGTAGATACTATCCTTCGTTGTTGCCTCACACACGCTGAAGCCAAACACGTCCTTAATGCATGTCATAGCGGTGCTTGTGGTGGCCACCTCTCCGGCCTCGTCACTGCCCAAAAAATCATGTGCGCTGGGTGTTTTTGGCCTTCTCTCTTCAATGATTGCATCGAAGCAGTCAAACATTGTTCCAATTGCCAACATTTCACCCCCAAGGCGCGAACCCCACCCACTCCACTCCATCTTGTCATCACCGCTGGCCCTTTTTGCAAATGGGCCATTGACTTTATGGAATCTCAACCTCCATCTGCTAGTAACCACAAATACATCATCATGGCAGTTGATTATTTCACTAAATGGGCCGAAGCTATGCCAACATTCAACAATACGGCAGCCACCGCAGCCCTCTTTTTCTTTAACCATGTCATCACTTGATTCGGAGTTCCCAAAAAAGTAGTCTCTGATCATGGCCGACATTTTGAAGATGGGATCTGGCATGAGCTATCCTCACTCTTTGGTTTTGAACACCAATATTCATCTTCCTATTACCCCCAAGGTAATGGCCAAGTTGAAGCAGTCAACAAAATTCTTAAGACCATGCTTCAACGAACGGTGAATAAGCATAAAAAAAATTGGCATCTCATGCTCTTCCCTGCTTTGTGGGCTTATCGTACTTCTATTAAAACCGCCACTGGTTTCACTCCTTTCCACCTTGTCTTCGGTGAGGAGGCAGTCTTACCAATCGAGTGTGAAATCCCTTCCCTCCACTTGGCCATCGAACTCCTCCCTGATACCCAACCTCTGGAACAGTGGATTATCATGCTTGAGCGTGCCTCCGAAGACCGTTGTGTTGCCTTGAAAACTCTTGAACTGGCCAAAAAATGCACCAAAGCTCAGTATGACCGTAAAATACACCCTCACCACTTTCATGAAGGTGACCTTGTTCTAGTATATGACCAAGCCCATGATACCCTTGGTCATGGGAGGTTTGACTCATTATGGCTCGGTCCTTACATTATCAGTAAGCACCTTGGTAAGGGGGCATACATTCTACAAGACTTTGAAGGCCATATCCTTCCCAATCCCCGCAATGCACTCTATTTTAAGAAATATTACCCATAGCATTTCCCATTCAAAATGCTTATTTCCTTTTCTTTTAGATAGCCAGCATTCGGTTTTTTTCGCATTTTTGCTACTTCACCAGGACACCTGCTGTCCATGAAGTCTTCCTTCCCCTCTCTTCAAAACCTGATTTTCTCACTTACACCACATTTCATCGGGGGCACCACTTTTCCCCCATACTCATTGCTGTTCGTGACAATTTCCATCATGAGATACCATTTTGTACTCATGATTTTTATGGTCCCCATTGGATCTATCACCTATTTCATCATCATCACTAGTTTTGTCTATGTGTCACTCTACTATTTTCTCTCGTTCCTTAATGGGGGTTTCCTTCTTGCCTCACCTTTGGCGGACCTACTTCTCTCAACATCAGCTTATTTATTCCAGAAGCCCGGTCTCGAGGGGCAGTGTACCTTGGTTCGAGCTGTTTTCAGCCTGATCGTGATCTATACACTTGATGGTTTAGTGATGCAGCAACAGCTATTGGTGATACCCGGGTGTGTGTGAGATGTCTCAACCCTCATGAGGGGGTGGCCCTCCAAGTAGCCCCCCACATGCTCGTATGCCTTCGTCATTTCAGTCCTTGATGCAACTCCTCTTATTTGATGATATCAGCCTCAGTCACTTGCAACACCTTTTCAATTTTCTTGTATCAGTCAGATTTTGCAAACCCTCACCCATGTGTAGGGGGCATTTGGGGTGTATTTGTATCTCATGTACTACACTATTATTTTATAAGTCCTGACGGTTATTCCAGGCATAGCATGTATATGGGATCCATCATTCTATTTCTCTGGCTCATGTTTAGGCTAGCACCTATTTCATTATTGTGTTCTGTGGTTTTTCGAGCATCTCATCTTTTGTACTATTGTTTCGGCGGGCATAGGTATGCCTCCCCCGTCACCTTTCACATTGGTACCACTTCATACATTTGAGAATTGTTGCACCTGTAAGTCTCGTCTCCTCAGGGTCTAGTCCTTCAACACTTTAGATTACCTTACATTCCTCTCTCTCACTTCCATCTTGCTGTCTCTTGATTGAGTTCTTACAACGTACTTCGGTCATAAGATTTGCTCCTAACACTCGTACGTTGGGGGGAAATCTGTTACACCATTTTTTGGTCATCTAACCTATTATTATTAGATGAACCCAAGTACACCATGTAAGACCAATTTTACCCTAAGTAAAATTGCTTTCACCATAAAAAATAACATTTATCTATATTTCCTGGTCATATTTAACCCAAAACAAGGAAATCAATTAAATAAATCACTATTTATTTGATTATTTCCAAAGAATAAGTTATTTAAATCACTATTTAAATATTATTCCTAGTTAAATTTGACTAAATCATATTTAAATAATTAAATAAACCATTATTTATTTAATTATATCCCCACCATGTCCCTAAAATAATAAATAAATCATTTATTTATTTGTTATTTAAAAATAAAGGAATTGACCCAAGTCAAAAACCCTTTTCCCTCCAACAAATATAATAAAATATTCCTAAAGGGTGATTCTAGAATGTGATTAATAATTTTTTATTCATGCACTGAGTTCTAGGACACCCCAATATTTTGTTATAAATAGGAGGGTTTTCCCCATTCATTAGTCACCTCCATTGCATTAGATCACACTAGATCTACTCTTGGTCACCCTTTTTCCATTTTTGTTTTTATGAACTCCCATTGAGTTCTATGTTTGTTTGGGTTTTCCACATTAGTAAGAGAGAGGAATCATAGATTTGAAACGCTGAGGACTTCCAAGAACCCATCCCACTAAGGAGAACCGGAAAACACATTTCTTGTTTTCCTCTCAGGTGCCCCATTCTTTAATATAATATAATATTCTTTTAAACACATTATTCTTGTCTTATCTATTGGATGCATGGAGCCATGTTATGTTTTATCTGCTTAATGTCTTTTGTGCTTAGATCTAACTTTATGCAGCAAAATTAAAGATATTTTGCAGCCATAATCGATGTTAGGGCTATTAGTTATGCGTAGCTAAAGTGATATTTTACGACGAAAGATTCACACTCTGTCCCTTTCTCAGACTCTGCCTATAGCTATGTAAATACTTCTTCCTCAAAATATCTTGCTCAAAGGGATGAGCTATAACAATATGAAAAACATAAGCATGAAGAGTAACTTGCTTAAACTTCAGAAAATGCCAGAGAACTCATATCCATCTTATTATAATAACAGTAGGTGCAAATGTATACAAAATCTTGAGGGAAATGATGCTCAATATGAACAATGCCAATTCTCAAGGCAAAAGTACAATTATCATGAGATAAACACAGCTACACATGTGAACCCTAGCTATGAATACGCAGTCAAATGGAGACACTACGACATGTAAAATGGAAATGAAATGATATTACAATAATAGCTCAAGAAATCAGGGGGAGCAAGCTCTCAACCCCTGAAAACAACACTACAGCAATCCTCTAAAGGATTGGCTATAATAGATGTACAAAATGTGAAGATACAATAATGTTGGAATTGCTGGATAGTAGCAGCAACTCAAATATACAATAGAAGGAGGAGAATGAATATGGCATAAAAACTAAAACAACCTCCTCCAATGGATTCCTTTAGTGCAAGGCTGATCCTGGCACAAGAAATCTCTTCCTCCAAAATGATGGAGCAAAACCCCACTGCAGAAAACCTCTGAGATAACGCAGTCTATGGAAGGGAATGTTCGGATGAAAGTGGGAGAAGCTTGGCCTACTACCAAAATATGCAAATTAGCTCTAGAGACCCTCTTTTTTGATCTTCCTAAAGAATAGAAACTCCTTCCTATGAGAGATGATACAAGGAATGGTGTTGTGGAATATCCTCTACTGCAACACCTGCAACATAACCCAGTGACTGCGTTGTAGATGAAGTAGTGGCTATGGCCAAATGCCTGGATATGGAGAAATGAATATCAATTCTCCTTGAGCTACTCAAGAGAGGAGAGGAACTCTTAAACAGGAATCCCTCATGCCAAAAGCACTGCAATTCAGTTGACCATCTAGAGATTGCAAATAGACTCAAAGTCCAAATCTTCAATAATAATCCCTATGGTTGCCTCATCCTCCTTATATGCAAAGTGATGTCTCCATGCCATGTACCCCACCCAATTAGGGTTTCTCCCACAAGGAATCTTCCCCCGTCTCTAACTGCACTGTCTTTCCAAGCAAGCTACACCCTCTTGTGCTGCGGTGTTGACTTGGTCAACATGGCCTCATCCTCATGTGTTTGCCCCCTTTTTACACTAGGTGGTGCAAAAATGGCTGCTCCATGGATCCCTTCTCACTTCATGTGGAATTTTATTTATGCAAATGGGTCTCCTCACCCATTTTATTTATCTCCTAGATAATATGAGAAAAAATTAATGTTCCAATTTATTTGCAAAATTTTGGAACATTACAGTCCTCCCCTCCCAAAGATTGCTTGCCCTCAAGAAAGTGAAAGGATAGATTGTGTCTTCTTCTCCTCTTCTGGTAGAATCCTTGTATGAAGATCTCCTCCAAGTGCAGTGATGCTATCTCATCAATCAAACCTCCACAATGCTCCTCCTTAGCATGCAAGTAGATATCAAGCCATCATCATGTAAGGTATAATGCTCAAGAGGATAGCAAGTGGTGTCTAGAGGTTCCCCCTTGAGGAATGGAGTTTGAAATCTAATGGGAATTGTCTCCCCCATATGGTCCATCCATCCCCAAGCTATGTGCCATGCAAATTGAGTCACCTCCCAACTACGTAACTCAGGAAAACTTTCATCCACCCTTGGCTCTGGCAAAGAAGGTGGGCTGAAAATCTGCACATGGTAGACCATATAGTCTACCCCACGCTGTCCATATCTCCACTTAAGATAAGTGTAGAGTGTCTATTGATCCTGGGCTGCAATAAGGTTTCCATCAAGTGGCAAGTAGAAGGCTAGACCTCCCAAGGTCTCTCCCCCAACGCTGCAAGACATGCTGGCCCAAACATATCCATATGTGATGAGTCAGGAATCATCCTGATATGGCCTCATACCCATCATATGGATCACCCCATAATAGAACATCGTTGCTGTTGTAGTGGCCATATCATTTCTCATGTTCCCATCAGAACATGTAATGCAAAAGATGTGAAGGACTCCTCCCTCCGTGGACACATCCATCCTATGTGTCTCCTCCTCAACCTTGCTCCTCATAAGGGCATGATCAATAGAATCATAAGGAGAAAATAGGAGCATCATGCTTGCTGCCATGTGTAACAAATGAGAAGGACAATGGTCCCTAAAGTGCAACCAACATAGCTTAGTGCTCCACTACCATAGAGGCTGATAAAAATTGTGGCTGCTCAACCACCGGTGTGTTGCATCAATCTCCTCACAAGCTTGGGGAAGGTAAATTATACCTACTGAAAATTGAGCATGTCCTCCATGATATCTATCCTCCCCAATTCCTCCAAGATAATGTCCATTAGTAATGCCTATGGCTCCCACTAAACCATGAGGTCTAGAAAAATGTATGCTCCTCCTTGGAGCATTCTCCTACATGTGTATGGTTAAGGGATGCATACATACATCATACAAATGATCATGTGAAAAAAAATGTACACCCTTACCATGTTCTCTGATCATATCATTCGAGGGACTCATAGATGAATCTCCTCTCATTCATAAAGGGAAAAGGGGTGGATGTGTTGATTCCCCCATCTCCATATGGCTGGTGTATCTCCTCCTATGTTGATCATCAGATGTCCTCCAGGTGAAAGAATTATTGGAATATCCCACCAATAGCTGGGAGTTCCAATGCAGATCTATCCTTCATAATGACAGCATGAAGAACATATGTCATATCGCTGTCCCCTCCCTTGACATCTCCTATGCCGAAGTCACAAATTGGAAGGTTGCTATCCTTCCTAGACTGCTTCTGCCACAACGTAGAATCTGCAATGAGAGTAGGTGTAGATGAGGTTGAGGAAATTTATCCCTCCTTCATGAATCCATCCAGAACTCCCACTGCTGTCTCAAGCTCTCCCAAGCTTCCCACCTCTATATAATCAATGAGTGGTGCCTCCAAATGTAAAGCAACCGTCCTCCTCTGCTGAACTAGTGCCCCCTGTTGGTGTCCCGTGTTTTGATAGTTTGGAAAATCAAAAGACAAGGCAACATCAGAACCAATCTTCAAAGTTACAGGATCTAGTCCTCCTGTTCTCAGAGAGGGATCTCTCAAATGTTTGTTTGCACAGGTTTATCTTGTGTGCTTAGAGTATGGATTTTAGACTAGTTATTGAGTGCAGGTGTTTGTTTGTTTGGTTGAATTGATACAGCAGAACATGAAAGGTCTAGGAAAGATATATAGAATGGAGAAACATCTGGTTCATTGGGAAATGGAGTCAAGAAGAGGTCATAACATACTCATCAATGGATATGGGATATCAGAGGGAAAATCTAACTTGGCCGCAGATCCTTTGGTTTTTGGAATGAGATGAACATCAATGATTTGGAAAGGGAATTTAAATTCTCAACATAGGGAATTCGAAAACATAACTTGAACAATAAAGAGATTTTTGATAGACAGGGCGAACCATAAATTCTACAAATCACACCTTTAAGAAAATAATGATTTCAAAACAACTTTTAAAATGAAATCTAAGATTCGGGGAACACCCTATTTCCTCAAAGATTTTATTTCAAAGGACTTATAAAACATAAAAGATTCACTGATAATTGCAGTCATAGAAGAGGGAACACCTAATACATCTATGCTCACAACTGTAAAATACCTTTAAGATAACTGTTTAAGCAAGGACAAAGGGCAAGATCAGAATAGACCTCCTTGACTCACTGTAAACAAAGAACTTCAAAGGGAGACTTCAATAACAGTTTTTAAGTGGCAGCAGACAAGCAGGGAGAACCATAAATCATGTTGAAACCAACTATTCGAACTATTAAGGAAATAAAGAAGCATGAAGACTAAAGAGAGAGATTAAAGACTCTAAAATACTTCAGCAGAAGAAAACATGAAACAATGAAGGATGAACAGGTCTAAGGTGATTCCAGGAGTCATTTCTTAGCCTAAAACTTTCAACCTACTGTAGTAAGAAATTATGGAATAGAATGAAAACATAAGACATTAAATAGTTCAGAATACTTCACCAACAACCAAGCTCATGGATCCAATGATAGAGCCTTCTCAGGAACAAGCATGCAACAACATCATTAAGACTTCCAAGACTTTAGTTTTTCTTCAACTTCGATAGACTATGTATTATTTCAGAGAGTTCCATTATTACAACTAGTGATCAACCAACATTTTCTCATCTTCTACAACAGTATTTATAGAAGCATGAGGAGGTGAGATCTGATAAAAGATATTTCAGGATAATTAATACAGATTAATGACTTCTCGGCCTTTGAGGGGCTCGATGGAGAAGTTTACAGATGTTCTTTCTGTATTAATTGTTTTACACTTAAGATTAAGATCGATGGGAGCTTTTGTTTACTTTCAAGGCTCTGTTCAGGATATAATAACTCTGCTGATATTTTTGCATTAAGTTCCCTTAGCAGAATTAAATCTTTGGCTACGCTGAGGCAAATATATTCGTTTGATCGATAACTTCGGACTCTGTTTGAATGCTTTGAGGCACAGGTGGCACTATGGTAGCTGGGAGGAATAAATTTGCCTCAGATGTGGTGGTGGAGGCCTTTTGTCTGATAAACACTTATGATTTTCTTTAATTGTGTTTTAATTTGGAGGATTAGGCTTTTGATAATCAATCTTAGCCATGATCCCCGCAAATCTGTCTTTAACCTTCTATTCGGCTATGTTCTATCTTCGACACTGATACTCTTTGAATTGTGATTTAATAACACAGTGTCTTGTTGATGTGAAACCTGTGTAGGGCTCGTATGGCATCAATGCCCCATGAGACACTGACGAGACGTGGAGTAGAGCCTCGTGAATGGTTTCTCCCTTTGATGAATCAAAGGTACAGGAATTGTCATTCCCAGCCCTTTGGCTTTCATATAATGGAAAACCCATCAAACACCTGCAAAAATACACACACATATTATAGAATCCTGCGTTTTTAGGTTTTTACTGCTTCAGAGGATGTGGGAAAAGAGCAGGGCCATCGGATGGCATCATCCAATGGATGGGATTCATTAGAGGCGATCAAAGGAGAGTGGAGGAAGAGAATATATTAGAACCGTTGATCGCGTGGAGATCAACGGCGAGGATTACGCGTTGGAATCCTCTTGGCGGAAGGCGGAAGGCGATGAAATAATGCAGGAATGATCTGGGACCGTCTGATCTGGACACGTGGACGGTCCAGATCTAATTGGAGGATCGCAATTAGTGGGGAAAGAGGGAGGGGGTAACAAAAATTGCCGATGCGATGGAGAAATCGGGGAGGGCGATGCGATTAAGTGATGACCGTTGATCTGAGGATCAGATCAATGGTGGAGAATGAATTGGAGGGATGGATGATTGGGGGGAACAAAAAAATGCCCCCAATGAAACTTGCAATGTGATTGAGCACTGACCATTGATCTGCAGATCATATCGACAGCGGAGAATGAATCGGGAATCGGTGATCGGAGGGGGCATTATGTTAAATGCGCTTAATGAAAATGTTGCGATGTGATGTTGCGCAGGCCGTTTGATCGGCTTACGATCAATGGCGGGGATTTATTTTAAAGAAAACTAGTGGAAACCCTTCATAATGCATGAAAAACCCAAAGTTTTAATATAATACAAAGCTTCGGTGGATCGGGGCGGAAAATATATATAACATGGTTAGGTGCCCGTCTGCGGGGCCTTTAGTTATATGGAACAATAATAGGCCCGGGGCATTATATAAAAAAGGGCCAATCGCAATCAAGCCTTCGGGCTTTTCAATCTACCCATTGTAAAAACCCCCGATGCAATTAAGCACTTCGGGACTTCAACAATTGGTCCCAGGGTGTAGGTTGTATGGAGTGAAGCGGAGGGGGTGGGGTTTTAATAAAGGGACTCAATCGCATCATAACTTTTGATGCGGTCTTTCAAACAGCCCATTGTGGATTTATCCGATGCGATTGTGCTTCGGGTCTAGCACCTGGTTCTAGGGTGCGGGCACGTGGGGGGGAAGTGGTTTAAGACTTAGCCCAAGGGGGCTTAAGTCCTTAGTAATAAAAACTTGTTTTTTATGAATTTTTTCAGAGTTTTCAATGGATTTGGGGGTTTCGAAATAGTTTAAAAATGAGTTTTAAACTATGTAAAATGATTTTCATGAATGGAAGAAGAGGAATTATGAAAATAGAGGAGATTTTATGGAGAAAAAGAGGAGCAAAATGCATGTTAGTTTTGAGTGGAAGAAGGGGAAAAATGATGATTTGAAGCAATTTCTTCTCATGAAATCAGTAGAATTTCTGAGTATAAAATGGAAACATCAATGAAGATTTTGGACAGAGGCATGAGGCCTTCAAGAGTCTTCAAGAGCCAACACTTTTTAGCAATAAAATTTGTTCCTTGAAGGCTCCAAAACGTTTTAGCCACCTTTTTCTATAGCAAATTTTATAGGTGGCTAACACCCCCCTGGGTGAAATACCTCCAGGTGGTGAGACATCTCCATAAAGAGAAGACTAAACATATGGATGAACACTTATGTCCATGCCCTGACTATGCAATCCAGCCTCCCTCCTTGGTGCAATAACCTCCAAAGATGGATATGGGTGAGTACTCCTCAACTCATGCTGCTGGTTCTTCTCCCCATCTCCTCCTGGTGACTCCATGGTTTCACACCTCTCCAATAATGGCACATGAATTGTGCCTTGATCACCACACATGAGATCTTGGGGATCTTCTTGCAAATTTTCAAGGGTCCCTCTCTTTGGAGCATGAGCTCCTCTCCTCTCTGCCTGAGATTCTAGATATCCTCTAGAAATGACAATGTTGCTGCCCCAACCTTCTCCACATGAATGGGTAGCCTCCCAAAAATTGGATCCTCTTTAAACAAAGACACCCCCATGCTTCCTTGATCCAAGATGTGAGATGAAAGTTCCTTCTCTAGCAAGTTTTGGTTCAGATTTTTGGCCTCCTTCACTGTTCTCTGAAGAGGCATTGCGTTTTCATGCAAAGGTTTTGTTTAGTTTTCTTTGTGCAAACCCATCATGTGTGTCTCATGAATCCCTCTATAAAATCTCTTCACTAATGCCTTAGTGAAATTTTCATAAGATGTAATTTCATTATTCTTCAAAGAAAAGGATTCAAAGATCCACCAAGCATAGGCCTTACCTTTCATATGCAATGCTACAACTCTGGTAGCTTGATTTTATGGAATTTGGTGCTGCTGCAAAAAGGTGTCTAATTCCTCCACCTAAGCTTTGGCTGAACCGGCAAGTGAACCATCAAAATGTGATAGATAAGATCTACCATGTTTCCTTTTCTCCTTGGTCACTCCTTATTCTTCTTCCACCTCCCTTATGGGACTACTAGGACTATGACTGTGCTGACCCTCATAGTGTGTGGCTGAATGCTCACACCCACTATGTACAAATCTAGAGTTTGCTTTAGGATCAAACCCTCTTGGGGATTCTTCATCTGTTTCCCTCCTAATCTCCTTGGGATCTTTATGAATGCTCTGTGAAAATTTAGGAAGAAGCAGTGTAAGCTTATCCCCTTTTTCTCCATCAGAGAATGGAGTCTTCTTCCTGCTCAAACTTTTGTCTCCTTCTTGATGAGAATAGGAAGTGCAGTGTCCTTCCTCCTCTCTTTCTTCTTTCTCCTCAACCTCTTTGGAGAGGTTGTTGCTGGATCTAAATATTGATGAGATTAATCTCATCCTCTGCATCGTCTTGACCTCTTCTTCTCTGAAATTCGAAATTCACAGGCTGAGCCAATTTTGAAGCTTTGATACCACTGTAATGTTCCGAAATGGAAATCAACAGCTTTTTCACCACTGAAGAACTCCTTTGCCAAAAATATTAAAAAGGCTATGTTAGAGATATACTGAGAGGGCTTTTACTAGTTATGTCACCTCTAAAGAGAGGATGAGAACCGAAGGCTATCTGGCCCTTTCTTAGACTCTTCCTATAGCTATGTAAATACTTCTTCCTCAGAAGATCTTGCTCAAAGGATGAGCTACAGAAATATGAAAAACATAAGCATGAAGAGTAACTTGCTTAAACTTCAGAAAATTCTGGAGAACTCATAGCCATATTATTATAATAACATCAGCTACAAATGTATACAAAATCTTGAGGGAAATGATACTCAAGATGAACAATGCCAATCCTCAAGGCAGAAGTACAAGTATCATGAGACAAACATAGCTACACATGTGAACCCTAGCTATGACTGCGTAGTCAAATGGAGACATTGCAACATATAAAATGGAAATGAAATGATATTACAATAATAGCTCAAGAAATGAGGGGGAGCAAGTTCTCAACCCCTGAAAACAACACTACAGTAATCCTCTAAAGGATTGGCTATAATAGATGTAGAAAATGTGAAGATACAATAATGCCAGAGTTGCTGGGTAGCAACAGAAACTCAAATATACAATAGAAGGAGGAGAATGAATATGGCTTGCAAACTGAAACAACCTCCTCCAATGGATTCCTTAAGTGCAAGGCTGATCCCGGCACAAGAAATCTCTTCGTCCAAAATGATGGAGCAAACCCCCATTATAGAAAAAATCTAATATAACGCTGTATATGGAAGGGACTGCACTGATGAAAGTTGGAGAAGCTTGGCCTACTGCCAAAATATGCAAATCAACTCTAGAGACCCTCCTTGTTGATCTTCCCAAAGAAGAGGAACTCCTTCCTATGAGAGATGATACAAGGAATGTTGTTGTGGAATCTCCTCTACTGCAACACCTACAACATAACCTAGTGATTCCGCTGTAGATGAAGTAGTGGCTATGGCCAAATGCCTGGATATGGAGAAATTAAGAGCAATCCTCCTTGAGCTACTCAAGAGAGGAGAGGAACTCCTAAACATGAATCCCTCATGCCAAAGGCACTGCAATTTAGCTGAACATGTGGAGATTGCAAATAGACTCAAAGTCCAAATCTTCAATCATAATCCCTATGGCTGCCTCATCCTCCTTATATGCAAAGTGATGTCTCCATGCCATGGACCCCACCCAATTAGGGTTTCTCCCACAAGGAATCTTCCTCCCTCTCTAACTGCAATGTCTTTCCAAGCAAGCTACACCCTCTTGTGATGTGGTGTTGACTTGGTCAACATGATCTCATCCTCATGTGTTTGCCTCCTTTTTACACTAGGTGGTGCAAAAATGGCTACTCCATGGATCCCTTCTCACTTCATGTGGAATTTTATTTATGAAAATGGGTCTCCTCACCCATTTTATTTATCTTCTAGATAATATGAGCAAAAATTAATGTTCCAATTTATTTGCAAAATTTTGGAACATTACAGAATATGCAGTCACATTGGCATGACCCAATGTAGACAAGCCGTGAAACCACCAATCATGTGCCTCACCCTCAAGGTGCAGCGTTGCTATCTTGATGGCCTCCATCTCCGGTACTTGGTTCAGCTGGAAGTAGATGTCTAACTTCTATACCCATGATTTGGTAGTGCATTTTGATGACCCATAAAATTTGGGTAAGAAAAATATTCCCATAGTTCGGTGTAGATCATGATTCTGTATGAATCCTCCACCTCTATTGTGATGTCGGGGTCTCCTATTGTCCTTGATCTGAAAAAATTCTCGAAAACCCAAATGATCCTTGAATCTCTGAGATTGAGACTCATACTCCATGAAGTAGTCTTCAGAGTTTCTTGTTTTTGAAACCCTCCATTTCCCACTGCTAAAAATATAGGCATTGTAGAGCATTGGGAAACCTGCTACTTCATTGGTTGATCACTCCAGCGATGAGAAATGTCAGGGCCTTCACCATGTAGAAGCCCTTTAGGAGATTCCTTGTGTCTATCCATCCTCATCTCCTTTATCTCTCTAGCAATTTCTGGCATAGTTTGAAGAAGAAGCTTAGGAAACTCTTTCTCCTCATCTCCTCCTGATAAAGGGATTTTACCCTTGTCTTCTCTATCATATGTATAATCATACTTCTGGTTTCTTTTGAGATACCTCTTCTCTCTATTCGTGAGGGGATATCCTTTTTCTAATGACATACTGGCTTAAGATGTGCAGGCTGAGCCAAGATTATGCTCTGATACCACTATAATATTCCCAAATGGGAAAAGCAGGAATATAGTGCATAAACATGGAAATAACAGCGAATATAAATGAATAAATGTGAGAGACCAATATGGAGCCTTCTTATTCATTATAACTATAGCAAACATGTATAAAATAATAGGCCACAAACCATACAACAAGATACAACAAGCCTCCAATAAAGAAATCCCTCAAGAAAGAGGTGTTGCTACTATATCAAAATGTTGAAGACACTACTACAATGCAGTCATAAGAGCACTGCTAACTGCTACAACAAATGAATAAAAAAAAGATAAATGGCTGATATATGCCTCAAAATATACAACAAATGAAGATATAGGATCTATACAACCTCCAAAAAAGAACCCAAGAGTGTTTTCAAAACTACACCAATATACAAGAAATGAATCAAAGCCCTAGGGCTAAATATTCACTGCAACAATGGAAGGAAACCTTCCTCCACTGAAAAACATATCAGAAATCACCCAAATGTATTCTCCACTGATGCACCCTACAACTCAGCACATCTCTCAATAGAAACTCCACTGTAGAATAAAGTTAGAGCTTGGCCTGATGCCTGAATGTGGAAATATAGTACAAATACTCTTCCTGAGTGGACACTAGAAGTTCCCAAAGGATAGAGGTGGGATTCATGCTCGGGAACACCCTGTGCTAAACAACACTACAATCTTAGCTAAACAACTAAAGAGAGAAACAAGTCTAAATAAACCATAAAACCCAAAATATAAAAACATAACATAATGATTTATGGCTGCCATCCTCTTCCTTATATAAGTGGTGAGTTTCCTCACCCTTGGCCCCACTCATTAAAGCCACTATCTCCATGCATGAGATCTCCCTCCAAAACTGCATTGTCCCTCAATAAATGTCCACTCCTCCATAACATAATTTATGATTTGGTCAAAGTTGACCCAGTCTTCATGATCCAACCCCTTTTCACACATAAGGGTGCTTTATTAAGCTGCTAATAAGCCCTCCTTTCATATCAGGAGTGATTTTATTCATACTAAGGAGATTTATGGGTCTCCATACCCTCTTATTCATCTAACAGAGAAGAAAAAACAAAAATTAATATTCCAAATAGCTCATGGCTAATTGGGAATATTACATGATGGAACCAATCATCATCACGGGAAACATGGTTCACATGCACAACGTCTTCAATGGTAAAATAATGACAATTAGATACAAGTTCCACCAATGTTGAGACTGAAGTGTCTTCAAAGGATGGTTCCAAAGAAACACAGTAAGAAAATCCTAAAGAGTCTGAATATATTTATCCCATGGATGACAACAAATAGAGAATATGGTCTGAACTATCCATCGTCTTGACATAAGGAGGTGGAATCACAATGGTGGGTTGAGAAGGCTCCTATCCTGTAAAATCATTGGGGCCAAGACCTACAGGTGGAGAAAAGGTGGAATAACTACGAGCGACATATAACTCACGAAGCACATGAAGTGTGTCACAAAAGTCTATGAGACAAGGACAATGATGGGAATAATTGTGATAGTCATGACACAAATCACAAGGGTGATTCATGCGCAAGGATTTGTTATTTTTGGTGTACTCAGGTAAGGTAACATGGACCTAAACAATTTTAGGGTTGGGGAAAGTTTAAAATACCACATTCTTAACATGAAGGAGTTTAGTACAATTATTAGTGGCATGCCCAACAACATCACATAAAGAGCATAGAGGGGAAGGCTTTGGTGGCTTAGGAGGTGTGTGAGTTGGTTGGGTTGCCTTGTCTTTATTTCCCTTTTTTTGGGCTTTTCCACACTCACCAAATGAATTTGCAACAAGAGTGGCTTCCTACTGAGGTTTCTGTGGAACAGAAGCAAAGGAAGGGGAAGGAACAATGAGTTGAACTAGATTCAAAGTTGTATAAGGTTTTAGTTGATTGGAAGGAGTGTTTGTGGGAGGATAAATGTATAATACTAGGATCCCCAATGTGATATTAAGAAGACTCAACATAGCCATAAAAAGGGTAGAAAAATTCTTGGTGGAGGGAATAATAAAGGTATCTGACCAGAGGGGTAGTGACCTAGGGGAATGACTCCTAGATGGTTCAAACCTGGGGGAATGGTTCCTAGTTGGAAAGGACCATGAGATATACCAACATAAGGGAACTCACCTGTAGGAATTATACCTGATAGATGAGTTGATTTTGGAGAAGGGATTTGTGGAGGGGTTGGCTATTTTGAAGGCATACCAGATCACTTTCTTGCAACCCATGACGCTTGGAGCGTGAAAACGCTCAAGGAGCTAGGCTCACAAGGGGTAGGTGGTGGGCTATAATAAGCCCCAAGAAATGTGGAATATTTATAAATTATAGTAGAAACATCAGTAAGGGTAGGGATGGTATGATTTCTAGTCATAAATGAAATAGTGGTCTAAGGGGAGGTCTAAGGTTGGGGGTGATCATAAGTCAACTGATCGACATTGATGATATTTCCATTATGAGGAAAGCACCTCTTGTGAAATACAACAGATGCAATAATGAACATGTCATAGGTGTAACTACGACCCAAAAAAATATTATAATCTAAAGGGGCATCAATTACTTCGAAATCGATCGAGACAATATTTCCAGCAATGGTAATAGGGAAGTTGTGGTATAAAATGAGGGCCTCTAAGGGGTGATTTCCCCAAGCATGAATAGTGATAGTGGATGGTGACAAGTCAGGGGGACCAAGTTTCTTCTAAACACTAGAAACCATCACACAGGTGGAGGCATCTTTGTCTCTGATACAACACTAAACAATGGAGTTCCTTATGGAGACTGATATTTGAAAGGAAACAGATGAAGGAAGGGGGGTATGTTCTACTTTTTCAGCACCAAAGACAATCAAACAATCATCAAGAGGTTCCACAATGCCTAAAGAAGACAATATATATTTCTATTGGGATGATCACATTTGGAGGACTTCCAATGTTGACATGGTGACATGAGATGGTGCCAATTCATCTATTATGTTATAGGTATGTGTAGCTTTAGAAGAAGAAACATTTCGACATAATAGACCTTTGGTGATATGGGGGTGGACCTCTACCTTAGGTTGAGGGATTTTTAAGGTACCATTTGGTGATGACAAGGGCTCAATGGAAAATTTGGGCTATGAATTAATTAGTAACTTCACAGAAGGTTGGTCATATTGGCGTGATTGAGTCTAGAGGTGAACTTGTTTGGTGTTTACTTCTTCGTAATTCATCATGAGAACCTGGTAATATGTTATGGAAAAATTAGGGAGGTTGAAGGGCTACAGTACCTTGGGTGGGTTGGGCGGTCAAATATCCTTAATGAGGAAAGGGATTTGTTAGCACTATCGGTTGTGATGAAGTAGGACGGGGAGGAGGTGGAGCAATGGGTTGAGGTCCTCTAGATGAAGTTTCTTGAGCTTCCCATGCCTGACGCATCTGAGATAAAAGGGGACATTCATGAGTATAATGGCCCAAAACACCACAACATGCACACGATTTATTTGTTCTGAGATCCTTTTTCTAATTGGGTTATCCTCCCTATTGGTGGGTTCTGGGATTAGGTTGTTCACCCTTAATAGCATTAGGTTTTGTACCTTGATTTCCTTAATTACCTTGAGATTGTCATTTCCAGAAAAATTTCCTCTTATTCCTTCTTTAGGGATTGGGGGGATTGGTAGTAATTTGTTGAGCACACACTTGACCTTGAGGAGGTGGTTGTTTTTGTGGTAGAGTTTGGGGAGGCATGTGAGGTTGGATCAATGGTTCTAGTGGGGATAGATCATTAGGTGGTGCATAAGGATAGTAAGGGGTTGTGACAACATTTCGATAACTAGGTTGAAAAAAATTTGTCATTGCCATCAACTGATGTGAATGGGGATATGCATATGACATGATGGTACCTTGGTAAGAGTTGATATGTGAAGGGTCAAGAGGGGGATAGGTTTAAGAGGAACTGGTTCCCCCTTGGGGTTGACCATAACTCATGGGACATTGAGTATATGGTGGAGGTTGAGGATCAGAAATAAATCCAACGATACTGTCAGTGACATGAGATTCCCACGCCGCATTAGTAGCACTAGGCCGAGGCATATCAGGGAGGACAATATAAACATAATCTGATTGTGCATAAATCATATCATATTTCAGGGCTCTCTTGAGAGATTCTCCCTTAGTCTGAGGTGTTAGTTTCAGTATTTGCATCCCGCCATCAGTGATCAAAATCCTCTTTTCATATCATTTTAGGAGTCCCACTCATAAATTTTTATTCATTCCACTAGGTCATGAAAAAAATTAGTCACGGATGGTAGCCCTAGTCCAAAAAACATCTCTCTTCCTCAAATTTGATTACTTGCTAGCTCATTTTCATACTTTGCTGAATGTACATCAGTCATGAGATTATACCACTTGTTCAATCATGTAACCATGAATTTCATTTAGTCAAGGTCTCATTAGGTATTTAGGGTTTTTTCAAGATTTCATTAGGTTTCTATGGTTTTTCAAAGTCTAATAAACACATCATTTCCATTTCATAAAGCTAGAAAAGTAATAGAGTGAACAAAATAACATCTCTTTACCATGTAAAGATGATTTGAAAAGATGTAATTCTAATTCCAAAGTTGTGATTTTCATCCTAAAAGGTAATTTTTATTCCAAAAATGTGTAACTTTTATTTTTATTTTGTAATTTCATGTCATTTAATATGTAATAAGTACAAGGTTTCCAAGCTTCCAACTTAGAGTTCCACATGCCAAATAAGTAAATATCAAAGTGAAAAGAGTTCCTAGTCCATCAAAATGATCAATTGTCAAAGGAAATAAATCAAAGTGAAAAGGTTTAATTGTGAATTTTAAAGGTGAATTTGAACATAGCAAAGTGGGTTCCAAAAGCATTAAGATCACAATTCACCAAGTATAATTTCCCTCAGGACATCAAATCCATCCTCATTTGTCTCCCTACAACATTGAGCAAATATCTTCACATCACAATTTTCAAACTCAAAGAGAAAAATTGGAATAAAAGTGGCAGCGTTGTGCTCCTGGGCAGGACGCGCTGCACATAGCCTTTAGGCAGTGCGCTACTGGCAGAGGAGGCACTGCGCTCCTCCCACAGTCGCTGCACACCAACCTGATTTTCTCAGCAAGCTCCAAAATGAATTTCCGTCACTCTAAACCTTAAAAATAGGTTGCCTTCACCCTCTAGCATGTAAGTAACACCTAAATTTCTATCTCCTAGCATTCCTCAAATCAAAATTTCATGGTGTTTGAATGTTCTATACAAATTTAGTGTCTTCTTTGTTATAAACCATAGTTCCATTCCTAATTTTCAATTACACTTCCTAAGACTTCTACTACCCTTCCCACATTACAATTAACGTTTCCCAACCTCTATTTCACTATATCCCTTTCTCCAAATCCCTTTGTCCCCTAAACCCTAAGACCTGGGTATTTGAATTTCCTAGGCTCCCAGATCCCCATACTTGTAATAAAATTCCTATTCCCAAATCCCACAACATTTATACTCCTTGTTACCTCCCTCAAATTAATAATCCCTTTCCCCATCTCGCTAATTTTTTCCATCCCATTCCCCACTCCCTAAACCTACATTTCACTCCCAATTCATCTCCCTAGGATTTCTAGCCAAGACACTATAGAAGAAGAAAACAAAAAATTCAGTGAGGAAGAAGAAAGGGAAGAAAGGATGCCACAAAAAGGAGGGACGATCCTCACACTTGAACCTACAAAGAACAAAGAACTCATGGCCTCTCCCATGGCTATGACATGTTTCAATCATGTAGGATGCTTTGAATTTTGTGAAAAAATACAAAGGGTGCAACATTGCCCTGTTTTGAGCAGGCTTTTCATCTCTATTATTCATGACAACCAGGTAAACCTTGCTAGTGTCACTTTCAAAGTATCCACAACCATTATAGAATATGCCACTGGAATTCCAAATGTTGGTGAAAAGTGGTACAAGGAAAAATACTTGGATAATAATTACTATGAGCCATACATCAAGCCAAGGTATAAGAATGAAGGAAAGCTGGTCTTTCCTTTCTCTTACCTCCTGGATATGTATGCCCCCATGATGAAAATCATCATGAAGCACTTTTCTTATGAAGTAAGGTTCTCTAGACTCTACACCTACCATATCAGGTTATTAATGCACTTCAGAAGGGTCAAAATTCTCAACATACCTTATTATCTCTTCAGGAACATTGGCAAAATGGCATATATTGTTCAAAAGAGAGATTATGACCACTAGATGAAAAAAACAATTCGCCACTCTCTCATCAATATTATTGCCCTCCATCACCTCAATCAATTGAGCATATCATGGGACACTTTCATAGCTAATGAAATCTTTACTGCTCCACGAATTCAACATGCTCAAGCTGTGTCTCCACCATCTCATCCTTCCACATCCATTCCTTCATCTCAGCCCACAGTATCTACTTCTTCATCAACTCAAACTACTTCACCCATTTCACCACCATCATCACCATTTCACACTGAGATTGGGTCATCTAGTAGAGCTAAGATCAATGAGCTTGAAAAGACCAAAGTGGCTAAGATAGAGACATTAGAAAAAACATATCAGAGAGGTCATAGGCAAGTGTCTGCTCCATAGATTGTGGAAGAGGAAGATATTCAAGAAGAGATTAGGCATGAGGAGGGAAATGTTCATCAAACACAAATGGTGTTTGACCTTGTTAATTTGGATCAACAAGATTATTATGATATCACTAGCATATTCATCAAGGAAAAAGAAGCCAAGATTAGAGAGCTACAAACTAATTTTGATAGATCTAAATTTTTCAATACCTTTCTTGAGTAGGAGAGCTGGCAGCTAAATATCAAACACTTCATTGATGAAGTGAAATTCATCAAATCTCAAAGAGAGGCAGAAAAATCTAAATTCTTGCTTGAAGAGACACTAGAAAAATATGGTGTGCTAGATGAACTAGAAGAACAAGTTCCAAGAATAAGGCCAAGGACTAGAGGTTTGAAAAGATCCCTAGAACTAGAAATTCAAAAAGAAAGAGAACTAGCAGATGAGGTCACTCTTAAAGAGAAATTTGTACTTGTGATCAATGAGAATAAATAAGTTTTTCTTCAGAAAATAAATGATCACCTTGAGAAGTTGTTGAAAAATGCCAAGAAAGACAATGATATTTAGAGAAGGATGGCAAAGTACTATGCCAAGAGAAGCAAAATTGCAAGGTCAAAACTTAAAGAAGCCAATGCAAAAATTGAAACCTTAACCATGCAAGAAGAGAAAATAAGGCTTGATATCCTTGTTGAAGCCTCACTCCATGCCTAGCCCTCATCATCATCCACCATTCAGAAAAATTTGGCAATTTTTGATACACTTTTGCAAATTTTTGAATTTTTTGTGCATTCTTAGACAATCATGTGACAGTTGAACTGTCAGGAGTGCAGCGCCCTAGTCGCTGTGCTTCAGTTTGGGGCATATTTTGGTCAAAATGAAACCACCATTGGATTCAAAGTAGGGAAAGAATGTTGGTCAACCACATTGTTATTCTTATTTGGTAAAACTGGCAGGTGAAAAAGTCAAAAAACACTCATAAAATCATAGTTCTGCCTCATTTTTCACCTTGGCGCTGTGCTTCTGAGCAGTATTGGGAGAAACACTTTTTGGGAGGTCAAATCAAGTCAAATCTAAAAACCAAGCATAGATATATAAAGTATACTGGATAATATTTCTAATGCGCTATCCTAAACTCAGTTTGGACACATGCAACCCATCGAAAACTTAGTTGCAAGATGGAGGGCACTCCTGACACTGGCATTGTGCACCTGACACTAGCTGTGCACCTAACACTGGTGCTGTGCTCCTGACCAATGTTTGATTTTTCTGAATTTTCTCTGCAATTTTGATTTTCACCTTGAGAAATCATGTTTTTACTTATGTAAATGATGGAAGTAAATGTAATTATGGTGTTATTACACTTACCTAGGGTAAATACATTAGGTGAAAATTTTTGATGACTTGTAATGAATCAGTTTCGTGGAAGTGAGGGATGAGTCACTTTGACCTCCCTACACTCTAGGTATTAGTTCAGATTATTGTGGATCAACTCCTCAACTCAGGGATTCAACCCCTGAGGTTGGTAGAAAGTTGTTTGAGTTCTATATCATGTACCCTTTTACTCATTTCATAGGTTGGATGTTGATGCATTGATCAGAGACTCTAGTGTAATAATTTTGGCAGGAAATTGATGAAAAGGTTGCAGCTATTTATTTGGGATACCTGTGGTATGGAAATTTATCATTTTTATTCTTATGTCTCATTATGTATGAATGTTTTGTTTCATAGTCCATTTCATTTCTATGATATGTTGGTTTTTAAGTTGATAAACATAATACATCTCTCATGCTATGTTTTGGGAAAACCTTCATAACCTGTCCATCTTCTTCAGTTTAGAAAGAATTCATTCTTATCCTTGTTCTTTCTAGCTCCTCACCTGTCTGATCCATCCCACTCAAGAAACCCTAAAGTGTTAGGTTTTCTACCTACTTTTCCCAATTGAATCTCTAAAACCCTAATCCTATTTTCCCTGACCTAGCCTCTTTGACCTAATTCACCCATCTAGCAGCCCAATTCAGCCAAATCAAACCCATGTAATTATACCTAGCCTAAAACTCTAATTCATCCAGTGTAGTATCCCAAAATGGGATTGCTCCGCAATGCCTGCATGAAAAACACATTTTCAGAAATGTATGCTACATAAATTCAAAATCAACCCTTATATCCCTTAGATATAACAATATGAAATCTAAATCCAAGAGGATATCAGAAACAAATCATTCTAGGTGAGGTAAACAAGTCTCCCACACCTAGTATAGCTGGAAAATACCCAAGAATGGAACTGCAGCAATATGCAAACAATACTGTAGTAGAATAATGTAGTTTAACTGAATAGTAGTAGGAGGCCAATATGGAGGCTCAATAATGACATTTACATCAACAATTCAGAGTTATATTGAAGCCCATGAGTTATAGCACAAAAAATAGAAGACTTTACATGAAGAAATCCTCAAGGTTGAGGTGTAGCAACCATAGAATATGACTGAACAACTTTGACAACGTTATTTTTATTGGCTGAAACAGTAGTAGATTACGCTTCAGATCTAGAGCAGATATGTGTACAAAAATTTAGATCTATATCAGATCTGTACACTAGAAATGCTCCTCTACAAATGCCCCTTGGGGTTTTCAGCAAAAAATGAAGTACATGGAGTAGATCTGAGATCTAATGCAGCAGATCTGCAGAATGATTCAAAAATTCTGAAGTAAATACAACAGTAATCAGATAAGATCTGAATAGGACATGGATTAGATCTGAAATCCATGGATCACCACAGTGAAGGGCAAACTCCCAACACTAGAGATCTCTCCTCCAAAAGGCTACCAAAACACCCTGCAGCTTCTCAGTTGCAAATAACATAGTATTGGAAGATAAACTGTGTTGTAGGATTTAGAACAGTGAGGGCCTCAAGCCAAGATGTGGATCTGAAGCTCCAATGATCCAATACTCTCTTGCCAGGGGGATGGAAGACTCTCCCACTGAAAAGAGGCACTATAATGGCCTAGAAATGAGTAGATCTAGCCTCCACTTGCTGCAACTTAGAAAGAAAACCAAACCCTTAATAGGATCTACATTGTATTTAGACGAAGAAGCTTGGCCTTAAGCTTGATAATGGACAAGAAATACAAGTCTCTTCCAATAGCTTCTCAAGGAAAGAGAAGGATTCCTAAATAAGAGATCCGTGTGCTAAACAACACTATTCTCTGCTAAACAGCGAAGAGAATGATAAATTTCTAAATAGAAAAATTCTTAGAAATAATATGCTCATCAACAACCCCTCATGTTGCCCTCCTCTTCCTTTTATAAGATAGATATCTTGCCAAACCATAAACTATCTCAATGATTTAGCTTCTTTCACATGTGCCACCTCCAACTAGGACTGCACTGTGCATCAATGAGGTTCATCACCTCTAGATAGCGTTGTTGATTTGGTCCTGTTGACCCAGTCAAATGTCCCAATCCCTTTCACACATAAGGGTGTTTTATTAAAGTAGCCTAGATTTAGCCTTGTTCACATGGGGCATTGATTTATTCACTAATTTTAGGAGTTTTTATGTTCCTCCTTTATACATTTATTCATGAATAGAAAATTAAAGAAAAAATGAATATTCCAATTAGCTTGAGGCTAATTGGGAATATTACATTCAGCCCTCTTGGATGTGACTCTGTGGAGAGAGCCCTCTCCTGTTTGGTAGGGCTAGATACCAAGCCAAAATATTGGTATGTGGTTACCTCTATTGGGATTTCTTCTTCAGCCTTAGAGATCTGGTGGAGTGATAAAATTCTGGCAACATTTCTGGGGAATGAAAGATTTATTTTCCCTGGGTGTATGACAAAAAACATTGGAATTTGATCCTTTGGATGATAGGGTTAAGTTTCAGAAAGGCTGATTCGATAATTGCAGTGCCAAGATTGTAGAGTTGGCTTCAAGAAGATATACCTGAGAAAATCCTGATCCTAATCTAGCTAATCCAGTAGATGATCCAAATAATATTTTCCAGAGGCATAGATATAAAACTACAAACATTCAGTCAGGACCAGTTCCATTGGTAAGATATGTTTCTCTACCTGCTAAACTACTTTCTCTTGAGTATATACCATATGATTTGAAATTTGAATTGTCATTGTTTAAATCTAAGTCTGAAACGTCTCTATCTGACATAGTATTTGATCCTTTAAGATTATCTGAGGTCAATTCACTATCTGAATTAGACCTTATTCCTCTAAAACATTGGTTCTTTAAAGAGATTAAACTCAAATCTGACCTTGATATCAAAGACTGGGTCCAATTCTACCATAAAGAGGAAATACTTGTTTCAACTCAACCTCAAACTCAATCAATTTTAGTTTTTTCATCTGCACCTTTGACCTCATCATTTATACCTACTACTTTAGTACATACAACTGTTGTTCCACTACCTATTCAGCCAATCCCTCCTATTTTCAATCTAGTAGTTCACCCAATAGGAATCATGGCAAGATTTTCCCCTCAGTATCTTACCTTCCCAATTGAATGATTTACCGAAGGGTTATAGCCAAAGACTCCCATTTTTTTATGAAAACTCTACCATATCTGCAAGACAACACATTGTTTAGGTCACTGACTTCATAGATTTGGAGGAAATTGATGCTGACAATGAAAAAATGAGTATTATAGCCCAAAGCTTCTCTGGAGATGTCAAAGTTTGATTTAGGTCCTTAACTGCTAATTCCATTGCCACTCCAGACCAGATCATTGATTTATTTATAGCCCGGTTGGAGGTAAAGAAAAATCATTTACAGTTACTTGCTGAGTATGGGAACTTAAAGAGAAATCTCAATGAATCAGTCCAAGATTTCAATACTCGCTTCAATAAAATTTATAATGCAATTCTCATTGAGATCAAACCTCCTCCAGGATTAGCTCTCACACGTTATCCAAATGCATTTGATCCCAACATGGATTACCAACTAAGGGAAAGAAATGCAGCTATGCTGGAGGATATGCAAAATAATGCGATCAACATTGAATCAAATCTGTTGATGAAGAGAGCTAGAGCTAGAAATGAGAGAAGAGTTACTATTAAAGATGAACCATCCACCTCATCTTTCGATGCTAAGATGGATACATTGATAAGGACTATTGAAAGGATGGTTGACAGGATGTCCATCACTGAGAGACAACCTGAGGTAAGAAATCCTAACTACAAAGGTCAAAAACAACCTCAGTTAAGGATCAAGTAGAGAGAACATCGGTTTTAAACAGGTAAATCCTCTCTGTAGATAGAGACGATCCCTCTAGCCCTAGAGTGGGTCTAGAAACAAACAGACATGCTAGAATGTTGATTCCTAATTACTGAATGAATGAGTACACGGTAGATCGACCTACCTAGAGTCCAACGATATCGTCGTGGCTATAGTGGTGGTGGCCTCTTGCTCCTGCCTTGGCAAGTCACTATCCTTCCGCAGTCATGCTCAGATACCTGCACATAGAACAACAAACAAGAACATAAAAAGAACATAATAATTTCACTCATAACTACTAGCCAGTCAAATAGGGCTAAGCATATTTCATTAAGCATATAACATAATGCAAAATGGGAACCAAACAATAGTCACATTTATGAATTGATAGAAGGAACAGTTACAACCAATGCTTTGACGTTGCAGTCTCCTACAGCGGGGTTCAGCCGAAGCACGTCTCAGATGCTCGTTAGGGAATTCGGATGGGATGAAGGCATGGAATCAAACTCTCTCAACGTTATTCCTTCTTATTCTATCTCTTCAATAGTTCAGCTATAGTATGTTCAATTCTCCGTGTTTAGCTAGCTATTGCGAAGAGAGATAGATTCTTTTTATAGAGGAAAAGGAGGAGGTTAGGATCCCTACAAAGGTGGGAGGGAGGCCTATCCTTTAGGGAGTTCCCATAAGAGGTGGAAACCATAAACTAAAGGAGGGAGTCCATGGTCTATTCAATTCAACCACTCCCAATGACTCATCCTTGGATTTGTTGGAGTGGAATCTATGCCTCTATTTTTAAAAGAAATTTTATAAATAGCTCGGCACAGGTGGCTAACTAAGAAAGAGTGCCAGCTGGTGCAGGGCCCAGCGTTAATATTCCTCTTTGGTGCGAGGGCATAAATGACTACTCGCTCCAAGGCAAAAACAAGGGTTTTTGAGTCTCTGATCAGGGAATTGTCAACAGAAGGAATATTACTCTCATGCAAAGGGATACAGTGGTGGTCTTTGTAAGGCATGACACTGCTTATTGATCATGGAAATGACCCTCGAATGGGTGAGATGGGGATTGAAGGGACAGTGACAAAATGTTGTGTAATAGATGCCCCCTAAAGCATGAGGTCCGAGGGAGAGGGAGGGGCAAAATGCTTTATGAGAACGTGTTAAAACCAAAAAAAATTGTCAAAAAACCTACAATTAAAAATACAACTGATATCTCTGATACATGAACATGTGGTATGGGTGCAACCATCCATAATAGAGTACATAAAAACTGAGATGCGAGGTATGGATGCAGCCATCCAGTAGTAAGGATCAACAAATAGACTCAGGTATGGTCGTAACCATCCAATCAAAAGAGTCATGCAATAAGTCATGATAATCCACACAAATCCGCAACCTAGATTTTATCAAACAGAACCCAAGGTCTTGCGCTCCATCTCGACCCGAACAAGTACAAATTCAAGCATGCGAATATATGAACTGAAGTAGAACATGCAAGAAAATCACCTGATTACCAGCCAATGATGAAAGTTGTTAACAGGTACAAGAGAAACCACCAATAATGACAATGGCTCTCAACGTACAACTAGTACAATCCTCGAAATGTGAACAGTGATATGGCGTCAAACATCCGCAGAGTCACTCGATTAAAGGCCAATGATGTGGACCTTGCGTCGAATGCGAAAAACCTTCCATTGAGGCATGCATGCTCCAAGGTACCAGAAGGGAGTCTCTAGATCAAATTCCTGGATAATGAGCTGAAGTCGACAGGAAGTGACCTAATCGAAGGTGGGACATAATGTTTCCCACATCATCGACATGAGACAGAGGAACATGATGATAGTGAATCAAGACCAACAGATAATCAGAGGGAGGTTGAAAACTGCAGAGGAAAACTTCTCTTGAACATATCAGCAACATGGCACTAGATTTGGCAGTATTTAACATCAAAGGATTTGAGGTCATGATGACATGGCAAAGAGAAAATGAGAGGTAAAAAGGGATTACCCAAACCCATTGAGGAATAAGTGACGAAATGAGATGTCCCCAACCTAACACGAATGCAGACAAGTGCCATATTCAAGAGCAACATACTGCCAACATAAATAAAACTTGGATCTGTTTTCCCCCACCATTTCTGCCGAGTACCCCAATTATTTTTTAAAACAAGCTTGAAGGGGATAGCATATGCTTGTGCTCTAAGTTTGTCCTTCGGACAAATCCAACCTAGTACATTTTACGAGCCCTAGGAAGGAGGAACTCGAATAACGTCATGGTGAAGAAGTCAGATGTCATCAGGTTTTAACGAGTCTGACAAAGGGAGAACTCGACATCTTTTCACGTTTAGAGAGTTTGAAAAGAAGCCAGAAAAGAAAAATCCATCATGGCCCTTTTTCGTAAATAGTCTCTTAGATCCAAAAGGGTAGAAAATAATAGCTGAAAGAACCTCTTAGTCACGATAGGCTAAGGTATTCCTTTTTCGTAAATAATCTATCCTAGCTTGAAAAAGGGGTAAATGTATATTGGGTAGATATCGCTTTGCAGCCATTTAAAAAGTTCGAAACAACAAGAGTCTTGGCAATATTTTCAATTTTAGAGAGTCAGAAAAGAGCTAAAAGATGACTTTAGTAATGAATTTTTCGTGTTTTTACCGAGTTCAAAAAATTATAAAATTTAACTCATTAATTCAACACTATGGCCTGAAAAACCTGTCGCTGCACAAGAGACAAGTGTAAAACCAATTTCTCGAAAATAATATAATAAAATTATCGAAAAACATGTCTTAAAACCTAATTAGGGTTGTGAAAAGTTATAAAATGCCAAAAATGGTAAAAATAATTACTTTTCACTTTTTACCTCTTGTGGAGCAATAGTTACCCATTTTACAGTGTGATCTTGCGATGATGATAGTGGACGATCCGGCAGACCAATCTCAAATCTGTCAGTTCCAACTAAGAACTGATATCTCTCCCTTCATTTTAAGTCATATTTTACTGCATGTAACTTCCAATTTTGATTTATGGGGGAGGAAATGAAAATTTTAGGGCATAGCGGTTGGCGTGGGTTTCTAGCACGGACTCGCGCCAATTGCCCATTTTTCTAAACTAGGGCATGCCCATTAGCGTGACTGTTTGGGAAACAGTCACGCCAACTACACAGACCATTTTTTTGCAAAAACCGCAGGCTAAATACCCAGTTTTATACAAATCTATACTTCAAAAAAGGCTAATACTATCCATGTGAACATGTTTGCAAGTAGAATGTGGCAAAATGGTAACCGAATGGAAAGAATGGGAACAGAGTGAAGAGGACAAGCTTTCCATGGAAAATGAGAGATGCATGGAAGCTCTCGGAGACTGTGGAATAAAGAAGTTATTTTTGACACTGTGTCTCCGAGCTCAACCGGAGCTGCTACAGAATTTGATCAGCATATGGGATGAGAACCAGGAAAATTTCACCCTTCGAGATCAGCAACTTGAGATTGATGTTTCTAATGTCTACTTCATAACAGGATTATCGTGGAGGGGAGAAACACCGATCATATCTGGCACCTAGCCTTGCATGGAGAGTATGTCCATGGTGATTGATAGGGTATGTCCAGGAGCATGGAAGGGAACAGGAAGTGGGAAAGTCAATATCCAAACTATCCCAGACTTGGCACTAAAAGTAGTGCTACATACCATCACACGAGCTGCGGGATTGCAAGCACCACACAAAGCAACAAAGACACAGTTCTTCTTGCTGTAGACTGCTTGACACTGACCATCTACATCTAGGTAGAGGCCGTGACAATAAACATGAAATTCTAGCTAACAAAATGCAAGAAGACCAAATTGAAGCAATTCGGTTATGGGTCTATCCTGGATCATTATTTTTGGAATAGCTACAAATTTTTCAGCATCAGGAGGTCATAGTCCCAACACCACCAGCGAGGGAACCACAGATGGCCTGATGGGAAAATATAATGCCAAGGGCAGA
Organism: Pinus albicaulis; assembly: GCA_034641835.2. NCBI lineage: Eukaryota > Viridiplantae > Streptophyta > Pinopsida > Pinales > Pinaceae > Pinus > Pinus albicaulis. The sequence continues at coordinate 917,496,416 of CM076570.1, forward strand.
GGGCAGTCAAAAGATGTCCTAGATATCGGAGTTTGTTGATTGGCTTCGCTGGTAGTTGATCATCGTGGAGGACTGGCCCTACCTTGGCACAGATTTTATTGGGGATCTGGACCTCCCACTCCTGGATGGAGAGGATTGGGATGAAGATTTGGGTAGGACTCATTTTTAATTTTCATGAGTGTTATGATATTTTTTTTAACTATGTATGTTTTGACATTAAATCCATACATTTGTAGATGTTGGCCCAGAGAGACCCGCGGGCATGTCTCCGATAGCTAGGCAAATCCCTCACGATTTCAACCCTCATGGCAAGGGAGGCAAGGAAGAGGAGATCGTGCGCTACCTAGAGGGGATCACACGTGGAGTCTCGGACTATGCATGATTCAATGATGTTCCTCATGCCTACCAGAGACATACCATAGGGGTGCCAAGCCACATTCACTGCTTACTGAGGCAACTCATATGGGCAGTGACATGCTACCATGAGCATCACACTGATTAGACACCTAGGCATTATATTCACATATTTTGAGAGACATGGTGCCTCAAGATGTAACATAAACACACATATTTTTTGAATTTATGATGCACACTGATGCAAACATGTGATATATATATCTATATATATATATATATATTTTCCTACATGGATATTTTACATATGATGATGATTTTACAAATTACAAAAATGTCTATCTAATACAATGTTAGCCACTGTATTAGTTAATGCATTCATTTGTTTAGGAATATGTTGATATGTGATAAAATAAAAATGTATTTCAAACAAATGAATATGTAAATACAATCTCAGAATGTATGGGTTTCTAACTGAATAATGACCATTGAGTTGCAGAACAACAAGCTGTGAATCTAGATTTACAAGAAATGCACGTATGCCGAGGTTGATTGCCTCGATTAATAGTTCAAGGAAAACACTATATTCAGTGACATTGTTTGTATTCCATCCTAGACAAATACCTTGCAGTTCTATCAATTCACCAGCAGGATCATAGATTACCCAGGCTGCTATAGACAAATTCCTAGTACTGTGGGAAGCACCCTTCGTGAAACCAACATAAGGGGTAATAGACATCTGCACAAATAAGCAAGACCTAATAAGCAGGAAAATTCTCACAAAAGCACACCAAATCAAAAAAATGTACAAAATTGAAAAAAACACCTATGTACACAAACCATGCATGAATGACTCATGCATAATATTTTCTGAGATGCAACCCATTTCTGGGTTGTTCTAGAGGATGACCTTAGTAATTAATGAGCTCATAGGTCCCATTCTGCAACACACGTTTGATAATGTAAGCCCCATGCCACATGGGTTGAAATTTTCCTGCCCCTAGCTTATCATGAGCTTGGTCGTACAGGAGGACGAGATCTCCTTCAACAAAAGAACGAGGGGAAACTGATTGGTTAAAATGTGCTTTGACTCACTTTTTCTGTGCTTCAATAACCATAGCAGCAAAGCGACGGGTTTCATCCAACCTTTCTAAATAAAGGAGATACTCTTCTTCTGGTGAAGTGTTCGGCAGTAATTCAATAGCCAACTTGAGCAAACGTATTTCACACTCAATCGAAAAAGTAGCTTCCAGACCATAAACCAACTGAAAAGGGGTGAATCTGGTTGCACTCTTAACTGAGGTTCCGTATGCCCAAAGAAATGAAAATAACATGAGATGCCAATTGGATTTATGGATCCCAATTGTACACTGAAGCATGGTAACAAGGAATTTTTTCACGTCTTCAACCTGGCCATTGGCCTGAGGATAGTACAACGTTGAGTTTTCATGACGCAGACCCAACTTAGAAGTCAACTCCGCCACCATGTAATGCTGAAAATAGGAACCATGATCGGTAACGATGGCTTGAGGGACACCAATCCTAGGAAAGATGTGATTGAATATGAATTGAGTAGTTGTATTACTGTTAGCGGCAAGTGTAGGCATTGCTTCAGCTCATTTGGTGAAGTAGTCCATGCCTACAATAATATAAGCATGCCCCTCGGCCAAGTGAGGGTTACACGTCATAAAATTGATGCCCCAATTTGCAAAGAGACCAACGGTAATGACAGGATGAAGAGGTACAGGTAGCACACGCATATTGTGTTGATAAATTTGGCAATCATGACATTTACGAATCACGACAATGCAGTCTTTGAAGATAGAAGGCTAGAAATAACCAGCACAAAGAATCTTCTATGTAGTGGCATAACCAGACATGTGACCGCCACAAGCGCCACTATGATAATCCTTTAGGACTTTCTCAGCTTCCTTGAGAGTCAAACATCGATGGAGAATGGAATCCACTCTGACACGATAGAGTGTATCCCCGACTATAAGATAAGGTTGCGACTGATGACGGATGCATCGACGAGCATCCTTCATCAACTCAAATAAGAAAGTAGAAGTCTGGAGATAAATGATGATATCACCGTACCATGGATTGAGGGTGCTAATCAAGAAAATCGTATCATCTGGAATGTATTCCTTAGAATGAGATGGAGGAGAGTTTGAAGGTAGGGAACAGATAAAATTAGCAAAGACTAATGATTTATTCGACTTGGCAGTACTAAATCCCAAATCAAACTCTTGGAGGATGACAATACACTTCGAGTGTTTTTCCCCCGGTAATTGTCGAGACAATATATCGGTCATGGGATTGCAATCAGGAATCATAGTCACTGTACACAAAATAATATAATGACAAAAACGTTGAACTGCTTGAACTGCAGCTAACGCTAACTTCTCGACATGTGCATAGCATGTCTCAGGATTGATAAGGTTACAAGACAAGTAATAGATAACATGCTCATTAACGTCATCATCATCTTGTACCATAACCATGGCAATCGTGCTGAAAGCGACAGCTAAATAAATAGTAAAATCATGATGATGGTTAGGAGGATGCAACAGAGGAGCATTGACAAGCAACATCTTCAGGGCCTCAAAATACTTCTGAGCAATCTCATTCCAATAGAATGGGATGCCCTGCTTTAATAATCGTGTGTATCCTCTAGCCACTTTTGCATATTTAGGTATAAAACGACGTAGAAAATTAGCCTTACCTTGCAAAATCTGCAACTGATGCAATGAGGAGGGAGAGGGGAGATTGATAATAGCCACAACCTTGAGTGGATCGAGGTGAATTCTGCCTTTGGATACGATAAACCCTAAGAGTCTACCGGAATCAATGCAGAAGACACACTTGTGCAGATTAAGCCAAATATTGTAACATCGACAATGAAGAAAAATATGAAGAAGATGGTCAGGATGGTCCCTACGCTTATCTAAATGAGTATAAAGGTCATCGAGATAAAGCTGAATGATGTGACGAATATCGTGAAAAGCATACGAAATCACTCGCAGAAATGTAGCCCTAGCATTCTTTAAGCCAAAAGGGAGCTTCTTATAGGTGAAATTACCCCAAGGATAGATAAAGGTAGTCTTATGTTGATTAGTTGAGAGAATGTTAATCTGATTGTAACCAAAAAAATCATCCATGAGGGAAAAAATCTCACTCCCGGAACAATCATCAATGATTTGATCTATAAAGGGAGTAGGATAATTATCCTTGGGACAAGCTCTATTAATATCACGATAATCAATGCAGAAGTTAATAGTTCCTTGTTTCTTATCTACATGAACAATATTAGACACCCATTCTGTCAAAGGAATTGGATAAATGAAACCAGCTCTGAGAAGTTTTTCAACTTCACCTTTAATGGCAACAACTTTTCTAGGTGCACCAGACAAAGACGCTGGCGAACAGGCTTCGAACCAGGGTAAGTAGGTATTTCATGCACCATTATACTAGGGTCAATGCCAGACATTTATTCGTAGGACCATCCAAATGAAACTCACGAAAAAGGCTAATATAAACTTGTACTTCATCAGAAGAACAAGTGACCCAAATATGGATGTTCTTGACAATTCCCAATTTAAAATAAATTTCAATAGGCATTGCATGTGTAATATTACTCAAGTTACCTTCCGTAAAGACGTCATGTGTTAGAACAGGAATTTGAAGCGGAGGAGAAGGAACCTGAGATGAAAAACGCTTGAGACAAGTAGACATGGCCCCGAGGCTAGGCATGAATGAGGAACGATGATGACCATCGTCCCACGGTAGATCCTCAAGAGACATGGTTTCCACGATGGCTTCATCGGAGGGAAACACTTCTTCCAAAGGATCAGGCAAATCCAAATCTCCAAGCCAGGGGGATTGAGAATAAATTTCAAGAGACATGCTCAAAGGAGTATGATCAGAGGACGGAACTTCTGAAGCCATGATGATTTCACAATAATCAATCTTAATCGAACTTAAAGGCATCGAATCTCCGAAGGAATTGATCTGTTCAGGCAAAGGAATAATCCATGGGTCATCGGATCAAGAGATCATATGGCTCTGAATAGTATTTGGTGGAGGAAGTGGAAAAATACCCATGAGGGCAGGATCTTTAAAAAGACCCGGTCCTACGCTCTCGTAAGGAGTAGGAATTTGATCCACATATGGAACTTTGTTCTCGAAAGAAGAGGTGAAGAAAGATCATTGATCAACAGTAACAATATTTCCTTTGTGTGGAAATTCCAGAACACTAAAGAGAGTGGACGAAACAAACAACATGGCGTAAGTCCAACTGCAACCGAGGAGAAGATTATAATTCATTTTAGCATCAATGAATTCTACCTCGATATTGACTGTCTTCCCTTTTAGAGTAATCGGTAAAATAGTGAGAACACCTAAAGGTTTTGATCCTCTTCCATCAAATTCTTCAAGGGAATTTGGTGATGAATTCAGGGCTGAAGAACCAATAGCTTTCCATCACGAAGATGACATGACACAGGTTGATGCAACTTCATCCACAACTGCTCGATTGATGTCAAGACCATTAGTAACAACTTGAATAATGAGCGCAATCTAATGCAGAAGACGTGGAACGAAATTCTCTAAATCGAAAGCAAGAAGGCTAGTATCGGCAGGATCAATCCCGCCAATCACAGATAAAAAAGCTCTTCGCTGAGATAGAAAACTCTGAAGTACTTCTAACGCAGACATTACAGATGCGCCTGGGCCAAATCCTCAACAATATTGTAATGGTGAGTGGCACGGGCGTTGGGATTATAAGAAGACTTGCGGAGTACACCTTTGGATGGTGGCCGTACAATGGATTCAACATCGAGCCTTTCAATTTCAAGAGGGCCAGTAATAGGCGGAGGAGGAGGACCATCAATGATATCCTTCCCCGTGGCCTGATGCGATCCAGTATAATATTTCGACCGAGTAGCAATAGAAACTATTGTAGAACCATTCATCATGAACACCTGAGAGCCAAACAGGGCAGAGGATTGAGGTTTCTCTACCATCTGGGTCTGCTTAGATGGGAAGGGTTCTTTAAGAATGGCCAAGGTTCCCTAGGTGCCTTTGAGAAATCGTCTCACTTCAGATCGTCTAGGACAGTATTTGGTGAAGTGCTCATCATCACAAATCAAACAAGGGTACTTTGGTTTGCGTTGAGAACCATCGCCAGCATGAGGTTTCTGAGAATCCTGTTTCGGGGTATCGGCTTTGGCCTTACCTTTACCCTTATTTTTACCTTTAGAAGAATTATCCATAGGATTGGCCTGAATGGCATTAAATTTTGCGAGTTTTCCAGAATTCGAAGTGGAATAAGAAACAACATTATTGGAAGAAGCAGACTTCGGATCCCCAGAGTTTCAAGAAGAAGACTTCTGAGAAGTCTAAGACACGGAACCAATAATACCATTGATGGATAGAGTTGCTGGTGGTTTAGAAGTTCTTGGTTAGGGAGCATTAGGCAAGATACCATATAATGCGCCATACTGAGAGTACACAAGATCAAGGTACTGGGAATAAGCAATGGCTTGTTCCTTGGTCACACATGCCCCCATAGCTATGTCTTTTGCAATATTATTGACAAAGGAGGTGGTGAACCAATGATTCAGAAGCTGATCAGGTATTTCAAACTTGATCATGCGACGACGATGTCGCCACTCATGAATATAATCCGAGATATGAGTAGCTCGGTCTTGTTTCAATGAAGTGAGGAGGCGTGTCCCGGTCTCATAGCAAACTGGAAACTGAAAATGTGTAAGGAATTCCATGGCTAAAGAATTGAAATCTTGGAAGATGCCACAAGATAGCTCAATGTACCACTTTGCAACGGCACTAGTAAGAGTTCACTGGAAAAGATAGAGTCGGATAGAATTGTCAACCCAAGAGTTAGAGGAACACCACAAATGGTAAGTCATAACATGCGCTTGGGGGTCTTCGCCAAATTTGCCCTCAAATTTAGGAAAATAACCAGGAATCTTGGTCAAAACTGGAGGCCAATACGGGTTATGAAGAATAGGGTCATTTGTTAAATTTGACACATCAGGTAATTCCAACGTAGCAAGAAACGATAATTGAGTGTTGAAATTCATCGGAGGTCTTTGATAAGGACCTGTGTTTACATTCCACCTAGTCCGAGGGGGATTTTGTCCCCATGCATTATGTCCCAGAGGATTTTAACCATAGGGGTTAGAAGCAGGATAACCTGGTTGGTACTGAGGTTGAGGACCAGGATACTGAGTCGGAGTAGATCATTGAGGTCCTTACTGAGGAACATATGGATTTTGTTGTGGAATGTAAGCATGGCTTTGAGGTTGATGATATACATGTTGATTTCGAGGTTAAGAAACCTGGGGTGCACTATATACTGGTTGATATGAACCTTGACCGTAATAAACGCCTTGTGGTTGAGCAGGCATACCTGGCTGAGCAGGTTGAGCGGGCTGCTGAGTGGGTAAACCTGGCTGACTGTACGAAGGTAGAACTAGTTGTTGAAATGATGGAACTATTTGAGGAGTAGGTTGAATCAGTTGCTGAGCTGGTTGAACTGAGTATTGAGGGCCACTAGGTTGTCCTCGTGGGAAAGGTTGGCCTGATGGTTGCGATGGACTAGGTTATCCCTAATAACCAAGTTGACCCGGAGGAGGAGCATATGGTTTCCCTTGTGGCACAACGTTTTGGCCATACGAAACGTGTGGCGGTAGTTGTGGTGCCAATGGTTGTCCCTGTCGTGGATATTTTTTCCCCCCAGGAGCATAAGATGGTCCTGGTTGATTCTGAGGCTGACCAGATGGACTGTAGGGTTGACCATGTTGGACCAAAGGTTGACCTTATGAAGCTTGGCCTTGTGGACCATATGGTTGTCCCTATGGACTAGCAGCAGGGCCCTGTTGAGCTAAAGGTTGTCCCTCTGAGGGTTTTCCTTGCAAGCCAGAGGGTTGCACAGGTAAGGCGGGTCCAGGATGAGGAACGGTCTGATAAGGATCATAAACAGCTTAATGAGGATCAATAGGAGGCAAATAAACAAGATTACCATACACATCATAATGATTCGGGAATTAATAAACAGGATTACCAACAACATCATAGTGATGGAATCAAGGATTACCAAGAGCTTGGAGTGCCTGAGAACCCTGAGGGCTCCGCTGCTGAATAGCCAACATATGCTCTTCAAAATTAAGGCCGCCAGGAATCACACGAGTAGTAGAAACTATATTGGAAGAAGGTGGGGGCCTCCGAGACACTAGATTGTGATCTACTAGGACCGGTATTAACAGGCCACGTTGGATTGAGAAAAATAGACCTGCAAGTGTGAAAAGATACAGTCAACTGAGTGCTCATAACTAGTGTGGATGAAGCCACACAAATAGTTGGTTGGACTGGAATAGATGTAACAATAACCGATGAACTAGGTGTCGAAGGTGATATTCCTAACGAAGGCAGGACCAAACTCTGAGGAGGCATTAATGTAATGGATTGCACTATGGAAGCAACACTAGACATAATTTGACTCAAGGACCTATATTCAGGCATAAGTGACACCGATGGTGTAGAAGACTGAGTAGAAACATGAGGGACATCTTCCAGAAAAAGCTAATATTCTCCTGTAGAAAGAGGCATTCCTTCACTACCAACAAGACTAGATGAATCCATGTCTGACTCCGTCGTAAGATCTTCGAAAATACTATAGGGACTAGGAGGCACAACAACAACAAAAAATGGTGAGCCCAACGTAAGAGGAGGAAAATCTCCTTCTTCCCCAAAACCAGACCAAGCACCAAAAGGAGGCCAATTGAATTCAACTGGCTCTTCACGAGGAGATCGAGTAGCAAGAGGCAGGACAGATGGGAAAATAGGTTGCGCAAACTCGGCAGACCTAGTGGACTGAGGGGTTTCAAAAGAAAAGGCAGTGAGGACGACGAAAATTGTTGTTCCGCCACTGTGACTGTATATCAAAACAGAAAGGAAAAAAGATATTGAAGGCTCCAAGATCAAAAACTAAGGAAAAAACAACAGGCCAAGTAATAAAACTTTTAACGGGCGTGTGATCGTAGGTGATTAATTTTATGACACTGAAACCAGATTCTGTTGTTTCATACTTTAAGAGTCAAGAAACACACAAAATATGACTCTAGTCACTTTCAATTTTAAATGCGCGTGAAAGGACAAGTGCTCGACGATCTCTTCTCTTTTTAAAGAGTTATGAAAAGATCAAAATGACTACTCTGGTACTCTAAGTAAGAGGGTATACCAGGTTTCCATGAACTGCCATATACACCTTGGTGATCAAATGATAAAGAAATAACCAAAGACTTAACGTACATGTAGGTAGCCTCCCAAAATGTTGTGTTTGGTGTATCACGGTTACAAGGCGACAGACTTGGCTTCGTATGGATAAAAGGATTGCAACCTAGAGGGGTCTCCCTTTATATTCTCGATGGTACGGGGAGCACAAGTCCGTACTAGCGCTATCTAAATATAGATGGAAAATGACAACTACTAGGTTTTAAGACGCTGGAACAAGTCTCTAGCCTAGACCACTAAAAATGTTTCGTTAGGTTTCAATGCTTCCTTAGGTTAATTAAATTAATTTTAAAGTTGATCTTGGATTATTTTTCATTTTTAAGGCCTTATCGAATTTGGATCTCAAATTCCCTAAATGCAAACTATCTGCAAATGAACATCTTTTTCGATTCAATGAATGCTAGTTACGAGAAGGATAGAGATCTTTCAAACAATAGCAAAAAATTAAAGTATGCGAAGAAATCCACTGATGCATCTAACACAATGAAATGAAAATGAAACTCTTTCCTAGACTATCAAACGCTAGTTATGCAAAAGAATATTTCACTTTCGATGCAAAGAAAGAATGCAAAATATGTTGTTTTTTTTTTCCAATGAAAAGAAGTACATGATGCACTAATTACATGAAAAATGAAAACAAACACTAGCATGAGTATTGTGTAAGAATTGAAATTAAATGACTTAATCAAATGCAAAGAAAACACATGAAAGCACTCAAACTAATGCTGCAATCTTCCAAACCAAAAGAAAGTTTTCAAAATGACCCAAAAAAACAATTTAATCTATGCTTGGAGCAGCAAGGAGAAGAATCAATCGAAAAATGAAATGATCATTCAATCAAAGCAATCACTCAAAAGGATCAAGAAAACTTAGTGCAATCGACCCAAGAATGAGACTGACAATAATCAAAACGACTTTATTTCCAAACGGAAGGCTCAGTGCACCAAGACACTTAGAAACCCCAAGGCCTTGATTTACACCAATAAGAAGATGGACAAACGACTGATAAAAACTAGTCGACAACAGTAAAAACAGTCCCAAAGGCATAATTACACATAAAAATAACCCAGAAGAAAGCACAATTGACCAAAAGACTCATTAAGGAGGTCAAACCAAATCCTACAGGATTTAGCGCGAATGTAAGGCTGTAATCCACGCTAAATAGGGGCTAGCGGGACTGCAACAAAAGAAACCTGCACCAATTGGCGCGACTATTCAGATTGAAAGCGCGCCAAGCCGGATAACTATGGGAAAAAAAGGGAAAACCAAAATTCAATGAGAAGACGTCAATCTTGACACTTTGGAGCTGAATAGAGGATATAAACCAAGCAAGCAAACCAGAAAAAGATAGATAAGCAAATCAATGATTGACAATGACCAAACAAGATGAAACGACAAACTCACACTGTTCCCCAGTGAAGTCGCCAATTTGTTAAGTAGGTAAATCCTCTCTGTGGACAGAGATGATCCCTCTAGCCCTAGAGTGGGTCTAGAAACAAAGAGACATGCTAAAGTGTTGATTCCTAATTACAAAGTGTCCCTCAAGGACAACTATCCACTTCCGAGTATGGACCATATACTTCAAAGAGTTTTCGGTTCTTCCCGGATGCCACTATTGGATGGCTATTCAGGATACAACCAAATTTTAGTGCATGAGGATGATCAGGACAAGACATCATTTACTACACCTTGGGGCACGTTCAAATATGAAAAAATGCCATTTGGTTTGAAAAATGCACGGGCCACATTTCAGCGAGCCATGGACACAGCATTCGCTAATGAAAAATATGTTTTCTTGGTTGTTTATTTAGATGAATTAACAATGTTTTCACATTCTTATGATGAACATTTGCACCATTTAAGAATTGTTTTTGAGAGATGCAGGAAGTTCAGAATATCTCTCAACCCAAATAAAATCCTTTTTTCCATGGAGGAGGGAAAACATCTCGGTCACATTATCTCCAAGGATGGTGTCCATATTGAACCTTCCTATGTTCAAGAAATTCAACAAATTGATTTCCCTCGTAGCAAAAAGGAAATACAAGCATTCAACGATAAGATGAATTTCTTAAGTAGATTCATTCCTAATTTGGTGGAGCATCTTAGAGAGCTGACAAATATGTTGAAGAAAGATAATGATGTGAAATGGTTTGAATATGCCTAGAAATCCTTCAACATAGTTAATTTTTCCTTGACTATTGCCCTAGTTTGGATAAGTCCTGATTATACTGTTGATTTCACAATATTCTCATTTGCTTCTAAACACACCATGGTATAACTATTGATGCGGAAAAGGGATAAAATAGAGATACCAATTGCATTTTTGAGTCGCAATATCAGAGATTCAGCCCTTCAGTATAACATCATAGAGAAACAGGATCTAGATTTGGTTAAAGTGCTGAAATATTTTAGAGTTTACATTTTACATTCACATACTCTTGCCTATGTGCCTAATGTAGTTGTAAAAGAAGTTCTCATGCAGACAGACCCATAAGTTAGGAGAGGGATATCGATAGCATCATTACTAAAATATGACCTTGAGATCAAGCCCACCAAGCTGATCAAAGGTCAGGGCCGTTATTCCCCTGTATTCATAGTATCACTAGGTGACTATGGATTTTCTACAATCTGCTGAAGATAGCATTTCTTGACTATCAGCTATCTTCAGAAATCTCACTACCTTCATTATCTTCATAAAACCTTTTTCACTATGTCTCACTTTGCCTTCTCAAAATCACCCTCTTGCTCTAAGAAACTTATGTTTGGGCTTAATACTCTTGTTCTCATCTGTTTTCCTACAAAATTCCCATTTTCCCCACTAAAACCCCTCACCTTCATCATCTTCCCCTTATTCCACTAAAACAATGTAAAAAGTCATTTTTACATTGTTTTAAATAAAAAAATATATCATTCGGGCCCCATTGTTCCATATTAAAACTTTGTTTTAATTAAATAAAGCTCGACCCCCTATATAATTTTAGCCCTCACTTTAAAACCCTTACCACCTGCTCATATAACCTTACCCTCTACCGCTATTTATAAATGTTAGTATGAATCTTAATTCCAAGTGTACGAAAAAATACCACTTTAGTTGTGCATAACAAATAGCCCTAATAGTAAATATGGCTACCAATATCCTCAGATCTGCAGTTATGTGATCAAGATAAATGCTACAAAAATCTAGATCTATGCATTAGAAAACATTAAGCAGTAGAAAAAACAAGATTTACTCCATGCATCCAATAGACAAGACAAGAATATGTTGAATGAATTTTGTATTAAGGGCAGCTGGGAGGAAAACACAGGAGGGCGTTCCCAGTTCTCCTTAATGGGATTGGTTCTTATAAGTCCTCAACACTTCAGATCTAAAATTCCTTTCTCTTGATGGTGTAGAAAACCCAGACAAAAATGCTAGCAAAATATGACTATGATGGTGGATCAATAGTCAGACCAAAAGTATAGATCCAAAGTGATCTCTAGGCAACAAAAGGTGATAAATGAATGGAAAAACCCTTCTATTTATAACAAAATATTGAGTTAGTCTAGATATTGGTGCATAGTTAAAATATTATTAACCAAATCAAGATCCAACTTTTATGGAATACTTTATTATATTTGTTGGAGGGAAAAGGAATTTGGCTTGGGTCAAATCCCTTTATTTGTAAATAATAAATAAATAAATGATTTATTTATCATTTTAAGGATGTGATTGAGTAATAATAAAAAAAATAATGATTTGTTTAATTATTTAAGGGTGATTTAGTCATATTTAGCAAATAATATTATTTAAATAAGGTTTAAATAATTATTCTTAGAAAATAATAAGATAAATAATGATTTATCTAATTAATTTCCTTGTTTTGGGTTAAATATAACTAGGAATATTAATTAAACAGTTGTTTAACTAATTATTCCTTGAGGAAAATCAAACAAATATAGATTTATTTAATATTTCCTCATGGGGTTTCCTGTTTAGACCGTAAATGATTTAATAAAGGTGGTTTACTAAGTTATTTTTCATAGTGAATGCGATTTTACTTAGGGTAAAATTGGTCTTACATGGTGTACTTGGGTCCATCTAATAAAAATGGGTTAGATGACCAAAAAATGGTGTAACAGATTGCCCCCCAGCGTGCAAGCATTAGGAGCTAATCGTATGACTGAAGTACGTTGTAAGAACTCAATCACTAGACGTCGAAGGGGAAGTCAAAGAGAGAGGAGTATAAGGTAGACCAAAGTGCTGAAAGAACTAGACCCTCAGGAGGCGAGACTTACAAGTGTGACAAGTCTCTTTGATGAGTGAGTACCTATGCTATAGGCGACGGGGGAGGCATACCTATGCCCGCCGAGGCAAAGTACAAACAATGAGGCATCCAGAAAACCATGAGACGAAACAATATAGTATATGTTGGCATAAACATGAGCCAGGTAAATAACATGATAATGAATCCCACATACATATTGTGCCTAGGATAATAGCCACGACTTGCACAATAATATCTGAGTACATGAGATATAAATACAACCCAGATGCCCCTATAAACAGGAAGGGCTCTGAAAATCTGATTGATATATTCAATCAAGAAGGTGCTACAAGGGGCTAAGGCTGGCATCATAAAATCTGTGGAGTTGCATCAAAGGCTGAAATGAAGAATTCATCTGAGTATGTGGGGGGCTACCTATAGGGCCACCCCCTCATGAGGGTTGGGACATCTCACACACACTCGGGAATCACCGATATCAACTGCTACATCACTGAACCATCAAGTATACAGATCTCGATCATGTGGAAAGGAGTTGGAGCTGAGAAACAATCAATTCAAAGGGAAATAAGGAGTCCCTTTGCCTAATCCGGGGCACCAAACAAGAGTGGAAGGTGGAACCAAGGTACACCGCCCTCTAGACTTGTCTTCTGGAATGAATGAGCTGATGTCGACATAAGGAGGTCCGCCATAGGTGAGGCAATAAGGGATCCTCAACTAAGGCACGAGAGAAAATAGTAGAGTGACCAACAGACTGACACCAATGATGATGATGAAATGGAGGGTACTGAGTAGCAAACAGATGACTTCCCTTGTTAGAGCATAAAGGGCATGGATGACCTGGTAGCGACTGACACAACATCATGAGGGATAGGGGACAGTGAGACTGGAGGCCATAATGTGCGACACGAGACAGGGACCAGGCAATGAAGGATGGAGGAATATAGCAGGATGCAAAGGGACTCAGGATAGACTCCATGAATGCAATGATGACTCAACTCGGATGCTCTAAACAAAGGTGACTCGATGGTGTTGCCACACAAAAAAGGTCCAATGGGGACCATAAAAGCATGAGTACAAGATGGTAACTCATGAAAAAATTCGACACGATCGTGGACAAGTATGGAGGCAAAGTGGTGCCCCCAGTATGAGTGTTGCAAGTGAATAAATTCAATTTTGAGGAAGGGTGAAGTGACACTTCTTGGAAGTAATGTGTCCTGGTGAAGTATCAAATCACTAAAAACTAACAGATACCCATTTGAGGGCTCGGTGAGAGATTTCCAATGGTACAGACTGTTTGGTAACTAGAGCTACGGTTGGGTCACAGGAGGTGAAATAAAAAATAGGGGTTTCTCTTTTAATAAGGCATTTTCCCTCCAAATTCACTCATTTTCATGTGGATCTGTGGTGAATGTAGAGAGGAGAGAAGGCCCTAAATCTTGCGGCAATCGTAGCGGACAAATCGACTGTTGGAATCGAGATTCGTTAGTTGCAGGTAAGAGGCCTAACCTTACTCTTTATTTTTAGTTGTTTGAAAGTTTAGATTAGGTCCCTAGGGCTCAAGAATAGACCCCTGCTCCTCTTCACGGTCGGGTCACACTTTTTGGGGAAAAAAGTGTGACCTGGGTAGTAGGTTTTGAGCAAAAAACTGCGACCTGTCCCAGGTTTGGGCCTGAAAAGTGCGACCTGTCAGGGAGGGGTTTTTCTGTGTTGTTTTTTGGCTAAATACTAGGTTTTTATGATGAGATACAGTCTTTCCTATCTGTATACTAACAAATATGATTTTTTTGTGCAGATATGGCAGAATTACGGATCAAGTAGAGAGAGAGAGACCTAGGCGTATTATGGTTGGAGATCCGATAGGATCAAGGTGTCCACAGTGCACTAGCCATGGTTGGGGTTCTGAAGTTTGTGGAGAACCCTTTGATGAGAGCTGGAGAGGCCTTATTGGCCCAGATTGTTAGCTATTGGGACCCAGACCATGAGGTCTTTATAGTGCAGGGGCACCAGATCGAGTTGACAGTCCAGGATATATATTTCCTCACTGGTCTCCCTCCACTAGGGATGGTAGGGAATACTCAGCTAGTATTACCGCGAGGGCAAAACATCGTAGAGTTTGTAGAGTTCCATTTTCAACCAGGTCTCGAAGTCAAGGGGACTCAGATACCCATCGGGGATTTGGAGAGGTTAGAGACTCGTGCGGTGGTCGCAGCGGTACTGCGGATCCTGGGCAACCAGGCACTCCATCACATCACTAGAGGGTAGATGATGTTTGTGGAGAGTGTTTTGAGTGGGACCTACTACGGGTGGGCCCAGATGATGCTGTCATCATCGAAACGACAATTGTTGCTATGCAAGCGGCAAGTGAACCATGATTGTGCATATGGTACAGTTTTGTGCTCATTCTTCTTTGGGAAGATTCTGACCCTTCAACCTCGCATACAGCTCCAAGATGGGGGGCCAAGAGAGCCTAGGATGCGCTGGTGGGGGCAGCTACTATGCAGAGGAGGAGGTGGGGTGGTTGGATAGGTGTTCCGACCCGAGTTCTTTGCTCATTGGGATCAGATGCCACTGTATATAGACAACTATCCCTATAGTGGGATGAGTTATTATGGGGATCCAGATCTGCAACTACTGTCTGGTTGAATATGGGGACCTAATGGTAAATGAAAAATTGCTAATATTTTATGTCCATGTAAAGGTCTAGAATATTGTATGTGATAGTGATTCTTTCACTTTTGGTATGCAAATACAGCACTGGTAAAACTGGTCGGATATATGGTACGACCTACAGTATCGGGGACCGCATGCCCTAAGGGAGTGAGGGCGGAGCAAAATGAGGATACAACAGCCCTCCTGGAGGACATCCATCATATATGTGAGAGGATTTTGACCGGTGTTTCAGAGCGCGGTTGGCAGGACTTAGATGACCAGTACACAGAGCCATGTATTGGTCTACCCTCTGAATGGCGAAGGGTCATGCGGCGCATGGCGATGGCCGGCCAGGGTATGCATGATCTATGAGTTGCAGGAGTAGAGCCATTCACTGGGGATCCTCCAGATAGTGATTAGTGTGTAGGGGCAGGTGGTGCCCCCAGTTTTGAGTTTTTTGTAACACGCTATGGTCATGTCATATGTATGCAAGTAGGTGGACTTGAAACATTTTATACGACACATATTATGGATATTCATCATTGTGATATTTTAATGTTATTATGTTGTCTTAAATGTGTGTGCTAAATGCCAATCTAGAATATGGTTTGCAATGCTATCTAGATAGTGATTTTGTGCTCTAGGTACATGATTGAAAGTAATGATTTCAAATTCACGCATCAAAAGCTTCACTCATAAATATCTTCTAAAGAGGATAGGATTATGCACATGATAGACACCATTCAATTGCATGACAAGAAGCAGAGAATCTAAATGAACATGGAGGTGGAGGATGCGATGTGAAAGGGCATTGGCTAATAAACCCTGCACTGCATCATATTCGGCCTGATTATTGGTAGCAGTACCAATGCATACACCATTCGAGAGAACAAGCGAATGCAAGGGGGTAAAAATGGCCCAACCTGTCGAGGTTAGATTCCAAGAGTAGCGACTTGCACCATCGGCGAAACTGATATAAGGTGTGGAAGGGGGGTCTATCTGAAAGGTGCCGCAAGACAATGAATGGGAGAATGATGAACAATGTTGGCAACCTGAGTGCAAAGTAGAAATCGAACGCACTCTGCGGGAGGGAGTGATCTGGGTAGGATATCTACTACTCACATGCCGACGGTGAGGTGGAGTGTGGGAGCTACCAGAGGTGTAGCTTGTGCTCAAGCCACGTAAGTCACCATAGGTACAGACAATGGCATCCTTTTATGGGCAGGAAAGATGAAGCCAGGGGTGGATGTGGCTTCCATGATGTCATCATCACAAAATAAGGCGGAATGACTGGAGTAAGGGAGACCACATGACACGGCAAAGCTACCTAACTCATCACAATGAGAAGAAAGTTTCACATGCACATTATCATGGGGGATGAGGTAAGAACAAGAAGATAAGGGATCTACTGATGTTGAGCCCAGGGTGATCACTGAAGGGAGGTCAAGCAAAACAATACGAGAAGATTTAGAGGGAGCTTCTGCCAAGGGTCTCATGGATGATGATAGGTAGAGGATGGTGGCCGCATGCTTAGTCATCTTGAGATCGGGAGGGGGGAATGTCAATAGGAGTGGGTAGATCCTTAGTCTGGCCTGCAACATACTGTGAAAGTATGGGAGAAGCGGATTGGTTCTGTTCATTCTTGTACTCTCGAAATACCTCTAAAGAGGCATGGTAATGTGTAAGGTGGGGACAATGATGAGAGTAATGGCCATGGAGATCACATCAAGCACAAGGTTGGTTGGTGTGAATAGTCTTGGTGTTCTTGGCTACAATCGAGGAAGAAGCAAAGGTTTCAAGGACCGTAGACTCAGGGAATGCGATTTTAACCATGGGCTTGATGTGGGGAAACTTGAGACATGTATGGGTGGAGTGATCGACAACATCACACAAAGCACAGGGCTTTCGAGGTGGAGGAGGTGTAGGGTCAGTCAGGGCAGCCTTGTCCTTTGAGGCCCTTTTGCGAGCTTTGCCCTTCTTACCCAAAGCGGTCACAACAGTAGGTAGTTCCTATTGAGGTGGTTGAGGCATTGTTGCAGTGAGAGAAGTCATGGGGACTGGTTGAACCGGGGCCAAAGCAAGATAAGGTTTAGGTTGACCTAGCAGGGTAGCAGCTGGAGGATCAAGGTAC
The DNA here is from genome assembly GCA_034641835.2 of Pinus albicaulis. Taxonomy (NCBI): domain Eukaryota; kingdom Viridiplantae; phylum Streptophyta; class Pinopsida; order Pinales; family Pinaceae; genus Pinus; species Pinus albicaulis. The sequence continues at coordinate 917,514,131 of CM076570.1, forward strand.
CAGACGGGAATCCCAAGGGTCAAGTTAGGAAGAGAGAGGGTGGCCATGACAAGTGTCGTATAGACTCTTGGTGGGGGAGCTAGGAATGGTATCTGATCGGAGGGGTAATGGCTAGGAGGGATGGCTCCTAAATGGTTGAGGCCTAGAGGAACTGTTCCAGGAGGGTAAGGAGGCTCCTGAGTACCAGCTGAAGGGCCAAGAGGAGGAGGTCCAGAAGGCTGAATCGAAGGGCTAGGAGAAGGCTGAGGAAGGCAAGGAGGCTACTAACTAGCCGAGACGGGCTGCTTGAGAGCAGCTCGAGATGATTAGATCATGCAAAAATTTGATGAGTTGGGATCATAGATAGGAGGAGGAAGACCAGGGAAAGTACCAAGCAATGAAAAATATTTGTAGACTCCGGGTGAAACACTGGTCCAAGGATCGATGATTTGCTTGTTGGCCACCGAAGAGATAGTGGACTCAGGGGAGGTCTAAGACTTTGGTTTATAATATTTCAATTGGTCAATTGTGACTATATTTTCGTTATGAGGGGAATACATCTTGCAGTGAACTGTAGAAGGGACAACTAACATCACATAAGTGTAGCTACCGGGAGGGGGAAAAGTGCACGAGGTGTTGGCCCCACCCCGAGGAAAGCCATAGCCCATGGGAGGTTGATCATATGGATTAGAAAGAGCTCCAATGATACCGTCAGTGGCATGAGATGCCCCCAGTGTTTTGGCACCATTGGGCCTGGGAAGATCAGGTAGAACGGTATAAACATAACCTGATTGAGCGTAGATCAGGTCATATTTTAACGCAGTTTGGAGAGTGGCTTCTTTGGTTTGAGGAAAGTGCGATGTGACATATTTTTTGATAGGTGGCAAAAGAGATATAAGGAACCAGTCCATGTAGACATGGTCTTTGAAAGTAGGAGCTCGACATAGGCTCTTTCTTCTCTGCCATTTCTGGACATGATCAAAAAGGTGGGTCGCAGACGATTGACGGAAAGAAGTCAAGAGTTCGGTACCAGTGTTGTAAAGAAGGGGAAGCTGGAAGTAAGACAAAAAAGCCCAGGGAAGAGTTGAAAAGGTGGTATGAGAGGAAGGGGCCTGATCAACATACCACTTAGAAGCTTCACCTGTAAGCGTTCATTTGAACAAACGAAGACGGACAGATTCATCGGTAATGGAGTTAGACGAACACCACATGTGGAAATATCGAACATGATTTGAAGGATATTCTCCAGCAAGGCCTTCAAACTTTGGGATGTCAGAAGGGAGCTTCGTTGACTTAGCAGGCCAACTAGCATCATGGTGTATAGGGTCATTTATCAACTGGTCAAAATCAGGGAGGCTGAGGCCTGCCATGAAGGGGAGCAAGGGCGTAGCTAGGGCAGTGTCTGTTGCGGTCCCACTAGTGGTATTCCCAGCATGAGGGTCGGGGTTACCACTAGCATTAGGTCCTACACCAGACATGGTGAAGGTGACAGGGGGAGAATCGACGGTGAAACAAGAAGGATAACCCAATGGACCAGAAGAAGAGTCGGAGTGCGGACTCGGTGGAGTACTAACTCAAATCCTATGCGGAGGAGTAAGTATTTCTACCGGAAACTGAAGATGAAGGCCAAGAAGTCTCTGGGATAAACGTGTTGCTGGCGTAATGATGACGACACAAACACAGCACAAAGGAAAAAGAGACTGAGAAGGGCAGGGAGGTGGAGGATCAACTAATTACAATGTCGAAACAAAGGCAGAGAGGTGCAAGATAAATTGATTTAAATGTTTTAGAGTCTTTGCTTGGCGGTGTTAACCAAGCCCTTTTTTGCTTAGGATGTGTGTGTAAAGTGTGTAAATTTTAATTTTTAAACCCATATGTTTGTAGAGAAAAAAGAAAAAGTGTGTTGTATAGCTGTAAATAAACCTACAAATGACAGTATATAAGCCTGCAAAAATAGAAAATAAACAGATAATGATGCAATAATCTAAACCCAAGGAGGCAGGCCTCTCAACAACTAGTCTATAGGTGAGTAAAAAATTAATCAAAACACACTAAAATAGCCAATATATCTAAGGTCAGGAGGGACAGGGATCTAAAGGATAAATTTGGTGGAAAGTGGTGCAGAAAACAACAACAAATCAAACGAAAAATTGTTGTAAATGAGGTGGCAAAAGGCTATCTCCTGGAGGGAAATGGAGTGAACCCTAGAGGAAAACCAAAACAAAGCTAAATGAGGTGATTTGGATGGATAACAAGCCAATATGAAGTGGTTATGAAGGTGAGGTATCAGATCTAAAAAAATGGCTAAAGACTCTTAAATTTCAGACAACCTGCAATAACAAAAACTCTTCCACAAAAAGTGGAGGGTACTGAAGCCCTAGGGGGCTAGGTTCCCACTTATTTGAGAAAAACAGAATAAGTAAAAGTCCAAAATGGGTAGAGACAAAGGTCAGACAACCCTAAACAGAGGCTTAGTCAAACCCATAAAACTTTTAGAAAAAATCCCTGCAAAAATTCCAGGTCGCAGTTTCTGACCTATTTTCAGCAGAGGTCACAGTTTTTGGGATGAAAGGTGCATCCTGAAGGTCTAGGTCACAGGTTTTGGGCCAAAAAGTGTGACCTGCACTTCCGGCACTCTCAGCGGTAGATTTCAGAAAAAAATTTCGTCTTAGTTGTGGCTGATGTCTGTCACCTGCGCAATAGGTCCAAAAACATGTGGAAGTTAGAATTTTTATTGTTTTAGGGTTTTATAGGTTAAAAAGAACATCAAGAAAATAAAAAACAAGGGGCCGAAGAGAAATCCTACGGTTTGAAGCAGTTGGATATGCAAGGATCTGAAAAACGATAGTGGTCGTAATTGTAAACCCGTGTGGAGTCGCTAGTTGTTAGTATGAATCTTAATTTCAAGTGTATGAAAAAAGACCACTTTAGCTGTGCATAAAAAATAGCCCTAACAACAAAGATGGCTGCTAATATCCTTAGATTTGAAGTTAGGTGATCAAGATTAATGCTGGAAAAATCTAGATTTATGCATTAGAAGACACTAAGCAGTAGAAAAAACAAGATTTACTCCATGCATCCAATAGACAGGACAAGAATATGTTGAATAAATTTTGTATTAAGGACACATGGGAGGAAAACACAGGAGGGTGTTCCTAGTTCTCCTCAATGGGATGGGTTCTTGTAAGTCCTCAACACTTCAGATCTAAAATTCCTCTCTCTTGATGGTGTAGAAAATCCAGACAAGAATGGTAGCAAAATATGACTATGATGGTGGATCAATAGTCAGACCAAATGTATAGATCCAGAGTGACATTTAGGCAACAAAAGGTGATAAATGAATGGAAAAAACCTTCTATTTATAACAAAATATTGAGTTAGTCTAGATATTGGTGCATAGTTAAAATATTATTAACCAAATCAAGATCCAAATTTTATGGAATATTTTATTATATTTGTTGGAGGGAAAAGGAATTTGGCTTGGGTCAAATCCCTTTATTTGTAAATAATAAATAAATAAATGATTTATTTATCATTCTAAGGATGTGGTTGAGTAATAATCAAATAAATAATGATTTATTTAATTATTTAAGGGTGATTTATTCATATTTAACAAATAATATTATTTAAATAAGGTTTAAATAATTATTCGTAGAAAATAATAAGATAAATAATGATTTATTTAATTAATTTCCTTGTTTTGGGTTAAATATAACCATGAATATTAATTAAATTGTTGTTTAACTAACTATTCCTTGAGGAAAATAAAACAAATATAGATTTATTTAATATTTCCTCATGGGGTTTCCTGTTTAGACCATAAACAACTTAATAAAGGTGGTTTACTAAGTTATTTTTCATAGTGAATGTGATTTTACTTAGGGTAAAATTGGTCTTACATGGTGTACTTGGGTCCATCTAATAACAATGGGTTAGATGACCAAAAAATGGTGTAAAAATAAATTCCTCCGCTTATTCTTAACCCTACCCTCTTCCTTAAAAATAAAAACTTCCACTTATTGTATTAAACCCCCAGGCCCCACATACACCAAACCCCACTATACGTTAATCCTCCGCCACGTATCCTTCTGGGCCCCACCATTCGCCCCGACCACTGTTGATCTCTATCCCTCAAGATCCAATGGTCCACGGTCGATATCACACCATTCTCCACCCAGAATTTAATACTTCCAAAACGCACGAAATGGGCAGTATTTTCCCTTGTCCCATCCTCCACATGGTGCATGCTCAATGGAATCGCATCCATCCACCCAAATCCACTTACCACCTTTTCTCTGCATGAAAACTTCCTCCCTCGCATGCGAAAACTATCTTTTTACCTCCCACCAAAACACGATACCACCGCCCTATTTAAACGCTCCAAAGGCTTGTACCTTTGCGATGAAGCCCCACAGCCACCATGAACCTCTGCTAGAACTCATAAAGCCCAAAACAAAAAACCCAAAATAAATGTAGAAACCCCTCCCACACAGGTTTTTAACTAATTAATTGATTTAATGTGCAGGCTTCTGAAGGATCAATGCATAAATTGCATTTCTGAGCTCTTACAATGTCCAAAAAAACTCCCTGGGTGACGATCCAGTTAGTTTTTCCCTCAAAAGGACTAGAAGCACCAGATTCACGAATGAATATCAATAGACTATGACCATTAATGGTCATTCAAAATGGAAAAGATACTCAATTGTGCAGTAAATGCAGACATAGATACAGGAAAAGGAAGAAAACAGTCAAAAGACCATGATGGTGAAGGTTAGTCGATTAAAGATCAAACCAAGGGTTGATGATAATTAAGACAGAATCATGGATTAAAGGGTTAATCACAAATCAGAGATAAAGGCAGGGCTAAGGAGAATATAGTAAGGTAGACAATGAAGACAAATCCAAGTTTAAAATGGCCTAAACAGAGTTTAAAGGATAAATTCAAAGGCAGATTGACACAAAGGAATATCTAAATGACCAAACAAACAACATTTACTTCTACAAGGACACATTTTTCCACCTACAACCTGTTTCATTTCAATAAAGACAACAACACTTAGTGAAATAGTCAAAGATATTTCTCAGCTACTCAGCAGTTATTGTAAAAGTTATTATAAAGCCTTAAAAGTCAAACATTTCCTAAAAGGTTAGCTCAATAGTTAAGTAAGGAGTTATTATTACAGTGAGCCAGACATAGATATTTTTCCTTGGGCCTTGCATGGTCTCAAAGGTCAAAAATGCATTAGCTCTGTAATAAATACAAATCTGAAACCCTAGCTTAGGATCACCTCCTAATTTTGTAGATAAATACTCCATGTATTTTTCATTTTTAGTGTTGGTTGGTTGGTTAGTGGATTCATGGTTGCTGAGCTAGTTGATGAGCTGTGAGGCTGGATTTGATAAAAATTTGAGCTGTAGATATCTATTGCACTGGAGTAATGTAACTATTTGGGACATCAATAATACAAGCACGTTCACAGGATTCTTGAGCTATGTTAATGGTGAAGTTATCCTTCTTTGCCAATGTTTTCCCTTCTATTTTCCATATTGTCCATTATTTCTCTGATAAAATAATAGAAAATTTAGACTAGGATATGTTGTCTTGGCACCCTGATTCCATCTGCTTTCTTTATCTTAATGTTTTCTTCTGCAAGGTTTGATTAAAGAATTCTTAATTGCTCTCTAGTTCCACCTAGCTTGTAGTCTTGGAAATAATTCAGTAGAGTACAACCAAATAAGTCTATGGTATGCCTTGTCCTTTGGCCTTGCTTGAAATATCATTTTTAAGGCCTTTCTTTGAAGTATACTTAGTAGAGCCCAGCCAAAGAAGTCTATGGTATGCCCTGTCCTTTGGTTTGTCTCAAACTATTGCTGCAAAGGTCTTTCTAGTTGATTGAAGAATTATTAATTTCTCTTTGATTATATTGATTGTTGTCTTAACTGTTTTCTTTGTCTAAAAGTAATTCTAGGATTTTTGGATTGTTGTCTTAAGGTTTGATTATTAGAGTCTAGCCAAAGAAGTCTATGGTTTTCCCTGTCCTTTGGTTTTTCTTAAATAGTTACCTAAAAGGATTTTCTTGTTGAAGTAGAGTTAAAGGATTCTTAATTTCCCTTTAGTTTTAATAATTTCACGACTTACTGTCATTTCATATTCCATCTAATATAAGAGATCCACTTGAAATAGTTAGCTTGCCCTATGAAAACCCTTGTAGATTTAGTGAGTAATTAATTACTTTTATGACTCCATAGCCCAATGGATTAATGCTTATCACGGTATATCTATTCAACTAAAATACTTCATCAATTAATCCCACTATTGATATATCAACCAATCAAACAAAACAAATAGTCCTAGAACTTCATAACTTGACTAAAATCAGAAAATAAAACCATAAAGATATATCATTTACAAACACATACATAGAGAGAGCCCTCTCTGAGTCTAGGAAGGCAAGGTCCTTGGACTCCAAAGTGGTTTGATGTGGTTCCCATGCAGACTTGTTGTTGCCAATATTGCAAATCATGGGGAGCCAACATAGTGGCAACCATACTGGGGATCTGAGTTATTAAAAAACCCATTATTACCTCAAGAACTTAGAAAACCTCATTTTAACTTAGATGAATCAAGTGTTAGCCAGAATGGTATCTGGTTGCTAATGATGGACACCATCCAACCTTAAAACAATTAAAAATCCTCCACTAGTTTTCAGTAGGCCTGCTAACTCCACTGGTTTTCTATAGACTCCACTGGGAAGATTATTTTATTATTAAATCTCAAAAGAACCTAGTCAAGAATACTTGGTGGATTAAGTATTTCTTTCACAGGTTGGTTTGTTTTTCAAAATTGTTATAAACTCTCAACCTTTATAATTTTTAGGTCCAAGTGCTGGCTTCTAGAAGAATCTGTACCAGATCCCATCCTGACCCAAACCCTCCTGCAATAGTTGAAAATCCTGAAAGCATCCTTAGGAATCTCCTAGATCCAAAAGTCCAACTATTAGCAGACCTATACACAAATCAAGTTCCCTACCTGAAAACCTTAAAGACTTGCAGAATATCCTCTCTGGCTCACCCTTAGAAAAAGGCTTGTCTAGGACTAGGTCTCAGAGTTGGATAACCCAGATAGATTTAGACCCATCCACCTTATAGCAGAATTATGTTGTACTAACCTCATCCCCCACTATTCACCTTCCTCCATTTAACCATGTGCCTCCTTTTGTCAATCCTCCACTTATTAACCCTCCTTTGTTTCCCCAACCACAAATCATGGCAACATGGTATGCTCCATTAGTTCTACCATTGCCTCTAGTTGTCCTACCACAGGATTACCAGTCCAAGATTCCCTTATATGATGTAAGTAGTTCTACTACTGCTCAACAACATGTGGACATAATGAATGACTATTTTGACAGACAAGAGATAGATGATCAAACTGTTAAACTCAAAATGTTTGCTAAAAGCCTAGGGGGAGAGGCAAGAAAATGGTTCAAAGGCTTAACCCCTAATAGTATAAATGGCCTCCCTGCTTTTCATCAATTATTCTTAAACAAATGGAAAGTCAAGAAGAACCCTCTCAAAATCTTATCAGAGTATGAAAACATTAAGATAAATGTTGGGGAGGGTGTCCAAGAATACTGCACTAGGTTCAATAGTGTATACAATTCCCTCTCTACACACATGAAACCTCCACAAGGTCTAGCTCTAATGAAATTCCCTGATGGTTTTAATCCAGAGATGCCTTATAAATTAAGAGAAAAAGAACCCCTTACATTAGAAGACATGCAGAGGGGAGCAGTGAGTGTAGAAGCCAATATGATTGCCAAGAGAGCTAGAATGAAGAATGAAAAAAGAGTCACATATAGGGAAGAGGTTGTACCTTCCACATCTGATAAAAATATTGATAAATTATTTAAAACCATGGAAATGATGAAGGAGAGGATGAATTTGAATGAGAGAGCTTACCCCGAAGAAAACCAAACAACTCCTCAAAATAGAAATCAAAATCAGAACCAAAACTAAAACTTTAGGAGAAACCCCCCTCAAATAAGACAAAGAGGTCCTGATCAGCAAATCAGACCTCCTTTCCAAGAAAAATATGTTGATGAGGATGAGGGGGTAATTGAAGAAACATAGGAAAGTCACATAAATCTAACGGGAGTAAATAATGAGGATAGTGTTTTCCTCATTGAGGAAGAATAAGGCATATTTGCACCAAATGAGGAAGAAAGCCTAGAATCCGAAGACTACAAACAAGGCTTTGAAAATGCCATCATGGAAGTACATAGAGAGTATGAACTCAGGAGAAATAAAACCCTAGATACTCCCAAGAGAAAGAAATCTGAAATTTATGCTAGGAAGATCCCTAAAAATATTCCTAAAAAGACAGCAGAAAATCCAAACATAGTGATTGAAAGTTCTGATAAAAATAGAAACAAAAAAAACCAACCTAGTGGCAAGTGTAGTGGTGACCAAAGCAGCACTAGAAATGTAGCTAGTGCCCCTAACAAAACTGTTTTAACTGAGATTCCTAACAAAAATTAGCAAGCTGAAATTGCTATGAAAACAGTGTCTGAAAAAACTGATTTGAACCCTTCAAAAACTCAGACACCTTTTTGTATAGAGAATGAAATTACTAAGATTAAAATCTCCATTCCTCTTACTAAATTATTCACTCAAGATGTATATAGATCCCAACTTTTGAAAGCTTTAAACATAGGAGAAAATAATGATTATGTAAACTTAAATCATGACAAACCTGAACTTTTGTTTGGATTGGAAGTAGAAGGTAAATTTCAAGAGGGAGGTGTCCCTCCATTTTATGTCAGTTTAAACATCCATGATAAAATTCTCCACAATGCCATGTTAGATTTAGGAGCTTCACACAACCTCATGCCAAAGGTAGTAATGGAAAGACTAGGCCTTCAGATAACCATACCATACAAAGATTTATACTCTTTTGATTCCAGTAGAGTTAAATGTCTAGGTCTAATCAAAGATCTATGTGTTAATATAGCACAAATACTAGCCGAGAGCCTAGTAATGGATATTGTAGTGGCTTACATCCCTCCAAATTATGGCATGCTCCTTTCAAGATCACGAGGTGCTAAAATCCAAGGCACCCTCCAAATGGACATGACCTATGCTACCATACCTGTCTTCAGTCAACCAAGAAGACTATATAGAGAAACTCACATTAAATACATGGTCAGTAGCCAAGAAAAGTGAGACAACTCCCCCCTTTATTCCATTCACACAGACCTTGATTCATTTATCCTTTACAATGATGAAAAAATTAATGAACAAGTGACAGAAAATGAGCAACCAGCTGGACAAGAAGAGGGAAAGGAGGAACAGTAAAAAAATTCAGCCAAAACAGAATATAACAGCAAACATAATGGGGACCATAAAGAACAACACAATGACAAACATAGTGGCAGCCAAATGATCAACCCAATGATGAATCTGAAATTGAACCACTTTGGAGTATGAGCTTTGATGGTTTTTGTGGCAAAACTGGTTCAAGGGCAGGTGTTTGGGTGCACAACATAGAGACCAACCATGCAGAAGGCCATTCATATAAACTAAACTTTCAATGTACAAATAACATAGCATAATATGAGGAACTCCTCCTAGGGCTACAATGACTAAAGAAATTCGGAGCCAAAAGAATTTATATTCATGGAGATTCTGAGCTAGTTATTAGGCAGATTAAGGGATAATACATAGCTAAGCATCCTAGATTAAAATCATATAGGGATGACGCCCTTGACCTCTTAAAAACTTTCAAAGAGTATGATATTACCTTTGTCCCTAAAAATCAAAACATCCTTGCCAATGGTCTAGCATTTACATTTAGTACATGTCAAAAACCTTATCATAACAAAAAATACACAGTACAAGTCAAATATAGACCAACAATTCCTGATAATATAAAATATTGGCAAGTTTTTGAAGGAGATAAACAGATAGAAGATTTCCTGCAAACCAGAAATGGGTTTGAAATGCCAAATTAAGACTTAGATCATGAAGGAGACTGCTCTGCTGAGGAACAAACTTGCGAAGAAGAACATCCTAATAACACTGATATAAACATGTTATAAAAAGAACACACACGTGAGACAGAAATGTGTATAGACTCAGAAAAAGAAGACTTTGAAGTACTACATTCCAAAGATGATAATTTTCCAAAGGGATTGGTTCCTCTGGAATAACTATTTGACTTTAACGATGTTGCTAAGAATCCAAAGATGGAACCCACTAAAGCTGAAGTAGAAGAATGCAACATAGGCAGTGAAGAAGAACCCAAAATGACAAGACTGTCCAAAACACTGCCAGCTCATATCAAATAGAAATATCTTGAGCTTTTCAAATAATTTACCAATGTGTTTTCTTGGAGCTATGAATATTAAAATTCATATGATACTAAGATAATCCATCATAAGATCCCTCTCAAAGAAAACCAAAAGCCCTTTAAAAATAAATTGTGCAGAATAAACCCTGTTCAAATACCCCTAGTTGAGAAAGAAATAAGAAAAATTTATGATGTTGGAATAATAGTCCCCCTGAGATACTCATAATGGGTTTCAAATCTGGTATTAGTGAGGAAGAAAACATGATAAAATAGGCTATGCATAGACTTCATAAATTTAAACAAAGCCTCCTTAAAATACAATTACCCTTTACAAAAAATGGATCACATTTTACAAAGGGTAGTAGGTTCTAAAAGAATATCTTTGCTAGATGGCTTTTTTGGATACAATCAGGTGCTCGTACACCTAGATGATCAACACAAGACAACTTTCACTACACGCTGGGGCACCTTCATGTATTTTAAAATTCCTTTGGGTTGATGAATGCTGGGGCCACCTTTCAAAGAGCAATGGATAGTGCTTTCTCAGAAGAAATAGGTCACTTCATTGTAATATACCTTTATGACATCATAGTCTACTCAAAAATTGATGAAGAACACCTAGGTCACTTAAGAAAAGTCTTTGAAAAGTGCAAAAAGTATGGATTATCTTTGAATCCCAAGAAAAAATTGTTTGGCCTTCAAGAGGGGAAATTTTTAGGCCATATCATATCTAAAGAAGGGATCAATATTGACCCAAAGAGGATTGAAGGAATATTGCAAATCAATCATCCAAGAAACATCAAAGAGTTGCAATATTTTGTTGGAAAGATAAATTTCTCAAGAAGGTTCATACCAAATCTTACAGAACTCCTAAGAAAAATCACTAACATGCTAAAAAAAGAAATAGGAGTCAAATGGACCATAGAAGCAAAGCAATATTTTGATCTAGTAAAACAAGCACTTACACAAACACCAATTTTGATCAGTCTTGATTTTACCAAAGACTTCTTCATATTTTCTTTTGCATCAGAACATATAGTTGTTGTTGTCTTACTGCAGAAGAATATAAAAGGACAGGAGTAGCCCATAGCATTCTTCAGCAAGGAATTAAGAGATACCCCTCTGAAATATAACATAATGGAAAAGCAAGCTTTTTCCTTGATCAAGGCATTGAAATACTTTAGTGTATATATTCTGCACTCACACATCATTGCATTTGTGCCTCACACAGTAGTAAAAGACATACTCACACAAGATCCTGATGGCAAAAGAGGTAAGTGGATTGCTGTTATATTAGAATATGATTTGAAAATCAGGGCCACTAAACTAATCAAAGGGCAAGGAATAGCTAAACTCATGGCTGAAAAAAAATTCAAGCACTAGACATGAATATGATTAATGCATTAGATGAACAAAAGGAGCTGGCAACTCCACCTATTGAAGAATCGTTTCTGAATTCATCTTGGCATTCTGATATATTGTATGTGATTTTTAATTTGAATGTTCCACTTGGTTTGTCCAAAATAAAGGCTAGATTCTTAAAGTTATAGGTTGTAAATTTCTACATTTTAGATAAAGTTTTATATCGAAAAAATGCTAGTGGTATATTGCTTAAATGTTTGCCTGAGGATGATGCAGATAAGATCAAGCATGAGTTTCATGAAGGAGAATGTGGAGGCCACCTATATTGGAAAACCACTATCAATAAAATCCTTAGAGTTGGTTACTATTGGCCCACCCTCTTTCAAGACATCCATAAAATGGTAATTTCCTACCATAAATGCCAAATCTTTGAAGGAAAAGGAGAACTGTTGCCATTACCTTTGCATCCTAATTCTATTGAAGCTCCTTTTCAACAATGGGGCCTACATTTTATTGGAGAAATCCACCCTGCCTCCTCTACCCTTCACAAATGGATCCTCACTACAACCGACTATTTTACAAAATGGATAGAGGCCTTTCCCTCCAGAACTACCACAGACTTAGTAATTATCAAATTCCTTGAAAACCACATTCTATATAGATTTGGTTTCCCTAGAAAGATTATTACTGACAATGTTGCTGCCTTTAGATCCAAGAAAATGGTAGACTTTTTCCATAAATATTAGACTACATTGGGCCATTCTACAACTTATTACCCTCAAGGTAATGGGTTGGATGAATCCTCAAAAAAAAATTTGGTGAACATCATTAAAAATTTGTTGGAAGAGAACAATAAATCATGGCACAAAAAACTAGTACATGCACTATGGGCAGACAGGTTAACGAAAAAAAGTCAATTGGAATGTCTCCCTATTAGCTAGTGTATGGAGCAGATGCAGTCTTCCCAACAAGCTTGGGAGTGCCAGTGATGAAGCTCATTCAAGAAGCACAGTCTAAAGAAAATGATATGCAAAGAAGAATAAACCAGACTGTCCAGCTGCAGAAAACCAAAGAAGAAGTATTCAACAAAGCACAACAAGTGCAGGAAAACATCAAGAAACTTTTTGAGAAAAATACCAAGGCAAATGATTTAAGTATTTGAGACAAAGTGCTAAAGTGGGATTCAAGAAGAGAGGACAAAGGCAAGCATGGAAAATTTGACAATCTATGGAAAGGTCCATACATCATCCCTTCTGAAAGAGGTAACAATGCAAGAAATGGATGGAACATAATTGTTTGGAAGTCCTGTCAATGGTAGGATGCTCAAGCATTATTTCAGTTGAAAATCTCAATTTAAAACTTTATTCATTGTATATAACACTTCTTGAATAAAAAGATAAAAAAAATAAAAATAAAAGTGAAGAAAATAAGAAAAGATGGTAGATAAAAAGAAAATGTAAAGCCCCATACCAAAAAAAAAAGAATGCTTCTGAAAGTGTGCAAGCCCAAATGCCACTACTTTTGAAAAAAGAAGTCTTGATTCAATCATCTAGCCTAATCATGATTGAGCAAATTTTGAATTTCTGTTGGTAGGTTAGTAAATGAAGATTTGCTAAAATGTTTAAACTTGGCTTATCAATAGATAGATATGAAAATATTTTGGTTCCCAAGTTCAAATCTGAACCAAAAAGAGAAGAAAGGGATGAATTGAAAATTCCAGATTATAGCCCTCAGTTTTTACTTTTTATTTTTTGCAAAAATAAAATCTATGTGCAGCTTGTCCAAAATGCCACAGTTCATGACAGATCAAACTGCTTAATCTTGATTTGGTCATGCTTTCAATTTCTTGTTGATAGGTTAGAGAATGAAAATATTTCAAATTGTTTAAACTTGACAGATAAGTAGATTAGGTAGAGAATAAAAGAGCTCATCAGTTTAATCTGAGCTTTCGGATGATATAAGGGTAGAAGTAGATAGTTTTTGCTTAAAAAAAATTAAAATGATGTCAAGGGTTTGCCAGTCTAAATGAACTCAAATGAAGAAAAAATGCTAGAAAATAATGATGGGTAGGTAGAATTGAGTTGAAGCAAGAATGTTTTTCAGATTTTAAAGGTCACAGTTTCAAAGAACAGCAACAAATTAGCAATTGTAGAATGAAAAATCTGCCAAGTGCAAGCAAGGCACTGATCTAGAAATTCCAGAGATCTAAACTCTGAGGTTCTTGACACCTCCTAAAGGAGTTACCCTCCCCAGCTGGAGCCACTATTAGTCCCTTGTATTCATAGTATCACTAGGTGACTATGGATTTTCTACACTCTACTGAAGATAACATTTCTTGACTATCAGCTATCTTCAGAAATCTCACTACCTTCATTATCTTCATAAAACCTTTTTCACTATATCTCACTTTGCCTTCTCAAAATCACCCTCCTGCTCTAGGAAACTTATGTTTGGGCTTAAGACTCTCGTTCTCATCTGTTTCCCTACCAAAAGCCCATTTTCCCCACTAAAACCCCTCACCTTCATCATCTTCCCCTTATTCCACTAAAACAATGTAAAAGGTCCTTTTTACATTGTTTTAAATAAAACAATATACCATTCGGGCCCCATTGTTCCATATTAAAAACATGTTTTAATTAAATAAAGCCCAACCCCTTATATAATTTTAGCCCTCACTTTAAGACCCTTACCACCCGCTCATATAACCTTACCCTCCGCCCTTATTTATAAACACCTCCGCCTATTCTTAACCCTACCCTCTTATTTAAAAATAAGCACTTTCGCTTATTATATTAAACCCCCGAGCCCCGCATGCACCAAACCCCACTATATGTTAATCCTTCACCACGTATCCTTCTGGGTCCCACCATTCAAACTAACCCACTGCTCCATTTGCCCTGACCACCATTGATATCTATCCCTCAAGATCCAATGGTCTACGATTGATATCGCACCATTCTCTGCCCGGCGTTTAACACTTCCAAAACACACGAAATGGGCGGTATTCAGCCTTGTCCCACCCTCCACGCGGTGCCCATTCAATGGAATCACATCCATCCACCCAAATCTGCTTACCACCTTTTCTCCACGTGAAAATACCCTCCCTCACATGCGAAAACTGCCTTTCTCCATCCTGCCAAAACTTGATACCACCACCCTATTCAAAAGCTCCAGAGGCCCGTGCCTTTGTGATGAATCCCCAAAACCACCATGAACCTCTGCGAGCACTTCTAAAACTTGAAAAAACCCAAAATAAACGCAGAAACCCCTCCCGTGCAGATTTTTAACTAATGAATTGATTTTAATGTGAAGGTTGCCAAAGGATTAATGCATAAATTGCATTTATGAGGTCCTACAAAGTCCAAACAAACTCCCTGGGTGACGATACAGTTATTTTTTCCATCAAAAGGACCAGAAGTGCCGGATCCACGCATGAATATCAATAGATTATAACCATTAATGGTCATTCAAAATGGCAAAGATACTCCACTGCGTAGTAAATGTAGAAAAAAATACAGGCAAAGGAAGAAAACAGTCAAAAGACCATGACGGTGAAGGTTAGTGGATTAAAGATCAAAATAAGGGTTAATGATAATGAAGACAGAATCACGGATTAAAGGGTTAATCACAAATCAAAGATAAAGGTAGGGTTAAGGAGAATACAACAAGGTAGATAGTGAAGACAAATCCAAGTTTAAAATGGCCTAAATAGAGTTTAAAGGATAAATTCAAAGGCAGATCCAAATGACTAAACAAATGGAATTTACTTCTTTAGGGACACATTTTGCCACGTAAAACCTATTTAATTTCAACAAAGACAACACAAATTAGTGAAACAGTCAAAGATATTTCTCAACGACTCATCAGTTATTGTAAAAGTTATTAAAAATCCTTAAAATTCAATCATTTCCTAAAACATTAGCTCAGTAGTCAAGTAAGGAGTTATTATTACAGTGAGTTAGTCACAGATATTTTGCCTTGGGCCTTGCATGGTATCAAAGGTCAAAATGCATTAACTCTATAATAAATACAAATATGAAACCCTAGCTTAGGATCACCTCCTCATTTTGCAGATAAATACTGCATGCATTATTGATTTTTAGCATTGGTTGGTTGGTTAGTGGATTCATGGTTGTTGAGCTAGTTGATGAGCTGCTAGGCTGGATTTGGTAAAACTTTAAGTTGAAGAGATCTATTTCACTATAGTAATTTAACTGTTTTGGACATCAATAATACAAGCACGCTCAAAGGATTCTTGAGCTATGTTAATGGTGAAGTTATCCTTCTTTTTCAATGTTTTCCCTTCTATTTTCCACATTGTCCATTATTTCTCTGATAAAAGAACATAAAATTTAGATTAGGATATGCTATCTTGGCACCCTGATTCTGTTTGCTTTCTTTATCTTAATGTTTTCTTCTGCAAGGTATAATTAGAGAATTCTTAATTGCTCTCTAGTTCCACCTAGCTTGTTGTCTTGGAAATAATTCAGTAGAGCCCAGAAAAAGAAGTCTATGGCATGCCATGTCCTTTGGTTTGTCTCAAACTGTTGCTGCAAAGGTCTTTCTAGTTGATTAAAGAATTCTTAATTTCTCTTTGATTATACTGATTGTTATCTTAAATGTTTTCTTTGTCTGAAAGTAATTCTAGGATTCCTAGATTATTGTCTTAAGGTTTTCTTATTAGAGTCTGGCCAAAGAAGTCTATGGTTTTCCCTGTCCTTTGGTTTTTCTTAAACAGTTACCTAAAAGTTATTGAATCAGAGTTAAAGGATTCTTAATTACCCTTTAGTTTTACTAATTTCACAACTTACTGTCATTTCATATTCCATCTAATCTAAGAGATCCACTTGATATAGTTAGCTCGCCCTATGAAAACCCTTGCAGAGTTGGTGAAAAATTAAATCCTTTATGACTCCATAGCCCAATGGATTAATGCTTCTCACGGTCTATCTATTCCACTGAAACAATTCATCAATTAATCCCACCATTGATCTATCAACCAATCAAACAAAAAATATAGTCCTAGAACTTCATAACTAGCCTAAAATCAGAAAACAAAAGCATAAAGATATATCATTTACAAACACATACATAGAGAGATCCCTCTCTAAGTCCAAGAAGGCTAGGTCCTTGGACTCCAAAGTGTTTTGATGTGGTTCCCTGTAGACTTGTTCTTGCCAATCTTGCAAATCACGGGGAGCCAACAAGAGCTTAGCCAAGCTCATGGATGAGTCAAACCTTCATGCTCTAGACATCAACTTGATTTCCGCCTTGTCCAAAAATGAATAAGAAGTGAATCTCATTCAGGTATCCGATATATTTTTTTCATCCCCACGATATTCTGATATTGTTTATGTTTTGCAACACCTAAACCCTCAAAAATTTGTATTCATTCCACTAGTTCATGCAAAAAATTAGTCGCTGATGGTAACCCCAATGAAAAAAACATCACTCTTCCTCAAATTTGATTACTTTCTGGCTCATTTTCATACTTTGTTGAATGTACACCAGTGATGATATTATTCCACTTGTTTAGTCATGTCACCATGAATTTCATTCAGTCAAGGTCTCATTATGTCTTTAGGGTTTTTCAATATTTCATTAGGTTTCTAGGTTTTTTCAAGGTCCAATAAACACATCATTTCCATTGCATAAAGCCAACAAAGTAAGAGAGTGAACAAAATAACATCTCTTTACCATGTAAAGATTATTTGCAAAGATGTAATTATGATTCCAAAGTGGTGATTTTCATCCTAAAATGTACTTTTTATTCCAAAAATATGTAACTTTTATTTTTATTTTGTAATTTTATTTCATTTAATATGTAATATGTACAAGGTTCCCAAGCTGCCGACTCAGAGTTCCACATGCCAACAAAGAAAATATATAAGAGTTCCTAGTCCATCAAAATGATCAATTGTCAAAGGAAAGAAATCAAAGTGAAAAGGTTTAATTGTGAAGTTTAAAGGTGAATTTGAACATAGCAAAGTGGGTTCCAAAAGCATAAAAATCACAATTCACCAAGTATAAAATCCCTCAAGACATCAAAACCATCATCATTTGTCCCCTACAGCATTGAGAAACTATCTCCATAACATGATTTTCAAACTCAGAGAGTGAAATTGTTAGGTCCCTATATCACTAGTATAGTCCCTTATTATTGTTAGTGTAACCCCCTTATTTTTATTATTGAACCCTTGTAACCCCCATTTTGTTATTATTGTGCCCTTAAATTATTATTGTTAGGTCGGCTAGGATTACATTGTGGCCCACTAGGATTACATTATGGTCCCATGGACTCCTATATATAGAAAGGAGGTTTTGTGAATTGTATCATCCAAGAATTGTTCATTTATGTAATGTATTGGAGGTTTCCCCCTCGAAGTGGCTCATTTCTAAGGCGTTTATATCTCTTTCCTTCTCTTTTTGGAGCTGGTTACACAACATTTGGTATCAGAGCTTTGGATTCTAGGGTTTCGCTGCTCCAAACAGGTCATCGTGGCATTTTCGCTATAAATTTTTTTCTACGAAGTTTCAGAAGCTGAAATTTTTAGGGTGTGAAGCTGAAATCCTGAGGAAGATTTTCTAAAAATTTCAGAGCTTGGTTCGCAATATTTTCGGAGATATCATCTGTGGAAGTTAGGCCTTTTTTCAAGCTCCTAAACAGGTCATCGTGGAATTTTCGCTATAAAAAATTTTCTACGAAGGTTCAGAATCTGAAATTCGTATGGTGCGAAGCTGAAATCCTGAGGAAATTCGTCAAAAAATTTCATAGCTTGGTTCGCAAAATTTTTGGAGATATGATCTGTGGAAGGTAGTGCTTTTTCAGGCTCCTGAATTTCATCTCAAAGAGGTGATCGTGGGAAAAGTTCAATAACTCTCTCTCTGGGCATCGGATTGGAGTGCCGTAAAAATTGGTTGCAAGTACACGGACCGAAGTTTCTTGGCTATAAATTTCAGAGACGAAGGACGAAACAGTGACACGTGGCAAGCCGTACAAGTTTGCTCTACTGAATCAGTGCAAATTTGGGTCATTGTGGGAGATTGGAAATAACTTTGTCTTGAAGAATCCAAATCAGATCATATCTGTGGCATTTGAAAGATAGTTCAGAAGGCTACTACAGCAGTGAATTTCAGATATTGAAGATTCTCAATTACAGAGATAATTCAATTTCAATACAGAGCTCCTAAAAAACAAGTAAAAGGTGTGTATTTTTTTCCAATTGCATAAGTCTTGTTTGAAGAATCAAGTTGAATTGATTCCAAGGGAATATTGTAGAATAGATATCAGTATTGGATTCTAAAATGGCCCCTAAAAATAATTCAACTCCCATTAAGCATTTAGAAGGCTCTACTGTGACTCATGAAGATGAAGAATGGCAACATGACATATCAAAATTACAAGAGCAAGTGCAACAAATTTTGCTCTCACAAAGAACAACAAAAAATGAAATGGAAGTTTTGAAGAAAGGCATGTAAACTAAGATGGATGGTTTGAAGAAAGGCGTGGAAGCTAAGATGAATGGTTTGGAAGCTAAGATGGATGGCATGGAAGTGGGCATGGAAGCTAAGATTGATGACATGGAAGCTAAGATCGATGAAAACATGAAAAACAACATGGAAAACATGAAGAATGATATAAAAGCATACATGGAAGGCTTTATGACAAGCTTAAAACAAGAAACGATTCCTAATGGCGGAAATATAGTAGAAGAACCTCATGATGAGAACAAAATAAATGTTAATCGTGATTTCATAACCTCTAATGTTGGTGGGAAGAACCACCATATTCCAAAAATGGATATGAGGAAGTTTGATGGAAAGGATCCTGTAACATGGATACTACGGATGGAGCAATATTTTGATCTCCATAACGTGCAAAACACACAAAAGGTATGCATTGCAAATTTACATTTAGAACAAAATACATTTGTATGGTATCGATGGCTTTGCTCCCGTAAAAAAATTGTCACTTGGTCAATTTTTTACGGAGGAAATGATAGCACATTATGAGAATACAAAGAGCAACACCTTCTTTAGCCAATTGATAAATCTCAAACAAAAGGGTTTAGTGGGGCAGCACATTGAGGACTTCCAAAAATTGAATATAAGGGTAACTGATATTCCAGAGGAACATAGGATCAATCTCTTCATAGGCACTTTAAAGGATAACATCCAACATGAAGTTCGTGTTTTGGAACCGGATTCATTGGAGAAGGCATTCAGGTTGGCAAGAAAAGTTGAATGTAAAATAATGGCGACAAGGAAGCCTACCACTCAATTCTATAAAGAAGGAAGTGTTGCTACGCCTAGATTTCCACAACCTACAAGGTTGACACCACAGCAATTGGAAGAAAAAAGAGCAAAAGGGCTTTGCTACAGTTGTGATAGCAAATACACTAAAGGTCATAAGTGTGCTGAGAAGAAATTATTTTACATAGATTGTGAAGGGGAAGAAGAAAATGAACAAGAAGAGGATATACACCAGGAACCAGCCCTAGAAGAGGAAGAAATGAATCCGACCATATCGTGTAATGCACTGGCAGGAATTACCACTCCTCAAACTCTCAAGATAGAAGGACATATCAAGAAGAAAAGGGTAATAGTGTTGATTGATTCGGGTAGCACCCATAATTTTATTCATTATAAGGTAGCCAAGGAATTAAATTGTTTCCTATACCCAGCACCAGAATGTCAAGTGATGGTTGCAAATGGAGGAACTATAAATTGCTACGGAAAATGCCATAATATCAAGCTAACCATGGGGGAATATGTATTGACTAGTCCAATGCTTGCCATTCCTATGGGAGGTGCTGATGTTGTACTAGGAGTACAATGGTTACAATCTTTGGGGACGGTAGCTTTTAATTTTCAAGAACTTTTCTTGAAATTTTTTTCAGAAGGAAAGGAAGTCAAATTATGGCGTATTGAAGGGAAGCCAGGAAGGATAATAAGCTCTAATGTCATGACAAAGCTTCTAAAGAAAGAACAACGAGGCGTAATTGCACAATTATGCTCACTAGAAGTTCCGTCATCAAAATCATCTATTTCTGCAGATCTCCAACAAGTCTTGGAAAATCATTCCAAGGTGTTTGAAACTCCCAAAGGACTCCCACCTATTCATGATCATGATCATGCCATTCATTTGATTCCAGGAAGTGTTCCTCCAAACATCAGGCCTTATAGATATTCTTACTTCCAAAAGAGCGAAATTGAACGTATGATTGCAGAAATGTTAGAGGCGGGTATAATTCAACCTAGTCAAAGTTCTTTCTCTGCTCCTGTAGTATTGGTACACAAGAAGGATGGATCATGGCGAATGTGTCCAGATTATAGGGATCTCAATAAGCTCACCATTAAAGACAAATTCCCCATTCCTGTGATTGATGAATTATTGGATGAATTACATGGAGCAATTTATTTTACCAAGTTGGATCTTCGTTCAGGATATCATCAAATTAGAATGAAGACTGAAGATATTCCAAAAACAACATTTTGAACTCATGAGGGTCATTGTGAATTTTTGGTCATGCCTTTTGGCCTTACCAATGCACCTTCTACATTTTAAGGGTTGATGAATTCCATTTTCAAACCCTTCCTTAGAAAATTTGTGCTAGTATTTTTTGATGATATACTAATCTACAGCAGGTCTTGGAAGGATCATGTTTAACATGTTGACAGGGTGCTCAAACTATTGCAGGAGAAACAATTATATGAAAAAAAATCCAAATTTTTCTTTGGAGTACAAGAGGTGGAATATCTGGGTCATATTGTATCTCACGAGGGTGTTAAAGTAGACCCTAACAAAATTAAAGCCATTAGGGAATGGAAAGTCCCCACAACCATAAAGAAGTTGCGAGGATTTCTCGGGTTAACAGGGTATTATCGCAAGTTTGTTAAGAATTATGGGAGAATAGCAGCACCTCTAACAACATTATTGAAAAAAGATGCATTTTCATGGACTCCTGAAGCAACTAAGGCCTTTGAACATCTTAAAGAGGCAATGTGCCTAGCACCGGTCTTAGCTACGCCAGACTTCACAAAAACCTTTATTGTGGAATGTGATGCCTCAGGAAATGGAATTGGTGCAGTTTTAATGCAGGAAGGAAGAGCCATTGCTTTTGAAAGTCGTCCAATCAAAGGAAAGTATTTACAGAAACCTATTTATGAGAAGGAAATGTTAGCAATAC
Source organism: Pinus albicaulis (assembly GCA_034641835.2). NCBI lineage: Eukaryota > Viridiplantae > Streptophyta > Pinopsida > Pinales > Pinaceae > Pinus > Pinus albicaulis. The sequence continues at coordinate 917,536,013 of CM076570.1, forward strand.
TGCATGCACTAAAGAAATGGCGAACTTACCTAATGGGAAGACACTTCAAGGAAAAAACTGATCATGATAGTCTTAAACACTTTTTGGAACAAAGACTATCTTCAGAAGAGCAGCAAAAATGGGTCACAAAGATGTTGGGTTATGAATTTGAAATAATCTACAAAAAGGAAAGCTTAATGTTGTTGCAGATGCACTCTCAAGAAAGAATGAAGAGGTGGAAGCATTGCTTTGTGCCATTTCTATTATCCAACCAGATTGGATAACTAAAGCAAGAGATGAATGGAAGAAGGACAAAGATGTATGGACACTTATTCAAAAGTTGCAGCAAGATCCTAGTACATCTGATACATTTAGTTGGAAAAATGATTCCTTATGGTACAAAGATCGCTTATATCTTTGTAAGAATTCCCAACTAAAACAAAATATTCTTCTGGAATTGCACACTTCTCCTTTGGGAGGACACTCAGGATTTTTAAAAACTTACCACAGGGTGAAGAAAGAATTTTTTTGGGATGGCCTTAAATCTGATATTCGAAAGTTTGTGGCGGAATGTTTGGTTTGCCAGCAGAATAAAGTGGAAACAATTAAGACCCAAGGACTTCTACAACCTTTATCCATTCCAAGTCAACGTTGGGAGGAGATTTCAATGGATTTTATCACAGGTTTACCTAAGTCCGAAGGAAAGAGTGTCATCATGTTGGTAGTTGATAGACTTACCAAGTATGCACACTTTTGTGCATTATCTCATCCATTTAAAGCAAGTACAGTTGCTACTACATTTATGGACATAATTCAAAAGCTACATGGAAGCCCAAGGGTTATTGTGAGCGACAGAGATCCCATTTTTACTGGAAATTTTTTGGACGGAGTTATTTTCTTGTTTGGGTACTCAATTAGCTCATAGCTCATCTTATCATCCTCAATCTGATGGTCAAACTGAGATAGTAAATAAATGTTTGGAAGGGTATCTTCGTTGTTTTGTATCTGATAAACAAACACAATGGGTCAAGTGGTTACCTCTTGCTGAATGGTGGTATAACACTTCCTTCCATACTGCAGCAAAAATGACCCCATTTATGGCACTTTATGGATATCATACACCATCCATCACATCATATTTAAGAGAAAATTAGAAGGTTCAAGTAGTGGAAGATCACATCGAGCATCAGCAAGAAGTTCTCCAACTCTTAAAGGATAACCTGAATTTGGCACAAAATCGAATGAAACAACAGGCAGATCAACATCGCAGCGAGAGAAGTTTTGATGTAGGAGATTGGGTATTTTTACAACTACAACCATACAAACAAATGTCCCTCAAGCAAGCTAAGAAGGATAATAAATTATCACCAAAGTACTATGGTCCTTACAAGGTGTTGCAAAAGATTGGTTCTATGGCATACAAATTGGAGCTTCCTGCTTCTTCGCGAATACATCCAGTTTTCCATGTTTCATGCTTAAAGAAGGTTATAGGTGAAAATCTTCGAGTTCAAACAATATTGCCAGAACTTGATGAGGAAGGAAAAATAATATTGGAACCTGAAGTGGTCATGGAAACAAGAACTCGACAGCTACGGAATCGATCAATTTCAGAGTATCTCATCAAGTGGAAGAACTTGCCCACTGAAGATTCTACATGGGAGGATGAGAATTTTATACAGAAGCACCCAGAGCTACTCAAGCGTTGAGGACAACACTTTTTGAAGGAGAGGGGCATGTTAGGTCCCTATATTACTAGTATAGTCCCTTATTGTTGTTAGTGTAACCCCCTTATTGTTATTATTGTACCCTTGTAACCCCCATTTTGTTATTATTGTGCCCTTAAATTATTATTTTTAGGTCGGCTAGGATTACATTGTGGCCCACTAGGGTTACATTATGGCCCCATGGACTCCTATATATAGAAAGGAGGTTTTGTAAATTGTATCATCCAAGAATTGTTCATTTATGTAATGTATTGGAGGTTGCCCCCTCGAAGTGGCTCATTTCTAAGGCGTTGATATCTCTTTTCTTCTCTTTTTGGAGCTGGTTACACAATAGAAATTGGAAGAAAAGTTGCAGCACTATGCTCATGGATTGGTCGCATTGCACATAGCTTTCAGGCGTAGTGCATAGCATTTGGGCATTGCGCCCCTGGTAGAGGAGGTGTTGCACTCCTCCCACAGGCATTGCGCACCTACCTGATTTTCTCAGCAAGCTCTAAAACCAAGTGCCATTGCTCTAAAACTTTATCCTTGGTTTCCTTTTCGCTCTATCAAGTAAGTAACACCTAAATTTATATCTCCTAGAATTCCTCAAATTAAATTTTCATGGTGTTTTAATGCTCTATACAAATTTGGTGTCTTCTTTGTTATAAACCATAGTTCCATTCCTAATTTTCAATTACACTTCCTAAGACTTCCACTACCCTTCCCACATTACAATTAACCTTTCCCAACCCCTATTTAACTATATCCCTTTCTCCAAAGCCCTTTGTACCATAAACCATAAATTCTAGGTATTTCAATTTCCTAGGCTCCCAAATCCCCATACCTGTAATAAAATTCCTATTCCAAAATCCCACAACGTTTCTACTCCCTGTCACCTCCCTCATTTTAATAATACCTCCCCCCATATCCCTAATTTTTTCCTTCACATTCCCCACTCCCTAAACCTACATTTCACTCCCAATTCATCTCCCTAGGGTTTCTAGCCAAGATACTATGGAAGAAGAAAACAAATAATTCAGTGAGGAAGAAGAAAGGGAAGAAAGGAGGCCACAAAAAAGAGGGAGGATCCTCAGACTTGAAGCTACAAACAACAAAGAACTTATGGCCTCTCCCATGGCTTTGACTTATTTCAAGCATGTAGGATGCTTTGAGTTTTGTGAAAAAATACAAAGGGTCCAACATTACCTTGTTTTGAGCAGGCTCTTCATCTCTCATATTCATGAAAACTAGGAGACCCTTGCTGGTGTCACTTTCATAGTATCCACAACCATGATAGAAGATGCCAATGGAATTCCAAATGTTGGTGAAAAGTGGTACAAGGAAAAATACTTGGAGAATCATTACTATGAGCCATACATCAAGCTAAGGTACAAGAATGAAGGAAAGAGGGTCTTTCCTTTCTCTTACCTCCTAGATAGGTATGCCCCCATGATGAAAATCATCATGAAGTACTTTTCTTGTGAAGGAAGGTTCTCTAGACTCTACACCTACCACATCAGGTTATTAATACACTTCACAAGGGTCAAAATGATCAGCATGCATTATTATCTCTTCAGGAACATTGAAAAAATGGCATACATTGTTCAAAAGATAGATTATGACCACCAGATGAAAATTATTTTTCACCACTCTCTCATCAAGATTATTTTCCTCCATCACCTCAATCAATTTAACATCTCATGGGACACTTTCATAGCTAATGACATCTTTACCGTTACACCAATTCAACATGTTCAAGATGTGCCTCCACCATCTCATCCTTCCACATCCATTCCTTCATCTCAAACCACAGTATCTACTTCTTCATCAACTCAAACTACTTTACCCATTTCACCATCATCATCACCATTTCACACTCAGATTGGGTCATCTACTAGAGCTAAGATCAGTGAGCTTCAAAAGACCAAAGTGGCTGAGATAGAGACATTCGCAAAAACATATCAGAGAGGTCATAGGCAAGTGCTTTACTCAAGTCATAGCGCCTAAAGCATCACTGGGGCATATGACAATAATTTCATCTCAGTTTAAAAAGACCCGAAAAGTTAGTGGGCCAAGGGCCCTACAACCAAGCCAGTGGGGCATGCTTTGCCCGTGTGATACCCCTGAAGGAGAAGCTTGTGGACTTGTTAAAAACCTTGCATTGATGACTCATGTTACAACTGATGAAGAAGAGAGTCCTCTTATTTCACTGTGCAACTTTTTAGGAGTAGAAGATTTGAGCTTGCTTTCTGGTGAAGAGCTCCATTTACCTTAGTTATTTTTAATGGGCTTATTCTTGGTGTACATCGACGGCCACAGTGATTTGCAAATTCTCTAAGGAAGCTACGACGTGCTGGTAAAATTGGAGAGTTTGTGAGTGTATTTGTGAATGCAAAACAACCTTGTGTATACGTTGCTTCAGATGGTGGCCGTGTTTGTCGACTATTGGTGATTGCTGATAATGGTGTTTCTAGAATAAAGGAACAACACTAGCGATGGCAGAACATAGTCACATCTGCAATGCGACAGACCATGAGGCATCAAAACATGAATGTGGTATTTTCTGTAGTCTTATTGCTCCAGTTGCCAGGTAAAAATATCACGATAAATAATGCCTTCCGGGAAATCGGAGATTGTTGTAATATCAGTACGCCAGAAGATGTTAAAAATGCTGTGTAAACAAGGTCGATTGAAAGAGGCTCTACAAATTTTGCATTATAACATGGAGCACTGTTCGGAATCATCTGTATATGTTTCTCTCTTGCAGGGCTGCGTCAACAATAAAGCCATACCACACAGCAAAATAGTCCATGCCTATATCATTCAGACTGGATTATTTGAATGTCAAGGGACATTTCTGTCGAACAATCTTCTCACTTTGTATGCAAAGTGTGGGAGTCTCGCGCATGCTCGCAGAGTTTTTGAGCCAAATGACTGATCGCAATGTGGTTTCATGGACTACTATGATTACTGCTTATGCCAGGTATGGCTATGGTGAGGAAGCCCTGGCACTTTTTAACGAAATGCGGAGATCTAGCATCAAACCTGATCATTTCACATTTTCCTGCCTTCTCCCTATGTGTACCGACTTTGCAGTTCCCAAGTAGGTGCATGAAGAAATAATTAGAAGTGGATTCCATTCAGATGCGTTTGAAGGAAACACGCTCGTTGATATGTATGCGAAATGTAGGAACGTGAAGGATAGGTCTATACCTTTCGTTGGTGCTGAAGTCAATGAAGAAAATCTACAGCCTGCAGCAGTCTAATGGTTTGTATCAGACTTTGTTTATGGACTTGATGGAGGTGCATATAAGACTTCCAATGTTTTGTTTTCAGGCATGTTGGAATGAATAAACTGCGTCGCAAGCACTCCTGTGATTATATAAAGGGACAAGGTGCTAAGATCTCCAAGCAGAATGAGGAGATGTTTCGGAAATGATTCTGGTGGCTCACAATTGCATAAAGGAGAAAACGTAGATAATATTGAAGCTGAATCGACAGCTTGGATCAGCCAGCTTAAATCTAACGGTTTGCAGGGGGCTCAAAGTAAACGAATTTTATGGGAGATGGCACCCCCGCAAATGGTTTAAATCGAAACCACTATTCACAAAATCGACGGCTGTGATGTATTACGGCACCTCCGATTCATTTTGTATAAACCGCTGTCATTACCCCCCGTAGGTGGTTATTGGTTTTCAAAAACCATGGGTGATTGTGTCGATAAATACATATGGGCAATGGGACCCACAATGCATCATTCATCCGTTTAGACCCACATTTTGTAATTTTAATCAGTTCCAAAGTTTTCAAGAATCAATTTTAAAACTGATCATAACAGTTAGTTAGAAGAAATAATAGATATAAAAGCAGAGATAAGGGGAGAAGCAAAAGGCTGAGTTTTTCAACCTTGAAGTCAAATTTTGTATTAGAGAATACTGAATCAATGAAAAGCTTTTGCAAGTTTCTATCATTCCGTCTATGTTGAATATTTTTCCAGTTTTCATTATGTTTTCATGTCTGTAAATGAAATGGATTAATTTGAGCTACAGGTCTCTTGATGCATGCGTATTCAAGGGTTAATCAAACCTTAATGGGCGCTCCTCTATTTTAACCTTATCATTGCTTTCTTCTTCAGGGTTTTTAATGATAGATTCTGTTTCGAACAGCATATCAGATTAAAATCCTTTCCTTTCCTGTTTCTTCCATTCATTCACTTCAGCATAAGAAGAATGTGGCATTGCAGAACATGCATTGGTTTAGTGTTTGAGGATTATATATTTAATGTTTGAAGGTTTAAAAAACACAGACAGATATATATTTTTGTTTGTGACATAATCTTTAATGTCTTGAGCACGGATTCCTTTACACAACAAGGAATTGTTTCTTAAGGAACAACATTAATTGGCGCCGTTGCCGGGGATCGAAGAAGCGAAGTTCATTTCCCTGGGTTTTCTTTCTACTTCCTCTGGTTGTTCAGTGAGGAGGAAGTTTTTGGCTATGTTTACTATTTACAGAATTCTCATTTTCAAAAATCCAAACACGAGGTCAAATGCCTTGCAGTAGATGGTTTCATAATCCTTTCTTTTTGATGGTGAACAAGATTCAGATTTGAAGATTGGTTGTTTATTATTCACCTGGCGACTCCACGGATGAAGGTTTCATTAGATGAAGAATTTTCCTGGCAAGAAGATGAGAAAGTATCATGGAAAAAACATGTATCATAATTTCCGTTTTTTAAAGGAGGTTCTATTTTTTACTGTCAGTTTAGTGGTTTATTTTCCCTTTTATCTTAAAAGGATTGTTTCCTGCTTTATTTTCTCAGAAGATTATAAGGCCCAAAATGTAAATTCGTTATTGGAAAAAGATGATTTTTCTTCTGCTTGTATTATAAATCTTGACACAAGTGTATCTCCTAAACATGAAAGGAGGGATGATTGTTGTATTACAATCCCGGAAGATGAACAGTCACAGTCTAGGCATAAAGGTGATGATTCCACATCTTTGCATGATAATATTTTGCCTCATGAGAAATTGACTTCTTTTCAGTTCAAAAATAAAGAAATATTTAAACCCCTGAAGCTGCCTGCTATTCTCCATCAATATCATTCAAAAGGATTCAAGTCCTTGCCAAGTTTCTCCGGGAAGGAGAAAGACATTTCAGCTAAATCACATATCTTGGAATTTGAATACTTCTTGGACAAATTTCAAATTAATTATGAAGACGTAGCTTTAAGGATGTTTTGTCATTCTTTAAAACAGGATGCTCAGCACTGGTTCCAATGTTTGGAAGCAGGTTCAATCAATTCCTCGCAAGATCTTCGAGATATTTTCCTTACATATTGGGGCGAGAGTAAGTCATATGAAGAGCATATTTTGGAATTATATTCTATCCGAAGGCAAAATAGTGAATCTATTTCTGAGTTTAATAGGAGGTTTCAAAAAATTTATTTCAGCATGCTAGAAGAAATTAGACCTCCAGGGGCAGCAGCTATGGTATATTATTTGAAAGCTCTTTCTATTTCCTTGGCTTTTTATCTCAGGGATAGAAAGCCTAGTAATCTGAAGCTGATGTTTCTTCATGTGCAAGAAATCGAAGATAATGCATGGGCTTGTAGAAATTTTTCCTGCAATGCAGAAAGTCCAAGTTTTGTCAAAGATAAGAGGGCTTGTGAAGGAGACATTGGAATTTATTTACAAGAGAATGTAGGTTCAGAGGCAAATAAAGATTTCCAAAAAGTTTCAAAAGGTTCTTGTATTGTTGAAGAACAAGAATCTAATTCTTTTGAAGATTCTAGTCAAAACTTCGAAGCAACAGTTGAATTACACTATGAAAGCTTAGAAGATAATTGTAATAATTTTGTGAGTAGTGAGCAAAATAGTGTAGTTTCTCAGACATGTTTGCAAGAAGAAGAAGATTTTCGTCATCAACTGATGATAAATGAAGAACATCAGCATTATGGAGAGCAAACCTTGGATGTTTATTTTCAGCCTAAATGTCTGCCTACAGGAAGTGGAAGTCAAGTTCCTAACATACAGTTCCTAGTTGAAGGGTCAAACAATGAAAGAAGCTGCCATGTTCCAAGACCTCTGCAAAATGCTCAAGAAAAGAAGATAACCAAAATTTTGTCTCATGATTTTTATGATCCAGTTGCTAAATATATGGAAAATTTCTTCGGTCAGCAACAAGCTTTAATGCAAGGGTATGTACAAAATTTTGTATATGAAAATTTTTCTTGGTACATTTCGCTTTTGATTTTTAAATCTCAGTAGTATGAAGGTATTAAATCTGACAAGGAGATGCTGGATTGGTTCCATTGGAAGGTTTACTTCACTTGATTAAGTTCAACCATGCTTATATATATAGGAGTTGTACATAAATAAGCTCAGGAGTTGAGCATTTCAAGTTGCAGTATTTCTAGTTTATCATTTTCAGTTCAAGAATAAAGATCTTAGAAGAAGAGAGGTTTTAGAAAAGTTTGAAATTTTCAGAGATTTTGGGATTGAGAGAAAATTCAGTTTGACTCGACTCCATGCCCAATAAAGGCTACTGATATACAAGTTCTCAGCACTTTGCTACCAAAGTACTGTCCCCAATTGGAGCCAGATGTTGTAGCCTAATTCGACTAGCTAAAAGTCCGAATGTTATTATTGCAACTCCTGGCCATCCCATTCATCATTTTTCCGAGACCAATTGCAAAAATACTTGCCCAAGTTGAGTGTTAACTAGCAGATTTTGATTTTTAGTGCAATTCTACCTCGATTTCTCGTTGAATTTGCAAAGGCAGGGGGTTCGACTCAAGAATCAAGCCATCTGTTATAGGAACAACTTTCCTCAACCTTGGGGAGTATGCATTTACCTATGGAGAATACAATCAAAACTACCAAGATTCCTGTATCTTGCTTTACTCAAGTCATAGCACCTGAAGCAGCACTGGGGCATATGACAATAATTTCATCTTAGTTTAAAAAGACCCGAAAAGTTAGTGGGCCAAGGGCCCTACAACCAAGCCAGTGGGGCATGCTTTGCCCGTGTGATACCCCTGAAGGAGAAGCCTGTGGACTTCTTAAAAACCTTGCATTGATGACTCATGTTACAACTGATGAAGAAGAGAGTCCTCTTATTTCACTGTGCAACTTTTTAGGAGTAGAAGATTTGAGCTTGCTTTCTGGTGAAGAGCTCCATTTACCTTAGTTATTTTTAATGGGCTTATTCTTGGTGTACATCAACGGCCACAACGATTTGCAAATGCTCTAAGGAAGCTACGACGTGCTGGTAAAATTGGAGAGTTTGTGAGTGTATTTTTGAATGTAAAACAACCTTGTTTATACGTTGCTTCAGATGGTGGCCGTGTTTGTCGACCGTTGGTGATTGCTGATAATGGTGTTTCTAGAATAAAGGAACAACACTAGCGATGGCAGAACATAGTCGCATCTGCAATGCGACAGACCATGAGGCATCAAAACATGAATGTGGTATTTTCTGTAGTCTTATTGCTCCAGTTGCAAGGTAAAAATATCATGATAAATAATGCCTTCCGGGAAATCAGAGATTGTTGTAATATCAGTACGCCAGAATATGTTAAAAATGATGTGTAAACAGGGTCAATTGAAAGAGGCTCTGCAGATTTTGCATTATAACATGGAGCACTGTTCGGAATCGTCTGTATATGTTTCTCTCTTGCAGGCTGTGTCAACAATAAAGCCATACCACATGGAAAAATAGTGCATGCCTATATCATTCAGACTGGATTATTTGAATGCCAAGGGACGTTTCTGTCGAACAATCTTCTCACTTTGTATGCAAAGTGTGGGAGTCTCGCGGATGCTCGCAGAGTTTTTGAGCCAAATGATTGATCGCGATGTGGTTTCATGGACTACTATGATTACTGCTTATGCCAGGTATGGCTATGGTGAGGAAGCCCTGGCACTTTTTAACAAAATGCAGAGATATGGCATCAAACCTGATCATTTCACATTTTCCTGCCTTCTCCCTGTGTGTACCGACTTTGCAGTTCCCAAGCAGGTGCATGAAGAAATAATTAGAAGCGGATTCCATTCGGATGCGTTTGTAGGAAACGCGCTCGTTGATATGTATGCGAAATGTAGGCACGTGAAGGATAGGTTTATACCTTTCGTTGGTGCTGAAGTTAATGAAGAAAATCTACAGCCTGCAGCAGTATAATGGTTTGTATCAGACTTTGTTTATGGACTTGATGGAGGTGCATATAAGACTTCCAATGTTTTGTTTTCAGGCATGTTGGAATGAATAAACAGCGTTGCAAGCACTCCTGTGATTCTATAAAAGGACAATGTGCTAAGATCTCCAGGCGGAATGAGGAGATGTTTCGGAAATGATTCTGGTGGATCAAAATTGCATAAAGGAGCAAACGTAGATAATATTGAAGCTGAATCGATAGCCTGGATCAGCCAGCTCAGATCTAACGGTTTGCGGGGGGCTCAAAGTAAACGAATTTTATGGGAGATGGCACCCCCGCAAATGGTTTAAATCGAAACCACTATTCACAAAATCGACGGCTGTGATGTATTACGGCACCTCCGATTCATTTCGTACAAACCGCTGTCATTACCCCCCGTAGGTGGTTATTGGTTTTCAAAAACCATGGGTGATTGTGTCGATAAATACATATGGGCAATGGGACCCACAATGCATCATTCATCCGTTTAGACTTTCGGTTCTATGTGGGTTTTATATTATATATTATATATATAATATTAAAACAAACATTTTGTAATTTTAATCAGTTCCAAAGTTTTCAAGAATCAGTTTTAAAACTGATAATAACAGTTAGTTAGAAGAAATAACAGATATAAAAGCAGAGATAAGGGGAGAAGCAAAAGGCCGAGTTTTTCAACCTTGAAGTCAAATTTTGTATTAGAGAATACTGAATCAATGAAAAGCTTTTGCAAGTTTCTATCATTCCATCTATGTTGAATAGTTTTCCAGTTTTCATTATGTTTTCATGTCTGTAAATGAAATGGAGTAATTTGAGCTACAGGTCTCTTGATGCATGCGTATTCAAGGGTTAATCAAACCTTAATGACCGCTCCTCCATTTTAACCTTATCATTGCTTTCTTCTTCAGGGTTTTTAATGATAGATTCTGTTTCGAACAGCATATCAGATTAAAATCCTTTCCTTTCCTGTTTCTTCCGTTCATTCACGTCAGCATAAGAAGAATGTGGCATTGCAGAACATGCATTGGTTTAGTGTTTGAGGATTATATATTTAATGTTTGAAGGTTTAAAAAACAGAGACATATATATATTTTTGTTTATGACATAATCTTTAATGTATTGAGCACGGATTCCTTTACACAGCAAGAAATTGTTTCTCAAGGAACAACACAACCCGTCCAAAACTTAGCTGCAAGATGGAGGTCACTCCTGACACTAGCACTACGCTCTTGACCAGTGTCTGATTTTTCTAATTTTTCTCTGCAATTGTGATTTTCACCTTGATAAATCATGTTTTAAATTATGTAATTGATGGAGGTAAATGTAATTATGGTGTTATTACACTTACCCAAGGTAAATACATTATGTGAAAAGTTTTGATGACTTGTAATGAATCAGTTTCATGGAAGTGAGGGATGAGTTCCCTACACTCTAGGTATCAATTTAGATTATTGTGTCTCAGCTCCTCAACTCATGGATTCGACCCTTGAGGTTGGGAGAAAGTTGTTTGAGGTCTATATCATGTAATTTTTTACTCATTTCACAGGTTGGATGTTGATGCATTTATTAGAGACTCTAGTGTAATATTTTTGGCAGGAAATTAATGAAAAAGTTGCAACTATTTCTTTGGGATACCTGTGGTATGGAAATTTAGAATTGTTCTTCTATATGTCTCATTATTTATGAATTTTTTGTTTCATGATCCATTTCATTTAAGTTTATAAACATAATACATCTCTCATGCTTTGTTTTTGGAAACCTTCATAGTTTGTCCATCTTCTTCAGTTTAGAAATAATTCATGCTTAGACTTGCTCTTTCTAGATCCTCACCTGTCTAATCCATCCCACTCAAGGAACCCTAAAGTGTTAGGTTTTATACCTACCTTTCCTCATTGAATCTCTGCAACCCTAGTCCTATTTTCCCTGACCTAGACTTTTTGACCTAATTCACCCATCCAACAACCCAATTCAGCCAAATCAAACCCCTGTACTTATACTTAGCGTAAAACCACAATTCATCCAGCCCTCTTGGCTATGACTCTATGGAGAGATCCCTCTCTGGTTTGGTAGGGCTAGATATCAAGCCAAAATATTGGTCTGTGGTTACCTCTGTTGAGATTTCTTCCTCAACCTTAGAGATCTGGCGGAGTGATGACATGGTGGAAGTGGGAGGTGACATAATTACCTATGGGGCCCAAAATATTTCTTAAAAACTAATCAATATAGAAATGTTATTCAAACTCATGGGCTATACTCATTCTCCTCCTTCTATGCCATTCTTATACATTGTCAAAAAGACGAATGGAAGAAGTTTAATGGAAAGAAGTTAATAGTTTGGTACTTATGTCATATCAGAGAGGTAATTGGAAATATGAAACAAAATATTTGGAGAGAGTCATGAAGGTGGAATGGGAGGCATGCGGTTGGTCCACATACCATTTGAAAGCAACTTCATTTAGGGTTCATTGGAAAAGATGAAGACAGATGGAGTCTTCTGTATGGAATTTGATGAACACCACATGTGAAAAGAGTTACCATGCTTTTTGAGGTCTTATCTGGGATTACCTTCAAACTTGGGATTGTCGAAAGGAAGCTTGGTAGGAATAGGAGGTCAATTTGGGTCATGGAGAAGAGGATCATTGATGAGCTAGCTAAAATTAGGGAGGCTCAAACCAGCCATATAGGGAAGCAAGGGAGGATTAGTGACCATACCTGTAGAGGTTATGTCGATGGGGTTACCTTGGTTATGACATTGGTTAACACCTTGGTTTCTACCACCCACATTGGTTCCTAACATGGTGGCAATGTGGGGTTGGGAAGATGCAGAATCAGAGGAACTAGATGAATAAGAAGAACTAGAGTCTATATGGGGACTTGATGGAGGACTAGGAGGATGAAATCTAACTCGATGGGGAGAAGTAAGATGTCCTAAAGTAAAATAAGGGTGAAGGCCACAAAGTATCTGCAAAAAAATCCTAGGGGGTGCAATGGTGTTAAGAAAAATATGACTTAATAGACTAAAGGGTGATGATAGGAGGAAAGAGTAACAAACAACAAGAAAACACTACTGTAGTGGTGCAAGTGCAAACTAAGTATCATAATATGCTACTCTATTCAAGGAAACATGTCCTATCAAAGAAAAAATTACCTCTATCCTAAAGTTGATCTAAATCCTCAAACAAGTCCTAATTTTACTGTTTCATATGGCCTTCTAAGAGACTTATTGCTTGAGCGAATATGATCCACGCAGGTAGAGTTATCTAAAGAAAGGTCGGGTAGAGAACCAATTGCTTGCCCATAGTCAGTCCTATAGGGTGTTTTGCTAATATTGGCCACTAATGTTACCTTTTTCCCATGGGGGTGGTCAATTCTTGAGCTTCTTGGTGATCAATCACAACAAAAAATTCCCTACTATGGGTTGGGTAGCCCTGAGGAGAACCACTCGCACCGTGATCTAGCCTAACCCTTCTGAATTGGGTTTTTGATGCAGGCTGACTTTGGACCATGCGATGGTGAAGGATTTTAATCTCCTTAATATGTCAAATTATATGTCTAAATGTAAGTGATCAATTAGTGTTATTAGAAGTCTATCCCATTGATCCTACACCTAACTACAAATATTATTTTGGCCTGGTGCCCGAGTGGGTTTAATCCATGTGAGTTGAATTATTAAGGTGTAGTGTTTCAATTCTTGGCTTGGCGGTGTTAACCAAGCTCACATTCACTTAGGGTGTGTGTGTGTGTGAAAATAATTTTTCAAGTGGATGAGTTAATTCAGAATTTTTTGATGAGTCCAAGTGCTGCTAGAAAGAAAGTGTTGAAAACTATAAATAACGTTGAAAATGGATAGTAAAATATATAACAAATGCAAGTACACAACCCTCCACCCAATGAGGCTATCAAGAAGGTAATAAAGTTAAGGAAAACAAGAAACTAAAGGACACAAAAAATGGCCAAAAGATATAATTTCTAAGGGACTAGGATCTAAAGGAGAAAGGTTTTGAAAATGGTGTAGAAAACCAACAAAAATTAGAGGTGAAAATGCTACAAAACGATAGGAAAGAAGCTTCAAAAAATAACATACACAAGGGGCTCCTAAGGGGGAAAGGAAACAATAAAATCTAAAGGGAGTAAAATGATGAAGAAGCCTATCTAAAAGGACTATAAAACAGTGGACAAAACCCTAGAAAAAAGTGGCTAAAAATGTTTCCCACTAGATTCCTAATCTCAACAATTCTCTTCCTAAATGATAGAGGTGTACTCTAAACCCTAGGGGGGTTTTTCCTTCTTCAATGAGAATATGATAAGAGGATATATACCTAGATGTGGCTCAGGGAATACTAGGAACCCTTCTTGATACGCATGCAACAACCTCGAAAAAACTAGAAAAACTATTTTTTTCTAAAAAAAGATAGAGCGCAGATACTGATATGAAAATTGTACTGACACATTTTTTGGGTCGAAAGGTGCGTTATGGGTGTAAGTATTGGGACAAAAAATGTGCTTTTTTCACACTTCTCTCACTCAAAAAATCTAATCTAGAATGTGTCCTCTCCTTCTTAGTTAGTAATGTGACCTGCGGAAAGATGCAAAACCCCAACAGAAACATACAATTTTCAAAAAAATAAAGGATATCTAAAAATAGAATTTGAGAGGGCTAAAAATAGTTAGAAAAACACTGAAGAGATCTGAAACAACATTCACCAAGGTTCCAAATTACTACACCAGCAAAGTTTCCATTTGTTAACGACTATGTAGCTAGAGACCTAGTGGAGTCGTCATTTGTTAGTGCAAATATTTCAGAGAAATGTACCAAAAATGCTTCAGTTAATTCATTGATGCTTAGTGACCCAAAAAACAAAATATGGCCACTTTTATGCTTCATATCTGCAATAAGAAGTGATAAAAACTTGCAAGAAGATATATGATGCAAGCCCAAAACATATAGCAACAGTGAAGAAAAGTGCAATAACCCAATCGAGGACTTCAATTGAATAATAATTAATATTAAAACACCCGGTGAAGAATATTTACAACATGGGTCTGTAGATTCCCCTCCGTGGGATGGGTCCTTTCACACCTTTTTCTTCAAATGTGTGTGTGTGTGTCTCTCTCAATATGCAGAAAACCCAAAAAACAAGCTAGAACCCAAATGGGAGTTCAAATGGCATGAGATGATAATGGTGATGAATGCAAAAATGGTGAAGAATCAATGGAAAAACCCTCTATTTATAACAAATTTTTGAGCTAAATTAGGAATTAGAAAATAATAAATTATTATTGATCAAATCAAAATCTAGCCATTGAGAATTTATTATATTTTTTGGAGAGGGAAAAGATATTAAAAGTGGTAACATCTATTAATATTGGACCAACATCTAATAATTTGTGGAATTGTTTGCACTCAAACTTATTCTCCAACCGGTCAAATTCTTGCATATAAATGAGCTATATGTTTATGTTGACTCTTTAAATGCAATGAAATTGATTAATGATAAAACTCATCTAAAAAATAATACTCTCCTTATTCTTTTTCAAAACTTAAATAATTCTCACACATTTCCTTCTCTCACATATATATAGAAAGAAATCACGAGGACGATGTCCTTTCGAAAATGGGGTTGACATTGGCTAAAGTCCAGTGGGATATCAAAGAAACCAAAGAAGATGTACTCCACCTTCTCTATTTATGCCCCTACGAATACCTCTTTCCCTCCTTTATTCATGTCTTCTCTTGGATATATAAGCAAGATGTTTTCTCTCAACATTTTTCTCCTTTAGTCGGTGGAAACATTAGAGAAATTTTGAGCTAAAAAATGGGCTTCAAAACAAAAAATTAAAATCAAAATCAAACTTACAAGAACCAATATAATTCAATATGTTGATTTCAACCATGGGGGATGATTCACCATTTTTGGAATAAAAAAGTAAAAAGATTAAAAAAAAAAATTTCAACTTATCTTCCTACTGTTTTACTCAAATTTCAAGTGGGAGCACTCATTGGCTGTGTAATTTAATTCTTCATCCAAGGAGTACCCATGTTGCATACTTTTGATAGACCTTTCTACATGAAAAAATTGAAATACGTGAAACATGTGATTGCAATCATATTTTTTCATGTATTTTTCATTTTTTGTGTAGCACGGTCCATCGAAAGTATGAAACATGGGTACTCCTTGGGTGAGAAATTAAATTCCACATCCAATGAGTGTTCCTGATTGAAATTTGAGTAAAACCATAAGGAGGTAAGTTGAAAATACGAGTTGATAAAGTAGTTTTTTCTTTTTTCCCTCTAAAATTTGATGATGTAATCTAATCTTATTTTATTATTTCCAATATTATTTTATAATATTACTTAGGAGGCCCATTTTAGATCTCTAAATTTCTCTAATGAAATATGATAATAACTTGTCATCGGTTTTTTTGAGCACAAACGGAAACATACAAGGGGTATTTTTTTATGCTCATAGGATCCTCTATTTTGGCTATAGGACTTGGTTGCACTTGACACTTTCTAGGAAGCACAAAATATCGAAACCATGAGTAATGTGTATAGAGGAAACCCAATCATAAAACATGAATGGTGCACTTGAGAGATGTACCATGGTAAGTGATGCACTTGAGATATTTTTCATAAATGATGCACTTAAAAGAGATGCATAGCCAATGCACCATAAGCAACACACATAAATAGTGCATTTAATTGTTGACATACATAAGTATGTATTCTAGTGATACACATAAGTTACATCACATCATATTACGTGACACACATAAGTGATGCGCCATGACCAAGGACACATGATATATGCACCATAATAGACACACAATCAATCTATCATAAATGACATACTTAAGTTATGCACTCAAGAAACACACATAAGTGGCAATGCACCATATTAACCAACTTGCAAAGGTGATGCACCATAACTAGCAACATAAAAACAATGCTAATAAATTATGCATGCAAGAGATAAAAATAAGTGATGCAGCTTATGTCACACACTTTAATTATGTGAGTAAGCATCAATACATGTATCTAAGTAACACACTAGAAGCAATACACATAAGGCATACCACTCATGCACTATACATGGCAAACGTAAGAAAGGCACCATTTAAAGTGATGCTTTAAGTGACGCCCATAAGTGATGCAATGTAACCAATGTGCCATAAATGACATGTGTACGTAGTGGTGGAAATCCCTAAGAAGATATGTATGGAACTTTTTTCCTTTATTCACCTAGATCCAATCATGACTACAATTTGAAGTCTCCACTTAAGATAAAATGTAGTATAAAGGTAAAGAAAAAAAATTAAAAAACTACAAGCTAGAATGATAAGATTCGAGTGAGTCGAGTTGGAAAATAGATATTTATCTTCATAGACCATAAATCCTACACTAGGATTCAGATTTGGATGTGCAATACAATGGTGGAAATATCTAGACCAAAAGATTAATATGTGATGTCAATAACGGTGGGAGGAAAAAAATGATGTTTTAGTGCAATTAAGGACGTTATAGACACATGGGAACACAAATTCAAATGTAGAAAGATGCAAAAGGAGATCGATAAAGAAGAAAAAAAAAGTAAATGTGACTAAAATTGGAATGTAGAAGAACACAAAAGGGGAAGTAGAGGATGCCAACAAAGAGTCATATGTGCCAATGGTAACTTTCTTACTATGTGGGATACAAAATTATGATGCTACAACTATGTATTATAGTAATGATAAAAGATATAATACCTAAGTTTTAACCTTGAATGTGAACTATTATATTTAAATAAACAATACCAACTAGATGATATGGGGCTTACGTAAATGGGGAACCTAACTTGAACTCTTCTTTTGGAGGGGAGGGTGGTCTCATCCATATATCAGAGCATCATATTTTCTCCTTTTCATGTAGTATTGGATCAACATATAATAATTTTGCGATTTTTTTTGCACTCAAACTTCTTCTTCAACAAGCGGTATTCTTGCATAAAAATGTGTTATATATATATATGGGAACTCTTTTAAATGTGATCAACTAGATGAATGGGAAAAATTATCTAAAAAACCATATTGTTCTTATTTTTCAAAACATCTCCAATAGGATTAAATATTTCTCATACCTTTCAATTTCGCATGTATAGAGGGAAATAAATCAGGAAGTCGATATCCTTTAAAAATGAGGATTGGAATTGGCTAAAGGCTAGTGGGAAATCAAAGAAACCAAGGAAGGTGTGTTCAAGCTTCTCCATTTATCCCCCCTATGAATAATTGTTCCCATCCTCTCTTTGTGTCTTCTTTTGGATATATAATCAAGATGTTTTCTCTCATATTTGTTTTCCTCTAGTCGGTGGCTAAATCTAATAATATTTTTTTTAATCATATTTTTTCAATGCAAATGGAAACATATAGGTGGTATTTTTTATGTTCACAAGCTCCTCTATTTTGGCTACAAGTCTTGGTTACACTTGGCACTTTACAGAAAGCCCAAAATATGGACACCATGAGTAATGTGTATATAAGCAACCCACTCATGCATCATAAATGGTGTGCTTGAGATATGTACCATGGTAAGTGAGGTACTTAAGAGATGTGCCATAAATTGTACACTTAAGAGACATTTGTTTTAAATGAACCATAAGAAACACATATAAAAAATTCATTTAATTGTTGACACACCTAAGTATTTATTCAAGTGATACACATAAGTTACATCACATCATATTAAGTGACACACATATAAGGTAACCACTTGACCCATTGTGTTTCTTTATCAGATACAAATCAACTAAGATATCCTTCCAAACATTTGCTCAATATCTTAGTTTTCCCATTAGAATGGGGATGATAAGATGAGCTATGAGCTAATTGAGTACTAAGACAAGAAAATATTTTCATCCAAAATTTTCTAGTGAAAATGGGATCTCCGTCACTTGCAATAATATTTGGGCTTCCATGTAGATTTTTAATTGTTTCCATAAATGCAATATAAGCTATAATGAATTTAAAAGGATGGGATAATGCAAAAATGTGTGCATATTTGGTAATTCTATAAACTACCACCATGATGATACTCTTTCCTTCAGACTTGGGTAAACCTATGATAAAATCCATTGAGACCTCCTCCTAACACTGACTTGAAATGGCTAATGGTTGTAACAGACTTGGGGTATTAATTGTCTCAATTTTATTTTATTGGCAAACCAAAAATTCTACCATAAACTTCTAAATATCAGATTCAAGTCCATCCCAAAAAAAATCATTCTTGACCCTGTGGTAAGTTTTTAAAAATCCTGAGTGTCCTCCTAAGGGAGAGATGTGAAATTCCAAAATAATATTTTTCTTGAGTTTGGAACTCTTACAAAGATATAAATGATCTTTATACCATAATGAATCATTTTCCAGCTAAATTTACCAGATGTACTGGGATATTGCTACAACTCTTGAATGAGTTTCCACACCTCTTCATCATTCTTCCATTCATCCCTTTCTTTGGTTATCCAATAAGGTTGGATAATATAAATGGCACAAAGAAATTCTACCACACCCTCATGCTCTCTTGAGAGTGCATTTGCAACATTTTCTTCCCTTTTCTGTATATGATTTAAAATTCATAACTCAACATCTTTGTGACCCATTTTTGCTGCTCTTCTAAAGATAATATTTGTTCCAAAAATTATTTAATACTATCATGATTTTTTTTTACCTTGAAGTGTCTTCCCATTAGGTAAGGTCTTCATTTATTTAGTGCATGTAGTATTTCCAACATTTCCTTCTCATAAATAGGGTTGTGTAAATACTTTCCTTTCATTAGACAACCTACAAAAGAAATGGGTCTTCCTTCTTGCATTAAAATCACACCAATTCCATTTCGTGAGGCATCACATTCCACAATAAAGTTTTTTATGAAGTCAGGCATAGCTAATACTGGTGCTTGGCACATTGCCTCTTTAATATGTTCAAAATCCTTAGTTTCTTTCGAAGTCCAACAAAATGCATCTTTCTTCACTAATTTTGTTAGAGATGTTTCTATTCTCCCATAATTATTAACAAACTTGTGATAATACCCTTCCAAACCGAGAAATCCTCAAAGATCCTTTATGGTTGTGGGGATTTTACATTCCTTGATTGCTTTAATTTTGTTAGGGTATACCTTAACACCCTCATGAGATATAATATGACCCAAATATTCCACCTCCTATACTCCAAAGAAACATTTGGAAGTTTTTGCATATAATTGTTTTTCCTCCAATAGTTTGACCACCCTATCAACATGTTGAACATGATCCTTCCAAGACTTGTTGTAGATTAGTATATCATCAAAAAATACTAACACAAAATTTCTGAGGAATGGATTGAAAATGGAATTCATAAAACATTGAAATGTAGAAGGTAAATTAGTAAGGCCAAAAGGCATGAAAAAAATTCATAGTGACCCTCATGAGTTTTGAATGTTGTTTTCATAATGTCTTTAGCTTTCATTATAATTTGATGATATCCCCAATGAAGATCCAACATGGTGCAGTAAATTGATCCATGTAATTCATCCAAAAATTCATTAATGACATGAATGGAAATTTTTTCTTTAATAGTGAGCTTGTTGAGCTCCCTATAATTTGGACGCATACACCATGATCCATCCTTCTTGTGCACCAATACTAATGGAGAACAGAAAGAAATTTGACTAGGTTGAATTGTACTAGCCTCTAGTATTTTTGCAACCATACGTTCAATTTCAATCTTTTGGGCATAGGGATATATGAAAGGTTTGATGTTTGGAGGAACACTTCCTGGAATCAAATGAATAGAATTATCATTATCATGAATAGGTGGGAGGCCTTCTGGAGTCTCAAATAACTTGGAATGAATGTTTAATAATTTTTGGAGATTTGTATATATAGATGATTTTGATGTTTGAACCTCTAGTGAGAATAATTGTGCTATTACACCTCGTTTTTATTTCATCAAAAGTTTTATCGTGCCATTAGAATTGATTATATTTTCTGTTTCCCTATGATACCCCTTAATTTAACATCCTTTCCTTCTGAAAAAAATTCAAGAAAAGTTCTTGAAAAGTAAAATTTATCATCCCCAAAGATTGTAACCATTGGACTCCTAATACAACATCAATGCCACTCATTGGAATGGAAAGCGTTGGACTATTCAATACATATTCCCCCATGGTTATCTTGATATTATGTCATTTTCCAGAGAAATTTATAGTTCCTCAATTTGCAACCAACACTTGACACTCTGGTGCTAGATATAGGAAGCAATTCAATTCCTTGGCTATTTTACAATGAATAAAATTATGAGTACTACCTGAATCAATAAACACTATTACCTTTTTCTTCTTGATATATCCTTTTATCTTGAGCATTTGAGGAGTTGTAATTCATACCAATGAATTTAAAGATATTTTCAGATTCATTTATGCTTTCTCAGGGGTTGGTTTTTAATATTCCCAACTTAGCTCATAGATAAGTGGAATATTAATTTTTGCCAATAAATTCAAGGGCATGAATAATTGAGCAAGGAGGCTCATAAAACTACTCAAGCATGAATAAAAACCCCTCACAATGTGAAAAATGGGCCATGAAATAACCAACTCAAGCATACACATGTGTGAACAAGGTTAATTTGACCAAGTCAACTCAACTTGTCTTTAAAATAAGGGATCCATGAATAAAGCAGCTCAATGTGAATGGAGGCAAATTCAGCAAAACAATTTGAAGACTCCTTAAATGTGAAAAGGGGCGAGGCAAAGAGACTCAATCAAGGAATATTCTTAGAATATTCATTTATTCACATTGACTAAATCAAACCATGCAACATCTAGTTGTTCTCCACTTAATGGGACAACGTAACCCTAGAGGGGGGAAGCTTGGCAAGGAAGCAAACCCTAGTGGAGTGGGGCCCTTGGAGGAGAAGCACATTTTCTATATATTGAAGGAAGGAAAGTCATTTGGGTTTATATTGGAGATTATACTTTCATGAGGTCTGCTTATACTTCCTACATACTTAGCTATTTAGCTAAGTTGCCGCACTTCTTAGTGCAAGGGTTTTCTCATGTGGGAATGCCCTGCTTTTTCTTGGAGATCTTGTAGCAAGAGTTCTAAGGGAAGCTTCTGATCTACAATTTCTACTTTCAGGTGTTAGGCCAAGCACTTGTGCTCCATATCTATGCATTCCCTTGAGGATACTATGTTATTTTTATAGAGATGCAGTGGAAGGGGTTAAAACCCCATTGTTTGGAGCTAGTTCCCCAAAGGGAAGCTCAATATTCTTCTGGGAGCTGATCAAAAGAGAGTATGCAGCCATTATTATATGTATTCAGCCATTTTATGCAGATATACATCCCTACAACATTATTTCAGTATTAGATCTGCAACTTCTCTTTTACATATTGTTTCATGTGGGTAAACCCTTGCCGGGTAATCATAAAATTGTGTAAAAGGGATTGGATCTCTGTATTTATTCTTCATTGAGCATTATCATATAAATATCAGTCATTATCACTTATATTTCTGAGTATTTAATTCAATATACTGTGCATTGTATTTTGCAGTAGCTCCAGCATTTGCATGTTTTGGGGTTTTTGTCCATTTTCAGCTATTTGAGCATGGGAGGCCTGTTTAACTTTGCTATTGGTATTTTTTTATGAAATAATCTTGCATGAAGCTCCTATATGGAATAATATAAGGGATAAAACCGTTATTTTATACTTCTATAATTCAATACTTAGGAAAATAGCGTTTCTAGGTCACTAGTGGTGCTTTTCCCCACTTAGTTGTCCTTCTGAAGTAATGTTTACTATAGTTTTTGTAAAATGATGAGCTAGGGATATGATATGGCCTCTGGTATGATAATTTTATTATTCCTCTTGAGTTTCTAAAGAAATTATGCAAATTCTGAAGTGGGATTTCCATTTTGCTGCAACCTTCCTCTTTCAGCAATTTTCAGCTAGTCTAGTTTGTGGGAGATCTGTTTAAGGTCTCTAAGTTCATTTTTTTCAGCTGAAATTCCATAAATAAGTCAAATACAGCCTATATGAGAGGAAAAAATCATTAATCTGTGTTTTTGTTGCATATTTTTTCCTATACAGCGTTTTCCTTGAGCTGCTTGTCAATAGTCCTGAAAGGGAAATATTAGCCTTCGACATAGTTCTATAGATAGAGTCTGATAGTGGGCCAGATAGAATTTGGATCTCACCCTATTTTCAGAGGTGACATGTCCAGTAAATTCCCCTGCAGTCAATCTCTGGAATAGATCCAGTTGTTGATTGTTAATGTCTTCTTGAAAAAGGATTTTCATTTGCCGGATTCATGAGCATTTCCTGATTTGGAACATTACATGGTTCCTGGTGTATATATTTCTCTTTTGATGTTTCTTTCTCCTTTCCTTCCTCCTCTTCATAATTTTTGGAGCGGGGTCCCTTAGGACTACATTTTGGTGAAAATAATAGTATTTTTGTAGTTTTTAGTTGTGCGCGTTAAGAAATGCATAGGTCAAGGGGCTTTGGGGTGGGTCACAGCCCCTTCATCAGTTGTAATGGGATATAGGGTAAAACTAGGAGTCACAAGCCACACTCTGCGGACGTTATGATGAGCACACACTAAGATATAAATAGGAGTCTAGATCGAGTCAGATAAGATAGCTTTTGGAGAAGTTTGGATATATTATGATGTTCTGAACATTGAAGTGAATATATAAGTGTTTTTAAGGCTCCTCCTGGCTGTGTGTGCGAAGACCTTAGTTTGGCTCAGGGAAAATTTTAAGGATGGAAGTTTATCTTAAATTTTGGAAACCTTGGCGAATCTTACTAGTCCCCTATATGTAAATTGTAAAATTTTGATGATATTTTTGTAAAGATATTTAGGTTTATAATTATTTTATATTACTATATATAAAATTTTAGCGATTTTTAGGGTAAAATAATTTTATACTATAAAATTTGGGCAAATCAATTTAAAAAAAAAATTGAAATTGGCAAATATTGTTTTTGGAAAAAGAATGGAAAATTAGCCCACCTGCAAATATTAGCCCCTAAAATTTTCCCTGGTTTGGCTATGTGCAGACCTTGCTAGCTATGTGCACCAGTGAATCTGAAGAATTGCAGAGATTTTTACGACTGTTGATGAATAAAGAAGTGTTTTTTGATCATTTTGATTACTCAATGCATCTGTGATATGTTTTTGTGATTTGTTTACTTACGATTTATGTTATATGTGATTGGATCGGTTGCATACATGTGACATTGCTTAATATGAATGTTATATGCATGGATCTATTACTGTAAGACTTGGATAACACTTTATTAATATTTTTAAGGGATTGCGGAGCCA
Source organism: Pinus albicaulis (assembly GCA_034641835.2). Classification (NCBI taxonomy): domain Eukaryota; kingdom Viridiplantae; phylum Streptophyta; class Pinopsida; order Pinales; family Pinaceae; genus Pinus; species Pinus albicaulis. The sequence goes on from CM076570.1 coordinate 917,560,235, forward strand.
TTACCGATGTGCACACATGGTAGCCTACGTAAGTTGACCTAGATCTATTTCTGGTTAGGATTTCTGGTGCGAAGGACAATCCACTAGTATTATAGATCTGAGGACACCCACATCAATTAATTCTCTCTCAGGGTGTAGAAACCTGGTTCTAGCACCCCCCCATACTGCTTCGGGTGAAATTTTGACCTACAAAAGTAGGTCAATACTGAAAGGGCAAGTAGTAAGAGGTTTTTGTTGGTTAAGCTTAACTCTAAAACTAGATCAGGACCCCTCAAGCCAAGAAATGGTTTTGTTCCCGAGACTGGGATAATTTTGAGAGAGACTAGGTGGTGTGGCGGCCATCAAAGCCTGAATTAGAATACTAGTTTGAGAAAAAAAGTTAGGAATTTTCTATTAAGGAAAACAGAAGTAAGAAGCTTTCTACTAAAGATTGGAAACAGAAGTATATTTTCACAGAGGTTCATGAGATTTTCTTTGTGACCTTTGCACAAGAATTACAAGAGTGGTTATCAAGGTTAGTTGAGTTCCAAACCTGCTATAAGGATGATAAGGTCACTCAGTGGACACCTAAGTTGATCCAATAGTTAGAGCAGACTAATAACTCCATCACCCACACTGTAGATCATTGGGTTGACAGCATTTTGGGTGGGTTTGTAATAGAGTTTGTAGTAGATCAGTTTGTATCACATTATGAAGCTGAAATAAGGTTCTTCAAAGGATTGAGATTTAAACTCATACACTCTCTAACTTTGATGATTAAGATGCTATTGTGTGAAAAGGGTGTTTTGTGCAGTCACACTAAGTGAATGACCCAAAACAATCTAGAAAGCACTACACACATCGAAAAGTAGTTTTTGGTTAACCAGAGGGGGGATAGATGTGTATACATCCCTCTAATAAATTTTCCTGATAGTCATACAGAGAGCAGTGAGGCTACGCGTGCCAGAGGTAGCACTCCACCTACTCCACAGTCAAAATAGCGCAAGGGTAAGTCATCTCCTACTCCACTGCCACCACCAGCAAGAGAAGATATGGTTGTGCATATGAAGCTAACCACCTTCAAGGGTGTGGGAGATGAATATATGGATAGGTTTTGGTTTGTTGCAAATGCAGTATGGACTGCGCAAAATTTTAACACTGATGTTGTCAAGAGAGCACAACTAGCTATGGAGTTTGAAGGTGATGCGCTAGAATGGTTTATGGGATATCTCACTCAGCACATTGATCCAACTGTGGTTCAGATCAAGGACACTTTGAAGTAGCAATTCAAAAAACCAAATTCCTACTCACAGTGTGTAACAGAGTTGAAGTAAATCAAACAAGAGCCAAGTTAATTTATTTGGGAGGCGGATCAGTGGTTGAAGTGCACTATCAGTGAGGGAGGATTTATCTATGATGATAAGTAGCATAAGGAATGGTTTATTTCCATGATATTGCCACATCTTCGCGAGCCTACGAATAAACAGAATATTGACTCTCAGGCTGAATCCCTAGAACTTTCCATGAAACTAGAAGTGGCGCCCAGAGCTGATGATAAATTTGGAGCTCTGAAAATCCAAAATCAATTAGAGGCGATGAACCTGGAGATTCAAAACTTGTGTAGAGATAGAGGAAAGGAAGTTGGAGCAGATTTATGGAGTATACATTGTAAGGGTTTTGACCACACAAAATATCAGTGTACCTTGTTTCAATATTACATGCAAGCGGAAGGGCCAAATCCATTACGCCCCAGGGATGTTGCAGGACTGAGTGGCACTCCAACACTGTGGTGCACTGACTGTAAGGTAGCTAGATGACTAGACACAAACCATTTCCCTCGATTATGAAGTTATGTGCCAGAGCTAAAGCATCAATGGTGCAGTGTTTGCTCTTCGGTTGGCCATGATGAGCACCACTGACGCACATTCGAGATAATGATGGACAGTGCCAACCTCTATAGGGTGTAGACGGACCCATCTTCACCAACATCTACCTCTGGGTGTGGAGGATCTCCGGCCAGAGGAAGAGGAGTAGGGTGAGGTGGAGGCACAGGACGTGGAAGAGTACAACTAATTTGCTATAACTTTGGAGTCACTGGACACTATGGGCGTGATTGTCTAAATCCTGCATGACAATCTTGCAGGTATTGCAAACAATTTGATAATTTTATTGAATATTGTCTTGTTTTGATTGCTAGAATGTAGGAAAATCAATAACAGACGCCTACGCAGAACATACAAATGGTTAAATCTAAGCCACGAGATGATGACCCAAGTGTAAACATAATTACACGAAGTGGTGCTACCACCGAAGATGATCAGGGAAAGAAGCCAGATGCAGAGCCTTTGATCAGGAAGGCCTCAAAAAATAAGGAAGGACTCCACCTGCAGAAGGAAAAGGAAATTTTTGTAGAAGCCAGGAAGGATTTTTCTGCTACAGGCCCGTCCACATCCAAATCAATCATGGAAGAAAAGATTGATGATGAAGCCAAACCTTTCCTACAAGCCTGCATTAAGTTATTGTGTAACCATAAATCAGTGAAAAATCTTAAGGCTTTGATAGATAGCTGCATAGATAAGGAATTTCCTTGAATTGAGAGTAAGGTTGTAAACAAGATCTATAAGAACAAGAAGAGAACTGGTCAGGAGATGTGCATGACCATGCAAATTGGAGAGTATGAGATGGATTAGGTCATTTTGGACTTAGGGTCTAATGCGAATGTTCTACCTAAGTAGATTATGAAAAATATGTGTGAACCAAAGATGGAATGGTCCACTATTCAACTGTGTATGGCTAATCAACATAAGATCATTCCACTTGGAAGACTCCCACAGGTTCTGGTAGACATTGCTAGGGTAAAGGTACATACATATTTTGAAGTAATGTAAATTGTGGATGATGAAGACCCATACCATGTGGTGTTAGGGCTAGACTGGGCCATCAATATGGGAGGCATCATCAACTTGAAGCGCATGAGTATGATCTTCGAGAATGATGGTACATGGGTTATAGTACCTCTGGATCCAACAGAGGGAGAAATATATACAAAAATAGTGTGTGAAGGAGATTATGTCGACCATATCTACAATCTAACTACACGGGATGAGGAAGGATCAACCCTACGGATGATGGGATGCTGAATTGGGAAAAGGATAGCTCATGTTTCTCATATTCAGATGGTGAAATGGAGAACTGGAAGAATCGTCTGCATGATGTGTTCACACTACACTGCCTCAAGATTACTAAAAATTTTCAATGCATCTTCTCAAAGGTAAGAGAATTACCCTATTTTGATGGTTCTAATAGTGTCATATTACTTTTGGAAAAGTTGGAAAAGGTTGTCCCAGAAGAGCGGCGGTTCTGGGCACTTGATCTTTCCATGCATGCAACTCCAGCGCATTGGTGGGATATGAACAAAGGGATATTTAAGGAATGGGAGGAATGCAATAGGAGGATGAGGTTGCGCTTTGAGTAGCCTGCTACCCCACCAGCTGAGTTATTTTATGGACAAGGTGATCCCCGCAAACACCTGGTCATGTGGATGGAGGTTTGGAATGAGAAGACCAAGAATTAATGGGTTCACATGTTTATCCATTTGTTGGGGAAAATTCCTATTACATGGTATTTGGAGACAGAACCGTGCCGAGGGACTCAACATTGGATTACAATGAGTGATATTTTTCTATCAACCTTTGGCCTGGTCAGAGGATCGGAAGAATTGGATGAAGCTCTGTAGGATATAGAAGCACTTGTCTTCAATGATTCCCGGCCTTGGATAGAATGTGTTGCGCTATCATGGGAAGCACATACAGAAGACATGGTCAACTATAGGAACCTGTCATTGGAAGATAATGAAGAAGATCCAAGGAATATCAATATCCCTGAGTCTGAGGGGGAGCGCGCAGTTGCAGGGCCCTTATTACGAATGGTGGATGTAACTAAGCCTCTGAAGTTAAAGAAAATCCACATTGGGATAGAAGAACAACCCAAGTTGGCAAAAATAAGAGATTATGTTGAGATTGCAACAAGATGAAGAGCTTAGTGGAAAGAAGTCGCCTTCACTAAGTGGGCCCGTAGGCTATTTTTGGCGCAAAGTCTATTTTCAGACATATGGATCATGTTATATAAGTTGTAGGATGCTATTTGTGGATGGTTGGTCAAGTCAGAAAAAATAGATGGAATTCTATTTTTAGACATACTGGGCGGAATCTATTTTTAGATTGCTAGTCTAAAAACAGATATGTCGAATATTATTAGCTCTTAATAATATTTAGACTCTAAACATTATCTTATTCTCTTGGAGCACTTCAGTTAAGTGCACAGATGTGGCACAGGAGCTAACAGAAGGAATTACGCTATTCCTGAGGGTTATGTGGAGCTATTGCATGAAGACTTCAGCTAGAACTCATGTGACAGAGTTTGGTGGAGTTGATTGAAGAAGTTAGTGGAGTTGTATTCAGTTTAACTAATCTAAACATACTTGAGATATTTGTATTCAGTTTAACTAATTGATACAATTAGTGAGAGTGGTGTGAATTAATTATTAATTAATTCAATAATTATAAACTCATAAATCAACTAAAGAATGCATCAGTTAACTTCAGTGCATGGACAGTTTCAGTGGAGACCAGTGCAGAAATAGGTGAAAGAGCAGGTTAACTATCAGTTGTGACTATACTGTTGCTATTTGCAACACACAGATAGGTGGAGAAGCCCATGAGGATTGTGAAATACAAGACAAGTGGTTTATCTATTTAATGAAGCCATCCCATAGCATTGATTACGCATCAGAGGCTGGCTATCAAGTGGCAAAAGATTGGAGCATGTGTTTTGCTAGATCTAGCTTGATAGTGTGTAGCAATTCGAGAGAGTGCTGAGAGCTTGTGAGGAGCTTTGTACTATGATTGTTACATGATCTCCATGACATATAATATACAAATAGTTGGGGGTTTTCAACTTTAAGCTTTCCCATTAAATACTATGCTCATATGTGTGATTGTTTGTGGTTTTAATGTGTGCATGCAATTGATTTTATTTCCGCAAATTAATGATCAATGGTAGAAGAGATTCTGTATTATGCATAAAGCTAAAATATTGTGTAACCAGGAGAATATCGGTGAATAATATATCAATTATTCAAATTTATACATGGTATCGGAGCGATATTGATCATTGGAACAATTGCAAAACATTGAAGCGGTTGAGTTTTGTGCTGGTGGAATTCGAATTTGCAGTAGTGTTTTCTTGGTGTCGAAGTTGAGATGTCTTTCAACGGATTGTGATTGGAGTATGTACTTGAGGGCAGCTCGAATTATATTGAATGGAAGGACAGGATGGAGGCGGTGCTGGATGAAAATGGGTTGAAGGAGTTCATAGATGCAGAAATTCCAAAACCTGCTTCTAGTGATGCTGCCGCACTTGACGCATGGCAAAAGAAGATAGCAAAGTGTCGAAGGATTCCGTTGGAAGGTGTGAAGGATCACATAGTATCTAGCCTTCATGGTAAGGCTTCTCCATTCTTGATGTGGAAAGCTTTGACAGATTTATTTCAAAGCAAGAGCGACCAGAGGAAGTTGGCGCTCAAGGACAAACTCAGGAACATAAAAATGGAGAAAGGTGACAGTATGCCCAAGTACCTCACGAAGTTCGTCCAATGCAAGGATGAGCTGGGAAGTGTGGGGGTGACTGTTGATGATGAGGAATTGGTGAGCTTGGCTCTCCTTGGGCTTTCGAAGAGTTGGCACTCCTATCAGGACTCTGTCAATGGTCGGGAGAAATTGCCAGGATGGGAGCGACTTTGGTCGGATCTTATGCAAGAGGAGATAAGGCGAAGTAATAGGGACGTATCTTCATCAAAGAACTCTGATGAAGAGAATTGTGATTTGGCTACCAAAGCAAAGAAGGGGAAGAGCAAGAAAGCTTCTCAATCCAGTGCGAAAGGCAAGAAGCAGGACATGTCTAAGGTGAAGTGCTTTCATTGTCACCAACACGGACATTACGCCACTAATTATCCACAGAAGAAGAAAAATAAGCAGGTTGCTGGAACTGTAGCTAGAGAGGCCTTAGCCTCGCATTTTGAGCTGGATTTTTCACTGATCGCATGCTTGATCTCAAGTATGATAGGATCAGTGTGGTTTCTTGACAGTGGTGCATCTTTTCACATGACAGGAGATCGAGATTTGTTTACTGATCTAGATGAGAAAGATATTGGAGTGCACATCGAGATGGGCGATGATGGTAGATATAGTGTGACCGGTATCGGTACCATTTCCTTTGAGAGGGAGTCTGGTAAACCCTTCGTATTGAAGGAAGTGATGCATGTTCCAACATTGAAGAAGAATCTTATCTCTGTAGCGATGTTAGAAGACAAGGGATATGATGTTGTCTTTAGTGAGGGAAAGGCTTTCCTATGCAGTAAGGAAACTGGTGAGACCCGGAGGATAGGGGTTCAAGTTAAGAACCTTTATCAATTGCAGGTAGATGTATTGTGGCAAAGAATAAGGTGTGCGTTAAGGAGTGAGTCGATGATGCATGAAGCAAAATCGGGAGATTGGGCCACCTTCACCATGGAGCTTTGAAGATACTGCAGCAGATTTCTACTGGGCTTCCTAAGGGTACTCTTGCACAGTCAGATTAGTGCAAGGGATGTACCTTGGGAAAATTTGTGAAAGCCACCTTTCACGAGAAGGATAGTCACGCCACGACGATCCTTGAGAGAATTCACACAGACGTGTGTGGACCTTTCTCAGTAGCTTCGACAGAAAAGCACAAGTATTATGTGATATTTGTTGATGATTTTTCTCATAAGTGCTGGATCTTCTTCATGCAGAAGAAGAGCGAGACATACTCAAAGTTCTGTGAGTTCAAGGCACTAGTTGAGAAAGAATCGAGGAAGAAGGTGAAGGCTCTTAGGAGCGACAATGGTGGTGAATTCATCTCTGGTGAATTCAAGGAATTTTGTAGTGCAGAAGGAATTCGAAGAGAGCTCATAGCACCTCATAACCCATAGCAGAATGGGGTTGCTGAGTGGAAGAACAGAACGATCGTGATTGTTGCATAGGTGATGTTGCATGATCAAGGCCTTCCCATACACTTGTGGGCTGAGGCATGAAATACTGCGGTATATGTGCAAAACCGTTGTCCTCGCAGGATACTTGGCATGAGTACATCTGAGGAAGCATTTTCTGGTAAGAGGCCTGATATTTCCCATTTGAGGATTTTTGGTTCATTTGTTTACATTCATGTGACGAAGGATGCCAGGAAGAAGCTGGAGCTGACTGTGGAGGTTAGGATATTTGTGGGGTAAACTAATACACCCCACAACTATCGTGTGTATTTTCCAGACAGTCGCAAGACTGTTGTGTGACGGGATATCAAATTTCAGGAGGAGAAAGCCATCAAGTGTTCGCTTGAGAGGGAGCCACACTTGCATGTAGATGAGGAGATATTAGTTCCTAAGGATGAGCTTCAGGATGTGGATCAGCCACAAGAGGAAGTTCATGGAGTGGAAGAGACCACTCATGCACTGCCAACCATCAGAGGGTGAAAGCTCACTACAGAAGCTGAGCGACTAGCTCAAGATGCAAAGAAGGTTGTAGGAGCACCTACATCACAACGTAGACAGAGACAGTCACCTAAATGGTATACTGGATACATGGCTCTTATGAGCAAGTGTATCGTGATAGAGCCATCGTCTTTCGAGGAAGCTGTGGAGGACCCCGCATGGGTAGATGCCATGGTGGAAGAGTATGATTCAATTGTCAGAAACAGTGCATGGGAGATTGTCCCGTGGCCGGAGGGGAAATCAGTGGTGGGTTCGAGATGGATCTACAAAGTGAAGCAAGCAGCTGACGGGTGTGTGGAGAGGTAAAAGGCAATATTTGTTTCCCGAGGCTTTTCACAGATTAAGGAGATCAATTATGAGGAGACCTTTGCACCTGTCGCAATGTATTCTTCCATACGGACGATTCTTTCTCTCTCAGCGCAGATGGGGTGGCACATTCATCAGATGGATGTGAAGACTGCATTCCTCAATGGATTCATTAAGGAGGACATGTACATAGAGCAGCTCGAAGGTTTTGAGATCTTCAGCAGCGATTCGCATGTGTGCAAGCTCAAGAGAGCGTTGTATGGGTTGCAACAAGCACCTCATGCTTGGTACACACAGATAGACAGTTATTTCACCGGACTTGGATTCTCCAAGAGTCAGGCAGATCCTAACCTATACCAGATTGTGGTGGAGGGTAAGTTGTTGATCATTTTACTTTATGTAGATGATTCGATTTTGACAGGTGATGAGTTTTTGATACTCTCATGCAAGGATGATCTTGCAAAAGAGTTTGAGATGAAGGACTTGGGCCTCCTTCATTATTTCCTGGGATTGGAAATTTGGCAGTGCAGTGATGGAATGTTTGTTTCTCAAGGCAAATATGCCCAGGAGATACTAGAGAAGTTCAACATGCATGGCTGCAAGCCTGTTGATACTCCTCCTTCTAGTGGATGGATGAAGGAGGATGCTACTTCGGCGGAGGTAGTGGATGCCACTATTTATCGACAGTTGGTGGGGTCGCTTATGTATCTGGTCAATACACGACCCGACATATGCTATGCTGTGAACCAGCTTTCACAAGCTATGGTTAAGCCAACCAAGCTCTTCTGGAAGGCAGGCAAGCATGTATTGAGATATTATCTCAGAGGCACATCGGGATATGGATCATGGTACAAAGTCGAATGAGGTGTACCGTGTGGCTTCACAGATGCGTATCAAGGTGCAGCCCAACGAACGAAAGAGCACATCTCGGGAGGGATTTATGACGGTCGACCGGTAGCCTTTGGCAAGAGGGAAGTGCAGATGCTCAGCTTCAAAGAAAGGATGAGCAGGCGGGCAACAGTTTGGCTGCCTGCGAGGCTATATGGATGAGGAAGATCCTAGTCGGGTTGTTCGGTTCACACTTAGAGCCTACTGTGATTTATTGTGATAATCAGATTTGCATCAAACTCTCGGTTAATCCAGTATTTCATGATAGATCTAAACAAATTTACATCCGGTATCATCATATCAGAGATTGTGCGCAGCGGAAGATCATGTTACTTTCATACATTCCCACGGAGGATCATGATGCTGATATCTTGATGAAGGCGCTCACCAGGAGAAAATTTGAATACCACAGGGGCAGGATAGAGGTTGCAGATAATCCTTATCTTGTTGAGAGGGAGTGTTGAGATTGCAACAAGATGAAGATCTTAGTGGAAAGAAGTCGCCTTCACTAAGTGGGCTCGTAGGCTATTTTTGGTGCAAAGTCTATTTTTAGACTATGTCTATGTTTAGACATATGGATCATGTTCTATAAGTTGTAGGATGCTATTTGTGGATGGTTGGTCAAGTCAGAAAAAATAGATGGACTTCTATTTTTAGACATACTGGGCGGAATCTATTTTTAGATTGCCAATCTAAAAATAGATATGTCGAATATTGTTAGCTCTTAATAATATTTAGACTCTAAACATTATCTTATTCTCTTGGAGCACTTCAGTTAAGTGCAAAGATGTGGCACATGAGCTGACAGAAGGAATTATGTTGTTCCTGAGGGTTATGTGGAGGTATTACATGAAGACTTAGTTAGAACTCATGTGACAGATTTTGGTGGAGTTGATTGAGGAAGTTAGTGGAGTTGTATTCAACTTAACTAATCTAAACATAGTTGAGCTATTTGTATTCAGTTTAACTAATTGATACAATTAGTGAGAGTGGTGTGAATTAATTATTAATTAATTAACTAATTATAAACTCATAAATCAACTAAATAATGCATCAGTTAACTTCAGTGCATGGAAAGTTTCAGTGGAGACCAGTGCAGAAATAGGTGAAAGAGCAGGTTAACTATCAGTTGTGACTATACTGTTGCTATTTGAAACACACAGATAGGTGGAGAAGCCCATGAGGATTGTGCAGTACAAGCCAGGTGGTTTATCTATTTAATGAAGCCATCCCATAGCATTGATTACGCATCAGAGGCTAGCTATCAAGTGGCAAAAGATTGGAGCATGTGTTTTGCTAGATCTAGCTTGATAGTGTGTAGCAATTCGAGAGAGTGCTGAGAGCTTGTGAGGAGCTTTGTACTATGATTGTTACATGATATCCATGACATATAATATACAGATAGTTGGGGGTTTTCAACTTTAAGCTTTCCCATTAAATACTGTGTTCATATGTGTGATTGTTGGTGGTTTTAATGTGTGCATGCAATTGATTTTATTTCCCCAAATTAATGATCAATGGTAGAAGAGATTATGTATTATGCATGAAGCTAAAATAGTGTGTAATCAGGAGAATCTTGGTGAATAATATATCAATTATTCAAATTTATACAGATTATTGGGATGATGACACAGTGGGAAAGGTTTCAGAGCTATTGACAGAGTATCAGGACTTGTTTCCCACGAAGTTCTCTGAGCTCAAAGTAATTGTAGGGGATTTGGGAGTTATGAAGAACACTCTAAAACCATATGCGTTTGCTTTAAAGCAGTGACCATAATGATTAAATTCAAAGCATGAGTAGAAATTGAAGGAGGAATTAGAGAATATGGTTGTTGCAGGCATCATTGAGCCTATGGAGTAGTCTAATTGGGTGAGCCCAATGGTTATCCAAGAGAAGAAGACTAAGGGAGGAATAAGCATTTGTGTGGATCTGCACAAGTTGAACGATGCATGTGTACATGACCCCTTCCCTACTCCATTTTTAGATGAGATGTTGGGCAATGTGGGAGGAAAAGAGGCTTACTCTTTTACTGATGGATTTTCAGGATATCATCAAATCAATATTTTGCCAGAAGACCGAAGAAAGACCACTTTTCCAATGGAATGGGGGTCCTTCCAATACACAGTCATGCCTTTCAGATTGAAGAATTCACCTGCTATCTTCTCACGCGTAGTAGTAGTTGTGTTCAAGGAATTACTGCACAAGTTTTTGGAGGTATATTTTGATGACTGGACTATGTTTGGGATAGTAAAGAAGCATGTGTCCAACCTACGCATGATGCTTCACACTTGTAGGAAGCATCAGATTTCGCTTAACTTGAAGAAGTGTATATTCTATGCTCCCTTTGGAATCTTGTTGGGCCACATTTTTTTTTAGCAAGGGTTAATGGTAGATCCAACCAATAGTGTAGTTATTATCAACCTAGAAGTCCCTACCAATGAAAAATAGTTGTGCTCCATTCTAGGACATACCGGGTATTACAGAAAATTTATTCAGGGCTATGCTCTGCTCACTGCATCTATGGAGAAATTGTTGAAGAAGGATGTGTCATTTTTATGGGATGAGGACTGTTAAAAGAGATTTGAGCTGCTGAAAGAAAATATTGTTATTGCACCTATTTTGATATTTTTAGACTGGTCCAAGGTCTTCCATGTACATGTTGATGCATATGAAAGGAGACATTGATCACCCTATTGCCTTTGTCAGTAGGAAGCTCTCCAGTATAGAGTGCAACTACTCAACCACAGAAAGAGAAGGATGGGCCATGGTCTATGCTTTGCAAAAATATAGGAAATATTTGCTAGGAGGGCACTTCAAGATGTTCACTGACCACTCTGCTTTGAAATACCTAGTCAATAAGCTTGTGTTGCAGGGAATATTTGTAGATGGTTATTTCTATTTCAGGAATATGATTTTGAGATTGTTATGAAGCTTGATAGATTGAATGATGGACCAGATCACCTATCACGCATTGAGAATGGCAAGGAACCAACCAGTTTGGAGGAAGGACTACCTAATGCGCAACCCTTTTCTATTAAGGTGGTTGATGAACACTTTGATGATATTATTCACTTTCTGACTACTGGAAGTGTGCCTGCGGAATACTCGATATTGAAAAATAAGGAGTTTCTTTTATGCACAGCTGATTTTACACTGATTGTTGGCAAATTGTACAAGTTGGGAGCAGATGAAGTGCTAAGAAGGTATGTTTTGGAACATGAAAGAGAAGACATCTTGGCTGAAGCTCCTGGAGGAGTGGTAGGAGGCCACTATGCAGGGAAGGCCACTGCGCAGAAGGTGTTGCATGACGGGTTATGGTGGCCCACATTACACAACAATGTACATGCATATTTTTGAGCTTGTGATGCATGTGAAAGGATGGGGAAGCTGTCGCGTAGAGATGAAATGCCACTGCAGCCATAGATGGCCTTGCAAGATTTTGATAAGTGGGCTATAGATTTTGTTGAGCCTATCAATCCTTCGAGGAAGAAAACGGGTGCGTGCTACATCATCACTGCCATAGATTATGTAACTAGATGGGTTGAAGCTAAGCCAGTAAAATATTGTATGATAGATACTGCTGCACATTTCATTTTTAAAAATATCTTGACTAGATTTGGGTGCCCAAAGATATTGAGTGATAGGGGTGCGCACTTTGTTAATGAAACCATTGAAGATATGAAAGAGGAATTTCAGATCCATCACCAGAAAAGTACTCCTTATCACCCTCGGGAAAATGGTACAATAGAATCTTTCAAAAAAAACTTGGAGAATGCACTCACAAATATCTATAATTCAAATTAGAATGATTGGGATGTGTGCATCCCTTATTTGTTATGGGATTATAAGACCACATGAAAGAAGTTGCTTGGGAAAACACCTTTCGGGATGGTCTATGTACAGGAAGCAATCATGCCAATGGAATATATTGTTCCAAGTTGAATATATTGATAGATTGTTATGAAGCTTGATAGATTGATAGATTGTTCATGGAGGAACATCTAGCGCAACTGGTTTCCTTAGAAAAGGATCAGTTTATTCCTAACTTTCATTAGTAAGTAGAAAAGGCACACAAAAAGGCCTGGCATGATAGACACATTAGACATAAGCCATTCAAAAAAGGATATTTGGTCTTGTTATGACAGTCAGTTTACGTGCCACCCAAGAAAGTTCATGAAGCACTAGGTAGGTCCATACATTGTGAAAGAGATCATTAATGGAGGTGCGGTGCACTTGGCCACGTTGCACGGCAAGAGTCTTCTCGGGTACATCAATAGAAGTTAACTAAAGTTGTATAGGGATAACCCTGTGCCTACCAAATGACTATATGGCTGGATAATGGGAATCCACTTGTCTGCACACTATGCAGAGGATATATACAGACAGGTGTGACAAGAGCACAGAGTTAGTGCACAACAGGAGAAACTAGCTGTTGGAACAGTAAATCTGGGTGAAAAAGCAATTTTATCATTGAATGGAGCATCTTTTTTGCATTTAATGAGGATATATTATGGGATTTTTGACCATTTTTACGAGGATAAAGTGAAATTAATGAAGTTCAGACCATTTTTACCATGGATCACCTATAAAAGGAAGGTCACGGATCATATTCTATTCCCTTGTTGTCTGAATATATTGTTGGACATTGGATACAATGCTCCTCATGTGTTTTGCGACACGGACTAACCACCTCTCATGGCTCCTAACTCTGGCGATTGTACCAGAGACTAACACTTGCAGGTTTTGGTATAACAGCAATCATGATTCCAACAAGTGGTATCAGAGTGACATGTCTCGAGTTCAAAACTCACCTGGCTCGAGTTAGGGGGGATATTGTTGGAAATTGGGTTCAATGCTCCCCGTGTGTTTTGCGACATGTGTTGGCAATATGATGCAGTGTGTTGTCCTTGATGGCAACCTATTTGATAAAGTTGATGACAACCTACTTGATGAAGTTGTCCTTCATGAAAATCTACTTGATGAAGTTGTCTTTGGATAGCAAACCTATTTATCTGATGTATCTACAGAGCAGCTCAGATGTAATGAAGAGAACAATGATGAAAATGGTATATCACAAAGCATACGTGGGTTTGTAAAGGAGAAGCAGCATATGTATGCGGAAAAGTATGTACTAAGTCATGTATGCCCTTTTGCGCTCCAAATCTATAATACCAAGGGGAATTACCATGGTTTTGGCACACAGTATTGAGCACTGTATGGTTTATTTGATTACGTCCAAGAATACCATCGGAAGTTAAGTGGTTTTGACTCATGGTATTGACAAAGGCTAAATCTATATAAGGAGAAGAATAACATAGTGAAATGGGTGTGCATAGGTCTGGGTTTTAATGAATACTTCACTCTGAAGTATATCTGTATGGAATGGGTAACAGTTTATTGATTGATCTAAATTAATGATGCACCTATGAAGAAAATGATGAAGAAGGATCTCTAGATCTGAATTGACTATGTATTTTCTAGATCTGTTCATGGAATGTTTAGATTTGTGATCAGACGAATCTTTGCTGAAGGAAAGGATGAGATCTGAGTTGTATCTGAAGAGTTGTACAGTCCTGAAAAGTTTCTGATCTATACGCAGGTTAGTTTGATGAAAAGCGCATGTATACGTGGATCCTCTTAAAGAAAAGCGCGTATGGCAGTTAGGGTTTCTGAAGAATGAAATGCATTGAAGTATATGCAGGTTTGTCTCTATGAAAGCATGTATGTACGCATGTTCAGTGAAGTAAAAGCGTGTATGGAATCTAGGGTTTGCAGAAGTATGTGGAATGAAATGTCTGATCTGTTTTGCTATTTTACTGCTATCTGTCAATGATGTATTCATATAGATCTGGGTTGTTTGAATGTTGATTATGCTGCTGATTATGTTGATTAAAGATCAAGTTGTTGGTTGATTGGTTGATGATTCAATGAATGAATTGGTGGGGTTATAAGTTTCAATTTGATGTATGATGAGCTTAAATGTGTGGAGTGGGTCCAGTCTAAAAATATGATGAAAAGAGGCCTACAAGGTTTGTTGTGTGGAATCTGTTGGATCCAGTATGAAAATTGATGAAACGTGGTCCGCAGTGGTGCTGAGGGTTGAAGCCCTCGGTGAGGGGTTTGTAGCTCTCTTCAAGTGGTAGCTGGTAAACGAGAGTAGGGGGTAGTAGCTCCCTTCTAGGAGAGGCTGGTAAACAAGAGTAGGGGGTAGTAGCTCCCTTCCAGGAGAGGCTGGTAAACGAGAGCAGGGGGTTGTAGCTCCCTTCCAGGAGAGGCTGGTAAACGAGAGCAGGGGGTTGTAGCCTTCTGCAGGTGGGTGCCTGCGTGTTGGTATGAGTCTGCACCAGTACATGGTTGTAAGAATTTTTCTTTATAATAAATATTGAAGACAGAGACGACGACAACGGTGGTTTTCTCCCGAATTGGGTTTCCACCTTAAATCCTGGTGTTCATGTGTGTTGCTTATGTGTGATGATTTATTCTGTTCTTACTGCACATGTTTACTGCTTACTAAAAATCTAATGAATAAATGATGCAATGATCTAATTAAAGAATTATCTGCATAATGAGATCTCTGGTAATACACAAGTTTTATTAAGGATATCCGCATGTATACACGAGTTGGGTTCAGTAAAGTAGCGTATGGGTTTTAGAAAAGGAAAAAGTAAAAAGTTTTAAGTCAGCCCTAAATACTGATTCACCCCCCCCCCCTCTCAGTATTTTTCCGAACAATTGGTATCAGAGCAGGTCCTTCTGCAGAAGCTTGATCGCTTGAAGGAGATCTGTCACAATGGGAAGGAAGCAAAAGAAGAAGGCTACTCAAAGAAAGGAGATATCTCAGAAAACATGTGCAACAGAAAATGAATAAGATGAAATAGGTATTGACTATTGTTCTTGTGATTCACTTTCTTCTGCATGCAATGGTAAAGATAGTGAAAGTAATGTTATGGATCTAGAAGAAGTTCTCAAGATGAAAGTTGAAGATCAACTAAGATTATTTAATGAGAGAGAATCTATCTACAAAGATATGATCTCTAGAATGAATGAACAGATAAACAAATATCAAAGGTTGTACGATGAAGTAACCAATCACAGTGAAAGACTTGAAGCAGAAATCATCTCTCTAAAAGCAGATCTCGAAGCATCAAAAAGGAAGAATGAAGAACCTCTACAATCATTTGAAAAAGAAGGACTTGAAGCATAAATCATCTCTCTGAAAGAAGATCTGAAAAAATCAAATAAGAAGAATGAAGAACTTCTACAAACATTTGAAGAACAAGAAAATGGGTTGAAAGAAGAGATTTTAAAATTGAATGATCAAGTAGAAGAAGGAAGAAGGGTTGAAGAAAGTATGAAGAAGCAATGTCAAAGATTGGAGGTTGAGGTAAACATTTTAAAAGGTAAAATAGAAGAAAAAGATAAACTCTTGAGGTTTCAAGATAGTACTAAGATTCTGGACAATATTCTTAGTAGTCAAAGGTCTCCTTCTGTTAAATTTGGTCTTGGTTTTCATGAAACTATTAAAGGAGAACCTAGTTCACAAGAAAGTGCTAAATATTCAAAGGATATCAATGCAAAATATGAAGTGTTGAAAGAAACAAAAGGTCAACCAACAATCATGAACTCTCAAAAGGAATCTTTCCCTCCTTTGATCAATAATTTTGAATGCTTTAAGTGTCATAATTATGGGCATGTTGCAGCCAATTGCAAAAGCAGATTGTTTCAGCCACAAACAAATAGATTCTACACAGAAAGGTACTCAGGTTTCTTTAAGGGATATTGTTTTTCATGCAGCAAGTTTGGTCATAAAGCAGCTGATTGCAATAGAAGAAAGAATAGAAAAACACATTATGATCCCTATGCTTATTTTTCTGGTCACACAAGATGTTATGCATGTAACAAGTATGGACATGTAGAAAAATAATGCAGGATGAATAGATCTAAGAAATTGGAGAATTTTCAGCACACAATAAGAAATTTCAAGCAATGTTGGAAAAAGAAGGAGGACCGGTCAAAAACGTAGGGAATATTGAACCTACTGCAGTCATCTGCTTCTAAAGCTTACTTCTCATAATGATTACAAGGGTGATGTGGGATACATTATAGGAATCATTAATGTATCATCACAGGGGGAGAAATATATGGTGATTCCCATGGTTGGTTTGGTAATTCTGGTTATGTTTATTTCTAACAGTGCATCTGATGTGACAAGAGAAGACAGGTACAGGTGGTACAAATTCAGGGGGAGATGAAGTTGTGAAATTTTTTAGTATTTCACTTTCCATACGCGGGTTTCATGAACTAAAGCTGCGTATACACACGAGTTCTAGTGGAGACAGAAGCGTATGCTTTTCTGTTAAGGAAAACAGTAAGATGGCTCAAGGACAGGAGCACAGATTCAGGGGGAGCACTAGGCTTGCTGAGAGTAATGCATTGTTGGCATTATGATGGTTCTGAAATATAATCTCTCTCTTGAGGTCTTTTTGGCATTGTATCTATTTATTCCTTAGTTCTTGTAATACTAATGCTCAAATGATGATGACATGATACATGGTTTCTTATGATGAGATTATGGATGAGCCCTGATTGCTTTTTGCTGAAGAGTATCTTTTTTCTTCACACATGGATGAGATGGAAGTCTTATGATTCAGAGACAAGGACAGATCATGTAGAGTTTGTTTATGATAACATTTTTCATGGTTGAGACCTTTTATACATAATTCCTACACATGTTACATCATGATTATGAAATAATGAAGATCTTGGTGATAATAGATCACATGAATGATTGCTTGACACATATTTTCTATAGAAGAAGTTGTTGTGGTATGATAATTCCTCTTGGGAAGAATATGTTGATGTTCCAAAGAGCCTGAAGGCTTGGTTATTGATGTGCTTATGCTACAACTGTTGGATGACACTTGAAAACACAGCTACATTTTCCTATCTTTCTTCTCGCATATATTCCAAGGAAGCGTTCGAATATCTCAGACAGAAGCTTGAAGTAGTCTTTGCCATGCAGAGGATTAGATCTACTTAAAATTCTGAAGATTAAATTGGATACGTGGATTTCATGAAGGACAGTCGCTTATATACGCGAGTTTATACACAGAAAACCGCGTATGGGTGTTTGCTGACAAATTTTTCTGGGTTAGCATTCTTCAGCACAGCTGCGGTGCTGTTTGGTATCTCTGGTGGAGTTCCAATTCTCATAATTCTATTTCATTCTCTGATGTTTTTGATGAAGATGCCTTGATGATTTGCTGTTGCAAGTGTTCAGGATGCACAGGCTACGGGGGAGCATTGGTCATGTGGAAAGGATGCATTGTTGGCATTCTCATTATTTGCTGTGATATGATCTCATGTTTGAGATTCTTTGGTCTTGATTGTATAAGTCATATCTGAAAAAGGTCATGTTGATACCTATGATGCAAAATTGTAATATTCAGTCATGTAAGGACTTGTTCAAATGTGTAAACCCACTTGGTTGGGTACTTGAGTCACATATGTAAATCCACTTGGTTGGATCATTGATGTAAGTATGAGTCCTTGGTGATAGGAAAGGTCATAGAGTCATGTACTTCTTTGAAAAATATGTTTGAAGATTCAGCGTGAACTCAGGGGGAGCATGGTAACTTTAGTACACATCAGATCTACAGAGCTCTTCTGTCTACAAGAGAAGAAAAACCTTGTTTTGGTTTTGATCCACCCTTTTCCCTTGATGTCAAAGGGGGAGAGTATCATGGTGTTTGAATAATGGTTATAATTAATGTATCTATCTGTTGTGGTGATAAAACACCATCATGGTTGCCATCAAGTCCAAAGGGGGGTATTGTTGGCAATATGATGCAGTGTGTTGTCCTTGATGGCAACCTATTTGATAAAGTTGATGACAACCTACTTGATGAAGTTGTCTTTGGATAGAAAACCTATTTATCTGATGTATATACAGAGCAGCTTAGATGTAATGAAGAGAACAATGATGAAAATGGTATATCACAAACCATACGCGGGTTTGTAAAGGAGAAGCAGCGTATGTACGTGGAAAAGTATGTACCAAGTTGTGTATGCCGTTTTGCGCTCCAAATCTATAATACCAAGGGGAATTACCATGGTTTTGGCACACAGTATTGAGCGTTGTATGTTTTATTTGATTACGTCCAAGAATACCATCGGATGTTAAGTGGTTTTGACTCATGGTATTGACAAAGGCTAAATATATATAAGGAGAAGAAGAACATAATGCAATGGGTGTGCATGGGTCTGGGTTTTAATGAATACTTCACTCTGAAGTATATCTATATGGAATGGGTAACAGTTTATTGATTGATCTGAATTAATGATGCACCTATGAAGAAAATCATGAAGAAGGATCTCTAGATCTGAAATGACTATGTATTTTCTAGATCTATTCATGGAATGTTTAGATCTGTGATTTGACGAATCTTTGCTGAAGTAAAGGATGAGATCTAAGTTGTATCTTAAGAGTTGCAAAGTCCTGAAAAGTTTCTGATTTATACGTAGGTTAGTTTGATGAAAAGTGTGTGTATACGCGGATCCTCTTAAAGAAAAGCGTGTATGTATGCATGTTCAATGAAGTAAAAGCATGTATGGAATCTAGGGTTTGCTGAAGTATGTGGAATGAAATGTCTGATCTATTTTTCTATTTTACTGCTATCTGTCAATGATGTATTCATACAGATGTGGGTTGTTTGAATGTTGATTATGCTGCTGATTATGTTGTTTAAAGATCAAGTTGTTGGTTGATTGGCTGATGATTCAATGAATGAATTGATGGGGTTATAAGTTTCAGTTTGATGTATGATGAGCTTAAATGAGTGGAGTGGGTCCAGTCTGAAAGTCTGATGAAAAGAGGCCTACAAGGTTTGTTGTGTGGAATCTTTTGGATCTAGTATGAAAATTGATGAAACGTGGTCCACAGTGGTGCTGAGGGTCGAAGCCCTCGGTGAGGGGGTTGTAGCTCCCTTCAAGTGGTAGCTGGTAAACGAGAGCAGGGGGTAGTAGCTCCCTTCCAGGAGAGGCTGGTAAACGAGAGCAGGGGGTTGTAGCTCCCTTCCAGGAGAGGCTGGTAAACGAGAGAAGGTCGTAGCCTTCTGCAGGTGGGTGCCTGCGTGCTGGTATGAGTCTGCGCCAGTACATGATTGTAAGAAGTTTGCTTTATAATAAATATTGAAGATAGAGACGACGACAGCGTTGGTTTTCTCCCGAATTGGGTTTCCACCTTAAATCCTGGTGTTCATGTGTGTTGCTTATGTGTGATGATTTATTCTGTTCTTACTGCATATGTTTACTACTTACTAAACATCTAATGAATAAATGATGCAATGATCAAATTAAATAATTATCTGCATAATGAGATCTCTGGTAATACGCAAGTTTTATTAAGGATATCCGCGTGTATACGCGAGTTGGGTTCAATAAAGTAGCGTATGGGTTTTAGAAAAGGAAAAAGTAAAAAGTTTTCAGTCAGCCCTAAATACAAATTCACCCCCCCCCCCCCCCTTCTCAGTATTTTTCCCAACAACATGGAATAACCACCTCTCGTGGATCCTAACTCTGGTGATTGTAGCGAAGACTAACACCTGTGGCTTTTGGTATAATGACAATTGTGATTCCAACATATATTGTGCTTTGAAATTCTCTATGAGTTGCACTGTGAATTCATCTGTGCGTAATATATGTCTGGCTGTGAGACCCTCGCATTCGACTTAAGTAACCCTAAGTTCATTTTCAAACCAAGGATGATGGCCACAAACCCTGAGAGCACGTCATCTGGAAAGAATTTTTTGCCGCTCACAGCATCTGCGGAGCCTGGATCTGATGATATTCATGAAGTAATCCATAGAGTGCAGGAAGTAGTATCGACACGTGCCAAAGGAAAGGGAAAGGTAACTAAGGGCTCAACCTCAAAGCTGAGGACATATCCTAGGCATGTTACATCCCCGCGCCAAGAAATGAAGGATAGGTCTCCTATGGGTGACCCCACTGTTACACAGCATTTTGTCACCGTCCCTGTAATCCCCATCCCGCACATTGGAGGATCATTTATGTGACCAATAAGAAGTGTCATTCCTTACAAAGACCATCATTGCATCCCTTTCCATGAGGAAAACATTTCCCCTGTTGACAATTTCCAGGGCAGATCAACAAGAACACATGTTTCTTGGTTGGCGTTGGTAGACCGTTATGCCCTCGCGCCAATGAGGAAGATTAACACTGGGCCCCACGCACATTGGCGCTTTGTCCCAGTGAGCTACCCATGCCAATATGTTTTTGGAATGTTTTTTAAATATAGAGGTGAAGTTTCCATTTCTAACAACTTCGTGGGCGAGTCAACTTGGGTGGTTCAACTGAATAACCACAACCACCCTCCTTTGGCCTCTTGTTTCCACCTTTTGGGGAAACCTCCAAAAGGATAAGGCCTCCATTACACCATTCTAGGGATCCCAACCTCCTCCTCTTCCTCTATAAATAAAACTATCTCCCATTGATACACTAGCTAAACAGTTATAGTTGAGAGGCTAAAGAGAATTTCTGAACATTTTGCTTGGGAGATAGAAAAGAGAAAGATACCTTTGTTGAGAGAGAGCTTAGACTTGTCTCCTCACCTCATCCCATTCCCCGACAATCCTTCGAGACATGCTTCGACTAAACCTACTGAAGGAGGCTGCGATTTCAAGGCTACGGTTGTAATCTCTTTCTTCTATTTATATATACATGAATATTGTTTGGTTCCCATCTTGTGTTAATATGGTTTATTTTACACAATGTGTTTAGTCCTCCTTGACTAACTAGTTAGCTACGAATGCAATTATTATCTTGTATGTTTCTCTTGTCTTTCATCTTTGTGTAGGAATACGAGTACCATTGCTGAAGGACCGTGACCTGTCAGGGCAGAGATAAGGAGGCTACCACTACTATAGCTATGACAATCACGTTTGACTCCAGGTAGGACAATCTACAATAGCTTATTTCATTTGCTAGATAAGAACCTACACATTAGCTTTTTCCCTTGTTGCTAGACCTACTCTAGGTCTAGAGGGATCGTCTTTGTCTGTAGAGGGGATTTACCTTCCCAACAAGTTGACGACTCCATTGGGGATCAGTGTGAGTTTTTCGTCTCATTTCTCATTGGTAATTTTCCTTGTCGAGTGGACTTCAGTCGTTTGATTGCTTGTTTGACTATTTGGAATCCTCCTGTTTATCTCTAGAGTATTAAGATTGACCTCTGCTCACTGGTTTTTTCCTTTTCCCATAGTTATTCGTCTTGCCACGGGTTTTCCTTGAACATTTGCACTATTTGGTGCTTGTTGCTTTCGTTTCAGTAGCGCCAACCCCTGTTTGGCATAGATTACCACCTCACAGTCATGCCGAATCATGTAGAATTTGGTTTGGAATTTTTTTTTAGTTTTTGGTCAGTTGTGCTTGACTCTGGATTGTTTCTTGATTTGCAATTGGTGTTTTGGAATTTTTTAAATACTATAAGCTTGTTCTTCTTAGTTGTTTGTCCATTCTCTCATCGGTGCAGTTCATAGCCCTAGGGTTTCTAGGTGTATTTTTCTCACTGAGCCTCCTCATTGAAGTTTGAGTCTTTTTTATTGTTGTCAGTTCAATTCCCTGATCAATTGTGTTAGCCATTTTTTATTCTTTGTGTTTTGGTTTGTTGAATTATTACTTTTGTTTTTGTTTGACTCTCCATTTTGTCACTACATGCATAGATCACATTGCTCGTTTGGGTCATTTTGAGAGCTTTCTCTTTATTTGAAAGAGTGCGTCATTGGTTTGAGTGCATTTTGGTGTCTATATTGCTTTTGAATCATTCATATTAAGATCTCTACATTCGTGGTACTCTAAAATAGTGTTATTTTTTATTTTTAATGAAATTAGTGTAGTGTGTGCTTCATTCATTCAAAAAACAAAAATTTTCATTATTTCATTTGCATCGAAAATGAAAAGTTCTTTTGCATAACTAGCATTCAATGAACTAGGAAAAAGTTTTTCATTTTTCGTTTGGTTGTATTAGATACATTAGTGGACTTCTTCATATGATTTCATTGTTTGATACTTTCTAAAATATCTCTATCCTTCTCTTAGTTAGCACTCATCGAATGGAAAATGGTGTTCTTTGCATATAGCATGCATTTAGGAATTTGAGATCCAATTCAGTACGGCCTTGAAACTGAAACATTAATTCAAGATCAACCATAAAATTTATTCAATTAATCTATGGAAGCATTGGAACCTAATGCAAACATTTTTAGAGGTCTAGGCTAGTGACGTGTTCTAGTGTCGTCAAACCTAGTAGCTGTCGTTCGCCACCTGGATTTGGACAGCACTAGTACGGACTTATGCTCCCTGTACCATCGTGTATATAAAGTGAGACCCTCATAGGTTCAAATCCTTTATCCGTACGAAGCCAAATCTGCCTCCCTGTAATCGTGATACACCGAACACAACATTCGGGGATACCACCTGTGCGTACATTAAGTCCTTGGTCATTTCTCTTTCATTTGATCACCAAGGTGTATATGGAAGTTCATGGAAACTTGGTACACCCTCTTGCTTAGATCACCTGAGTAGTCATTTTGATCTTTTAGTGACTCCTTAAAAAGTGAAGAGATCATCGAGCACTTTCCCTTTCATGCTCGTTTAATATTGAAAGTGACTAGAGTCATCCTTTGTCTGTTTCTCAACTCTTAAAACATGAAACACTAAAGTTATGTTTCAATGTCGTAAAATTAACTACCCATGATCACATGCCCGTTAAAAGTTTTCTGCTTGGCTTGTTTTTGTAGTTCCTTAGAGTTTGATCTTGAAGCCTTGAATTGGCTATCTCCTTTTCCTTCCTGTGTTGAAATATTGTCACAGTGGCAGAACTATCAGTTTTGTCATCTTCTTCACTTCCTCCTAGTGGTAGTACTTTCCCTGAAGTTTCTTT
Source organism: Pinus albicaulis (assembly GCA_034641835.2). Lineage (NCBI taxonomy): Eukaryota > Viridiplantae > Streptophyta > Pinopsida > Pinales > Pinaceae > Pinus > Pinus albicaulis. The sequence continues at coordinate 917,583,932 of CM076570.1, forward strand.
CAAAACCCCTCAGTCCACTAGGTTTGTTGAGCTTGCACAACCTATTCTCTCAAGTATTCAAACCTCTCGCTACCCAGTCTCCTCCTAAAGAGTCAGTTGAGTTCAATTGGCCGCCTCAGGGTGCTTGGTCTAGTTTTGGGAGTGAGGAAGAATTCCCTCCTCTTACGTCGGGTTCACCATTTTTAGCTATTACTTTACCTCCCAGTCCTCATTTTATTCTCGAAGATCTTACTGGTTTGTCAGATATGGATTCCTTGAGTCCTACTAGCAGTGGAGAACTGCCTATTTATGCAGGGAAATATTAGCTTTTCCTAGAAGATCTCTTGTGTATTTCTAGTCAACCTTCTCCTCAATCGGTGTCACTTCCACCTGGTTATCGTACTTTGGGTCAGATTATTTTTGGTGTTGCATCCATGACATAATCTAGTACATCGATTCCTCTAAGGAGTTCATTCCTTCCTTCGTTAGGATTGTTGCCTTCGACACCTAGCTTGTCGGTCACTGTTACATTTGTCCCAGTCCAACCTACCATTTGTGTTTCTTCATCTACACTGGTTGTTATGCATCAGTCGTTAGGATATTTTCACACTCATAGGTCTATCTTTCTTAATCCCACGTGGCCTTCCAATCCCGTCATGAGTAGATCACAAGCTCACACTGTTGAAACCATGCCTGCTTCTAGTGTGGCTACGACCTCCACTTCTATTCCTAGTGGCCTTACTTTCGATGAGTATCTATTGGCTATTCAACAACAAAATTCTCAGGGTTCTCAGCAGCCCTAAGCTCCTGTTAATCCTCTGCATCACTATGATGTCAATGGTAACCCCATTTACATGCCTCCCATTGATCCTCATCAGGCTGTTTATCTGCCTCCAGCTGATCCTTATCGAACTGTTCCTCATCAAGGGCCATTGATACAGGCACAACCCTCGGGTCTACAAGGACAACCCTTACAGGGACAACCTTTGGTCCTGCAGGGACAAACCTTTGGTCCTCAGGGAAAACCTTATGGTCCACAAGGACAACCCTTACAGGGTCAACCTTCGATGCAAATGGACAAACCTACGGTCCTTCCGTTCAACCTTAGTTTCAACCAGGAGTGTCTTATGTTCTTGGGGGGAAAATGTATCCACCACGGGAACAACCTGTTGTGCAACAACAACAACATTACGTTCCGCAAGGCCAATCTTTTGCACATCCAGGACAACCCTATGGTCCTACTCCGGGTCAACCTATTTTTCAGGGACAACCTGGTCCATCAGAACCATCGGGCCAACCTTTTCCACAAGGGAAACCCAGTGGCCCTTAGTATCAAGGCCAACCTACTCCGCAGGGACAGCTTTCCCAACCTCAGCAGCTGATTCGACCTGCTTTATCCACTCAGCAGCCAGTTCAACCTGTTCAACCAGCCCAACAGCAGGTTCAACCTGTTCAACCTGCTCAACCTCAAGGCGCTACTTACCCCTCCTCAAGGTCAATATCAAGCGGCATATAGTGTGCCCCAATGTTTCACTTATTACCCTCAAAATCAATCCCAGTTGGTGTATAATCAACCTCAAGGATATTCTTACATTTCATAGTAGAATCCATATTTTTCTCAGTAAGGACCTCAATGGTATGCTCAGAATCAGTATCCTGGTCCTTAACCCCAGTATGGGCAGAACTATCTAGCTTATAACCCTTATGGACAGAATCCTCCGGGACAAAACATATGGGGGAATAATTTCTCCCAGCCTAGGTTGAATGTTAACACTGGTCCTTATCAATGACCTCCAACGCCTTTTAATCCTCAATTGTCATTTCTCACTATGTTGGAATTTCCTATTGTGTCCAAGCTGACCAACGATCCAATTCTTCATAATCCGTATTGGCCTCCAGTTCCAACCAAGATTCCTGGTGATTTTCCTAAGTTTGAGAGCAAGTCGGGAGAGGACCCCCAAGTGCATGTTATGACACACCACTTGTGGTGTTCCTCTAACTCTTGGGTTGATGATTCCATCTGACTCTATCTTTTCCAAAGGACTCTTACTGGTGCCGCTGCAAAGTGGTACATTGAATTATCTTGAGGCATCTTCCAAGACTTCAACTCTTTAGCCATGGCATTTCTTACTCATTTTCAGTTACTTGTTTGGCATGAGACCAGGACGCACCACCTCACATCCTTGAAATAGGACTAAGCTACTCATATCTTCGATCATATTCATGAATGGAGACGATGCCATCACTTGATCAAGTTTGAGATTCCTAATCAGCTTCTAAATGACTGGTTCACTACCTCGTTTGTCAATCAAATCGCTAAAGAAATAGCTATGGGGGCATGTGTAGCTGAAGAACATGCCATTTCTCATGCCCAGTACCTCGATCTTGTGTACTCCCAGTCTGGCACGTTGTATGATATCTTGCCTGATGCTTCTCAACCTAGAACTTCCAAAGCACTGATGACACCATCAATCGATGGAATCATAGGTTCCATGTCTCAGACTTCTCGAAAGTATTCTCCTTCGAATCTTGGGAAGAAAAAATCTAATCCTTCCAATGATATTGCTTCTTAGTCCGTCTCAAATTCTGGTAAAACTAGGGAAGTGAACATCATTCAGGTCAATCCTGCGGATAAAGCTTCCAAAGGGAAAAAAAAGAGTAAAGGTAAAGCCAAAGCTGATACCTCAAAATAGGATTCTCAAAAATCTCGTGCTGATGATGGTTCATAGCGTAAACTGAAGTATCCTTGCTTGATTTGTGACGAAGAGCACTACACCAAGGACTTTCCTCGATGTGCCGAATTGAGTCAAATCCTCAAAGGCACCCAAGGAACTTTGGCAGTTCTCAAAGAACCATTTCCACCACAGCAGACTCATGTGGTAGAGAAACCTCAGTCCTTTTCCCCATTTGGCTCTCAAGTGTTCATGATGAAAAATTCTGAATCTATTTCTATCGCTACATGGTTGAAATATTATACTGAACTGTGTCAGGTAGCGGGGAAAGCAATCAATGATGGTCCTCCTCCTCTACCTGCTTCTGGCCCTCTTCAAATTGAAAGGCCCAGTACTGAGCCCGTTGTATGAACACCTTCCAAAGGTGTACTCCATAAGTCTTCTTATAATCCAAACACCCGTGCTACTCAAAATTATAGTATTGTTGAGGATTTGGCTCAGGCGCCATCTGCAATGTCTGCATTAGAAGTACTTCAGAGTTGTCCATCTCAACGGAAGGCTTTTCTATCTACAATTCGTGGGATTGATCCTGCTGATTCAAGCCTTATCACTTTCGACTTGGAGAATTTCGTCCCACATCTCTTGCACCAGATTGTACTCATCATACAAGTTGGAATTAATGGACTGAATATCCATTGAGTGGTTGTGGATGAGGGTGCATATACATGTGGCATGTCATCTACCTGCTGCAAAGCCATTTTTTCTCCAGCTTTGAATTCATCTTCAAATGCTCTAGAAGCATTTGATGGAAGGGAATCTAAACCTCTTGGTGTTCTCGCTAGTTTACCGATTACTCTAGAGGAGAAGACAGTCAATTTTGAGGTTGAAGTGGTTGAAACCAAGCTCAATTACAATATTCTCCTCAGTCACAGTTGGACTCACGTCATGCTATGCATTCCATCCACTCTCTTTCGTGTTTTGAAATTTCCGCACGAAGGAAATGTTTTTATTGTTGATCAGTTTTCGTTCTTCACTTCTTCTTCTGAGAATAACGTTCCATACATGGATCAAATTCCTACTCCCCACGAGAGCGTAGGGCCGGATCTTTTCAAATATCCTGCCCTCATGGGTATTTTTCCTCTTCTTCCACCCAACACTGTTCAAATTAATATGATCTCCAGGTCTAATGACCCGTGGATCATCCCTTTTCCTGAATAGATTGATTCTTTTGGAGATTTGATGTCGTTATGTCCGATTGAGATTGACTATTGTGAACTTATTTAAGCTTTGGAGCCTTCTCCTCCTAATCATGCTCCTTTGGGCATGTCTCTTGACACTTATTCTCAATCCCATTAGCTCGGAGATTCAGATTCACCTGATCCCTTGAAAGAGATATTTCCCTCCGATGAAGCCATCGTGGAAACTATGTCTCTCAAGGATCCTCCGTGGGACAATAGTCATCATCGTTCCTCATTCATGCCTCGCCTCAGGGCCATGTCTACGTGTCTTGAGAGGTTTTATTCTCAGGTTCCTTATCCTCCACTTCAAACACCTATTTTGACACACGAAGTTTTTACATAGGGTGAATTAAGTAATATCATGCAAATGATGCCTATCAAAATTTTCGTGAAACCTAGAATTGTTGAGAACATCTATATCGGGGTCACCTGTTCTTCAGATGAAGTACAGGTTTATAGTAGCCTTTTCCCAAAGTTCCGCGACGTCTTTGCATGGTCTTATGAAGAGATGCCCGCCATCGATCCCAGTATAGTGGTGCATGAGATTCCTACATACCCTGGTGTGAAGCCTGCCTGTCAATGTCTTCGTCCTGTGCACCCTAGAAAGGCTGCTGCTGTTAAGGGTGAAGCTGAAAAACTTCTAAAATACGGTTTTATCTATCTGATTCCCTTGACAGAATAGGTGTACAATATTGTCCCTATGGATAAGAAACAGGGTACCATTCAGGTCTGTGTTGATTACAGCAACATTAACTAGGCTTGCCCTAAGGATAATTATCCTACTCCCTTTATTGATCAAATCATTGATGACTGTGCGAGGAGTGAGATTTTTTCCCTTATGGATGGCTTTTCTAGTTACAATCAGATTAACATTTCTCCATCCAATCAACATAAGACCGCATTTATCTGTCCTTGGGGTACTTTCGCGTATAAAAATCTCCCTTTCGGTTTGAAAAATGTTGGGGAAAAATTTCAACAAGAAATGTCGTATGCTTTTTACAACATTAAACACATTGTTCACCCTTATCTAGATGACCTTTCGGCTCATTCGTCTAAGCGTAAAGACCATCATGACCATCTCCGTCAGATTTTTCTTTGTTGTCGATGTTATAACATCCGGATGAATCCGCATAAGTGCATCTTTTGCGTTGAATTCGGTAGACTCTTAGGTTTTATCATTTCCAAAGACGGAATTCGCCTCGATGCACTCAAAGTTGAGGCTATCATTAATCTCCCCTCTCCATCCTCCTTACATCAGCTGCAGAGTCTGCAGGGGAAGGCTAACAGTTTACACCGTTTTATACCTAACTATGCTGAAGTGGCTAAAGGGTTCACGCAATTGCTAAAGCAGGGCGTCCTTTTCCTTTAGGATGAGATCACCCAGAAGTCTTTCAATGCGCTGAAGACATTGCTTGTCAAATATCCTATGTTACGTCCTCTAAATTATCATCACAATTATTCCCTCTATTTGGCCGTCACTTTTAGCATGATTGCTATGGTTTTGGTACAAGATGATGATGATGGTGACAAACATGTTATTTACTATCTATCTTGAAACCTTCTTGATACTGAAACATGGTTTGCACATTTCGAGAAGTTGGCGTTCGCTATAGTTCAAGAAATTCAATGTTTTTTTCATTACATTAGGTTGTGTACAGTGACTGTGATTTCTGATTACAACCCCATGACCTACATATTGTCTCGTCAATTGTTGGGGGGAAAGTACTCGAAGTGGATTGTCATCCTCAAAGAGTTTGACTTGGAATTTACTGCTGCCAAGTCAAAGAAATAATTATTCTTTTTCGATTTTATTTGTTCCCCCCCCTCTAACTTCGCTCAGTCTGGTTCTGAGGAACGCATTCCAGACGATACACTTTTTCTGATTAGCACCCTCGATCCTTGGTATGGTGATATCATCGTATATCTTCAGAATTTTACCTTCATATCTGAGTTGACTAAGGATGCTCGTCGACGCATCTGCCATCAATCGCAACCCTATCGTATAGTCGGAGATACACTCTACTGCATCGGAGTTGATTCCATTCTTCGCTGGTGTTTAACTCTTGAGGAGACTGAGAAAGCCCTGAACGACTATCACAGTGGCACTTGTGGCATTCACATGTCTGGTTATGCTACTACATAGAAAATTATTTGTGCTGGGTATTTCTGGCCCACCATCTTCAAGGAATGCATTTTTTCTGTTCGTAAATTCCATGACTGCCAAATCTATCAATGCAAGATGCACGTGCTACCTACCCATCTCCATCCTGTCATTACCATTGGTCCCTTTGTGAAGTGAGGCATCGATTTTATGACGTGTAACCCTCACTCAGCTAGGGAGCATGCTTATATCATCGTAGCCGTTGACTACTTCACCAAAAGGGCCGAAGCAATGCCTACACTTACAGTTAACGGTAAGACAACAACTTAGTTCATATTCAATCAAATCATTTCTAGGTTTTGTGTCCCTCAAGCCATCATTACCGATCATGGTTCCCATTTTCAGCATTATATGGTGGCAGAGTTGACATCTAATTTGGGTCTACGACACGACATCTCAACGTCATACCATCCTCAAGCCAATGGCCAAGTTTAAGCTATGAATAAAGTTCCTGTCACCATGCTTCAACGTACGATTGGGATGCACAAGTCAAATTGGCATCTCATGTTATTTTCGGCCCTTTGGGCATATCGAACCTCAGTGAAGGATGTAACCAGATTTACTCCACTTCAGATTATTTACGGTCTGGAAACTACCCTTCTGATTGAGTGTGAAATACCTTCACTCAAGTTGGCTATTGAATTATTTCCCAACACTTCACCTGAAGAATATCATCTCCTCTACTTAGAACGTCTAGATGAAACTCAGCACATTGCTGCTTTGGTCATTGAAGCACAAAAAAAGTGGGTCAAAGCTCACTTTGACCAGTTGGTTTCCCCTTGTTCCTTCATAGAAGGAGATCTTGTCCTCATGTACGACCAAGCTCATGATAAGCTGGGGTAGGAAAATTTCAACCCACGTGGCATGGTCCCTACATTGTTAAATGTGTTTTGCAGAATGGGGCCTATGAGCTTATTGATTACGAAGATCATCCTCTGGATCAGCCCAGAAATGGGTTTTATATTAAAAAAATTATGCATGAGTCATTCGTGCATGTTTTATGTACATAGATGTTCTTTTCATTTTTGTACATTTTTTTTCTTGGTGTGATTTGTGAGTGTTTTCCTGCTTATTGGGTCGTTTCTTGTTGTGTATATGTCTATTACCCCTTATGTCGGTTTCGCGGATGGTGCTTCCCATAGTACCCGGAACTTGTCTTCAACAGCCTAGATGATTTATGATCCTGCTAGTGAGTTGATAGATCTTAAAGGTATCTGTCTAGGATGAAATAAAAACAATGTTTCTGAATATAGTGTTGTCATTGAACTATTAACCGAGGAAATTTCCCTCAACATTCGTGCATTGGTTGTAAATATAGACTCACATCTTGTCATTCTTCAACTTAATGGACATTATTAAGTTAGAAACCCATTTTAAGGTTGTATTTACATGTTCATTTGCTGGAAAGACATTTTGATTACATCACATATCAACATATTCCTAGGCAAATGAATGCATTAACTGATACAGTGGCTAACATTGTATTAGATAGACATTTGCACAATTTGTAAAAATCATCATCACATGACAATATCTATAACAAGAAAAAAGATGTACACACACACACACACACACACACACACACACACACACACACACACATATATTGAATGTTTGCATCGGTGTGCATAATAAAGTTCAAAAAATATGTGTGTTTCTGTTACATCCTGAGACATCATGTCTCTAAAAAATATGCGGAAATGAAGCCTAGGTGTCTACTCGGCAGGACGCTCATGATAGCATGTCACTGCCCATACAAGCCGCCTCAGCAAGTGGTGAACTCGGTTTGGGACCCCTACAGTGTGTCTCTAATATGCACAAGGAACGTCATCAAACCACGCATAGTTCGGGATCCCATAGGAGATTCTCTCCAAGTTGCGTATGATTTCCTCCTCCTCGCCTCCCTCACCATGAGGGGCAACATCAAAATCGCGAGGAACCCACCTTGCTATCGGGGACATACCTACAGGTATCTCTGCGCCAACATCTGCATTTACATGGATTTAATGTCTAAACATGCATAACAAAAAAAAAATCATAATACTCATGAAAATAAAAAATCAGTCTTACCAAGTACTTCATCCCAATCCTCTCCTTCTGGGAGTGGGAGATGCTCATCACCAGTGAAATCTATGCCAGCATATGGCCAATCCTCCATGAAAATCATTTTTTAGCAGAGCCAATCAAAGAACTCCAGTCTCCAGGACATCTGTTGACCACCCCCTGACCTTGGCATCAGAGCTGCCCAACGAGCCATCTGTGGCTCCTGAGCTGGTGGTGTTGGGACTATAACCTCCTAATGCTGGAAGATTGGTAGTCATTCTAGAATGAACGATACTAGTATAGACCCATAGCTAAACTGATTTAGTTTTCCTTTCTTATATTTCATCAGTTGATGCTTCATGTTGATTTTCACTACCTCTGCCCACTTGAAGAGGGTCAGTGTCAAGAAATCTACAGCAAGAAGTAGCTGTGTTTTTATGGCCTCGTGTGGTGCCTGCGATCCCGCAGCTCGTGTGATGGTGTGTAGAACTAATTTTAGTGCCAAGTCTCGGATAGTCTAGATATACACCTTCCCGCTTCCTGATCCTTTCCGTGCCCCTCGACATACCCTGTCGATCACCATGCTCATGTTCTCCATGGTGGGCTGGGTGCCAATCAGGATTGGTGCTGCTCCCCTCCACGATAGTCTGGTTATAAAATAAATGTCTAAAACTTCAATCTCAAGTTCCTGATCAGGAAGAACAATTTTTTCCTTATCCACATCCCAGATACTAATCAAATACTACAGTAGCTTCGGTTGATCTCTGAGGCACGGTGTCATGAAGAATTTCTTGAGCCCACAATCTCTGAGAGCTTCCATGCATCTTTCGTTTTCCATGGCAAGTTTTTCTTCTTCACTGTGTTCTCATTCTTTCCACTCAATCACCATTTTTGTCACTTCACACCTGCAAACACATTCATATGAATGTCATTAGCCTAATTCAATGCTTATGATTTGTGAAAATGGGCCCATTTTCTTGCATTTTTAAGCTAAAATGGTCTTCACGGTTGGCGCAATTGTTTTAGAAAAATTTGCGCCAATTTGCGTGCCCTAGTTCAAAATTTTAGGCGATTGGTGCGAGTCTGTGCTTGATACTCACGCCAACTATCGTGCCCTATTTTTTGCAATTTCCCCATAGATTTCCAAATTTGGGGTTGCAGGTAATGAAATTATAGTCAAAATGTAGGGAAGGATGTTAGCTCTTACCTGGAATTAATGGATTCGAGATTGATCTGTCGGATTGCTCGCTATCGTCACGACAAAATCACAGTGTAAAAGGGGTAACTATTGCTCCACAAGAGGTAAAAGTGAAAAGTAATTATTTTTTATCATTTTTGGCATTTTATAACTTTTCAAAACCCTAATTATGTTTTAAGACATGTTTTTTGATTATTTCACTATGTTATTTCGACAAATGGGTTTTACGTGCGTCTCTTGTGCAGCAGCAAGTTTTAATGTAACGACGATGAAGTAACAAGTTTTATTTTATAGTTTTTCAAACTATGTAAAGATATGCAAAAGTCACTATTGGAGTCATCTTTCAGCTCTATTCTGACTCTTGAAAATTGAAAATATTGTTGAGACTCTTGTTTTTTTGAACTCGTTAAATGGCTGTGAAACGATATCTACCCAGTATACATTTACCCCTTTTCAGGCTGAGATAGATTATTTATGAAAAAGGAATACCTTAGCCTATCGTGACTAAGAGATTCTCTCAGACATATTTTTCTACCTTTTCGGATCTAAGGGAATATTTAAGAAAAGGGACCTACTGGAGTTTTATTTTCTACTTCTTTTCAAACTCTCTAAAAATGAAAAGATGTTGAGTTCTTCCTTTGTCAGACTCATTAAAACCTAAATGACATCGGAAATTGTCACCATGACATTGACTGAGTTCCTCCTTCCTAGGGCTCATAAAACATACTAGGATGGATTTGTTCGAAGGACAAACTTACAGTATAAGCATATGTGATCCTCTTCAAGCTTCTTTTTCAAAAATAATTGGGGTATTCGCCAAAAATGGTGGGGGGAAATGGAACCAGATCTTAGTTATGTTGGCAGTATGTCGCTCTTGGACATGACACTCATCTGCATAAATGTCGGGTTGGGGACATCTCATTTCATCATTTTTGCCTCCATGGGTTTGGGTAATCTATTTTGACCTCTCATCTGCTCTTTGCCACATCATCATGAACTCAGATCCCTTGATTTCAAATACTGCCAAATCTAGAGTCGTGTCATTGATATGTTCAAGAGAAGTTTTCCTTTGCAGTTTTTAGCCTTCCTCTGATCCTCTGTTTAGTTCTGATTCACTATCATCATGTTCCTCTGTCTCATATCGATGATGTGGGAAACATTATGGCCCTCCTTTGACCAGGTCACTTCCTGTCAATTTCAGCTCATTATCCAAGAAGCTAATCTAGAGACTCCCTTCCGGTACCTTGGAGATTACATGCCTCAATGGCATGTTCTTCACATTCGATGACAGGTCCACATCATTCGCCTTCGATCGAGTGATTCTATGGATGTTCGACACCATATCACTGTTCACATGTCGTGGATTGTACCTATTGTACCTTGAGATCCGTTGTCATTATTGGTGGTTTCTCTCGTGCCTGTTAACAGCTTACATCATTGGCTGGTAATTAGGTGATTTTATTGCATGTTCAACTTCAGCTCACATATTCGCATGCTTGAATTTTTACTTGTTCGAGTCGAGATGGAGTGCAAGACCCTAGGTTTTGTCTGATAAGATACAGGCTGCAGGATATTTTTGTTTATCATGACTTATTGCATGACTCTTTTGATTGGATGGTTGCGACCATACCTGAGTCTATTTATTGATCCTTACTATTGGATGCCCTCGTCCATACCTTGGATCTCAATTTCTATGTACTCTATTATGGATGGTTGTGCCCATGCCACATGTTCATGTATCAGAGACATCAGTTATATTTGTAATTATAGGTCTTCTGACAACGGTGTTTTGTTCGAACGCATTCTCGTAAAGCATTTCACCCCTCCCTCTCTCTCGAACCTCATTCTTTAGGGGGCATCTGTTACACAACATTTTGTCACCATCCTTGCAATCCCCATCCCGCACATTGGAGGATAATTTCTATGACCAATAAGAATTTTCATGCCTTGCAAAGACCATCATTGCATCCCTTGCCATGAGGATAAAATTTCCCCTATTGAAAATTTCTAGGGAAGATCAGAAAAAACACATGTTTCTTGGTTGGCATTGGTAGACCATTATGCTCTTCTGCCAATGAGGAAGATTAACACTAGGCCCTGCATGTTGTGAAAATAGCTTCAAAAATAGAATAAAATAGAAATCAATGCCTTCGAAATAAGAAAATTCGAGGGGGAAACCTCCAATACATTACATGAATGAACAATTATTGAATGATACAAATGATAAAACCTCCTTTCTATATATAGGAGTCCATGGGGCCACAATGTAATCCTAGTGGGGCCACAATGTAATCCTAGCCGACCAAAAAATAATAATGTAAAGGCACAATAATAACAATATGGGGGTTACAAGGGTACAACAATAACAATAAGGGGGGATACACTAACATAATAAGGGACTACACTACTAATATAGGGACTTAACATGTCCCTCTCCTTCAAACAAGTGCTGTCCTCAACGCTTGATTATTTCTTGATGCTTTTGTATAAAATTCTCATCCTCCCATGTGGAATCTTCTACAGGAAAGTTATTCCACTTACTGAGATACTCCGAAATTGATCGTACTTGTCGAGTTCTTGTTTCTGTGACTTCTTCATAACTCCTTTCGATGTGATGTTGATCTTCCCGTTGTTTCATTAGATTCTGCACCAAAGTTAGGTTATCCTTTGAGAGTTGGAGAACTTGTTGTTGATGCTTATGATCTTCCACTAATTTATCATCCATAATAGCTATTATTTGATCCTTCAAACTATCCAACTTAGCCTCCATTTTTTCTTTTAAACCATCTATGTCATCTTCGATTTCTCTTCGTAAGATCGAAATTTGTTGCACTTGGTACCGTAATTTTGATATCGCATACTGCAATTCTTCCTCTTCATGCGTCATAGTATAGATTTTTTGAGGGCTTAATGGGTATGGAATTATTTTTTGGAGGAATTATAGAACCCAATACTGATAAAAATTCTAAAATATTCCCTTGGAATCACTTCAAACTTCTTTTTCAAACAAACGTTATGCAATTTTAAAAACCCAATACACACCTTTTTCTTGCTTTTGAGGAGCTCGATATTGAAACTGAATTATCTCTGTGATTTTGGATCTTCAATATCTGAAATTTGGCCCTGAGGTAGCCCTCTAAATCCTCTTTTGAATGCCATAGGTCTGACCTGATTTGGGTTCTTCAAGAGAGTTATGTCCAATCTCTCACAATGACCTAATTATGAACTGGTTCAGTAGAGCGAACTTGTATGACTTGCCATGTGTCACTGTTTGCTCCTTTGGCTCTGAAATTTATATACAGGAAACTATATTCCATGTAATTTCAGTCACTTTTTATAGAATTCCAATCCGATGCTTAGAGAGAGAGTTATGAAGATTTCCCAATGATCACCTCGTTGAGATGAAATTTGGGAGCCTGAAAAAGACCTAACTTCCACAGATCATATCTCCGAAAATATTGCAAACCAATATCTGAAATTTTGCGACAATGTCCTTCCATATTTTGGCTTTGCACTCTAAAACTTTCATCTTTTGAACCTTCGTAGAAAAAAATTTATAGCGAAAATTCCATGATGACCTGTTTGGAGCAGCGAAACACTAGAATCCAAAGCTCTGATACCAAATGTTGTGAAACCAGCTCCAAAAATAGAATAAAAGAGATATCAATGCCTTATAAATAAGCCACTTTGAGGGGGCAACCTCCAATACATTACATGAATGAAAAATTCATGAATGATAGAAATGAAAAAACCTCCTTTCTATATATAGGAGTCCATGGGGCCACAATGTAATCCTAGTGGGGCCACAATGTAATCCTAGCCGACCTAACGATAATAATGTAAGGGCATAATAATAACAATATGGGGGTTACAGGGGTATAAAAAAAACAATAAGGGGGGATACACTAACATAATAAGGGACTACACTATTAATATAGGGACTTAACACCACACCCATTGGCACTCTGTCCCAGTGAGCTACCCACACCAAGCTTTTTTTAGATTTTTTTTTTAAATATAGAGGTGAAGTTTCCATTGCTAACAACTTTGCGGGCGAGTCAGCTTAGGTGGTTCGACTAAATAACCACGAAAACCCTCCTTTGGCCTCTTGTTTCCACCTTTTGGGGAAACCTCCCAAAGGATAGGGCCTCCCTTCCACAATTTTAGGGATCCCAACCTCCTCCTCTTCCTCTATAAATAAATCTATCTCCCATTGATACACTATCTGAAAAATTATAGCCGAAATGCTAAAGAGAATTGCTAAACATTTTTCTTGGGAGATAGAACAGAGAAAGAGACCTTTGTTGAGAGAGATTTTAGGTTTTTGTCCTCGCCTCATCCCATTCCCCGACGATCCTTCGAGACGCACTTCGACTGAACCTACTGAAGAAGGTTGCGATGTCAAGGATCTGGTTGTAATCTCTTTCTTCTATTTATATATACATGACTATTTTCTGGTTCCCATATTGTGTTAATATGGTTTATTTTATGCAATGTGTTTAGTCCTCCTTCATTGACTAGTTAGCTACGAATGCAATTGTTCTCTTATATGTTGCTCTTGTCTTTGATCTTTGTGTAGGAATACGAGTACATTTGCTGAAGGATCATGACCTGTCAGGATAGAGATCAAGAGGTTGCCACTAATATAGCTATGACAATCGCGTTGGATTCCAGGTAGGAAAATCTACCCCAAATTATTTCATTTGTTAGATAGGAACTTACACATTAGCTTTTTCCCTTATTGCTAGACCAACTCTAGGGCTAGAGGGATTATCTCTGTCCGCAGAGGGGATTTACCTTCCCAACACCTACCAAGAGACCCATGAGTGCCACTGAGGAGGTCGCGCTCGTCAAGCCAATTTCATGACGCCCGAGGTATGTCAGGCCACGCAAACCCTCTGTGTGGGTCCCGAAGGATGTAGATGCAGTTTTTGACTACTTGCATATGTTGCTAATCCCACAAGTTGTCCCTTTTTAAGGGGACATGTTTGAAAAAATCCCTCTGGTGAAGTTCGACGATTATGACCTGGTGAATGAGGAAATGTTCCTCGAGCTCACGCCTAATTTTTAACTAGAGTGTGTATTATATGATGATTTTGTGAAGGAAGAATTGATTCCATTAGTGCGTGGGCTAAGTAACACCAAGATTCTCAACTTGCTCAAGATCCCTCACTTCGGAAGGTACCCCATCACGACTATTTGCATGCGCCACCTGCTGGTGTTGGTGCACCATGGGTGCCCGTGGATCCATAACATAATTACAATTGATGTCGCACTGATCCACTGGGTCATTGACCTGCCCAAGAAGGGGCCCCATCCCATGGCCTAGTATGTAAAGATTTAGGAGCTAAAGGTAGCTACCAAGGTTAAGAAGGATTACAAAGTCGGATGGGAATCCAGGGGATTCCTTGTGCAGTAGCTTGAAGACTGAGTAGTAGGCTTGGGGACTCTGGTCTTAGGATGTAAAATGATGTGCAAGTGCATCCCCAAGGCATTCCCTATGCATGTCATCACACTAGCGGGACAGTGCGAGAAGGGGGTGAGCTACAACTGGTCCTAGTACCTCTGCCAGGAGTTTCTGGAGAATGTGTACGAGGTGCGGGATGAATGGAAGAAGTTTTGTTACTCGTGGTTGTTGCTCTTAATTGCTTTGGTGGCATGGGAGATGACAGAGGGCGCAATTCTCCTTGAGGTGGAACTTGGTGTGTGCGAAGGGGTGTGCTACGCAAATCTGTGGGATTTACCAGAATAGAAGAGATTCAAAGAGAATAAGATCTTTTGGGTTTTTTTCAAAGGCACTTTGGCAGTAGCTATACAGTGGAAACCCTGGTTGTCCCTAGTTTCTTATGAGAAGTACCGCGCTATTGCATATTTCCAAGTGACTATGAACCATGTGCAGATTCAGGTGCGCCACGACCCCGTGTGGTACCTTCTTCCCTATATGGTCACAAAGGAAAAAATTGACTAGCTCATTACAACCTGGGCAGCAGCATGGAAGGTTGGGATCGGCTCCACCCAGCCCATCACAGCCTCAACGCCTGACAAGGAGACACCAACTACTGAAAAAGGAAAAATAAGCCGAGAAGTGAACCAAAAAATACGAAGAGAAGGATGCAGAAAAGGAGGTCGAGAAAGAAACAGAGGAATAAACTGAAGAATAAGTCGAGTTGTATCATGGAGGAACAAATGGCCTTGACGGTACTGGAGCAGAGTCTCCCAGAGGTACTAAGCACGGCATAGAGACCCCCAATGGCCCACGTAAGAAGAGGAAAGGTTCGAAGGTTAGAGGAACAAAAGATGTTACACTAACTAAAGAGGACCTTGATAATATCATAGATGTGATAGCATCTGCCTCTGAAGATAGGTGGACTACACTAGAAGACTAGTGCAAGGCTAAGGTTGAATCAGTGTATGCTAGATTATAGGTGTTGGAGATGAAGATCGACATCATTCAAGCGAGCGTGAATCAAGAAAGTGCGAGCATGAGTATGATAATCAACATGGAAAATAGAAACATCTACCCCTTCCCTGTAACAATAGTCATGATGGAGAAACCTGCATTGCGTGCGCAGGTGCAAACATGCCCAGAATTTGGAATAGATTTATCTATGTTGTCAAGTGGCAAGTTGCATGCCATTCAAACGATCATCATGGATGAGTTTCAAAGCAGGGAGGCGCGTGTGAACCAACAACTTACTGAAGCCCAGTAGAAGGTCAAAATCAAGACAAAAGAGTCTCTCCAGGCTCAGACAGTGCAACAGGCAGCGGTGGCACAGCGCACGGAGCTCGAAAGCTTTATTGATCATCTACATGGTGACTTTCCCGAGGTTCCCGTCCTTGCTTTGGCTACACTGTAAGCTAAATTTTAAGGTCCAGTCATAGCTCTGAAGGCCTCCAGATTTGAAGTGTTGGCATTTAAGGCAGATTTTGAGCACCAAATCGCAGAGTTACAGGCCAAGCTTCAACCAAAAACTCCACCAAAAGTATGAGTGCAACGAGCGGCCTTAGTCAAAGAAGCCTCAAAAAGTATTGCCGCAACAGTTGACAAGGGAAGTAAGCTACTGGAGATAGTTATGGGCCTATGGACATCCGTGCAGACAGATCCCCTTGTCCAAATTTTTTTTCAAGCACTGCGTACCAAGGAGAAGGTGTTTGATGACCTTTAGGAGGCACTGCCTACATTTGTACGTGCTCAGTAGATGGCCCGGTTGTAGACAAGTTAGATATTGCGTGATGAGTTTGAGTACTTACGAAGAAAGAAGCACATTGTGACAGACCATATGAAGCCATGGGCAGATGAAGCTATGAAGTTGTACCAATATTTGGATGTTGTTATGAAAAACTTGAACATGACATATCAGAGTATCAATCTTGCCACAAAGGGGTTGACCTCTCAAAATTTTGTCGATATAGCGTAGAGTGCAACCGATCAAAGTGCGGGCATCCTTGCGCACTTCATTGCTGTCATCAAGGAATTGAAGACAAAGATGAATATCGCAACACCTCTGTGACTAGGGACAAGTCACAAGATTGTGTTTGGGGCTTGTTGGAGCGGGGTCCCTTAGGACTGCCTTTTGGTGAAAATAATAGTATTTTTGTAGTTTTGAGTCGTGCACGCTAAGAAATGCATAGGTCAAGGGGATTTGGGGCGAGTCAAAACCCATTCATGAGTGGTAATGTGCTAAAGGGTAAAACTAAGAGTCGCAAACCACAGTTTGTGGACCTTAGGATGAGTGTAGGCTAAGATATAAATAGGATTCTAGATCGAGTTGAATAGGATATTTTTTTGAGAAGTTTGGATAGATTATGATTTTCTAAACATTGAATTGAATATGTCAGTGTCTCTAAGGCTCCTGTGCACAGAGACCTTAGTCCGGCTGTGTGCGGACCCCACTGGCGGTGTGCGCAGGTGAATATGAAGAAGTGTAAATGGTTTTATGACTATTGATGAATAAAGAAGTGTTTTGTGATAATTTTGAGTACTAAATTCATCTGTGATATGTTTTTGTGATCCTTTTACTTACGATTTATGTTATCTGTGATTGGATCTTTTGCATACCTATATCATTTCTTAATATGAATGTTAGATGCATGGATCTATTACTGTAAGACCTAAATAGAACTTTATTAACACTGTTAAGGGATTGTGAAGCCATTACCGATGCACGCGTAGGGTAGCCTACGTAACTTGATCTAGATATGTTTCTAGATAGGATTTCTAGTGCGAATGATAGTCTGTTAGTATTATAGATATGAAGACACCCAAATCAATTAATTATCTCTCAAGGTGTGGAAACCTGATTCCAACACCCCCCATACTGCTTCGGGTGAGACTTTAACCTATGCAATTAGGTCATTACCGAAAGGGCCAGTATTAAGAGGGTTTTGTTGGTTAAGCTTAACTCTGAACCTGGGTCAGGACCCCTCAAGCCAACAATGATCTATGTAGAATAATTTCTTCTTAGCACACTTATGAACTTTAGTGTATTTGATATCACAACTCTAACAAAGCCATTTTTCTCCTTTTTCCTCCAATTATTGTGGCGTCAACCTTGGTAGGTTGTGGAAGGATAAGATAAACAACACTTCCATCTTTATAGTTGTGAGTGGTAGACTTCCTTGTTTCCATAGTTTTTCTTTCAACTTTTCTTGCCACCTTTAATGCCTTCTCTAATCAATCAAGTTTCCAAAGGCAAACCTCATGTTGGATGTTATCCTTAAAAATCCCTATGAAGACTTCAATCCTATGCTCCTATGGAATATCAGTTACCATTATATTCAAATTTTGGAAGTCCTCAATGTACAATTCTGCTATTGAACCCTTTCATTTGAGATTTATCAATTGGCTAAAGAAGGTATTTCTCTTTGTATCCTTATAATGTGCTATCATTTCCTCCGTAAAAGTTGACCAAGTGACAAGTGGTTTATGAAAACAAAGCCATCGATACCATACAAACTGATTGGGTTCTAAATATAAATTTTCAATGTGTACCTTTTGTGTGTGTTGCACATCATGGAGATCAAAATATTACTCCATCTATAGTATACATGTTACTGGATCCTTGCCGTCAAACTTCCTCATATCAATATTTGGAATGTGGTGGTTCTTAAACCCAACATTGGTGTCTCTAAAATCATAATTAATATTTCTTTTTTCCTCATCATAATTTTCATGGATTACATTGTCACAACTGGGAAGCCTTTCTTCTAACAACTTTTCTAAACTTTCCTTCAACCCCTCTATCTTGACATTCTTCATTGCTTCCATGTCTACTTTTAAACCATCATTCAAAAATCCCATGTCCCTTTTTATACCATATATATTAACATTTATCATGGATTCCAATTCATTTTTTGTTACTTTTTACAAGAGAGAAATTTTTTTCACTTGGTCTCATAAATTTGATATATCATGTTCATTCCTTCCTCTTCTTCATGCACCATAGAAGATTTTTCTAGTTGCTTACTAGGCGCATCCATTTTTTTTTTGTTTCAAGGTATTTTTGAATCAAACAATTATATCTATGCTTCACTATTCCCTTTGAATCACTTCAAAGTAATTTTTCAAACAAAAGTTATGCAAAATTTAAAAAAATACACACCTTTTTCTTTCTTTTTAGGAGCTTGATATTGAAACTATTATATCTCTATAATTTAGGATCTCCAAGATATACAATTTCATAATATGGTAGTGCTATGAGTCTTCTTTCCAACTCCACAATTAATACCAATATTGGATTCTTCAATAAATATTTATGCCCAATATCCCATAATGTCCTGATTATAGACTCGTTTAGTAGAGAAAACTTGTATGGAGTGCCATGTGTCACATTTTCGACCTTCTACCCTAAAAATGATTCCATAAAAAATACATTTCATCCACGTTTAGTCACATTTTACGAAATTCAAACCTGATGCTTGGAGAGAAAGTTATGACAATTTTCCTTGGGTCACCTATTTGAGATGGAATTCTGAAGCTTACAAAAACCCTAAATTCCTTGGATCATATCTTCAAAATATAGAGAATGAAGGTCTAAAATTCATACATAAGTTTCACCAATATTTCAGCTCTATGTGGTTGCGATTTCAACTTCTAAATATTTGTAGAAAAAAAAGGTATAGTGAAAATTACAAGATGACCTATTTGAAGAAGCGAAACCCTAGAATCCAAAGCTCTCATACCAAATGTTATGGAACCAACTCAAAGAACAGAAGAAAGGATAGATCAATGACTTAAAAATTGTCCTCTTCGAGGGGGAAAATTCCCTTACATTACATAAATGAAAAATTATTGGATGATACAAATGATAAGATCTCCTTAGTATATATAGGAGTCTAAGGGGTCACATTATAATCAGAGCCTACATAACAATAATAATGTAAGGGCACAATAATAACAATAGTGGGCTTCTATGGGGCACAACAATAATAGCATGGGGGATGCATGGGCACACCATTAACAATAATGGGCTACACTAACAATAACAATAAGGGGAATAAAGTAGTAATATAGGGGCCTAACATGAAGAACATGCTTGAAACAATAATAATTTTGTTCTTCTCAAGTTACAATGATAATTATGAAGATCAACCATAGCTACACATTATTCAACACTCCCTCTAAGCTAGGGAGGTATTCATATTCATATTCAATATCTCATACAAGTTGAAAAGGTTCTCTAAGAAAGGATCAAGATTAGATCAACAACATTGAAATATTACCAGCATCACTTCCTAGTACCAAATCACCATGTTACTCTTGATGGATACTCTCCCCAAGATACAAAAATCAATTAGTTTCTCATAATTTCATATTCATGGTACCATACAAATGAATCCGTTAGTATTGTAGAACTAACGTATTTCCTTATCCATGCATGGTAATAATAATATTTTTATATCCAGATTTTGGGAGGCTCATATCCAACTCAATAGCCTTTAACCCCATTCTCCTATCTAGGTCACTACACCTAATTCAGGGACTATAGCCCTATCCATGTCACAGTACAATACTTAGGAAAATGCTTATTTTCCTTTAGGTTAATGGTCATAGTTCCAATTATAGGAAATTTCCATCTTCCTAACTAGGTCAATGTATTGACACAGGGATGTTAAGATTTATACATGTCAAATACATGACTTAGGAAGATGCCCATATTTCTATATAGGTCAATTTACTTGACATATGGATGTTAATACCTATATAGTTAAAATTACAAGACAAGAAAATATGCTCAAGGGATCATTCTCCCTATACAGATCAGTGTACAAGACACAAGATAATAACCCTATACAGGTCATAGTACAAGACATAGGGAAAATGAATGTCCACGATGTTGATCAATCTATCAAACCATTCTTCCTATAGATGTAACATTGACACATGCAACCCTATCCAGTTCAGTGTGACACATGAAGAAAAACATGATCTAATAATATCACTACTCCTTCTCAACCAGAGAGGCAATCTACACAAGTCACAAATCATCTCTAAAATACACAAACATTCCTTTGGGAGAGGTTTTTAGTTGTTTTCCCATCATTGGAGCTATAATAGAGCTTCACTACTCCTTTTTGTGTCTTCATGCTATTACTTGCCATGATACACTAGATTCTTATACAACTTCATATAATATCATTGTGGTATCTAGAATCAAAACAATAAAATTAGCAAGCAAAATTTGAAGCCAAATTTCTTCATGAGTCACTACACATTTGCCATAAATCCTACCTGAACATAAATTCATGCCAGAAATACTAATTTATGTTATAATAAATCCAAAACAACCTTTGGTTTTTCATTTCTTATAGTTGGTACTTTTTGTATAGTCAGATAATCCTAGTAACTGAATATTACCATCAATATCACACTTCAATAAGAAATCAACAGTACCACAAAGGCATCTAAGCACATTTTTTCTATAACCCAAAGATCATGCTTGGGTTCCATCTAACTTGAGGTGTTTACTGCAAAGAAAAATTTGTATCCAATATTGACCAAGAATACTATTGAATCGATTAGCTACCTGTATATAATAGATAATAATTTTATTTCATCTTCCTCATGTTCGTTACCATGGGAGTTGTCATCGACTAGCATTCCAATTATTCAAAATTTTGTAGGATCTTGATAACATCCTTCCCTTTCCCAAGGGAAAATACATCAGGTTTTTTCCAAATTACAATGACATAAAATTTGGAGCCAACTTCAGCGAGCCTTGTTAGACAAGAATTAAATAATTCTATGAACCAATCAGTGCATTTCATCAATTCAGAAATGAAGCTTATTTAGGTTCCTCATCATACATATGTCCATGGACATACAATCCACCAGGTTATTCATCCATCTCTTAAGAAATTTAGGTGATGAGTTCATAGAAGGATCCTCCTCAACAACATTCTTTAGAAAGATTTCGCATATTATGGAAGTCACAGTAGACTATACAGTTTTAAACCTATTGATTATGCTTGCTCCCTTTGAGTCCAGTGCTTTTCAATCATAATTATTCTTGCCATCTTGTTGTTGCATTGATTTCCAAGACTACGAAATCCTTATTATGTGCCTACAATTCTCATTTACAGGTCAAGAAAAAATAAATAAATCCAAGCAAGATATTCAAAGACAAGATATCAAAAATGAAACAATAGCAGAAATAATCAAGAAGGTACTTATCTCTTTAGAGGTTGTCAACTCCCTCTTGATAGTGTATCATCTCACTCTTTATCTTGGTCTTCTTGCATCCAATCATCATCAAGGAGGTAGAGTTTCTTGTTTTAATGGGAGCATTCCATCCTAGATTTTATCCAACCCTATTGACTAGTTAAGAAATTGGAGAACTTGACTCGATCTCTTTCAAATCAAGATTTTCTTATGCATTTAGATATTAGAACCCTTTCCACATAAATTGAAACAGGTTTTCCAAGAATTTTTTCTCAAATATGCTCATGACCTTTTACTCTTCATAAAAATTCAAGATATCAATGTGTTAGAATTTTTTCCATTATACAAGGTTGTATTTCCTTCATCTTGACATCATTTTGAATAACCTACAAGTTAGATCCATCACTAGCATCAAACAAATGCACTTTTTTCTTGATCTCCATCCACATATATCCTGGCTCTACCTCTTTCCACATGCTAGCAGTAGTGTAGATGATAGACAATGTCACATATGTAGCAGAATTATGTGGTTCCAAGTTGATAAGATATATCGTTTCACATCTTCCTAAATTTGTATAGTTATGGATTCAACAAAAACCAAGAAAGCTTTGCCAAACAACAAAACTAGGTACAAATGGCATTGCATTAATCAAATTCTTCGCCTCGTCCAATTTTTCGGTACCATGCAAGCATAGTATTACATTCTTACATATATTCCATATTTTTCCTCATGATATCAAACTACCTTGAGTCGTCATCAAGTTTACCTACATGACTACATGCAAATAAGAGTGCAATAACTATGATATCATCGAGAATTGTGTCTTCCTCTTGAATTTGTTCATATCATGCAAGTGCCTCCATGTTATGTCCATGTTGAGCATATCCTTGTTCTAATACTGAAAAATATCCAACCTTAACCAGTAATAGATATAAAAGAGAAACAATTCAAATATGTCACCACTGGACTATAATTAATGCCATAGAGCTTAGATCTGATACCAGAGAAAATATAAATACCACCACCAAGTTAATATCTTCCCTCGCGGAGCTCATATCTATCACAATGCTTGGATATATGTTACATAATTTGGATCTGCTACTACAAATCTAGGATATGCCAACACAAAACATAGAATAATGTCACAAAACTTGAATTTGATATGACATAGCTAGGATTCACTACCAAAGAACTCAGATCTATGTAATAAATTTTATATCTTACATAACAAAGTTTGGATTAGCCAATAAAGAACTCGATCTATGTTAGAAATTTTAGGTCTTTCACCAAAAATCTTGGATCTACCAACAAGGAACTCAGATTTGTTGCTACATAATTCAGATATGAGATAAGTATACCATTGACTTGTCTAATCGCTAATTATCTCTGACATTTGTTGTAGAATACATATAGATTTTATAGTGCTCAAAGTATACCTTCAATGAGCTCATAACTATATATCAAGCTTTAAGTAGGTGCTCAAATAAATACCACAGAGAAACTAATTTGATGTAAAATTCAACGATAGTAGAGAGAAGATATTGCTCCTTAAATGTCGAATGAATATGCTTGAGAGGTGAATTACATTTTATGTATGGAAACATATTTGAATACATGATTCCTTTAGCCAAGTACTAGATAGTAAGAATGAATAAATCACCACAATCTTCTCAAGAGATTTGTGAATATGATAATGCACGATTCAAGCATATATATACTTGTATAAATTGATGCAGATACATTTCAAATCTGCAGATCTTCATATACCATAACTTTGAGAATCAAATCCTAATCTTTTAGGCTTTTCTCAAGAACTTTCTAGGAGCTTCTTTCAATACTATCTCCAAAGAGGTGATCCAAAACTTTATGCATTTACTCTTGCTCTAACACCATGTTGAAAAACCAAGTGAAAGAAAATTTATGAACTACTGGGAATTACTTGTGAGTGTATTAGGTGTTCTTTTAAATTTAGTTCACTTCATCAAGTACTTACACTTTAGAAATTAAATTAATAGTAAGAAGAAAGGAGATACCACACTGCACAATAACAAGAGACACCAAAATTAGGTCCAAGACTAGGGAATAACCCCATACGGGGGAAAACCAAACCAAATATTTCTTAGAGATATACTTCAATGATACATCAAGCCAAATATTATACTGAACCAAGAAGGCTACCATAAGTGCTAAGTCTCCACAATTAAATTCCAAACAAACATCACCAAGTAGAGGTTCATCCTATGATTATATCACATAATACAATCAAAATAGAACTTAGATCTAGGCTCAGATCTCAGACCTAGACTTCAAATCACTATAATAATGAGCATATCTTGGACACTAGACATTAGATCACAATGGTAATAAATAGATCTTCAATACCATACTTTATATCTCAATGAAAATAAGTAGATCTAAAATATCAAACTTTATATATTGATGATAATAAGAAGATATTAAATACTAGACTTTCATATCTCAATGATAATAAGCAAAAATTGAATACCTGAATTCAAATCTCAATGATAATAAGCAAATATTGAATACCAAACTTCATGATGATAAGAAGCATATTTTAAATACCATACTTCAAATCTCAATGGTAATAAGCAAATCTTGAAGCTCTATTTAGATCATAAGTATAATGAGTAGATATTGAACATCTGACTCCAGTTCATAAGTATAATGAGTTTATCTCTAATCACTGATTTCATATCATAAATGTAATTAGCAGATCTACATATCTCATATCACTTTACATAGGAGACCTTATGAGTAAATTATGTGTTTTATAATAGCATACAAAGGAGAGTGAATTAACCTCTCTATTTAGCCGTCATGTGATCTAAATGAGTGGGTTTCTAGGAAAGCCAACTAGCCATCATGTGATCTGACTTAGCAGTTGCGGAGCCACTTGAAAATATAAATAAAATAATATTTCCCCTCTTTCCAAAAATACATTTTGACCAAATGAAGTACTGCTATAAATAATAATACTTTTGTTCTTCTCAAGTACAATGATAATTATGAAGACCAACCATAGCTACACATTCTTCAACAAGGGTTTCCTAGATTATATATAGTGTCAAATGTGTTTTTAAGTTTTTATTTCATTGTTCTCTACTTTCTGCATAAATCCTAATTTGCATGCATATGCAATTAAAAGTAATCTATAAATCCAGAAATTTATGAAAGATAAACCCTAAGAGTGTAGATTTCAGATTTTTAAATATAATTTTATCAAATATGTTATGACAAACTTTCCAGTGGAATATCCATGTCAATTTATAGATCACTCGCACATGTCTCCATTAATTTATGAAGGGACCTCTCAACTACCACCTAAGCTCCATTAAATTGCAAGGTGGCTTCCTCTCTACCTCATTCAATGAGTTTTCAACTTGAGATAAAAAAGAAAAGGAATTATTCAACTTTGAATTTCTCTTCATGGCTCTCACAAACCTACTCGAGGCAATTCTCAACGGTCCCCTCACCAATTTTCACTCATTCCCACTCACAACATCTTAGCTTGTATGTTCTCAATAAGCTGTGGTGGCATGTTGTTTAATCACACATTTAAATTGCAGAACATTTTTCTTGGATCATTTAGTTAATCTCGTTGTAGTAGAGACATATTCACACCAGCATAAACAATGCAAATAGAATTAACACAATTACAATTAAATGAGAGGGTCAAAATGGGGATTTTATAATGTACCTCTACATTGATTTCAAATACCACATTTCTATATCATGTATTCCACCATGGTGAGTTGGAAAATCAATGCCTCAACACATCATATAGAATCTTTCATATTACTTGCTTGATCATTTGGATACATTGAACCTTGTCAATCCATATAAGTAGGGATATAATCCTTTATTTCTCTTCCATGGTAAATAGGTTGCATTCCAAAAATTGATTATAGGTACAGATACCATCAGGGAAAATTTTAAGGATGGAAGTTTATCTTAAAGTTTAGAAACCTTAGAGAATCTTACTAGTCTCCAATATGTAAATTGTAAAATTTTGATGATATTTTTGTAAAAATATTTAGGTTTATAATTATTTTATATTAGTATATATAAAATTTTGGCGATTTTTAGGGTAAAATAATTTTATACTATAAAATTTGGGCGAATCAATTTTCAAAAAAAATGGAAATTGACAAATCTTTTTTTTTGGAAAAAGCATGGAAAATTAGCCCACTTGCGAATATTAGCCCCTAAAATTTTCCCTAGAGATCATTGGACATTTCTGTAACACTATAACCTTTCCATATCTAATCACATTATGGCCTCACACATAGGAATATATCTCCCAAGCACCTTATTTATGAACTTGTAACTAATAAGGTGTTATTAAAGTTTATATGATTGCATTGAAGCATTATATAACCTTTATATATTCAAGGCCCTCTACCTTTACCACATCTAGTGAAGTGTCATGCTCATATCAATTCAGATGATGGATACTATTAAAGGATTCTTACCATAATTACCTCCATCATTAATGTAGCATAAGTTACCAAATTCATACTATCATGGTTGTTATTAATTTACTTGAGACTACCTGATGAACTAATAGCTTGTAGAGGCTCACATGCTTCAAAATTTTACCATCCTCATAGTATTCATATGGATGGCTATCATATACAGTGGCAACATCATCAACAATTTCAACCATGCACTAAAGTGTTATCACGAATATGTATTACATCATTGGTCACATTAAATTATCATCATTATTTCATATGTAACAACATTCTACTCTTAGTCCACATCTATGCCTAAGCATGTCGATATGCACTAATGCACATCTATATGCACCAAACATTATTTCTTAGCATGCGAACTATTGCACATGCATTCTATCTTTTATGTATAAATCATGCATTTCTTTCACATGCTCTCTGAACACTTGATTTTTTTCACTTCTTGTGCTATCCTCAACTTCCCATTAGCAACTTCCTTTACTTAGACAATCTTGTCCAAATTTATTTTTCTAGAACTTGTTAGGACATTGCAATGTTGTAATTTATATCATTCCATCTTTTTTTATGTTATAATGTCTCCCATCATGGTGTCTCTTGCCATTTTTAATAGTTTTCCATTAGCTTTGCTAGTTTTTTGAATAATTCTTTTCACTTCATTGAGTAATTCCTTGTGAAGCCCTTCTCTATCCACTCAAGACTAATTTTCTCCCCATGGAATGATTTATTCATCCATTGGCCATTTCAAATTGAATGAACCCTCATTCTATTCTATGAATGTTTTTCACTCTTTCGTACATGATTTCCACTACACACTCTAATAACATTTTTCCAATAGTAGGTTGTATTTTTTGGAGACATATGTGAATTTGTAAAAGAAATGAGTGAAATAGAAGAAATAAACCCAATCATCTGTCTTTAAAAATACCATATATAAAGTGATACTTGTCTTAGAAAATAATTTTAATAATTAAAAAAAAAATTAAGATTGGTAATATCTATTAAAAACTCAAAATTTGTTAAAATTTTACATATACATTAAAAACACTTTATCAATTGTCCACGGGGTCTTGGATATATGATGATCAGATGCTCTGTTAAGGCACTCCTTGACGTGAAGGCATCAATTCAATTCCTCGCCCTGATTAGGGTGATATATTGGACATAATGAAGATATAGTCCCACCAATCTTTAAAAAAAAACCTATATCAATTATAGGATTGAAATTATTATTGAAATTTTCTAAAACACTTCAAACCCCTATATCAAAACATATCAAATCAAATATTTCTTGATTACTAAGAAATTTTTTGGTGATAATCACATCAGAAAGCTTTTCGAAACAAACCAATGTGGTTCATCATCAGGGCAAGATGTAGAATCTTGGCAGATTAAATAGCTAGAGTGTGATTTTGAGATTAAACAACTAGACTCTGAAATAGAGAAAATTAAATTATTTCTAATGGCTATAAAGTAATTGCCAATTCTAATTAGAACAAAACCCTTAATTTTAAATAGAGAGAAATAATTAATTAAAAGTTATTTTAATAAATTCAATTAAAATAATAATAATAATAAAAGTAAAATAAAATAAAAATCAGTCAAATAAAAAATTGTAAAAAAAAATTAAAGTTAATAATAAATAAATTAGAAATAATAATAATCCTCTCTATAATCAAAGAAAAAGTAAAGATTAATATCAAAGAAAAAAACTAAATCAAAACTTTTAAAAACTAAAATTATATATATATATATAGATAGATATATATAATTCAAAAAAAATAAAACATACCTTGAATATTTGAAAATAAGGGAGTGAAGTGAACATCAACTTTCTCTTCTATGAATATAAAGTGTCTTCTATCTTTAACCAAATTTAGATCCCACTATTATAGATCAAATATATTAAAAAAAAAAAAAATCCTCTTAAAAACATGTTGAATAAACATAAATTTTTCCAATATAATTATATAAACACGATTCTTAATGATATTATGAATATAAAAATAAAATTAAAAACCTTGACCGTGCAAAAAATGATTTAAATAAATGAAAAAAAAAATATTTAAATTTAAAAATATAAAAATTCTCATGATACAATGTAATATATTATAAAAAATATCATAAATCCTCACTAATTCAAAATATAGCCGGGAAAATAAAGAAAAGAGAAACAAGGGACACCCTGTATTTTTGGAATAAGCTATACACTACTACAAGGCTCTCCCTAACCATATATTCATGGTAATGTACAAATACGAAAAATTAAGAACAATGTACAAATACCTAAATAAAGTACCAATATCTAAATAATGGAACTATAAAATAAATTTATTAATTATTTGTCAAAACAACTCGGTTGGATAGTCGATGTCAATGAAATCACAATCAACCCATTCCGCCGACAGTGATGGAAATACATTTGGCCAAATCGCCGGTGACCGCCTCCGCCGACGAAAAGCACAACCGTTCCGCGATCATGGGGAAAATTCATATTTCTTTCATCGACGTTGATGACCAGTCGCCGGAAAAACGTACAACTAATCATTTGACGTTGATGAAAAGGACAGTCCTCCCATTTGGTCGATGACTCACAGATTGGATTTTTTACTACGAGTGTAGGAACTCCATGACTCCAAGGCCCGACCAACTTGAAATCCATTGGCTTATTGCTCAAAAATTGAAAGCATGCCATGGTGTGCATGGTATTCTCGGATATGATTATTTTATGGTGTGGTTATTTGTCATATGATGTTTTGTTTTTTTTTTTTTTTTGTGGATATATTTTTTTTTTTTTTGTAATGGTGGGTTACATATTTTTTCATGATATTTGAACTTGTGATTTGGTGGAGATTAATTCTCGCATAACCTAATTAATTTATACTTCATGAGTAAGCAATTGATTAGTTATTATGTTTAGAGGTGGATTGTAGTATAAAAATGTGTAATTCATTTAATTTTTAATATAAAATTAATATATGGTATTTTAAAAATATTAAAAATAATTTAAAATTTTAATGTGAACTAAAAATAAAATGTTTTAATACAATAATATTAAATAATATTGGCATGTATTTTAAAATATATTGATAAGAAGAAAAAGTGCATATGTTAACTAAAAATATTTTAATGTCAATTATGTATATATTATATATGGTTAAACAAAAAGTATCATATATGTGTGTACGTTGAAATTGTATTTCCTCGAAATATCAAGTTTAATGTACATCTCTATTTAGATCTCCTTTACAATAATTACTAGGTAGGTGGTCTCAAATTTCCCAACAGGACACTAGATAATTTTGACCACCTCCCAACAGAGTAATTAGTCTAAAACTTAGGAAGTATCAATGAGTCTAGTCTAACTAAGCTATCTATAGATTTACTATAAAAACAAAAATTCAAAGTAGTCATGCAAACTTGAGAGTTGAAAGAAGTGCCTAGAGATAGGTCTTTGGTGCTTGCTCATAGATGAGCGGGTGAATCAAGTCTACACTAAAAATAGAGCTCAATATGTGCAACTCTCCTCCATCCTTTTAGCCAAGATTTTTGGTTGTACTGTGTCGTTTTGACATCCTCAAAGTTGGAAAATATTTTATATCTCTCTACCTTCTTATCCATTAATATCCTACCAAGCAATGTCTTCATCTTCTAGCATAATGTGAAGGCTCCAAAATAATGCTTCCTTTGTTCCTGAGCATTCCCTAAGTTAGGAATATAAGAGGAAAGGTCTTCCAAAATCTCAAACTCTGAGAATACATGTCTCACATGAACAACATATGACACCAAATTATGAATTTCCTCTTGTGTATCAGGGGGGCGCTACTACTTGATAATCTTTAGTAGCTTCCTGGGCCTGTTGATGGGCTATATTGTGGCCTTGTGGGCCATGTCCTCCTCCTATGCACACGATGTGCATGTGATGAAACTGCATCGTCAACCAATACTCAGATGCCCAAGAATTTTGACTCACAATAAATCACACTAAAACCACTAGTACTTGAATTCCAAACCATACCTTGAGGTGAAAACCCCTTTTAGAGTGAAAAACTTAAAATGTTTGCACCTCGAGAGATATGATTGCTCTAAGTGATTGACATATTCATGATTAAGATCCACTCTAAAAGGGGCTTGCACCTCAAGATATTTGATCTCTCTCGATGCTTGGTATATTTGAGGTTAAGTTGGATCCATATTGGTGGTTATAAATTCATTTTTTTGAAAATATTAGGATTGAGGCACCATCACACACACTTGACATTGAGACCCTTGATCTTAGGTTTCACTCATACACTAAATCCTATTACCAATGGAGAAAATATGCTCAACCAAAGTCAAATTATCTACCAAAAAACTTAGTATATTATTATATAGAATCCAATAACATAAACAAACATGCCCACACACACACACACAATAGAAATTTATTTGTTATCTAGATTTAGAAGGCCTATGTTTGGAGCACGATCCTTGGTGAGAACATATAGTTGTTGCCTTTGATTCACTTAATATGGAGGTCTTCCATACCCAATAGTGACTTGAATTCCTCACTAGACAATAGTTGATTCATTAGTATATTACAAATATGGTATTCAATAAACTAGGATGAAATGG
This sequence comes from Pinus albicaulis, assembly GCA_034641835.2. Taxonomy (NCBI): domain Eukaryota; kingdom Viridiplantae; phylum Streptophyta; class Pinopsida; order Pinales; family Pinaceae; genus Pinus; species Pinus albicaulis. The sequence goes on from CM076570.1 coordinate 917,614,992, forward strand.
ATTATTCCATCCCCATGATACCTAGTAGGCTTTATCTTAATGGTTATAGTCTAACATGAAGCTTTAGATATATAGTTATTGAAATTATAGACCATAAATACCATTCAAGTTTAGATACCTAAAAGGGATTTCATTCCACAAATGAGTTTATTTGGGGTTTTGTTGTGTAGATTAATCTGTCTTGCGGACAAGACCGATCTCTCCAGTACAAAAGGTAACTAGCAACAAACAACCAATTATACTAATCTCTCTCTAAGCATATGCAATTTATAAAAACACTATACGGGTGCAAGGCCTACCTTATATCCAACGCTTTGCTTGCTTACTTGATTTTGTTGAAGTCCTTCCCATGCACTGAAAGAACGTCCTTCGTATATCTGCAATCACAAACAAGGAAAAAGATTAAGCAGCACCTGTATAGACATTATCATAAATCATACTTATCATAATGATCAAGGAATTTATGAAATAAACCACAAATTGACGGTTTAATGAGAGAAATGAGTATATTTGTATTAACTTTAAAGATAGAAAACCTTTACAACCTGTGCCTTGATGTTGTGCAGGTCCTCCCGGGGTCCGAAGCAGGAATCTGCTTTACTCTGACAAGCATTGCACTCTTTGAACTAAGACAAATGAGGATGAGTGATTTAACCTCACAGAAAGTCTTAAGTTACTCAAGTCTAAATCTCAACAGCATTTAACTCCAAATCTCATAAGCTTGAACTCCCTTTGAGGCTACCCAAAGCCTCTTTTTATAGTGAAAGTGAGGAGGTTTCTAGTTCCAAATATGAAGGGATAGAATCCTCTTTCAAAGGGATAAGCTCCTTACATCAAGGGGTTAGCTCCATCAAGTGAGGGATGCATGAACCAGCTTCAAGGCGTATCCATTCCAAAAATTCCCGTCTAGAATCTTCTAGAATTTACCTGGAATTCACTTTTTAATCTTCATTTTCTCGCCTTTTTATGTTTTACAGAGGTCCGCACCCATTACAGAAAGAACGTGTGGTATGGTTCCGCATGCAGACTGAGATTTAGGTGCGGGACCGCAGGGAATGCATAGAGAAAGTGCGATACCAATTCTCTAGGGGATTTTAGGGATTTTCTTCTGATTTTGAAGCTTGATATGAGGAGCTGATATATTAGACTTGCAAAAGGAGGAAGTATGAGTAATAATAAGCTCATACGATCAGCAGAATGTCAAGGTGACAGTTTTCAGTGTAACAAATTGCCCCCTAAAGTGCAAAGTCTGTAATAGATGAAGCTGTAGTCTGTCATATATGAAGAGTGCAGTACTTTATCATTTCAAAGATCATCCTGTGGACACCCCCGTCGGTACCTGTAAAAACATTCAATGCAAAATATATACATGTATATGTCATCACTGAGGTAGGCATTCCCATACTCAGATAAAAACTAACTATAAACTAACTGAAATCGTTCTGATACAGGAATGATTTTGAATACATCATAGTACAGATATATGTAGACACGGTATGGACGCAGCCATCTGTTTATCAATAGTCTACTGTATAGATGACAACAAAATTCCTCGCAGCCTGGATGGTGGAAACTAGATCCAGGGTCTTGATTTCCACATCTTGAACCAGTACGATTCTATCCATGTGAATGAATGTATTGAAGTCGAACATGGTAGAAACCACTTGATTACCAGTCAATGATGTGAACTGTTAACAAGTGTGAGAGAAACCACCAGTAATGTCAATGGCTCTCAAAGTACTCAGTACAGTCCATGAAATGTGAATGAATGAGCTGAATTTGAACATGTCACGGAGTCATTCGATCGAAGGTCATTGATGTAACCTGTCGTCGAAAGCGAGAAACCTGCCATTGAGGCATGCAGATTTCAAGGTACTGACGATTTCTGGATCAACTTCCTAGATAATGTGCTGATGTCGATAGAAAGCGATCTGTCGTAGGTAAGCCCACAACACGAAATCATAGATCAAGTTTTGAAAATATGTTGGCAAGGACTGACTCAGGGATGGTCAATGATGGATGACAAATATTTTACAGATGAATGGTTTTGTTTGAACTGTTCTCTTGGACACATAACGACACTGCAGATGGCTTGGTGACAATTGACTCAAAGCTAATACCCAGAAACCGGCTGAAAATTTTCAATGTGGTTTGATTAACTGTTAAGCAAAGGATTTCCCAACCTAGGTGAATATAAGTGTCGTGTCCAAGAGTGGTCGACTGAGTTTTCGGACAATTTTAAAATACAACAAACATGCTCATTTTTCTCTCTTTTCCCCCACCATTTCCGGCAAGTACCTCTTTATTTTTGACAAGCTTGAGGAGGATAACATTTGCTTGGTTATAAGCTCACCCTTCGGGTGAGTCCAACTTAGTTTAAAATTCGAACCCTAAGAAGGAGTGGTTCGTTCCTGTTGAAAATTAAACAGGTCCTTTACTGTTAAGTTTTAACGAGTCCAGTATAGGGGAAACTCGGTGTTTTTCAGTTTTAGGGAGTCAGAAGAAAAACTTAAGAAAACTCCATGGGTGTTCTTTTTCGTAAATTTAGTCTCTCGAGCCCGAAAAAGGATAAAATAATGCGGGAGAGAACTCTGTTGACCGTATTTAGTCAACGTATACCTTTTTCGTAAATAGTCCATTTCAGTCCGTAAAAGGGGTAAACTTATACTGAAGGGACGACTGTTCATTTACTTTAACGAGTTTGAATAGTCAAGTACTCGGCAATCTTTTCATATTTAGAGAGTCTGAAAAGGGCTTAAAGAGGACTCCAAAGTTTCGCTTTTCGTAAAATTTTTGAAAGAGTCCGAAAAAGTGATAAAAGTATGCTCTTTGTTGAAAAATGATTATTTCACCTGAAAAATCCTGTTTCTGCACAAAAACTCAAAACATTACACATACCTGTTTAAGATAAATAAAAATGCTTTCAAAAATATCCCTTTTAAAGTGAAAAATAAATAAATTTACAATTCATTCATTCGAAAAAACTTATAAAAAGGACTTTTTCTATTTCATTTTTGTCGTTCAGTTGCAGAGTGAAAAGTAAAAAGCTTTTGGATAAAAAAGTTCCCGTGAAGATTCTGGAAAATTCAACCGTTGGAATCGAAAATCGTCAGCCCCAGGTAATCCACGACCTCCTCATCTTGTTTTTCATCCGTTTAAAATTCGTTTTTAGGCTTTAGTTTGATTTTTTAGGGCAAAAATAGGTCAAAAAATGCGCCCGCGGGGTCCGCAGGCGGGACACAGGTTACCTGCGGACCCCGATTTTTTCTGAACGGGAAAAAATCGAGGGTACCGCACCCGGCACACACCTCGCGTGCGGAGCTACGCTCTGTTTACAAAGAGCGGGTGCGGTACCGCGCGGTTAAATTTAAAGCACGGTTTTCTCAAATTTCTGCCAAAAGTTTTCAAATGAAATCATTCTAATATGCCTTATTTTGTGTTGCAGGATTAACAAGATGCTTATTTGGCGAGAAAGGGAACATGAGGAAGTGGATGAAGCTACAATACTCCATTTGCCCACACAAAGGGCATTAAAAGCATGCTGCTTATACAAATTCTGGGCCATCTCTGGCATGAGGGCACAAGTGGAACTCTTAACATGGTTGGTAGACAGATGGCATGTGGAGGACCTGTGTTTCTTCATTGGTGGCCACCGGCTCGAAATTGAGCTGGAGGATATATACTTTTTGACTGGTTTGTCCAAGAGGGGCGAACATGTATCTTTGTTTGGGACTAGGCCAGGTGGCCAGACTGTCGCTAGTCTTCAACTCGAATTTTGCAATGATCAGGCAAATCCTCGGGACAAACGGATTGACATAAAACATATCATCTGTCCTGAACTGAAAGTTATAGCATTCACTGTTACCAAACTATGTGGGAGTGCCGCGCTTCATGTAGCTACTGGTTCCCAAATGCGTATTGCTGTGGACTGTTTTCGTGGCACCATCTTCAACTGGTGCGAAGCTGTGTTGGCAAATATAAAAGGCCAACTTACCAGAGCAAAAACCGGGAAACTAAAAAAATTTGGATATGGTTCCATTGTCGTTTCTTTTGCTTTGGAGAGGATTCCTCAGTTAGCTCCACAGAGTATTTCAGTTGATGCCGGTCGACTTCGAGAACCAAGAATGGTTCGCTGGTCCGCGGTGATGGCTCGTCATGCTATCGAGGGCACTGAGATTGTACGATTCCCTGCTTCATATTTTCATTGGCTGGATCGCCAAATTTTCATGATAGAATATTTTCCGTATGCAGGGATAGATTTCCGCGGAGATAGAGAGATGTCTCTCCCTGCAGGGGAACAATGGGACGATTCAGGTAAAACATTTTTCAACGTTTTGCTAAATTCTAATTTTTTTTTTTTTAATTTTTTATCGTCTTAGAAAACTAATAACCAAAAGTTTTTCAAATACAGATGTGGGTCCACAACGTCCAGCTCATCTCCAACCTTTCGAGAGGAGACAACCAGTTGCGCCCGCACCAGCCCCAGCAGGCCAATCAGTAGAAATTTTGACTGATTTGGAACATCATCTAGAACACTTGACTCTAGATATACCAGAGACGAGCATAGATGATATCCCCCTCAGGCTTCAAAGATATGTGATTGGAGTCCCAGGACCTTTCAGAAGGTTCCTATGCAGGGTGGCTCGAGCAGTTGTTTCCTATCGAGATCATCATCAGTGATGAGATGATCATGTAGACTCATTTTTGTACTTTTGTGTTATCATTTTTGCCTATCATAAGGTGTTTCCAACCTATGGTCGAAGACGATGTATATTTTTTGAACACACTCCTATGATATATATCACTATTTTGACGGCTATCTGCGTACATGAATGAATGTTTTACTGCTTTTAATTATTTCAAATGTCTATTTATCATACTATAAGCAATTGAATCTGCTAATGTATTTAAATATCTTGGAATATGCTGATATTCAATGTAATCAAACTCACGTTCCAAGAGACGAACTCTCAAAAATAACCGTAATAACACCGGATTTCTAATGGTATAAACCCCGTTAAGCTGTAATACAACAAGTTCAGAATCCAACCTTACAATCAAACTCCGAATTCCAAATGATATGGACTCAGATAATAACTCAATCACTGCACTATACTCGGCAATCTTATTTGTTGTTTGACCAAAGCTTACCCCATGCATGGATACTAACTCGTCAGAGGGTGAATAGATAACCCAAGCTGCGGAAGAAATGTTCCGTGTACTACGACAAGCACCATCAGCAAAACCAATGTAGGTTTGAAGAGACGTCGACATCTGCAATGTCAAGAGTAAAACTCAGATAAGCAGTCATAGTGAAAAACACACTTCTAAACTAGGCACACTTTTTAATCTAAAACACACCAACAGTAAAGAAATCTAAAACTAACAAAAAATCTCCACACCTTGTTTAAGCGTAATATCTCTTTAGATAAAGCCCATTTATGGGTTTATCTAAAGGGACACCATCAAAATCCACTAACTCATAGGCCCCTTTTGCTAACTTTCGTTTCACAATGTAAGGACCATGCCACATAGGCACGAATTTTCCAGCTCCTAGCTTGTCGTTAGCTTGATCATAAAGTAAAACTAGGTCTCCTTCTGAAAAATTTCGAGGAGTCACATTTCTATCATACTGAGCTTTTATCCTTTTAACATGAGCCTCGTTTGCTATTGCAGCACTTTGTCGATTCTCATCTAATTGGGCCAAGTACAAGAAACGTTTTTCCTCTTCAGACGTAGCTGGAAGTAATTCTATGGCTAATTTTAGTGACGGTATTTCGCATTCAATTGGTAGCACAACTTCTAAACCGTAAACTAGTTGAAAAGGAGTGAAACCCGTTGATGTTTTGACTGAGGTTCGATATGCCCAAAGCGCTGAAAATAACATGGAATGCCAATTCGTCTTGTGAATACCAATGATTAGTTTAATCATGGTGACTAAAACTTTATTAATAGCTTCAACCAGACCATTTGCTTGTGGATAGTACGGAGTGGAATTATCGTGGCGTAGGCCAAGTTGTTCTGTTAATTCAGTCATCATGATGTTCCGAAAATGACTTCCATGATCTGTAATAATAGCTTGAGAAACACCAAACCTAGCAATTATGTGATTGAACACGAATGTTGCAGCAGTCTTGCCGTCAGCTGAATATGTAGGCATCGCCTCGGCCCATTTCGTAAAATAATCTACAGCGAGAATAATATAGGCATGCCCCCCGGCCGAGTGAGGGTTACATGTGATAAAATCGATACCCCATTTTGCAAATGGACCAACAGAAATTATAGGGTGAAGAGGAGCGGGTGGCGCGCGCATTTTTCTATCAAAAATTTGACAGTTGTGGCATTTCCGAACCGCATAAATGCAATCTTTAAATAATGTTGGCCAGAAATAACCGGCACGCAATATCTTTTGGGCAGTGGCATACCCAGACATATGACCGCCACATGCTCCAGAATGACAGTCATTGAGTACCTTTTCAGCTTCTTCATGAGTTAAACAACGTCGGAGAACAGAATCCGCTCCTCGTCGATAAAGAGTATCACCAATGATGTTATATTGTTGGGATTGGAAGCGTATTTTCCGTCGTTGAGTTCGTGAAATTTCAGGCCGAAAAGATTGGGTTTGGAGATATACAATAATATCCCCATACCATGGGTCAAGCGTATTGATAAGAAACAAAGATTCGTCCACAATGGATTCTTCTGCCACTGTTTCAATATCAGTAGAGGGAAAATCACACATTAGTTCCGCAAAAACCAAAGACTTCTTTGCCTTGGATTTTTCAAATTCCAAGTCAAATTCTTGTAGGATAACTATCCATTTAGAATACTTGCCCCCTAGCAATTGTCTGGTCAAAATATACATCATAGGGTTGCAATCAGAAATTACTGTGGTTTTACGTAACAATATGTAATGTCGAAAACGTTGGACGGCTTGAACAGCTGCCAAGGCCAATTTCTCCACATGTGTATATTTGATTTCAGTCGGATTCAAATTTCGACTAAGATAATAAATCACATGTTCGTTGTGAGATTCATCTTCCTGAACTAGTACCATCCCAATAGTGGAATGAGAAGCAGCGAGATACAGAATGTAATCTTGGTTGTAGTTGGGAGGATGCAATAACGGTGCATGGGTCGACGCGTGTTTAAGTGCATCAAAAGATCGATCAGCGACCTCGTCCCAAAAGAACGGAATGTCTTGTTTCAACAACCGGGTAAAACCCTTTGCAAGCTCGGCATAGTTCTGAATAAATCTACGTAAAAAGTGTGCTTTCCCCTGCAAACTCTGGAGTTGGCGCAATGTCGAAGGAGGAGGCAATTTAACAATAGCTTCGACCTTCGAAGGATCAACACGAATGCCTGATTTCGAGACAACAAATCCCAGTAAACGACCCGATTTTACGCAGAAAACACATTTATGTGGATTCAACCTTATCCGATAATGCCGACATCTCATAAAAATTGCTCGTAAATGAGTGGGATGATCGGCCCTACGTAATGAATGAGCAGGTAAATCATCAATATATGGTTGAACAATGTGCTTAATGTCATGAAACGCATAAGACATGGCCCGTTGAAAAGTTGCTCCAGCGTTCTTAAGTCCAAAAGGTAGTTTACAATAGGCAAATGTTCCCCATGGACAAATGAAAGATGTTTTAGGCTGATCTGCAGGGAGTATGTTTATTTGATTGTAGTCGGAAAAACCATCCATAAAAGAGAATAGTTCACTCCCAGCACAATCGTCGATTATCTGATCGATATAGGGAGTTGGATAATTGTCCTTTGGACACGCTCGATTAATATCCCTATAATCGATACATACTCTTATTGTTCCTTGTTTTTTAGTCACAGGAACAATATTCGATACCCAATCAGTTAAAGGAATTGGATAAATGAATCCTGCTCGAAGTAATTTTTCAACTTCAGATTTTATAGCAGCAGCTTTTCTAGGATGTATTTGACGTAATCGTTGACGAACAGGTTTAACATCCGGGTAAGTCTTAATTTCATGTACTACGATCGATGGATCAATTCCTGGCATTTCTTCGTAAGACCAGGCAAACACGTCACGGAATTCTTGAAATAGGGCTTTATAAGTCTGAATTTCTTCGTCTGAACAACTAGCACCTATATGAATGTTTTCAATTATTCCTGGCTTTACTGAAATGTCAATTGGAACCGTTCTAGATATATTTTCTAAATTTAATTCAGAATCAGGATTTTTCAATGGATTCTGAGGTTCCTTGGCATATTCAGCAGTAAAAATTGAAGCGAAATCATTTTCAAAATGATCTAATTCGGGTAAGAATGAAGACCTATGATGGAGATCTTCCCATGGTAAATCATCAACAGACAAAAACTCACGAATTTGCTCATCTGTATGAACAATTTCAGGAAATGTCGTTGCGTCTGAACTAGAAATAGAAAGCGATTCCTCTTGGATCCCATTCATTGGATCGATTTTGGTTGAAAAGGCGTTGGAAAAAGACTGTAAAGTCTGGTACGCAATTTCAAATGGACTCAAAGGCATCGCGCCATTGAATGAGTCTATCTCGGATTCTAAAGGTAGAATCCAAGGATCATCAGGCATAACTGTGTCTGACGAAATCATATGAATAGTTGCAGTAGAAGACGATACGTTAGTAGGAGGAAAGGAAAAAGTTCCTAGCAAACCAGAATCTTTAACCAAACCTACTCCAACATCCTTATAAGGGATAGTCGTTTTACCAAATTGCTGGATTGTTTCTGTAGAGGCTGGGTCTGACGAAAAATAAGTTAACTGATCTATTGTCACGATCCTTCCTTGATATGGAAATTTTATAAGTCGAAAGACCGAAGAGACAACAACAGTCATAGCATAAGACCAACTACGACCCAGTAGAAGGTTGTAATCTAGAGGGGCATCAACCACTTCCACATCTAGATTAACGATTTTCCCTTCAACCCCTATGGGTAAATCCTACAAAATACCATAAGGTTGAAAACCTCGACCATCAAAAGCTTTTAGAATCGTCGGAGATTGGTTAAGTGTAGGAGAACCAAGAGATTTCCAACACTGAAGCGACATAATACACATTGAAGCTCCCTCATCAATCACAGTCCGAAAAATAGGTATGTTTTTGACTAACACTGGAATCTGGAAAGCCATTTGATGAGGAAGACGTGGTGTACTAGTTTCTAAATCGAAGATTATAAGGTTAGAATCATGAACATCAACAGCTCCTATGGCAGACAATAACAATTTACGCTGTGCTGGACACGATTGCAGCACTTCCAGAGCCGACATTGCTGAAGGAGAAATAGCTAAATCTTCAACAATGTTGTAATTCTGAGCAGCTCTCGCATGTGGATTGAAAGCTGATTTACGAAGAACACCTTTAGCAGGCGGCTTGATTATCAAGTCTGGATTTTGTTTCTCGATATGTAGCGGACCGGAAACAGGAGGAGTTGTATTTGATGCGTTGGCATTGGAAGACTCTCCTTCTTTGCCATCAACGGGATTCTTAGAACCGTAATCTTGCGATCGCGTCGCAACCCTTATATGAGACATCATCATAATAGGCTCTTCTAAAGTGGTCGAGGAATAACCAATCATCTTACTATCTTGAACTGGAAAAGGATCCTTCAAGACAGCAGGTTGTTGCGATCCTTTAATGAGTTTCGTAACCTCTTCTCGATATGGGCATTCTTTCGTGAAGTGATCTTGTTCACAAATGAAGCAAGGATAACGAGGTTTACGTTTCTCATCATTAGATTCTTCTCTATCTGTTTTCTCTTTCGAATTTTTCTTGTTTTTATTCCTCCCTTTCTTTTTACCACCGGTTTTTGATTTTGCCGTAGATGTTTCAACGACATGAATATCGGCAGAAACTTCTTGAGAGGATTCTCCCTTCGGGGAATCAGGTAAAGTTATGATTGGAGAAGAATTCTTTGAGGATTTCTTCTTACTTTTAGAACTAACTGTACCAATCATACCGTCAGCGGCATGAGACCCGGAAGGAGGAGCAGCTATTTGACCTTGTTTGGGTAAATCGGGAATTTTTTCATGTAAAGTACCTGACTGCGTATAGACGAGGTCAAGGTACTGAGCCTGAGAAATTACTTGCTCTTCAGTAACAACACCGGCCTTAGCTACATCTTCAGTGATCTTAGGTAGTAATGATTTCACAAACCATTCTGCCAAAATTTGATCCGGAATATAAACCTTCACCAAACGTCGTCTACGTCGCCACTCATGAATATGATCAGAAATATACGTGGACGTAGATTGTTTTAGTGAAGTTAATAATTCTGTGCCATTGTCGTATCTGACAGGCAACTGGAAATGCGTTAAGAAAGACGTTGCTAACTGACTGAAATTATGAAACGAGCCTCGTGGCAACTCAATGTACCATTTGGCTGCAAGACCTATGAGTGTCCTTTGGAAAAGTCGTAAGCGAATCGAATCATCAATAATAGAATTAGATGCACACCAAAGGTGATAAGTCATCACATGATTTGATGGATCCTCTCCTGACTTACCTTCAAATTTTGGTATGTCACTGGGCAACTTATGAGGCATTGACGGCCAGTTCTGATAATATAAAATAGGATCATTAGTAAGGCGCGTCAAATCTGGTAAATCCAAAGTTGCGATGAACGGTAACTGACGGTTAGGGTCACGAAAACCTTGAGAAGCCAAAGCAGATCCAGGAGGTGGATACCCAGGATAACTAGGAATTGGATTAGCATTGGGTATTGTATAACCTTCCGGATAACCAGGATGAATCGGACCATACTGAGGTTGTTGATAAGTATAACCAGGGTATGGCTGGTAGCTCGGATTCTGAACATAGGGACCGTATTGCGGCTGTCCTTAGTACGGTTGATAAGTAAACTGAGGTTGACTCGTAACAACTGTACTTGTACCGGATTGTCCTGCAGGCATCTGAACTGTAGTCTGAGTTGTAGGCCCTGACTGAGGTACAGAGACTTGAGGGATTTGCCCGGATACAGGGATAGCCGAACTCGGGGCTACAGACACTCCAGAAATAGGTGTAACAGGTTGAACAGACGTTGCAGTAGTTGCAGCAGTTTGGGGCGGAGTCTGAGGTGTACTAGGCCCAGCCTGCTGAACTGAACTAGGTGCAGGAGTTTGAATAGCTGGCTGAACAGGTTGCTGAATTGAACCAGAAACCATTGGCTGACCAGGTTGATAAGGTAACTGCACATTAGACTGCAAAGGCTGTTGATATTGGGACGGATCCCACACCATCATTCCGGAGTACTGTCCCGTAGAAGGTTGAACGTAAGGACCAAAACCTGGTTGAACGTAGGGTTGATAATAAGGTAAAGTTCCGGCTCCTTGAATAGATGGTTGACCAGAAGGCTGTTGGTATCCTTGTATTGGGTACTGCCCTTGAGGTTGATAACCTTGAGGCGCGTACTGAAGCTGGGGTTGTTGAGGACCCTGAGGAGCATATTGATTTTGGGGTTGACCTTGAGGAATGTACTGTCCTTGAGGTTGGTAACCTTGAGGTATGCACTGTCCTTGGGGTTGCCCCCCAAAATAATATTGATCCACAGTTTGTCCTGGGAAAAAGCTACCTTGAGGTTGAGCCCCGGGTGGTAACTGACTACCTTGAGGTTGCCCCCCAGGCGGTAATTGACCACCCTGAGGTTGCCCCCCAAGCGGTAACTGAATTCCCTGAGGTTGACCCCCAGAAGGAAACTGACTGCCTTGAGCTTGAGGATTAGGAACATTACCAGACATCATAAAAACTTGCTCTGCGTTCGACGTTTCAATTTTAAGTCCACCAAGACCATATGATAACACATTTTCGATAGGTTGAGGAGTTTCTCCTGAGAAAGTACCAGACAAAGACTGATATCCCGCAGGAACAGAAGGACCACCATGTAAAAAAGATTCAGGCGTTTGCGAAAACATGGACGACTCTCCAGCCATAATAGATGACGGATAGTAACCTCTGGGTGTAGGATGGAAAGGAGCTCGAGGTGGATAAAAAGTAAGACCCGGATTTTCTAAAAAATCAGTTAAAGAAAGATACCAGGGATTAGTTCGAATAGGGCTGTAGAAAATGGATTCACGCTCCCTAAGATTTAACGATTGAGGGGAGTTGGGAAGAGATATGTCTTCGTCTGGATTAGTAAGTTCTTCTATAGAAATTAGTCCAGAAGGAAGATTTTCGGTAATGATATTTCTAACCCTTGGTGAACCTGGATCGCTAGAAGTTGGTGAGATAAATCCTGAAGATGTTTCTAACACAGAAGATTCAGTTTCAGGCTCAGAGATTTCAGGTTCGTCAGATAATTCTCCAGTAGGAGAAATATTTTCAGTGACTTCAGAAACTGAAATCGGTTCTTGAATATATTATGTTGTAGGAATTTGATGATCAGGATGTATCACAATAGCAGAGCTTTCAGCTTCTGTTGATCTAAGTCTATGGCTACTGTGTGGTACCAGAGCTCGAAGCCCTTCAAGATGACCTGGTGTAAATTCAGGGGGTTTCCCTTGTATTCTTCGGGATTGTCTCGGCAATTCCGCCACGATGAAAAATTATCTAATCACACGCAAACAAAGAAAAATTTCAATGAAAACACCTAAAGTATCTAAGAAACAAACAATTGAATCATACGCTTAAAAAATCTAAGGTTCAAACCACACACAAACAAGTAACTTTCCATACTAAAATCACTAGTTGGTGATGAAATCCAACTTAGTAGAGTTTTAACACGAAAAGGGCGGTTGGAACAGTTACCCCGACAACCTGCTTAATGAAACAGACTGGCACAAGTTTCTTCACATAACCATCTCGAGTGAAGAGAACCCCCCAGAGAGTCCAAGTGAGTCTAGTCGACGTCTGTTCCAGGTACAGTGGGATCTTTCCTCCACCGTCACCTTAGGAAAGAATCCTAAAGATTATGGCCTCTAAGGTTACCAACTGAAACAAATATACCTGGGGGAACAGTCTACGATCCGACACACACGCAAGGGCAGAGTAACAAAGCTCAATCCCCTTGAAGGCTCCTTGAACGGAATCCAAGGTTTACCGACAAGTGACCCCTGGCTCCTCGACAATGGTCTATCCGAGGTTTACCTTTTTTAATACGTGTATATCTTCTATCGTTCCCAATGAGGAAGGATTGATTACCCCACTGGTTCAGATATGATCTCGTGCTTAACTCCTTTAAGAGGAGCTTCCCAGAGCATACATGCAACAACTGGAATTCTTCCTACCGCAAGATATATCAACTTGTTTGTTTTATCTACCTTGGAGAGTTAATTACTCCCTACTCCAAGATACTAGCCTAAGCTATGTTGGTGATGAGAGCCCTAAAAAGATTACTAGATGAATTTTATTTAAGCGTTACTTTTAAGAGCTGTTTCTTAAGTCAAATGGGCGCGGAAATGAAACTTTGTATGATGTGAAGACTCGACCTCCAAAAACACTAAAATGCACCTATGATGATATTCAATTCTTTTTTCTTTCAATGAATTTTCTATCTAAAGAAGAGTTAGAGAATGCAACTTTCAAATTTCTTCTTCGAACATGAAAACTAAGTGAAAGAAACTATTTTGTCTTTTCGTTAAACTATCAAAGCTCACAAGAAAAACTATTTTCTTTTCCAAACAAGAAGCTACAAAACAATTCTCTTTCGAAAGAAATCTACAAAAATTAAAACTATTCAAAATTATGAAGACTAATCTAAAGAACTAATCTAAATTGAGTAAAAGATTTTTAGAGTTTTTTTTTTATGAATGTTTCTCTTAGTTGTTCAGCAAACTAAGAATCTATCAAACAGATCAAAAACACTCAAAATATGTTTTTCAAAACACTCAAAAAATAAATGAAATTCAAAACTTTAAAGCAAGTTCTTTTCGAAGATTTGCAAAGAAATCAAAAAGGCTTAATTTCTCAAACTAGGATGTTTTCACAATGAGGTCGGATTCAAGAGACAAAAAGAGATCTTATGTGATCTGAGATACTACAGATTGTCAAAAATTTGAATCACTACAAAGACCAAACAGGAAAAATAATCCAATCGGAAAAATCCCCTAGAAAATCATTCAAAACACTAACACTGTTGGAGTTCATAAACAATGAATTCTTGATAGACACAATAACCAGTCTGGGCAGAAACCAAAGATCTAAAAATTAACCAGAAAAAGAAACCTAGAATTTTTTCAAAATTTTTACAGGGTCCGCATGTAAGCAGTGTTGACAGGTGCGGTCCCGCACTGTATTCTATAAAGAACGTGCGAAACTGCCCGCACTGTAACAGTTATGCAGAGTGCAGTCCTAGCAAAAATGATAGAAAAATTCAAAATACTTCTAAATTTTTAAAAACAGAAAAAATTTAAAGCACCCAGACAGATGTGAATCAATCAAAAACCAGAAAAAGAAACCTTTTCTCAAGTCAAAAATCAAAGAGAACCAAGAACAAACAAAAGTTATTCCCCAGTGGAGTCGCCATTTTGTTGTGTAGATTAATCCGTCTTGCGGACAAGACCGATCTCTCTAGTACAAAAGGTAACTAGCAACAAACAGCCAATTATACTAATCTCTCTCTAAGCATATGCAATTTATAAAAACACTATACGAGTGCAAGGCCTACCTTATGTCCAACGCTTTGCTTGCCTACTTGATTTTGTTGAAGTCCTTCGCGTGCACTGAAAGAACGTCCTTCGTATATCTGCAATCACAAACAAGGAAAAAGATTAAGCAGCACCTGTATAGACATTATCATAAATCATACTTATCATAATGATCAAGGAATTTATGAAATAAACCACAAATTGGCAGTTTAATGAGAGAAATGAGTATATTTGTATTAACTTTAAATATAGAAAACCTTTACAACCTGTGCCTTGATGTTGTGCAGGTCCTCCCGGGGTCCGAAGCAGGAATCTCCTTTACTCTGACAAGCATTGCACTCTTTGAACTAAGAAAAATGAGGATGAGTGATTTAACCTCACAGAAAGTCTTAAGTTACTCAAGTCTAAAACTCAACAGCATTTAACTTCAAATCTCATAAGCTTGAACTCCCTTTGAGGCTACCCAAGGCCTCTTTTTATAGTGAAAGAGAGGAGGTTTCTAGTTCCAAATATGAAGGGATAGAATCCTCCTTCAAAGGGATAAGCTCCTTATATCAAGGGGTTAGCTCCATTAAGAGAGGGATGCATGAACCAGCTTCAAAGCGTATCCATTCCGAAAATTCCCGTCTAGAATCTTCTAGAATTCACTTGGAATTCACTTTTTAATCTTCATTTTCTCGCCTTTTTATGTTTTACAGAGGTCCGCACCCATTACACAAAGAACGTGCGGTATGGTTCCGCATGCAGGCTGAGATTTAGGTGCGGGACCGCAAGGAATGCATAGAGAAAGTGCGATACCAATTCTAAGGGGATTTTAGGGATTTTCTTCTGATTTTGAAGCTTGATATGAGGAGCTGGTATATTAGACTTGCAAAAGGAGGAAGTATGAGTAATAATGAGCTCATACAGTCAGCAGAATGTCAAGGTGACAGTTTTCAGTGTAACAGGTTTTGGTTTAGATTTTCAGTGAAGACTAAATACCTTAGTCTTCTATAAGAAGCCCAATGTCTTTTTTCAGTTCTCCTTCTTTCTCAGAGAAAAATATGGGACCCTATTGGCCCACATGCATTCCTTTGAATGGTTTCAACATATACTATGCAACGCCTCTAACATATAATAAACTCGTGAATCTATTCCACGTAATTGGTGACATATATTCTAAAAATACCATAAGCTAATGCAGGTTTTCCATAGATTCTGGTAAGCACAAAGCAAATATCTCCATCATAGAATAGGATGGTGTGTGTTTTTCCACCCAATTGATGGTGTGCAAGCTGTTAAGAAAGTGAATTAATGACCAATTTCTAGAAATAATAGTTCTAATTGCCATAAAGTGTGTGAAGGGGACCAGATGAATTGGTTCATGTTCCTACTAAACCAATTCACACAAGATTGTCTCAATGTGCATGAAAAGAACACTAACTTTGATACGGATGGATGTTGATCTTGGTCACCCTTACCATGTGGAATATTCCCAAGAATGTCAATTTCATTACTCTATACAAGTCAAAATTAATCACACCTAGGTTTGGTTCTTTATGATATGTTGAAGAATGTAACTAGTATCGGTATTCATAATTGTATTTGTTAAAATAAAAATTATTATAAAATAAATTGACTTATTAAAGCATTGGTTGCATGCCTGGGTCAATGGTTAATAAGTTAAATCCTCCATTGTAGGCTTCTAGGTTTTATCAAGAGTCAAAAGAGTCATTGCCACATTTGTTAGACCCTTATTAGGCTTTTGTATCATGTAAATAAATTTATTTTTGAGTCAAAGAAGTCGTTTTGTCCCTACTCGCCAAGTCGGGCATGTCCTGGAGAAGTCAACCCTATTAGAGGTGATTCAACCTCTTGGAAAGGGTATAAATAGAGGGATCTCAATTCATTTGGATACACTCTCACGCAAGTTCAATCTACAAAAATAAAGAGGATGGAACAGAGAGTGAAGTGTAGGAGAAGGAGAACTAATCCAAGAAAGAAGAAAAATTGAAGTTTCTAGGCATCTCTCTCACATATGAAAATTTTGTTAGGGTTTCAAGACTGAAGTTGGGGGCCAAAATTTCTAAATTAATTGCAGGTCCAAAATTTTGAAGCTAGAGGTTGAAATTATGGATTAAAGCTACATTTGAAGAGATAACACTTGAAAACTTTGACAAAGATCATCTACTAGAATGAAGGGTTGACTTGGTGATTGGAGGAGGCCTATATCTAGGTCTAAAGGGTCTTGGATTGTATTATCTTGATTTTCTAGTGGAATATTTGCACTAGGTATTTCCCCTAGATAGGGGTTTTTCCCCTAGATAGGGGCTTTTCCCTTCATGAGTGCCTACATCCTGTGTCCTTTATTGTTATCTTCATTGTTTGGAATATTTCTTGATGAAAGGAATATAATAAACTAAAAGAAGAACTAAGAATAAAAGATAAATAATAAGAAAATATCAAAGTATAAGACAAATCTACCTAAAGAACCTAATCCATATGATGCCCTAGATTTCTCAACATGGTATCAGAGCTTGGTTCACTTATATAAGGGTAGAAAGAAGGTAACATGAACTAAAAAGCTAGCAATAAAGATATTCACCCAAGACCAAAATCCTTGATGAAATATATTCAAAATTTTGGGCACATCAACTAGTCAATATCCCCTTGGCTAGGGCCATAGACCTTAGCAAAAGGAGAGAAAATTTTAAGGAGGAAAGAAATATCACTTTGCAGATTCGAGAGAATATATTAATATCCCTTTCATGACCAAATCCCTCTTTTAAAAGATAAAATACCTAGGCATAAATACTATGATATGAAATCTCTATTGGAAAAAGATATGAAATCCAATTTCTATGCAGTTTTGTGGATGACCAAATTTACACGTTAAAGTGTATTTTGATAGGAAGATCTTAAAGCTATAAGGAAACTCTCTCAAAGTACTGAGCATAGGTATCTACAAGAGAATTTGATATCTTGTACATATAAAAAGAACTCAAAGTTGAATTTACATGTTTGGTCTATCACCTATACACAATCGTCACATTTGGAGTTAATTCGCAGACATATATCTATCCTAAACAATTGTATAAAAGTTGAGATATCTTAGACAAGTGTTGGAAGTCATGTAACATATATATATACAATACAAGCTTGAAAAATCATGTTTGAAGCATACTTTGTAATCCCTGTTCTGAGCATATATAATATTTCAAATCTGGATAGTGGAGTTAAAACCTGATTTTGAAGTCCCCTCGATATTTTACAGTCAAGGTTTTTTGGAAGAAGCCCAATCTAGAGGTTCATTACAAAAAACATATGAATTTTATCTCTTATAGACATCATTGTAAAGGAAAATAATTATCTAGAAAATCTACAAAATAAATAAGTTTCTATCCAGTCAGTGATGAGAAGAGCAGTAGCATTTGAAAGACCTGAAGTAGAGTAGTAGCAATGTTATTTGACTCAAATATTTTGGAGAAATCATCTCTCAAGTAAGTATTACCCTTCATGTTTTAGTTATCTAATAATTTGGCTTCAACTTGAAAGAAAAAGGAAACAATATCATCAGAATATCACTATTTCAAGCATAAAAGATAAAGGTATGAAGTATTGAGGTAAGTAGAACATGATCATTTGTTTAGAATCTAGTATGAAAAGTATTTAGGGTTTAGTTGCTTCTAGGGTTTGCAAGTTTTTATCATAATGAAGAATGTTAATATCCAAGGATTGAAAAATTCATAGAAACCCTTATTCATGATATTTAGGATTGGGTTTATAGGTACTTGAAGGATTTATACTCAAAATCCTTCAGAATTCATTCTCTAAGAGATAATGAAAACCCTATATAAATATTATGCTATTGTAGTTGTATATTTTGGTTGTGCTTGTCAATAATTATTGCATGTGTGGTGACTTGAAAAATAATATTGGATCCTTGGAAGCAAGTCGATTCATAAGGAAATGAACCATGAAAAAATTGTCATAATTTAGAGGGAGCACTTGAAGGTTTGTAAAAAGAACAACTCCAAGTGTGTCTTAGACTGCAAGTTTTGTTGCAGTTTTTTCTTCATACAAAAGGTATGATCATGTTGTTTTGAAATTTGCTTTACATTACTAACATATTTATGTCTAGGGTTTTGAATCATAAATATTCTTGTTAGGGTGGTTAATTATTAGATTGAATCTACCATTGTTACATTTTATCTTATCATTTAATCATTCTTATGAAACCCTAACACTTAGGGTTCATTGTAAAACCCTAGCCTCTTGATGCTAAGGGTATGCCAATGTTAATAATGAAACCCTATATTTGTAGGGTTTGATGAATTAGGGTTTATAATCAAAACCCTTGTAATAATGAAGGTAATATCGTAAGAATTAAACCCTACCTGTATATTCGTTCATCTAATTGAAACTCTAGCCTGGTCAAAATTGTTGTATATCTAACTTTGATGCATTGATGTTTGTATCTTAGGTTTACCTATATATATTGATATGAGATTCTGATGCATTATAATGAAATCCTATAAATGTATATGCGAGTATGCTAACTTTATAGTTGATTAATGAAATCTAGGGTTTGTAACAAAACACTAGTAGAATATGTTAAATGAATTCTAGGACATAATTTTGAAGCCATAGATATATAGTGCTATGATTGGATTGATATATTTATTGAGTTGCTTTAAGTATTGATTATGGAGTCTAGGGTTTGTGACAAAACCCTAGCAATTTTTTTATGTCTAGAATATAAAATATGTGACCCTTGCTAAATATGAACCTAACTAGGTTTAGGTACTTGATGTCTAAAGCTTAAATTTTGGATGCTTCCATTGTAATGACGTGATTTTGATATAGTTAACTTCATGCTTCTATTTGTATTTGGTTTTACTTGCTATTAAAGTTTTGCAGGTACATAATCTTCAATATCTTGAAGATGTTTATAATCGAATATAATAATAATGATGAGCATGATGAAGGAATCTATAAGAATGTTGATTATCAAGATGACCTTGATGACATGACAAAGAATGAAGCCTTGGGAGATTGAATTTTATTTGATGTTTTTGTTCTCCCTAAGTTGAGAGGGAGGTTGGTTAGAAGAAAGGGTATATATCCTAGTTTAAGAGGGAGGGCATATTATGATATTAATAGTGAATGCATTGAAGAAAAAATTAAATCAAAGAATGAATACAAGTACTATATATTTTTCAAATAAATGACTTGAGAAGTTCTGAGGTTGTATTTGGTGCTAGTGAAGAAGTAAAAGAAGAAATATTTCAACAAGTTGCACTTGGATAACTTAATATTAATATAAGTAGCATCAGAATGATTTATGACCTCGAAGGTTTTTGTTTACTTGTGTACATAATCGAAATTTTATTACTAATTACGGTTGTGATTATGTCATATTTCTCTGTAAAATGGTTGAATGCTTGAAGCATGTTTGGATTGGTGGAAATGTATATGATTACGAGAGATAAATAATCTTGTGGGAGAAAAATGCTTGGGAGGACATCTAGTTTCCCTATGTGTTGATGCTTACATCTTGAAGTAGGGAGGGTGGCGTTGGTCTTGGAGCTTTGACCCTGGATACACACCTAGATCCCGGAGTTCGTGTTAGAACTTAAAAGCCTGGTGGTACCTACAGTGGCTAAAGCTTGAGTACACCTTAGTTCCACCCAATTAGAGTACCCTAGTCAAGAATATAATATGTAGAATTGTGTGTACTACGACTCTTCATAGAGTATATCATTTTGATATCATCCATGTTCCTTTGTATATATGTATTCATGAATACCTCTCTAATTTAGAGGGAGTGTTGAATAATGTAACTAGTGTCACTATTCATAATTTTATTTGTTAAAATAAAATATATTGTAAAATAAATTGACTTATTAAAGCATGGGTTTCATGCTTTGGTTAATGGTTAGTAGGTCAAAGCCTCCATTGCAGGCTTCTAGGTTTTGTCAAGAGTCAAAATAGACATTGTCACATTTATTATACCCTTCTTGGGATTTTTTATTATGTAAATAAATTTATTTTTTATTCGAAGAAGTCATTTTGTCCCTCCTTACCAAGTCAGCCTTGTCCTGGAGAATTCATCCCTATGGGAGGCAATTCGACCTCATGGAATTAGTATAAATAGAGGGAGCTTGGTTCATTTGGAGACACTCTCACATAAGTTCTATCTACAAAAATAAAGAGGACAAAAAGGAGAGAGAAGTGAAGGAGAAGGAGACCTAATCCAAAAAAAAAGAAAATTTGAGATTTTTGGGCATGTTTATCACATGTGCGAAGTTTTATAGGGTTTCAGGATGGAAGCTGGGGGCCAAATTTTCTGAAATAGTTGCAGATATGAAATTATAAAGCTAGAGGTCGAAATTCTGGATTGAAGTTGCATTTGAAGAGTTGACACTTGAAAAATTTAACTAAAAACATCAACTACTAGAATGAAGGGTTGACTTGGTGATTGGAGGATGTTTGTGTCTAGGTATAAAGGGTCTTGGATTGTCTCATCTTGATTTACTAATGGAAGAGTTGGACTGGGTTTTTCTTCTAGATAGGGGTATTTCCCTGGCTAAGTGCCTACTTCTTGTGTTATTTGTTGTGATATTCATTATTTTTAATTTTTCTTAATGAAAGGAATATAATAAACTAAAAGAATAACTAATAAGAAGAAAAGAGAAATCACAAGAAAATGTCAAAGTATAAGGGAAATCTACCTAATGAACCTAAACCATATGATGCCCTAGATTTCTCAACATGATATACAATGAATAAGAAGTAACAAAATGATAATGTGTTGTTTTTTATATGTGGAAGGAATAAATTAGTCATGTCATTAAGAAAACACCTCACATACTAGTATAATTTGTGTTTGCTTATGGCCTAATGGTGTGATTCTGCACCACCCTACACTTCATGTATATTTAGGCCAAAGTTAACACACATGAATGGTGGATGCATTGTTAGTATAAGCTCGATGAGTTTATTGCATCGTAGAACACCAATGAATGACTAGAGGAATGGAGGGTACTAGCTCTCGACATATTAGTGCTTGACACTAGGCACATGTCAAGAAAATTGAATCAGAAAGAAAGATAGACCTAAATATAAAATAATATAATGGTCAACAAGGAGGGTAGAATGTGCCCTAGACTTGGACACGTCTGGATCCTTTGCCATAGTAACTAGAGAAATATCATCTTAGCATGCCACCACGAGACCTAAAGGAAGAGGAAACTACACCAAAAAAATAGAAAAAGCCATTGTGAGGCCAACAAAAGGGAACAAGGAAAACTATGAAACCTAGAAAGATAATGGGAATTGAACCCAAACTTTCGAAAGAGGATTTTGAGAAGGTAGAAACACAATTGAAGGAAGTGACAGAACAAGGTACTGTGCCCCTTATCAAAACTATAAAAAAGGGTGCATAAGAGAGAAGTGAGTTGTAGAGCCAAATGAAATATCAATTGGAGTATATGTGTCTCATGATATAGGATTCTAAGGTAGCAACTCATGCACCCAAAACACTAGAGTCTGTAATAGAAATAGAAGTAACCATCTCATACCCTATGCTATATATCTAGCACGAGCTATCACAAACATCTATGGCTTCCTTAGAACCTTTCACTTTATTCATGCCATTAGTCATGTTACAATTTACAGACATTGATGTCCAACAATAAGCCAAGTCTTACCTTAGGTAGTCTTGATTACTTTCCAATTACCAATTTCTATTTTACATTATTTACAACATTCAATTTCTTGGGAGGTATAATTTCAGTTACAAGTAGCCTTGACAAACCTAGTCCAATAAATTTCCAAGCAAGAGGATATGCAAGAAGAACAAGAACAACTTTAAGAAGCAAGGAAGCAAGTAGAGGAGAGAGAAGGATCACTTTGATGAGCTTTCAAGGTCATGTAAAAAAAATATTTGGGTTCGCATGGAAGTTGATGTTCCTCTAAAAGAAAAATTGTTGAAAATAGAAGAGGTTGTTTAGGGCCTAAATGTGAAGGTGGAGGTTACAACTAAAAATTAAGCCTATTACCTCACTAGACGAAATCGACAAGAGGGAAAATGTGTAAACAACTTCCAGATCATTTTAAACATAGTTATTGATGCAATAGGTAACTGAACTGGTACCTACTTTTTTGAGGTAGCAAGAAAAAATCCGGTTTTGAAAAGTGGTGATGCAGAATCGCCCTTTTTTTTAGCATATTTTTGACACTTTATTTTTATTTATTTATGAAGTATGAACATTTTTTTTAAAAAGATAGTGATTTTCATGCTAATTTTGAAAAGTGTTAATGCAACATCAAAAATTAATTTTTAGAGTTGTGATTTTCGTGCTAATTTTGAAAAGTGTTAGATGGAACGTCAACCATTTTTTTAGACTAGTGATTTTCATGTTGGTAATAAAACATAAAAATAAAATTAAAAAACATGACAAAAAATCAAATATATAAAAAATATATAAAAATAATAAAAAAACCTATAAAAATGTAAAAATAAACGCAAAATTAATTTGTAAAAATAAAAAATTTAAACAAAAATTAATAAATAAATAAATAAACGAAAAAATTCCAAAATAAAAAAAGTAAAATTTCAAAAAAACACATAGTTTAAAGAAAAAAATTAAAAATTAAACAAAAAAATTAAAAATTGAACCAAAAAATTAAAAGAACATCAAAAACAATTTTTTAATAGTTATTAAAAAAAAAACCACATAATGAAAGAAAAATTGATAAAAAAAAAAATTAAAATAGAATATTAAAAATAATCAAAACTAAAATATTAAACCTAAAATACAAAAATTAAAAACAATTAAAATAAAAAAATAAAAATAAAAAATAAAAAATAGAAAATTAAAAATTAAAATTTTAAAATAAACCAATTAAGATTTCGAAACAAAAACAAAAAATGAAAAAACATTTGAAAAAAAACAAAAAAAATCTAATTATTTTTTTAACATTAAACCATTTTTAAAAATTTAAAAATTTAAAACATATATATATATATTTAAAAATAAAATTAAACAAAAAATTAAATTAAAAAATTTAAATTTAAATTTAAAAAAATTAAAAATTAAAAATTATAAAAAACAAATAACCTAAATTATCAAATAAAATAAAAATAAAAAATAAAAAATTTAAAATATAAAAAATTAAATTAATATATAATTTTTTTTAATTTTATTAAATTAAAAAGCAATCAAGATAAAAAATAAATTAAGAAAGACCAATATTAAATATAATAAATAAAAATAAAACAAAAATTTTAAAAATTAAAGAAATAAATTAAAAAAAATAAAAAAATTTAAAATTGAAAATAAAAATGAAATATTAAATTATTTTTTTATTAAATTTAATAAATTAAAAAAAAGAAAGAACTAAAAAAATATTTACTTTATTTAAAAAAATGAATTTGGACTCCACACAGGTGGCAGCGAGGTCAGTCGTTGGGCGGGTAGGGGGTTGCGTGGAGTCTTCCCGCCCGCCCAGCGGCCACCCTCCGCCACCACTTGGGCGGGAGGTCGATTCGGAGAATCGACCTCTTGCCTAGGTGGCAACATAGGCCAGCTGCTGGGCGGGCGGGGCAGCTAGGCAAAGACCAATTTCAAATTTTTTAAAAATTAATTTAAAATTTTGTATTTTTTCATTTTTTTATAAATTCAATTGATTTTTTTTAATAGTTTTTAATTCTTTTTTAATTTTTTTTTTTTAATTTATTGAAATTTCATATATATATTTTTTATTTTTTTTTAATTTTGCGTTTAATTTTGTTTTTTTGGTTTAAATATATTTTTTTTAATTAAATAAAATTTAATATTTAAAATTTAAAATTTTAATATTTTATTTAAATTCATTTTTTATATTTTAAATTAAATATTTTTTTTGGTTTAAATTAATTTGTTTTTTTTTTCCTTTTAATTTTGTTTTTAGTTTAATATTTTTATTTTTATTTTCTTTTTTAAATTTTAATTAATCTTTAATTTTGTTTAAATTTTAATTTTGAAGTGCTTTTAATTTATATATTTTTTTTAAATATATTTTTTTTATTATAAAAGGTTTTTATTTATTTATTAAAATTCAATATATTTTTTAATTTTAATTTTTTATCTTAATATTTAAAATTGTTTCTTTTTAGTTTAACAAAATTTAATATATATATTTTTAATTTAAAATTTATATTTAAAATTTATTTTTTTGACAATTTTTTTTTAATTTATATTTTTGTTTTATTTTATTTTCCATTTTCCATTTTTAATTTTTTTTAATTTTAATTTAAATCATGTTTTTTTTCTTTTTTAAATATAATTTTAAAGTTTAATTTTAATTTTTTTAATTTATTAAAATTTACTATTTTTTTTAGAATTTTAATTTTAATTTTAAAATTTATTTATTTATTTATTTATTCATTTAATAATTTTTTTTTTAAAATCTAATTGGTATATTTTGAATTTATTTTATTTTTTCAAATTTATTTGTTTTTTTAATTTGTTTTTTTTTTTAATTTAATTTGTTTTGTTTGTTTTTTTATTTTCCAATTTTTAACATATTTTAATTTTAATTTTAATTTTTTTTTCCTCGGATATTATTAATTTTTTTATTTTTTATTTTTTTTTATTTTTTTACTAAAAAAAAGATAATGAATTTTTTTTGTTTTCAATTATTTTAAAATGTTTTTTTTTTTAATTTTAATTTTTATTTTATTTTTTATTTTTTAATATAATTTTTATTATTCTAAAATTTTTGTTTCAATACAATCCATTTTCCTGGTTTTTTTTTTTTTTGCAAAAAAGAAAAAAGACGTTATTCCAACATTAACACTTTTCATTTTCAAGGTGTTTTTTCCCACAAAATATTGATGATGGTATTGCGGCATCAACACTTTTCATTTTCAGGTTGTTTTTTGTACACAAAAATTTGACAATGTTATTCCACCATCAACACATTTTGTTTCAAGGGTTTTTTTTCAATCATTTTTTCAAGAAAAAAGTTGGTTTTTAGCATAATTTAAAAGAATGTTAAAATTTGGCCCTAAAAAAAAACTGTGCGTTCTGGAGGACATACTTTTCATTTTTGGGTTAGAGATCTCGTTTTGAGGTAATAGTTCCCATTTGATCGGTAACTATGTTTTTAGAGCATACAAAATTTGGAATAGGAGTGTGCCAATCTCTATGAAGTTGGCATAGAGCTCTAAAACAAGTTATCATGCAGTGTCAATCTCAAGGAAAGAAACTCCAAAATTTAATTATTGACCAACATAGTGAAGTTATATGCAATATTTTGATATCCCTACCCACCCTATAACATCGATCTACAATGCTCGAGAGTGGCACCTTAGAAAGACAAGTGAACCAATGGAGATCAGATAAACATTAGTTGGAAAAGAAGATCAAGAACTTACATGACAAGACGTTGCAACTCAAAGATGATATTGTAGCAACACAAAATACAATGCATAACCTTATTTCCAAGACAGAGCCCCTACTCCAAGTTACCCCAATGCCTACAGATATTGCTCGGAACGTTGTTGGAATCGTGGATATAGTCAAAGCCACTACACATAAATTGAAAGAATCCTTCGATAATTTTTTTGGAAATACTATCAAATTCCTCCCTTCCCTTAAAGCACAACAACAACATAGTGGCTTGGGGACGAGCCACAAATAATGTTGGGTTAAATAAGAAATGGGGGAAATTTTTCCAAAGTATGGGGATACCACGTAGAGGGGGAATTGAAACTATGCATAGGAGGCATGCAGATGTGCGATAAAGGCCAAAGTTTATTGTGCAGTAATTGAAATATTCCTCAACCAACAATGTATCTTCTAGCGATGTAGGTTAGCTAGATATGGGCTAAGGTGGTGATTTGGATCGGTATGGTCCAGTAATGTGATGGGTCTCCCAAATAGGTAGAAAAAAGGCCCATCTAACCACTCCTAGGCACATAACGGCTACATTAAACCTTCCTTTTGGTACTTCATAACACTCTCATAGATTAATGTATTCTTAGGAGGGTCGAGGAGATTTTTCATGTTTTATGTGCCTATCATGATTGTAGTGTAGGATATTAAGAGGATTTTTACACATATTTTGAGGATATATAGCCAAATATATATGTGGGGGTTACTCCCTTCTACATAATACTTCCAGCTTAGCTAGTCGAGGGTAATAAATACTCCTTCTGAGTACTGAGTAGTGACCCATGAGACATGATCTAACTTTTTAGGGATTTTGGAGGGAAAGTGATCATCTTCTATAAGAGGCTAGTCCCTACCCATTTTGTATAAACAGAGGGTTGAGAAACCCATTATAACAAGTAGGAAGAATATATAGAACAACAACATAAGAGCATTAAGAAAATTTTAGTATAGTTTTGTAACTTTTGCCATGTAAACACAACTTTTTTATTAATGGAAATAATCTCTAGTTCTAGTTCTTAGTTTGATTCTCCTTCAATATTCTAAGGTTCCTTGGGTTAGGGACCACCTCAGGTGCTCAAGATCCCTTTTGTACTATTTATATTTATGCAATCATATATTTATGTAGTTTACTTCTGAGTATTACTTTTATGCATGGCTAATTAGATGATTTATGAATAATATTTATTTACAAAGAATCTAAGCATTGTATGATAGTGTTGAAAGTGGTTATATTGATCAAGTAGGATTATTTTTTATGCATTTAAGTTTGTTTTGGTTTATGATTTATATTTTTTTTCCATCATTCATTGCTTCAATGTTTGTGTAGTCCCCCGTTTGCAACTATAGGAAATCCTATATCCATGTATCTTGCTGAATAAAACCTATCATCACTAATATGATGAATTGTAAAAGTGATCCTTATTATTCTTTATCCCTTATTTAGTTTCTTTTCCTTTAACCCTTGGCTTCAACACATTTTTTTCTCCCTAGACTGTCTCATATAGAATAAAAAAGGTTCTTGTGGCAATTCACAATTCACCTCTGAAACTCACCCATATTTGCATCTAAATCATAATTCACCCTATTCAGTGTGTTACAACATCCATGGAACCATAAGAATGTAATTTATAGGTATAGATACCAAGTATATGCCATGACCTATATTGTTGTGTAAATTTCTCCTTTCCTGCAAAATTATGGTTTACGAGTTGCAAGATTTTACTTTTACAATATGTTTCCTTTCCTTGCATAGTGGAATAAGTATGATTTCGTTTCATGACAATTAATATGGTTTTCCTTCCTTCATAATTTGGATATGTTTTATTATTGTCTTTCATTCCGCAATTTCGAGTCATTCCTATAATATAGAACATTTTGAATGGTCTCTATATAACCAAATTTCATCTCAATACTTCCACCTATATAAAACTTATTGAAAGAAATATATAATGCTTACTGTACATATAGTGTCATACCGTCTTAGGTTTTTACAAACCTTAGGTCGATAGTTAATGTTGAGATCCTTGGGAGTTGTAGCATTGTTGCTGCAATACTGAGTGTTGCCACTTTTTGGCATCATTGTTGGGGAGGTATCAAAGTATGTACTGCTTTTTTCCATACTTGATCTACTCTCTCTCATTTCACTTCCTGTAAAAAGAAAAAAAATGCATTAACATTTTAATTTTAAAAAAAATCATTAGCATTTTCATTTAAAAAAAATAAAAAAGATAGAAAAAAATATTTATTTCTATTATGCCTCAAAGAGTTGGGGATAGAACCAGGAAATTTCTACCAACAGTCCCCACTTCCACTAGTATCCATCCTCTTTATGTTTATTGTGAGCCTCCTACCCTATCCATACGGACTATTGAGGCCGTTTTTGGTGAACGAGTGAGGATCTATGAGGAGCTTTGTTATGAATATAATTCATAACGAATATAAAAAATATAATTATTAAATAGTCAATTAAGGATTATGTAAGTAGTCATTAAGTTAGTGAAAGGGCATGTTTAAGAGACATGCCCAGTCATGAAAGGTCACCTACGTAGGTATATAAGCAGGGCCTCATTGTAAAATTTTATCATCTATCTATCTATCTCATATATTTTATAATATAATATTTGTATCCTCATGGGTATCTTTTTATTCCAAGTGTTATGGAGTATTTAAGCTTGAGAAGGAACTTTTTTCGCTTCATTTGGTATTAGAGGCAGTCGATCTTCTAGTCGTCCATCGCTGCACAGAGCCACGCTCCTTGATCCAGGTCTTTGACCGTAAAATTTGTCAACCTTGTTGCCATCATGACTGAAGCGTTTCGCTATCAATCTTGGAGTTCCTCCATTTTTGCCACTAGGCCTTTGGCCATAGTAAAAAAAAAGGGAAAAAACAAACCAGAGAATTTTTGAAAAGAAATATAAAAAAAATGGGAGAATAATTTATATAAAAAAATTGAAGAAATATTAAAAAAGGAAGAATTTATATTAAAAATAATAAAAGAGAGAAGGAAAGTCAAAGTATATTAAAAAGAAAAAGAAAGAGATATATATATAAAGAAGTACATATACGTACATACCAAGACAGTTTAAAATTAAAAAGGAAAAAGAAATAAGGAAGAGTAGGTAAGGTTATTTTGATTATTCTTTCAGTGGTTTACAAGCTCGTGGTTTTGGAAGCCCATGGTACTTGCAAGGTAAAATAAGAAGTAAAGGAATAAAAAATCTCTTGTGAATGGTAAGTTTACTTTTACGTGGAGAAATACACATAAGTGGACATATATTTTATAGGTGAATATATGTGAATAGCCACGTTTCACTAGAGTTGTAACCTTTCAACAAAAAAAAGAGTTAAAAAAAATCAATTGGTAAAAGAATATATATATATATATATATATATATATATATATATATATATATATATATATATATATATATATATATATATATATATATATATATATATATATATATATATATATATATATATATATATAATTAATTAAAATTATTTAATTAATTTAATTATTAAAAAAAAATAAATTTTTTGAAGGAATAATAACCTCATTAAAAAGAAGAAGAGAAAGTTAGGAAGGGTTACCTTAAAAACCCTAAAAACTCAATTCAACAGACAAAATGAAATCAATCATTGATGAAAAGGAAATTAAATCCAATTCGGAAAGGAAAGAAGGAAGATTTTCTGAAAATTATAGTATTTTAACAAATACAAGATGAAGAAATTATTATCCATAAAACTTTGAGGACAAAGTTCTAAAGGAAGGGCCAATTCATAACAAATAAATAAATAAAAGTTGATATATTAAATTGTGATGAAAGCAAATGAAGAAAACGGTGCGTGATTGAACTGAAGA
Source organism: Pinus albicaulis (assembly GCA_034641835.2). Classification (NCBI taxonomy): domain Eukaryota; kingdom Viridiplantae; phylum Streptophyta; class Pinopsida; order Pinales; family Pinaceae; genus Pinus; species Pinus albicaulis. The sequence continues at coordinate 917,644,879 of CM076570.1, forward strand.
AAAGTGTCAACTATAAGCTTTGAGGACAAAGCTTTTGAAGGAAGGGGCAATGTTATGAATATAATTCATAATGAATATAACAAATATAATTATTAAATAGTCAATTAAGGATTATGTAAGTAGTCATTAAGTTAGTGAAAGGGCATGTCTAAGAGACATGCCCAGTCATGAAAGGTCACCTGCGTAGGTATATAAGCAGGGCCTCATTGTAACATTTTATCATCTATCTATCTATCTCATATCTTTTATAATATAATATTTTTATTCTCATGGATATCTTTTTATTCCAAGTGTTCTAGAGTATTTAAGCTTGAGAAGGAAATTTGTTCGCTTCAAGCTTGCAAAAGAAGAAAGACCTTGACAACCCACTAACACCATGGCTAAAAATAGATAACCAAAAGTGTTCACATTCCCCATTAGAGAAACAACTGGAGAGGCCAAAATGAAAAACGTTAATCCACTTTTTCTCCAATGCTTCTATGGCCTAATAATATAATATCTTGCCAATTTCATGTTTGAGTTTGTTGGAGCATACAAGACTTATGACTACACAATTGATGACAAGGAGATAAAATTGTTCCCTTCCACTCTTAGGGATGTATCCCTTCAATGGTTCACGAGCCTAGAAGGGGATAGCATCACTTAATGGGAGAAAATGTACCAAGCCTTAAAAAACAAGTATTAGGATTATTATAGACCAAAGGATACAGGATATGAGATATTCATAATCATCAAAAGAGTAGATGAATTTGTAATATTTTGAGGAAGATTTTAGTTGAGTTACAAAAGGGTGCATAATTGCACCTTGGATACAGACTCCTTGAAGCTAGTTCTACTATGAGGAGTTAGGGAAGAATTGATGGAAATACTCAACCTACAATGCAATGGAGACATATATAATCTTAGTTATGATGATGTTAAAATAGTATTAAAAAATCATTCAAGAGTTTCCAAAAAATAAGTAGAGAAAAAAAAAGTTTGGTAAGTCCCTCTTCCTCCTCCTTGATTACTAAAAATGAGATAGGAGGTATGATAGAGGATATGAAGACTAAAATATTACATACATTTTCCACACAAACGGACACCCTACATATCAAGAGAAAACAAGAGGAATCATAAAATAAATTAGTCATATTTTGTCCTTAATGCACTAAAATACATCCTAAGAATGAATGTCATTTAAATTTCATAGAAATATGTTCTGTATGTGAAGAAAATAATTCCATTGGTAACTTCTCATATTTTCCAGGTCTGAAATTTGTATACCAATGAGAAGTTTCACCCTGGATCCAGACTCCTTAAAGCTAGTTCTACTATGAGGAGTCATGGAAGAACTGATGGAAACACTCAACTTACTATCTAGTGAAGACATATATAAGCTTTGTTATGATTATGTTAAAATTCTATTCAAAAATCATTCAAGCCTTTTCCAAAAAAGAAGTAGAGAAAACAAAAAACATGGTAAGTCCCTCTTCCTCCTCCTTGATTACTAAAATGATATAGGAGGTATGATAGAGGATATAGAGACTAAAATATTATATAAATTTCCACCTACATGAGAACCCTACATATAAGGAGAAATTAGGAGGAAGCAGAAGATAAATTAGCCATATTTTGTCCTTAATGCACTAAAATACATCCTAAGAATGAATTCCCTTTAAATGTCATAGAAATATGGTTTGTATATGAAGAAAATCATTCCATTGGTAAATTCTAATATTTTCTAGCTCTAGAAGTTGTATATAAAGGAGAAGAAGGGAGCATGGAGTAGTTATGCTTTATTAACCAGAAGAGTCCACAAGCCCCTTGGCAGTTTCAACAATGTATGAATTTCACCTCTCCTTTCAATGAAAATTACAATGCTAATTATAAAACTTGGTATTCTCATAATCCATTGCCTTGGCCTATATCCACTCCTTGGACATATACTCCTAAAAATTACACTCCTTCCTTTCATCCATACCCTACTCAACCTCCTCAGTGGGGTAATCCATCATTGGGATGGATGCATCAGGTGGCTCAACCACCTACCCTAATGTGTCATCGTTAACAATATCAAGAACCCAAAATAATTCATCCAAGGAAACCATAAATTTCTTTCTAACCAAATACAAATCCTAACAATGAGTAGGATTAACCAATCTACAATGGAGAAGCTTCTTACCAAACTTATGTTGTAGAAATGCAGGAAATCAACCTTAGGTCTAGGAAGGTCCTACTGGATGTTCATCCACCTCCTCTAAAATAGAGTGTAGAGAAAGAGAAGGGAGAACTTATGCTTTAAGTCTAACCAAAACCTACTTATCTTGAAAGGTTGAAAACCCATAAAGCACACACCTTTGAAGAAGTTGAACTTTGTGTGTCAAGATCCCTCTCCTTCAAGGAAAAAAGATGTTCCTATTTAAAGCAAATTCATTAAGGAAGAACATATTAGAAGGCATGGGATAAATAAGGAGGATGCCCCAAATATTAGTGTGATAGGGTTGCTAGTTGACCATACACATCGGAGAGTAATCATCCCCAAGTACTTAGATCTTGGGATCCTAGTAGTGGATGTAATCTACACATCAAAGACATTGTAGTTCCAAAAATATCATTGATCTAGGTGATGTAATCAATGTCATGACCAAGGAAATCATGTTAAAGCTTAGCCTCCAAGGATCTCTATGAAATAAATCTAATTTTCTACAACTTATTGATATATCCATGGTAGCAACTGAAGGTGTCATAGAGGTTGTAATGGTATCCATTGATTCTTTGTAGTATCCCACCAATTTCCTTATCCTTCATCCAAAGTCCAAGTTTAATGGTTATCCAATCATTGTATGAAGACCTCGGTTAGCCACTTATGATGTATACATCATTTACAGGGCTAGGAACATGACCATCATGAATGAGTAATTAATAAATGAACTTATTTTATACCCAACAACTCAACCTCTTGTTGAGGATGATTTTCTGACATGGGTAAAGGAAGAAGAAGAGTATTATTTCCTCTCATAATCCTATATTGTGTGTACATTAGAAACAACCATTAGTAGTAGGAAAATTGATGAAGATAATCTAGTTGATAAATTTATGGAAAACCACTACCCTTCTACCATGAATATTGATGAATTTAAATAAGATTCACCCATATGGTAGGCTAGTTTTTCTTAAGAAAAATAATGGGAAGATTTGATAATTGTTGGTTCTGACTAAAATATTGTGAAAATCGTATAAATTGACGCTCCAAAACCTTGAAAATCAACCCCTTTCACTTAGCTGATCGAGAAGATCAATTTCTCACCATCTTGAAACAACATGTTGACGCATTTGTGTGGGACTCTAAAGAAATTAAGGGAGTTCATTATTTTATGTGAACTCACCCCACACACACACACACACACACACACACACACACACACACACATAGACACACACACACACCCACACACACATACACACACACACATATAGCTAGAGGTATACTCCATATAACTCTCGAACAAATGGACAAGTCGAGGTTACCGAAAAAGCATTAGAAATCACTATAACCGAGGTGATCAACAATAGAAATAAGCACTTGGTAGAGATACTTGTTGAGGCCACCTAGGCTTACAACACCACTTGGAAGACCACCACTAGATTTACCCTTATCATCTAGTATATGGTAAGAAATATTTTATGTCAATTGAATTTGAATATAATACCTCAAGGATGGAATTCCAACATAATATTTATCTAACTAAAGCATAGGATGAAATATTGCAACAATTGAATGTACTATATGAATACATAATGCATGCCTTATTTCATGCTTAAGTAGTGCAATTTCAAAGGAAATACTGGTGTGACAAACACATCAAATCCATAACCTTCCAAGAGGTTGATTGGGCCCTCTTATATGACTCCAAGTTTAAATATTTCAAGAGTAAGCACATGACCAGATGGTTGGGGCCTTATTTGAATGCTTGTTGTAACTGGAATAGTATTGTTGTAAGGGGTACATGATTGTTTGTATTCGACACCCAAAATTGGTCCAAGTTGATTTCCCGGGGTGATTTCTAAGCCCCATTGAGCCATGCATGAGTCTTTATATCTCTTAGGTAGAGAGAGGATGTGACATCAGGTTGTGGAATTAACCACTATGTAGGTACAAGAATAGAAAGTGTAGTGTACTTGTATTGAAGCTTCATGTGTAATTGAAAATTTAAAATATGAGATGAAGTCATAATGTAAGGAAACAAGTCATAGAGAGTTTAACATGTATGATGAACCATGTAGGTGAAACAAATTCCTAGAGAACTAGCAAGTACAACTAATGGTAGGTCCCATGTACCTTGGAAAATGGATTCCTTTTTTTATGACGTCAATAATCAATTTTATGTAGTACAAAAGAGAAAAGAAGAATTCACATTATGAAGAAATCCCAAGGGAAGATACGAACAACTCATGAAAATTATTTTGGAGGCATTATAACAACAAAGGTTGCAGTAGTAGCTCAGATTGGATGGTGGAAAAATGTAGCTAAATTTTGTCGAATAAATGACAGACTCATGATCATGTGTCACATATATGTTTGTAAGAAAGTATACAAAGTTATGTTTGAATTAATGAATCTTTTAATTGTATATGAGTCATACCCCCATAAAATAATTCCAAGCATAACTTTGTGGTTACCCAAAAACCACTTAAGGGAGGGTTAGTTGAGAAGACGGTAAACATGGTTGAGGGTCAACTGAGAAAATCCTGAGCATGGTAGAAAAACTTGAGATGATGATAATGAGGAAGGGGGAGGCACATGTATAAAGACATGTTTGTTGAAGGAACCGTGTACATGAGGGTACATCCTAGTACACCAATGATTGCAAGGGTTGTGTTGAAAATGGCAATAATAAATGTTGAAAATGACACCAAGAAAGATTCTAATTTATTTTTGTCTTGAATTAAATTAGAAGAAAATTGTAATTCCACATCACATGACAAATTGTATGAGTTAACTAAACTTGTATGAGTTAATTAAGTTATTTTGATTTATTTGGTTCAGTTAAATCAATTTTAGGGTCTAACTTGAATCATATAGAGTGGTTCCTACTTCTTAGAAGCCCTAGTTGAGTTTATTTTGTGTTGTAGTTAAATAATTCAGTTTTTATGAGTTAAATTTAGTTTAATTAGTTCAAACGGATGGAGGGACTAATGAGAGGTCTAGTAGTGAGTTGTCTATGCTATGCTAAATTAGTTAACTGATAAATCAGCCATAAATAACTCATGCATATGTTAACTAATAGTTACCCAATTGAGATTGGAGTTTAAGGGAAATGTACTATCAGTTGTATAATCATCCAAATTGTATAGGTGGTGCATAAAGTCAAATGAAGGCCCTATTTCACAGTATTGGACGGGGATTTCCCTAATTAATAGGGGCTAATTCCTGAGGAAACAAATATTTGGTTAATTATTTGCAAGGATTGTCCCTGAGAGTAATGGTAAATAGAGATAGTGCAGAGGTTTCTCAGGCTTGAGAAAAGCATTGTAATCTTCTCATATTTTCTGACTAATGCAATATACAGATAGCAAGGTTTTTAGCTGTGGCTTTCCCCAGGAAATCATTGTGTAATGTGTTCATTGAATTCTTTCTCTTGTATGCTTCGTGATTTCGTGATCGTTTATTGTTTCTACAATGGGTAGAGTAGATTCAAGTCTATTGTTTTAGAAAATTACAATTAGCAGTTTGAACTTACAAGGAATTTCTACATGGTATCAGAGTTGAAATCACTATAGAAGAGAATAATACGAGTTTGTACTTGTAGGAGGAAAAAGGTTTGAGATTTCTTCTCCAAATCTAGTAACAGGATCATGATGGCATTCTATGGTATGACGCTCGAGTGTGCCCTTAAGGGTATATCAAATTACATTGTCTGGAGAGATCGGATGGAAGCAATATTTAAGGACAACATATTGAAGGAGTTCATTAAGAAGGACATCCTGAAACCAAATCCATTTGATGCATAGGACCTGAATTTGGAAGAAATGTTAACAGTAGGACACAGAAGGATATATTTAAGACGGAGTTTGTGAGATCATATCATCTCGAACCTTCATGGAAAGGAAACTCCATATGAAATGTGGAAGGGCTTAAAAAATTTGTTTAAGAACAACAATGACCATAGGAAGATGGAACTGAAGGACAAGCTTAGGAAAATCAAGATGGAGAAGAGCAACACAATACCAAAGTACTTGACCAATTTTACCCAATGTTAGGATGATCTTGGAAGTGTTGGTGTTACAATTTTTGAAGATGATCTAGTGACCCTATCACTTCTAGGTCTTCCCAAGAGCTGACATAGCTACCAGGATTCGGTAAATGGGAGGGAGAAGCTACCAGAGTGGGAGAATTTGTGGTCCGACTTGGTGTAAGAAGAGATGGCAGAACACCAAAGATGGGACCCCATCCAAATAAGTGGAATAGGATTTTGAATTAGTCAACAAAGAAAAGAAATCCAAGGGAAAGAAGTATCAAGGCGAAGAAGGCAAGAAGAAATACTTGTCCAACATCAAATTTTTTCATTGTTACGAGTTTAGGCACTATGCCATGTTAAACGTCCACAAAAAAAGGAAAGCAAGAAGGAGCCTACAATAGTAGCAACAGTTGAAGCTCTAGCTTCACAATTTGACCTTGATTTCACTCTCATTGCATGCATGTCAAGCATTGTAATGGGATGCATGTGGTATCTCGACAGCGGTGCCTCATTCCATATGATGGGGAATAGAGATCTATTTAGTGACTTGGAGGAGAAAGACATCAAGAAAAACATAGATTTTGGAGATGATGGGAGATATAGTGTGACCGGTATTGGTACAATTACTTTTCAGAGGGAGTTTGGATCCCCTCTTAGACCCATAGATGTGATGTTTATTCCAGGACTAAAGAAAAATATTTTTTCCATCACAGTATTGGAAGACCATGGCTACGATGTGATATTTAGAAAAGGGAAGGTTTTCCTTAGAAACATTGGCATGATACAGGTGATGCAGATTGGTGTGTGAGTCAAGAACATGTATGCACTTGAGGTAGAAGATTCATGCAAATAATTTAGGAGAAAGGAAAATGTTAGAGACTTGGTAGTTGAGAGGGAGAATGAATTACCTCTCAACATGTAGCCTCACAAGCAGTCTCAACAAGTTGTTGAGTAGGCACAATTAGAGAAGTAGAGAGGAGGTCAAGTGGAGATATCTGCTCATGCAGAGACCTCCAGTAGGGGGGAATTTCCAACCAAGTGGGCAGAGGGAGCACATGAAACCATACCTATAGGTGAGAGGTGGGGAAATGTGAAGCAACAGTCCCAAGAGTGAAACAATTTGGGTATGGTTCACTGAGGAGTCCACCTCACGGATCATTACCTTTCTATAGGGGCCCACATGATATAGTAGTAGGATGGATCAATAGCAGTCGATGCAGTCATATGTCAGAGTGAAAATTGTAGAGACTAGCATAAATCATATACTGGGGCAAGTAATGCAGAGTTGGCAGCAGTGCAAATTCAGAAACAATGGGGAGTTTTCAGTAGACAGTGTAGTAGCTAGTAGTAGTCGAGACTCAGGTGAAAGATGCATTATATTGATCATAGTTGATTCAATTTTTTTTTGCTTCTTTTCAATTTCAGATTTTGCAGTAGCGACAACACTAGTAAAAATTGTTGCATGTATAAAATTCCAAAGGTACTGGAATGGGATAGATGTGAATCCCTTTCTTGTTGAGAAGGAGTGTTGAAACTAGAAACAAGAAATGTTGAAAATGGCACCAAGAAAGAAGGGAAAATTAAATTAGAAGAAAATTGTAATTCCATGTCACATGACAACTTGTATGAGTTAACTAAGTTAGTTTGAGTTAGTTGGTACAGTTAATTCGAGTTGAGGGTCTAACTTGAGTCATGTAGAGTGGTTCCTACATTTTAGGAGCCTCGGTTGAATTTATTTTGTGTTGTTATTAATTAATTTAGTTTATCCGAGTTAAAGTCATTTTAGCTAGTTCAAACTAATGGAGAAACTAGTGAGAGGTTTAGTAGTGAGTTGTATTCTCTACGATTAATAAATTAACTAATAAATCAACCATAAATAATTCATGCATGTGTGAATTGAGAGTTACCTAGTTGAGATTGGAGTTCAAGGGCAGTGTACTATTAGTTGTATAATCATCCACATTGTGAAAGTGGTGCATGCAGTCGGAGGAAGGCCCTAGATGTATTGAGCAATAGTGGGTGGGGATTTCCCTAATTAATAGGGGCTAATTCGCAAGGAAATAAGGCAATAAAATAGGGACTTGGGAATGTTAGGGTCCCGTGATTTGGCTGATTGGCAAGCCAAATGATAGTGTAACATCAAACCAAGCTTTGGAGCCCAAGGACCTAGCCTTCCTGGACTCAGAGAGGGCTCTCTCTATATGTGTAAGGGATATCTATGTGTTTGTTTAGTGTGTTCTGATTTTTGGCTAGTTATGAAGTAAGTTTTTTGTTTTTTAAGTTGTGAGGGATGAAACTGATCAAAGATATAAAATAGATAACAAGATTTTAGATTAACTGGGCTATGGGGTCAAAAGGTCAGGAAAGCTATTAGATGACGATATAAGGCTGTTGAAGGGCCGATTTGATTCAAGGTAGAAAGGATCTTTGGGAAAAATGGAGTAAATGGACATCAAGTTTGTGAACAACAAAGAGTTTTAAGCATAAATAGTTCAATAGATAACATAAACATGGTAGGGTGAACCATTAATCATGCAAAATGTAACTACAAGCTAATCAATACATAGAAATAAACATTCAAGCCATGCATACAAGTATAAGACCCTCTAACTTTGGGAAATGGCTTTCAGACTTTGGGGAAAACACTTAAGGAAGACAAACAACTCAAAACACTATGCCGGAACGCCTAAACATAGTACTTCAAGATATTGGGCACTTTGAACAACAAGATTTGCATAGTTTTAGGCAAAGGGCTAGATCGAAACTAGGCCTCCTTGGTTCAAACAAAATGATAATCTAATCAGTCAAACATAAATTTCATGGATGGAACTATAGCTAGCCATAGGTAAGCAGGGCGTACCATAAGTCCTTCTTAGCATGTATAAAACCATGAATGAAACAAGCAACAATATCCTAAATATTTAAAGAGCAGTCAAGAATTCTTTAATGTTACTTAGGAAGAAGAAAACAAAGAGGCTATGAAGAAACATGAAATTTGAGGTGCCTCCATAGGCATGTCTCAAATTTGTTCTCTACTGATCTATATCAAGCAAGAAACATGTATTCATGAACGAAAACTAGAAGACAACAACAAAGCAAGAGACACTATACCATTCTACCAAGTCATGGAATCCATCAACAATCCTTCATCATTCATCCAAGAACATCCAAGAGGCAATCCAAAAGCATAACACAAGTATTTCCTTCCAAAGCTCATATGACCATATATTGCTTATCTTCTCAAGTTCAGCCTTGTTTTACAATGAAAGCCTTTGGAATATATAGGCTCAAGTGAAGAAAACCTCATGGTTCAACTTGCCATCCTATTGGCCTAATCAAAATATCTAATCTTGTCCTTGAGGCTTTGCAAAGCCCAAGGCTCAAAAATAACTCATAAAATATCTAAAAAATGCTAAAAATGGGAAATATATTGACTTTGCATTATTTCTCATGTGCAAAAATAGCTAAATGCACATTTGGAAAAAGCAAATTTTAGAGGTTCGAAAATTACAAAAATATTCAAAATTTATATCAGCAAAAGGTCCCCTGACTTGCCGGAAACATTTGGCAGCCTTCCTGATGTCGAAACGAGGCTCCTGATAGCTCGTTGGAAATATCTGAGTGTCTACTTTCCAGAACAAGTGAAACTTACCCGATCTAATGCCTAGAAGTTCTCCAAAACTGCACCTGTGTGTAGAAAACCAAAAATTACAGTCTGCTGATATAACGGGCAGAGTGTGCAAAAAGCGAGCCTTTTTCGCCATTTCGGGGAAGCAAATGATCTCCAAATGTTCTGAAAATCTCTGAGTATGTGCCCCTAAAATTATGGTATCCAATGATACCATTCTCATCCCATGACGATCTCTCAAACTGAAATGGCGAAGCCCCTGAATTTTGGCCAAAAACCCAAAAATGTCAAAAACAAGATTGTGTCAAAATTTGCTCAATTTTGGTGAGCGAGTCCCTCAAGGCTTTTTAAAAACATGTCTAGAAGCCCGGGCCAAAATTCCAAGCCTAGAGGTGTATTTCTCCTTTTTTCTCACCGGGCACTTTCTTTGGGCAGTTTTGAGCCTGTCTCAGTCTTCTTCTTTGTTTGCTTGGCATTTTAGCTTTGGTGAAGAAGTCATGGCCCCTTGCCTAGGAGAGGCAGCTAACACATGCTTTGGATAATGCCCTTCATGATCTTTATGCTGTTGTTCTGTCTCATAAGGCTACCCTTTTTCCTGTCATTGTACATCATCTTCATGCTGCTAAACAAAATTCTACCTTCTCTGTCAGTCACTGTTTTGATCAAGGCAACCATGATTTTGGATGCTGTGTAAAATGTCCCCTTTTGATATAAAACCCCTGTTCCTTCAGAAAGCTGCCTTTCCCCTTAATATGCAATTCAACAAGTGGACCTTTAAGAAGAAAAACACAGTCAAATAAAGATAGACAGTCAAAAGTGATATTGCTGTGTGTTGTGATAAGGTCACCCTGCCCTTTGAAGTTTTGAGGATAACAATATATTCTTGTGTCTTTGACCAAGGTAAAAATCACACACTCCTTAATTTCAAAATCATGTCCTCTTCTTGGTATGCAACTCAAACATATACACAGTCAACCAGATTATGTATTCACACAGTTAGAATTTACTGTCTATAGGACAATGGTGGCTGAGCTTTGAAATGCTTCTGAGGTTTTAACAAAGGCTTGTGGGAGTTTTTTAAACAATCAAGGCTCCCTTGAACCAGAATACTGCTTCCTTTTAAAGCCACTCAACCAATGAACTCAAAAGCATGCACACAGTCAACCAAAGTGTCTTTATACAGTCCAAAGTCACTGTGCTTAAAGGGGAAAGGTGACAGAGTTTTGAAATGTTTCTGAGGTGGTAGCAATGGTCTTGCAGCAGTTAAATGCCAAAAACTTCTTTTTGAAAAAAGTACTACCCTCCTTGAACACAGCTCACCAAATATATAATGATATATAAACCCAGTCAATTTCAACAAGTAACAATACACAGTCCAAGGTTTACTGTTCAATAAGGGACAGAGTTTATTTGGCTTTTGATTGGTCAAATAGAGACTTGCAGCATTCAACCTTATAAGCTCCCCTTTAACAAAACTCTGCCCTATTTAAATCCTACAGTCTTTTGCACCAATTTGATCCAAACACCTTCAACCTCTACAAATCGATGGAAAACCTTTTGAAGAGCTTTGAGCAACCTTTAGGAGCGATTTGGAGGCATGTTGGAGGTTGAAATCATGCGCGACACTCTTGTAGTGAAGAATGTCGCTCAGGTTTTTTGTTTTCGGGTCACTATCGGGCCCTTGTGACCTGCGGTTACAGGAGCGCCGCTCGCCTTTTTAGCGCAGTGGAAATAATGCGCACAGGAGCTCCGCGCGGTGCAAACACTTTCAAAACCCTGAAAAAATGATTTGAAAACTCCCACTCTGACCTTGTGAACTACAAAGAGATGCTTGCTCGTGCTTGGGGGACTCCAAAATGATTTGGCATGGTTTTTATCCCTTTGAAAAAGCACAAAGGCCAATGGTCCTTTGTCATTTAGAAATGCAAAATGAAATCAAACCCCTTGGTTAGTCTTTGTAAGGGTTTCAAAAGTTTTTCTTTTTTGAAACAATACTTAGACTCATTTTTTGAAACCTAAATGATCTTAACTTTTGCTGAGGGGGGCCCATATGTAGAATCTCATTGATAAGGTCTGTGCATGCTGTCTTGGCAGTTCTAAGTAGCTATAAACTCATTCCAAGGATTCAACTCTATTTTTTTATGTTTGCATAATTGAAGAAAAGACTACTGCCATTGCTGACCTTTTGGCAACATTTAACATAGTAAATCCACTCCGAACACATCAAAGGGCAGTGAAACCTTCCTTGCCATTTTCTGTTGATCAAGAATAGAGTTTCTTCCAACACACTTCCTCTGCTCAAAATGTACCAATATGGTGTTTCTGGCCCTTCAATAATGAACACCTATATTTGTCTTAAGATATTTCTCCAGAAAGTGACAATATGTCAAAACCCCTTTTGCATATTATGAACAATTGTTTTCAGTTGTAATGCCTCTTGAGGAGACAAGCTCAGATTTTCTGTGTCAACCATGATAAGCCCAGTTGAGAAACACCTTTTTATGAATGGAGCAGACCAGTACTTTGAAACATAATCGCTATTAATTCTTTTCACCTGTGCAATTACTCATCTTATCACTACTGTTCAAAATTTATTTTGTTGCAGCTATGGACTGTCCTTTGTAAAAACATTGTTAAGAGACAAGTTTGACCTCCTTGGATTGTAGTGGTACCCCTGCTTTCCATTTGGTCTCTTACCTTGCTTCTCTGATCAAATAGACCTTGAAACCAATTAATTCCCTGGCCATCTATTTATGAATGAAGGAGGCCTTTTTCTCTTGGCAGAATATCTGTGCTTTGTCAACCTTCGGTCCCAGCCACATGTAGGCTGCCTTATCCTAGTCACTATCTCACTGTTTGCTGAAAACAAATCTTGTCTTACAGTCAGTTAAAATTTTTCAAGTCAAACATTGGCCATCGCCCTCTACTTGTAGATGAAGGAGGCGCCTTAACCCTCTTCTTATAAGTGAAGGAGGTTTTAGCCATGAATTATCAACAGTCCCTTGACAGTGTTGCTTTTCTTCTGCTGTCCTTTCAGACTGTGAATGAGGTTGCAAGAGTTTGATGAATAACTCTTTGCCCTGCAGATGCATCTCGGGCTTATGATCACATTGAGAAGTAGCTTTCTTCTTATGTGGAGCCAAGAATTGTCTTCTGAGATGCTGATATGTTTTTATTCTTGAAAGATCCATAAAACACTGTAAAACACCTAAAATCAGCTTAAGAATATGGTCTGTGTATCGCTGAGACTTAAGGGCGTATAAGTGGCGCGACTTAGGGCTGTGACTGACTTCATTAGCAAAGTGGGAGGTCTGTTATGACTGGCCTATAGCAGATGGAGGTTTTTTGGCTTTTTGATGGTTTCCAAGGGTGAAATGCCTTAAAGCGCCACTTCCTAACTTAGGGGATGGTTTTTTGAATAGATTTGGATTGTCTCTTTGGAGCTAGTGGGCAGACTAGTATGGCTGAGGCTAGGTAGGATTTGATAATGGGGTTTGATCTCGTTATGGGTAGACTGAAAGGTAGGAGAGAAAAAAGTTTTATGGGTGTTTTCCCAGCTGGGAAATATGACAAATTTTTTGGATCAACTGCTAGAAAATTTGGCTGTGAGAACTAGTCATCACTAATAAGTAGAAAATACTAATGACTAACAGTGGCTCCATTTGGGGAGGGCAGCTCCTTTTTAGGAGGTGTCCAGAATTTCAGATCTTTGGCTTATGAAGACCAATGCCTTACCCATTGGCACAAATTTTCACTTTTTAGGTGCTACTTCTGAAAAGAGACAGCATGATTAGCATCAATGATATTTCTACCTACCCAACTATCTTTCCTAACATTTTTTCTCCTTTTTTGGCGCATTTGAACTGGCAGCCTTTTGACAATGCATATTTTTCTTTTTTTAAAATGAACCTATCTATTTCTACACTTATATCTGTCGGGAGTTCAGATTAAACTGATGAACTCCTCCATTACTCTACCTAAACTAGATCAACTGTCAAGATTAAATTGTTTGATAGGATTTTGCTCTCTAATCTAAAACATGAAATTTAAAATGATCAAATCAGGGTTAAACATTCTGATTTGTCATGTATCTGTGGCATGAGAGGACAAAATACACACAAATATTATTTTGTTAAAAGGAAAACTAGAAAAGCGGGGCTAAGAGGTACAATGTGTTTTCATCCCTCGTTTCTCTCTTTGGTTCTATTTTAGGCATGTGGAACCAATATCTTTTCCTATTCTACTCTCTGTGATAAATCAATCTTACACAATGTTGACCATCTTTTTCACTCACTAACTTATTAGCAAATAAATTTAAAGATGCTCAGCTATGATTAGGCTAGATAGCTGAACAAGACTTTTAAGTACTAGTAGCGGCATTTAGACTTGCGCGCTTTCTGAAGGACTATTTTTTGGAACATGAGGCTTTTTTCTATTTTTCAACGCCCTCTTTTCTATCTTTTACTGTTTTTTACTTTTCTGTTTATCTATTTTTCAAACAGTGGTATGTACAATGACTGAAAGTGTTTCAAACTCAGAAATCTTGGAAATGACAAAATTTAAGCATCTTATCCTCGTAAGGATCTCCTCTCACTCTTGGCCCACTCAACTCCTGAAAAGAGAAATTTGGAAAGTTTTCTCTCTCTAACATGACATAGGGATTCATGCAAGAATCTCTGAACAAACCGGTATCTTCCCGCTATACCTCTTTGTATATCTGATTCCCACTCCTTTATTTACTGTACATCTTCCTTAAGTAATGCATATACTCTTGGTCATTTTTGAAATAAATAATTACATCATCAAGGTAGGAAAAAATGCAGAAGTTTAGGAATGGAAACATGGCTTTCATGAGCATATTTTTGATATCAGGTGACTTTGCAATTCTGAGTCTGAAACTAGGACTAATTCCAGCATACTGAAAAAAATCTTTAAGCTGTCTACTTTGCAAGGGAATCCTTTGACTATAACCTGAAACATCATCTTGTGAAAACATATGATTAAAAGCACATTTCATCGGTATACAATGATCCTGGGTAGAAAAGACAAAATTTATGTTATAGGGATGTGTATTAGTTTTTATAACATCGAAACAGACCCTATGACCAGCCATTTTATCTCTGATTATTACTGATTGGTTCAGATTGTTATATTTTATCTTGTCGAAGTTGTTTTTTGAAGGAGTGGAAATGGCATAGTGTTTTCCCCTGTTTGAAATGGTACTCTGTATGAGATTGTTGATTCGAGCATTTCCGAGTTTCTGGTGAAAAGACATAATATGAGCCAACTCAAGTAACTCCGGTATGTTTGGGCTGTAGCTATCATCTTTGCTCATAAGAAGTTTATCAGGCATTTTTTCTGGATTTTGAGCTGTTATGGCTACGGTCAAGGCTTCATTTGCAGTGGAAGAGTCATGTGGTGGTAAATCTTTGAGGTATGGTAGAAACATTAAACTTCCCTGCTCCTGAGTTCCAAACAGGTTTATGATGTGTAAGTCTTCTAATTCCTTTACCTTAAATTTTTTTTCGAAGGTCACTGCTGATGTTTGACTGAGGTTTGAGCAATTCGCTTGATAGTACATGAGGGTTTGTGCTTTTTGCTCAATTCCTATTTCATAAGGAACATACCTACTTTCCTCAAGACACAGCTGCCTATGATCATGGTAGTTTTGGGTATCTAGTTCATCATAGAGAACTAGGGGTAGCTGATGTGGTGGGTCTAAATCTGCCTCAGTTTCTTCTGATTGTTCTTCAATGTCTTCATCAGTATAGAGAATAAAAGAGTTTAGGTCAGAATGCATGGAATACATTGGAATATTATCTGGTCTCTCTTGGCTACTAATCATGTATTTCATGTGTGACTCTCGATAGAGTATTCTTGTTTGGTGAAACACAGGAATGGTGGCGAAAGACATATCCAGTTGAATGTTCCCTTGGAGCTTGGCTCCCCACGATCTGGATAGAAGCATTCCATATTTGGGGGGAATGTCTGCCACTACTATGTCCATGATTAGATGTTTCGCAGGTATTTGGGCTAGACTAAAACAAAGGTCTTTGATCAAACCTAGGCATTTGAATCTACTTGACTCGAATGAATACAAGTCTTTGTATGGTCTTGTGATTTCCAGGCCTAGTCTTTCCATTACAACCTTCGGCATAAGATTATGCGAGGCGCCGGAGTCTAGCATGGCATTGTGAAGGATTTGGTCATGGATATTTAAACTGATGTAAAAGGGAAGAGTAGTTCCCTCTTGGAATTTTCCTTCTATTTTCGGACCAAACAACACTTCAGGGGTGTCATCAGCTAGATTAAGGGTGTTGGCATCACTTCCCATATTTAGGACTTTCAACACTTGGGACTTGTAAGAGTTTTGGGTGATCAGCTCGGTAAGAGGCATGGTGATCTTGATCTTGGCGATCTTTCCCTCAAAGCTAAAAGGCAGCTGAAGTTTGGACATGTTTGTTTCAGCTTTTTCAACCACGACCTTCTCTATGTTATGAGTTTGCTGGGTCTGTTTCTGGATTTTGTTCCCCATAGCTACTTCGGGAATCTTTGTGGAAGTACTAGGAGTATCTGAATCAGGGTTAGTTTGGGTAATTCTATCCTTATTTTTTTCATTTTTCCCAACTATGATTTTGTTGCTGTTGATTGCTTTTTTAAGGATGGTATCAGTGGTTTTAGCAGTGTCTGAGCTACTTTTCTTGGAGTTATCTTGATTTTTCCTGCTTCTAAGGTCATACTGCCTCTAAGCTTCTATTATGGCATTCTGGAAGTCTATGGCAGGATCGTCGGGATCTTCATACTTGGTTTCGTCCTAACTTGGAGAGAAGAATGATTGTTCTTCTTCCGTGAGATACACCTCAATCTCATTATCAGACCCTATAAGGTTCAAATGACTTTCATCAATGGGTTTTGTATCCCTATCATCTTCTTCCACATAATTTTCATTGAATGGTGGCCTAATTTGTTTGTCATTTTCCCTTGGTCTGTTTTGAGGCTGCTCCCTCCTAAAATTTTGGTTCCGGTTTCTGTTTGGAGGGTTTGGTTGATTGTCCCTAACAGGGGCCTTTTCATTTATCCTTTCCCACATTTTGGCCATGGTCTTGACTAAGTCATCTATTCTAGGATCTAGGGAAGGAGATGAAGTGGAGACCTCATCTTTGTATGTGACTTTTCTTTCTGATCTAGTCCTAGCTCTTTTTTCTGCTAAGTTGGCATCTGCTTTTATGGCTATTTGTTGCATTTCCTCTAAGGTAGGGGGATCCTTGTCTCTCAGATGATATGTCATGTCTGGATCAAAACCCTCGGGGAATTTCGCTAAGGCTAAACCAAGTGGGGGTTTGAAATGAGGTGGGAGGGAGTTATACACACTGTTGAACCTAGTGCAGTAAGCCTGGACACTTTCCCCATTTTCCCGTTTTAGGTTGCTATATTCTGACAGGATTTGAATAGGGTTCTTTCGGACTTCCCACCTATTTCTGAAGACTTGACATAGTTCTGCGATGTTGTGGATGGTGTTTGGAGGAAAGCTTTTGAACCATGTTTTGGGTTCCCCACCCAGGCTTTGGGAGAATATTCTCATTCTGACAATCTCGTCTTGTACTTCCAGGTATTCAAAAGCATTGCTAATCCTACTTATATGCTGTTGAGCTGTGGCAGTGTCTTCTCCGATAAAGTGTGGGATTTTGTCTTGATATTTATTTGGGAGGGGAGCCAAAGGTAGTGGCAACACCAAAGGTGCGTACCAGGCTACCATGAAGGGAGCTAATGGATGATGTACAAGATGAGGGTTTGTGGGATCAGCTGCGGTGTTCTGAACAGTAGTGGTTCGGATAGGTGTGGCGGATGTACTTGGATTAATGACCTTGTTTTGAGCTGATCTGGGATGGTATGAGCCAAAGTGATGGAGAAGCTGAAAGTCGGAGGGTGTGGAAGGTGAGGCTTCTCTACTAGGACTCTGTGGCGGGTCTAGGGATTCAAGATCGTCAAAGTTTATCTTACTATGTGACTTTCTTTTGAAAAGAGTTCTTGCTGATTCTAAATCAAAAGAGGAATCTGGCAAGGTAGTAAGATGTTTAGGTACTGATCTTGTTTTACGGATGGACCTATCGGTAGCTAGATTGTCAGTTTCAGAAACTTGCCACAGAATCTTCTCTGGGTCATCTACTATGATAGGGGGATTTGGGTCAGGGTGAGATCTGGTATAGATTCTTCGTGAAGCCAGATTTTGAGTTTAGAGTTTAGAGAGGGTGGTATTTGTGAAAGTTTCGGATGGATGGCCTCTCTAAGTTTATACTAAAGTGAAGGATGGTCAAAACCAAAAGAGATGGATTAGTGGAGTCGCCAGGTGGAACTTGGTTGTTTTTGTGAAGATCTAGCTATGGTCCACCACCAGTAACTAATGTTTTTAAGGTTTTTCTGATTTTATGTGCAGCTTAGGGTTTGTTAAAGTATTCTAAACTTGTTTCGACACTTTTCTAGGATGGCGATAACAAAAAGAGTTTACTCTAAATGATCTTACAGACTGCTTGCTTGTTTAAGTATCTAAAGGACTAAAAATTCTATAAGAGTTTGCTAGACTTTCATGTACTCAGTGTCCCACCATCTCCCGCTATGTTAGTGAGTGATGGGATAGGTTGAACGGATAGTAACCTAGAGTTCGGTAAAATAGTAAGGCCTACTGGAGGCTAGTGGAGTTGCCAGGTGGAACTTGGTTGTTTTGAGATGTATGGGTATGGTCCACCATCAGTACTGACAAAAAACAATCTAAGGGAGTTTTTGTGGTTTTTTCTGAGTTTTATGTGCAGCCTAGTATGTAAGAGTGTTATACACCTGATTCATCACTTTGCTAAGATGTTGAAACAGAGAGTTTACTCTAAATGGTTCTAAAGGCTGATGGTCTGAGTTTAGTGTTGAAGGACCAAAGAGTCTATAAGAGCTTGCTAGACTGTCATGTACTTAGTAAGTCCCATTGTGATCTCCATTATGTTAGGGTCCCGTGATTTGGCTGATTGCCAAGCCAAATGACAGTGTAACATCAAACCAAGATTTGGAGCCCAAGGACCTACCCTTCTTGGACTCAGAGAGGGCTCTCTCTATATGTGTAAGGGATATCTATGTGTTTTTTTATTGTGTTCTGATTTTTGGCTAGTTATGAAGTAAATTTTTTGGTTTTTTAAGTTGTGAGAGATGAAACTGATCAAAGATATAAAATAGATAACAAGATTTTATATTAACTGGGCTATGGGGTCAAAAGGTCAAGAAAGCTATTAGATGATGATATAAGGCTGTTGAAGGGCCGATTTGATTCAAGGTAGAAAGGATCTTTGGGCAAAATGGAGTAAATGGACATCAAGTTTGTGAACAACAAAGAGTTTCAAGCATAACTAGTTCAATAGATAACATAAACATCGTAGGGCGAACCATTAATCATGAAAAATGTAACTACAAGCTAATCAATACATATAAATAAATATTCAAGCCATGCATAGAAGTATAAGACCCTCTAACTTTGGGAAATGGCTTTCAGACTTTGGGGAAAACACTTAAGGAAGACAAACAACTCAAAACACTATGCCGGAATGCCTGAACATAGTACTTCAAGTTATTGGGCACTTTGAACAATGAGATTTGCATAGTTTTAGGCAAAGGGCTAGATCAAAACTAGGCCTCCTTGGTTCAAACAAAATGATAATCTAATCAGTCAAAGAGAAATTTCATGGATGGAACTATAACTAGCCATAGGTAATCAGGGCGTACCATAAGTTTTTCTTAGCATGTATAAAACCATGAATGAAACAAGAAACAATATCCTAAATATTTAAAGAGCAGTCAAGAATTATTTAATGTTACTTAGGAAGAAGAAAACAAAGAAGCTATGAAGAAATAGGAAATTTGAGGTGCCTCAATGGGCATGTCTCAAATTTGTTCTCTACTGATCTATAGCAAGCAAGAAACATGTATTCATGAATGAAAACTAGAAGACAACAACAAATCAAGAGAAACTATTCCATTCTACCAAGTCATGGAATCCATCAACAATCCTTCATTATTCATCCAAGAACATCCAAGAGGAAATCCGAAAGCATAACACGAGTATTTCCTTCCAAAGCTCATATGACCGTATATTTCTTCTCTTCTCAAGTTCAGCCTTGTTCTAAAATTAAAGCCTTTGGAATATATAGGCTCAAGTGAGGAAAACCTCATGGTTCAACTTGCCATCCTATTGGCCTAATCAAAATATCTAATCTTGTCCTTGAGGCTTTGCAAAGCCCAAGGCACAAAAATATCTCATAAAATATCTAAAAAATGCTAAAAATGGGAAATATATTGACTTTGCATCATTTCTCATGTGCAAAAATAGCTAAACGCACATTTGGAAAAGCATATTTTAGAGGTTCGAAAATTACAAAAATATTCAAAATTTATATCAGCAAAAGGTCCCCTGACTTGCCGGAAAAATTTGGCAGCCTTCCGGATGTCGAAACAAGGCTCATGATAGCTCTTTGGAAAGCTATGAGTGTCTACTTTCTAGAAAAAGTGAAATTTCCCTGATCCGATGCTTAGAAGTTCTCTAAAACTACACCTGTGTGTAGAAAACCAAAAATTACAGTCTGCTGATATAACGGGCAGAGTGTGCAAAAAGCGAACCTTTTTCGCCATTTCGGGGAAGAAAATGATCTAAAAATGTTCTGAAAATCTCTGAGTATGTGCCCGTAAAATTATGGCATCCAATGATACCATTCTCATCCCATGACGATCTCTCAAACTAAAATGGTGAAGCCCCTGAGTTTTGGCCAAAAACCCAAAAATGTCAAAAAGAAGATTGTGTCAAAATTTGCTCAGTTTTGGTGAGCGAGTCCCTCAAGGATTTTCAAAAACATGTCTAGAAGCTCGAGCCAAAATTCCATGCCTAGAGGTGTCTTTCTCCTTTTTTCTCACCGGGCGCTTTCTTTGGGCAGTTTTGAGCCTGTCTCGGTCTTCTTCTTTGTTTGCTTGGCATTCTAGCTTTGGTGAAGAAGTCATGGCCCCTTGCCTAGGAGAGGCAGCTAACACATGCTTTGGATAATGCCCTTCATAATATTTATGCTGCTGTTCTGTCTCATAAGGCTACCCTTTTTCCCGTCGTTTTTCATCATCTTCATGCTGCTAAACAAAATTCTACCTTCTCTATTAGTCACTGTTTTGATCAAGGTAACCATGATTTTGGATGCTGTGTAAAATGTCCCCTTTTGATATAAAACCCCTGTTCCTTCAGAAAGCTGCCTTTCCCCTTAATATGCAATTCAATAAGTGGACTTTTAAGAAGAAAAACACAGTCAAATAAAGATAGACAGTCAAAAGTGATCTTGCTGTGTGTTGTGATAAGGTCATCCTGCCCTTTGAAGTTTTGAGGATAACAATATATTCTTGTTTCTTTGACCAAGGTAAAAATCACACACTCCTTAATTTCAAAATCCTGTCCTCTTCTTGGTATGCAACTCAAACATATACACAATCAACCAGATTATGTATTCACACAGTTAGAATTTACTGTCTATAGGACAATGGTGGCTGAGCTTTGAAATGCTTCTGAGGTTTTAACAAAGGCTTGTAGGAGTTTTTTAAACAATCAAGGCTCCCTTCAACTAGAATACTAATTCCTTTTAAGGCCACTCAACCAATGAACTCAAAAACATGCACACAGTCAACCAAAGTGTCCTTATACAGTCCAAAGTCACTGTGCTTAAAGGGGAAAGGTGACAGAGTTTTGAAATGTTTCTGAGGTGGTAGCAATGGTCTTACAGCAGTTAAATGCGAGAAACTTCTTTTTGAACAAAGTCCTACCCTCCTTGAACAAATCTCACCAAATATATAATGATATATAAACCTAGTCAATTTCAACAAGTAACAATACACAGGCCAAGGTTTATTGTTCAATAAGGGACAGAGTTTATTTGGCTTTTGATTGGTCAAATAGAGATTTGCAGCATTCAACCATATAAGCTCCCCTTTAACAAAACTCTGCCCTATTTAAATCCTACAGTCTTTTGCACCAATTTGATCCATACACCTTCAACCTCTAAAAATCAATGGAAAACCTTTTGAAGAGCTTTGAGCAACCTTTAGGAGCGATTTGGAGGCGTGTTGGAGGTTGAAATCATGCGCGAAACTCTTGCAGTGAAGAATGTCGCGCATGTTTTTTGTTGTCGGGTCACTGTTGGGCCCTTGTGACCCACGGCTACAGGAGCGCCGCGTGCCTTTGTAGCGCAGTGGAAATAATGCGCATAGGAGCGCCGCGCGGCTGCACAGGAGCGCCGCGTGGTGCAAACACTTTCAAAACCCTGAAAAAATGATTTGAAAACTCCCTCTCTGACCTTGTGAACTGCAAAGGGATGCTTGCTCATGCTTAGGGGACTCCAAAATGATTTTTCCATGGTTTTTATCCCTTTGAAAAAGCACAAAGGCCAACAGTCCTTTGTCATTTAGAAATGAAAAATGAAATCAAACCCCTTGGTTAGTCTTTGTAAGGGTTTCGAAAGTTTTTCTTTTTTGAAACAATACTTAGACTCTTTTTTTGAAACCTAAATGATCTTAACTTTTTCTAAGGGGGGCCGATCTGTAGAATCTGATTGATAAGGTCTGTGCATGCTGTCTTGACAGTTGTAAGTAGCTATAAACTCATCCAAGGATTGAACTCTGTTTTTCTTATTTTTGCATACTTGAAGAAAAGACTACTGCCACTGCTGACCTTTTGGCAGCATTTAACATAGTAAATCCACTCCGAACACATCAAAGGGAAGTGAAACCTTCCTTGCCATTTTCTATTGATCAAGAATGGAGTTTCTTCCAACACACTTCCTCTACTCAAAATGTACCAATATGGTGTTTCTGGCCCTTAAATAATGAACACCTATATTTGTCTTAAGATATTTCTCCAGAAAGTGACAGTATGTCAAAACCCATTTTGCATATTATGAACAATTGTTTTCAGTTGTAATGCCTCTTGAGGAGAGAAGCCCAGATTTTCTGTGTCAACCATGATAAGCCCAGTTGAGAAACACCTTTTTATGAATGGAGCAGACCAGTACTTTGAAACATAATCACTGTTAAGTCCTTTCACCTGTGCAATGACTCATCTTATCACTACTGTTCAAAATTTATTTTGTTGCAGCTATGGACTGTCCTTTGTCAAAACCTTGTTAAGAGACAAGTTTGACCTCCTTGGATTGCAGTGGTACCCCTGCTTTCCATTTGGTCTCTTGCCTTGCTTCTCTGATCAAACAGACCTTGAAACCAATTAATGCCCTGGCCATCTGTTTATGAATGAAGGAGGCCTTTTTCTCTTGGCAGAATATCTGTGCTTTGTCAACCTTCTGTCCCAGCCACATGTAGGCTACCTTATCCTAGTCACTGTCTCATTGTTTGCTTAAAACAAATCTGTCTTACAGTGAGCTGCAACTTTTCAAGTCAAACCTTGGCCATCGCCCTCTGCTTATAGATGAAGGAGGCACCTTAACCCTCTACTTATAAATTAAGAAGGTTCTTAGCCAGGACTTATTCAACAGCTTCTTGACAGTGTTGCTTTTCTTCTACTGTCCTTTCAGACTGTGAATGAGTTTGCAAGAGTTTGATGAATAACTCTTTGCCCTGCAGATGCATCTCAGGCTTATGATCACATTGAGAAGTAGCTTTCTTCTTATGTGGAGCCAAGAATTGTCTTCTGAGATGATGATATGTTTTTATTCTTGAAAGATCCATAAAACACTGTAAAACACCTAAAATCAGCTTAAGAATATGGTCTGTGTATCGCTGAGACTTAAGGGCGTATAAGTGGCGTGACTTAGGGTTTTGACTGACTTCATTAGCAGAGTGGGAGGTCTGTTATGACTGGCCTATAGCAGATGGAGGTTTTTTGGCTTTTTGATGGTTGCCAAGGGTGAAATGCCTTAAAGCGCCACTCCCTAACTTAGGGGATGGTTTTTTGAATAGATTTGGATTGTCTCTTTGGAGCTAGTGGGCAGACTAGTATGGCTGAGGCTAGGTAGGATTTGATAATGGGGTTTGATCTCGTTATGGGTGGACTGAAAGGTAGGAGAGAAAAAAATTTTATGGGTGTTTTCCCAGCTGGAAAATATGACAAATTTTTTGGATCAGCTGCTGGAAAACTTGGCTGTGAGAACTAGTCATCACTAACAAGTAGAAAATACTGATGACTAACAGGGAAAACAAAAAATTGGTTAAGTATTGGCCAAGGCTTGTCTAGGAAGTAGTGAGACAGATAGAGGTAGTGTAGACATTTCTCAGGTTGGAGAAAAGAATTGTAATCTTCTCATGTTTTCTGACTAATGCAATATACAAATAGCCGAGGTTTTAGCTGTGGATTTACCTAGGAAATCATTGTGTAATGCATCATTTAAATTATTTTTCTTGTATTCTTAATGATTTCATGATCGTTTAATTTCGTTTTCACAATTGGTAGAGTAGATTCAAGTCTATTGTTTTAGAAAATTACAATTAGCCGTTTAAATCTACAAGAATTTCTACAGGTTGGGAACCCATGCATTGTAGTCAATGGTTATTTATTTATATGGACGTAAATATTATGATCTTATTTGCAAACACAAGATTGTACTAGATGGAGGCTTTGTTCTAATTGATATTGAAACAAGTAGTCATTAAGGTGGATTGTTAGAATATGTAATCAGTGTGTGGTTGATATATTTTCTCAACCAAGTAATTATGTGTCCAAGTTAGTTTTTGTACCTTTAAACAAAAATTTTTATTTATTTATATGTAACTTCATTTAATCAATAAGAAATGTAGTGTGTGTTTTGTTTTTGTGTAAACTTTATACAAAAACCTATCAAGTAAAATATTTCCTTTTAAATATACATACATACTTGAAACTAAGTTATTTGGTGAACATAAACTCTATTTTCTAACTTCAACCAAATTAAATAAGACTGTTATAGTTAAAATGTTTCTCTTACAAAAATATCTACACACATAAACAAAAAATAATAATGCCATAAATGTGAATAATTTTTTATTTTTTTTAATTTTTTTATGACATTCCATGCTAAATAAACACCGAAAAGAAAAAGAAAAAGAAAAACATTAACTAAATGCCATGGTAAAATATTTTGAATTTAAAACTATAAAACAATTCGTTTTATTCCATATTATATAGCCAATGCAAATAAATATAATTATAAAAAATCCTAAACCCTATCCCATCAAATCCATATGCATTTAATATATTTTTATAAGCCTCATTTAATCAATTCCAAATTCCAATTACGTTTAATATGTTTTTATGTAGAAACCCAAATCTTCATTCTGGATTGAATGCTATTTCAAAACGACTTTGATCATCTCATTGATGTCGAGTATTTACTTGCAGAAGTGGGCTTCTTTCATGCTTGGGTAGTTTCTAATAAAATTTCGGATCATTTCCCAATCCTTATGGAATTAGGGGTTGATACTTCTAGTTAAAGTTATCCATTAACGTTTAACAAGGGATAGCTAAACTTTACAGAGCAAAACCAGAATATTAAATCTAATCGGAAACATATTCACCTTCATAAGCCTAAATTTGTGGTGCAATAGTTTGTGTAGAATATCATTGACATTAAAAAAGGTTTATTTTTGGGGTGACAATAAAAGGAAATGGAGAGAAATGTTTTGTTTGATTTAAATTTTAAAATAGATAGCATATTCAAAGCTAATCCAACTGGTTTACTTTCTTATTTTGAAAATATATAAGTTAAAGAAAGCTGAGGCATTATTGAAGGAGGAAACAATTCTTAGGCTAAAAAGCAGGGCACTTTGCATTGTTAAAAGTCACAAAAATTTAAAATTTTTCACAAATTTATGAATCTCAGGAGATCGATGAACCACATCTAGCACATTAAGGATGAAGAGGGGAATTGGGTGAATTCTCATGAGGAGATGGCTAAAATTAGTAAGGATTTCTACTAGAATATTTATATTGATATGAGAGTTTTTAATATCAATTATTAGCTAGAAATCAACAATTTGTATCCTTGTTTTTTCAAATCATAGTTCACTGATGGTTTAGAGTGCCCAACCACTTTAAAAGAAATTCAAAATATCTTCCAAAATTTTCCCAAGGACAAAAGCCTAAGCCCTGATGGTTGGGTTGCTAAAGTGTTTATCAAGTTTTTTGATTTAATAGGGGAAGATATCCTTAAGGTGGTGGAGTATTATAGGTCTGAAGTTTTAATCTTAGGTATACTAAATGCAACCATTATTTCCGTCATTCTGAAGAATTTTGATCCTAAGTCTTTTGGTGACATTAAGCCTATTACCTTTTGAAATGTGGTTTACAATATTATTGCAAAATTCATGGCATTGAGATTGGAGGAGAGTTTATATAGAATTATGTCACAAAATCAATTTGGACTCTTATCCAATAGATTGATTTTTGATGCTACTTGCATCACCAAGGAGGTTTTTCATACAGTCAAAGTCGATAAAAATCCATTGGTGGTCATGAAAAATAATCTTAAAAAATCATATGATAGGGTGGATTGGTCTTATCTACAACTTCTAATTCAGAAAATTGGTTTGGAGGCTTGGATGGTTATAAGGATAATGGAATTTGTTTCTTTGGTGAGATTCTTAGTCATTATTAATGGAGCTCCTATTAGTTTTTTCAAAGCAACCCGAGGGCTGAGACAAGGATGTCCTCTTTATTCCTATATTTTCCTATTGTTCATTGAAGGATTGAGAATGGATTTTATAGAAGCCAACACTAAGGGTGTTCTTTCATGTATTCATATCACTCTTACCAAGGTTGTTACTTATTTATTATTCGTTGATAATGTGCTTTCTTTTGGGAAGGGCATAACTTCTTAATGACATAAATTTTCTGAAATTTTAAACAAATTTTGTAATGCTTTAGGGATGGTTACTAGTTTGGAAAAATCCCTTTGCCTTACTAACAATTTGTAGGCAAGGGATGAAGCTTTTATCAAGTAGAATTTTCCTTACAATTTTGATACTTTAGACAAAGGGCTAAAATATTTTGTATATTAATGGACCAAACTTAATTGTTATAAAGTGGAAAATTAGAAATGGCTTATAAAGAAAGTGGAAAATCACATTGGGATTTTGTGTAATTATTGGTTGTCTCAAGGTGGGAGGATAATTCTGGTTAAGGTGGTTTTGGAGGCCATTCTAGCTTACTAGAGGATAATTTTGGTTAAGGTGGTTTTAGAGGCCATTCTAGTTTACTAGATGGTCCTTGCTAAAATTCCAAAGAGCATTCTAAAAGCCATTTGGAAAATATATTTTTAATTTATGTGGGCCAAAAAAAGGAATAAAAAAGCAATACCTTGGTCATATGGGAAGAAATATCCCTTTATAAAAAGAAATGTGGTTGGGGTATCCTTAATATTTTTATTTTTGTTGATCCCATGGCAGCAACAAGTAGTTTGTGTATGTTCGTTGAAGGGGATTTATGGAGCAAGAGTATGATGGATAAGTATCGTAAAGGTACTACAATGGAGGATTGGAGCAGACACACCAATAAGATCCCTTCTAAAGGATTTTTAATCTAGAAAAATTTTGTTGGGGATTTCCTCAAATTGAAAGAGTGGATAGCTTAAAAGGTGGGTTCGAGTCAACATGTGAGATTGGGTTTAGACGAAGAGATTGACTGTGATGGTGCCTATGATTTATCATAATATTTAAGATAGTACTTGCCTTGAATAGGGATGAAGACTTTGATAGATGTGGGACATTGTAGGAATAATGAGAATATTCAGGTATGGATGGACTCTAATCATTTAGTTATTTTGGATCCTTAGGTTTGGGAACGACACAATTTCACTCGTAGGATAGAAAAGTCGGTATTTTTTTACAAAAGAATGCATTCATCAATTGGTCAGTATCATAATGGATATGATGGTACCACTATAAAAAAATATGCGTATGATGCATTTCTAGATAAAATATTTAACTATATTGGTCACTAGTGGGATATATTTCTTTAGAGAAGCAAGGAATAGTTGAAGATTCAATTTTTTTTGTGGCTTGTTCTCAAAGGTAAAGATTTAACTTAGGAAACCTTTAAAAGGAGGGGTTGGCAAGGTCCTGGATTTTTTTCATTTTATGTAGGATGGATGAATAATCGACCAACAATTTTTTTATTTCTTTTTCATTTAGAGTGGAAATTTGACAACTTGTTATTAGTTTTTTTTCAATTTAAATAAGATTGGTCTTGTTTGTCTTTGGAAGCTTGTTTGTGGAATTGGGTTAAAAACAATTCTTGTTCTAGATTCCATTACTTGTCGGCCTATGTTTATGGGGGATATCGAATCATTGGAATAAGCTTATTTTTGAAAACTTTCAAATTAATTCATTTATGGATGCAATCAACATTAGAAATGATTTTAATGATCAAGATCCTAATTAGATTTCAGTTAAGAAAAAAATAGACAAAAGTGATTATTAATATGGATGTTTGTTTGAGAGGCTTCTCTAATGGAGCTTATGTGAGTGGAAAATATGGAGGTGGTATGGTAATTGATATCAACTCTTATTATAATATGAAAATGAAGTTAGAAATTGGGCCTGGTATGTTGCTACGTTTGAGTTATTGACCCTTCTTAAGATTTTTTCTCATGAGAACTTTTTATATTTTTCGCTTTTTAGGTTTCCAAAAACACTATTAACTGGATTAATAAGAAGGATATTATTTGTGGACTTCATCTTGAGTGTTGGTAGACGAAGATAAGGGAATCACAAGAACAATATGATGATTTACAGGTTAGGCATATATGAAGATATTCTAACAATGTTGTTGATATTCTATCTAAAGAATAAATGCTCTTAGACATTGGTGAATGTCATCTAAATTATTATTATATGTGCACCTATAGATCAAGCATTTTTTTTCCCATGTTTGTATAGGTGTACTTGAAGGGTCACCATTAGATTATGTCTTAATGATAGTTAAATGTACAATGACTAGTTGTTTCTAGAAAAGTGTATATGCACTATTTTTGAAAGCTAAAAGTGTTTGTGTCTTTTGATTTTATAATAAAAAAGATACCTTTTATTGTTGAGAAATGCAATTCAGATAAACATTCCTTATTTGATGAATAAAAAACATAAAATAAATAAATTATAATTTTGAAAAAAGTAAGATGTTATTTTATTTTGCTTTTGCAATAGGCTTTTAACCCAAAAATAACTTCAATCAGATCTAACATGTCATCATGAGTTTTTCTTGGTTTATAT
Organism: Pinus albicaulis; assembly: GCA_034641835.2. Taxonomy (NCBI): domain Eukaryota; kingdom Viridiplantae; phylum Streptophyta; class Pinopsida; order Pinales; family Pinaceae; genus Pinus; species Pinus albicaulis. Next base: position 917,673,979 of record CM076570.1, read on the forward strand.
TACTCTCAAATCTTAATAGAAATTTAAAGTGAAATACTACAATTTCTTAAGCTACCTTTAGTATTTCCTTTTTACCATTCCTTCTAAGAAGGAAAGTACAAATTTAACAAATTCTCTTATATTTTCCAAAAAAATAACTTTGAGCAATGGTGCATTGAAGCTTGGGAATTACTAGTTCCTAAATAAGAATAAAAACAAAATAAAACATTGGATTGCACTTAAAAAAACATAACTCTATTCAAAATATTGGCTTCTCAATCATTCCATGCATTTACCATTGCCATGAAACAAAAACAACACCTTGGAATTTTGGAACAGTCTATTAGCTAACTCATCTCTTCCTAACCATATATTTGTAGCAAAATACAAATATGAAAAACTAAGTGCTAATCATATTTATTCTTAAAACATATCATACAAATGTTATTAGATAAATTTATTAGTTATTTTGTTCAAAAAGTAAAATTCATAAATCCTAGAGTAAAAATAAGCTTGCGATATATCAATGAAGTTGTCTATCCAGGCAGTGGAATAGCCAAGACTGCAGTGGAATTGCTAAATCCGGTCAACTAAAATTCAAAAAATCAGGTAGTTGGAGTGCTTGGAATCCATTTTTGATAGTGGAAATGGATTCAACACTATCAAAAACCCTTAGGGCACTTAAAATACTAAAGTTTAACAACTATAAACAAGATTTTGATAAAATCTTTGCCTGATTTTTTCAGAATCTTTGCCTAACTCTAAGCCAAAATGCTGCTTTTTAGACTACACGAATGAGAATAATTTTAAATTTAAAGTGGTTTAATGCTCATATACTCTTAATCCAAAATCCACTTTAAATTTAACCAATCCTATGAGATCTTGTTTGAGAATTGAAATTGAATTTTTAATTATGAGATTTTGTTTGAGAATTGAAATTGAATTTTTATTTTAATATTTATGAAGTTTATATTAGTTAGTTTAAGCATATCTACCAAATTTAAATTTAAAAATTCATGAGAAGAGTCAAGGATAAAACCCTCGGTCAAAATTCTGATAGGTTTTCCTTTGGGCAAAACGTTTGTTGTCTTTTGGGAAAAACGTCGATGATGACAGGTCAAATCGTGACTGAAATGTGGATGCCGATGGGAAAGCACTCAGCTGGATAATCGACGTTGATGAAAAGCACAATCAACCCATTCAGCTAACACGGATGGAAACACAATGGGTCGATTCTGAGGCTGCGTCGAAGAACACAATGGGTCCATTATGGCGACTATTACGGAAAAACGTACAACTAATCATTGACGTTGATGTGAAGGATAGTCGGTCCACTTGGTCGATGAGTCACAGATTGGATATTTTACTACGTATCCAGGGCACAAACCTTTCCCATCTTACGTGGAGGGAAGAGAAATTGGACGCAAAAGCTCTTAGTAACGAATCCATGACAACTCCATGACTACGAGGTCCAACCACAAACGAATGCACCATGGAAATACGATCATAGTCAAGAACCTTTCTCCTTTAAGGAACCACATATCAACATGCCAAATTCATTTGAATACAAAAACATTTAAAATTACTTTACCATTAACGTTAGCATGCCCATTTACCTATATTTGCAAGTAGTTTTTGCCCATGCATCTTATGCAAATAGATTTATCCATAAGTTACAATTTATGCAAATAAATTTATCAATAAGTTACATCTTGACATGAAAGAACATGCATGTATAGCTAGATGTTACTGATGAAAAAACTAACTTTATAACATCAGAGACATGCCATTAAAATATAACCATAGGGAAATAATAGTAAAGACAAACATGATTACATGTATATAAGCATAATGTTAATACTTATTTAAATTTTGAACAACCAAATTGATTGGAAAAAACCATTTTCCATAGTTGGCTATCTTGAGTTGGGTTATGATGCCACAAGGGGAACTATCACTTCTCGGGAACAGTTATCCAAAACAAGGAAACTCTCTCCTTTATAGAGATAAATAATTAGAGAACTCTTCTTCCCTACTGAGTCTCGGGTCTGTACAATATCTAGATGTGTCCTAGTTGGCTACAAAAAAAAATGAGGAAGTCCCTTCACTTCTTAGTAGTCCCTCAATGGTTCTCTTGTCTCTTCTCACGATTTTTGAACACACATAAAATCATTACCCCCTTAGTTTAGCTAGGTTCTAGGAATTCTACAAGTATTTATAAAATAGAAATCAATCTTTGTAATCCAAAAATGATACAACACCTACCCAATCCACAAATGGAACATTTCATGATGTCTTTGGGAAACCATAATGAGTTCTAATCACCCAAAATGCTATAGCACTAATCCAATTCATGAATATCATTTCTTTAGACATGTCTGGGCAACCAATTCAAGTTCTACTTCCCTTGAATGCTACAACCATCATTCCACATGGGAATGACAACATTCTACCCCCAAAATCACTTATGTGGGTACTCATGCAACCCTTTCTAACTTTGGACACATTTTTCCACCCATGGATATTTAATAGATTGTATATATCCACATAAACTCTCATCTCCACCCATTATCCCTCGTGCTACTAATATTCTATCTACGACTACTCGAGCCTTTGAAATGTTCCATATTTCCTAAGGAATTCCTTGGTCATTCAAAATTTTCTCCAAACTAAATACTCTCACCTATTCCTCCAACCTCTCAACTACCACCTAGCATACATTAAATTGGAATGTGGCTTCCTCACTACCGCATTTAATGCGTTTTCAACATGAGGGAAAAAGGAAAATGAATTATTCAATTTGAGTTTCTCTTCATGGCTCTCACAAACTTGCCAAGGGAAATTCTCCATAGTTCCCTCACTAGTTTTCATTCATTCCCATTCATAATATCATAGCCTATATGTTCTCAATAACTTGCGTCAACATATTATTTAATCAAGCAATTAGATTACATATTTTTTTTCTTAGATCATCCACTTCATCTATTATAGTAGTGACATATTCACACCAACATAGGAAATGTAAATACAATTAACATAATTACAATTAAATGAGAGGGCCAAAATGGATATTTTATAATGCACCTCTACATTAGTTTAAAAATACCACATATTTGTATCATGTTGTTGAGGAGGTAAATCCCCTCTGCGGACAGAGGCGATCCCTACTAGCCCAGCAGGGGTCTAGCAACAAACAAACAATGCTATGACGCAAGCTCCTAGTTACGAAATGAAAGACTTGGGATAAGAGCCTACCTGGATTCCAACGCTAGATATGAAGAAGAAGATGCCCCCGTCCTTCAGCCCTGGCAGATCACAATCCTTCCACGATCTCCGTGGACGAACACCTGCACACAGAAGAGACGAACAGATACATGCATAGGAACCAGCATACGTAACTAAATATCGGTCAGAAAAGATATTACTCGCATTAACATGATTGCAAAAGGAGTGGAACCATAATCATAGTCATATATTAAAGTGATAAACGAATAGAAGTTACAACCGAGTTCTGACGTCGCAGCCTCCTTCGTACGGGTCTCCGGTTGTCCTCTCGCAAGCTAAGCAAGGAAGAAACCTCTCTCGAGTCTGCATGTGCCAATGGCTCACCATAAACACTTGAATGAACATAAGGAAAGAAGGGATTCTTTACAGCACAAAGGCACTTGGGAATAGGGAGATGCAAAGCTTCAGCACTTCAAGACTATCAGCCTTTCAACCTTTCAGCCCTTCAAGACTATCAGCCCTTCAGCATTCAGCCCCTTCATCAATGGATGAAGGCTATATTTATAGAGGAGAGGAGGAGGTTGGGATCCCTACAATAGTGGAAGGGAGGCCTTATCCCTTGGGAGGTTCCCCATAAAGTGGAAACAAGAGGCCAAAGGAGGAAGGTCGTGGTTATTCAGTCGAAACCACTCCTGATGACTCATCCACGAAGTTGTTGTAATCGAAACTTCGCCTCCTTTTTTAAAAAACTTTCCATAAACAGAGTGGCGCGGGTACAACACTAGGACAGAGCGCCAATTGGCGCGGGCTCAGTGTTAATTTTCCCCCATTGGCGCGAGTACATAACGGGCTACCAGCGCCAATGCAAAAACATGTGTTTTTAGGGGTCTGTTCAGGAAATGATAAACAGGAGGAATGTTGTCCTCATGGAAAGGGATGCAATGAAGGTATTTTCAAGGCTTGACATTGCTCACAGGTCACATAATGGGTCCTCCATTGTGCGGGACGGGGAATGGTAGGGACGGTGACAAATTACTGTGTAACAGATGCCCCCTAAAGCATGAGGCCCGAGAGAGAGAGGGGTGAAATGCTTTACGAGAACATGTCCAACTGAAGACCCACCATCGGAAAACCTGCACAGAAAGATACAACTGATATCTCAAGTACATGATGTATATCTATGGTATGGACGCAGCCATCCGAACAGAGTATGCTATAATCCGGATCCAGGGTATGGGCGCAGCCATCCAACTAAGATCAAACAAATAGACTCGGGTATGGTCGCAGCCATCCAATCATTGAGTCATGTACATAATGACAATAATCCACAATCGCAGCCTGGATTACAACAGACACAATCCAGGGTCTTGCGCTCCATCTCGACCCTAATAAGTACAAGTTCTAGCATGCGAATGTGTGAGCTGATGTCGAACATGCAAGAACATCGTCTGATTACCAGCCAATGATGAAAGCTGTTAACAGACGCGAGAGAAACCACCAATAATGAAAATGGTCCTCAAGGTACTACAGGTACAATCTACGGCGTGCGAATAAATGAGTTGATGTCGAACACCCGCAGAATCACTCGATCGGAGGCCAATGATGTAAACCTCTCGTCGAATGCGACGAACCTGCCATTGAGGCATGCAGACTCCAAGGTACCATAAGGAGTCTCTAGACCAACTTCCTGGATAATGAGTTGAAGTCGACAGGAAGTGACCTTGATCGAAGGTGGGCCATAATGATTCCCACATCATCGACACGAGACAGAGAAACATAATGTTTTGTTGCGAATCAGGATCATATGAGAAACAGAGGAAGGTTGATATGTGCAGAGGTCAACTTCTCTTGAACATATTGACGGCACGACAGTGGATTTGGCAGTATTTGACATCAAAAGATCAAAGGTCATGATGGACGAGGCAAAGAGAAGATGAGAGGTCAAAAGGGATTATCCAAACCCACGGAGGCAAAGTGAAGAAAGAGATGAGATTGTCCCCAACCCGACACGAATGCAGACAAGTGCCATGTTCAAGAGCGACATACTGCCGACACGACAACGACGATGGTTCCATTTTTCCCTCACCATTTCGGTGAGTACCTCTTTATTTTTACACAAGCTTGAAGAGGATATCATATGCTTGTCATATAAGTCCGCCCTTCGGGCGAATCCATCCTAGTGCATTTAACGAGTCCTAGGAAGGAGAAACTCGAATAACGTCATTTCGACGAAATCCAATGTCATCAGGGTTTAACGAGTCTGACAAAGGAAGAACTCGGCGTCTTTTCATGTTTAGAGAGTTTGAAAAGACAGCGGAAAAGAAAACTCCACAAGTCCCTTTTCGTAAATAGTTCCCCAGATCCGAAAAGGTAGAAAACAATATCCGGGAAAACCTCCTAGTCGCGATAGGCTAGGGTATTCCTTTTTCGTAATCAATCCATTCCAGCCCGAAAAAGGGTTAAACTTATACTGGGTGGATGTCGATTCGCGTCCATTTTAACGAGATCGAAACGACAAGGGCCTCGGCAATCTTTTCATGTTTAGAGAGTCAGAAAAGAGCTGAAAGATGACTCCTCCTGGAGGAACGAGTGGTATAAAGGGTAGCAACTGGTTCCGGTAATGGTGGAACTGCTCAAAACAAGATAAAAGTCAAGAGGCTGGCTAACAAGACCACTCATCGCAGCGGTTCCTCAGGAACAGGTAAAACAACCAAGTGAAGGCATATGATCAGCCAAGCAGATAGTGACGATGGAGTGAGAAAACCAAGGCTCATCTGGAAAAAACAGGCTGATAAAATGGCAATCACAAGAGGTAAAATGGGAATGGTTTCATTTTTACACAAGCTTGAAATCAGGAAACTATGCTTGAAGTTGGTTTCATTTTTACACAAGCTTGAAACAAAGATAAACTATGCTTGAAACCGGTTTCATTTTTACACAAGCTTGAAGCAGAAACAAACTATGCTTGAAAAAGTAAGCATGCCCCCAGCATGGTGACTCAATTCGAGGTACATGCCCCCCAAGCTTCAGTCCATGCACCTGAGTAAACAGATGGAGGGAGTGAAGGTTCAAGTTACGAAATCTAAGAAAGACTCGACTGGGATTTTACGAGATCTGATCAAAGACTCGAATTGAACGGGAACGTGTTTCATTATTTTAACGAGGTTGACACATTAAAAGAACTATCCTCAGACACCCTTGTTTCATTTTTTAAGGAGCTTGACACAAGACAAGGAACTCTGCTCCGAGATCCTGGTTTCATTTTTTAAAGAGCTTGACCCAGGGAGGAAACCGTGCTCTAACCGACTTACATCAAAAAGAAACAGAAGGCGGTGCTTCCAAGAGTTCCACTCCTGATGGAAGGGAAACATCCTGGAAGTCAGGACCCAATGCCCCCAGCACATTATGCACAATGGCATCATCACTGAGCACAGGCACGGGGTAAGTGGCCACATAGTTGACCTGCGGTGCAACAGATACGACGGGTGGATAAAAACCAGGAGGGGGTGATGGCGGACCAGTTGCCACATTAGGACCAAAGAAGGACAGCTGATCAATGGTCACGATCCTTCCTTCATGCGGAAAACAGGCCACACGGAAGAGGGAGGAGACAAGTGCTCCCATGGCATAGGTGTAATCGCGCCCCAATAACAGATGGAAATCCAAGGGGCCTGGAACGACCATCACATCCATATGGACGGTTTTCCCTCCCAAAGTAATCGGTAACCTTGGAAGGATCCCCAACGGTTGACTCGTCCTTCTATTGAATGTCAACAGATTCTGCGTAACAGGCGCAAGCGGCGGCGAACCGAAAGCTTGCCAGGTAGTTGAAGACAGAATACTAACAGACGCACCTTCATCTATAATGGTACTGGGTACAACCAGACCAAGAGCCTGTACTGTGATCTCGAAAGGCACATAAGACGGAAGGCGGAATCCTGCAAATCGATTCCAGTCAAAGGAAGCGACCAAACTACTCGGAGGGGCTACCATCGAGACGCGAAGGTCTTCCCCTGATGTTACGGAAGCAGAAGCCTCCTCCATGACCTCCATCTCGAAGGCGGGAGGAATATCCTCTGGAGCCTCCATCATGGGAGGCGGAGGAGCGGCTTCTTGAAGTACAGGGACAGGAGAATCTTTCTCCAAGTCTGAAGAATCTGAAGAGATCAGAAGGACATGGGGGGTGTGAGATCCACTCTCGACAGAAAAGACCTGGTGCACCGCGGACGGGGCCAGTTCAACCGATCCGACGACCAATGGTTGGTCGGGGACGGATTCGTGAATTTGAATTTCTGGGGGAGTGGGATCGACCAAGGATGACTCTTGACCAATCATAGGATCAGCTGGCGGAGGACTCAAAGAAAGCCGATTATAACCGGGTGGAAGGCGTGGGGTAGAACCGGACTGGGTTGTCCAAGACTTGCCTGGCATCATCCATATAAGGACAAAGGTGAATGGCATGGTGCCCTTCACACAACTTACAGGGATTGGTGATCTTACCCTGCTTCTTAGAGTTCTTATCAAAAGCAGCTGAAGACGTGCCCCCAACTTGACTCTCGGAAGCCAAAGGCAACGGTGGGCGGCCGTTGGACCATATTTCGAGCACCTTGGGAATGCCAGGGCAGTCTCGAAGCAAATGGTCTCCCGTGCACAACATGCACGGGAACTTGACTTTCCGAGGAGGGTTGGAAGGACTATCAAGAGGAGATATCTCGGAGGCAGTAGCTGTACATTTAGCCTCTTGCTTATCAGACTTCTTCTTCTTTGTCTTCTTCTTCTTCTTCCTAGCCACCTGGTTACTTGAATCCAGACTTTCACCAGGCGAAGTAGAAGAGGAGGACGCAGAAACAGGCGAAGAAGGGGAGAGGTCCACCTTGGAATCAACATGATGTTGTTCCGGTGGAGGAACTGATTGAACAGTAGTGGAGACATTCGGGACAACAGAGGTTGAGAACAACCAAACGGGCAACCCAACAGTTAACCCAGGAAGGGACAACGTCGCCATGTAAGGAGCACCAACATTTCCAAAAGGAGGAAAATGACCAGGATTCCCTTCTGAGGGGATTCCTTGGTTGGTAAACTCTGAAAAAGTTTCCATCAAAACTCAAAACCACACACGGGCCGAAAAAAGAGTTAAGACACACGATCGAACGGCCAACAAGCAATATCTAAGTGGGCGTGTAATCGTGGGCGATTAATTTTACCACATTGGAAAGTAAGAAATTCTACCGTTTCATATTTTAAGAGTCGAGAAACGATAAAAAGATGACTCTATCTCTTTCAGAGTTGACACAAGCGTGAAAGGACAAGCGCTTGACGGTCTTTTCAAGTTTAGGGAGTCAGAAAAGACCAAATGACTGCTCCGGAAAAACTAGGCACAAAGGGTGTACCAAATATCCGTGAACTGCAATATACACCTTGGTTTCAATAATGAAACAGAAATCGACCAAGGACTTTCCGTACGCGCAGGTAGTCTCCCCGAATGCTGTGTTCGGTGTATCACGGGTATAGGGCGGCAGACTCGGCTTCCTGTGGATAAAGGATTGAAAACCTAGAGGGGTCTCCCTTTATATACGCGACGGTACGAGGAGCACAAGTCCGTACTAGCGCTGTCTAAAGCCAACAGGCGAACGACAGCTGCTAGGTTTAACGACGCCGGAACACGTCTCTAGCCTAGACCTTCTAAATGTGTTTCGTTAAGTTCCAATGCTGCCTTAGGTTAATTGAATAAATTTTACAGTTGATCTTCAATTAAGTTTCAATTTCCAGGCCCTATCGTATGTAGTGTCTCACAAGACTCCTAAATGCAAAACCATATGAGAAAAGAAAACTTTTCAATTCAATGAATGCTATCTAGTTAAGGGAAGAGCTTCAAACAATGATGCAACAAACATCAAAACTGAAAACGAAACTTTTCCAAACTAGATGACTTTCACTATCCAAAAGTATTCTAAACATTCAACGAAGCGAATTATGCAATGTAATCTATGCAAAATCCTTTTTTCGAAAACTATGCAATTGTAATCTACGCACAATTTCCTTTTTCTTTTCAAATAATAAGAATGCACTCAATGCATTTTTCGATAAAATGAGAATCTACTTAATGCATGATTTTTACAAAAGAGAATGCACTCAAAGCGATTTTTAGTTTTCAATCACTAAACAATGTGATCTAAGTCCAATGATGAATCTCAAAAACACTTTTCGATGCAATGTGATCTAATGCATTTAAACGAAAAGCAGACTATGAGACGAAAACTAAAAAACGCAAATCTTCTTAATGAAGGATGAATGCAAAAGAGGTGTAAACAAACACTAAGAACGCAATCGTTGTTTCAAAATACTTTGTGACAAAATCCCTCAAAAGTTGACAAGACATATGCAGTCAAACACAAAAGGACTTCCAAAGCAAGAGATCAAAACAAGGCATTCATCCCCTTTTACATCAAACAATCATAGAAAGAAGACATTCCAAATAATGAGCAATGTAATCTATGCTCACACAGAGGAAAGACCCAAAGGGAAAGACACACTAGTGAAGGATTAAGGGAAAAAAAACTCGATTTTCATACACCCTGAAAGTGGCCCGACTTGTACATTGACAACTAGCGCCACTTGGCGCGACTTTTACTTGAAAACTAGCGCCAATGGCCAAGTGGCGCGGGTTGCTAACTAACAACAAGCGCCACTGCCTGAAAATGAAAAAACAAAGAATTTCTCCCAACCAAAACCAGACTTCCCACTTCAAGTTGAATCTAAAACAAACCCAGAAGCAAAATACTAACCAAAAGAAACTTCCGAACAAGGATAACCCTACCACCTACAGGAAATGGCGCGACTGTCTGGCTGTAATCCGCGCCAGACAGGGGATGGCGCGAGTGATAAACTGGCAACCTGCGCCAACTGGCGCGACTGTCAGGGCTAAGCTCGCGCCAATCAAGCCAACTATGAAAAGGTGAAAATTCGGAAAAACAAAGGTCAGATCTGATCCTCTGGGGGCTGAACCAAAAGCCAAAACACAGAAAGAATCCAAGGTTCATCAAGCAAGGAAAAACAATCAAAGCGAACCAATCATAAACGAGACAAGGAAAACCGGACGATCCCCAGCGGAGTCGCCAATTTGTTGAGAAGGTAAATCCCCTCTGCGGACAGAGGCGATCCCTACTAGCCCAGCGGGGGTCTAGCAACAAACAAACAATGCTATGACGCAGGCTCCTAGTTACGAATGAAAGATTTGGGATAAGAACCTACCTGGATTCCAGCGCTCGATCTGAAAAAGAGATGTCCCCGTCCTTCAGTCCTGGCAGATCACAATCCTTCCACGATCTCAGTGGATGAACACCTGCACACAGAAAGAACAAACAGATACAAGCATAGGAACCAGCATACGTAACTAAACATCGGTCAGAAAAGACATTACTCGCATTAACATAATGGAAAAAAGAGTGGAACCATAATCATAGTCATCTATTAAAGTGGTAAACGAATAGAAGTTACAACCAAGTTCTGACGCTGCAGCCTCCTTCGCGCGGGTCTCCGGTCGTCCACGTCTCGCAAAGCTCGCCGGGGGAAAGGGAAACCTCTCCAGAGTCTCGTAACAATGGTCTCCTCGCTTGAATGGGCCTTAAGGGAAAGAAGGGATTCTTTACAGCACAAAGGCACTTGGGAATAGGGAGATGCAAAGCTTCATCACTTCAAGACTATCAGCCTTTCAACTTTTCAGCCCTTCAGCCCTTCAGCCCTTCAGCCCCTTCATCAATGGATGAAGGCTATATTTATAGAGGAGAGGAGGAGGTTGGGATCCCTACAATAGTGGAAGGGAGGCCTTATCCTTTGGGAGGTTTCCCATATGGTTAAAACAAGAGGCCAAAGGAGGAAGGCCGTGGTTATTCAGGCGAAACCACTCCTGATGACTCATCCACGAAGTTGTTGTAATCGAAACTTCGCCTCTTTTTTAAAAAACTTTCCATAAACAGAGTGGCGCGGGTACAACACTGGGACAAAGCGCCAATTGGCGCGGGCTCGGTGTTAATTTTCCCCCATTGGCGCGAGTACATAACGGGCTACCAGCGCCAATGCAAAAACATGTGTTTTTAGGGGTCTGTTTAGGAAATGATAAACAGGAGAAATGTTGTCCTCATGGAAAGGGATGCAATGAAGGTATTTTCAAGGCTTGACATTGCTCACAGGTCACATAATGGGTCCTCCATTGTGCGGGACGGGGAATGGTAGGGACGGTGACAAATTACTGTGTAACACATGTATTCAACCATAGTGAATTGGGAAGTTAACTTCTCAACACATCATGCATAATCTTCCATATTACTTTCTCAATCATTTGGATACCTTCCTTTTCCAACCCATACAAAAACTAGGAGTATAATCTTTTATCCCCCTTAAATAGAAAAGAGGTTGTAGTCCAAAAATTGATTATAAGTGTAAAGGTCATTGGACACTTGTGTAACACTATATCCTTCCCATTTCCAATCACATTATGGTCTCACACATAGCTAGCTCTATTGGCCTCCATTTCTATAATATGAATATAACAACCAAGCACCTTGGTTATGAACTCATAATGAATATGACATAAATATTAAAGTTTACATTATTATATTGAACCATTGTATAACCTTTATATATTCAAGGCCCTCTACATTTACCTATGGCATCCCTTTTATTATTTTTGCAAGAATTACAAGGGTTTAATTAAAAATTTGTCATGGGAATTTTATCTCCAAAATTCCATAGACCAAAATAGAAAAACAACAACAATTAAAGAAATAAGAAAATCGAGAAATAAAATGATGCATGGCTAACAATATTTTATTGAAGGAACTGGAGGAATGTTACATAAATATTTGAGATTAATATTGGAAATCATTTGAACCTTATACTGATAATTCATCTAGGTAAGATGGTACAAATTTTGGCTCATCGATTGTAGCCTAGGAGGAGAAACTCAACCTCTAATTTGGCCTCTTACAACCCAACAATTCATTCTCCAATTAGCCTACAAAATTTGGTCTCAATCATCTAGGTAATATGCCCATTGAGAGAGATGTACTTGCCTTTGGAAAATGTTGAACTTGATCCTCTGCTATATTATGGTAAATGGAAATTTGACCCAGCAATTATCAAATTCAACCTCCCTTTTTCTAGGTAAATCACTTCAGATAAATTCAACTTCTTCATGTTGCTCAATTTGATTCTTTGGCAACTTATCCCTAGAAATATGTGAAATTAAACCTAGTGAAAGAACCCATGAACTAAATATTGCAATTCACCAATTTGGCCCCAACAATAATAATAAATTAAGCCCATGCAAATGGATAAACTTGGCCTGCAAGATAAGATGATCTCAGCCTATGTTAAACATGTTCTCAACTCCCACAATAGAATAAATTTGAACCTTGAAAAGAAATGAACTCGACAAGCACCATGGATGGTGAAATGATCCTCCTTTTTAATCTTGTTGGCCATGAGAACAAATTTGAATGCAATAATTAGCTAGGGTGTGTCTTTCAACATCAAAGGCAACAATATTTAGCTAGGGCGTATCTTTTAACACTGAAACTAGAAGTACTAGGGCTTCCATTTTTCTCAACAGGTCCTAGAACTCCTTGTAATTTTCCTAAATAATTTCTCTCATGTCCTCCTTCAATCCCATTCTCCATTTTAATAATAATTTCCTCCTTCGAAAACCATGGGCAATACCATGGGTCACTTAATAACCCGAAATTGAGTTTTTACCCATTTTATTTAATTATTATCTATCTTATTATGGTGGCCCATTTATTTTTTCTATCAATAGCACATGGGATCTAAATAGACTAAGACTCAACCTCATTTTTATTCTAAGGGTTAGAAAGGGACATTACATTCCTCCCTTCCCAAATTTTGATTTTCCTCAAACAAATTTCTTCCAATACCAGGATCCCAAACAAGTCAACTGAAAGCTTTGGAAAAAATTTACTACGTTGTATCATGGTTGATCAATTCAATATAGTTTGTATAAGTCATCATGCCATCAAGCAACCAATGTAACCCTGCTCCCACAAAAAATCTTAGCAATGTTGAAGCACATAACACTTCATGATGTCCCATCTAGTTCACTATTTTGCCATATTTTTGTTGGATCTCTTGATGTTATTTTATAAAGAATGACTATGTTGTCTTGGGAAAAAAAATTTCCTCACAGGGATGAATGAGTGTATTGCATAAAATATGGTGGTTTGGCGATATATCCATCTCCCAATACCCTTCCTCCACTAGTTCATCCACTTTCACCAGATCCTCCTTGTCCCACAATTAATGTTTGGCTCTACTACTGACTCCTCTTAATTGTGGATGCCCTTCTTGTTTGGTTTCACACCACCTTCTTGAGTACTCTTTACTTATTGTTACTAGCCTCTCAACAGGGTTAGGATTTGCTTGATTCATCACACCTGTCCTTGTTTGTGAATTTCCCCCTTCATTTGAATTGGACTCAAAGCTAATATGTTGAGTATCTTCTAATGACACCATGTGCTCCTTTATAATTTCTCCTACCATTTTTTTGAGTGTATCAATATTTGGGTGATCCTGAGTAATGCCTCTTAAGAATACCCTCCAACCTCCCTTCATATTGAATCTCATATCTATGGTATAGTAGTTTTTCCAATGTTTCCTATAGTGATAAGTCATTGGACACCTAGCACTATGTTGGAATTCGAAAACTTCGCCACGTAGAAATTGTTAACCATAATATAGTTTCCCATCTTTGACTCTGCCTTTGGGACTAGATTATTGCATGCCATGATGAAATCACCAGCCATATCCACATTAATGTCTCCATATTCCTTTATTGGAATGCACATATAGCTATTAATGCAAAGTCAATACAGTTGTGTGTTAACCCATCATCAATTACGATAGTGACCCAGTGCCCCTGTATGGTAACTTTGATTTAAAATTTTTGTATCTATGGAATCCTAAAATTGTGTCTATGGTTCCAATTACGACTTTTTCCCTTGGATACTCCTTTGAACCATTATTCCCATCATTCTGCACTAGTCATGATTCTTATTATCCCTCACTTTCAGAGAGCACCTTAATGTAATGCAGTTTCCCCTTCCCCTTGAATCTTTGCCTTGGATCCCAAACATCCTTGCAGCTATAAAATAGTTTCTTTCTTCATAAATAATCTTGAATTATAGGGTCCAACCTAATTCTCCCATTCTCGTCCTACCAAGAAGGTAGTTTATCTTTATCTTGCTAAAGAGGTGGGGGTTTTAGAGATGATTTATTCTTAGGTTTTGCATCCTACATATCCCTCCTCTTGGAAATGGCCTCCTGTAATGTGTTTGGCTTAAAATCCTTAACCCAAGAACATAATGGTTCTAATAACCCCTTTTTGAAGAACATCGTCAACCGCTCCTGGGAGATATTTTCAACAGTCACGACTAATATCTATATTTTTTAAATAAAACTATCTGAATTCCTTGTCTTTATTAGTTTTGCAAGGTCCCTAAAATGTGTCTTTGGGTCCCTCCTATCAAACCTTTGTATTAATCTCTCTTTAAACTCCAAGTAAGTGGTGATATGGGTGTGACCCTATGTGATTAGACCATGGTAAAAACACTCATGTGTCTCACCATCTAGATGTTGTGTGGCATAATGAATGGCCACATATTCCATAATGGGTTTTATTTGGAAATAAGTACCAAAAATTTTCACCCATGCTCTCGTTGACCCTCCAGTAGATCCACTGAAGGTTGGAATATTTACTATTCCTAAACTTCTTTTAAATCTCACTATACTTCCACCATTAGTTTTAGTCCCTTGGCTTGCTCCTAGGATTGATAACATTGTATTCTTTGAGTGACATAACATTTCATATCTCTACTCCCATTGCCCCATAGTCCCTTATATATTCCAACAAGTTTTTTTCCTTCTTCTGTTGGTTACTTATTGGCTCCTCTATGGACTTGGGCATGATAGGTTTTTAAGAGGTCAATTTTGCCAGTGGGGGTACCAGATTGGTAGAGTTACTAGCTTCAACATGATGATTATCATCTCCTTCCAACATGTCATCTATTTTTTTTTATCCCTTCAATTCATTATTGGATCGGTTTTCACCAAGAATGACCATTGACTGAGCGACTTCCTTTAGAGCTTGAGCCACCTTTTCTTGCCCTTCGTTCACTAGTTAGGCCATTTCATGTAGTCTTCATCTAATTCCTAGAGTAAATCCTATTTCCTTTTGGCTAAATAATTCAATATGTATTTAAAGCTCTCCTAGGCTTGATCTTCATGATCCTCATCTATTATTTTTCTTCTTGTTTCTCCTCCCTCTTCTTTATATACATTCTGTACCCCTGATATATTGAAATCATCACATGTTAACCCTTCAAAACCTCAAGTTGGAAGGAAAGGCAACTCTGATACCACTATGATATCCATTTTATTAATTTTGAAAAAAATTGAAGGGTTTTTATTCAAAAATTATGTAATGAAAATTTTATCTCAAAAATTACATAGATCAACACAGAAAAACTCCAGCAATTAAATAAATATGAAAACCCAAAAATAAAATGATGCAATACTAACACTGTTTTATGGAAGGAAATAGTGGAATATGACATAAATGTTTGAGATTAACCTAGCAATCAATTTCTCCCTTCTACTGATAACTCGAACAAGTAATATGACCCAAAATTTGGCTCATCTATTATAGCCCAAGAGTAGTAACTTGGCCTTTGATTCAACCTCTTCGAACCTAACAATTTATCCTGCAATTAGATTAGAAAATTCAGCCCAAATCAACCATGTAATTTTCCCCTTGAGAGAGATGTGTTTTTACTTTGAAAAATGTTGGACATGACCCTTTGGTATATTACAGTAAATGGAAATTCGACCTAGCAATTATCAAAATCAACCTCCCTTCTTCTACTCTTGAAAATAGGAAAATAACTTCACATAAATTTGGCTTCTCCTTGCTACTCAATTTTCTTCTAACATTGGCAACTCATCCCTAGAAAAATGTGAAATTAGGCATAGTGGAAGAACCCACAAAATGAGCCTTACAATTCACCATTTCAAACAAAGAAATCATAATAAAATCAACCCATGTAAATGGATACATTTGGCTTGCAAGATAAGAAAATCTTGGCCCGACAATCTAATGAATTTAGCCTCTTCTAAACAAAAACTCAACTCTTGCAATGGACACCCTTGAAAGCAAATGAACTCAGCCTACACATTGGATGGAAAAATTTTCCTCCATTTTAATCTTATTTTCCATGAGAAACACTGCAACACAATAATTGGCTAGGGTGTGTCTTACAACACCAAAACCAATGATCTTCAACTAGGGTGTGTCTTTCAACATCGAAACTATAAATACTAGGGTTTCTCCTTTTCTCAGTAACTCCTAAATCTCTTTGTGAATTTCCTCAGTAATTCTTCTTATGTACTACTTAAATCTCCTTCTCCCTTTTAATAATAATTCCCTCCTTTGAAAACCATGGGTAATACCATGGGTCCGTTAATTTCCCAAAAGTGACTTTTTACCCCTTTTATTTAATTATTATCTATCTTATCGTGGTGACTCCTTTATTTTTTCTATCAATATCCCTTGGGATCTAGATAGGATAATACTTAACCTCCTTTTTCTTAAAGGGTTAGAAAGGGGCATTGCATTACAACATGTAGTGAAGTGTCATGCTCATATCAACTCAAACATTGGATTTTACTAAAGGACTCTTACATTAATTACCTTCATCATTAATGAAACATAAAATACCAAATTTGTACTTTCATGGATGTTCTTGATTTACTTGAGACTACATGCTTAACTAATATCTTATAGAGGCTCACATCCTTCTTATGCCAACCTCTTCTTCAACATTTTACTATCCTCATTGTGTTCATAATGATGGCTATCATATTCAAGGGAAATATCGTCAACACTTTAAACCATGCTATAAATTGTTATCATGGATATGTAATACATCATTGGCCACATTCAATTATCAAAATTATTTCATATATAATAAAATATTACTCTTAGTCTATAAGAATTCCACATGTATGCCCAAACTTGTCCATATTCACTAATGCACATATATATGAACCAAGCATTCTATCTTATCAAGCATACTATTGCATATGCATTCTGTCTTTTCTATATGTGTTATGGATTGCTTTAAATATTATCTCCAACACTTATTTTTTGTTACGTCTAGTGATATCCTTGACTACTCTGGAATCCATATAGATCCTTGTGTTGAAAAATTATAACTAGGTTTGGTGTTCATAATGACCTAAATGTAATCACGACATTCTATATTCATTATAAAGAAAGAAAACAAAACAAAGAGAAATTTTATTTTATTTTTGGAGTATGGGTTTCATACTCATGTTTGAGTCAAAATCATGTTCTTCATGATTTTCAGTTTTCTAGGTCTTTCTAGTGTAAATAATAATAGTGGCCATGCATCATAGTCCTATTTGGACTCATTCTAATAAAGAAAAATATTTATTTTATCAAGAAAAATCAATTTTGTGTCCGAAGACCTAGTCGGCCCAAGATAAAATCAAGTCATCCTAAGGGAGGGCTATTTGACCCCTCAAGAAGGTTATAAATACAATGAGCCCAACCTCATTTGAGACACTCACTCATCTCAAGTTCAATATGCAATAGCGAAGAAGAGAAAGAGTAACTAGGAGGATGAATAAGAGGATAAGAATTCGAAATATTTGGAAGGTTATCTTTTATTTTCAACACGTGTGAAGCTATTAGGGTTTGTGAAGTTGCAGAGTTGTAGGATGAAAATTTTCAAGGCTGAAAATCTAAGGAGATGTTGTAGGGGAGAAAATATGAGGAGCGGTTGCAGGGCTGAAATTCTGGGACAAAGTTCCAGTAGGTTAAAGTTTGTAAGCTTCCTTGGAGAAGATCTTGTTGGGGGGTGACTTGGTGCTCCATGTTGAGAAATCTAGGGGAAGCTATATTAGGCAATTTCTCTTACTTTGATAACTTCTTGTGATGTATTTTTTCTTAACTTAATTAGCTTCTTCTTTAACTTGATTATTATTATGTTTTTTATCATCAAGAAACTACCAAAAAAAGAAGATCAAAGAGACACGAGGACACAAAATGTAGTATGCTAACGAGGGCCAAAACCTCTCCTTTTGAGAGGAAAAACCACAATAATTCTTCTCTTCTTACAAAATATTCAAATGATGAATTCCAAGACCTAAGACCCTTGAAAAAGACCCCTCCTATACCAATTCAATATTACTTCTTGATGACCTTTCCTTATACAACTTACATCAACAAAATTTGAATTTCCAACAAAAACTTCAACCCCAACAACATTTTCAACAACTGTGACTTGCCCAACAACTTCCAAAAAATTTGACTTGCCCAACAACTTCCAAAAAATTCAACTTTCCCAACAAATTCAACTTTCGGATCAACTTCAAGCAACTTTGACTTGCTCAACAACTTCCAACAACATCAACTACCCCAACAAGTTCAACTTTCCTTGCAACTTCCAACAACTTTGAATTTCCCATCAACTTTAGAAACCCTTAACATAAGAGAGAAAGAGGTCCAAAATTTAAAATTTTCTTCTTATCCTTGATTTTCGCCGTTTTCTTCTGGTTTTGCTGCTTCTTTCTTCTGGAGATTGAACTTGCTTCTTTTTGTGTCCAAATAAGGCCAAGCTCCTTATTATATATAGGCTTGATAGGGGTACAAATTTCTTCCATGAGGTCGACTTGATCTTTCATGTAGGCCAACTTTCTTGACCAGGGCTTTGAGGGTCTTTATAACATTTTGGACCCTACAATTTTTTTTTTGCAAGATACAACATGCCCAAAGGGGTTTTACATGTATGTCAATGACTCTTTTGACTTAATAATTCTATGAAAAAGATAGAAACACTCAATTGGTTCTTGACCTATAAATACATTTATCTTAAGCATGAAGCCCATGTATCAAGAATGAAAATAATAAATTTTATTTTTCTCTTTTCATCAAATACATAAAACAATGATTACAATAGACATTATGAAGACCGAACCTAGTTAAATATTTCAATACTTCCTCTTAAATATGAAGGTATTCATAATCCATACATGGTACTTATGCATTCTCATACTAAATAAATATAATAAAAAGAGTTAGATTGGTAAGCCATATCATAAGTTTTTATTTCAACTTATCTCATTGAATCTCATCATACCAACCAAAATTTTCACATAGAAAGGCATTGAATAAAAACTCTATCTTTGCACAATACTAAAGTACAATGTTTGTGAAAAAATGATTGATAAACACCATCATCATTGTCTCTTAAGGCACATACCCCACATGGATGTTCAAAAGGTATGTCCTTTTAGGAAAATTTCTATCTTGGAATAACACATTCTCAAGGAATTTGTTCTTCAACTACTCTTACCTATTGGATGCCCTACCCCATACTCAAAGAGTATCAAAAATAAAATTCTTACCCAATCCTCCATTATTTCTTCATATTGTGAAGACAAGAATGGTTTTTCCATCTCTCCCTCACCGACTTCACTAAGGCTTATGGTTTTTAGTCCTAGCCTAGTGCATGCCACATGAAGTAGAGAGCCATATCCCTCACTCCCTCTTAACAAAGGAGGATATAATAATTAATATAAAAATAATATAACCAATCTCCCTCTTACCTAGCTGGGACTTGTTACCAACAACAATTATCTACTCTTTGCTGGAGATCATGGTACTATCAGTTGCTTGTAGGGATACTCTTTGTGCATCATTTCATGAACTTCATCCTCTTCATCAAGGGTCCTTATTCATCATCACTTTATCATAGGGAATCGATCATATTCTCCATGAATTTACCTTTAGCAAACCATAGTGTTGAACCAATAGTGAGGTCATCCTTTTCTTCATCAGAAAATGATCTTCTAGTTCACATCTGGCTTTTCTTCATACAACTACCCCTTCAAATTCATGTTTATTTTAGTATATTCTATTCAAATACATGAGTACTAGTTGTACGTGACATATACAATATTATTTATGTAGCCTTATAACAAACCATCCAAATTGTTTTCAAAAATCAAAATGAGCATAAAATCAAGGTTACCTTTTATGATGGCCTTTTGTCATGACATCACATTCTTGCAACATCAACATTCTACACATGTATGAATCCATATCCAAGACATTCATTACCAATGTTCTCTTTTTCCAACATACCTATCAAGGTATTCATACATTCTTCATGGAGATGTCATACTTAATCCTTCTTGTTATTATATGTTGATCACTTATATTATCCTATGTGACTATAGTTACATATTTCACGAATTTTCCTTTATTTATTCACATATAGATTTCCTTAGGATCTTCTCTACATGGCTCTTTCAAAATAGGAACCATGATTTTCAACATCCTCATATTCCATATGAGGTCATGTTATGTTTATTTCATCTAATCAATATGTAGAATAGTTTAAGGAAAATTCTCTAAATTCCTTCATACATCGTTCTACAGGAAGAGTTTCTTCTTCTTTTATCATTCTCATAAGATAGAGCATTCTACCCATTATATTTGCAACTATATGATGACATGATTTTATCTATAAAATATATAAGTACCTATTCCTTCATATGGTCATCTAGGATTCCTTCAAGCAACTTCCTTTCCTTTCTTGAAGACAAAAGTACTTCAACCAACTTGTTATGCTACACATATTTGTCATCATATTATCATCATTTTAACATGTATATCCAACATAAATTGGAATGTAGACTGTTTGTGAGACACTCGCTTCTTCTTAAGTAAAGGTGAATATTATAAAAAAGATTCAAATGGAAGATCATAATGATCCTCATTCCGCAAATGCTCCTTTCTAATTATTATGATGTATTCTTATTTCTTTATCTTCTATCTTGCTAGATGAATTTCTCTAACCATATAAATTTCTACTTCTGTTGTCCTTATATGTTGTAGAAATTATATGCACTAAGCATGCATATGTCCTAGATCCACCTGATCTCACACTATTTAACTTTATGCAAGATACTGAATCAATTCCACTTGTTAATATTTTCCGGAAAATTAATTGCATACACATGTAAAGCATAAATAAAAATAGATGCACATAACACAGTTGTTTATAACCGGGAAAGCCTAAAAATGAAAACCCCAACTATATATTATGTATCATGGAATCATATGAAAATCCTCATACAAAGCTTATGAAGCTCTTAGTACAGTAAAATTGCCATACACTAATCAGGATCAATCTTGCAAATCCATGCACCGATCTCTGCCTCCTGTTAGCCTGCCTCCACTGCGCAATCCCTATTGAAGAATAGCTCAGAATGAATTTGAATTACCCTTGCCTTGACTACACAATCCTCATTGGAAACTCCAATGTGTGTGTGATGCAATCAATGCATTACTATAGTCACAATAGATAGTCTATCTTGCCCTTTCACCTGTCTCTCCATTGGGTCTCCACTGAAACTACCATGCACTGTAGTTAACTGCTCTATTGTTCAGTTGATCAATGAGTTATTATTTGTGAATTAATTAACTAATTAATTCACTCCACTCTCACTAGTGTATCAATCAGTTAGACTAGATACAACTAGCTCAACTAAGTCTAACTGAGTTAAACTGAATACAACTCCATAACTACTTCTTCCAACTGTGTCATAACTCTGCCACTTGAGTTTTAATTGAGTCCTCCATGAATTAGCTCCATTAAACCCTTGGGAATTGCGTAATTCCCTTAGTCCACTGATGTGCCACATCTGTGCACTGAAACAAAGTGCTCCAAGAGAATAAGTTGTTGTTTAATGTTTGATTATTATTAAGAGCTAATAATAATCGACATGCATCTATTTTTAGATCGACGATATATAAATAGACTTCACCCAATATTCTAAGAATATAATTTCATCTATTTTCCCAACTTGATCAACCATCCACAAATAGCATCCTGCAACTTCTGAAATATAATCATCATGTCTAAAATTAGACATAGTCTAGAAATAGACTTGCACCAAAAATAGCCTACGGGCCCACTTAGTGACGGTGACTCTTTTCACTAAGCTCATCATCTTGTTGAATCTCAACACTCCCTCTCAACAAGATAGGGATTATCCTTCACCCCGATCCTGCATCTATGGTATTTGAATTTGCTCCTGGTGAGCGCCTTCGTCAGAATATCTGCATCTTGATCCTCCATAAGAATGTATTGAAGCAACATGATCTTTCGCTGCACATAATCTCTGATATCATGATACTAGATATCAATATGTTTAGATCTATCATGAAACACAGGATTAACCGAGAGTTTAATGCAACTCTGATTATCACAATGTATCACCGTGGGATCTAAATGTGAACCGAACAAACCAACTAGGATCTTCCTCATCTAGATAGCCTCACATGCAGCTTGACTTGCTGCCATGTATTCTGCTTCCGCTGAATTGAGTGCCATAGATCTTTGTTTCTTGCTATACCCAGAAACTTCCATAGATCCAATACTGAAAATCCCTCCTGATGTGCTCTTTCTGTCTATTGGGCTTCCTACCCAATCTGCATTCATGAAGCCATGCAACTTCACCTCATCTGTCTGTCTATACCATAAACCATACTCAGATGTGCCCCTGAGATATCTCAGGACATGCTTGCTTCCCTTCCAAAAGAGCTTGGTAGGATTAACCATCGCTTGTGAAAGCTGGTTCACCGTATAGCATATGTCCAGTCTTGTATTGACTAAATACATGAGTGAACCCACCAACTGTCGATAAATAGTGACATCCACTACCTCTGTCGATGTAGCATCCTCTTTCTTCCAATTTCCTAGAAGAGGAGTGTCGATAGGCTTGCAGCCTTGCATGTGAAACTTCTTCAGTATCTCCTGGGCATACTTTCCTTGAGACACAAACAATTCACCTTCTCACTGCCATATTTCCAATCCAAGGAAATTATGAAGGAGGCCCAAATCCTTCATCTCAAACTCCTTTGCAAGAACTGCCTTGCATGAGTGTATCAACTGCTCATCACCTATTAGTATTAAATCATCAACATAAAGTACAATGATTAAAAGCTTACCTTCCACCACAATCTGGTACAGGTTTGCATCCACCTCACTCTTGATGAAGCCAAGTCCAGTGAAATACCTGTCAATCCGAGTGTACCAAGCACGGGGTGCTTGTTTCAGCCCATACAACGCTCTTTTGAGCCTACACACATGCGACTCGCTGTTGAAGATCTCAAATCCTTCAGGCTGCTCAATGTACACCTCTTCCTCAATGATCCCATTAAGGAACACAGTCTTCACCATCGTCGTGTGCCAACCCATCTGTGCCGAGAGAGAAAGGATGGTCCGTATGGAAGAATACCGTGTGATAGGTGCAAAGGTTTCTTCATAGTCAATCCCCTCAATCTGTGAGAAGCCTCAGGAAACAAATCTTGCCTTATACTTCTCGACACTCCTATCAGGAGCTTGCTTTACCTTGTAGATCCATCTTGATCCTACAACTGATTTTCCCACCAGCCTTGGAACAATCTCCCAAGCACTGTTTCTAACAATGGAGTCATAATCCTCCACCATGGCATCTACCCATGTGGGCTCCTGCACTACTTCTTCGAAAGAAGATGGCTCTGTCACAATACACTTGATCATAAGAGCCATGTATCCAGTAAATTAGTCAGGTGACTATCTCTGTCTGCGCTATGATGTAGGAACTCCTAAATTCTGTGCCGCATCAAGCTTAAGTCTCTCAGCTTCTGTGGTACGCTTTCTGCCTTTTCTGATGTTTGGTTCTGCATGAGTGGACTCCTCCACTCCATGAATATCCTCCTATGGCTGATCCACATCCAGAGGCCCATCTTCTGGAACAAGAAGTTCCTTCACTGCATGCAAGTCTAGCTCCCTCTCAAGCATAGCTTGTGCAACACCCAAGATCATTTTGTTCTTCCTCTCCGCGACCCCATTCTGCTGTGGGTTATGAGGCACTATGAGTTCTCTTCAAATTCCTTCTTTTCTACAGAAGTATTTGAATTCGCCTGAGATGTATTCACCACCATTATCACTCCGTAGAGCTTTCACTTGCTTCCCCGACTCCTTCTCCACCAATGCCTTGAACTCACAGAGCTTTGAGAACATTTCACCCTTCTCCTGCATGAAGAAGATCCAGCATCTACAAGAATAGTCATCAACAAATATAACATAATACTTGTGTTTTTCTGTTGAAGTAACTAAGAAAGGTCCACACACATCTGTGTGAATTCTCTCTAGGATCACTGAAGCATGGTTCTCCTTCTCATGAAAAGTGGTCTTCAAAAACTTACCCATTGTAAATCCCTTGCACATATTTGACTACGCAAGAGTAACCTTGGGAAGTCCAGTAGAAATTTGCTGCAAAATATTTAAAGTGCCATGGTGAAGATGGCCTAATCTCTTGTGCCATAGTTCGCCCTCATCCCAGCTCACCACTTCTTCTACTTTGCCCACCATTGCAGTGCATCCATCTACCTCTAGGTTGTAGAGATTCTTAATTCGAACCCATATTTTCTTGGTTTGACCCGTTTTTTTATGTCTAAGGAAGGCTTTTCCCTCACTGAAAACAACATCATCACCTCTGTCTTCCAGCATTGCGACCGAGACCAAGTTCTTCTTTAGACCTGGAACATGCATAAAATTCTTCAACAAGAATGGATTACCGGACTCCCTCTCAAAGGTAATGGTCCCAATTCCAGTCGCACTATACCGACCATTGTCGCCCATCTCTATATGTATTTGGAGGTCCTTCTTGTCCAAGTCACTAAACAACTCTTTGTCTCCCATCATATGGAAAGAAGCACCACTATCAAGATACCACACAGATCCCATACAGCTTGAAACCAAGCATGCGATCAAGGAGAAATATAGTTCAAATTGAGAGGCTAAGGCCTCTCCAGCTGCAGATCTAGTAGCCTTCTTGTTCTTCTTCTTCGGTGGACAGTTAGTTGCGAAATGTCCATGTTCGTGACAGTGAAAACACTTTACTTTGGAAAAAGCATGTATCTTACCTTTAGCATGAGATTTTGAAGGATGTTTCTTCCCCTTCCCTTTCCTTTCTTTGGTAGCCAAAGCACAATTCTCTTCATCTTCATTCTTCTATGAATATCCATCCCTCGTACCCCGCCTTATCTCCTCCTGCACAAGATCCAACCAAAGTCGCTCCCATCCCAGCAGTTTCTCCTGTCCATTGACAGAGTCTTCATAGCTATGCCAAGTCTTCAGAAGCCAAAGGAGAGCCAAGATCACCAAGTCTTCATCATCAACAGTAACCCCCACAATTCCCAGCTCATCCTTGTAGTGGACAAACTTCGTGAGGTATTTTGGAATATTGTCGCCTTTCTCCATTTTTATTTTTTTGATTTTGTCTTTAAGCGCCAACTTCCTCTGGTCACTTTTGCTTTGGAAAAAATCTGTCAAAGCCTTCCATATTAAGAATGGAGTGGCTTTCCCATGAAGGCTCGACACAATATGGTCCTTCACACCTTCCAACAGAATCCTTCTCGTCTTTGCTATCTTCTTTTTCGATGCGTCAAGTAATGCAGCATCGCTAGATCCCGACTTAGGAACATCGCTATCCATGAACTCCTTCAGTCCATTATCCTCCAGCACTGCCTCCATCTTGTCCTTCTAGCTATGTAATTCGTTCTCCCATCAAGGGCATACTCCAATCGCAACCCATTGAAAGCCATTTCAATGTACACTCAACTTCTGCACCAAGAATCTTTTGTAGCAAATTCGAATTGTCCACCAGCACAAAATCACTTTACAATTGCAATATTTAATAAAAAATGCTCTGATACCATGTAGAAATTATATGCACTAAGCATGCATATGTCCTAGATCCACTTGATCTCCCACTATTTAACTTTATGCAAGATTCTGAATCAATTCCACTTGTTAATCTTTTGCGGAAAATTAATTGCACATACATGTAAAGCATGAATAAAAATAATCGTGCATAACAAAGTTGTTTTTAACCAGGAAAGCCTGAAGCTGAAAAACCCAACTATATATTATGTATCATGGAATCATATGACAATCCTCATACAAAGCTTATCAAGCTCTCAGTACAGTACAATCATCATACAGTAATCAACATCAATCTTGCAAATCCATGCACAGATCTCTACCTCCTACTAGCTTGCCTCCACTGCACAGTCCCTGTTGAAGAATAGCTCAGAATGAATTCGAATTACCCTTGCTTTGACTTCTCAATCCTCATTGGCAACTCCAATGTGTGTGTGATGCAATCAATGCATCACTATAGTCACAACAGATAGTCTATCTTGACCTTTCACCTATCTCTCCACTGGGTCTCCACTGAAACTACCATGCACTGTAGTTAACTGCTCTATTGTTCAGTTGATTAATGAGTTATTATTTGTGAATTAATTAACTAATTAATTCACTCCACTCTCACTAGTGTATCAATCAGTTAGACTAGATACAACTAGCTCAACTGAGTCTAACTGAGTTAAACTGAATACAACTCCATAACTACTTCTTCCAATTGTGTCATAACTCTTCCACTTGAGTTCTAACTGAGTCCTCCATGAATTAGCTCTAGTAAACCCTTGGGAATTGCGTAATTCCCTTAGTCCACTGATGTGCCACATCTGTGCACTGAACCAAAGTGATCCAAGAGAATAAGTTGTTGTTTAGTGTCTGATTATTATTAAGAGCTAATAATAATCGACATGCATCTATTTTTAGATCAGCAATCTATAAATAGACTTCACCCAATATCCTAAAAATATGATTTCATATATTTTTCCAACTTGATCAACCATCCACATATAGCATCCTGTAACTTCTGAAATATAGTCATCATCTCTAAAAATAGACATAGTCTGAAAATAGACTTGCACCAAAAATAGCCTGCGGGCCCACTTAGTGAAGGAAACTCTTTTGACTAAGCTCATCATCTTGTTGAATCTTAACATATGCTTTCAAAGGAGATATCATTACCTAATTTCTTTCTATTAGGATGACTAGTACAACCATAGACTTTCTACTTCAGCTATCCTTCCATGCTTCTATGATAATGTGATCTCTATCTAGATATAATGCATCCTATCATACTTGTGATGATTTATATAATTGAAAAAAACTAAGTGAAGGATATTATCTCAATCATAGTAGAGATACTTCACTTCCTCCTTATTTGTTTTCTTCTTTTCTAATTCTTCCATTTATTTGGTAACATGGGCTTCATTTATTTCATTTTTCTTCTTGTTCTCCTTCTTGATTTTTGGGAAAATCCTTTTAAAGGTCCCATATTCATTACATTTATAGCATTGTATTTTTGACATATCGGTCTTCTTCTTTTTTCGAGTATCAAACTTTCCTTTTCTCCTCGCAATGGTAGCATATGCTTGAACTTCCTCATTTGATCCAACATCATTTTTTTCCTTCAACCTAGTTTATTAAATATTACCTAACGACCAAGGTTCACTAATTGTAATGGCTTACTTATTTCCATAGATACTTAATACAAATATTACCCATTGATAAGGTAATGCATTAAGCACAATGATGGAAATTTATTTATTAGAATTTCTTTCTCCTAATTCTTGTAGTTTATCTCTTATTTGTGACACCTTCATAAGGTATGAGGCTATCCCTTCTTCCTTTGATACTTTAATTTTGTATAATTTGGTTCTCAATAATATAACTTCTCATGCAATGCTTATAGAAAAAAATTCTACCAACTTCCCATAGATATCTTTTTATTTCTCCAACTTTGCTACATAAGGGATGAGTGAATCCTTGATTGATTATATGAGGATTTTTTGAGCCCTTATTTCCCCTTTCATATACTTCGATAGTGCTTTATATTTCTCTTGAGATGTTTTGGAGATTGAAACCTTCACATATTCAATAATTTCATTCTCTATGAGAATCAAATATATCCTCTTCTTCCACACAAGGAAATTTGATGACCCAACTAATTTATTGCTTTCCTTGCATATTGAAGTCATTTTGATGGTAGATTCAAACATAAATATAAATATAATTATTTGTCAAGTGATGATGATCCTCTGATGATGATATCTTCAATTTTATGCCTTCTTGATATTTTATGATGATTTTTTACTTCCTTGAAGACATCAATACTTATTCTTCTATAAATGTCCTTATTCAAATATGCTTGAGATGTGATCCTTTCTTCAAAGAGAGGGAGATCACCTTGATTTCTTTGATTATGATGGAAACACTTCTTATTTCTTCCTTATGATGTAGAAATGTAGAACATGGAGACCTAAATATGCTTCAAATGTGTAGTCCTTATCTAATATTCCTAAATTAGCATGCAACTAATAGGAATATTAATTTTGTTTTTAACACCTAGTTAGATGAATAAATGGGTAAGGAGGCCCATACATATCTTAAAAAAGCATAAAATCCCTCTTGATGTGAAAAGGGATCATAATAATAGCTGGATATAACACCCTCATATGTGAATAGGGGCAAATACATGTGGACAAGGTCAAGTTTGACCAAGTCAACAATGCTGGTATGGATGGAGTAGCTCATCAATAGAGACAACGCAGTGATAGTGGGAGGAAGATGCCTTGAAGGTGGAAACCCTAATGAGTGGGACCCAAGGTAATAAGGCTCACACTTTTTTATAAGGAGGGAAAGGCAGCCATAGTGAGGCATGTTATTGATTATTGATTTTATGGTCTGCATGACTATTACGCATTCTTCTGCTGTTTAGTTGAGTTTGCTGTGTTGTTTAGCACCGGGTGTTCCCGAGCGGGAATCCCATCTCCTTTCTTGAGAGGCCTCTTGGTGGAGATTTTAATTAATTTTACACACTCAGACTTGAGGCCAAGCTTCAGTATTCAGCTATAGTGTAGTTTCTGCAGAGTATTTTGTTGTGTTGCAGGGTGTTGGAGGGTTGAGAAACCCACTTTAGGAGCTAGTTTTGAGAGGAGGAAGCATTATTCTCTTTGGGAGATCAGAAATGGAGACTATTGAGCTTCATTTCACATCTTAGCACTAGGAGAACATGTTCCCATCACCTAGAGTGCAATATCCTTCTTTGAATGTGTTATTTCAGTTAGTAATTGCAGTGAGGGGTTTCAGTGTTTGATTGGAGGGTGAGATCTTCAATGATTGGATCAGCCTTTCACCTGAAGGATTTATTGGAGGAGATTCATTCATTATATGTATCATATACAACCATATTCATAAAATTATTGAGTTGCAGCTTCTATTCAGCCCTAGGGTTGCATTTCGACATTTTGTTATTTTTGCATATTTCAGGAAATCCTTCCCGGATTGCCTTGAAAATGTATTTGGGAGCTTATATATTTACTCCCAACACTTTTTGAAGCATACATTTGCAGATCTATTCTATTGTACATTCACAGTAGCAGTGCACCATCTAAAACTGTGCAGTACTTGCTCTTGGGTATTTTTCTATGTAGCAACATTTCATTTTTGGCATATGTATTCATGGGAGGCATGCTTGCCTTGATTATTTGAGTTGTGCCTGCTTCTATTGTACTTGTTTGCTGCTGATTTACATAATAAAATGGATCCATGGTTTTCATACATTTTGGTGTAATGTTATTCACTACTAATTCTAGTTTTATGTTCATATATTGATGCTTCCCCATTTAGGAATACTACAGTGGTAGCAGAGCATAATCTTGGCTCAGCCTGTGGATCTCAGCCATTATGCTATTAGGAGAATAAGAAGAAGAAGAAATGTATAGAAAAGAAAAAAACAAGACTCCATTATTTGGAGGAAGGAAGGAAGAGAGGCTCTCAAAGCTTCTTTTTCAAACTATGCAAGGCATTCATGGAGATATCAAGAAGATGAGGAGGGAGATGTGTAAGGAATCTCCAAAGGGGTTTCAATATGAGGCAATTCCTAGATTTTTGCATGATGAGTGTGAGAATGAAACAACACATTTTGATTCACAGTGCAGTCATATGCCCAGATCTACTATGAGGGAGATGAAAGAAGATTATATGCCTAAGAAGGAGACTCTTAGGGATTATCTACAAGAATATGAAGCTCAGACTAAGAGGTTCAAAGATCACATCAACTTCCAAGAGCTTTGCAAGATCAAGGTGGAAAGGAGCCAGCAACATGATGTGGGTAGATTATTTCTATCTACTTTTGATGGTTCACCTAAATGTTCAGCTAGGGCTTGAATGGTGGAGCTAGACACCTATTTGCAGAAACACTGAGTTTCAGAGATTGAAGCCATCAAAGTTGTAGTGCTGAATTTTGACGGTAAGGCCTATGCTTGGTGGATAGTTGAGTCTTTTTCATTAAGAAATGAAAATACTTCTTCTTATGAAAAGTTCACTAGGAAAATAGTGGAAAGGTTTGATGAGGAACATTCTAAAACTCCTTTGGTGGAGCTAAACAAACAAAAACAAACAAAATTTTTCATATGTTGGAGGAATCTGTAAACCAAACTCCACTTCAGAAAATTGTTGAAGAGGCTGATATCTTGCATAATACCTTGCTAGAGGAAAAATTTGTATCTCATACTCCTGGAAAGAAGGGCAAGTAGATATTCTTTTCAAAAGAGGATCCACTTATTGAAAGCTTTCCCATTCATATTGAAGGAGGAGAGAAGGCTTGGGGTAACAGCGCTGTCATATCTAGAGCATATCTAGCACCTCATGGAGAGGAAGGTGGAGCTCTTGCTCCCACAAGAGGGATTATTTTAGGTTCACAAGGAATCCCAAAGGATCTCATATGTGGAGGTCAAGACACAACCCATGAACAACATGTTCCATTATTGATATATTGTGAAACCATGCAGATGAAAGGAGGAGGTAGGGAGGATGAACAACATCATATGATGAGGAGCACACACCCCTATCTATTTAAAAAGGTTGATGCACAGAAGAGGCAGAGTGATTTTGCACAGTGAGGGTAGGGACAAATTTTTCCATTGATATATGTAGTCTACTCTTGATATGGATGTATCATTGCATGGAGGCATTCCAATGGGAAGACCACCAGATCAGGAGATGATGACAGATGCTTCACAATTGGTTGCATCACTCATTGATTCCAAAGGGGTGAAGACATTGGGATAACTTGGTACAGTGCTGAGAGTCTTGGGTAGATTCAAGGAGAGGATATGGATTCTCCTAACATCATCATTACCCACTCTCATTTCAGATTCTGCGCTATGGCAGGAGCAACATGGGAAGGATAACAACCTTCCAACTTGCATCTTTTGCATGGGAGATGTCAAAGAGGAGGAAAACCATATGACAGATTTTCTATGTGATAGATCATCACCGCAATCACTATGGAGGATAGATCCATATTGGAAATCCCAACTGTTGGTGCATTATTCCAAGGATCTTTCTACTTGTATGATATTGAATGACTAGCTACATGAGGAGGGATATTCAATCAAAGATGAGGTCATCTACTATCATGGCAGGATCTTCTTATCTAGAGATTCCAAGCTCAAGGAGAAGTTACTACAAGTAGCTCATGAAGATTTTCTCATCAGCCACACTTATTCTATGAGGGCATACCACACCATCATGAAGGCGTACACTTGGGAAAGCTTTGAAGAGGAGATATATCAGCATTTGAGGAGATGCATGGATCATGTGGAGATGGAGGAGCTAGATAACTCTTAGGGGGAGTTATCACAACCACCTCTTCCCTCTTTGAGGATGAGATGGGATTTATCTATGAGCCACTCCATTTGCATGAGCAAAGCATATGGTAAGGATACTGTTTGGTTGCATAATGATTTATGTAATGAATATGTGCATTCCTTAACCAGATATGTGCAGGGCATTGCTCAAATAAGGATCATTCTTCCTTCTAGACTTCGTGGTCTACTTGAGGCCATGAGCGGCATGGATGATGGCCACTCCCTAGGAGGTCTTGGGGAGATGATATCTTATGCAGGGTATGATCACTTTTCACCATACACGATTGGGGCATAAAACAAATGGTTGGGAAGCCACACATCATGCCATCTTCTGATGCAGTTGAGAGTAAAACTATTCTGGTTGCATTTGAGGGACCATTTTCCTTCTCCCTTGTTACATATGGCAGCAAGCATGATTCTCATTATGATTCCCTATGTTGATGTTGTTCTCATCTTTGTTGGGAGCATGTTTGGAGGAGAGACACATTGGTTGGATGTGTCCATGGGGAATGAAAATTCCCACACCTTTTATGCTCCATGGTTCAAGAGAAACATGGGAGATGATATGGACACTACAGTAAATCACTTGCTTCTTTATGAGGTGGGCCATGTGATTGATTGGAGCACTTGGGTTATGCTTCTCATGAACAATTGAGAGGAACTTTTCTATGAGTTGCCATGTTGAGATGTGACTCATTTTGTATGGATGATAGCTTGGGCCCTGGGGATGGAGATTTCACATTTTTATGATAGTTCCCAATGAATTTTTGATTCCATGCCTCAAGAGGAACTCTAGACAACACCTTTTTGCCTCCTTGGGTATTTTAGTTCTTCATGATGATAGCTATTTGGGATGGTCACCAAAAGCTAACTTGA
Source organism: Pinus albicaulis (assembly GCA_034641835.2). Taxonomy (NCBI): domain Eukaryota; kingdom Viridiplantae; phylum Streptophyta; class Pinopsida; order Pinales; family Pinaceae; genus Pinus; species Pinus albicaulis. The sequence continues at coordinate 917,706,782 of CM076570.1, forward strand.
ATACTTGGGAGGGGAAATGAGGAGATTTATTGATGAGAAAAAATCTTATTCCTTGGAGGAGTTTATTTATGGGGATGCTACAAGAGGAGGAGAGGAGGCTCTTTAGTTCTATCCTTGCAGATGCTTTAGGACAAGCAACATTTGGAAGGTGAGGTCTGTAATATTCCTAAATTAGCATGCAACTAATGCGAATATTAAATTTTTTTTTAACACCTAGTTATATGAATAAATGGGTAAGGAGGCCCATACATATCTTAAACAAGCATAAAATCCCTCTTGATGTGAAAAGGGATCATAACAATAGCTAGATATAGCACCCTCATATGTGAACAGGGGAAAATACATGTGGACAAGGTCAAGTTTGACCAGGTCAATAACGTTGTTATGGATGGAGTAGCTTATCAATAGAGACAACGTAGTGATAGTGGGAGGAAGATTCCTTGAATGTGGAAACCCTAATGAGTGGGACCGAAGGTAAGAAGGCTCAAACTTGTTTATAAGCAGGGAAAGGCAGCCATAGTGAGGCATGTTATTGATTATTGATTTTATGGTCTGCATGACTATTGTGCATTCTTCAGCTGTTTAGTTGAGTTTGTTGTGTTGTTTAGCACCGGGTGTTCCCGAGAGGGAATCCCATCTCCTTTCTTGAGAGTCCTCTTGGGGGAGATTTCAATTCATTTTCCACACTCAGGATTTAGGCCAAGCTTTAGTCTTCAGCTACAGCACAGTTTCTAAAGAGTATTATCTTGTGTTGTAGGGTGTTGCAGTGGAGGGTTGAGAAACCCACTTCCGGAGCTAGTTTTCAGAGGAGGAAGAATTATTCTCTTTGGGAGATTATCAAGGGAGACTATTGAGATTTATTTCACATCTTGGCACTAGGCCAACATGTTCCCATCACCTACAACACAGTATCCCTCTTTGACTGTGTTATTTCAGTGAGCAACTGCAGTGAGGGGTTTCAGTGTTTGATTAGAGGGTGAGATCTTCAGTGATTGGACCAAAATTTCATGTGAAGGATCTATTAGAGGATATTAATTCATTACATGTATAATATATAGCCATATTCATCCAGTTATTGAGTTGCAACTGCTATTCATCCCTAGGACCGCATTCCAACATGTTGGTATTTTTGCATATTTCAAGAAATCCTTCCCGAGTTGTCTTGAAAATGTATTTGGGAGATTAGATATTTACTCCCAACATTTTTTGAGCCATAAATTTGTAGATCTATTATATTGTACATTCCTAGTAGTAGTGAACCATCTAAAACTGTGTTGTACTTTCTCTTGGGTATTCTGCTATGTAGCGGCATTTCATTTTTGGCATATGTATTCATGGGAGGCATGCTTTCCTTGATTATTTTAGTTGTGCTCGCTTATATTGTACTTATTTTCTGTTGATTTACATAATAAAATGGCTTCATGGTTTTCATACATTTTTGTGTAATGTTATTCGTTGCTAATTCAAGTTTTATGTTCATATATTGCTGCTTCCCCATTTGGGAATATTACACCTTCTTTCTTTGAGTGGAGGTAGTTTCCTTGAGGTCTTCTTCTCCTTTCTATGATGTGATATTTTGAGATGAGTATGCATCCTTGGTGCTTCTTAGTCATATTTAATGATTTAATTGTACTCCATGTTAGATTCAGTCTTTTCATCCCTCCGTCAGAGATCATTTCTCTTATTGCATTTCATTTTTTAGGTGTCTCATTCAGTTCATTCATCTACATTCCGTTAGGGGCATGCCATCATCTGACGGAAGGGCCTTGTCACTCATACCCCTCATGCCTTGTACCTGTTGGCTCAGGTCTGTTCATTAAAATCAAATTTTAAAGTCATTCATAGTCTTGTTTTGGTCTTTTGGTCAGCAAAGAGTCATTTCAGTCATTAGGTCTAGGGTTTCACAAATTTGGTCCTCAAAGTGTCCAATAACACCAGCAGGCTAGAGGGAGGTTCAAAATAAGTTTTCATTTCAAATTTTTCATCATCAATAATGCTTAAGAATGATTCTTCTTCAAAACTCTGTTTTGAAGAAGAAATCGTCAAATTTATTGTTTGTAATAAATATGCAATTTTCAAAGTTTTTCATTCATCAAAATATTCAGGCACAGCCCTAATCACCTTTTCCAAGTTCCGTTCCATTCATCCCTGCAAAAAAATAGACAAGAGTTTCATCATTTCAGTCAAAAAATCAAGTGGAAACAAGCAAAAACAGAGTTTGTATTAACAATGTGAAAAGTGCCAAATTTGAGACATAAGAAAGTGGGTTTTTGAAAAACAAAAATCAAATCCATGACTATACAAGATATTTCCACATTTATCAAATCATTTTCACTCAAGAGATATCAAAGAAGTCGGTTTCAATTGTGGAAGGGCGAAATTATGAGTTTAAAGTTGAGACTGTGTGTTTGGAGTGTGCGCGGTGCATTGGGAGAAGGCGCGGCGCATTGGCATGTCGCGAAGCACACAGCCGTGTTTCACAGTGTTAATTTGCTCTGGTGCGACGCATATACCCAACGCGGCGCACTGGGTGTGTGCACGGCACACAGAGCCTCCAAGCAGATTTTCACTACTGCTTCATCAAAACTCAAATCGACTCAACTATTTTTGCTTCGAGTAAGTCTGATTAACCTTGCCGTTGCTATTAGCTAGTGTTTGGTATGGTTGGGAGATTGGTTTTGAAAATTTGAAAGTTTGGAGTTTGAAAATATAAACCCTATATTTATATCAAAATCTGCTCCTTAGGGTTTTAAAATTGGTGGTTTAAAGGTCTGATTTTTGTGCCAAGTGTTGCAAATCCCATTCTCCATTTGTGGTTCCCTTCTTCATCACTGCCATATCATCATACTATGCCTCCCATTTTTCCTTATTCCCTTATAAAATTACTCATATCACTTATTCCTAAAATCCTATTACCCTATCCCTAAACCCTACCATCTTCCATATCATTTGAAAAATTCCCAATTCCTAAAACACAGTCAAGTGACTGTCCCCCACATTGTAAAATTCACTTGACTAAACCACATTTTTACCATTGTACTATTTCCCACACTCTTTCCCACAGTCCACTTTTCCCCACTGTTCCATATTCCTCACAGTCCCTCATTTCCCTTTGGCACACATTTGGCACTTGGAGACAAAGACATCAAGTCTTCATTTCTTATTTTCAACCAACAAAACATGCACTTTTCATACACATTGCAACACCATGATGGACACAAATTCATCATATGAACAAGATAATAATTGCACCACTGAACTGCATGCACCAAGAAGGAACCGAGGAGGCGTGAAAAGACATGATATTAGCTGAAAGCTTCATTGGATGAGCATAGTACTTGATGGGGGACCTATAGCCCAAATTTCAAGGAATTTGGGAAAATTTTTGTCATTTTTGAATTTTTTGGTCACAAAACAGGTTTTTCTGCTCGACGCGTAGCGCCACCTTGCGCGCGCTTACAATTGGAAGATCCTCTGGAGGAAAACTTGGTATTTATGGATTTGTTATGAAAATTTATGCATGCTCAAGAATGTCCTAAGGATTTCATCAAGTTCTAGGTTGCCTAAAGGGTCAAAAACACCCAAAAAATGACCTTTCTGCCACTTTTTGCACCCACAGGAAGCAGTCTTGGGAGATTGAAGTTTCGGAGGGGCAAATGGACACCAAATCCAGAAATTCCACTTGAGTTGGAAAGTAGACATGTAGGGATTTCCAATGAGCTATCATGAGCGCAATTTGGACTTCGGGAAGTGCCTCAAAATTAGCTTCAAATTGGTGCGACGCATTGCGTTTTTGGGCATGGCGCATAGAGGATTTCTGCCTATTTTTCACTCCACAACTCAGAATTTCGCCTAGTTTTGACTAGTTTCACTCTTTCATGTAACTATTGATCTACCTTGATGTAATTTCATGAACATGATGTATTTTTGGTACATATTTACTTGTTCTAGTAGATTCATTCACTAAAAAGTGAAAATTAAATGAATGAATCAGTTTCCTACCATATAGAGGTAAGTTGTTTGATTGCCTAGATTTCAGTTCCTAGTTTAGAATTGGTTGAAACAGCTCCTATAATGATGAGCTCGACCCCTAGAGGCATGGGAATTGGTTATGCTTGCCTATATCATGTATTTCTTCAGTCGTTTTCAAAGGTTGGACTCTTGGGAATAGTTTGGCACTTCATTGTACATTCATTCTGCATTTTTGGCAAAGGAAAGACCAGGGTTTTGCAGCACTTTTTGGGATCCTTGTGGCTCTGAGTTATGATGGTGTTTTTCTCCATGTAATTGTAAGTTTATTGATGATTTATGTATTCCATTTCCCTTCTCTTTGCTTCTAAAATTAAACAAATGAGTGAGAAAGGTAGAATTCATTAATTTGCTGGTGCTCTGCCTTAAAATTTTGTTTAGTTTTACATGTTTTCATCTGTTTGAAGAGGATCCTTGTAACCTCTTGCCCTCTTCAGCTCCTCAATAGTCTTTTCCATCCATTCATTCAATCTAAAGCATCAAGACCATTTCCTATCTTGCCCCAATTAGAACTCTGCAAAAATCTGGCCTCATCCCCGCACCCAAAATTGCCTTTCCTTTTAATCCAACAAAAAACCCCCCAAATCAAACTCAAACTCCTTCTTTTATATACCTAGCCTAAAATTTGTTTTTATTTCAGTCATCTCAAGCCCTATTGATACATTTTTGCGGAGATTGACCTGGAGAGAGCCCTTTCCTATTCTGGTAGGGCTAGCTACCAGACTGAGCATGGTTTGATGTTACCCTGAACTCTGCCTTCCTTCAGCTTGAGGTAGATTTAGGAAATAACATAGTGGCGACCATACTCAGGAAGAAAAATTTGTTGTTTTCTTTATAAACTACAGACGGAGCCTGAAGTTATTCTAGGTAGCCTTCGAACTGCTCTTGCTCTGCGAGTGCATAATAGATAAACGGTACTTCAGTCAATCTCCAGTCTAGTTTATGAAATGAACATCTGGTTTCCTCAGTAAGATCTAATCAAGTTCAGATCTGATTGTTGATGGTGGAAAATGATCAGACACCGCAAAGCTGAAATCATTCACCTGGCGACTCTAAATCAATTTCGAGATCAGATCCAAGGACTCCACTGGAGGATGAACCTGATCAGCAGAAACGTGAAGGGACAATATGGAAAGATCAGGTATTCAAGTTGGAATTTCATCCAAGACATTTTTTTCTTTGTCATAAATTATTTCTTCTCTTTTCCCGAGAATGTCAAGAAGGCTTTGCAAAGTATATTGTATATGAGAAAAGATCGTCAGCCTGCATTTGATTCTTTCCCTTTGAAGATTGTAAATACCAAATATTTGCGTGCTTTTGAGCTTGATAAAGACCTTTCTTCTGAATCTTGTGATGACCGTCTTCAAATTGATGAACCTCAAAGGACCACGACTGATTCTATACCTTCTGTACATACCCCTATACCTTGTAAAATTCCAGATCGATACAAGCCTCTGATTTTACCTCCTATATCCCATGCTTTCCCTAAAAATTATCACCTATATTTTCCCGAGATTTGACGGTGAATGTAACAATGTCAATGTTGAGCAACATGTGCAGAATGTTGAGTCTTTTCTTGACCTTTTTGAAGTTGATGAAGAAGATGTTAGTATTAGGCTTTTTGCTCTTTCTTTGCAAGGCAAAGTCAAGAGTTGGTTCAAAGCCCTGCCTGATGCGAGCATCCCAAATTTCCACCAGTTCGTCAAAGTTTTCCTCGATAGGTGGGTGATAGGACAGAACCCTTTCCTTATTATAGAAGAGTATAACTAGATGAAAAGACTTCCAGGGGAGACAGTACAACAATTTTCTGCCAGATTTAACCAAGTATATTTTTCGATGCCAGCTGATATAACACCTTCTCCTAGATTTGCTCTCTTGCACTACCCGGGTGCCTTTGATCCAGAAATGGAGTTTCAGCTGAGAGAAAGGAATATTGCAACACTTCAAGAAATGCAGAACAATGCAGTAAATGTAGAGGCTCATTTGTTGATCTGAAGAGCAAGGTTGAAGGAAGAAGAAATGAAAAACATAGATCCGGAGAAATCGACATATCTGGAGGTAAATCTTGACATGTTGGTAAGTGCAGTGGAAGAGATGATGCAGAGGATCCCCACAAGGAATGAGTGTAATGTTCAAACCCATGGCTTGCTGATTGAAGAAGAACAAGTTGCTGATCCAAAACATTTTGTTTCTTATCCCAATTGTCATAGTGATTGTTTTATAGATCATCCTGGAGAAGAGAGAGTTGTTGATATGATATGTATGCTTGATGATTTGCCTCAGTTTGATCAGTATGATGATGATTATGTTCTCCAAACATAAGCTAATATTGCAGACAAATCAACAACTAGTTTGTGGGAGGAAGAAGTTCGTTTTCAGTAGCTCGAGTATAGTGATCAACCGATACATATCAACTATGACAATGACGAGGAAAATGCAACAAATTTTGAAGTAAGTGAAGGATCTTTGCCTTTTTGGTTTGATTCATTTTATTTCATCAGAGACAACTTTCATGCAATCCGAAATAAAAAATCTCTCAGTTTTAATGTGGAGGATGAGACAGATAGTGAAATTCTTGAGCAAGTTGTTAATGAGAAATCTTCCCCTGAAACGACTGATGAAATCGTTCTGGATACAAAACTCTCCCTAGCACCAGATTTGCAGCCACCAAATGCAATTGAAGGTCATATTACAGATGAAGGCATGGAAGCCGAAATACATGATTTAATGATGCAAGAGAATGTTGTACCCTTTTGTTTCGAAGCATTTCAGTTTATAAAGAATAATCTTCATAATATCTCTAAAGAAAAAGATGAATAGCCAGTAGGATGTCATACAGTTTCAATGGATACATTGTAGCAGTCTTCTCAAGTTTTTGATGATCCTATTGCTCATGTGTTGGACGAAGTTTTCTGTAAAGTTCTTCCCCATTGGCTAACCATGTGCCAGAAAAGAATGTTGATAATAATCTTATTCAAAGGTTGCCTTCATTGTCTTGTTTAACAGATTTTTCATTACAAAGCTCACACCAATGTTTGCAGTCATATGAGGAGATTGATGAAGGAGGATTTTTTTCTGTTTGGGATCAGCAACATAGTTTGGTTATTCATGAATTTCAGGATCCTTTTGACAGCTTGCTGCAATCACCAAAGAAAGACAACACAGATGTGAGGAAAATCTTAATATCTAGCTATGAAGATTACCTGGACTAGAGCAGTGATGTGTTAATGGAAATCAATAGCTATGTTTATGAAGATCCTTTCGCAGTATTCTTGCAATCATCCAGTCAATTCATGCTTTGCAAGTTTATCAGCAGTCAACTTGATTCCAAGTTTCCATGGGAGTTTCCTTTCGATTCTTCCCTTTTCCTACGCATCAGAAAGCATTTGGGAAGAAATCAAATAGCAGCCATGATGCTTACATGGTTGCATTGGCTATTCCATTTCACTTGATTGCGTGGTGAAAAAAAAAAAAATTAGAGTAGGTTTGATGAATAAGCTCAATTATGAGCATCTTTCTAGTTTGTTAGTTATAGTCATGTTTGGTTTTTTTATGGTTTTCAGTTTTAGCCTTGAGTCAGAGTCAGTATGCATAATGTCAGTTTTCGTGTTTTGAATCCATTTCCCAATGGATGAAGGCATTGTCTGCTCTCCCAAAGATCTGCGGTCCTTGGCACCTCCAAGGAGCTACCATCCCCATTGGAGCCAATGTTAGAGTCAGTCTTTTATCCCTCCGTCAGAGATCATTTCTCTTATTACATTTCATTTTTTAGGTGTCTCATTCAGTTCATTCATCTGCATTCCGTTAGGGGCATGCCATCATCTAACGGAAGGGTCTTGTCACTCATACCCTCATGCCTTGTACCTGCTAGCTCAGGTTTGTTCATTAAAATAAAATTTTAAAGTCATTCATAGTCCTACTTTGGTCTTTTGGTCAGCAAAGAGTCATTTCAGTCATTAGGTCTAGGGTTTCGCAAATTTGGTCTTCAAAGTGTCCAATAATTCCAGTAGGCCAGAGGGAGGTTCAAAATAAGTTTTCATTTCAAAATTTTCATCATCAATAATTCTTAAGAATGATTCTTCTTCAAAACTCTGTTTTGAAGAAGAAATCGTCAAATTTATTTATTGTAATAAATATGAAATTTTCAAAGTTTTTCATTCATCAAAATCTTTAGGCGCAACCCTGGTCACCTTTGCCAAGTTTCATGCTAGTCAACCCTGCAAAAAAATAGACAAGAGTTTCATCATTTCAGTCAAAACATCAAGTGGAAACAAGAAAAAACAGAGTTTGTATTAACAATGTGAAAAGTGCCTAAGTTGAGACATAAGAAAGTGGGTTTTTGCAAAACAAAAATCAAATCCATGACTATGCAAGATATTTCCACGTTTATCAAATCAGTTGCACTCAAGAGATATCAAAGAAGTCAGTTTCAATTGTGGAAGGGCGAAACTGTGAGTTTAAAGTTGAGACTGTGTGTTTGGAGTGTGCGCGACGCATTGGGAGAAGGCGCGGCGCATTGGCATGTCGCAACGCACACAACCGTGTTTCACAGTGTTAATTTTCTCTAGTGCAGCGCATATACCCGACACAGCGCACTGCGTGTGTGCGCGGCGCACAGAGCCTCCAAGCAGATTTTCACTACTACTTCATCAAAAATCGAATTGACTCAACTATTTTTGCTCCAAGTAAGTCTGATTAACCTTGCCATTGCTATTATCTGGTGTTTGGTATGGTTGAGAGATTGGTTTTGAAAATTTGAAAGTTTGGAGTTTGAAAATATAAACCCTATATTTATATCAAAATCTGCTCCTTAGGGTTTTAAAATTGGTGGTTTAAAGGTCTGATTTTTGTGCCAAGTATTGCAAATCCCATTCTCCATTTGTGGTTCCCTTCTTCATCACTGCCATATCATCATACTGTGCCTCCACTTTTTCCTTATTCCCTTATAAAATTACTCATATCACTTATTCCTAAAATCCTATTACCCTATCCCTAAACCCTACCATCTTCCATATCATTTGAAAAATTCCCAATTCCTAAAACACAGTCAAGTGACTGTCCCCCACATTGTAAAATTCACTTGACTAAACCACATTTTTACCACTGTACTATTTCCCACAGTCCACTTTTCCCCACTGTTCCATATTCCTCACAGTCCCTCATTTCCCTTTGGCACACATTTGGCACTTGGAGACAAAGACATCAAGTCTTCATTTCTCATTTTGAACCAACCAAACATACACTTTTCATACACATTGCAACACCATGATGGACACAAATTCATCATATGAACAAGACAGTAATTGCACCACTGAACTGCATGCACCAAGAAGGCATCGAGGAGGTGTGAAAAGACATGATCTTGGCCGAAAGCTTCATTGGCTGAGCATAGTACTTGATGGGGGACCTACAGCCCAAATTTCAAGGAATTTTGGAAAAAATTTGTCATTTTTGAATTTTTTGGTCACAAAACAGGTTTTTCTGCCCGACGCGTAGCACCACCTTGCACGCGCTTACAATTGGGAGATCCTCTGGAGGAAAACTTGGTATTTATGGATTTTTTATGAAAAGTTATGCATGCTCAGGAATGTCCTAAGGATTGCATCAAGTTCTGGGTTGCCTAAAGGGTCAAAAACACCCAAAAAATGACCTTTCATTTTTTGCACCCACAGGAAGCAGTCTTGGGAGATTGAAGTTTTGGAGGGGCAAATGGACACCAAATCCAGAAATTCCACTTGGGTTGGAAAGTAGATAGGCAAGGATTTCCAACGAGCTATCATGAGCTCAATGTGGACTTCGGCAAGTGCCTCAAAATCATCTTCAAAGTGGCGTGACACATTGAGTTTTTGGGCGCGGCGCATAGAGGATTTCTGCCTATTTTTCACTCCACAACTCATAATTTCGCCTAGTTTTGACTAGTTTCACTCTTTCATGTAGATATTGATCTACCTTGATGTAATTTCATGACCATGATGTAATTTTGGTACATATTTACTTGTTCTAGTAGATTCATTCACTAAAAAGTGAAAATTAAATGAATGAATCAGTTTCCTACCATATAGAGGCAAGTTGTTTGATTGCCTAGATTTCAGTTCCTAGTTTAGAATTGTTTGAAACAGCTCCTAGAATGATGAGCTCGACCCATAGAGGCATGGTAATGGGTTAGGCTTGCCTATATCATGTATTTCTTCAGTCATTTTCAAAGGTTTGACTCTTGGGAATAGTTTGGCACTTCATTGTACATTCATTCTACATTTTTGGCAAAGGAAAGACCAAGGTTTTGCAGCACTTTTTGGGATCCTTGTGGCTCTGAGTTTTGATGGTGTTTTTCTTCATGTAATTGTAAGTTTATTGATGATTTATGTATGCCATTTCCCTTCTCTTTGCTTCTAAAATTAAACAAATGAGTGAGAAAGGTAGAATTCATTAATTTGTTGGTGCTCTGCCTTAATTTTTTTTTTAGTTTTACATGTTTTCATCTGTTTGAAGAGGATCCTTGCAGCCTCTTGCTCTCTTCAACTCCTCAACATTCGTTTCCATCCATTCATTCAATCGAAAGAATCAAGACCATTGCCTATCTTTCCCCAATTAGAACTCTGCAAAAATCTGGCCTCATCCCCGCACCCAAAATTGCCTTTCCCTTTAATCCAACAAAAAACCCCCCAAATCAAAATCAAACTCCTTCATTTATATACCTAGCCTAAAATTAGTTTTTATTTCAGTCATCTCAAGCCCTATTGATACATTTTTGCTGAGATTGACCCGGAGAGAGCCCTCTCCTGTTCTGGTAGGGCTAGCTACCAGACTGAGCGTGGTTTGATGTTACCCTGAACTCTGCCTTCCTTCAGCCTGAGGTAGATTTAGGAAATAACACTCCACCCTTATGTATCCTTCTAAAATGACATGATATTCAAGTTTCCTCTTCTTCACTTGTCACCTTAGCTCTAATACCATGTTGGGAAATATAGGGGTAGATAGATAAGGTGATTTCTATTACTTTGATAGCTGACTGTGATGTATTTTTACTTAAATTGATTAGATTCTCCTTTAGCTTGATTATTATTGTGTTTTATATCATCAAACAACTACTAAAAAATGAATATCAAAGAGACAATAGGACACAAAATGTAGGCTCCTATCCAAGGCCAAAACCTCTCCTTTTGAGAGGGAAAGCCACAAGAATTCTTCTCTTCTTATAGAATCTTAAAATGAAAAATTCCAAGACCTAAGACCTTTGACAAAGGACCCTCCCAGACCAAGTCAAACTTCCTTCTTGATAATATTTCCTTACAAAAATTATAGCAACAAACTTTGACCTTCCAACAACAACTTTGACCCCAACTACTTCTCTAGAAACTTCAACCCCAACAACTTTTCTAGCAGCTTCAGCCTATCTAAAAAATTCCAACAACTTCAACTTGCCTAAAAGTTTCAAACAACATTGACTTTCCAAACGACTTTAGAAACCCTTAACACAAGAGAAAGAGAGGTTCAAAACTTTGATTTTTCTTTGTTTCTTCTTATCCTTGAATTTATCCTTTTCTTTTGGTGTTGCTACTTCTTTCTTTTGGAAATTGAACTTGCTTCTTGTTGTATCCAAATTCGGTCATGTTAATTCTTATATATAGGATTTGTACGGGTATGAATTACTTCCATGAGGCCGACTTGATATTTCATGTAGGCTGATTTTCTTGAAAACATCTTGGAGGGTCTTTATGACATTTTTGACTCTACAAAAATTTTATTTACAAGATACAACATACCCAAAGGGCTCTTAAATGTATGAAAATGACTCTTTTGACTTAATAATTCTATGACAAACCTAGAGGAACTCAATGTGTGCTTGACCTATAAATAAATTTATCTTGAGCATGAAACCCATGCATTAAGAATGACAATAATAAATTTATTTTTTTCTTTCCGTCAAATATGTAAAATCATGATTACAATAGACATTATGAAGACCAAACTTTGTTACATATTTCAACACTTGGTAGGGTTGTTGGATTTTGTCTTGGGGTCTTTGAAGTTTCTTCGTAAGCATATTTTATATAAGGAGAGAATAATTTTTCTAAGTTTTCCCCTTGGAGGATTTTTGCTCTAGCTTGGAGCCTATATCTTGTGTACTTTGTCTTGTTGTGATCTTAATTGTTTTTTTAATTACTTGATGAAAAAAACATAATAAATTAATTGAAGGGAAACATATATCACAATTAATTATAAAGTTAAGGAAAATCATTTATAATCCACAAATATCCAAATTTTCCAACATGCTATCTTTTAGGTTCCTATAATAATAAGGATCATAAATTTGAATTGACTATGTTAAGTCTTGTAATATTGTACATACCTTTTCTTTCTGCAAATGTTTTCCATATTAAAAAATGAAAAGAGGGTATGTCCTAAGAGAATAAGCAAAGGACCAAAAGAAAGAAAGATAAAAAAAGATATAGAATATGAACCCCACAAAAAGAAGCAAAAATAAATTTTGAAAGTGTTGCACATTCAAATGCCACTAGTCTTAGTTTACTTTAGTTTTGCAAATAAATTGTGTGCAACTTGTCCAAAATGCCACAATTCATGCTGATCAAACAGTCTAATATTGATTATTCATGCCTTTAAATTTAATGTTTTTTTTTTCTAAATAGGACTAATTCTATTAATTATGAAAATACTAGTACAAAACTGCCAGGACTGCTGCTATGAGAGCCAGACAGTCTGGGTAGATTAACTCTGCTGTCCTTAAGAAGTCGGGGTCGCCCAGAGTGGGAAACCGACCCATTAAGCATCAATAGTTGGGCCGCCCATAGGAGGGAAACCGGCCAGAGACTTAAACAAAACATGTAAATATTTTTAAAAACAGAGCAAAAACCATCATTATGCTCAACAAGTGAGCTTCTAAAACAGTAAATCATGATAAAACCAGCAATGATTGAGCCCAAGGAGTCAGCTCTTGTCCTCAGAGGACAACGGTTCCTCTTCCACCCTGCAAGCATATTCATTTCCTGTGCTGCTGTCTTCCTGTCCTTCCTGGCTGTCAGAATGCATGATCTGGCGCTGTGCTTCAGTGCTAATCTCTGCGTGAGGGGAGGGAATGGGGCGAGGATCTGGAGCCGGGGGGGGAACAGCAGAGAGGGGAATTTCCTCACGGAGGGATACAGTGATGAGGGCAGTGATGATGGAGTCAAAAGAAGTGCAGTGGAAGCGAAGTTCCGCATTCTGAGTGGTCTGCCGGATGGTGGAGCCACGAGCCCTGTTGATAGAAGGAGAGGGCTGTCCGGGATGGGTGATAACAGCTGAGGGAAGGGGATGACAGGGAGGATTAGGAAAATTCGGAGGGGGAGAGAGGCCGGGAGGCTAAGAATGAGCAACAGGAGTGTCAGAAGCATCTTGGATGATTTGCGCCCTTCCACGTCCTCTGCCAGCTAGGCTACCCCTACCTCTGCCCCTACGTCGGCCATCACGTGATGAAAGCGGTGGGGTGTGGTCATCTCCGTCCGAGGAGGAGCTAAGTTCAGAGTGGGGCAGAGGAGGAGTGCCAGAAGAGCGCCCTCGACTCACGCCTCGACGAGGCCTCATTCTTTGACGTAATCGGGGCATGGCAAACAGCAAATGACGCAAACGAAGCTCGCCAGAAGGGGGTTCAGGAGAAGGGGTGAGGGCGAAGATGCTACCAGGGTGACTCTGCCTATGCAGGTAGGCAGAAGAGCTGAAAGGGCAGTGACGAAGAGCCTGAGAATTCAAATTGAGAATTGAAGAGGACGGAATACCTGTGAAGGTGGCGCTCGAGTAACCAGAAGAGGCACAAGCTCCGCACCAAGGACTGTTGGTGAAGTGAACGCCCGGCAGTGTTTCCAGACAAGCCCAAACACTGCATCGACGCCCTGTATTCGTCTTGCAACTGGGAATTGCCGCACCAGGAGGGCACTCGCTTCTGAACGGGAGAAAAATTCTCGAATGGCTTCCGTCTGTCTGCCTCTCTTCCATCGTGACAGCAAAAACCAAATACACCGCCATAAACCTGAGATTGAAGGAGCAGTTAATACCATTGTGATGCTTCCAAGGCATATTAATGATGCGAGGACTGTGATCACGCGAGGCCATGTGGGCAGGGCACTCATACAGCCTTGGGAGCTGCGTGGGTGCCGGAGGCCCATTAATACATTCATTCAGCCGCATCCGGCATGAGGCGGTCCTGGTGCACCAGGGAAATGCAGTTCTGTTGAGTATCTTCATCATGGATGATTGAGAGAGAGCCATGAGTCAGCGTGCTGTTATTGTCAATGCCGAAATTGGCTAAGAGATCAGCGATTTTATTTCCTTCCCTCATAACATGGGTGAAGGATATTGCTCGGTTATGGTGGAGCCAATCACTTATCTTAGCAATTCGGGCTGCTAATCGCCAACTTTGGGACACCTTAGCCGAATCGGCTCCCCAGAGAAGCTGGTTGGCCATATGGATGAGGATCTGTGAATCCCCTTCTATAATGATGGGAAAGAAATTGTGTTGACGCACCAGGTTCAAGCCTTGCCAAAGGCCTTCAAGCTCCGCTGAATTATTTGTGTCCCAGCCCATGGCTCCAAAGAAGAGGTGCCGAACATCTCCTGTAGAATCTCTAATGATGCCTCCATAGCCTGCTTGCCCCGGATTCCCTTTGGAAGCTCCGTCAAAGTTTAATTTGAAGACTCCTGGAGAGGGGGGAATCCATTTCGAAGGCGTGCTATTGGTCTTCTTGTTTTGAGTCTTCAGAGTGATTCCCAATTTAAGATTCCAGTTTTGCCAAACGAGGATTTCGCTTTGCTTCTTGGGGAGATCATCTTCTTGCCAAGAGTGAATGGCCAAAGTTTCCTGAAGGTTGCCAGTGAGGGAGAGCCAAATATTGTCCAAAGAGGTGGAATGATTTTTTAAGATACGTTTATTGCGTTCTTTCCAAAGAGTCCAGAAGATCATACCAGGGAGGAGCTACCAGAGAGTATTGAGGAGGGCTGAATCATAAGGGCGTTTAGGCCAACATCGTAGGATAGAAGTAATGTCCCCAGAGGGCTTTCGTTTCTGACAGCGAAAGCTGCATTTATTCCAGACAGAATTGGCTAAAGGGAAATACAGCATCAGGTGTTGAATAGATTCAGGGCTGAGAGTGCAGTTGGGGCATCGAGATGGGCCGCTGAAGCCTCGTTTGACCAGATTGTCCCAAGTGAGAATTCGCTTGTGACTTAAAAGCCAAAGGAAAGTGGAAATTTTCGGCCAGGTGTGGGGGTTCCAGATCAATTGCCAGAGGGGATCCCGAGGGAGAGGGGAGGGATGCAGCAGAGAGTAGGCCTCCTTAGTTGTGAACATACCAGTGGTTGTGTGACCCCATCTGAGGATGTCGGGATCTGGAGAGCTTCTGATTTGTCTTCGTTGTAGTTCCTGATCGAGGTCCCTGTAAATGTAGTCTTGAGCTTGAGCCGTTATGTGATGCGCTGACTTCCATTGCCTATGCCCATTTCTGTCAGTGTCCATCCAATGCTCATGAATCTTCCCTTCTAATCCTGCTCTGGGTTCTCCAAGGCTGTTTAGAGGAAACTTTTCCAAAAGGCTGGATTCTTGTTGCCATGAATCTGTCCAGAATCTTGCTGATTGTCCATTGTGCACTTCCCAGAAGCTATGCTGTTGAATAAGCGCATAGTGCTGCTTAGCAGCATTCCAGATCAAGGAACCCGAGTTGAGAGGGGTTAATCGTACCAGATCTGCAACAGTTCTGTTGTTAGCATACTTGGCATTCCAAAGTCGAGCCCAAGGTGTTTGAGGCTTGGAGATCCATCTCCACCAAACTCGAGCTGCCATGACTTCATTGCTGTGCAAGGGGTCTCTTAGGCCAAGACCGCCATCCGCTTTGGGAGTACAGACTATACCCCAATTCACAAGGGCCCATTTGCGGTTGTGCCCAGTGGAACCCCAGAGAAAGCATCGTTGTAGAGTTTTGATCTGTTTGAGGACCCATTTCGGGGCAGCAAGAACAGAAAAGAGATATAGGGGCATAGATTGTAAAGTAGCTTTGATGAGAGTGAGACGACTGGCCATGTTGAGAGCCCGGAAGGTCCAAGAAGAGAGACGGGATTCCAATTTCTCCAGGAGCTGGTTCCAAGAAGAGTGCTTGATGGCAGAATCAGTAAGGGGGGCTCCAAGGTATTTGTCAGGCAGAGTGGCCACAGAAAAACCAAGAATACGGGCAATGTTGACTTGAGTCGGGTGGGGGGTGTGAAAGAAGAAAATCTGAGACTTGGATTCATTTATGGTCAACCCAGAAGCTTGAGAGAAGAGAGAAAGGACATCTTTGAAAGAACGGGCTTCTTGAACTGACGGATGACCAAAGAGCATGTTATCATCAAAAAATTGTTGATGAGTTGAGGTGGGAGCTCCATGAAAGGCAAGACCACGCAGGTGGCCTAGAGAGGCTTCCTTTTGAATGAGTCTGCCAAGCCCTTCAGCCATAAGAACAAAGAGGAAGGGGGAAAGGGGGTCCCCTTGTCTGATGCCTTTAGAGGGATGGAAAGGGAGGGAGGGAGAACCATTAAGAAGGATGGAAAGGGAGGAAGAGGAGACAAGATTCACGATCCAGCGAACCCACATGCAATCAAATCCAAAAGCTCTTAACATTTGCTGGATATAAGTCCAGTTCAACCTATCAAAAGCTTTGGAAAGATCAATTTTGAGTAGCATACCTGGCTTCTTGCTGACTTTTAGGGAATGAATGATTTCATGAGTGAGGATAATACCATCCAGAATTTGACGTCCTTCCACATAGCCCGTTTGTTCTGGTGAGATAAGGAGGGGAAGAAGAGGTTTAAGTCTGTTGGCAATGACTTTGGTAATGACTTTGTAGATGACATTGCATAGGGCAATGGGCCTAAATTTCTCAGGCCTGCTGGGCTGCTCCTCCTTTGGTATCAATGCTACAAAGGTTGTATTGAGGGAGGGCAGGATCCAATGCATTGTTCTAGATTCCTCTACCAGTTGCCAAACCTCTTCTCTGATAAGATTCCAGAAGTGGTGGAAGAAATTGGCTGTGAAGCCATCTGGCCCAGGAGCTTTACCATCCTTGAGTTGTGCCATGGCTGCGTCTACTTCCTGAGGGGTGATGGGTCGAAGCAGCATTTGATTATGTTCCTCAGTGATTAGTTTGGGAATGAGCTGTGTGATTTGGTCAATGGCTGGCTGTCGATTGGCATGTTGCTCCTTTTGAAGATCTTTGAAGTAGCTCATCAACTCTCGTTCCATATCCTCGTGCCTTTCCATGCGTTCCCCTTGTTGAGTGGTGATGTGGCTGATTCTGTTTTGCATTCGCCTTTGTATGGTTGTGTTGTGGAAGAAATTAGTGTTTCTTTCTCCTTCCTTCAACCAACGGACTCTAGATTTTTGCCTCTAGAGGATTTCCTCCTGCTTATATCTTTCCTCCAGCTTTCGTTGTAGATCATCTTCTTTGGAAGCCAGAGAATCTGTTCTGCCCACATTGATGATCTCCTGCTGCACATCCTTCATCTGTTGTTCCAGATTCCGTTTTTCTGCAAAGATATTGCCAAAGATGTTGTAGTTCCAATCTTTAATGTGCGCCTTGACCCACTTGAGTTTTTGCTGGAATTGGTACATTTTGGAGCCGTTAGGCAGGGCAAATCCTTTCCAGACAGAGTGAACAAGGTCTGAAAAGGAAGGGTGCGAGAGCCAGAAAGCTTCAAACCTGAAAGGCTTTTTGAGGTGAAAGCCTATGCTTTGCCATTGGAGCATTATTGGCCAGTGATCAGAACCTGGGATAGGGAGAATAGTCCCAGTGATGTCTCCACCTACATGGATTGCATTATCCGATAGGAGAAAACGATCCAGTTTGGAAGCTATTTTTTGCCTGCCAGTTCTACGATTGCTCCATGTGAACAAGCCATTGCAGAAGGGAACATCCATGAGCCAGTTGCTGCTAATGAAGTCCTTGAAGTGGGCACTGTCTTGGTCCAGTCTAACCCTGCCTCCAGTTTTTTCAGCCAGCCTTGTGATCATGTTGAAATCTCCACCAAGAATCTAGATGGGGTGAGTTCTGTTGGAGTTGAGATGCCCAAGGGTGTTCAAAAGCGCCACTTTACTAGCCAAGTCTTGAGGAAAATACACATTGGACAGATGTCCGTGGATATTGGTGCCTATAGGGTGAAAAGTAGCTTGGATGAGATTATGAGAGGCATGAAAGTTGTCGATCTGGAGGGCCTGAGGATTCCACGCTATTGCAAGACCTCCCGAAGACCCCTCAGCGTCCACAGCCACTGATTTGCTGCCGGGCCAAGCTCTGGTCAAGATGGAGCCCAACGTTTGACTGTTGCACTTGGTTTCCTGAAGGAAGAGTAAATGGGGATTCTCCTTCTGTATCAAATTTTTTATCATTCTGTACTTTCCAGGACCATTAAGTCCTCGTACATTCCAGGAAATTAAATTCATTGAGAACTATTGGGGAGAGGTTTGAAAAACCTAGTAAGCTTGGGATATTGTCCCGAATCCACCAAAATCTGACCTAGTGCAATGGTGCGCTGCCAGTCAGGGGTTCTTCCTCTTTTCTTGGGTTCTTTCATCACCTTCAAACTGTCCCAACGGCTACCGGGCTGGATGCCCAATTTCTTGTGTTGTTGTACTTTTGCTAGGACCGCTTCAAGGGAATCAATCTGTTTTTGATTAATTCTATCGAATTCCTTTCTTTCACATGCTTCTTCAAGACCTGTCAAGTCCAGCTCGTCAATGGTTAAGCTATCTGTGTCTTCTTCCATTTGGATTGTTTGTTCAGATTGAATCATATCTGGGTCTCCTGAGGCTGCAGAAGGGGTGGGTTCCTTCAGGAACGAGAGGTTTGGGTCCCAAGTGACATGTTTCTGCTTGAGAATGAGGTTTGGGTCAGAGGTTTCAACAGAGGAAGCAGAAGGAGGGGTAGGCGTAGGGAAGACGGGGTTGGGATGAATGGGGGGCGGGATGGAGGGGCCAGCATGATTAGGAGGGCCGGGAATGGGGTCAGTGGGGGGGTCTGAGTGGTTAAGCACATCAAAACTATTGCTGGTGGACGGGATTGAAGCAGAGGAGCTGGGTTTCTTACTAGCAGCAGGTTTTCTGCTGCCTCTTCTCCTGCGGGCAACTTTAATGAATCCATCCTCCTGAGCTTTGCTTTGCTCCTCCGCT
Organism: Pinus albicaulis; assembly: GCA_034641835.2. NCBI lineage: Eukaryota > Viridiplantae > Streptophyta > Pinopsida > Pinales > Pinaceae > Pinus > Pinus albicaulis. The sequence continues at coordinate 917,725,995 of CM076570.1, forward strand.
TTTCGGGCTTGGACTGTTAGAGGGCAGTCTCTATAAAGGTGTCCATGAGCGTGACAACGTCTGCATCTAAAGGGCACATATTCATAATCCAGAGGCTGGATCCATTCAAAGTCATCATGAAAAATACTTACCGCATCAGGTAGGGCACTATCCAGGTGCATTTGAACACAGATTCGGGCGTAGGAGGTGTATCTTCGGAGCTTGGTTTCTTCAGCAACTTTTATGAACTCTCCTAGTCCCGATCCGATTTCCTGCAAGGTCTCTTCGTCCCAATATTCAAGCGGTAGTGAGTAGAGTCGGATCCAGACCAGCGCCCAATTGAAGTTTTCCTTGTCAGGGTTGAATCTTTCCACCCAGTTTCTCAAATATAAACCTGCAGAATTGAAAAAATATGGGCCACCATCCATGACCCTATTCCTGTCTTCTAAGCAGTTGAATGTGGCAGTAAAGAAGCCCTTTGCACCGAGTTGCAGTGAGACTGCCCCTTTTGGCTTCCACTTGGATGCTATCCAGCCCTGGAGAGCTTTTTCTGTTGGCCAGAACCCTACAAACTTCCCAATGAGGGCATGGTCCCTCATATACTGAATCCTAGCATTTATTCGATGACTAGGCAGATCTATCTTTGGCCGTTCTGAAGCAATGGGTTTACAAGTGGATGAGGTTACCTGTGGCTCCTCCGTCCTCGCTTCAGGGTTAGATTTCGATTCTGTCTCAGCTGTCGATTTGTTGTCAGATTTGTCCTTCATGCAGATTTCTGGCCCAGCGTCATTTGCAGGGGGAGGCTTGGTGCCTCCCCCCGTCTCTACTTCCATGCAGCGAAGCTGCTGGCGCTACCAGAGATGATCTGCGCAGTCAGAATTGGTGCAGTGCGAGCAGGTTTCCGTGCGTGCTAGGGTTTCGAGTGAACACAGAGGCCGCCTTTAAATTTAATGTTATGATAGTTAGTGAATAAATATCTAACCAAAACATTTAATCTTGGCAGATCAATAGTTAGGTAGAGAATAAAAATGAGCTCATAAGTTTAATCTGAGCCATTGGAAGATATAAGGTTAGAAATAAGTTAGTTTTCTTATCAGAATAAAATAAAAGGGTCAGCAAGCTCAAATGCACCCAATAAAGGAAAATAAAAAAATGTTAGGATGAATAAAAGGATAGGTAAAATACTTTTAAAAAGGTTATATAAGCATCATTATGCTTATCCATTATCACAAAACATTTTCTAACACTTTCCCCTAACCCTTTTCCTCTCTTGGAAATTAATTTCAACTTCCTAATTCTAAAAATCCCTTCCCTCTTCATTTTCCCTTTATCCTAAACCCTTCCCCTTGCTAAAATCCATTTCCCCTTTGAAAACCAAGTTTTACAATAGTTTAAAGTGCAAATTATTAATCGGGCCCACTTTTGATTCAAGCTACCCGCTTATATATATTTCATTTGACCCACTTTGAATTAACCCTCCCACTTTATATATTTAGTAACTCCCATTTAATTTTACAGCTCCACATATATATTCCCAACCCACTTCATTTAACCCCTTTGTTTATTACCCAACCCCACATTTTGAAAACCCCCAACTCATCTGACCGCTCGATCATCATTGATTAGATCCAACGTCAAATAAACATTTTCGCACCCCAACATCTGATATTTAAAACCAATTGGGGGGCGGGTGAAATAGGTGGTTTCATTCCCCCTCTCCCCTTCCATGTAGCGATACCATGTTTTCTCACACCCCCCATTCCCAAACCACTAAACCACCTTTTGATGTGCGATAAACCACCATGGAAAACCACTAAAATTTCAAAAAAATAATAAACAAACCCACCCCTTGCCATGCGAAAAACCTCAGTTTTCAAAAAATATAAAACCGCTCATTTCCGTTATTTTCCTATTATCTCTGTTTATTTGCAAAAAATACCAAAAGCCATTTCCAACCAAGATTGAAGCTTGCTGCTACCCGAAACCCTTCCACCATAAAAAATTTCGATATTCTGGATAATCCTAAGTACCCAACACCATGAAATAATATTATTTATTAATAATTTAATTGAATTGATGGCCTCCCAATGTGTACAAATGTAAACCCTTTGCAACCACCCTTGGTAGATGTCGACCACACTGCTTTGGCCAATAAATATTTCAAAATAGTAGACACAGTAACTGATAGCAACCTTTTGGAGCTCCATTGCTGTAGCCATGATAAATTGGTTGATCAGGCAGATGATATTCATCTGTGGGAATCTAACCAGCCCAAATACACATTTCAACAGACCTATCAGTTCCCTGAACTCATCAGACTATGTCAAATCAACTATTTTCCAAATGAAAGGGCCATAGTCACCCTTGCCCAAGAAATCCTATTTACTATCACTGCTCAATCTCTCAATTAAATGTTGTAGATTACATCAGAACCAAAGGGAGTTCCTTTCTCCATTGAAACCCTTACTAAGCATTACTTAAAGTTTGACTTCCCTAAAAGGTCTCAAATATTTCAGACTTTCCTCCCTGAATCAACTCAATTTCCTAAGTTCAACCCACCATATTCTGCTACCATATTCCCATAAAGAACAAAGAAAAGTGTGACCTTGTTCTCCAACATTCTAGGATATTTTACTGATGAGCATGTAGATGAATCCACTCTTGGTTTCCTATCTATATTTTTCCCAGGCCAACCTCCATCTATAATTTTCCATTTTTCCCAATTCTTGGCAGATGCCATGCATGATCAACTGATCAAATTTCTAGAAGAAGGAGTGTTCAAATAATCCTCAATATTATTCCATTTTTCATATATTTTCAATCAGAAAGGTTTGCAGTCAACCTACAAAAACTGGACATAGAGGGTAATCCCAAGTTTGTTATCATTTGGACATCCTTGGTCAGAAAGGACTCCGGTGAATTTAGTCTCAAAGACTTTATTGATTCTTTTGTATATCCAGTTGTTAATATTCTTAGCTCAACCCAGAATCAATGAAGAAATCAAAAAGGTTTTACAGTTATTAAATCATAGAAAAATAGGATACTAGTATTTATACCACAATCATACAAAAATTAGAGTGTACAGAAGCCAACTAGTTCCATACAACCTTCCCAAATACCCCCCAATGAGGATATTTTCTTTAGAATACATCAGAAAAATATTGAATTCTGATGAGATTGATTTCATTTTAGCTCAAAAGAATACCCAATTCAAGATTAAAAATTAGCTAGGGCCTTTTATATGCAACAGTAGGAATGCTGGAAAGGAAGCATACAGATGCTTACAAGAGTTAAAGTTCAGCAACAGTTTCAAATGGTCATATGACACCTTGGGTGTCATAAGTAAATTCAGGGTTAATTTTAAACTCACCCCTTTCATTCATGAGTCTAAAACTGAGATTGAGAAATATTCCAACCAGTCAGAGTGGTTGGAAAACACTCTACAGGAGCTGGAGAAGCAGCTTGATACTAGTTCCATCCTACTTACTCTAGCCCCACAAGATAGAAATACAAAAAGGGCTAGAGAAGAAGGCTCTTATTCAGCATAAACTACATCTGAAACTAAATTCAAGCTTATGTACAGAAAGAAAAAAAAAACTAAATCCAGTAATAGAGCAGGAAGAAATCAGTGAAAAAGATATTGTTGTCAAGGATGATGCACCTACAACACTTTTAGAAGAAACACCTCTGCCATCAATTTCTAGTGCACAAATCATCCAAAAGAAAAATAGTGCACAGGTTTCATCATCCAGCAAGCTAGTTGAGAAAGAAAAAGATGTCATGGAGAAATACAAAGAGATTAAAATAAAAAAGGAAGCATTAAAGGCTGTCACATATTCATAATACTGGAATCAAACTCCCAGTGATCTGAGTAGATTACTTTCAGCTTTTGACCTCAAAACAAGGAAGATGTAAATGACTTTTCTACATCCAAACGTAAAGGCCCCTAAAAATTCAAAATATTATAAAAATACATCCTTTGAAGTGCTTGCCAAGGATGTGAATCCAATAGACCAAATTGAATTTCACAAAGAGGCAGGAGAAATGATATATTAAACAATTACACATAAAGCTCTAAGTGTCCAAAAGTTGCAGAATTATCTAGCAAATATACAATCATAGCTAAAACTAGAGAAAGCTTCATCATAAGTAAAGGATAGCAGGATAAAGTCACTTGAAGATTTGGTAATAGAATTTGGTTATAATCCAAAAGATATCAAAGCAATAGAAAAACTAATAAAGAAGAAAAATGCAGACATAGTTGCATTGAGGAAACAACTAAAATTACCAACTACTGAGCATCCACAAACCAAGGTGGTTTTGGAAACTTATAATCAAAAGGATGAAATGATGAAACTAATCATTCAGTTGACATCTCAACTAAAAGAAATGGATAAACCTGTGCAAGAAAAAAAAATTAGTATGGAAGAAGTTCCCATTACTGCTATTCCTATAACATATACATCAGAACCTGTATCTGCAACAGCTCCAGTATCAACATCAGTTCCAGCAACTACATCAACAAAAACACCAATAATGCCAACTACCTATCCCACCAATGAGGCCAACAAATTAATTAAAGCAATGGAAGATATGTCCATTCTGACTATAGAGATCAATAAGCTCAAAGAACAAGTAAAGAGGTTAGAAGATGGAAATAAATTGGCAGAAGTGATGCAGCAAGAAGAAGTACAAAAAGAAAATAGATTGACTGACAGAATCCACAAGTTGGAGAAAGAGTGGTCACTGAAAGAAGCTTTAGCGCAAGAAAAACAAAAATTGTGGGCCAATATAATTAACTAAGTTAATGATATTTGTACTTCTATACAGATCATATTTGAGCATAATGACTTAGTGAAGGAAGCTGGTGATGCAATTCAAAAGTTCAAAGTTAATCTTGGAAAGAAACCAAAGGAAGCCTCTGAAATAATCAAATTTCTTAATTCCAAAAAAAAGTATAAATTAGAAGAATTTGGGATAGCTGACAGAACAAAAAATATCTTAGAGGTGAAGAAATTTATTTCCAAAAGAAATCTGATGGTATAGCATGAAGAGAAATATCAAACTATGGTACTTGCAGTGAACAGGTTTTTAAATAAGTTTGATGTATTAAGAAAGAAAAGTTTGTCTAATCCTCTGGTAATCAACGATAAACTCATGAGACATGAAGATTATGATAAGAAGATGAGGGAAGTAGCCAAAGAAACTTCCAACAGTTCCTCATTGAAAGGCATTCCCACAGGCAAAGTACTCCTTCAAATTCTAGAAAAAAGTATTTTACCTCGAGCATGAGGTAAATGACCCTTTTTTTAAATAATCCTATGTTTTCCAAATATAAAGAGGAAGATAAGATTTACCAGAGGATGATGAAAATCAAACTCCTAGATGAATAAACATGGGAGAAATGGTGTAATTTACTATAAAGGGTGAAATGTCATACAAGTAAAAGAGCATACAACGTGAAAAGAAAAGATAGAGCGAAAGAAAGACAGATGAAAGAAACAATCAAGTAACAACAATCAAATAAAATAGTGCCAGATCTCAGTCAGTTAAAAGGTGTCACTATCTTTTTGCATAAATATATTTATTTTCCTTGAATAAATCCTAGTTAGTTGACATGATATTTTTTGTAAAATTTTTGTATAAATACTTTATCATTCGAAGTATCAAGTGTGGATTTCTAAATATTTCTGTAGCTGACTGATCAATTTCCTAAGGGTTATTATACCATTTCTAGTTGACAAACAAAACAATTAATAAACTTCTTTACAGAATTCATGTGTTGAGCTATTTCAGTGAAGTATCAATTTCAATTGTTCATGTTATCTTTCTAAGTATTCCATAAACTTTTATCTGTTCTGAATTTAAAAGATATAACAGGATTTTTACTATAGAATTTTCTTAAACATTATATTCTACTTTTAGTTGTTGTACATTTCTATGCTTTTCTTCTGATATCTGGTTTATAGAATTCTTAATTTTCCTCTAACCCTGATTGAATTTCTTCACCCTTCTTCATTATCTAGTTTAAGGAATTATTAATTGCTCCTTGATCCCGATTGAAAAATCACTTCACCATTCAGCCTTGATATTTGATATTTCTCACTTATCTATAATCCTAATATTTCCATTTTTTCTCCTCCCATCCCACCCACGGGTTTCGAACTAGTGACCTTGCAGACGGAGTGCCTTAACGGTGCACCCCATCATCGACTGATGTACACCACGTGGGCTATATTGCTCACCTATATTTCCTTGTAACACTTTCTTTATAATTTGATTTTGTTATGTTTTCAAAGTATATTGACTCCATAGCCCAATGAAAAATGGAAAAGCACCTATTCATCTAAATCATTAATTCCACCAATCAATCAAAATCAATTCAAATTAATCATACATAACTAGACTAAAATCTATTAAATCAACAAAGTTAAATCATATAGAGAGATCCCTCTCTGAGTTTAGGAAGGCTAGATCCTAAGCTCCAAAGTAGGTTTCTAGTTATCTCTGATATTTTTTTTAACGCCTAGAACAACCTCTGGAAATTTCAGAATGATAACATATTGGCGACCATACTGGGGAAATCAGTCCCTAGTTAAAATAAATATTAAAGGAAACAATTTTCCTCATTTTTTCACCTTAAGGCTTTAAAGGCTTGTTAGAATTTATTATTATAAGTTAAAATTATGGCTTCTAAAAGAACATATTATACCAAGGCTCATCCTAATCCACAGTCTTCTACAATTGTTGATGATCCTGATAGAATTTTAAGAAAAACCTAGAAAGGTAGAAAGTATAGGAAGTAATAGTCAGTTAATCAAAGCAATTTCACTTCCTAAAGAGTTATCAAGCATACATGATATTCAATTTGATTTATCATTTGAGCATTCTTTTATTCGTACCAAATCTGAAAACTCAGTCCATGATATTGTAATAGACCCCAATTTTATTCAATTTATTGAATCAAAGAAGGATATTATACAACTTGATTTAAATCAAGAGGTTTTAGATATTTTTTTACAAACTTGTTGTTCTAACCTCAACTTTGATAAAGGATATAGACGAATCATATTTTCAACAGTCAATTGAATTAGTGCCCTAACAGCTGATACCCCTAAGCGATCTACATTATCTTCAGAAACTGTAAATACAACTTTATTTAGTTCCACCTCACCTATAATATCCACCATAGTTCATTCCAAAAAACCATTCATACATAAAATTCCTCTCCAAAATAACGTTTCAAGTTCATATTCAAGCGTTTCTAGTTCATATTCAAGCATGACGCAGGGCTAGCCTGCATTCCCAGAATCTTCAACTGTCTATGCTTATAAACATACATGCTCAGTAATGCCCAACTCTTAATCTCAATAGCTGGCAATTTCACAACTGTACTATTTGCATGCGGAAGCTTTTCCAAACATATGGTTTAAAAACCATTGTATAAAATCATTTCAAAACAATTTCATAAGTCCCAATCTTGAGAAACCCCCAAATGCCAATTCCAAATCATTCATGCAAAAGATTTATTAAAATTTAACCAACGATTATGGAACAAGTGAATTCCATATTTCAACTCAATTCAACCCCTTTTCAATCTAGTTCCTGTAATGCACCCATTTCATATCATACACCATCACATTTACATTCACATGTGCTGGATTCAATTAAAAGAATGCGCCCTTACTTATGCAAACTCGACCAGAATTCAAAATGCCAAATAACAACAATATGGCCACTCTTCTATCAACATATGGCAAATCAATCCATATTCAGTTAGCTCAAATAATACATGGTTTTTAATTCAACATCTGAAATCAAATCTTTGACTTGGTAGAAATATACCTGCACCCTTTAAAACTTTCCAAGTTTGATATTGATTATCAAAACCAACACATTTGTGCATTTATTTCCAGCTATGGTAAAATTTCAATACTCAGGCTTTGTTACAAATCGAGTGTCAACAAATAACTGCCCACACTTTAACTTACCTTCACAATCCAGAACGCGCCTCCTCCTGTTTCCAGACTCTGTCTACCCACTGCTATTTAGCTCTCTGGAAATAACCTACGTCCTTTATTAAAACTTTCAATCAATTCCGTTCCCAATTCTATCCAATCGATTCCGTTCCCAATGCTATCCAATCGATTCCCTCCTGCAACTATGAAACATCAAACATATATAAAACACAGTCTTGATTTCATAACGCTGGCTATCACAATCAGAACCCACGTCTACCACAAGGAGATTCACGTATTTAATTATCACTGTGTGATTCCATTCCACTGAATTGGTTATTAATATTTCTCCACGTTGTAATCGCCCACTGCTATATAAAACATTCCACTGTTTTATTCTGCTCAAAACAAACCAACATCATTCGAATTCTACGCCCTTTTATGAATGTCACTATTCAAGATCAATTAAAATTCACAGTGAATACTGGCATTGAAATTTAACCAGAAATCAATTACTCTGGCAAACAGAGTTTTAAACATTCCACCATGGCTTCAACGCACTAGACAAATAGCAATTTCTGCTATCGATCACTCAGAATTCCACAATCCTGTCAGAACAGAGTTTTACGTACCAAGCTGCAGACTTAAAATGTATTAAAATACTTCCTTACGCAGAGGTTTAATGCCTTTATACTCACTGATTATACATAACGTTTTCACAGTTGCTATGCTCTTCCATTTTCTATCAATCAAATTCAAATCGATATAAAACAACCATAGATAAGCTCATGCATGGACTTTTTTTTAACATAGTTAACAATTGTTATCCATCCTTTCAGCTTGGGCGCATAAATCGATACTCATTCACAAAGCAAAGCTCACAATCTCTTAATGCAAATATCGCTCTTTTTAACCATAATTTGATTACAAAATTCTCTCATACACACACAACAAATTAAATACCAGCAAATTCACCATTTCAACACAGACTTTGAATCACACCCGAATTGACCAAGTTAAGGTGCATAACACAAAACCAACACTTTCATAAAAGTGAATTTACTTACAGCAACATTTCTCCGTGGCCTGATTTACAATTCATTGGCCCTTACAACCTGCCCAAAGGCTTACAACCTTGGCTGTTCAAAACCTGCTCTCAATCACTCTCACTACTCAAGTCTACTTTCTATGCCTTTGAAGCTTGATGAATTTATACAATTTTAAAAATGATCTAATTTAATGCTCAATCCCCTTAATATCTCAATACCACTAAAATATCTCAACAAATCCTATTATCTAGAATCTTATCCCTTTATATCCTTAACTAACCAAATTCTCTCATATCCTTTTAATTAATAAAAGGATATTTACAAAATCCTCACCTTCTCCTATTTTATTTAAAATAAAAAATTAATTAATAAAATTTTAAGAATTGTCACACCCCCTTTTCTAACATATTTACAAATAAAAAAATGCCCTTGATGCTCCTGCATCAGACTCCCCATGTAAGAAAATTCATGACCACCTGGTCATAAGTCTGGATAATTATTTCCTCCTGGATCCCAAATTTTATTTTGTAATCTTTCCTTGCTTGTCAATTGCTTTACTACTGTCTGCTGTTGTCCTCCAGGTTTCCATATTTTGTTCTGTAATGCTCCACTTGCTCTGCCTTCAAGATCTTCTACCGTCTTCCTCTTGTTGTCACTCCTTTTCTTTCTTGCTACTGTCTTTCTATGAGACATTTTCATCATTAACCTCCTTATCAACTCAATTTCTCTGTCCAGTATATCCTCTGTCTGCTGATTGTTTCCATTTCTTGATTGCTGAAATTTCATTCTTGCTTGTTCTTCACTTGTTTTGATCGCTTCCTTTTCACCCTTAATGGTGTTTTGCACCTTTTCTGCTGCTGCTACTATAAATGTCACCTCACATGTTGCTCTAACAATCACTATGGATGTTGCTGCCTCCCAAACTTCCTGTCCCTCTGCAAAATTCCTTTGCTCATCATCTGCAATCTCATCTGCAACTTCTTTCTCTGTTTCAAATGTCTCCAGCAAACAATTCAGCATTTCATCAACATGCTGCAAATTATCTCCAGCATAATCTCCATCTTCCCCTTGGACAATCTTCAGTAATTGTCCATCAACATCTTGATTGATTCTGGCAATCAGATCAAGTTCTTCAAACACTGTAGTCTCACCTTCTATCATTGTAGCAGCTCCAAAATTTTGTCCACCAGTCTTCTCTTGGCTATCCAGACAAGACAACTCTTTCTTGTCACCCATGGTAACAAGCTTCTGCATATGAGACATGACTATCTCATCCACTACCTGCAATAGTTTTCCTCCTTCTAAGACAATTCCAAGTGATGGACTGTCCTCTGTATCACCTGTAAACACAATCAATTTTTCAGCATCAACATCACAAGACCCATTGGTCTCACTTGTCAATTCAGTCACCAAGTTTTCTCCCTGCAGCTCCAAGTCTTCTTCAGGACTCATAAAATCTTCACTGGCTTTCTCCTCAGCTTTCTCTGGAAACACTTCCGTATGCTGCTCTGAGTTCCTTTCCAACTCCTCTGTCAGCACATCAGTATGCTGATTGGAAATCACCATGAGACTTTCAGCTAGTCTCGCCTTCTTACCATCCTCTACTTCATGACTGTCCTTCATGAAAACTTTCCTACCTTGCTTCCTCAGCAAATTATCCTGCACATAAGTCCTCTGTCTCTCCAATTCTCTTCTCTGAAGATCTAGTTTCCTATACAACTCAACAACTTCATTAGGAGTAGAACTCGGAAACTTCAAACAATTTTCCATACCTTCACCAGCTCTTAACCAATCATCGACTGGTCTTTCTCTCTCTGCACCAATATCCTGATTAGACTCCTTCGTCTTCATGCATTCTTCCTAAGATCTTGCCATCTCATCATCGATCTGAACAGCCTTCAGATTCAAATCTTCTCTCTCCTGAACAAACTCTAAAGCTTGCTCATCTCCCTGTATTGTACGTGCAAACATACACAACTTATTAGTTTTAAAACTGCAAGACTTTTCAGTCTTGACTGCTTCCTCCAACACATCCTTCTGAACAAATCTGCGTGTAGAATCTTCAAATTCCATCTCTGGCTCAAGAACTCTAAGTTCCTTTTTCAACAAGGCAATCAAAATTTGCCTTAACCTCCTCTGCAATTGTCTCCAAATCACTCTCTTTCCCTTCAGTGGAAAGATCCATCCTCTATTCTAGTTTTCCCGCTCTTGTAGCCATTCTTCTAGTACCTACAATTGTACCTTCACTACTACAATCTCTCTTTCTCAAAATTCTGCAGTCATCTCATCTTTGTGGCATTCCTTTGAACCTCTTCTTTGATCCTCCATGATCATCTTCTCCATGAGTTTCTCACTCACCATGAGTTGTACTAGCCTCTACGACAGCAATCTCTTCTGCTGCCACTTACCTCACCAAGCTCTCCTCACTCAGTCTTTCGGTAAGTACTTGGTTCACTGCCTCTGGAACCTTTTGAGCACTTTCCTCTGCTCTCTCTCTAGGCTATCTCTTCAACTCACCTTCTTCTTCAGGACACTGCAATTGTCCTCCTTATCCAGCCTTTAGCTGAATGCCAGGTTCACTGCCATCATCTTCTCTGTAACCATAAACAACATTTACAAATTTCAAATCAAAAAAATCATCTCACCTCTTAAGATCTTGCATGATCTTTTCCTCCCTGAAATCCTGTTCACTTGTGTAGTTTTCATATCAAATTTAGAAATCTGATTTTCTTTTCAATAATTCATAATATATTCAAAAATACATTTCAGTTCTTCAACAAACCTTCTTGCATTCATTCAGAAACAAACATCTTTTATTTCAACAGAGCCAAGATCTGATACCAAAATGATGCAGGGCTAGCCTGCATTCCCAGAATCTTCAACTGTCTATGCTTATAAACATACATGCTCAGTAATGCCCAACTCTTAATCTCAATAGCTGGCAATTTCACAACTATACTATTTTCATGTGGAAGCTTTTCCAAACATATGGTTTAAAACCATTGTATAAAATCATTTCATAACAATTTCATAAGTCCCAATATTGAGAAACCCCCAAATGCCAATTCCAAATCATTCATGCAAAAGCTTTATTAAAATTTAACCAATGATTATGGAACAAGTGAATTCCATATTTCAACTCAATTCAACCCCTTTTCAATCTAGTTCTTGTAATGCACCCATTTCATATCATACACCATCACATTTACATTCACATGTGCTGGATTCAATTAAAAGAATGCGCCCTTACTTATGAAAACTCGACCAGAATTCAAAATTCCAAATAACAACAATATGGCCACTCTTCTCTCAACATATGGCAAATTAATCCATATTCAGTTAGCTCAAATAATACATGGTTTTTAATTCAACATCTGAAATCAAATCTTTGACTTGGTAGAAATATACCTGCGCCCTTTAAAACTTTCCATGTTTGATATTGATTATCAAAACCAAAAAATTTGTGCATTATTTCTAGCTATGGTAAAATTTCAATACTCAGGCTTTGTTACAAATCGAGTGTCAACAAATAACTTCCCACACTTTAACTTACCTTCACAATCCAGAACGCGCCTCCTCCTATTTCCAGACTTTGTCTACCCACTGCTATTCAGCTCTCTGGAAATAACCTGCGTCCTTTATTAAAACTTTCAATCGATTCCATTCCCAATGCTATCCAATCGATTCCCTCCTGCAACTATGAAACATCAAACATATATAAAACGCAGTCTTGATTTCATAACGTTGGCTATCACAATCAGAACCCACGTCTACCACAAGGAGATTCACGTATTTAATTATCACTGTGTGATTCCATTCCACTGAATTGGTTATTAATATTTCTCTATGTTGTAATCGCCCACTACTATATAAAACATTCCACTGTTTTATTCTGCTCAAAACAAACCAACAGCATTCGAATTCTACGCCCTTTTATGAATGTCACTATTCAAGATCAATTAAAATTCACAGTGAATATTGGCATTGACATTTAACTAGAAATCAATTACTCTGGGAAACAGAGTTTTAAACATTCCACCATGGCTTCAACGCACTAGACAAATAGTAATTTATGCTATCGATCACTTAGAATTCCACAATCCTGTCAGAACAGAGTTTTACGTACCAAGCTGCAGACTTAAAATGTATTAAAATACTTCCTTACGTAGAGGTTTAATGCCTTTATACTCACTAATTATAAATAACGTTTTCACATTTGCTGCGCTCTTCCATTTTCTATCAATCAAATTCAAATTGATATAAAACAACCATAGATAAGCTCATGCATGGATTTTTTTTTAACACGGTTAACAATTGTTATCCATCCTTTCAGCTTGGGTGCATAAATCGATACTCATTCACAAATAAAATCTCACAATCTCTTAATGCAAATATCGCTCCTTTTAACCATACTTTGATTACAAAATTCTCTCATACACACACAACAAATTAAATACCAGCAAATTCACCATTTCAACACAGACTTTGAATCACACCCGAATTGACCAAGTTAAGGTGCATAACACAAAACCAACACTTTCATAAAAGTGAATTTACTTACAGCAACATTTCTCCGTGGCCTGATTTACAATTCATTGGCCCTTACAACCTACCCGAAGGCTTACAGCCTTGGCTATTCAAAACCTGCTCTCAATCACTCTCACTACTCAAGTCTACTTTCTATGCCTTTGAGGCTTGATGAATTTATACAATTTTAAAAATGATCTAATTTAATGCTCAATCCCCTTAATATCTCAATACGTCCACTAAAATATCTCAACAAATCCTATTATCTAGAATCTTATCCCTTTATATCCTTAACTAACCAAATTCTCTCATATCCTTTTAATTAATAAAAGGATATTTACAAAATCCTCACCTTCTCCTATTTTATTTAAAATAAAAAATTAATTAATAAAATATTAAGAATTGTCACACCCCCTTTTCTAACATATTTACAAATAAAAAAATGCCCTTGATGCTCCTGCATCAAAGCGTTTCAAGTTCATCTTCAAGCACCACTACTTTACCCCTCAGTCAAGCTAGCGTCTTAGCCATGGCAGCCAGATATGACCCTTTGGTCTTACAGGCCCCTTTACATGCACTATGCCATAAGATTACCAAAGTAATAGTTTTCAGTTTGATGGTACTAGTTAGTATACTGCTCAACAAAATGTAAATAAAATGACATATTATTTTGAATTACATGAAGTTGATGACGCTGATGTACAAATGAGATTGTTTTCACAAACACTAGCAGGAGATGTTAAAAAATGGTTGAAATCTTTACTTGCTAACCATATTGTTGATTTAGCTACTTTCCACCAATTGTGATAAATATATGGGAAAGAAAGAAAAACCCTCTCCAGATATTATTTGAATATAAGAGCATTAGGAGATCTCCTAATGAATCTGTTTAGGATTATTGTACTAGGTTTAACAACATTTACAATGCAATTCCATTGAATATCAGACTTCCACTAGACTTGGCCCTGATTAAATTTCTTGATGGCTTTGATGCTGACATGTCCTATCAATTACGAGAAAGAAACCCTACAACTTTAGAACAGATGTCGAATGATGCAGTTAATGTAGAAGCAAACTTACTAGCTAAAAGAGCAAGGATGAAGAATGAGAGAGGAGTAACCATTAAGGAAGAACCATCCACTTCAGATATTAAGATAGATAGTTTAGCTAAAAGTGTAGAAATACTAATGGATAGATTAGAGAACATGGAAAGAAAAGCTCTGTGGGAAAATCAACAAGGTCCACAAATTAGAAACCCAAACTTTATGAAAAATCCTAATACTGGTAAATCAAGAAAATTCATGCTCGATCAACATATTAGACCACCTTTCCAAGAAAATTATTCTGAAGGTTTACAACAACATGAAGAAGACCAAGACACCCAGATAAAATTGATGGGAGTAAACAATGAAAACACTATTTTTCTTACCCAAGATGAACAAGAATTGTACATGTTACAACAATTACAATTAGAATCCGGAGAGACTTTTGAATATAAACAAGGCTATGAATATGCTATCTACGAATTTCATAAATTGTATAGCCTTAGAAGAAAAGAGAACACATAAGTGCCTATTAAGAAATCAGTCCAAACCCAAACTAAGAAAACAATAGAAGCTCTGACCAAATTTCTACAAATTCTCCCTAGAGAAACTCAGATAACTTCCAACCCAAAGATTGTAGACATAACATCAACTTCAACTCAAACTGTTCAGACAATAAAATTGAAAACAAAATAGTTGACACACAAACTGAATTACCAAATGTTGATAAAGAAGACAAAAATACACAAACCACAATTGGTAAAGATGAAATCATTCAATTAGGCAAAACTCAAATGCCATTCAATATCAAAATTGAGATAGCCAAATTGAAAATACTAGTTCCTTTAAGAGAGCTGGTGAAAAATGATTCATACAAGGCACAAATCACTGAAACAGTAAACATAGGTGAAGGCGAAGATGTTGTCAACCTCAATGATGATCAACCTGAGTTATTATTTGGTCCCGAAGTAAATGGAAAACATCAACAAGGAGGTGTCCCTCCATTATATACTAGCTTAAACGTTCATGATAAAATCTTACATAATGCTATGTTGGATTCAAGAGCCTCTTATAACTTAATGCCTAAAGAAGTCATGGAAAAATTAAACTTAGACGTCACCAGACCCTACAAGGGCCTGTTTTCTTTTGATTATAGTCAAGTCAAATGTCCTGGCATGATAAAAGATCTATGTGTAACTCTAGTTCGGTGCCCAACGAAGAGTATTTTTATGGAGATAGTAGTTGATGATATCCCTCCCAAATATGGTATGTTATTATCTCGCTGATTGGGAGAAAAATTACAGGGATAGTTGCAGTTATACATGTCATATGCTACCATTTCTGTATTTGATCAGCAAAGGAAGCTTTATAGAGAAACCTTGATGAAATTCATGCTCAGTAGTTCATAAAAACCACAGAATTACCGTATCTATTCCATGCATTCTGATTTGGACTCATTTATCCTTTTTAATTCAGACAATGATAAAGACAAAATCACAGTTGTAGAATAAAATTACAAAGTAGTCGATAGTGAAAATACAACTCATGAGTGTATGTGGCATTTAGATTTTTATGGCTCTATAAATAGATTAGGACAAGGAGATGGAGTATGGATCTACAATTTAGAAAATGATCATTCAGAAGGACATGCTTACACATTAAATTTCAAATGCACTAATAACATGGTAGAATACAAATAATTAGTGCTAGGCCTACAAATCATAAAAAAAATTAGAGCCAAAGGAGTTTCCATCATGGGAGACTCAAAACTCATCATAAAAAAAGTGAAGGGAGAGTAACTTGTTAATAACCCTAGACTTAGCCGTTACAAAGAGACCATCCTAGAGTTGATAAATTGTTTTCTTGAGACTGAATTTGCCGTAATTCCAAGAAAGAAAAATATACAATCACATAGCTTAGCCACTTTTTCCAGCACATGCAGGTTACCCTTTCAACCAATCATCAATACATGGCTAAGGTAAGACATAGACCAACCATACCTGAAAATTTCAAGTATTTTCAAATCTTTTCACAAGACAATCAAATTCGTGATTTTATGATTTCTGAAGGAGAATTTCAAAATGGTAATATAGATACAGACTGTACATTAGATTGTACCATAAATAATGAAATAGATGTAAATGATATAAATAAGATAGAACCAACTAAATTCACTAAAGTAGAAATAGAATAACTGGAAACAATAGAAATTGAGGAATTAATCAATGATGAATCAGAAGTTTTAAATCTCAAAGACAACTTTTTTCCTAAGGGATTAGCCCCACTTGAAGACTTTTTTGACTCAAATGATATATCTAGAAAACCTAAAATTGATCCTCTAAGGTCAGATATAGAGGAATGAAACATAGGAACAAAAGAAGATCCCAAGCTTATCAAAATATCCAAGACATTACCTCCATCTAAAAAGCTGAAGTACAATAGCTTGTTTAAAGAGTTCCAAGATATCTTTGCCTAGAATTACGAGGACCTCAAGTCTTATGATACTACCATTATCCAACATAAGATACCTATTAAAGAAAATCAGAAGCCCTTTAAACAAAATCTTAGGAGAATTAAGCCAGTTATTATGTCATTGATAGAAAAAGAAGTTAAAAGGATGTATGATGCTCAAATCATAGCACCCATTAGATATTCTGTTTGGGTCTCTAACTTAGTTCCCACTAGAAAGAAAACAAGAGAAATCAGACTCTGTGTTGATTTCAGAAACTTAAACAAAGTATCACTCAAGGATAACTATCCCCTCCCTAAAATGGACCACATTCTCCACAGGGTAGTAGGGTCATCCAAAATTTCATTACTTGATGGATTTTCTAGATACAACTAAATCCTAGTCCAAAATGAAGATCAATCTAAGACTGCATTCACGACTCCTTGGGGGAATTTCATGTACTTGAAAATTCCCTTTGGACTGATGAATGTTGGAGAAACATTCCAAAGAGATATGGATATAGCATTTGCAAAGGAAATCCATGACTTTTTAGTTATTTACCTAGATGATATCACAATGTTTTCCAAATTAGATAATGAACATATAGATAATCTAAAAAGAGTATTCCTAAAATGCAAAAAGTTTGGCATATCCTTAAAACCTAAAAAGTCACTTTTTGGATTAAAAGAAGAAAAACTCCCAGGACACATCATTTCAAAAGAGGGCATTAGAATTGATCCAGCTAGAATACAAGCAATCCTAAACATCAGTTATCCTAGGAACATTAAAGAATTACAAGAAATTTTAGGTAAAATAATTTTCTTAGAAGATTCATTTCTAACTTAGAAGAACTAATTAGATATTTGAATAACATGTTAAAAAAGGATTCAACACTTAAGTGGACAGTAGAGGCTAAGTAGTCTTTTGAAGCAATCAAAGAAGCCCTTACTAAAACACTTGTCCTCATAAGTCTTATTTTAACATAGATTCCATTATTTTTTCATTTTCTTTAGAACACACCATTGCAGCAGTCTTGTTGCAAAAGAATGATGAGGGCTATGGACAAACCAATGCTTTCTTCAGTAAAAATTTGAGAGATGAAACACTAAAGTATAATATCATGGAAAAATAATATGTAGTGTAAAATTTCACTTTTTGTTCTATGCCTAAAGGATTGGATTATGAAATTACAGATCAATAATAATGCTTAACTATTTATATTAATATTTTTACAAATAATATCTATAAAAAATTACTCCTCTCAACTATATATATATATATATATATATATATATATATATATATGTATATATATATATATATATATATATATATATATATATATATATATATATATATATATATATATATATATATATATATATATATATATATATATATATATATATTCCATTTTGTTTTGACATTTTTGAATTACTCACATCGAAATATTTATGGTTGATGTTTTACTTATTTTCATTTATGTCCTAAGGATAAGCCACACTTACTGAATCGACCATGTACATTTTGAATGTTAATAAAATAATATTTTATTATTTATTTTACAATAATTTTATTCCATTACAATTTTATAAGACGATTATTCATATATAAATAAAATATTTTATTTTCAAATGTTTTAATGTTAAATTTAATTTTATAATAATACGTGTTAAATAAATTAATAAATTATTATTATTATTTAAATTTGTTTTCAAAAAGAATTTAAAATGGGTTTTTTAATATTTTGATATATAATTTTTAAATATTGATTTAAATATATTTGAAATTTAAGTTAAAAATTATTATATATATATATTTTTTAATTTTATTGTACTTAATTTTGATTATGTTTTAATAATTAAATGTGTTTTTATAAATATAATAATATTTTTTTCAAATATAATCTACAATAATAAGTGGTATATATTTATATTTTTATTAAATATATATTTTGTAAATTTATTAAAATTATATTAATGTATTTCATAATTGTAAAATATGTGATAAAATAAATAAGTAGGAAATCAATATAATTAATTTAGATTTCATCTTAATATCATATCTACCAAACACTAAGATAAATCAAATTTCTTGAAGTAGAAACCTCTTTTAGAGTGAAAAGTGATTTCATTTATGTTGATACTTTGTAGTTCTAGAGTTAAGATGGATTTAGGAGACAAATCAAATCTCTTGAAATAGAAATCTCTTTTAGAGTGAATAGGGATTTGATTTATTAATTTTTTATTTGATTTATTTAGACATTAAGTTACATCATCTTTACCATACTAGCTTTATTATATATATATATATATATATATATATAAACTTAATTAGATTTCATCTTAACACTCATCTACCAAGTTCTAGATGGATCAAATCACTTGAGACAGAAATATATTTTAGAGTAAAAAGTGATTTGATCTCTCTGGATGCTTTGTAGTTCTAGAGTTAAGATGGATTTAGGATACTTTAAGTTCACCTTTTAATATGCTAAATTCCGCCTAAATTGGTTCTCAATACCATATTTTTATTATTATTTTATTTTTAGAAGTTTATTTTTGTTTTGTTATTTTTACAACTCTCTTGACATGAAAACCTCTTCTAAAGTGAAAAGAGATTTAATCTTTCTATAAAATCCCTTCAAATAGAAACCTCTTTTAGAGTGAATAGGGATTTGATTTTTTTTTTTTATTTGATTTATTTAGACATTATGTTACATCATCTCTACCATACTAGCTTTATTTATATATATATATATATATATATATATATATCATCTTAACACTCATCTACCAAGTTCTAGATGGATCAAATACCTTGAGACAGAAATCTCTTTTAGAGTGAAAAGTGATTTGATCTCTTTAGATGCTTTGTAGTTCTATAATTAAGATGGATTTAGGCTACTTTAAGTTCACCCTTTAATATGCTATATTCCACCTAAATTGGTTCTCAATACCATATTTTTATTATTATTTTATTTTTATAAGTTTATTTTTGTTTCGTTATTTTTATAACTCTCTTGACATGAAAACCTCTTCGAAAGTGAAAAGAGATTTAATCTTTCTCTCAAATCTCTTGAAATAGAAACCTCTTTTAGAGTGAATAGGGATTTGATTTATTAATTTTTTTATTTGATTTATTTAGATATTATGTTACATCATGTCTAGCATACTAGCTTCATTATATATATATATATTTCATCTTAACACTCATCTACCAAGTTCTAGATGGATCAAATCCCTTGAGACAGAAATCTCTTTTAGAGTGAAAAGTGATTTGATCTCTCTCAATGTTTTGTAGTTCTAGAGCTAAGATGGATTTAGGCTACTTTAAGTTCACCCTTTAATATGCTATATTCCACCTGAATTGGTTTTCAATACCATATTTTTATTATTATTTTATTTTTATAAGTTTATTTTTGTTTTGTTATTTTTACAACTCTCTTGACATGAAAACCTCTTTTAAATTTAAAAGATATTTAATCTTTCTCAATATGTTATAGCTCCAGAAATTAAAATGAATCTAAACTGATTTAATTTCACCCTTCAAACAAGATCTGTATTCCACATAAATTAATTCTCAATACCATAATTTTATTTTTATTTTGTTATTTTTACTTTCATTTTTTATTTTATTTTAGCTAACAGTAGGTATTAAGTTGGATATATATATATATATATATTAAAAAAGTAGTTTTTACTTTAATTTAAGATATTTTCTTAATTACATTTTAAATTTTTTAAATTTTAATAAATCACATAATAATAGATATTCAAATTTATTTTATTTTATTATCATGATTTATAAATAAAATGGAATAGGAAGTTTCTAACATAAGGAAAATATTGAATGTTGCACAAGACCAACATAAGAGTTATGTACACAAAAAAAAATCACATAAGGAATTTTTAATAGGAGATCATGTGTATCTCCAAATTAGCAAAAACAAAATTTATTTAAGAGTGAGATTTTGTACCTAGTATCTAATGAAGGAACATGATGTGTTTTATATATCTTCACTTAAAATATCTATAAATGATGTTAACCATATTACATATAGAATCTAAGGGTGAATTATATCCAAAACCACAATGGATACTCAACAAATAGGATGACCACCCTCCATGTAAGTCAAGGTGCAATGGAATCACCTTGGACCACGTGAAGCAAAATGGAAACTAGAGGTTGCCATAAAAGGCATACCCATTTTGGTTTTATGTATAAGTTTGGTTCTACGGAAAATAGAACACTGAGGATGGTTTTTCTTTAAGTGGGATGGGAATGTAACATCCTTTTTTCTAATTCCAAATTTTTGTAATGTAAATGAAAGATGACAATGTTGGAGAGCCAACATGGATGGCTTGCTCAACCATTTTATGCAAATATTTTGCTAATATAATCATAAATTTCTAAATTTGGAGACGAAGACAAGAATAGATTGATTATAAATCTTATACGAGGGATTGTGATGTTTCCTATATTTGTTAAAATTAATGTTCACGACAGTCTGTGGGGTCTTGGTTAAAAGGTGAAGAGGCGGGTTGTTACAACACTCATCACAGGTTCAATTCCCTTCCCTGATCAGGGTGATGTATCTGGGCATGTTGATGAAGATGTAGTCCTACCAAAATTACAAAAAATAATAATAATTAATGTTCACGACCCAAGATGTTCTAGATGAACAACCAACTAATAAGAAATTATGGGAGGAATGGGGAGAGGAGGTAATGAACTACCCACACATGAGTTATGCACCTTAAAAAAAATTATTTGTTGACTCTTCAAGCCAAGAAGGGGACCCTAAACCTCTCATGAATGAAGCAGTGCTCATTAGGATAAGGATGTTAGTTTTGTGGTTCTACGTTGCTGAGTTTGTAGTATTCTAGTGACTAGAGACATTAGAAAAACAAAAGAGGCTTGAATTGTGGTAAATACAAAATGATTGTAAGTGAGAGAATTGTAAACCTGATATTGGAAGTTGGACCAGAAAGTCCAATCTTGAAATTTGTTATATGAGGATACCAAAGAGATATGCCTCTGCTTCAATCTAGTAGACTAAAAAGAACTAAACAATTTGGTTATTTTTATGTACGTGAATCACTATATAACGAAAAATATTAGGGATTATAGAAGGTGGGAAGGGATTTACTTATATGTTTTGAAGGCCCTTAGTGGCCATATTTGTTGTTTGATCAACCCAAAAAAAATTCTTGCATGGTGTCATCCCTCTTTCCTAGACAATGAAGGAATTTTTCCTTCATACTCTATACACTAAATTAAACTCTTTGTTGCTATTCACTAAGTGAAGAATATATTAGACATTTGATATGGTTTTGGGAGTGGATACTTGTAAGAAATATTTATTGTAGCTTCTCTTATGATTTGGTGGAGAGTGGTCTTTCCTTATTCAATTTCCAACAATTTAAAGAGGAATAGATAAGTGAATTTCTTTCATATAAATTAATTGCAATTTTTTATCAATACTTCATATTTAAATATTATTTAGGAATCATCATGTATGTGTACAATGGTAGGTTGAAATTTGTATGGTTTTGATGAATATTCAAAATGCATGATCAATGTATTGAGTATTTAACATAACTAGCCTAAATGTTGAAATACATTCCTTCATGAATATGAATGTTGTGCGAAATCGAATCCTCTCCTCTATGTTAAATGAGATAATTATGTGTTTTCTATTAATGTGAAGATTAGAAGGTTTTGTTAATGATGACACCCAGAAGAAAGAGTAGAATCCCTAATGAGGAAGGACATATTTGAAAGCAAAGAACATCTAATGTTTAGTTTGGAAGAGTTCACAAATGAAATATTAAGCTAAAGGAAATCATAAGGAATGACTTAAGTGGCTAAGGGATCTTACGTTTAAGCCTTGGTTTTGGCCAAAAGGAAATTCTGTGGTTTGAACCTTGTAACTAAAGCTATTAAGAGAAATTTGGGACTAAACTCTTTAGAATGAAACTCTTTGGAAAATTTAGGATGGTATTCCGCATTGATATGGTGGAGTATTTGAAGTTTGGGGTTTGGTAGCCCCATCCTTAGTCATATTTTATGAGAGATGGGGGCAAGAGATGGTTATAAAAAGAAAGAAAAAATATTAACATATCAAGCCCTCGAGGAATGACGGTGAATCATTATGAAAAATCCTTGTTTGGCATGGCCCCAAGAAACAATTGTCAGTTGGAAGAATTTGATCTATTAACAAGAAGCATGAAGTGATGGCACTAAAAATTTTGAACCTAGAAACATCAGACTAACAAAAATATCATGTACTAGGATAACTCAGGAGTGATGTCACAATTTAATTACATGGTGATTCAATGTGTATGACATGTGTCACCTAGAATTGGTCTTTTTGGCATGCCAAGTTCGCAAATATGAGTGACATGTGGTAGACATCAAGAGTTACACATGGAAGAAGACATCTCATCTTATCCAATGTGTTAGGTGGTGATTAGTCATCATAATGACATGACAAGCTATCATATAGACATATCAACATAGAAAAATTTCGGGAAGACTGCATCATGGAAATTATTGTTACTTTGATAACCTGATATACATGTCAAACATGCCACATGTCAAAAATTCGAGAGGTGTTTAGTTGAGTTGATATCATGCCTATTTTTTTAATTGAGTTGTGCTTAGTTGAGTTATAATTTTTTTAATTAAGAGGTGTTTAATTGAGTTGACCTCATGCCTATTTTTTTAATTGAGTTGTGTTTATTTGAGTTATAATTTTGTTTTAATGTTCGATAATCCATTTTAGAGTAATTATATAAACAAATTTGATGGATTTAATATTGTATTAGTGTATTATAATGTTTTCTGCATATTAAAATACCACTATGCTGATTCATCAATACATCAACATATCATAATGCTTAGTGTTTGGAGAATGAAAAACTTGTGAAATCACAAATATGGAAAGCCTCAAGTATAGCTAGAAGCCAATAAACTTGCACCCATATGGGGGAGCTACATGGCTAGGATTTTCCATGTGGTTGTACAAAAGGGTGAAATTTTAGAGACTATGTTAAGAAATTAAGTTGAGATGAAATTTATATCATGGGAAAATTCTCGATTAGCCAAAGATGATAGTGGTATTAGAAATGTGATTTAAGGTTGTGAGGGAAATAAGACTTTGAGCCCATATTTGTAATAAACCTTGAAGGAGAAGTCTAATTACACCCCACAACCCTAATATGACATTAGGTGTTTGAGTATGTTACAAGAATATTCTACATCGTTATAGATGTCACCAAAACCTTCAACATGTGCCGCCTTGGTATTCTTTTCCATCCAATGTTTCTATGTGGAAACTTATTTTAAACCTTTTAAAATGGATCGAGAATAGTTTGTTACTTCTCTTCATTTAGGAGATGTAGTTTAAACACTAATTTGTTGTGATTATTTCTCTTTATCATATTAACCTATTTCTCTTGAGATAACTATAAAATTTGAAATGATCTCACTTTTAACACGTAGTTTCATAATTGTGTATGGAAAAATAATATGTAGTGTAAAATTTCCCCTTTTGTTCTATGCCTAAAGGTTTGGATTATCAAATTACAGATCAGAAATAATGCTTAACTATTTATATTAATATTTTTGCAAATAATATCTAAAACAAAATTACTCCTCTCAACTATGAATATATATATATATATATATATATATTCCATTTTATGTGGTTTCACAATTGAGGCTTTTTGCAAGAAGTAACTTTGTTTTCACATTTCTGAATTACTCACATCAAAATATTTATGGTTGATGTTTCGCTCATTTTCATTTCTATCCTAAGGATAAGCCACACTTACTGAATCAACCATGTACATTTTAAATTTTAATAGAATAATATTTTATTACTTATTTTACAATAATTTTATTCCATTACAATTTTATAAGACGATTATTCATATATAAATAAAATATTATATTTTCAAATGTTTTAATATTAAAGTTAAGTTTATAATAATATGTTTTAAATAAAATAATATATTGTTATTATTTAAATTTGTTTCCAAATAGAATTTAAAATGGGTTTTTTAATATTTGATATATACTTTTTAAATATTGATTTAAATATATTTGAAATTTAAGTTATATTTTTTAATTTTATTATATGTAATTTTTATTATTTTTTAATAATTAAATGTGTTTTTGTAAATATAATAATATTTTTTTTAAAATATAATCTACAATTATGAGTTTTATATATTTATATTTTTTATTAATTATATATTTTATAAATTTATTAAAATTATATTAATGTATTTCATAATTGTAAAATACGTGATAAAATAAATAAGTAGGAAATCAATATAATCAATTTATATTTCATCTTAATATCAAATCTACCAAACCTTAAGACAAATCAAATCTCTTGAAATAGAAACCTCTTTTAGAATGAAAAGAGATTTGATTTATTATTTTATTTATTTAGACATTATGTTACATCATCTCTAGCACACTAGCTTGATTATATATATAACCAACCTAGATTTTACCTTAACACTCATCTACCATGTTCTAGATGGATCAAATCCCTTGAGATGGAAATATCTTTTAGAGTGACAAGTGATTTGATTTCTCTTGATGCTTTGTAGTTCTAGAGTTAAGATGGATTTAGGAGACAAAATAGAAACCTTTTTTAGAGTGAATATGGATTTGATTTATTATTTTTTTATTTGATTTATTTAGACATTATGTTACATCATCTCTACCATACTATTTTGATTATATATATATAACCAACCTAAATTTCATCTTAACACTCATGTACCAAGTTCTAGATGGATCAAATCCCTTGAGATAGAAATCTCTTTTAGAGTGAAAAGTGATTTGATCTCTCTCGATGCTTTATAGTTCTAGAGTTGAGATGGATTTAGGCTACTTTAAGTTCACCCTTTAATATGCTATATTCCACCTGAATTGGTTCTCAATACCATATTTTTATTATTATTTTATTTTTACAACTCTCTTGACATGAAAACCTCTTCTAAAGTGAAAAGAGATTTAATCTTTCTATCAAATATCTTGAAATAGAAACCTCTTTTAGAGTGAATAGGGGTTTGATTTATTATTTTTTTATTTGATTTATTTAGATATTATGTTACATCGTCTCTACCATACTAGCTTGACTATATATATATATATATATATATGTATATATATATGTATATATATATGTATATATATATGTATATATATATGTATATATATATATATATATATATATATATATATGTATATATATATATATATATATATATATATGTATATATATATATATATATATATATATATATATATATATATATATATATATATATATATATATATATATATATATATATATATATATACATATATATACATATACATATATATACATATATATATATATAACCAACCTAGATTTACTATTTCAATTTTAGAGTATCTCATCAAGTGGAAGAACTTACCCGTTAAAAATTTGACATGGGAGGATGATAATTTTATACAAATGCATACATAACTACTCAAGCGTTGATGACAACACTTTTTTGAAGGAGAGGGGCACATTAGATCCTTGTAATACTAGTGTGTCCCCTTATTTCTATTGTTAGTGTAACCCCCTTATTGTTATTGTTGTGCACATGTAGTCCCCATATTGTTATTATTGTTCCCCATAGAAGCCCACTATTTATATTGTTGTTCCCTTACATTGTTATTGTTATGTCATCTAGGGTTATATTGTGAGCCCTTAGGTTCCTATATATAGAAATTAGGTTTTGTCATTTGTGGCATCATAGAATTGTACATTTATGCAACG
Source organism: Pinus albicaulis (assembly GCA_034641835.2). Classification (NCBI taxonomy): domain Eukaryota; kingdom Viridiplantae; phylum Streptophyta; class Pinopsida; order Pinales; family Pinaceae; genus Pinus; species Pinus albicaulis. The sequence continues at coordinate 917,752,838 of CM076570.1, forward strand.
TAAAGAAGGTTTCCTCCTCGAAGAAACCAATTTGTAAGTTGCTGATCTATCTTTTCTTCTATTTTGTGAGTTGGTTTCATAAAAAATACTTTCTTGCAAATGAATTATAAATGTCATTTAATACTTCATATGTTAATATTATGCTAGATTCAACATGTATGCTTTCAATGTAGCTTGAGAGCTATTGTATGGTTGTAATGAATATGTGTGATTAGTATGTTGAGTAATCAAAATAATTTGCCAAATTATTTTGCATTCATATAAAAATATGAATGCTATGTGAAATGAAAACATTTCATCTATGTTGAATGATATTATTATGTGATCTATGTTAATGAATTCAGCGTTGAGGCTTAGTTTTGTTAATGAATGTTCATGAATTTATGAGTTTTTTTGATGTATTATGTGCTTCCAAAGAGAAATATCTAATAGGTTAGTTAACCTCGTTATTGTTGGGATTTTCGTGAAGTCCCTATTCTCCATAAATTTGAATCAATATGCTTAGGATTCCCTAGACGAGCTAGAGTATCCCTATTCTTTATGTGATGATTGGAATTATTGTTAATGGTGAGACCTAGAAGCAAGACTAGAATCCTTGTTGAATAAGTAGAGATTGAAGAGGATGTAGTGTTCTCGTAACATTTGTTGTTTCGTATGGGTTAACTAAGGAAATATTAAGCTAGTGGAAAGCCTAAGGAAGAATTTAAGTGGCTAAAGAATGTGTGGTTTGAGGCTTGGATTTGGATAAAAAGGCAAATTTGGTGATTGACCTTATGCCTCAAGATATTAAGAAAATTTGGGGAATGAACCTTTTGGCATGAAAATATTTAGAAATTTGGGGATGGTATTCACTATTGATATAGAGTAATGGGAATTTGTGGATTTTCTAACCACAAACACATCCGTAGTAACATCTCCTAATAAGAACTATTATTCATAGTTAGTGAGAAGGGGGTTGTCATAATATCAGTGTATCAAGCCATAGAGGAAATGAAAGTGCACAATTGTAAAAAATCTTAGTATTGCATGGCCCTTAGTGACAATTATTAGTTGAATTCATTTGATATTTTCACTAAGAGCATGAAGTGATTACATTAAGACTTTATAAATGTAAAACATTAGATTAATTGGAGAAGATGGTTCTAGGAAAATCAATGGGTGACATCATGATGACATCACAATTTATGATATGGTGATTCCATGTGTATGACATGTCACCTAGATTTAGAAAATTTGACATGGAAAACTTATGAATATGAGTGAAATGCTGCACATGTACATAATTCCATGTGGTAGGGTAAAATCATCCTACTTCACATTTGAAGTGGTGATTGAATGTCTATGATTGATGTGGCATCCCAAGCTATCATATCAGCATATTGGGAATTCAAGAGGACTTCATATTGAAAATTGTCGATATCTTAATATACATGTCATCCATCCTACATGTTTGACATGTTAGCCTTCACCACATGGAAGCCTATGATTTCATGACAGATTTGTGAAGTGATGTGTTAAGATGGTGTCAGACCTATCATCTTATTAATGTTTTTCAAGGTTTTGTAGTTATAATATTTTTTTCCAAATTTTTGAAGTACCATGTTGGAATAATGTGATATTGGAATTTAGTGGATTTAACGCTATATTAGTATACCAGAGGGTTATTCCCATATTATCATATTAGTAGGTTGGGCCACATATTGGAACCCCAAGGGTCTAGATAATGAATGACTTGTGAAATTTTTGACATGGTGAGGCTCTGATTTAGCCCATAGCCAAAATATTTGGACTTGCACATTGGATAAACATGGAAAAAACTTTCCATATGACAACCACGTGGTTATACAAATGATAAATTAGGATTCTAAAAGGGGTGAAAATTTAAATATGCATACCTTTATGTTTGGAGCTTGGATTGAGATGAAATTTATATAATTGAAAATCTCTTGGTGAGTCAAGATGATGGTAGTATTATAAATTTGATTTTAGGTGACAAAAGAAATATGATTTTGACAACCCCATGTTTATACATAATTAAACGACAAGGTTGGGTGTAATTACACCTCACATCCCTAATATTACAACAGGTGATTAGTCATGTTATAGAGTGGTATCAAAGTTTTACTTCAAACATTCGACTTGAATGGGCTAGATATATATTATAGAAATATAAATTATATCTATAATACAAAGTGGTATCAAAGCTAAGGTTTAACATTCAGACTATATGGTATCAAGAGAAGTAAGAATATCAAAAATAAAATAAGAGATTAAGGTTCAACATTGGAACTTAAAAGGCTTGGAGTAGAGGCATTTAATTTAAATGTTTGTTGTGAAGACCTTGTACACTCTAGACCTTGTTAATTTATCTAACATATGTATGAATGTATTAAGTAGTAGTCTCAAACTAACCTAAGTTATAATGTACCAATAATAACTAAATTTTTTCAACTATTATTTATGATTATTTGAATTTAATAGTTATGTGTTATTGCAACCCAAAAGAAGATGCATTTCTCGCAGAAAAACAAAACGAATGTAACACCCCACCCCACGTTTACCCACTTTAACCTACTCACCAGGGTAAACATGAGATGAGTGTTACTATGCATTCATGACCTACAAGTACCATAGTGACAAAGTGTTTATATAAATGAATAATTTGGACCTCCAACTTCCGAAGGTTGTAACTTTGGCATTAGATGTCCATTTGGTTATCATAATACCTTGTTTCAAATATCTCCACAAGGAAGCCAAAGAAAAATTGTGAGAATTTTTTTGAAACTTATATGATCTCTTCTTTTTCCTTGAAAATGTCATTTAGGCCCTCAAAATAACCTCAAAAGTTTAGGACCCAAAAAATTTCCAAAAAAAAAAAAATTGTGTTAAATTTAAGGAAACAAAACAAAAAGAAAATAATGTTGGGTCAAGGTAGGATGGTAACAATGTGACCATGTGTCTCTAGGTGTTTGCAGTCAGTTTTGAACATGTGGGCCCCATTTTCCATAAATTCATCTTGGAAATTGGGTCATGTATAGTAACTCTCGTCTCATGTTTACCGAGGTGAGCAAGTTAAAGTGGGTAAATGTGGCATGGAGTGTTATAATAAATGTGACACATAATGGTCCAATAAAACTTGTAAATAACTTCACATAATAGAGAAGAGTAGTTAGATGAGAGGAGGGAAATAGAGAGACATCCTGATTGGATGGAGACCCTTAGAAGCTTCAGGTCTAAAACCATGACCTATAAGGCTAATAATGAGAAAAGTATTAGATCCCAAGAGAATAAGGAAGAAGAAAAAGTTTTAATATTTCAAAGTCTATTAGACCTATAATTACAAGGAAAATTGAACTAAATTCCAATAATTTTGACAAGCCTAGGTCCAAAAGGATTAAGTTCCATCTATAATTTAGAAGTATGGGTTAGAAACTAGCGATTTTGATGAAGGTAGAGAAATAAATAGGTACAAGTGTGTAAGTGTGGACACAACCAATGAGGATACCTTAAATCATACCTCTAAAGGTTGAAATGATAGTTCTTATATGATATGCATCACAACAACCATGTTAGGGCTACATGAGAATAGGAAGAAGAGGGTTTTGAATGGTGCATTTCAAAAGGAATTGAAGAAGGATAAAACTACTACATTTACTGGACATGTCAATAAGAATGAAGAAGATAAAGAATGGATTTTTAGTTTTTAAGAAATATTTCAGAGTGGATAATTACTGTACTAACATGAAGGCTTAAGTAGCCATATTAATCTAATAGGGGAGGCTACTATATGGTGGGAATGTCTCAAGAATGTTAAAGATAATTTGAGAGAAAAAGCTGACCTAGAGTAAGCTTGAGAACTACTTCATGGAGAAATACTTGTCTAAAAGGTATTATGATGGAGAAATAAATGAATTCCATGAGTATAAAGTTTGAAAGCTTACTCGGGAATGATGTGATAATAGGTTCATAGAATTGTTGAGATATGTACCTTATATCAAATATGAAAGATAAAAATCTAATGCTTCCTTAGTGAACTTCCTAGTCCCATCAAAACCACATAAAATTTGATGAATCTAAGGAATTGGAGGATATCATCCAAAAGTTAAAATATTGTTATGATCAATCCAATTATAAGACTAAATTTCTAACATAATGGAATAAAAAGAAAATAACTAGTTTCAGAAATAAGGGATCAAGATCCTCACATTACAAGAAGGTTAGGAAAAGTGTCCAGTTTTATGCAACTTCCAAGAATGAACTCTAAAAGAAATATCTTGCTCCAAGTGGGAGTAAATGGATTAAAAAAACAAAGGAATATGCCAAGGATCTAAGGAAAATTTTGTTGAGGTGTTGGGAGTGTGGGGAAGAGCATATATTAAGATATTGTCCCCACTAATAGCAAGAGAACAAAATATTGCACAATGTTCAAGAGGAAATAAACATCCATGACGTGGCCTAGAGTATACCTAGATTTATATAGATATGGAAAAGAAGCACCTAGTCCACCAAGACTTAGTTGTGGAAATGGAAAGTATACTTTCTAACTCCCCCATTTCAATTGTAATTGACCCTTATTCTATCCCTAGTTATGTTACTCCACAAGTTTTTCAAGGCTATGTTTTACATAGAAAGCAATAGGATAAGTCACGACTAGTTCATTTAGCCATATGAATCAAGAAGAAGGTGTATGATTCTATTAAATCATACTAGTTTGAGATGAGTAACATGCTTACCCAAGCCACTTTAAATACAATTCACTTATGGTCATATAACCTACTAATCAACATGGATTGGTTGGGAGTGCATAGGGAAAAATGGACTATTCTTAAAAAACACATGATTGCATGGAAAATGAAGGAGAATAAACGTCGCTACAAGGAGTCTCAAAGCATATATGAATAAGGAAGATCTCAAATTTATTGTTAAAGAAATATAGCAAAAATGGATGCCCCCTCAATGCTATACAAGAAACTGATTTAGCATATGATAGTCAGTTTGAAATTTAGGGTCATATGTTGCAGGAATATAATGATGTATTTCTAAAGGGATTTTAGGATTTCCACCCAATAGGGACATCAATATTTCTATAGATCTCACTCTGGAACAACATTTGTTTCTAAGACACCCCATAGAATGATCACACTTGAGTTAGACCCAACATGTCACCCTACAATGCTCCATCATTACGTTGTGTATTGATTACATATAACATAAATAATTGAATATTAAAAGCAAGTGTTCATTGTTTAGGAATAATGATTTATTTGACCTCTTAGCCCCCTATGAATTTTTTGACAAGAAAAAATGGGGCTAAATTGTTTTTTGAGCCTTCAAGGAATGCATTTCCTCTGAAAACACATCATCCTTGAAGCCTCCTTGGGCCTTTTCCCTCTTATTTTATTCCCACTTAACCTCTGTCCCTTCACCTTTCTCCCCTCTCTTAATTCCTCCCTAAATCCTCCAAATCATCTCCATTCCCCTTTAAACCTCACAAACACCCTTTGTTAGGCCAAGTAACCCCTTTTCCTCTCTATCGTTGCTTCTTTTTGGCCTTAAAAGGCACTGAAAACAGGCCAAAAAAACCATATTCTTCATATATCAGGCTAGCCCCTTTTGCCCAGCCCCAAAACCACTTCCCCACATGACCTAGGCACTAAAACGAAGTGCTAGCCCATAAAGCACTTATTGCAATCAGATAAATGGTCGGGAGTGCATTCCTGTGTTAAAACAAAATCTCCGATGCGATGACGTTTTGTTCTATAGGTCTCCGGAGTGCTACCCACCGTCGATTCACCTTTACTCTAATGACCATCACAAGTCTGCTCCGATCGTAATCGCAATTTTTAAACTATGTTGCCCGCTGCACCCCTCGATTGCGATTCGTGATTGCAATCTCCGCTGTCATTTTCCCATTAATCCAACGGTCATCGCAAGTCCCATCGCGCCTGATTTCCCCCTATTCACCCCTCTGATCACATATCAATCGTCAATATGATCTGCAGATCGACGGTCCACAAATCAGCCGCCCCGGTGGTCCCCATGGTCAATCACTGTACAAAACCGATGGTTTTGATCGCACCGCCTTTGAAAGGAAATATGTATTCCCCGTTTGGCATCGATCAATGCTACAGGCCAACACGTGGCCTTAAGTAGTTTTGAAAACCCACTCTCATCACACGTTAAAGGTCGACTATGGGCCCGACGCGATATTGACGTACCCCGTCCGATCTGAGGCTGGCTCATCGGACAGTGATCACGCCCAAAAGAAGCTCGGGGAATAAACTAAAGAAAAGAGGACCCCTGGCCCACGAACAATCGCCTTGTGACCCTCCGACGTGATCGAAATCGTTGATATCCTCCTGAGATCCGACGGTCCGGAATGAATCGCCCTCTGCCCATGACCGGGTCCCGCCATCAAACCCATTTCATATGTTTTACGTGCATTTCCTTTGTAGTTTGATTCAAATGAACAAACCTTACTTTTCATTAACATCATATCGCCCTGCCTACATATTTAACCTCCACCATTGATCATCTCCATCCAGTCTGATCTAACGTTCCGCGTGCATTTCTCCACCAAACCTCCATTTCACTTCATTTTTCGCCTGTTTTCCCAATGGCCACTGTTCCATAGTTGTGCCACCTATCCTCTAGGCCTCCACAACATTTCTTTCGCCACCCCTGGTTTTCATAATTGGTTTATTTCACTATGCAGGGTCGTTACAGGGTGATAAATCCACTCTGAGTTCCACAATCACATCACACTGTGGTTTTGAAATACAAAGAGGCCATCACAGCCGCGGTCGGTGTATCAGCAGTAGGGATTAAAGGGGTTAAAGCCCGTAATTGAATACTTAATGCTTAATCCCACGTTCAGAGGATGAAGATCCAGTTTGAAGACTAAGCACACAAAAAAAATATATTAGTGTCACCATCAGCAGAACGTTCTTTCCCATGAAAGGACAAAGTGCCCATATTGTTTTCATTCTATACCATGTTCCAAAGAAGATCTCTACCCTGACAACAGTCCTAATACTACCAGAGCAATCGTTACAAAGTATGGCATACCTCATAGTCTATATCTACCTTTTTTTTTTATTCACCAGAGTACTACAGCTGAGAGTACATCACGAACATACCTGGAGTAAATTTTAGCCTGTCGAAGACCACTCTTTCACCCAAAGAGTATAGATGTTCGATGCATAGACATTAAAACAGAATGAGCCTCGAGCCCCTCTTCCTACTCTATTTTAATGTTTCATTTATTGTTTCATCTACCTCCTTTGCCTCTCTTCCAGATATAAAAACTCATGAGAAAACATTGTAATGGTTGTTGATCGGATATTTGTGAATTGTAAGCTGTTTCTCTTGAGATATAGTTCTCTATGTAAAGTTGTAAGATAGGCTGAGGAAGATGCTTTTAGACTGAATATCAAGTTGTTGGAAATATTGTACATGACTGGTCTTGCTCTTTAATATGACAAGCACATTTCTTTGGATCCTGATTTAAAGCAGCGGTGGTGTTTTTCTTACTTGGTCTCTGTTTTCCATTGTAATTCATCACATTTCATTTCTTTGGTAGGCATCAGAAATCTGGTTTTGGATATACCCCCGCATGGTACCCTAAGCTTCTTCTCTCCCTACCTTTAATGTTTTCTGCTATATGTGTTATTTGAGCACTGATTCAAGTTAATTTAACGAGTGTAGTGGCTAATATTTACTGCTAGCTGATGTATGAATTAATGAATCTTTTCTTAGATGTTCTTGTTAGGCTTTAATTGAATGAATTGGGATACTGGGAGTTTAGAACTCTGTCTCTGTCTCATTAGGGTCCTTTTCAATTAATTGAACCTTCCTAATTTCCCTTAAGCTGGATGCCAAAGCATTGAGAGTTCAAAGTCTCTCTCTGATCTCATGTTTTCACCTTTGTGTTTAAATATTTAATGTTCCCTTGTCTAAAGAGTTAACCTTTTAGGTCTCGGATCACAGGTTGTTCAATGGCATGTCCTGTCCATGGATATGATTCCTGAAGGGCCACCTTGGAGGTTTCCTTGCTTTCATCTTCTCTCTTGTAATTTCATGCCACACTATCATCTTTAAGATCCAATGCTTTAGATGACTAGCGCAACTAAAAGCCTACATATTGAATAGCAAGTAAACCCTCTCCTGAATCCATTGCCCAATGGTCTCGAGTGGTCTCTGAGTTATCTCTCCTTTTCCTAAAATCCTCTTTTCTCATCCTTGTCTTATATTGAACCATTCCTTCTTGATTCCCAGCAACCAAACAAAAATCAAACAAACAAACCTGTGCCTTATAACTAGCCTAAACCTTAAAAAACAGAGCTTCAAAGACCTAACACTTTGCCTATATAGAGAGATCCCTCTCTGGACCCAGGAGGGCTAGATCTTGAGGTTTGAAAGTGGTTCTGATGTTTTCTCGTCTTTTGGTATTGCCAAACTTGCCAGAACATGGGAACCCCAACATAATGGCGACTCCACTGGGGAACTTTGAGTAAAACACACCTTTACACACTTCATAGACTCAAATGAGATGATAGTAGACTTAGTTTGGTGGTTAATCACTGTGGTGGACAGTATACCATTCTTGAAACATTCCAAACCTTCCACTTGGCGACTCCATAGTTCCCTAACGACTAAAGACTCCACTGGTGATCAATAGGCCTACCGATTATCTTGGTTCACGTAAGAATCCACTGGGAGACCTTCCTCCATTACAACATCAACCATAATAGAAGTAACAAGTAGGATTAAGCTTCTTTGTTTAAAGACAACATTCTGGCTTCAAGAACCATTCATACAAGAGCTTATCCTGACCCAAAACTACCTAAAATAGTTGACAACCCGAGAGCCTACTCAGGAAATATCCCACACCTAAAGGATCAACTATTTCTAGACATATCCATAGAGCCAACTCTGCACCACAAGACTTCACAGCTCTATCAAACATTCATTTTGACCTAGACCTACCAAGCAGTCTACCAAGAACTAGGTCATTCAGTGGTCTAGACCAACCAGACCTTGAGCTTCCTGGTTCACCACCTCACAGTGGTCAAAAAATTAGGCCCAGAGAGACCCCTCTGTCTACATGCCCCGATATCCATTTCATTCAAAACTTGGGGCTTTGTCATCCCAAATCTGCTCAACAGATTTCTGCTGGTCCTAGTATTCTGGTCATCCCCATATCGGCTGCTCAAACTAACCCCTTACCTCCTCAGAACATCATCATGGCAGCCTGGTATGCACCTCTGGTGTTACCCCAGCCTCTAGTGCCCTTACCCAATGATTACCAATCAAAGATCCCACACTTCACTGCAAAAGATTCTACCACAACGCAGCACCATGTAGACAGGATGGAAGATTCTTTTGACTACATGGAGATAGATGATGATACGGTCAAAATGAGAATATTCGCCCAGAGCTTAGGAGGTGATGTGAAGAAATGGTTTAAGGGCCTACCTGCTAATAGTATCCAAGATCTACCCTCCTTATATCAGACCTTCATAAAAAAATGGGAAGTTAAGGCCAACCCTCTCCAAATCTTAGCAGAGTATAAGAACCTTAAGAGAAACGTAGGAGAGAGTGTCCATGACTATTCTACAAGGTTTAATAGCATTTACAACACTCTTCCTCCACACATGAAACCTCCCCAAGGTATGGCTCTAGTGAAATATCCTGAAGGCTTTGATGCTGACATGGCTTACCAGCTTAGGGAGAGAGATTACAACACATTGGAAGACATGAAAAAAGGAACAGTGAGTGTAGAGGCAAACCTGATTGAGAAGAAAGCCAGAATGAGGGATGAGAAGAAGGTAACATATAGAGATGACACTGTGGTTTCCACATCTGACCCCAATTATGACCGTTTATCTAAAAACATGGAAAAGCTACAGCAAATGATGGAAAAAATGGTTGTCACAACCAGAACCAAAACTTTAGAAGGAACAATACCACTCCAAACAGACAAAGAGAATCAGATCAACAAGTTATACCCCCATTCCAAGAGAAATTCCTTGATGAAGATGAGGGGATTATAGAAGATTCTAAGGAAAACACTATAAATATGTTTGAGACAGATAACTCAATCCACAACTGTTCCACAGAAGAAGATCAACCCTCACCCTCATATTGGGATGAGGAAAGATTAGAATCTGAGGATTACAGGATAGGATTTGAAAATGCCATCATGCAGGTTAGAGAACAGTATGAACTTAGAAGCAAAAATATCTTAGACAACTCCAAAGCCAAAACTTCTGAGATTACCATTAAGAAAATGCCTGAGAAAACTTCTAAAGTAACTGCTGAAAGTAACAAATCGATAGCTAAGAGTTTTGGGAAGAGCAAAGAAAAAGACAACCAAAACACTGATAAACAAAGTCAACCAACTAGCAGCACTAGCACAGTAGTTAGTGCTCCTGATAAAACAATCCCTAACACTGCACATAGTCAGAATCAGCCCACTGAGCCTGCCACTAAAGTAGTGGCTAACAAGACAGAGTTGAACATTACAAAGAGTCAATCGCTCTTCAGTTTGGAAAATGAAATTGCAAAAATTAAAATCTCTGTCCCACTCTCTGAGCTGGCCACTCAGGATGTATATAAAGGCCAAATTTTGAAAGCTTTAAATCTAGGGGAAAACAATGACACTGTCAATCTGAGTGATGATCAACCAACCCTTCTGTTTGGTCCAAAGATAGAAGGGAAGTTTCAGGAACAGGTAGTACCTCCTTTTTATATCAGTCTCAATATTCATGACAAGATCCTTCACAACGCAATGCATGACTCTAGGGCCTCACACAACCTGATGCCTAAGATAGTTATGGAGAGGCTAGGCCTAGAGATAACCCATCCCTATAAAGACCTGTATTCATTTGACTCTAGCAGAGTAAAGTGCCTTGGCCTGATCAAAGACCTATGTGTGAACTTAACCCAGATTCCAGCCAAATGCATGGTCATGGATGTGGTAGTGGTAGATGTGCCACCTAAGTATGGCATGTTACTATCGAGGTCATGGGGAGCCAAGCTACAGGGTACAATGCAGATGGATGGGGCATATGCCACAATCCCTGTCTTTAGTCAGCTTAGGAGACTGTATAGAGAGGCACAAATGAAATTCCTGGTCAGCAGCCCTGAAAAGCTTGAAAATTCTCCTCTGTACTCTATGCACATGGATCTGGACTCCTTTATCCTTTGCAATGATGAATCCTTAGAAGAGCCAGAGCTAGAAAATAGAGGTGCGAACAATGAGATAGCACCCATATATTTCAACATGATGGCCACTACAGCCTTAGAAGAAAACAAAGATGAAATCTGTGGACAGTGCACTGAAAATGAAACTCCGAGTAAACCAGAAATGTAATGCAAACAGTTGGCTAGTCACCCCTCACAAACTCATACACCACATGAAGAACGAAACCACCCACAGTCCAACGCAGTCCCTGTAATACAATAGACCAGTGATGTAGAAATTTTCTGAATAATGATTAATTATCCACCGACACTATCCTGGTCACATACTATTTTAACTTCATACACAACACATAATCTCTTCCACTCTCAGATCAACTCAGATCATCACACATGCGGAAATAAAATCAAGAAATAACACATCAAATCATCATACACATTAACACAGTATGTATGGGGAAAGCTTATAGCTGAAAACCCCGCAGCTATTATGTATATTATAATGGAGAAATCATGTAACAACTCAGTACAATACTCCTCACAAGCACTCAGTACTATCTCGTGAAGTTACACACAATCTGGCTCAGTTTTGAACATGTTACTGGTTCAAAACTCACCACTAATTGCCTTGCCTCTATTGCGTGTTTCAATGCTATGGGATGGCCTCTTTATATAGATAAACCACCAGCCTGAACTGTGCAATCCTCATGGGCTTACTCCACCTATCTGTGTGTTGCAAATAGCAACAGTATAGTCACAACTGATAGCTAACTCCACCCTTTCATATATCTCTTTCACTGGTCTCCACTGAACTGATCATGCACTGTAGTGAACTGATGTGTTCTTGAGTTGAATAATGAGTTACTAATTAATGAATTAAATAATATTTAATTCACTCCACTCATAACTAATTGATTAGCTAGTTGAACTAATCTCAACTAGTTCAACTAAAATAAACAAAACACAACTCCACTAGCTGTCTCATTAACTCCACCAAACTTTTGCCACTGAAGTCCTAACTGAATTCAACCATGCATGATGCCATCAAACCCTTGGGAATAGCATAATTCCTCTGTCAGATGCATGAGCCACTTCCAAGGCTCGAACTGAAGTGCTCCAAGAGAGTAAACTGAAGTTTATAGTCTAAATATTATTAAGGGTAAATAATATTTGACTTCCCTATTTTAAGGAGAGGTAGTCTAAAAATAGACTTCGACCTATAGGTCCAAAAAATAGAGTCCCATCTATTTTTACCAACATGACCAATGCTCCAAGAATCTCATACTGCAATCCCCGAACCATGCTCCATATGTCTAAAAATAGACATAGTCTAAAAATAGATTTTGCGCCAGAATTTGCCTGCGGGCCCACTTAGTGAAGGCGACTTCATTTCACTAAGCTCCATCATCTTGCTGCATTTTCAACACTCCCTCTCAGCAAGATATGGATTATCTGCAACCCCTATCCTGCCTCTGTGGAATTCGAACTTGCTTTTGGTGAGCGCCTTCGTCAGGATGTCGGCATCCTGATCCTCCGTGGGAACATATGAAAGCATCATGATTCTCCGCTGAACACAATCTCTGATATGATGATACCTGATTTCGATGTGTTTGGACCTATCATGAAATACTGGATTAGCCGAGAGTTTAATGCAACTCTGGTTATCACAGTAGATCACTGTAGGCTCCAAATGCAACCTGAACAAACCTGCGAGGATCTTCCTCATCCAAATAGCCTCACATGCAGCCAGGCTTGCTGCCATGTACTCGGCCTCTGCTGAACTGAGTGCCACGGATCTCTGCTTCCTGCTGTACCAGGAAACTGCTGTCGACCCAATGCTGAAAACTCCTCCAGAAGTGCTCTTTCGGTCCGTTGGGCTCCCTGCCCAATCTGCATCAGTGAAGCCAGAAAGCTTCGCTCCATCCTCCTGTCTGTACCATAGACCATATCCCGATGTGCCTCTGATATAGCACAATACATGCTTGCCTGCCTTCCAAAAGAGCTTGGTAGGCTTAACCATTGCTTGCAAAAGCTGGTTAACAGCATAGCATATATCGGGTCGTGTATTGACCAGGTACATAAGCGACCCCACCAACTGTCGATAGACAGTGGCATCCACTACCTCCGCTGAAGTAGCATCCTCCTTCCTCCAACCACCAGGAAGAGGAGTGTCAACAGGCTTGCGGCCTTGCATGTTGAACCTCTCCAGAATCTCCCGAGCATACTTTCCCTGAGAAACAAACAGTCCTCCGCTGCGCTGCCAAATCTCCAATCCCAGGAAATAATGAAGGATGCCCAAGTCCTTCATCTCAAACTCTCGTGCAAGATCCTCCTTGCATGAAAGTATCAACTGCTCATCGCCAGTCGAAATCAGATCATCTACATACAGTACGATGATCAACAGCTTCCCCTCCACCACAATCTGGTACAGGTTTGGATCCGCCTCACTCTTGGAGAATCCAAGCCCGGTGAAGTAGCTGTCTATCCGAGTGTACCAAGCACGAGGTGCTTGCTTCAGCCCGTACAGTGCTCTCTTGATTCGGCACACATGCGACTCACTGCTGAAGATCTCAAAACCTTTAGGCTACTCTATGTACACCTCCTCCTCAATAACTCCATTGAGAAACGCAGTCTTCACATCCATCTGATGAATGTGCCACCCCATCTCCGCTGAGAGAGCAAGGATCGTCCGTATGGAAGAGTACCTTGCGACAGGTGCAAAGGTCTCCTCATAGTCGATCCCCTCGATCTGTGAAAAGCCACGAGCGAAAAATCTCGCCTTGTACTTCTCCACACTCCCGTCAGCCGCCTGCTTCACCTTGTAGATCCATCGCGAACCCACCACTAATTTCCCCACCGGTCTTGGGACAATCTCCCATGCAATGTTCCTGATGATCGAATCATATTCTTCGATCATGGCATCAACCCATGCGGGTTCCTCCACAGCTTCCTCAAAAGAGGATGGTTCCGTCACAACACATTGACTCACAAGAGCCATGTATCCAGTGTGTCGATCCGGTGACTGTCTCTGTCTGCGCTGTGCTGTAGGTGGTCCTACAACCTTCTCTGCATCCCGAGCCAGTCGCTCAGCTTCTGTAGTGCGCATGCACCCTCTGATGATTGGCGTTGCCTGGGTGGTTTCTTCCACTTCCTAAACCTCCTCTTGTGGCTGATCCACATCCAAAAGCTCCTCCTTAGGAACTAACAACTCCTCATCTGCATGCAAGTGTAGCTCCCTCTCAAGCGAACACTGCATGGCTTTCTCCTCCTGAAATTTTATATCCCGTCGCACAACAGTCTTGTGACTGTCTGACAAATACACCCGGTAGTTTTGAGATGTATCAGTGTACCCCACAAATATTCCAACCTCAGCAGTTGGATCCAGCTTCCTTCTCGCATCCTTCGTCACATGCATGTAGATAGGACAACCAAAAATCCGCAAATGGGAAATATCAGGCCTCTTGCCAGAATAAGCCTCCTCCGGTGTACTCATGCCAAGAACCTTGTGAGGACAACGGTTATGCACATACACTGCTGTATTGCATGCCTCAGCCCACAAGTGAAGGGGTAGGCCCTGATCATGCAACATCGCCCGTGCAGCACCCACGATCGTTCTGTTCTTCCGCTCAGCCACCCCGTTCTGCTGTGGGTTGTGGGGTGCGATGAGCTCTCTCCGAATCCCTTCTGCGCTGCAGAACTCCTTGAATTCAGCCGAGATGAATTCACCACCGTTATCACTCCTTAGAGCAATCACCTTCTTCCCCGACTCCTTCTCGACCAGTACTTTAAACTCACAGAACTTCGCGAATGTATCGCTCTTCTTCTGCATGAAGAAGATCCAGCACTTTCGAGAGAAATCATCAACAAAGATCACATAATAATTGTGCTTTGCTGTCGAAGCAACTGAGAAAGGACCACACACGTCTGTGTGAACTCTCTCAAGGATCGTCGTGGCGCGACTATCCTTCTCGTGAAAGGTGGCTTTCACATACTTCCCCAAGGTACACCCCTTGCACTGATCTGACTGCGCAAGAGTGCCCTTAGGAAGCCCAGTAGAAATCTGCTGCAGAATCTTCAAAGCTCCTTGGTGAAGGTGGCCCAATCTCCTGTGCCACAGTTCGCCCTCATCATCCCAACTCACCACTTCTCCCGCCTTGCATGCCATAGCTGCGTAGTCATCTACCTGCAACTGATAAAGGTTCTGAGTTCGAACCCCTATCTTCCGGGTCTCTCCAGTAGTCTTACTGCGCAGGAAGGCTTTTCCTTCGCTGAAGACCACACCATACCCCTTATCCTCCAACATCGCCACAGAGATCAAGTTCTTCTTCAATCCAGGTACATGCATGACATCCCTCAATACAAAGGGTTTACCAGACTCCCTCTGAAAGGATATGGTACCGATACCAGTCGCATTGTATCTACCATCATCACCCATCTCGATGTGCACACCCAAATCTTTGTCCTCCATATCTGAGAACAAATCCCGATCTCCCGTCATATGAAATGACGCACCGCTGTCCAAGAACCATACCGATCCCATCACACTTGAAACCAAGCATGCAATCAGTGAAAAGTCAAGCTTGAACTGTGAAGCCAAAGCTTCTCCATCTGCAGATCTTCCCGCTTTCTTGTTCTTCTTCTTCTTTGGACAATTGGTAGCATAATGTCCGTGATCATGGCAGTGAAAACACTTCACTTTCGCCATATCCTGCTTCTTGCCCTTTGCACCAGAATGAAAGGTTTTCTTACCCTTCCCTTTCTTTGCTTTGGCCACCAAAGCGCAGTTTTCTTCATCAGCTCCCTTTGATGAAGATCCATCTCGAGTAGTCCTCCTTATCTCCTCCTGCATGAGATCCGCCCAAAGGCACTCCCATCCCGGCAACTTCTCCCGACCATTGACACTATCTTGATATGAGTGCCAAGCCTTCGGAAGACCAAGGAGAGCCAGGTCGACCATGTCCTCGTCTTCGACAGTCACCCCCACACTTCCCGGCTCATCTCTGCACTGAGTGAACTTCGTGAGGTATTTGGCGATACTGTCGCCTTTCTCCATCTTGATGTTCCTGAGCTTATCTTTGAGCGCCGGCTTCCTTTGGTCGCTCTTACTCTGGAATAGATCCGTCAAAGCTTTCCACATTAAATATGGAGTAGCCTTTCCATGCAGGCTGGATACAATATGATCCTTGACGCCCTCCAACAGGATCCTTCGACACTTCGCCATCTTCTTTTGCCATGCATCGACTTCAGCAGGATCAGTGGGCTTTTGGACATCTGTATCTATGAACTCCTTCAGACCATTATCTTCTAATACTGCCTCCATGCGATCCTTCCATGCAACATAATTCGAACTGCCTTCAAGAGCATATTCGAGTCGCAAACCGTTGAAAGACATTTTCAACAATGGCACCAAGAAAACAAAACTGCTGCAAAATTCGAATTCCACCTCAAAGCTCAACCGCTCTAGATATGTGAGAACAAATTATTTCTAGCACAGAGATTCGAGCACGAGGCGTTTGCGGACCTTTCACTTTCTGAAGAAAGATGAATGCGGAGGCTACCTGGCCCGCATGCAGACTCTGTCTACCGAAATAAGTTTGTAATCACTGCAATGATCAATTTGAACTTCAATAGCTCCGATACCATGTAGAAATTTGCTGAATAATGATTAATTATCCACCGAGACTATCATGATCACATACAATTCGAATTTATATGCAACACATAATCTCTTCCACTCAGATCATCAAACATGCGGAAATAAAATCAAGCAATAACACATCAAATCATCATACACATTAACACAGTATGTATGGGGAAAGCTTATAGCTGAAAACCCTGCAGCTATTGTGTATATTATAATGGAGAAATCATGTAACAACTCAGTACAATACTCCTCACAAGTACTCAGTACTATCTCATGAAGTTACACACAAACTAGCTTGGTTTTGAACATGTTACTAGTTCAAAACTCACCACTAATTGCCTTGCCTCTATTGCGTGTTTCAATGCTATGGGATGGCCTCTTTATATAGATAAACCACCAGCCTGAACTGCGCAATCCTCATGGGCTTACTCCACCTATCTGTGTGTTGCAAATAGCAACAGTATAGTCACAACTGATAACTAACTCCACCCTTTCATCTACCTCTTTCACTGGTCTCCACTGAACTGATCATGCACTGTAGTGAACTGATGTGTTCTTGAGTTGAATAATGAGTTGCTAATTAATGAATTAAATAATATTTAATTCACTCCACTCATAACTAATTGATTAGCTAGTTAAACTAATCTCAACTAGTTCAACTAAAATAAACAGAACACAACTCCACTATCTGTCTCATTAACTCCACCAAACTTCTGCCACTAAAGTCCAACTGAAGTAAACCATGCATGATGCCATCAAACCCTTGGGAACCACGTGATTCCTCTGTCAGATACATGAGCCACCTTTGCAGCTCGAACTGAAGTGCTCCAAAAGAGTAAACTGTTGTTTATAGTCTAAATATTATTAAGGGTAAATAATATTTGACTTCCATATTTTTAGGAGAGGCAGTCTAAAAATAGCCTTCGACCTCTTCGACCTAAAAAATAGAGTCTCATCTATTTTTACCAAAATTAGCAATGCTCCAAGAATCTCAAACTGGAATCCCCGAACCATGCTCCATATGTCTAAAAATAGACATAGTCTAAAAATAGATTTTGCGCCAGAATTTGCCTGCGGGTCCACTTAGTGAAGGCGACTTCATTTCACTAAGCTCCATCATCTTGCTACATTCTCGACAAGTGAAACCCGCATTAGGGAGGAAAATGATGATAAACCCGAGAAAGAACCCTTATGGGAGATAAATTTCGATGGGTCGTGCACCAGGAGAATTGCGGGAGCAAGAGTGTGGTTACATAACACAAAGAGCGACTATGCAGAGAGTCATGCCTTCAATCTGAACTTCAAATGTACAAACAATATCGCGGAGTATGAAGCTCTCATCCTTGGCTTGAACCTGTTGAAAAAACTAGGAGCCCGTATGATAGTCGTGCATGGAGACTCTGAACTAATAATAAAACAAGTGAACGGTGAGTATACAACTAAACACCCCAGGCTGAGAGCGTATAGGAATGACGCTATGGATTTATTGAAGACCTTTGTGGAATATGAACTAGTGTTTATTCCTAGGATTCAGAATGTAATTGCAAATGGCTTAGCCTGTATAGCTAGTTCATATCACAAGCCTCCCAGTGACCAACAAATCATCATTCAGATGAAGTTTAGACCTACAATACCTGATAATGAGAAATATTGGTAGGTTTTTTACAGAGATAAGTAAATTGAGGATTTCTTGATAGGCAGGAATGAGTTTGAATTTTTCGATTCAGACTCTAAGTCCACTGATAACTGCCTAAGTGAAGAGCCCTCAGACGAATAAGAACCACCCTATAACATAGAAATAAACACTTTAAACGAACAGATTGGAAATCCAACCGAAGAATACGAGAACAAAGATAAAGAGGAAGTAGAGGTGTTGCAGTCGAAATATAAGAATATACCCATGGGACTGGCACCTTTAGAGGACCTTTTTGACTTTGACGATGTAGCAAAAAATCCCACTATAGAACACTCACACTCTGATGTCGAGGAATGCAACATAGGCACTGAAGACAAACCCAAGATGATTAAACTAGCTAAGTCTTTACCCGCAGACATGAAAAAGAAATATATTGAATTATTCAAGGAAATCATTGATGTGTTTTCCTGGAGCTACGAAGAATTAAAGGCCTACGACACAAACATCATACAGCAAAAAATACCTTTGAAAGAGAACCAGAAACCCTTCAGACAGAAACTTCACAGAATTAACCCAAAACAATTTCCTGCAGTAGAAAAGGAGATCAAAAAGACGTATGAAGCAAGAATAATAGTTCCTGTGAGGTTCTCTGATTGGGTCTTGAACCTAGTAGCTATAAGAAAGAAGACAAGTGAGATCATATTGTGCATTGATTTTAGGAACCTTAACAAAGCCTCACTTAAAGACAATTACCCTTTGCCAAAAATGGAACACATTCTTCAAAGAGTGGTAGGCTCAAAGAGGATCTCCATGTTAGATGGGTTTTTAGGTTACAACCAAGTTTTAGAAGGCCTAGAAGACCAACTTAAGATCGCTTTCACCACTCCATGGGGCACCTTTATGTACATAAAAATGCCTTTTGGACTGATGAATGCTAGTGCAACCTTCCAACGAGCGATGGACATAGCCTTTTCAGGTGAAATCGGGCACTTCATTGTCATATATCTAGACGACATAGCGCTCTATTCTAAGACTGATGAGGAACACCTAAAACATTTGAGAAGAGTTTTCAAAAAATGTAGGAAGTTCGGTCTGTCATTAAATCCCAAAAAGACTATATTCGGGCTGCAGGAAGGAAATCTTATCGGCCATATCATATCTGAGAATGGAATTAAGATAGACCCACAAAGAGTTGAGGGAATACTACAGATCACACACCCAAAGAACATTAAAGAGTTATAGTCCTTTTTTGGGAAAATTAACTTCCTAAGGAGTTTATTCCGAACTTAGCTGAACACCTCAAGAATATGACTAACATGCTGAAGAAAGGTGTAGGGGTTAAGTGGACTGTTGAGGCTAAAAAGTATTTTGAATTGGTTAAACTTCCACTCACCCGGGCTCCTGTCCTAATCAGCCCATATTTCTCAAAAGATTTCTTGATCTTTTCATTTGCCTCTGAGCATACAGTGGCTACAGTTCTCCTACAGAAAAATCTGGAAGCAATGGAGCAGCCTATTGCTTTCTTCAGCAAAGATTTGAGGGATGCACCCTTGAAATACAACATAATGGAAAAATAGGCCTATGCCTTGGTTGAGGCCTTTAAAGACTTCCGGGTGTCTATACATAGTGGTTAAAGACATTTTTTCCCAAGATCCTGATGGAAACATGGGCAAATGGATTGTTGTAATATTGGAGTATGACTTGGAAATAAAACCCACAAAACTAATAAAAGGTCAGGGCTTAGCTCAAATAATGGATGAATAAAATTTACAAGCCCTTGACATAAACATGGTAGATGCCTTGGATGAGTAGGAAGGATTGACTGACCCTATTGTTGAGGAGCAGTTTCAAAACTCTCCTTGGTATTCTGATATCCTGTATGTGCTCACAAACCTTAATGCCCCTCCTGAACTATCAAGAACTAAGGCCAGATTCCTAAAGCTAAAAGCCATAAGCTATTTCATACTGAATGAATGTTTATACTGGAAAAATACAAATGGCCTATTGCTTAAATGTTTTCCTGAAACTGAAGCAGAGAGGATTAAACAGGAGTTCCATGCAGGAGAGTGTGGAGGCCACTTGAACTAGAAAGCCACTGCTAACAAAATACTCAGAGCCAGCTATTATTAGCCAAAACTTTTCAGTGACATCCATAAAATGATAATTGCCTGCCATAAATGCCAGATCTTCGAGGGAAAAAGAAAGCTCCTCCCATTACCATTACAACCCATTTCTGTTGAGGGTCCATTTTTGCAATGGGGCCTAGATTTCATTGGAGAAATACACCCAACCTCTTCTGATCAACACAAGTGGATCCTTACAGCCACAGACTACTTCACTAAGCGGATAGAGGCCATACCTTCTAGGAATGCCACATATTTTGTCATCATTAAGTTCCTAGAAGACCACATCCTCTCTCAGTTTGGCTGTCCAAAGAAAATAATCACTGATAACGCTGCTGCTTTTGGATCCAAGAAAATGATTGATTTTTGTCACAGGTATCAAATAGCACTCGGTCATTCAACTGCTTACTACCCACAAGGTAATGGGTTAGCTGAATCATCAAACAAGAGCTTGGTGACCATTATCAAAAAACTTCTTGAAGAGAATAAGAAGTCATGGCATAACAATTTAGTGCATGCTTTGTGGGCTTACAGGCTTACAATAAAGAAATCCATTGGCATGTCACCATATCAACTTGTCTATGGAACAGACAACGTTTCCTACCAACCTTGGGGTACCAGTATCAAACTTTTCCAAGAGATACAGATAGAGGAAGCTAGTATGGTGAGGAGGATAAACCAAATGGTTCATCTCCAGCAAACAAGGGAAGAGGTTTATAACAGAGCTATGAAAGTTCAGAAAAATATGAAATTTTTTTTTGACAAGAGAACCAAGGATGCTAACTTCAAAATTGGAGATAAAGTTCTAAAGTGGGACTCAAGGAGAGAAGACAAAGGAAAGCATGGAAAGTTTGATAGTTTGTGGCAGGGTCCATACATCATCCAGGACACTGTTGGTCCAAATGTCTTTTTTCTGCAAGAGCTAGATGGTATAGATTTGTTTGGGGGTCCTATCAATGGAAAAATCCTCAAACATTACTACTGTTGATTTCCAATTTCCATTTTCCATTTCCATTGTAAATACCATTGTTGTGTTTTGTTCTCAGAGAAAAAGAGAGAATGTTTCAAAAAAGAGAGAAAGAGAGGTTCAGACATGCTCAAAACATGAACCTAGGAAGTGCAAAGATTGGCTCTAACATGATCAAAACTTGAGCCAAAAGAAGTGAAGAATCAGCTCTAGCAAGCCCAAAACCAAAGCTAAAATGAAGAAGAAAGTGACTCTAACAAGCTCAAAACTTGACTCACAAAGAAAAGAAGGAGGCTTCAAAGCTTCAGATTTCAAGCCCTCAAGACTTTGTTTTCATTTTTCCGAAATTTCTGTCCATGAGCAACTATCTTTAGGACTTGGATATGCAACAAACTAGACTGTCTAATCCTAGTTTGACTGTTTTTGAATTTCTATTGTAGAATGTAGAGAAGAAATCTGCTGGACAGTTTAAACCCACCAGATATTAGATTAGGTAGAGAAACATGTGAGGCCAACAGTTTAATCTGGTCTCATGGAGTAATAAGGGTAGAAATAGAATAGGTTTATTTTCCTGATTGCAAAAAATTGATGATGTAAAGGGTCTGCTAGTCCAAATGCACCCTGAAGAAAAAATGGTAGGACTATAGTCAGGGTAGGTAGTTGTTTGGGAGATTTTTTTTGCTGATTTGATGTCTTCATGATGTGTGCTAGCTGATCCAAGAAAGAAAGTGGATATGTCAAGTACCAGGCATCTGGCCTACCTCAAAGATTATTTTCTTAATTCTTGACTCCTTTAAGAAGAAGCCATCCCCATGTGGAGCCACTGTTAGCCCACTATGAATTTTTTGACAAGAAAACAGGGGGCTAAATTGTTTTTTGAGCCTTCAAGGAATGCATTTCTTCTGAAAACACATTATCCTTGAAGCTTCCCTGGGCCTTTTCCCTCTTATTTCATTCCCACTTAATCTCTATCCCTTCACCTTTCTCCCCTCTCTTAATTCCTCGCTAAATCCTCCAAATCATCTCCATTCCCCTTTAAACCTCACAAACACCCTTTGTTAGGCCAAGTAACCCCTTTTACTCTCTATCATTGCCTCTTTTTGGCCTTAAAAGGCACTGAAAATAGGCCAAAAAACCCATATTCTTCATATATCAGGCTATCCCCTTTGGCCTAGCACCAAAACCACTTCCCCACATGACCCAAGCAGTAAAACCAACCACTAGCCCGTAAAGCGCTTATTGCAATCGGCTAAATGGTTGGGAGTGCATTCCTATGTTAAAATAAAAGATCTGATGCGATGAAGTTTTGTTCTATGGGTCTCGGGAGTGCTATCCATCATCGATTCAACTTTAATCTGACGACCATCGCAAGTCCGCTCCGATCGCAATCACAATTTTTAAACTATGCCTCCCGCTGCACCCCCCAATTGTGATTCACGATTGCAATCTCTGTCGTCATTTTCCCGTTAATCCAATGGTCATAGCAAGTCCTATCACGCCCGCTTTCCCCCTATTCACCCCTCCAATCACAACCGTCGATCTGATCTGCAGATAAACGGTCCACAAATCAGCCGCCCTGGTGGTCCCCGCGGTCAGTCACTGTACAAAACCGGCGGTTTTGATCCCACCGCCTTTGAAAGGAAAGCTGTATTCCCCATTTGGCAGTGATCAATA
The DNA here is from genome assembly GCA_034641835.2 of Pinus albicaulis. NCBI lineage: Eukaryota > Viridiplantae > Streptophyta > Pinopsida > Pinales > Pinaceae > Pinus > Pinus albicaulis. The sequence continues at coordinate 917,776,087 of CM076570.1, forward strand.
CTACATGCTGACATGTGGCCTTAAGCAGTTTTGAAAACCCACTCTCATCATGCATTAAAGGTCGACTATGGGCCCGACATGATATTGATGTACGCCGTCTGATCTGTGGCTGGCTCATCGGACGGTGATCACACCCAAAAGAAGCTCGGTGGATAAAATAAGGAAAACAGGACCCCTGGACCACAATCAATCACCTTGAGACCCTCCGACATGATCGCAACCGTTGATCTCCTCCCGAGATCCGACGGTCCAGAATGAATTTCCTTCTGCCCATGACCAAGTCCCGCCATCAAACCCATTTCATATGTTTTACATGCATTTCCTTTGTAGTTCGATTCAAAGGACAAAACCTTGCTTTTCATTAACATCATATCGCCCCGCCTACATAGTTAACCTCCATCGTTGATCATCGCCATCCCGTCTGATTGAACGTTCCATGTGCATTTCTCCACCAAACCTCTATTTTGCTGCATTTTTCAGTTGTTTTCCCAACGGCCACTGTTCCACATTTGCGCCACCTATCCTCCAGGCCTCCACAGCATTTATTCTTCCACCCCTGTTTTTTATAATTGGTTTATTTCATAATGCAGGGTCGTTACAGGGTGATAAATCCACTCCGAGTTCCACAATCACATCACACTGTGGTTCTGAAATATAGAGAGGCCATCACAGCCGCTATCGGTGTGTCAACAGTAGGGATTAAAGGGATTAAAGCTCGTAATTGAATACTTAATGCTTAATCCTACGTTCAGAGGATGAAGACGCAGTTTGAAGACTAAGCACACAAAAACAATATATCAGTGTCACCATCAGCAGAACTTTCTTTCCCATGAAAGGACAAAGTGCCCATATTGTTTTCATTCTATACCATGTTCCAGAGAATATCTCTACCCTGACAACAGTCCTAATGCTACCAAAGCATTTGTTACATAGTATGGCAGACGTCATAACATGTATCTGCCTTTTTTGTTTATTCACCAGAGTACTACAGCCAAGAGTACATCATGAGCATACTTGGAGTAAATTTCAGCCTGTCGAAGACCACTCTTACACCCAAAGAGTACAGAGGTTCGATGCATATACATTAAAATAGAATGGGCCTTGAGCCCCTCTTCATACTCTATTTTAATGTTTCATTTAGTGTTTCATCTACCTCCTCTGCCTCTCTTCCAGATATAAAAACTCATGAGAAAACATTGTAATGGTTGTTGATCGGATATCTGTGAATTGTAAGTTGTTTCTCTTAAGATATAGCTCTCTTTGTAAAGTTGTAAGATAGGCTGAGGAAGATGTTTTCATGCTGAGGAAATCATAAGGAATGACTTAAGTGGCTAAGGGATATCAGGTTTAAGCCTTGGTTTTAGCCAAAAGGAAATTTTGTGGTTTGACCCTTGTAACTAAAGCTATTAAGAGAACTTTGGGACTAAACCCTTTAGAATGAAACTCTTTGGAAAATTTAGGATGGTATTCTGCATTGATATGGTGGAGTATTTGAAGTTTGGGGATTGGTAGCCCCATCCTTAGTCATCTTTTATGAGAGATGGGGGCAAGATATGGTTATAACAAGAAAGTAAAAATATTAACATATCAAGCCCTCAAGGAATGGCGGTGAATCATTATGAAAAATCCCTATTTGGCATGGCCCTAAGAAAAAATTGTCAGTTGGAAGAATTTGATCTATTAACAAGAAGCATGAAGTGATGGCACTAAAAATTTGGAACCTAGAAACATCAGACTAACCAAAAAATCATGTACTAGGATAACTCAGGGGTGATGTCACAATTTAATTACATGGTGATTCCATGTGTATGACATGTGTCACCTAGAATTGGTCTTTTTGGCATACCAAGTTCGCAAATATGAGTGACATGTGGTAGACATCAAGAGTTACACATCGAAGAAGACATCTCATCTCATCCAATGTGTTAGGTGGTGATTAGTTATCATGATTTATGTGACATGTCAAGCTACCATATAGACATATCAACATAGAAAATTTTTGGGAAGACTGCATCATGGAAATCATTGTTACTTTGATAACTTGATATACATGTCAAACATTCCACATGTCAAAAATTTGAAAGGTATTTAGTTGAGTTGATCTCACGCCTATTTTTTTAATTGAGTTGTGTTTAGTTGAGTTATAAATTTTTTAATTTAGAGGTGTTTAGTTAACACTAGTAAAAAATGATGAAATTAATGACTAGGTGACTAAAAATGTTAGTCACCGCAATTATTTCAAGTGAATTACTACTAAATTTGAGCAATTTTGTGTGACCGAACTAAAAATGACTAACTTAAATGACTAATTTAGTCTTGGAATAAAATATACGACTAGATAATAAGTGACTAAACTAAACGCGACTAACTTAAACGACTAATTTAGTCCAGGGATAAAATATATGACTAGATAATAAGTGACTAAAGTAAAAGAGACTAACTTAAATTACTAATTTAGTCTAGGATTAAAATATATGACTAGGTAATAAGTGCAAAATTAATAATGATTAATGTAAATGACTATTATAGTCCAGGAATAAAAATATGGCCAAATAAAAAGTACAACAAGTATATGAATTAGTCATTTACGTCATTAATTTTTAATTGTGCCAGTCCATATATAGCATAAAAAAAAGTTGCAGAGCATTTTATGAAAGACTCTAAAAAATGCTATGGTGATGAGACATCCTTGTCAGTATTGTGGGAAATAATAAGTTTAATAAGCTCGAAACAACTCTTGGAGTCATGTTCAATGAGTGACCATAAACTTAGGGGTGTCAAAGTGGCTAATAATCATAGTTTATGGTGGATGATAGTCACCATAAATAATATTTGTCGTTTAGGTCATTTGTTTGGTGGCCGATGTTGGTGAATCACTATAATATTATATCATGGTAACATATATTTCTTTTTTAAAGGAAAAAATCTATTTAACATGAATTAAGTTGCATCTTGTGTAAATGTTTAATTTCGTGATGTTGTGAATGGTTTGCACATTATCTGTATCATATATATATTTGTAATCACTTCTTTCAACTTTACTTTAAGAAATAAAGGAAGAGGTGCATGACCTTTCCATAAGAAGGAATCGCACTAACTCCTAATCTCCTCATATTATGCTTTTAAACATTAGCCCATAAATCAAACACATGCCCTAATTTCTCTAGTGTGGAAGCCCCTGGATGAATATGATAATTATGAAATCCTCCCACTTACTAGTTCTAACCCAACTATTGAATGTCTTTAGTTGGCATGTGTAAATGCCTTTAATTGATCCATGGATATGTATGAAACCTAATTTTGCATTGAAATGATACAAACACCCAAATTAACACGAGGTATAGAAATTTCAACCTTACAACTCTCTCATCCAATATTAAACACTTCACTAATTATTCAAGGGGTAATCTACTTAACTGTATATTAAATATTGAAAACACTCATATTAACATAAGAAAATAATAATATTATTTAATATAAATTTATAATATAGTTAGATGTTGAATTGGAATGTGAGACCCCCTTGTTCATGGGACAATGGCTGCCATTCATGCAATGATTTAACTATTTAATCCATGGAGGTAAAAATACCTTAATTTCCCTTGGATTCAAACCCGTGACATTTAAAGGGGAAAGACTTTATAACACAATTCTAACAAGTAAATACAAACATAATTTGTATATGTATCAAAGTTAGTCTAAGAGTTGCATGACATGCTTAATTTTGCGCGAAAGCAAGGGAACTCCTGAATGGTTGATCACAATAGGCATGTATGGTCGATTAAGATTATCAGAGGTATGTTAGTTTGGTTTTCCCAATCCACAACTTGCACACATTGTTATTATTGTTAAAGGTATGTTAGGTTGGTTTACTTGTTGAACATCCTGCACATTTGATTGTGTTCATTAAAGGCATGTTAGTTCAATGACAAAACCAATAGTTTGTCAAGTTGGTCAACTTAGCTAGTTGTGTGTCATGTCAATCGTCTTAATGAGAAACATGTCATGTCGATTAGTTTATTTACTGACATGCACATTCCATTGTCATTGTTAGTGATGTGTTAGGTTGGTTATTAACATCTATTTTTTATTAACACTGTCTTGGAGATTAACCCTATCAACAGGCATGTTTAACTACAATTGTGAGAGGTATGTTAGGTTGGTCAACCCCATCAACAACATTTATGTTCAATTACAAATGTTGAGGTATACCACTTTGGTCACTCGATTACCAACATGTACCTTTTGGTTATCACTAGTAGAAGCATGTTAGTTTGGTCAACTTGATATTAAACTACATGTATGGTTGGTTACACATATTAAAGCTTCATTTGATTGTTCGATGCAATATATAGTGTGTAAGTCTTGTTACCATTATTGAAGGCATGTTTTGTTGGTTAACTTAGTTAACATCACATACCTTCAATACGATTGGTAGAGACATCAAAGGATACTCAACCCATTTAAAGTAATGCATAACATTGATGAGGGCTTGCTTATTTCTTGGTGGGTGAAAATAGTCTGTTATTATTCCCCCACATTGCCATGTGACATGTTCACCCCTCATGGGCCAAATTGCCTTCTTAAGGGGGTTGTTTAGTTAAGGTAGGGTCAGGTCAAAGTCTAGAGTGACTTTAGTAGAATAAATACCACTTAGTTGTAACTGTCAAGTTAAAGTGGTGCTTTCATAAATTTGAAGATGCTTCTACCACATTGCATTGTCTAAAATCAATTAATTTCCACTTGTTTGTGATCATCAAAAAAATTTCAATAAAAAAAACAAATGTATGTCAAAGCAAGTTAAATAGCCCAATGCTCATTGACCCACACCACCAACGTTCCTAGATTGATCTGCTCGCTTGAATTTGTTGGGGTTCAACCTCATCCCTCCTAATATAAGTCATTTACTCCACCATTATGTACACATGCATACTTCTAAAAAACATGGAAAACTTGACCATTGTCATGCCATACAAAATAATTTCAAAAACATTGTTACATTTGCACCACACATATACATACGTGCAATTTGTATCAATATTTCCTAAATTGTTATCTAGTTCTCTTAATACAACATTCTAGCACCTTGACACCCCTTAACCCTATGAAGATCCTTATATTGATTTCATGACCTTCTCAATTTTACGGTTTCCTCAAATTGATCTTGTAACACCCTCCATTAAAATCATTAACTATACTTCAATGTATTCAACTTAACAAACATTAAAACAAAAACAATACTATAATTATAATATTGTATAGATGAAATATCTCAACATCTAAGAATAATGATATATCTTTAAACCTACTTAACAATATCAACAATATATATACATATCTAAAGTAATAATACATCAACAATATATCTACACATAAACTAATTATATGTATTTAAACCTACAATACTACAAATACACTCATGGTCATTGCTTTATAATTGAGAACCTTCTCCCTACAAGAGTGGACCGACAAGGATTTCTATAGTGACCCTCATTATTTTAAATTATTGTTTTATGAAATTTAAAAGATGAAAAAGGAAAAGCATAAAAACTAAATTACACACCAACTCAAAACTTGATATAAAAGTCAAATAGTAGCATAAACCTAATGCCATGAAAATGGAAAATCTACTAAAAATCCCACTTTCATAATCACTATGCTAGAAAAGTATAATGAATATAATAAAAATATGATATCTACAACATGATTCACTATACTAGAAAAGTGTAATGAATATAATAAAATATGATATCTACAACATGATTCCACCCACCATTGCCACTAAATGTACTCTTGATTCCCTCACTTGAACTCCTCGTAAAGTCAATGTAAATTCCTCAAACTCAACTTATCAATATAAGATTATAATGTAATGTGTTCGAAATATTCATTGAAATCCATCATTAATCATAAGTGATTACCTCGTTAATCATTAGGAAGGTCAATTAGTTCGATTGTGTTATTATTAAAATATCTAGATATGGATATATACCATATGGATATGGCTATGGATATATTATACCTTAGTGCATGTACTGTTATGCTATATTTGGGAATGAATCATTGTATTATGAGTTATTTTAGATTATATTTAGGAAATCCAATCAACAAATGGCGGGAAATTCCAAACCTGGGTGGGAACCTTTCCCTCTCTCAAATTTCAAATTTCACGAGAAGATGAAAACAAATGTGTTTGGAAGGATCGTTTTATTTATTAGTCAAATTTTAAAACCCTCGCTGGTTCAAGGGTTTCGAATTTGAGCTCGGGCTTTCCATATAGATTCCGAGATTTATCCCGCGCAGCTGTGCTGAGCCTAGCCATGGGCAAGCATGGTAGGAGTTAAATCCCCATCAACTGAGCCGAGTTGAGCCATGGGCAAGCGTGGTAAGATTTAATCAGATGACCTGGCTTCCTCCAAGGAAGAACGGCCACAGAAGCGTGGTAAGAGTTCATCAGATGACCTGGATTCCTCCTTCGCTTATAAGCGACACAAATGAATTTATTCATTCACATATCGGGCGAGATCGGAATGTGTTCTCCTCTATGTATCTTGAGCGGTGGGGATGGTACGCTGTTTCATTTTTCCTTTTTTTCTTTTCAACCCTAAGCAAGATTTACAAGTACAACTCTTATTCTCATATGTTTTTCTCCCAAATCTGTTTTCCTTTTCCTCGGAATAAATCCAACGACGAGCTAATGGCCCTTTACCATTGACTAGTCCCTTTTTCTCTCAGAGTACATGCAGAAACAGATTAACAAGATTTTACCATTCTGTCAGGCACCGTACCTTTCAAACTCCTGCAAAAACACACTGCATGGAGATCTGAAAACAACATATGCAACGAAAATTGCTTCAAAAGCTTAAAATTCACTACCTTTCTTCAGCATTTCATGCCAGGGACACTGAATTGGTCAAGTTTCAAATCTTTAGGGGTAACTAAGAGAAATGCAACATCAAACAGCTTCACCTAAAATAAAAGATGTATAATATAACACTCCTTGAACCTGCTGAATGCCTTTGGGGCATGATATTTGTGCATTGTGTCATACATTTCGGCATTGTGTCATATCAGAGTACTTGGTTACAGAGTTTATACAGTGCATTGTGTCATACATTTCGACATTTCGGCATTGTGTCATACCAGACTGCTTGGTTACAGAGTTTATACAGTGCATTGTCTCATACATTTCGGTATTTCGGCATGCTAGAGTGCTTGGTTACAGAGTTTATACAGTGCATTGTGTCATACATTTTGACATTTTGGCATTGCATTTTGCAAAGTAGTCGAGATATTTTTATACAGCATATGAGATTTTGAAATTTCAACTCCACTCTTTCTCGATTGCATTTTACTGAACTTGAGAGGATTACAGTGAAATTTCATTAGCCTATCGGCTATCTCATGCGGATGCCACATATGACTTCAAATATGGTGTCCGTTCAGTTCAGGTATGCTTAAGCATGCCTATTTGCTGAGTAGTGTTCCTCTCTTTAAATGCTTCCTATTTGCTGAGTAGTGTTTCTCTCTTTAAATGCTTCTTGCTTTTGAAGATACAACTTATTGATTTATGTGTTATAACTGCATTTCTATAAAATGCAGGGAGGTGGCAGATCTTCAACATGGGAAACAATTGGAAGAGTAGCAGCTGGAGCTGTGGCAAAGAAGATACTTGAGCTAAAAGCTGGGACTGAGGTATGGTCATACTAATTTCAGTATTGCAATTTGCAAAAATGTGTTGAGGCTTCTCTTATATACTTTTTTCCTTTCTAAATGAACTGGAAATTTTTAATTTCTAGGAACATTAGAAAATAATATAGTGTGAAATACCTCATTTAATTGCAGAAATTTCCAATTATTGAAAGCAGTGCCGTGAATGCTATGTCAAACTTCTTTCTTTGTTGGTATCCATGTGAAAAGGGCTAGACTCATGATAGGCACGTGGTAAACAATATCATGTATGCATACTGATATTGATAGGACGTATAAATTTCCATTTTGTAGTTATTCATAGGATCCAAGCAGAATAATTGTTTCAAGAATTGAAACTATGCCAAAGGATCTGAACTCATGCATTTACCATGCCCAATTTTAGGCATGTGGCTTGGGAAATACTAAATATTAAGTTGGCTTTTGTTGACACTTAAATTACAGAATTTAAAAATTAAGAAATATAAGTTCTCTAAAGCCATCAACTTCTAGCCATCTTCTAGTTAACCGACAAAATGAGCAATGGAATATTAGTGGAATTCATGAAAACTAATGAAAATGCATGTTATCAAAATGTCTAATCTGATAGTATGTGTTAAAATTTCTTTGCAACCACCATCTTGGAAATTTACCACCTATCAAATTACAAATCTTCTAAATAAAGATACAACTAGGATGTTAAGTTATCCTAAAACCAACTATCTAAGCAAATAGATCAGATCTTGTTACTTGCTAGAATTATTAACTCAAAAAACTTCGGGATGTAAAGGGGTAGTCAATCAACTAGTAAAAGAGAAAACCAAACCTAAAGTGATTATGAAAAACTTTTAGATGTACAAGAGTAGTTAATTAGCTAGTAAAATACCAGTCGCTGACAACCTCCTTCGACAAATTGTATGAGGCATCTTCAAATACCAGACTACACTAGGTCATAAATTTTCCCTATTAATTTGCACCATCTACTCAATTCATATACCGCACACTTCACAGTTTGTGCTGGAATTCTGAAAAGCTTTTGTTTTTGAAAAAAAAATAACAACACTAAATATGAATCTCCTTTTCCTTCAAAAGGCTCCCATCTACAATGTGAATGAAAGGCATTCTACCAAGTAATAAGGATAACAACTTTAGAGTACAGAACTTCTTGACAAGTACTAAGGTTGTGATTTCAACCATTGATTAATCAGTTGCAAAGAATAAGGGGACATCTAATGCATGCCAACCCCTACCAAATAATACATCAAAAATTTTTAAACCGTATTGTCCAGGAAGCTTTATATTTTAACCTATTGAATGTTTTGGAAAATGATATTCAATGTTTGTATCTCCTTCTTTCCTTTTTGAATGGCTAGTGCTATTCCCAACCCTTGATTTTTTGTTGCCACCACTTCCTTTTAGAAGCCATAGTGTCATTTTTTGTAACTGAAGCATTGTAAGCATGCTCATAGCTATTACTTCAACATTTTCATAGTTGCAGTATTTTCTGAAAGGAATACAATAATATATTACCATTCAAGCCTCCTCAACAACTCTATATTAAAGATAGCAATAGGATGCCGAGATCCCCTTTCTAATCCATGAAAAATCATGAAAATATTTTAGAAAAATACTACAATAATGCTCTCAATCAACCAGCTCCATGATACAAGTCAACGATAACATGATAATGGAGTTGGTTTTGCAACAATCCTCCAAAAATGGCACCACAAAGTAAGGTTCCTCCTCCAAGTGGTTGACCATGTATCTACCTTCAGGAACAATGAATGAATCCTCCTTAGAAGCATGTGTGGCATCCTCCAAAGTGGATTCCTTCTTCAAACCTTGAATGAATGCACAAACACCATGAAAAACTCCAATAAAGTGGCACTTGTGGCATCATGAGTAGAACTTTCCATCAATATTCAATGCATAAGATGTCTGCTTGTACTTGAGCACTGCTTAGCTATCTATCAAACGAACTGGATATCATGGAGGCATCTAGTGGAGGTATTGAGGGTGAAATCTAGTAGAGGTGTAACTCCTTCAAGCCATTGGTAGTAGTGCAATGTTACTATTAGCATTAAAGGTTTAGTTGTTGACACATTTAAGCCTTGTGGCTTGGTACCCAATTTCCATAGTGTATGCTATAATTTCAATCCATGCATATCAGAGCACAGGTGATGACAAGCCCAAGAAAGAAGTTAATGTAATACAACTGAAAAGTGAGATATTCTACCTTGAAGGCATGACTCATTAGGTATGTAGCTGAAATGAGAGATAGCACAAGAGATATTTTTCCTCTGAGATCCTTACATTGACTATGAATTTTTTTATTAAACATTGAGGTTTCATAGTGACATGATTTTGCATAGGAGTCTAGCAGTTATTTGTATGTCAGAATAAGAGGCAACTTGAAATTTTTAGCAAGAATTGAGTTCATAGAAGTCTGGCCTAATTAAACAAGAGGCCTAGTATTGACTTGATTATTATACTCTGAAAAACAAGGAGTATTGTTGTAGTACCACTATAAAAATGAAATGCTAAAATTTCCTGCAGTCTTGAAGCAGTCATTCGGACCTCCTTAAGGACAAAAGATTTTGTTTGATCTTGAATTGTTCATTTTGTATGCTTGTCACTTCAAGTGGGTATGCTCTGAAATATTTTGACCTTTGGAGAAGTAATAGTCCTATTGTGGTGTGGGATTCATTGGATACATGAAGGTGTATTAAAGACTCTAAGGGCTCAATCTACAGGCATTTCTTGACAACTATTTGACACCTGGCTATATGAGTCATAGCTATACATTGATGAGACTTCATGTCTATCAGAGTTTCAAGAATGACTTCAGCTCATGTTGGTCCAAGTTTCAAAGATTGCAAGCCATTCTTATCTAAGTTTTAATGGAAGATTATAGATCTAGGTACAAAGGCTCTTCTGTCCAAGTTTGAGGATTTATTTAATCACTCTCTTCTGCTCTAGAACAAAACGACCCGTCTTGCAGATTGTTCACTTGAAACAACCTCAATACAGACCGAGTTTTATCTGGACTGAATTCTCTTAAATTTGATTTGTAGTTTTGAACAAAATTATAGTTTTTTGTTGTTTAAGGTTCTCATAAATAGTTGTTTGAAATTTGTGGCCTCTCCTCTACTCTTTGAACAAGACTATTGAACATAAGTATGATAAATATTTGTTATTAGAACTAGGGCCTAAATAACAAAAGTGTCATTGGCGTAACTCACTTAAGTTTCATGCATGGATATTCTACTATTTGAAAGGCTAGTTGTCTAAGTATACATGTGATGTAGAATGAGTTCAAACTTGCAAGAAGACTTCTCTAGTCCAAGGGTTTACAACAAAAGTCTTGATCAAGACTTGATTCCCAGTAACACCATCTCAAATATTAGTTGTCCAAGGACTTGAATTGTGAGCAATAACCTATTGTGACATCTCCAAATTTTTTATCTTCATAATGACAAGGCAGACAACATACATCTTCACGACATGAAAGGTACATCAACTTAGTTTGATTTTTGTCTTTTCTCATTTGAAGGAATTGTCATCAGTTGAAGTAAGTGTGTTGTCACATACAAAAGTAAAACCTCCATTATCATCAATTTCTTCATTGGATGGTAGAATGAATTTGTTGCAACAATTGAGATAGTGTAAGGCTAGGTATAGGTCAGATTAGCGGTATCTAATTCACAAATCCTTTCAAGAATAGAAGTTTCACATTTCTTCACATTACAGGACATTCGTACTATAAAAGGTAGAAAAGCTAAGATATTGAACAACGTTCAAAACCCATCATGATCATCATGATCTAGTCAAGGACCTCTCCTTAATAATTTGTAGGGTGTCTGAATCAGATCATTTGATTCTGAAAAGTGCAACATGCCAAGTAGTGATAACAACACCTTCAGGCATCATGGGTATTGTTACAATAAGAGAATGAATATTGTGTAAGTATATAATGGAAACACCCTTATTCGAGATTGACTATGAATCAAGCATTCTTGATCCTTAAAGAAAATGAGAGGCAAAAACACCTTATGATTTGAAACAATATTTGTTGTGGCTAGTTAACAAAGGAGTTCAGAATGATGGTACTATATAACCTGGAAGTGACTCTTGAATAATGACAACTTTCTTCATGAACAAAGTTGTATAACAATAGATGAATTTTAAACATGATTATGACCTCCAGGAAGAATATGTGGTCCTGGTAAGCCTAACCATATGTCATTATAGTAATAGTATGTGATAACTAATTGGATAAATCATAAAAGTTCTCAGGGAGAGTTCACTCTATGATGATTACGTTTACTAAAACCATGAGTGCTTTGTTACAGAGTTTATACTCTGAATAGAGAACAAGATTGTGTCATACATTTTTGCATTGCGTTTTACAAAGTAATTGAGATAGTTTTTTACAACACATGAGCTTTTGAAATTCCAAATCCGCTCTTTCTTGATTGAATTTTACTGAACTTGACAGGATTACAGTGAAATTTCATTAGCCTATCGTCCATCTCATGAAGATGCCACATATGACTTCAAATATGGTGTTCATTCATTTTAGGTATGCTTAAGCATGCCTATTTGCTGAGTAATATGCCTCTCTTTAAATTCTTCTTTCTTTTGAAGATACAACTTAGTGATTTATGTGTTATAACTGCATTTCTATAAAATACAGGGAGGTGGCAGATCTTCAACACGAGAAAAAATTGGAAGAGTAGTAGTTGGGGCTGTGGCAAAGAAGATACTTGAGCTCTAAAGCTGGGACTGAGGTACGGTCATACTACTTTCAGTATTGCAATTTGTAGAAATGTGTTGAGGCTTCTCTTATACTTTTTTCCTCTCTAGATGAACTAGACATTTTTAATTTCTAGGAACATTATTTCTCTACTACCTTAAATATATAGTGTTGATCTTTAAATTTCTAGAAAATAATATAGTGTGGAATACCTCATTTAATTGCAGAAATTTCCAATTATTGAAAGCAATGTCGTGAATGTTATGACAAATTGTTTTCTCTGTTGGTATCTATGTGAAAATGGCTACAGATAATCATTAAAGGACTCGTGATAGACACGTGGTAAACAATATGATGTATGCATACTGCTATTTCTATGATGTAGGAGTTTCCATTTTGTAGTTATTCATAGGATTTGAGCAGAATAATTGTTTCAAGATTGAAATTATGCCAAAGGATCCGAACTATTGAATTTTACCATGCCCAATTTTAGGCATGTGGCTTGGGAAATACTAAATATTAAGTTGGCTTTTGTTGACACTTAGATTACCAAATTTAAAAATTTAGACATGTAAGTGCTCTAAATCCATCAACTTCTAGCCATCCTCTAGTTAACCAACAAAATGAGCAATGGAATATTAGTGGAAGTCATGAAAACCAATGAAAATGCATGTTATCAAAATGTCCAATCTGATAAGTATGTGTTAAAATTTCTTTGAAACCACCATCCTGGCAATTTACTACCTATCAGATTACAAATCTACTAAATAAAGATACAACTAGGATGTTAAGTTATCCTAAAACCAACTATCTAAGCAAACAAATCAGATCTAGTTACCTGCTGGAATTATTAACTCAAAAAACTTTGGGATGTAAGGGAGTAGTCAATCAAATAGTAAAAGAGAAAACCAAACCTGGAGTGGTTATGAAAATTTTTTGGATGTACATGAGTAGCCAATCAGCTAGTAAAAGACCATAGTTGCTGACAACCTCCTTCGACAAACTATGTTAAGTCCTTATATTAATAGTATAGCCCCTTATTATGTTAGTGTAGCCCCCCTTATTGTTATTATTGTACCCCTGTAACCCCCATATTGTTATTATTTTGCCCTGAAATTATTATTGTTAGGTCGGCTAGGATTACATTGTGGCCCACTAGGATTACATTATGGCCACATGGACTCCTATATATAGAAAGGAGGTTTTGTAAATTGTATCATACAAGAATTGTTCATTTATGTAATGTATTGGAGGTTTCCCCCTCGAAGTGACTTATTTCTAAGGCGTTCATATCTCTTTTCTTCTATTTTTGGAGCTAGTTACCCAACATTTGGTATCAGAGCTTGGGATTTTAGGGTTTCGCTGCTCCAAACAGGTCATCGTGGAATTTTCGCTATAACGTTTTTTCCACGAAGTTTCAGAAGCTGAAATTTTTAGGGTGTGAATCTGACATCCTGAGAAAGATTGTCTAAAAATTTCAGAGCTTGGTTCGCAATATTTTCGGAGATATCATCTGTGGAAGTTAGTTCTTTTTTCAAGCTCCTAAACAGGTCATCGTGGAATTTTCGCTATAAAAATTTTTCTACGAAGGTTCAGAATCTTAAATTAGTATGGTGAGAAGCTGAAATCCTGAGGAAATTCGTCAAAAAATTTCAGAGCTTGGTTCGCAATATTTTTGGAGATATGATCTGTGGAAGGTAGTGCTTTTTCAGGCTCCTGAATTGCATCTCAAAGAGGTGATCGTGGGAAAAGTTCAATAACTCTCTCTCTGGGCAGTGGATTTGAGTGCCGTAAAAATTGGTCGCAATTACACAGACTATATTTTCTTGGCTATCAATTTCAGAGACAAAGGATGAAACAGTGACACGTGGCAAGTCCTACAAGTTTTCTCTACTGAACTAGTCCAGAATTAGGTCATTGTGGGAGATTGGACACAACTTTGTCTTGGGGAATCCAAATTAGATCAGATTTGTGGCATTTGAAAGAAGCTTCAGAGGGCTACTACAGAGCTTAATTTTAGATATTAAAGATTTTCAATTACAGAGATAATTCAATTTCAATATCGAGCTCCTCAAAGCAAGTAAAAGGTATCAATATTGGATTCTAAAATGGCGCCTAAAAAGAATTCAACACCCATTAAGGCTTCAGAAGGCTCTACCATGACTCATGAAGATGAAGAATTGCAACATGATCTATCAAAATTACAAGAGCAAGTGCACCAAATTTCGCTCTCGCAAAGAGCAACAAAAAAATGAAATGGAAGTTTTGAAGAAAGGCGTGGAAGAAAATATGGATGGTGTGAAGAAAGGCATGGAAGCTAAGATGGATGGCGGGGAAGTGAAGATGGATGGTTTGAAGAAAGGTGTGGAATCTAATATATATGGCATGGAGGCTGGTATGGAATCTAAGATGGATGACATGGAAGCTAAGATCGATGAGAAAATGGAAAACATGAAGAATGTTCTAAAAGCAGACATGGAAGGTTTGACAAAGTTGATACAAGAAATGTTTCCTAATGGTGAAAATATAGTAGAATAACCTCATGATGAGAACAAAATAAATGTTAATCGTGATTTCATAAACTCTAATGTTGGCGGGAAGAACCACCATATTCCAAAAATGGATATGAGGAAGTTTGATGGAAAGGATCCTGTAACATGGATACTACAGATGCAGCAATATTTTGATCTCCATAACGTGCAAAACACACAAAAGGTACGCATTGCAACTTTACATTTAGAACAAAATACATTTGTATGGTATCGATGGCTTTGCTCCCGTAAAAAAATTGTCACTTGGTCAATTTTTACCGAGGAAATGATAGCACATTATGAGGATACAAAGAGCAACACCTTCTTTAGCCAATTGATAAATCTCAAACAAAAGGGTTTAGTGGGGTAGCACATTGAGGAGTTCCAAAAATTGAATATAAGGGTAACTGATATTCCAGAGGAACACAGGATTGATCTCTTCATAGGCACTTTAAAGGATAACATCCAACATGAAGTTCGCGTTTTGGAACCCGATTCATTGGAGAAGGCATTCAGGTTGGCAAGAAAAGTTGAATGTAAAATTATGGCGACAAGGAAGCCTACCACTCAATTCTATAAAGAAGGAAGTGTTGCTACGCCTAGATTTCTACAACCTACAAGGTTGACACCACAACAATTGGAAGAAAAAAGAGCAAAAGGGCTTTGCTACAGTTGTGATAGCAAATACACTAAAGGTCATAAGTGTGCCGAAAAGAAATTATTTTACATAGATTGTGAAGAAGAAGAAGAAAATGAAAAAGAAGAGGATATACACCAGGAACCAGCCATAGAAGAGGAAGAAATGAATCCGACCATATCATGTAATGCACTGGCCGTAATTACCACTCCTCAAACTCTCAAGATAGTAGGACAGATCAAGAAGAAAAGGGTAATAGTGTTGATTGATTCAGGTAGCACCCATAATTTTATTCATTGTAAGGTAGCCAAGGAATTAAATTGTTTCCTAAACCCAGCACCAAAATGTCAAGTGATGGTTGCAAATGGAGGAACTATAAATTTCTCTGGAAAATTCCATAATATCAAGCTAACCATGGGGGAATATGTGTTGAATAGTCCAATGCTTTCCATTCCTATGGGAGGTGTTGATGTTGTACTAGGAGTACAATGGTTACAATCTTTGGGGACGGTAGCTTTTAATTTTCAAGAACTTTTCCTGAAATTTTTTTCAGAAGATAAGGAAGTCGAATTACGGGGTATTGAAGGGAAGCTGGGAAGGATAATAAGCTCTAATGTCATGACAAAGCTTCTAAAGAAAGAAAAATGAGGCGTAATTGCACAATTATGCTCACTAGACGTTCCGACATCAAAATCATCTATTTCGGTAGATCTCCAACAAGTCTTGGACAATCATTCCAAGGTGTTTAAAACTCCCAAAGGACTCCCACCTATTCGTGATCATGATCATGCTATTCATTTGATTCCAGGAAGTGTTCCTCCAAACATCCGGCCTTATAGATATCCTTACTTCCAAAAGAGCGAAATTGAACGCATGATTGCAGAAATGTTAGAGGCAGGTAGAATTCAACCTAGTCAAAGTTCTTTCTCTGCTCCTGTAGTATTGGTACACAAGAAGGATGGATCATGGCGAATGTGTCCGGATTATAGGGAGCTCAATAAGCTCACCATTAAAGACAAATTCCCCATTCCTGTGATTGATGAATTATTGGATGAATTACATGGAGCAATTTATTTTACCAAGTTGGATCTTCATTCAGGATATCATCAAATTAGAATGAAGACTGAAGATATTCCAAAAACAGCATTTCGAACTCATGAGGGTCATTATGAGTTTTTGGTCATGCCTTTTGGCCTTACCAATGCACCTTCTACATTTCAAGGGTTGATGAATTCCATTTTCAAACCCTTCCTTAGAAAATGTGTGCTAGTATTTTTTGATGATATACTAATCTACAGCAGGTCTTGGACGGATCATGTTGAACATGTTGACAGGGTGCTCAAACTATTGCAGGAGAAACAATTATATGCAAAAACATCCAAATGTTTCTTTGGAGTACAAGAGGTGGAATATCTGGGTCATATTATATCTCATGAGGGTGTTAAAGTATACCCTAACAAAATTAAAGCCATTAAGGAATGGAAAGTCCCCAAGACAATAAAGTAGTTGCGAGGATTTCTCGGGTTAACAGGCTATTATCGCAAGTTTGTTAAGAATTATGGGAGAATAGCAGCACCTCTAACAACATTATTGAAGAAAGATGCATTTTCATTGACTCCTGAAGCAACTAAGGCCTTTGAACATCTTAAAGAGGCAATGTGCCTAGCACCGGTCTTAGCTACGCCAGACTTCACAAAAACCTTTATCGTGGAATGTGATGCCTCAGGAAATGGAATTGGTGTTGTTTTAATGCAGGAAGGAAGACCCATTGCTTTTGAAAGTCGTCCAATCAAAGGAAAGTATTTAAAAAAACCTATTTATGAGAAGGAAATGTTAGCAATACTGCATGCACTAAAGAAATGGAAAACTTACCTAATGGGAAGACACTTCAAGGTAAAAACTGATCATGATAGTCTTAAACACTTTTTGGAACAAAGACTATCTTCAAAAGAGTAGCAAAAATGGGTCACAAATATGTTGGGCTATGACTTTGAAATAATCTACAAAAAAGGAAAGCTTAATGTTGTTGCAGATGCACTCTCAAGAAAGAATGAAGAGGTGGAAGCATTGCTTTGTGCCATTTCTATTATCCAACCAGATTGGATAACCGAAGCAAAAGATGAATGGAAGAAGGACAAAGATATATGGACACTCATTCAAAAATTGCAGCAAGATCCTAGTACATCTGATACATTTAGTTGGAAAAATGATTCCTTATGGTACAAAGATCGCTTATATCTTTGTAAGAATTCCCAACTAAAACAAAAGATTCTTCCGGAATTGCACACTTCTCCTTTAGGAGGACACTCAGGATTTTTAAAAACTTACCACAGGGTGAAGAAAGAATTTTTTTGGGATGGCCTTAAATCTGATATTCAAAAGTTTGTGGCGGAATGTTTGGTTTGCCAGCAGAATAAAGTGGAGACAATTAAGACTCCGGGACTTCTACAACCTTTATCCATTCCAAGTCAACGTTGGGAGGAGATTTCAATGGATTTTATCACAGGTTTACCGAAGTCCGAAGGCAAGAATGTCATCATGGTGGTAGTCGATAGACTTACCAAGTATGCACACTTTTGTGCATTATCTCATCCATTTAAAGCAAGTACAGTTGCTACTACATTTATGGACAGAATTCAAAAGCTACATGGAAGCCCAAGGGTTATTGTGAGCGACAGAGATCCCATTTTTACTGGAAATTTTTGGACGGAGTTATTTTCTTGTTTGGGTACTCATTTAGCTCATAGCTCATCTTATCATCCTCAATCTGATGGTCAAACTGAGATAGTAAATAAATGTTTGGAAGGATATCTTCGTTGTTTTGTATCCGATAAACAAACACAATGGGTCAAGTGGTTACCTCTCGCTGAATGGTGGTATAACACTTCCTTCCATACTGCAGCAAAAATGACCCCATTTATGGCACTTTATGGATATCATCCACCATCGATCACATCATCTTTAAGGGAAAATTCAAAGGTTCAAGCAGTGGAAGATCACATCGAACATCATCAAGAAGTTCTCCAACTCTTAAAGGATAACCTGAATTTGGCACAAAATCGAATGAAACAACAGGCAGATCAACATCGCAGCGAGAGAAGTTTTGATGTAGGAGATTGAGTATTTTTACGGCTACAACCATACAAACAAATGTCCCTCAAGCAAGCTAAGAAGGATAATAAATTATCACCAAAGTACTATGGTCCTTACAAGGTGTTGCAAAATATTGGTACTATGGCATACAAATTGGAGCTTCTCGCTTCTTCGCGAGTACATCCAGTTTTCCATGTTTCATGCTTAAAGAAGGTTATAGGTGAAAATCTTCCAGTTCAAACAATATTGCCAGAACTTGATGAGGAAGGAAAAATCATATTGGAACCGGAAGTGGTCACGGAAACAAGAACTCGACAACTACGGAATCAATCAATTTCAGAGTATCTCATCAAGTGGAAGAACTTACCCACTGAAGATTCTACATGGGAGGATGAGAATTTTATACAAAAGCACCCAGAGCTACTCAAGCGTTGAGGACAACACTTTTTTTGAAGGAGAGGGGCATGTTAAGTCCTTATATTAATAGTATAGCCCCTTATTATGTTAGTGTAGCCCCCCTTATTGTTATTATTGTACCCCTGTAACCCCCATATTGTTATTATTGTGCCCTTAAATTATTATTGTTAGGTCGGCTAGGATTACATTGTGGCCCACTAGGATTACATTATGCCCACATGGACTCCTATATATAGAAAGGAAGTTTTGTAAATTGTATCATCCAAGAATTGTTCATTTATGTAATGTATTGGAGGTTGCCCCCTCGAAGTGGCTTATTTCTAAGGCGTTCATATCTCTTTTCTTCTATTTTTGGAGCTGGTTACCCAAAAAACTGTATGAGGCATCTTCAAATACCAGACTACACTAGCTCATAAATTTTCCCTATTAAGTAGCACTATCTACTCAATTTGTATACCACACACTTCAAAATTTGTGTTGGGATTATGCAAATCTTTTGTTTTTGAAAAAAAAATAACCACCCTAAATATGAATCTCCCTTTCCTTCAAAAGGCTCCTATCTACAATGTGAATGAAAGGCATTCTACCAAGTAACAAGGATAATAAATTTAGAGTACAAAACTTCTTGACAAGTTCTAAGGCTGTGATTGCAACCATTGATTAATCAGTTGCATCGAATAAGGGGACATCTAATGCATGCCAACCCCTACCAAATAATACATCAAAATTTTTTAAACCGTATTATCCAAGAAGCTTTATCTTTTAACCTATTGAACTTTTTGGAAAATGATCTTCAATGTTTGTATCTCCTCCTTGCATTTTCGAATGGCTAGTGCTATTCCCAACCCTTGAAATTTTGTGGCCATCACTTCTTTTTAGCAGCCATAGTGTCATTTGTTGTAACTGAAGCACTGTAAGCATGCTCATAGCTAATACTGCAACCTTTTCCTAGTTTCAATATTTTGTGCAAGGAATACAAGAAAATATTACCATTCAAACCTCCTCAACAACTCTATACTAAAGATAGCAATATGATGTTGAGATCCCCTTTCTACTCCAAGAAAAATCATGAAAAAATTTTAGAAAAAGACTACAATAATTTTCTCAATCAACCAGATCCATGATACAAGTCAACGATAACATGATAATGGAGTTGGTTTTGCAACAATCCTCCAAAAAAGGCACCAGAAATTACGGTTCCTCCTCCAAGTGGTTGACAATGTATCTACCTTCGTGAACAATGAATGAATCCTCTTTAGAAGCATGCGTGGCCTCCTCCAAAGTGGATTCCTTCTTCAAAACTTGAATGAATGCACAAAGACCATGCAAAACTCCAATAAAGTGGCACTTGTGGCATCATGAGTAGAACTTTCCATCAATATTCAGTGCAAAATGCTCCATTTGGAAAATTCCATGGTTGAAGTACAATCTACAAAGGAGAAGACGAAGAAATTATCAATGAGTGGACATCCTCATCATAATAGCTTGGAAATGTGTGCAAGGTGACTTCCTCTCATATAAGGTGTCCTCCCCATTGACTAACAAATTCCTCAAAAGGGTAATGACCCTTAAAATATTTTTTGAAATTTTGAGTGCCTTATAATCATATGTCTGCCAACATATCAATTGTTTTCCTTGATGAACAGATTTGAGAAATGTGTTTGAATTATCGCTGGAGAGGTAAGTGAGACTTGAACACACTGAAATAGATCTGAGAGAAAGTTGTATATTCTTCACATAGGTATAAAAATGGATCACGCAACACTCTGAATGCATGTGCAACTGCTACTATATTTCATGTTACCTTATTTTTTCTAAATGCTGAGTATAGTTTTTTGGCAATTATCAACTATTCACTAGTGGCTTGGCCTCTTCAAGTGTGTAAAAAACATCAAAGTGTTCTCAAATATTTGCTACAGGTTGTATAAATTTGTTGATTTGTAAGCAATGATGTGTTTAGCTAGAATCAACCCTCATACACTATTTTAATTTCCACATCTAATGAAGTCAAAGTAGTAAGGGGCTTCTTCATGTTGTTTTGGATTTCTTAGCCTACATGAACTTTGTCTTGCTTTTATTTTTTTTACTTTGAATTTTTTCATGAAATTTTCTTTAGTTATTTTTGTTAGAACTCATTAGGTTCTAGAAGATGTGCATCAATATTCTCCTAGCATGCTTGAGAGTTATTTTTTTCTATAGAAAATTTCCAAAATTTATCCAAATCTCTCTTTTCACAGCGTGCAGAAACTTATTTATCTAGTCCATTTAGGCCAATGACTTATCTAGTGGACCATTCTATATTTTGGATGAAGGAGTCATAGTTCTCAATTTTGAGAGAGATTCATTTTACACCTGGGCAACCAGACATGCTTCCTTAGCAACCAGGTTGGTCATGAAATCCTATTTGAGAAAATGGACTTTATGTAATTTCCCTGTGGCATATCTATTATTTGTTGCATCATTTTACGCAACTGAATTGAGCTTCATGGTTTCTATGGCTTGGTCTATAACATGCTTGTACATTTCCTTTACTGAATTTTATATTTGCAACTCTCCAACACCTTTTTGTGAGCTTCCTACTTTCTCCAAGTCGCCAGACAATGTGGGTATTCTAATTGATGTTACAGGAGAGGTACACTAGCAGCCATTTGCCTCTTGGATGTTGAAATTTCTGAATAGATGCCTTGTCAAAACAAGGCTTCAAGTAGAAGGCCTTATTAGTTCATCGTTCATGTCTGCATCTTGTATTTTACTTGCTTAAGGAGACGGTACATTATAAAGGCCTTGTTTCGACTTTATACATTTATCATCATCATCACTGGACGCAGAAATAATTCCTATCAAGAATCTTATGCATTCAATGGACCACTATTTATGATTTTACCATGGGTGCTTTCCTTCATATTTTAAATGCCATATGCCCTAGATGCATTGTTGAATGTACAACTAAAGAGTTTCTCAATGCTAAGTGTGTTCTCTCAGACATTTCAAAATACAAGCAAGAGAGAAAGATTTGTGAACACAAAAACAATTTTGTCAATTTTAAAACTTCCATGGTTTTTTTCTGATATTGACATCGAATTTGATATCATCAAGAAGAAAAAGTGAAGAATTATGAGTATGTTGCCTAAGGTACAGATCAAAGCAATGACTGAACATTTTTGAGGTTTTGGACTTAGCATTGCAAGATTAGATTGTTGATGTCCAAGTTGAAGATGTTGCATCTATGCCAATTCTTGCATTCAATTCTAGCTATGATGTTATTACGACCATGTGTAGAAGATTGGATGCATTTTTTGAAGACAAATATGAGAAATTTTGTGAAATTTTAGCTCATGATATTGGATACATTGCATCTTTATCTGCTACTCCTTTAGCAATCGATTATGCAACCAACTTTTTGTGTCAAATCCACAAAAAATGTTGGTTTGAAAGTCAATTTGGGAAACATAGATGTTCTTATATCAGGATTCTTTTATGCTCATTGTGATAAACAAATTTCAGCTAACTCAGGGAAAAGTGACCTTGATGTAACTTTATATCAGATGTAAAGGAAATACATTCTTAATAATACAACTATTAGAGTTTTCTTTTAGTATTTGTCATTCTCTCTTTTATCGACTTCTTTTTAGTGAATCATTAGAGCAAGTTCGTGTTGCTACTGTGGGAAGAATTTCTCGTCTTATATGCCATGCAATCAAAAGTGGCCTTTTGGGAACAAAACCTTTGTGGATAAAATACCTAGATATACTTCGACTTTATGAGAAGAAGGTTGTGACGAGATAATTTTTTTTTAAAATACATTACTTCATTGAGAATAATGTATTTGATATTTTGTTTGAAGATGATGACACATGCAACAAAACAAAAGAAGAAAATATGCTTGGAATATTGAAACATGCTTTGGAAGCCACTGAGGATCCGGATGTATTTGAGACTTTGTTGGAAACAGTAGCAAAAATTATGAAAATGGTTGATGTCCATGGATATTTGTTTTTTTTTTTTTTTCTCATTTTCTTTATTGATTGATTAGCGTAACAATTCAAATAGTTGGGTAAGAGCAACAATTTCTAGGTTAATACATAAATCTGCTAGTTTTAAATACAAGGGAGGAATTAGATCAATCCTTTTCAAGTTTGGTGGAATTAGAGATGAGTTGTTTGAATACTTGAAAGAAAGTTTTGACACATGCCTAGTTATGAGAATTGAATTTGCAAAGATCATTTTGGGTATACCAAGTGTAGATCTTGTTCAGGAGATGGTCCCTGTGGTTCTTCCAAAGCTTGTAGTTTTACAACAGAAAAATTTCCATGCATTAGCTACTTTGCATGAATTGGAAACATAGTTGAATACAATTTTTCCATTTTTGTTGCTGGAATGGTGTCACAAGGCTCTATCGTTTGTGTTTCTTCATTGAGATAGAAAGGAATTGGTTACTATAATGCAATTCTATGAAGCCCGGACATGATCTAATATTAGAGATATTTTTACTAGAGTGTTTCTAGTTCTACTTGAGAACTTTGTACATTTCCTTAGGGATGCACACAGTGACAATAATGATGAAAGGCTATCAAAGGTTTTAGTTATGATTTAAGAGGTGGCTAGTATTTTCACTGATCAGATGATATTCTAGGATTTTTAAGGAATTAATGGTTTCCATTTTGCTAATTTAGGGAACAATTCCTTGTAAGCAAGGAGGAAGAGGTGAGAGTAATACTAGGTGACAAGTGGCAAGTGGGAATGTATCACAGTGTATTTGTAAAAATATAATTGTAACTCGCATGTTTAGGATGAAAACAACCACCAATGACCCCATTGATTTATCCATCAATTACTCCATTAATTAACTTCATTATATTTTGGATTTTATGTACTACAATATATATGCATTTGTGGCATTCCTCTCTTGTAGGCTTCCATTTATTTTTTAAATTCCACTTATATTACTTTAAGGAAAAGGATCAATTAGGAAAATGAGAAATTAGTTACACTTGTGATATGTGTATGCACATATTTTATCAAGATCCACACAGAAGAAGGTTTGAGAACTACGGAAAAAGACTTATGATGTTACTTGTTTACAAATTTGAGAAAGCCTCAAGGGTTACAATCAAAATCTAGAAATTTTGTTTCCTGGTGGATTGTGAGACACTATTGGATCTGTATAACGCTTCAATTATTGTTTAGGATATAGGTAAGTGTGAATGAGTAAAAACTTTCTGTCATTGTTCCATATTGGCTTCCCATTCTCTCTAAGTTATCAAAGGCAAATTAAAACTTGATTAGACTAAGGGACAACATATTCCATTGCCAAACTTTAATCTTACAGGGAAGTGCACAACACTTGTTTGATACTTCCACACATTTTAAGGGAATGCCAATAGAAATGTCAATGTTGTTGGATACACTGGCGTTGGTTAATTTTAGAATGGTTCTATTTGTCAAATATGTTGGTTTCATGAAGTAATATTTCCAACCAAGAGGATAGAGACTTGGCATGTCTAGGACATAGTGGTGTTATTTCTTGCTTGTATTTGTGATTTATTAGTATTCCAACACTAATAACTTCGTTACGTAGTTTTCTATTTAGTAGTATATTACAACAGTTACTTGTTAAAGGAAAATGATTCTAGTTTGTTTGAACGTCATAAACTGGAAGGAAATCTAGCTTTGCATTAGAAAAATGGAATATATTTTGAAAAATATGTTTTTTGATCAAATATAGGCCTGTTGCCTGATCATTTAAAAAAAACAGTCACAACAATAAACAATGATTTTGGACACGATGAATTACAAAACTCTCCAGCTCAAAATCAAGTTAGCATATTCAGTTTTGTGTGCATCAGATAAAAATGAATAACATTAAGTTTTCTTTGAATATTTATATAACCATTTTAGAGATTCTAAATGGAAATTGTGTGTGCTAATCTTGCTCAATTAATTACAGGGAAAACAAGGGGCATACATAATTTGTTGGCTTATGGAAATTTGATTCCTTTTCCCTTGGAATAGTACGTTGATAATTGAATATTACTATATTATTCCTAGTTAGTATCACAATTTAAAAAGTCTTGTTTTATTCGTTTTTAGTTTCTTGTTGTAATATTGTGTCAACAATACTTTTCTCCGCCCATTAGATTTCTACTAACCGGTTTTATTGTTGAAGTGTAACTTCTTCTTAGACATAACTAAAGGAAACGATACAAATACAAAAGTGGAGCATGAGACATTATTAGTAGAAATTGCTAGCTCTATTGTGTTTATTTGTGACATTTTATTTGCTTTGTTTATACAGGTCATCTGGCCACATAGTGGCCGCTATTTCCCAACTAAAGAAAAATTGTTCGCGTTTCTTGCTTTTATGGGGAAAAATGACATTAACAATATTGTTGATGTTGAGGAATATATCGTATAAATCCTTTATAGTCTACTTTAGTTTATATTACAGTTTTCATCGACTTTCGTGTCTTGTGCTCTGCATTGTAACTTTTTTTGTTTTCTTTTTGCAGAAAATGGACTCAGTATTGATGGTAAGAAGCAAGGATTGAAGAAAGAGTGGAACAATAACACTAGAGTGAAAACGAGAGATAAGTGTATTGGTCCAGTGGTACCCGTAGAGACAATATCCCGCATAAGACACACAGATAAAGACTGATGGTCAAGTTTTCAGATTTGACGAATTCGCTTGCAATTCCTTAGCAAGATAATGATAATGTTTTGAAGTGATGAACAATATTTTATCTGTATATTGTACTCCAACCAATATTAAGTCGGAAACTCATATTGTAATACTTGACATTTTATATAATACAATTTGTGGTTGGAATTATTTATAGTTGCATTTGATATTACTTGGTATTGTAATTAACATATGTAACTTTGCATTTTCATATTAGATGAACATGTAAATTGTATGACATTTTTTTAAAATTTAGTTGCAGAATACTAATTAATTTATGTTGATTAATAATGAATACATAAAATCAATCTAAAACTATTAAAATAGTAGTTTATATTGATTAATGATGAACACAAATAAAATGAATATACAACTAAATTAGTCATTTATAATGATTATTAATGAAATTAAATGAAATGAATATAAACTACTAAATTAGTCGTTTATATAATGAATAAATGACTACTGCAAATGATAAATTTGTGGCTACAAATGACGACTAAATTTTGCATATATATGACTATCGGTAGCTAATTTATAGTATCTTATAACACGACTAAAATTTAGTCATATTTCTTCGGTCATTAATTGGTTTCAAACGATGACTAAAATTTGCATATATATGACTATTAGTAGCTAATTTACAGTATCTTATAACACGACCAACGTTTTGGTCATATTTCTTTGGTCATAAATGAGTTTTCTTGGGTGATGATATAGTCATATATTTTGTTGTATATTTGGTCATTAATTGTGACAATTAATGACCAAATCAAAGATTAAATCAATGACTAAATTAATCACCAAATTAGTGATCAAATCAATGACTAAATTAATGACTAAATCAATGACTAAATATACAACTAGACAACAAAATTGAGATAACCAATTAACGACTAAGCTAAAAATGACCCAAACTTGGTCGCGTTATAAGATACTATAAATTAGCTACTATTGGTCACCGACCGAAAAATAGTTGTTTATATGCAAATTTTAGTCATTTTTTTAGTAACTAATTAGCCTTTTTCTACTAGTGGTTGAGTTGATATCATGCCTGTTTTTTTAATTGAGTTGTGCTTATTTGAGTTATAATTTGTTTTTAATCTTCGATAAGCCATTTTAGAGTAATGCTATAAACAAATTTGATGGATTTAACATTGTATTAGTGTATTATAATGTTTTGTGCATACTAACATACCACTATGTTGATTCATCAATACATTGACATACCAGAATGCTTAGTGTTTGGAGAATGAAAAACTTGTGAAATCACCAATATGAAAGCCTCAAATATATCAAGAAGCCAACAAACTTTCACCCATATGGGGGAGCTACTTGGCTAGGATTTTCCAAGTGGTTGTATAAAAGGGTGAAATTTTAGAGAATTTGTGTTATGAACATAAATTGAGATGAAATTTATATCGTGGGAAAATTCTCGATTAGCCAAAGATGAAAGTGGTATTATAAATGTGATTTAAGGTTGTGATGGAAATAAGACTTTGAGCCCATAATTGTAATAAACCTTGAAGGAGAAGTCTAATTACACCCCACAACCCTAATATGACATTAGGTGTTCGAGTGTGTTACAAGAATGTTCTGCATCGTTATAGATGTCACCAAAATCTTTAACATGTGCCACCTTGGTATTCTTTCCATCCATTGTTTCTATGTGGAATCTTATTTCAAACCTTTTAAAATGGATCCATAATAGTTTGCTACTTCTCTTCATGTAGAAGATGTAGTTTAAACATTAATTTGTTGCGATTATTTCTCTTTATCATATTAACCTATTTTCTCTTGAGATAACTATAAATTTTGAAATGATCTCACTTTTAACACGTATTTTCATAATTGTATATGGAAAAATAATATGTAGTTTAAAATTTCCCTTTTTGTTCTATGCCTAAAGGTTTGGATTATCAAATTATAGACCAATAATAATGCTTAACTATTTATATTAATATTTTAACAAATAGTATCTAAAACAAAATTACTCCTCTCAATAATTATATATATATATATATATTATATATATATATATATATATATATATATATATATATATATGGTTTCACAATTGAGGCTTTTTCCAAGGAGAATTTTGTTTTGACATTTCTGAATTACTAACATCAAAATATTTATGGTTGATATTTCGCTCATTTTCATTTCTATCCTAAGGATAAGCCACACTTACTAAATGAACCACATACATTTTAAATTTTAATAGAATAATATTTTATTACTTATTTTACAATAATTTTATTCCATTACAATTTTATAAGAAGATTATTCATATATAAATAAAATATTTTAGTTTCAAATGTTTTAATATTAAAGTTAAGTTTATAATAACATGTGTTAAATAAAACAATATATTATTATTATTATTTAAATTTGTTTTCAAATAGAATTTAAGATCGGTTTTTTAATATTTGATATATACTTTTTAAATATTGATTTAAATATATTTGAAATTTAAGTTAAAAATTATTATATATTTTTTTATTTTATTGTATGTAATTTTGATTATTTTTTAATAATTAAATGTGTTTTTATAAATATAATAATTTTTTTAAAATATAATCTACAATAATAATAATGAGTGTTATATATTTATATTTTTATTAATTATATATTTTATAAATTTATTAAAATTATATTAATATATTTCATAATTGTAAAATATGTGATAAAATAAATAAGTAGGAAATCAATATAATCAATTTAGATTTCATCTTAATATCAGATCTACCAAACACTAAGACAAATGAAATTACTAAGACAAATGAAATCTCTTGAAATAGAAACCTCTTTTAGAATGAAAAGATATTTCATTTATTATTTTATTTATTTAGACATTATGTTACTATCATCTCTAGCACACTAGCTTGATTATATATATAACCAATCTAGATTTTACCTTAACACCAACCTAGATTTTACCTTAACACTCATCTACCATGTTCTAGATGGATCAAATCCCTTGAGATGAGAATCTCTTTTAGAGTGACAAGTAATTTGATTTCTATGAATGCTTTGTAGTTCTGGAGTTAATATGGATTTAGGAGATGAATCAAATCTCTTGAAATAGAAACCTCTTTTAGAGTGACTAGGGATTTGATTTATTATTTTTTTATTTGATTTATTATATATATAACCAATGTAGATTTTATCTTAACACTCATCTACCAAGTTCTAGATGGATCAAATCCTTTGAGACAGAAATCTCTTTTAGAGTGAAAAGTGATATGATCTCTCTCTATGCTTTGTAGTTCTAAAGTTAAAATGGATTTAGGCTACCTTAAGTTCACCCTTTAATATGCTATATTCTGCCTGAATTGGTTCTCAATACCATATTTTTATTATTATTTTATTTGTACAACTCTCTTCACATGAAAACCTCCTCTAAAGTGAAAAGATATTTAATATTTTTGCCAAATCTCTTGAATAGAAACCTCTTTTAGAGTGAATAGGGATTTTATTTATTATTTTTTTATTTGATTTATTTAGACATTATGTTACACCATCTCTACCATACTAGCTTGATTATATATATATAACCAACCTATATTTCATCTTAATACTCATCTACCAAGTTCTAGATGGATCAAATCCCTTGGGACAGAAATCTCTTTTAGAGTGAAAAGTGATATGATCTCCTTTTGATGCATTATAGTTCTAGAGATACGATGGATTTAGGCTACTTTAAGTTCACCCTTTAATATGCTATATTCCATGTTCTCAATACCATATTTTATTATTATTTTATTTTTATAAGTTTTTTTTTTTTTTGTTATTTTTACAACTCTCGTGACATGAAAGCCTCTTCTAAAGTGAAAAGATATTTAATGAAATAGAAATTGCTTTTAGAGTGAATAGGGATTCGATTTATTATTTTTTGATTTGATTTATTTAGACATTATGTTACATCGTCTCTACCATACTATATATATATATATATATATATATATATATATATAACCAACCTAGATTTCATCTTAACACCCATCTATCAATTTCTAGATGGATCAAATCCCTTGAGACAAAAATCTCTTTTAGAGTGAAAAGTGATTTGATCTCTCTTGATGCTTTGTAGTTCTAAAGCTAAGATGGATTTAGGCTACTTTAAGTTCACCCTTTAATATGTATGATATATTCCGCCTAAGTTGGTTCTCAATACCATATTTTTATTATTATTTTTTTTTTTATAAGTTTATTTTTGTTTTTTTATTTTTACAACTCTCTTGACATGACAGCCTCTTCTAAAGTGAAAAGATATTTAATCTTTCTCAATATGTTGTAGCTTCAGAGTTAAAATGGATCTAAGATGATTTAATTTCCCAATTGAAACAAGATCTATATTCCACATAAATTAATTCTCAATACCATCATTTTATTTTTATTTTGTTATTTTTACTTTCATTTCTTTAATTTTATTTTATCTCAATTAAATAATTGAAGAATAGGTATTAAATTGAATATATATATTTTAAAATAGTAGTTTTTAATTTAATTTAAGATATTTTCTTAATTACATTTTATATTTTTTAAATTTTAATAAATCACATAATAATAAATATTCAAATTTATATTGTTTTATTATCATGATTTAATAATTAAATGTGAATGATAAATATAATAACAGATATTTTTGTTTATATATATTTTTATAATAAAACATGATAATAATTAACGATTATATTAATTTAATTTTATATTTAATATAATTGCTAAAATGTTCTATATATATATATATATAATAGTCTTTAATTTAATTTAAGATATTTTCTTAATTACATTTTATATTTTTTAAATTTTAATAAATCATATAATAATAAATATTCAAATTTATATTGTTTTATTATCATGATTTAATAATTAAATGTGAATGATAAATACAATAACATATATTTTGGTTTGTATATATATTTTTTATAATAAAACATGAAAATAATTAATGATTATATTAATTTATTTTTATACTTAATATAATTGCTAAAATGTTGTATATATATATACAACATTTTAGCAATTATATTAAGTATAAAAATAAATTAATATAATCGTTAATTATTATCATGTTTTATTATAAAAAAATATATAGAAACAAAAATATATGTTTTATATATATATATATATATATATAAAATATGTTATGTTATAATTTTATTAAGTTGGTATATCTATATGTTTTTAAGATAATAATATTATTAAAAAATTATTTTTAATGAGAATAAATTGAAAAATATTATATAGAAAGCTCTTCTTAGCTTGGAGATATAAAATCTCTACTAACAGGGTCAACCACGTGAAGGTGAGAGCTTATATGACCCCAAAAACGGTCCATCATTGGCATGGGACTAACCACTAACGCGCACCCACAAAATCCATTGTCGATGAGGCACAATCACTCACATGCATGCACACAACAAACATAGGGTGCCCACAAACATACAGAATCCACAAACATTACACATTGACTCACAAGGTTACATATTCACATATTACACTTACTCTAAACTTTAGAATTAACATTATTTTTTGCATGTGATTAAGATTGAGTATAAATATTATGATGTTGACAATGGAATTTAATTTTTAATTAATTTATTTTGTAAAATATTAAAATTAGTAAGTATTTGTTTTCTTTATTATATTTAAAAAAATGATTATCGAATTAACAAAAATTTTAGATTAAATTTTTGTCCATATATTATTAATACTTTCTTTATTATATTTACAACAATGATTATCAAATTAACAAAAATTTAGATTAAATTTTTGTCCATATATTATTAAATTATAGCATTATGAAAAGAAAAATTATTAATTCAACTTTTTAAAATAAAATTTAACTAAATTTTATTTATTGCATCTATTTTAATATTAAATAATTAATTAATGTGTTATTATAAATATTATGTGTAGTATAATATTATGTACTTTTTAATGTTGATTTAATATGTATAATATTTTAATTTGAAAATGATAAATTAATATTATCAGTATGAAAAAATTTGTTAGAAAAATAAATAAATAAAATAAAATAAAATAATAAAAAATCGATTAAAAAAAAGTAAAATTAAAATAAAAAACCTAAAATAAGAATAATAATAACATTTCATAAATATTTAAACCAATATAATTATAAGTTAATATTCTAATATTTATGCATAGAAATAATGCTAATATATTTATAATCATATAAATATGTATTTTAAAAAATATCTATAAATAAATAATAAATATACCAATATAGCAAAGAAAGATTCAAACACATGAAGAATACAATCATACACATACAAATAATACAAATAAACATGACACATACAAAAGTATCAAAGAATCTATTCATACACATGAAGAATACTTTCATGCAAATACAAAGAATACAATCAATATCAAAGAATTGATGCATACACACAAAAAACACTTTCATGCACATACAAAGAACACAATTAAACAATAAGTGCATAGAAATGTAACAAAGAATAGGTGCATACACACATAAAAAATACATTCATACACATACAAAGAATACAAGTAAACAAGACACATACAAATGTAACGGGGAATAAATTCATCCACACCTAAAGAATATATTCATACACATAAAAATAATATAAGTAAATAAGACACATACAAATATAGAAAAGAATAGGTACATACACACATAAAGAATACATTCATACACATACAAATCCTACAAGTAAACAAGACACATACAAATGTAACAGAGAATAGATTCATACACACCTAAAGAATACATTCATACACATACAAAGAATACAAGTAAATAAGACACATACAAATGTTGCAAAGAATAAGTGCATACACACATAAAGAATACATTCATACACACACAAAGAATACAAAAGAACAAGACACATACAAATGTAACAACAAATAGATTCATACATGCCTAAAGAATACATTCATACACATACAAAGAATACAAGTAAACAAGGCACATACAAATGTAGCAAAGAATAAGTGCACACACACATAAAGAATACATTCATATACATACAAAGAATACAAGTAAACAAGACACATACAAATGTAGCGAAGAATAGATTCATACACATATAAAGAATACAATTAGAAAATAATATACACACAAGTATAACAAAGAATACATTCATACACACATCCAAAATACAAGTAAAGAATAGATATTAAAATACAATAATGAATATACAAGTAAACAATATTCATACACAAGAATACTCAAAAAATACACAACCAAATAATGAAGGAATCTTGAAAAGAAAACAAAATACTACAAGAAACTGTTTAAAAAATTACATTTATATACACACAAACAATGAAACCACCACTCTAACACTCAAGGAACACTCATATACATACAAATCAACAATGAAAGAATACTCAAAAGCAAGCATGCAAAATCAGACATTCATATACAAAGAAGAATAAACACTCCAAAAAGTCACATACAAAGTAGTGCAAACACTCTCAATAATACATCCACACAACATAAAAGTAGATATCCTATTAATTGATACATTCCAAAATAAAAAATTGAACAAATAAATTCTAACTATAAAAAATTACAACTAATAAAAACAGATATTTCCATTCTCAAAATAATACATTAATATACATACAAAATAAAGAATCCAAAGCATACATTATAACCCAAATAAAAAATTTTAAGCCAAAAAAAATCAAAATCAAAATCAAAACAAAAAATTCAAAATTCAAAATTCAAAATTAAAAAAAAAATTCAAAATTTAAAATTAAAAAATATAGAAAAAAAATATTATATATAAATTACAATTGTTATATTATTTATGTGAAGAAGAGTGATTTTTTTTCTTTTGTGTGTATGTGGAGATGATGTTTAAAATCTTGAAAAAATGTTAAATAATTTATGTGAATAAGACTAATTTTGCCATTATAATTATTATAATACTTATATGAATAAAAGTGTTTTTTTATTTTGTGTATGTTGAGTAGATGTTTAAAATCTTGAAAAAATGTTAAATAATTTATGTGAATAAGGCTAATTTTTCCATTTGTGTGTATGTTGGGCAATTATTCATGTGAATAAGAGTGTTCTTTTCTTTTGTGTATGTGGATTAGACATTTAAAATCTTGAAAAAAATGTTAATAATTTATGTGAATAAGGCTAATTTTTCAATTTGTGTTTATGTTGGACATATGTTTAAAACATGTTTATAATTTTGTATTAAAATAAAATAATATATTTGTGTTGTTGCATATTAAAATTACTATAAACTAAAGATCATGAAAACCATGAGAACAAGGAACACAACTCAAAGGAGGGTTACAATTTAACCTTCCTAAGAGCCTTTTGGAGGGGTTGAATTCCCCTCCACAAAAAATAAAGCCTACTAATTTTATTAATGATAGTTTGTGTTCATGTACATTGGTTGATGGGCCCATCTAAACAAAAAAATATAAATTTTTTTAATTACAACATTACAAAACATAAAAGTAGATATTGTCTTCTACTCACGAGCAACTTAGTATTGATAAATTTTCTGCAACATACAACTATTGTTAGTATACAAGACCTTCATAACAACTTGTAATATAATTAAATTCACAATTCATAAAGAAAATCCATTAAAAATGTATATATATTATCATAAATGCATAATACATTAAGGAAAAAATATTAATATAATATTATTATGCAAAGAGATACATGTATAATTTAATTTACCAATTTAATATAATAAAAATTAAATTAAGGAAAAAGGAAGATCACATAAAGTGTTTTGACTAAAGAGATGTTTGAAATTATAATTAAATAGTTTTATCAGAGAAAATCCACAAGTAGAGATCTACAAACTGAAGAGAAGTAAGTTTAGTGTAGAGTGTGAAGCTAAAGTGACTAATAAGAGATGCAGTAATGGGCATAAGAAGAAGTTAATGATTTGAAATGAAGTGTGAGAGCTAAAGAGATGCAAGTTTAGTGTCGAGTGTGAAGCTAAAGTGACTAGCAAGAGATGCACTACAACAAGTATCTACATAAGAAGAAGTTAATGATTTGAAATGAAGTGTGAGAGCTATTTGCACTAGAGTTTGAATGTGGTGAAGAAAACAAGTATGATTTGGGATGAAATGAAAATCAAAATAAATAATAATTAGAGGAAAAAAATTTCAACTAAATTAAAGGAATAAAAATAAAAACAAGGGAAAAAAATAAAAACATGTTAGGTTTAAAAAACAAAAACATGTTAGGTTTATGTTATATTAAAGGTAGGTTTATGTTATATTAAAAACATGTTAGGTTTATGCTATATTAAAGGTAGGTTTATGTTATATTAGAGGTCCATACAAATGCTCAAGCTCCTTAGGTAGAGTGGACACACCAATAAATCTATGAAACTAACTAATTTCCAATTATCATGAGAACTTGGAGTCCTATGTAACTAAACACTATACTCAAATAAAAGTTCACTATTACATTATCATGGGAAATAAAAGGTCATAAATCCTATAGATATTTGAGTGACGTTTTTCTAGCCACCTAGTGTGTATTTGTGAAAAAAATCCATTACGTTTTGAGTAGTTAATTCATTTTTGACTGAGTGGGCATCAATTAAAAAGTAATAATTAAATGGAAAAATTTTCAACTAAATTAAAAGGGAAAAAAACAAATAAAACCATGTTAAGTTTAAGAAATAAGGACATGTAGGGTTTATGTTATATTAAAAGTAGGTTTATATTATATTAGAGTACAAATGCTCAAGCTCCTTAGGTAGAGTGGACATACATACCAATAAATCTATGGAACTCACTCACTTCCAATTATCCTGGGACATGGAGTCCTATGTAACTAAACACTATACCAAAATAAAAGGCCACAGTTACTTCATGCTGACTTGGACACACCAATAAATCTATGGAACTCACTAATTTCCAATTATCACGGGAAAATGGAGTCCTATGTAATTAAACACTATACTCAAATAAAAGGCCACGATTACTTTTGAAATATTGAAATAAATATTTGAGTGACATTTTTTCTAGTCACCTAATGTGTTTTGAGTAGTTAATTCATCTTTGAGTGACTGGGCATAAATTAAACAGTAATAATTAAATTCATAAGTAATAATTAAAAGGAAAAATTTTCAACTAAATTAAAGAGAAAAAATAAAAACAAGTAAAAAAATAAATAAAAACATGTTAGGTTTAAAAAATAAAGACATGTTAAGTTTATGTTATATTAAAGGTCCATACAAAAGACAAGCTCCTTAGGTAGAGTGGACACACAAATAAATCTATGGAACTCACTAATTTCCAATTATCCTAGGACATGGATTCTTGGGAAATAAAAGGCCAGAAATGCTATAAATATTTGAGTGACGTTTTTTGACTGGCTATCAATTAAAATGTATGAAATACTTTATTCTACCAAATTATAGGTATTACTTTTTAGTACAAGAGTTCTAGATAAAATTAATATCATTGAGAATAAATTTTTATGTCTAAGTATTATTTGTATTATAGGTATATTATCAATATTAAGAAAGATTACAATAGAATAAATTTTTAATTATAAGTATTATTAATATTATAAATATATTATCAATGTTATATAGAAAAAATTGTAGACTTTAAAGCTTCTTAGATATGGGAAGGAAATTTTTCATATATAACAACTTTCAAAATTGGGGAGAAATCATTTTCAAGTAGAAACCAGAAAATAATAAGAAATAACAGTGTCCAAAAGAATAACATGACCTCTCTAGTTTTGAAAAATGGGAAATTAGAAATGAAAAAATAATAATTACAGGGTCAAAAATAAAGATAGGGCTTTAGAGAAATGGGGAGCAATCCTTCTGAATTAGAAATTACAGTGTCAAAAATAAAGATATGGCCAAATTACAGCGTAAAAAGACGATATGGCTTCCTTAACTGTACCTCAGTGTTAGAAAAATGGGGACCAATCATTTCCAGTCAGAAACTAGAATTTATTAAGAAATTGCAGTGTCAAAAAGAAAATGAAAGATATGGGCTCAAAATGGGGAGCAATTATTCTGAAAGAGAAATTGCAAAATAATAAATATTACATCATAAAAAGAAGAAAATGGCCTCCCAGCGTATAGTTTAGGAAAGTTGGCAGTGGCATGGAAATAATAAAAGATTTTTAAGAATTCAAACTATATTAAAAATCCGAAAAAAATTCTTTGTAGATTAAATAAAAAAAAAGTGAAGAAAGAAAATATCAAATAATATATTAAACCATTTCCACAGTCTCTTCAATTATATATTGATAATAGAAAATGTATAGAAAAAAAGGAAATAATTTTAGATAAATTACATTAAACGAAACAAAACGCCGTTATACTTCCTTAATTCCACTATCCCACTATAGTTCAGATAGTGAATTTTTTTAGTTTAAAGTTAAAAATTAAATTATAACAAATAAAGCTCCTATATTATTCCATTTACAAGGCTGTTTTATGCTAAGCTTCAGGCAGTTACCTATCCAAATAAGAATGTCTACTATATATTTTAAAAACAATCAAAGTTAACCTATCCTTTGGAATCTTACAGGATAGCTTGAAGGCTCGGCTCTGAACTTCTTAACCATAGTCGTTCGATATTTACCAGAAATCTAGATTTGAGTAGAATTGCATATCCCACAAATGGTTAGGTAGCCAACCTCTAATATGCTAATTGCAGCGTGAACGAGCTTTTTAAGTATAGGGGAAGAAAGGTTCATGGAAATTGTTATACACCATCAAAATCATTTTTAACTTCGAGGAAGCAAAGGCATCAGACAACATAGGGTCTTAATTATTGGAGTTGCCTAGTCAGTTTAACGGTTGTTGAATTTGAGGTGAGAACGGTTGGTAGTTAGCCTTATAAATATCTAAAAGCTCAGAGTCATTGCCATGAATCCTCTTCAAGCTGTCACAAGTCAGATAATAATGCAGAACACGAAGAAAACGTTGCATATGAGCATAAGGAAGACAAGAAGAATGCGAACAATCGAGGGCTTTTGGTTTTGTCACTTTTGATAGTGAGTAGGTTGTAGAAGAAATCATATTCCAGGGAAAAATGATTGAGCGAGTCGAGATCAAGAAGGCTGAAACCAAGAAACCTTGGCCACAAGCAACCAAGAAACCCATGGACATCAAAAAGGCTGAAACCAAGAAAACCTTGGTGATCAAGAAAGCTGAAACAAAGAAACTATTTAAGGGATGGAGATCAAGAAGGCTGAAACCAAAGAAACCCTTGGTGATCAAGAAAGCTGAAACAAAGAAACGATTTATGGGATTGTTAGTAGGCCTCCCTACATTGCTAATGCAGTGTGGGGGTTTCAGGGATAGTTATAGTGCGTTTGGAGGGGCAAATTATGGCGGCAACGCGTATAGGTCAGCAGCAGGTTATGGTAGGCCTGGAGGGTATGTTTGGTTATGGTAGGGGTTATGGAGGCTCTCGGGGTGGCAGTTTAGGAGGATTCAAAGAAGAGTCTTCCCATGGGTATGGCTATCGTCTTGGACCTTATGGAGAGCCCGGGTTTTGTGGTTATAGAAGTGGGGATGATCTGAGCTGGAGGTGATGGTGCCTGTGGTGATAGTCATCGTTATGGCAGCAACTTTGACTCACCACGTGGTGGTGATTACGGGAGTGGTGGTAGAGCAATTGGCGTAGCCTCTATAGGGTCTTGCCTCTGTAAGGCTTTTTGGCGGTGCTTCTGTAGGGTCTTCCCTCTGTAAGGTTTATTTTTGGCGGCGCCTGCTTGCTTAATGTACCCGCGCATGAGAAGCCACTGGTTGTGCCTGTTTAATGTACCCGCGCAGGAGAAGGCAGAGAAGCCAACGCGTGAGCAGAATCCACTCAACTGGAATTGTAAGAGATCTGTATGTAACTACAGTCCCTATCACCGCGTAATGGTAAGAGGAGGCGAAAGGTTTGTTAAACCATTGACTCTCCAAAGGAAGCGTATTAGAATTATAGAAAAGAAAAAGATAATTGCCATGGCGAAGAGTAAGGCAGCTGAATTAAGCGTGCTAGAATTATAGAAAAGAAAAAGATGATTGCCAAGGCGAAGAGTAAGGCATCTGAATTAAAGGTATGCGGGGTGAGGAGATAGAAGAATTATAAAACAGAAAAAGATAATTGCCATGGCGAAGAGTAAGGCAGCTGAATTAAGCGCGCTAGAATTATAGAAAAGAAAAAGATAACTGCCAAGGCTTAGAGTAAGGCAGCTGAATTAAAGGTATGCAGGGTGAAGAGATAGAAGAATTATAGAAAAGAAAAAGATAATTGCCATGACGAGGAGTAAGGCAGCTGAATTAAGAGTGCTAGAATTATAGAAAAGAAAAAGATAATTGCCAAGGGGAAGAGTAAAGCAGCTGAATTAAAGGTATGCAGGGTGAAGAGATAGAAGAATTATAGAAAAGAAAAAGATAATTGCCATGACGAGGAGTAAGGCAGCTGAATTAAGCGTGCTAGAATTATAGAAAAGAAAAAGATAATTGCCAAGGCGAAGAGTAAAGCAGCTGAATTAAAGGTATGCAGGGTGAAGAGATAGAAGAATTATAGAAAAGAAAAAGATAATTGCCATGGCGAAGAGTAACGCAGCTGAATTAAGCGTGCTAGAATTATAGAAAAGAAAAAGATAATTGCCAAGGCGAAGAGTAAGGCAGCTGAATTAAAGGTATGCAGGGTGAAGAGATAGAAGAATTACACAAAAGAAAAAGATAATTGCCATGGCGAAGAGTAAGGCACCTGAATTAAGCGTGCTAGAATTATAGAAAAGAAAAAGATAATTGCCAAGGCGAAAAGTAACGCAGCTGAATTAAAGGTATGCAGGGTGAAGAGATAAAAGAATTATAGAAAAGAAAAAGATAATTGCCATGGCAAAGAGTAAGGCAGCTGAATTAAAGGTATGCAGGGTGGAGAGATAGAATTGGGGATTTTTAACAGGGCGCATATTAAACCAACAAGTTAAACTAGAGCCAAAGACAAGTCAACATAGGGTACATAGGGTTCGACATGAAAAGCATAAATCTAATAAAAATCGGAGGGGCAGACCTTAAAATCCTATAAAAATAGGTGACGCACAATGTTTAAACTATTTGAAAGAAGAGTTACGGGACCATACATAGAATTGGAATTAGAATTTCGATTCTGAGTGATGATTTCATTTCTTCAGCCATCTTCAATGACCTGTATCATTGAAACATTTCTCAGCAACATTAGCTACTCGTAACTGAATAATTTACAAGCAACAGTAACTAAATAATTTACAATCAACAAAAATGCAGGGCAATGAAATAGAATTACAATCAACAAAATAATTTACAATCAACAAAAATGCAGAGCAATGAAATAGAATTACAAACATTCGATCCATATGATGCATACCATATTTAAATTCGATCCAAAGATTGCAAACCCTCCTCCTCTATCCACCGAGACTTGCAAACCCTCCTCTTCTATCCACCCTGACGTGACTGACAGACAGACACGCACAGACCGACCAACACGAATACTCAAACACCAGACTTACTGACTCGGACTCGGACTGAAACCACACAGGCAAGCACACAGAACAACCAAGCACACAGGGATTGATAGACGGAGGAGTATGAAAATGATGAGAAAGGAACTACTAAAGACATATATATAGCGATTTAGCAAGTTCTTCCCGCTCTTGCGTCAACATGAAGGGCCCACCAGATATATGTATTTTCAGCACCGTTTCAACTTTTCATGGTTTCCATGATACGTGTTATACGGTGCTTTCTTGTCAGAAAAATCATACCTCTCACATCGCCCACTACTTGAAATTCGTTATATGCTGTTTTCATGACCGCGCCCCAGCGCCCACTACTTCATTTGAACGTTTGATCAACCTCACCACTACTTGTCATACGGGCCTACCACTTGGGCATCTGTTTTCAAATTCTCTTGAGCATTTGTATAACTTCACGTTTATATAATAGCACTGGTTCATTTTCCCAGTCATATATAAAAATATAGTCATACAAAATTTACTATATCTTTTCTAATTGTAAAACTATTTTTATTTAATATTTATATAAAAATCAAACATCACAAAATTGATTTTTAACTATTATATTTTATTTTATTTAAATTTAATAATAATCACCAAAAACACACTTTCCATCTCCCGCCATCCTAACTGCAACACAGATATTACTCCACTTTCTTGCTCAACCCACCAACAGAATATCTCAGACAATATTTCTCTCTGCAGATCTTCTGCGCGTTCCTCGGCTATTTAGAGAAAGGGCATTACCATTGGCTGCTGCCACCACCTCTAAATGCTCGTTCACTTTTAATCATAAAATAGTTTTTATTATTTGATTAATCATATATATATATATATATAATCTTAAACTCTAAATGCTCGTTCACTTTTAATCATAAAATAGTTTTGATTATTTGAATAATCATATATATATATATATATATTCTTAAATAAAACATAAATTTTACACTTATAAAAATTGATTTAATAGATTAAAGGTAAATAATAATATTTATGAAATAAAAATTAAACTTGATTTGAATTTAAAATGAAAATAAATTAGATTTGAGTTTAAAGGAAATATATAGAGTTTCTATGTAAACCCATTATATATAAAGTTTCTAGTGTAAACCAATTCACTTAGATTTAATTGGTGAATCTTAAAAATTCGCTGTTTAATATTACATAGCACAGTGTCGTGTTCAGATGAATTGATGAAAAGTTAATTATATTGAATTATGTAATAATTATTTTATTATGAATTAAGTTTATTCTAATTATAAGAGGAAGTTTTTTAAAAATTTATATTTTAATTTTAACAAAATTTCATAAATATAGTTAAATTTTATAATTTTAATATTTTTAAATACAACAGCCAACTGACAAAATAATATTATGAAAAATCATTACTGCTTTAAACAAATAACAACACAACTAAGAAATAAAAATGTGCCTGGGAAGCTGCAAAAATCAGAATCAAAGAATTACAGAGTGGATTCATTTCGGAAATGGGATATATTTGCTGTGGAATGTCCCACAAATGGAGTGCAGAGAAAATGAAGTTTCGAATGCTCTTTTTGGGGCAATCCATACACACGCTTAAATGTAGATTCAAATCGAGTAGAGCAGCTATTGTTGAGATGGAAAAGTTTATTCTCTGCAGATTTTGTGTCAATTTCAAGGCATATGAAAGAATATCAAATTCAAATAACTTCAACTAAAGCATCTTGCCGATGAATGGGCGGCGCTGGTGGTCAATGGTCAATTCCCTTTCTCTAAATAGCGCAGGAACGCGTAGCCAAAGAACCAATGGCTGTTGATCTGTGTCACTAGAGATCTTGTACTGTGTCACTAGAGATCTTGTATGACAGGAACGCGTAGCCAAAGAGCCAATGGCTGTTGTACTGTGTCACTAGAGATTTTTCTGTCCGCCATTGGAGTTACAATGGCTCTGCGCCTCTTGCTGATCCTGTACAGAGACGATTTCCGTGATTATGAAAACAAGCTCCGCTAAATTTGCACGCACTTGAATTCTATTTTATTTTGAAGAATTCAATTGTTGTATGGTCAATTTAGCGGTAAGGGTGAATAAAAAGCTCGGTACGAGAAATATATAAATATTGGTTAATGATTCAATTACTTTAATATGAATTAAGTTTTTTTTCAAAAATTATAGTTAGAATCTTAGAAATTTATGTAAATAGATTTTGTAAGATTTCCATTTGACACTAAATTGTAATTTAAAAATTTAGTTGAATTTAATAGTTTTAATAAAATTGTATTGAATATTTAAATGATGAAAATATTTTAATTTTATAAAAAAATAATAATTTGTTAGTTGGTTTTGAACCAGTTTATTAAATTTGTTTTATATTCTATTTAAAAAAAAGATTTAATGCTTTGCACTATTTTACATCATCATCTCGTGTAAATAAAATAGGGCATTATAGTCAAATATATTTCAGTCATTAATACAATAATTATCTTGTTAAATGTTTTACTTTTTCTCAAATATTTAAGAAATGAAAAATGGTATTATTTTTATTTAATTTAATAATTGTTAATAATCCATTCACATTTAATGACTTCAATTTTCTTTTTAATTGTTAAATAAAAATATTTTTTTTTTAATATTATGGTAAGTTGATAGATTGATGTTTGGTAAAAAAGTGTATGTCTTTCTTCTCCAATAATTAATTAGAGTAGTTCACTTTTTCCCTTCAATAGTTGCAAATGCGTTTTTCTGGTTTAGAAGTCACTATTTATAAGAATAGAAATTATCATTCAATATGAACACTTCATTCAACAAATTCAAGATGAATACAAGTCTCAGAGATTCAATAAGTTAGAAT
Source organism: Pinus albicaulis (assembly GCA_034641835.2). NCBI lineage: Eukaryota > Viridiplantae > Streptophyta > Pinopsida > Pinales > Pinaceae > Pinus > Pinus albicaulis. The sequence goes on from CM076570.1 coordinate 917,819,253, forward strand.
TTATAAAATTTCTCCACCAACTCACTCAAACTTTATTTAGACAATCAAGGAACTTGGGAGAACTTTATAGTCTCAATTATACTAAATCTTAATGTTGTGAATGCTTCAAATTAAGAGAATAAATAGTACACCACTGTTTAGAAAGGATATTATTTACAAAGGTTTTTATTTAAAAAATAAATATAAATAGAAACGGCTATAATTTATGTTTCAAATAAAATTATATAAACATAAATTTGGGTTAAAATCACATGAAAATAAGTTTTTAAATTAAACTTTAAATTCCATGTTGCTTGTTACATAGAGTTTTTGAATTAAATGGAAAGTTGTAATAATCATTTTAGCAGTTTATTTTCACCATAAACTAAAAAGTTTTGAGATTAAATTAGTTAAAGTGATGTTATAAAATCTACATCTAACAAAAGTTTGCGAGTTAAAGATATGATTAAATTATGCTATTCAACAAAATTTAACTAAAATCTGTGAACTTTAAAATAAAAAAAATAACAAAATTATGTGAATTTTATAATATTAGTTAAATTTTACCAAATTTAATTTATACTTTATATTGAGAAATTTAATTGTTTTCTATTTATTTTATGATAATTTTTCATTAACAAAAAATAAAAATAACAAATAAAATTAGAAATATATATTTTTTCACTCTTAATTGAAGAAATATCATGTAAAAAAGACTCACATATATTTATTTACCATGTAGAAAAAATACTCCCATCCTCACAACTATTTAAATTGTTGTGAGGATGATCACTATAAATTAGTGATCATCATCAGCAGACTCCACCGGAGTTGGGAGTTGGGTCCTTAACAGTGGAACCCAGAAGCTCTGTCTGTGGAATACAAAGGGTATGTTCTTCAATGCGACACAATTTTCCTTCCTACTTTTCTAGTTGGAACTAGAGCATTTGAAACTCATTTTTATAATCTGGAAATCCGTGCACTACTACTACTATACCCATGGAAATTTTCTCCAAAGGTTTCATCAATGAAGATATAATCTACATGGTGGGGCTTCTCTTGCAAGTGTAGGAGGGAATTTTCTTCAAGAGGATGCATTGATTGGATACGGATTTGGAGGGAAAAGTGGATTGTAAGGGCATTTATGTTGAAAGTTGCAACACCGGTGGGTGAAAGTAACAACTTCGGGTTTGTGCTTGTTGGGGAGTCTTCCATAAATGCACATTTCAAATGTTTAAGTAAAGAATATTTTCTTGTCCTAGCTGTCCCTTGTATGATGATTCTGAGTCAGTGTTTTGGTGAAGGGTTTTGAAGTGAGATAGAACAAGCGTAAAAACTATTTTTTGGGTGGAAGAGAATGTGTGATTTTGGGGGATGGTTGAAAAAGGATGATGTTGGTTTTGAATATTTGAGCGGTTGAATTCAATGAAATTTATGGCAGTCTCTTGCAAGTGGAGAGGGATATGTGTATGCATGTTAAGTCCCTATATTACTAGTGTAGCCCCTTAGTGTTGGTATGGTAGCCCTCTTATTGTTATTGTTGTACCCATGTAGCCCCCATATTGTTATTATTGTGCCCCATAAAAGACACTATTGATATTTTTGTACCCTTACATTATTATTGTTAGGTTGGCTAGGATTATATTGTGACCCCATGTACTCCTATATATGGAAAGGAGGTTTTGTCATTTGTATCATCCAAGCATTGTTCATTTATGTAATGTAAAGAAGGTTTCCCCCTTGAAGTGGCTTATTTATGAGGCATTTATCTCTCTTTTCTTCTATTTTGGGAGCTGGTTTGATAACAGTTAGTATTAGAGCTTTGGATTCTAGGGTTTCGCAGCTTCAAACAGGTCATTGTGGCATTTTCGCTATAAAAATTTTTTCTAAGAAGGTTCAGATGCTAAAAAAAAAACCCATTTGTGAAGAAATTCTGAGGCACTTCGTGTAAAAATTCCAGGTCTTTGTTCGCAATATTTTGAAAGATATGATCTCTGGAAGTTAGGGTTTTGCAGGCTCCGAAATTTCATCAAAAAGAGGTGAGCTTGGGAAAATTGCCATAACTCTCTCTCTGAGAATCAAATTGGAATTCTGTAAAAAGTAGTAAAAAATACATGGACTTTAGTTTCCTGTATATCAATTTTAGAGCTGAAGAATTAAATAGTGACACATGGCACACCGTACAAGTTTTTTGTACTAAAAAAATCCATAATTAGGTCATTGTGGGAGATTGGGCATAACTTTGCCTTGAAGAAACCAAATCAGGTCATACTCGTGTCATTGGAAATAAGATTCAGAGGGCTGCTTCGTGACTGAAGATAAAATCACAAGGATCCAAATTAATAGAGATACAACGCTTTCAATATAGAGCTCCTAAAAATCAAGAAAAAGGTATGTATTTTTTTTTTTTTGAATTGCATAAGTCTTGTTTGAAAAATCAGTTTGAAGTGATTTGAAGGGCATATTGAAGCATAGATATGAGTATTGGGTTCTGAAATCCCCCCTAAAAATAATTCAATTCTCAATAAGCCCTCAGAATACTCTACTATGACTCATGAAGAGGAAGAAGTGCAACATGATATATCAAAATTACAAGAACAAGTGTACCAAATTTTTCTCTCACAAAGAGAAATAAAAAATGAAATGGAAGTTTTGAAGAAAGGTGTGGAAGCTAAGATGGATGGTTTGAAGAAATGCATGGAAACTAATATGGATGGGTTGAAGAAAGGGATGGAAGCAAATATGGATGGTTTGAAGAATGACATGGAAGCTAAGATGGATGACATGGAAGCTAACATGCAAGACATGAAGAATGATCTACAAGAAGACATGGAAGATTTGAAAGAAGGTTTGACAAATTTGATAAACGAAATGATTCCTAATGGTGAAAAGGTAGTAGAGGAAACTCATGATGAGAGCAAAATAAATGTTAATCGTGATTTCATAAACTCTAATGATGGATTGAAGACCCACCATATTCTAAAGATCGATATGAGGAAATTTGATGGCAAGGATCCTGTAACATGGATACTATAGATGGAGAAATATTTTGATCTCTATAATGTGAAATACACACAAAATGTATGCATTGCAACTTTATATTTAGAACAAAATACATTTGTATGGTATTGATGGCTTTGTTCCCATAAAAAAATTGTCACTTGGTTAATTTTTACGGCGGAAATGATAGCACATTATGAGGATACAAAGAGAAACACCTTATTTAGCCAATTGATAAATCTCAAACAATAGGGTTCAATGGTGGAGCACATTGAGGACTTCCAAAAATTGAATTTAACAGTAACTAATATTCCATAGGAACACGTGATTGATGTCTTCCTAGGGACTTTAAAGGATAACATCCAACACGAGGTTCACCTTTGGGAACCTGATTTGTTGGATAAGGCATTTAGGTTTGCAAGAAAAAATGAATGTAAAATTATGGAGACAAGGAAGCATACCACTCACATCTATAAATATGGAAGTGTTGCTACTCCTAGACTTCCACAACCTACATGGTTGACACCACAGCAATTGGAAGAAAAAAAGAAAAGGGGCTTTGCTATAGTTGTGATAGAAAATACAATAACGGTCATAGTGTGCCGAGAAGAAATTATTTTACATAGATTTTTAGGAGGGGGGAGAAAATGAATAAGAAACTTCAAAAGAAGAGCATATACACAAGGAACCAACCCTAGAGATAGAATAAATGAGTCCAACCATATCTTGTAATGCATTGGAAGGAATTACCACAACTCAAATTCTCAAGGTAGAAGGACATATCAAGCATACAAAGGTAATAGTGTTGATTGATTCAAATAGTACCCATAATTTTATTCATTGTAAGGTAGCCAAGGAATTGAAATGCATCCTATACCCAACACGAGAGTGTAAAGTGATGTTTGCAAATGGAGGAACTATAAATTGCTCTAGAAAATTCCATAATATCAAGCTAACCATGGGGAAATATGTATTAAATATTCCAATGTTTTCCATTCCAATGGGAGGTGTTGATGTTGTACTAGGAGTACAATGGTTACAACATTTGGGGACGATAGCTTATAATTTTCAAGAACTTTTCTTGAAATTTTTTTCGGAAGGAAAGGAAAATGAATTACGGGATATTGCAGGGAAGTCAAGAAAGATAATTAGCTCTAATGTAATGAAAAATATTCTGAAGAAATAAAAACGAGGTGTAATTTCACAATTATGCTCACTAGAAGTTCCAACAACCAAATTATTTATTTCATAAGGCTAGAAGGTAGCATTTAGGGCTATTTACCTTCAGGCCTTATGTACTTTTTTTGAAATTGGATCGATCGAATTTTTTTCCGATCATATCATATAGCGGAAGAATATATTGACTCATCACTTGACTGAAAGGCATTGAATGAACCTGTGCATAAGGTCCACTTGAACGTGCATGTATTTTCTCATCAACTGCGACTCATAGCCCCCAAAGAGTGGATCCATCTCTAATAGCTCCAAATTGATTATCTCCAGTTGTTTTTCAACAATCACATTTATTGGTCTAGTCCAATACAAAAAAAAAAAGGTTTTCAATTCCTCATAATCGTTCAAATGGGCCAAGATATCTCCTTTTTCTAATTCTGCCATTACATAGCGGTTCCTCAGATCTCCAAAAAGTCTTGGACAATCATTCCAAGGTGTTTTAAACTCCCAAAGCACTCCCACCTCTTCGTGATCATGATCATGTTATTCATTTGATTCGAGGAAGTGTTCCTCCAAACATGAGGACTTGCAGATATCCTTATGTCTAAAAGAGCGAAATTGAACCTATGATTGCAGAAATGTTAGAGGCTGGTATATGATTGCAGAAATGTTAGAGGCTGGTATAATTCAACCTAGTCAAAGTTCTTCCTCTGCTCCAGTAGTATTGGTGCACAAGAAGGATGGAACATGGTGCATGTGTACAGATTATAGGGAGCTCAATAAGCTCACTATTTAAGATAAACTTCCCATTCTTGTGAATGACGAATTATTGGATGAATTATATGGAGAAATTTATTTTACTAAGTTGGGTCTTCATTCAGGATATAATCAAATTAGAATGAAGACTGAAGATATTTTGAAAACGACATTTCGAATGCATGAGGGTCATTATGAATTTTTGGTCATGCCTTTTGGCCTTACCAATGCACTTGCTATAGGGTAAAATGCTTGGGTTTTTGGTTCTATAATATCCCTCTCAGGTCTTTCCAGTGCCCAAGGCAAAAAGTAATATTAGTTGCATAGTTCACAAAGAAGATACATACATGTTCATATCAACTTAAACAACTTGATGGAATAACATGGAAGATTACCTATTTTCTGATCTTGAAGTCTTTTGGAGAGCACTAAGCAACGAAGCAAGGATCCTCCTTCACCAACTCCAAATCTCAACCCTGTGATGAATCAAAGCACCCGTGTAATCTCTACCATAACATACATTTTCTATCAATTAAGTTAATATATGACAAACATTAAAAAATGTACATCTAAGCCATTCATGTCATGCTATATATGTAATTGAAGAACAATGACAATATCAACTCATATAATGGAAAAAACATATATAGTTCTATTGATTTATAAAAAGGAGGATTACAACCGTCGGTTGTACCAAGCCCTCCTCAGCCTTCCAATCTCTCAATCTCTCAATGTGGTGATGTCTTGATCAACAAGTTCTCAATGAACCTCTTTGATTTTTGACCTTCACACTACAATAATAATGCTCTGCTTCACATGTATTCAAAAACTTTGACATTCCTTCGACCTTGAACCAAGAGCCTAGAGCTCCATTTTATAGGAGATGGAGAGAGCAATCATTGCCTTACTGCTTCCATCAGTTCTAAATAGAAAAAAACCAAGATGTTTCCTCAACTTCCCATGCTTTTGCCTTCCTTGAGAGCTCAGTTGTTTTTGGCAAGGCCCAATAAGAGATTAGTGCTTTGCAGTTTCTATTTTGTACTGAGTCTCTTATGAGAAAAAGTTGGAATTTCAAATCATTATCCACGAGTTTTTTCCTGTTTCAAGCTCAAAACATGGGTAACGCTGCCCTCTAGTCTAAACAGAGCATTTCCCTCGCCACTAGCGTGAACTTTTCATGGATCAGGTGCATTATAACACTCTTTTGATGTTATAGGGGTGCGTTACCTTGGCATAAGTAGGTTTAGTTTGGGTCTATGTATTCCTTCCATATTTATCTTCTCCTTTGAGCTGATGAGGAGTTTTTTTGACCTGTAACAGATGCCCCCTAAAGTGTGAGGTCAGAGACGAAGACGATGGCCGAAATACTTTATAATGTGTGTAGTAGAGATAAAGAGATTGAAGGACTGAGGAAAACCTGAAACAACAACATATGTTAGAAAATATAGTATCTGCCTTTAGTCGTGCATTCCCATGCTCATTAGCTTAATCAACATGATTTCTCTAGAACAGAGATATGAAGAATCTGTCCACCGATAAGCATAATGTGGAAGTGTCTGTCGTAACAGGATCAGGCTGAAGAAGATGTCTCCATAAACAATATCGCAACTTGGGGAAGGGAACATAGCTTTAATGATGTAACCTTTTCCCCAAGGTCTTGACCGCCGCTTCACTTAAACTCCATATTTCTCAACATGTGAATGAAGGAGCTGTCCTCAAACATGTGAGAAATCGTCTGATTACCAGTCGATAATGAAAACTGTTAACAAACACGAAGGTGGCCACCGATAATGATGATTGTCCCTAAGATGCACAGTACAATCTAGAGAGTGTGAATAAAAAGAGTTGAAGTCAAACACTCGTAGAATCATTCGATCAGGAGCCAATGATGAAGACTCCTAATCAAACACAAGATTACTTGCCACTAATTTATGCAAGTATCTGGGTACTGATTGGTTTCTGGATCAACTTCCTAGATAAGATGTTGAAGTCGATAGGAAGAGATCTGTTGAAAGGTAGGCACTGAGGCGTCCTACATCAGTCAACATGAAACAGAAACCAAATGATTTTCTTTTTGATGGAGATAATGAAGAGAAAATGGGGATAACTAAGGACAAATAATTTCTGGCATAATGAGTGGTTGGGTTGATAAGAGGAGTAGTAGATAGTGAGATTTGCTTGAACAATAGAAGGCACTATAACAAGGTATTGGGCAGCTGAGGCTTAATGAACACCAAAGAGTTTGTTAGGATTTTATCAGTGTAGGAACACTGGGAGATGAAGGCTAATACCCATAGATGGTAGGGTTCGGCTAACTGCAAAAGAGTTTTCTGGGAAGTGCCATGTTCAAGATTTTTGCTGCCAAATCGACCTTTCTGAAATGTAACAGAGGTAGTATCCATTTTGTCCAAATTTTTCCCCATATGATTAGGTTTAATGAGTCCAGATGAGTAAACTCGGTGAATTTTTCATTTTTAGAGAGTTTGAAAATTTTCGTAAAAGATAACTCCATTCCTCGTCTGATTAGGTTTAACGAGTCCAGATGAGTAAACTCAGTGAATTTTTCATGTTTAGAGAGTCTGAAAAATGTCGTAAAAGACAACTCCATGGGGTACCTTTGTCATCTCTTGATAACTGGGCACAACAAAGGGAGAATAGTAAGCCTGAAACAGTTCATTTTCCGTGAGTTAGTCCATCGAAGCCGGAAAATTGAGAAATCTATGTTCGATGGACGTCTACCTCATTTTGTTATGAGTACGAGGGGATGAAGTAAACTTAATACTCTTTGTGAAATTTTTAATAAGTCCAACAAAGAAAAACTCGGTGCTCTCCGTGAAATTTTAATGAGTCACGCGAAGAAAACTCGGTCACTTTTTATGTTTAAAGAGCTCTAAAAAAGAGGAAAAAGAATGGCTTCTTACTCTTTGTCGTGGTAGTTTAGTGAGCTCGACAAAGGAAACTCGGGGTTTTTTCTGTTTTATGAGCTAGAAAAAAGTCCCTAAAAAGAAAGCTCAGTGCTTCTTCATATCAGTTTTAACGAGTATGAAGAAGAGAACTCCAGGTTTTTCAGATTAACGAGCAAGAAAATGATGATAAAAAGAAAACTTGAAATCGACTTCGTATAAGTTTAACGAGTCCAAAGAGGAGAACTTGAGGTTTTTCAGATTAACGAGCAAGAAAAATATCGTAAAAATAATGCTCGAAATCAGGGTCAAAACATGGTTATGTATGCATATAGATCTTGATCACTCATCAGAACATCAGTAACTAATCTCAATAGTTGCGACATATATGCAGCAAGAATTCACGACTTTTTGTAGACTGGCTAAGAGAGTCATGCCCCAGAAATGGCTATAAGAAGGTCAGAAGACTTTCATTTTCACTGTTTTGAATGCTGTGAAGGAGCTCTGGGGTGAAAAAGGGTGAAAACTTCAGTTGACGATTGCAGTCAATCCAGGCAACGAATATTCTTCCTGCGAGATCCAGGTAAGAGCTCGAACCTCCTGCTATCATTTTATTTTGTTTTTGTGAAATTTTGCTGGTTCAAAATGGGAAATTTGGCAGGCCCTAAAAAATATTAGCGGTGAACGTAGGCTAGCAGTGCCAGACCCGCTTTAAGCACACTTCCCGTGAAGGAAAATGGCGTTAGCTCTATAGCCCACGTTAGGCATAGAGCATATTTTAAGAACTCATTTATAAACATTTTGAAGTGTTCCAAACAATTTCTAATGGGTTGAAATGTTGTATTGACAGGTATTCAGTTTTTAATCATGAGTATCTGGCGAGAGAGAGAAAATGAACGGGAAGAAAGAGATATGATTACTGATGCTGGAAGTTCGATGGCTCTCCGCAAATATGGTTTGCTAAAATATGCACATTTAGAACTGATGAGGGGTCAAGAGGACCTCCTGAGGTGGTTGATTCAGCAATGGGACAAGCATCACCATGTCTTTCAAATTGGGGGCAATGAGCTCTCATTTCAGAAGGACGATGTTTACTTTTTGACCAGTTTATCATGTCATGGATCGAGGCCCAACTTGACGGGGTCCATAGTGGATCCACACTCCACTACTGATCTTATTCTGACTCATTGTATACGCAACACAGAGGCAGTGAGTAACCGGGTGCCTATTGCACGGGTGGCTTCAAGACCACTGAGGTCTATACTTTGGATGATTGTTCGCTTGGCAGGGGCCAAGAGTCAGCATGTGGCCACCAAGGCCCAGATGCTACTAGCCTTGGATTGTATACAACCTCAGGTTTTCGACTGGTGTGATGGAGTTGTCCGTCAGGTCCGAGCAGAGCTCAAAGCATGCAAGACCCATACCCAAAGAGAGTTTGGGTACGGCACATTGATCATTTCTTTCCTACTGGAGTGGGTACCATTGATGAGACCCAGGATCACTATAGCGCCATTGGTCCCACGCGAGCCGAGACAGGCTCGATGGGCAGCTTTGATTCCGCGGATTGGAGAGGGTCCAGTCCGTCACTGCTTTGATGATGGGTTTTTTTATTGGCTGAACTCCCAGATCATTATGATTGAGGATTATCCCTATGTAAGGATGAAATTCACTGGAAATCCAGAGTTAGTGTTACCCCCTGGCACCCAGTGTGGGCTCGATGGTAAGAAAGAAATGATCAATTTAATTTAGGAAGTACTTTGTTTTTTGGCTTTTGAATGTTTATGCAATTTTTTTGTTTAAATAGGGTGAAAAAATATTTTTTGACATGAAGCTTGCTTGCTTGACACAGATGTGGCACCTGTCCGCCCAGTTGGGGCTCCTCGTTATGCACGGTGAGGAATGCAACTACCCGGGGCTGGCGCACTAGCTGAGGATGTGGAAGCCGCCAGAGATGATGATTCCTAGGTCTTACATGAACTCTCCACAAACTTGGAGGGTTTGAGTATGGGTATACCACCTCTTCCTATGTGGGAGGTTCCAGTTCATTTGCAGCGGCATACCGTAGGTGTGCCAGAGAGATACCTGGTGCCTCTGAGGAGGGTAGCCAGAGCAGTTGTATGTTATTTTGAGCATCAGGCTTGCTGGTGGAGCGGATGTATAAGTATAGCCAATTTTTTTTTAAAACACCCAAGTTTTGGAAGATTTTTTGATGTAACTATTGTACTGGACATGACATATATATATATATATATATATATATATATATATATACACTTTTTGGTGATTTTGTGTTTTTTAATTTTTTATGTATTTTCTATGGGATAAAATATATATATACTCATGTGTAAATATTTTATAACAAATGTGACAAATGCCAATCTAACACACTGTTTTCCAAAGAATCGGCTAATGCATTAAATTCTCTAGGAACGTACTCAAATGTGATTGTTTGAAATTGACGTTCTAAAAGTCGCACCCTTAAAAAATAATGTAACAATACTGGATGATGGACACGGTAGTGATTGTTTAACTACATAATGACGAGTTGGGAATCTAACCTGACCACTAAATTGGAGATGTCACGAGATGCAGCCTCCGTGAGGAGTTGGATCACTAACATGTACTCGGCAACGTTATTGGTGGCGTTACCTAGAAAAATTCCCCCAAAACCAAGAAGTTCTGACTCAGGAGTGTAGAGGACCCAAGTAGTTGAAGAAATGTGTCTAGAGTGATGAATAGCACCATCCACGTATCTGACGTATGATAAGGAGGGTTATGGCATTTGTGTGAAAGAAAAATATTGTAGATGATAAAAACACCTCAAAAACCAAAAAATATCCAGAGACATGAAAACAATAGGCAAAGCTTATATACATAAAATTAAAAACCATGCGCCTAGTGCCAAACTAGGAAAAATACTTCTTTAGATAGAGCCCATTGAGGGGCTCCTCGAGTGGAATTCCATTACAGTCCTGAAGTTTGTAAGCCCATTTTGAGAGGACTTTACTGATGATGTAAGGAACTAGCCATAATGGTTGGAGTGTTCCTGCCCCCAAGAGGTCATGTTTCTAATCATAGAGTAGAAGAAGATCACCCTCTTGGAAAGAACGAAGCTTGACAGATTTGTCATATTGAGCTTTGACTCGGCGCTGGTGAGCTTCGAGTGCTAGTGTAGCATCTCGATGAGTTTCATCCAAATGATCGAGTGAGACCAAGCGCTCTTCTATGGCAGTGGTGCCGGGTAGGAGTTCAACAACAAGTTTGAGTGATGGAATTTCACACTGGATTTGAAGTACTACCTCCAGGCCAAATGAGAGTTGAAATGGCATGAAGCCTGTGGCAGTTTTGACTGACGTTCGGTATGCCCATAACACGGAATACAACTTCCGATGCCATGTGGTTTTATGGTTTCCGAACAATCGACGAATCATGGTTTTGAGGATGCCATTTACGGCTTCGACTTGACCATTAGCTTCAGGATAATAACATGAAGATTGATCTTGATGAAAACCTAACATAGATGTTAATTCGGTTATCATATGATTCTGAAATTGGGATACATGATCTGTAACAATAGATAGGGGTACCCCGAACCAAAAAATTACCTAATTGAACTGGAAGAGAGCGGCGGTTTCACCATCAACCTTAAAAGTGGGAATGGCTTCTTCCCATTTTGTAAAATAGTAGACCACAACCACGATGTAGTTGTGTCCATTTTCCGAAATGGGAATGCAGGTGACGAAGTAAATTCCCCATTTGGAAAAAGGACCAATGGAGATAACCAGATGAAGGGGGGCATGATGAGCACACATTTTCTTCATGAAAATTTGACATGGATGGCACTTCTGGACTGCTGCAATGTAGTATTTAAACAAAGTGGGCCAATAAAAACCTGTGCGCAGGATTTCTTGGGCAGTAGCTATGCCCGAAAGATGACCACCACACGCCCTTGCATGGCAGTAATTCAAAGCACGTTCCACTTCATTGAAAGTGAGAAAACGCAGGAAAATAGTATCGATACCACGATGATATAATGTATCATTTAGCACAATGTAGTGCCTTTCCTGGTGGAGAATAGGACGACGGTCGTTGGATGTGAGAGTTGGGCGGAAGAATTGGGGTTGTAGGTAGAGCAAAATGTCTCCATACCATGGGTCTGAAGAATCAACCAAGTATACAGATTCATCAGGAAATGGATCATGGGCTACTTCTCTTGGGTCGATTCTGGGAAGGTCCGATAGTAATTCGACAAAGACGAGAGATTTCTTTGCTTTGGAAGTTGTGAAGACCAAATCAAATTGTTGGAGGATTATGATCCATTTGGAATATTTTCCTCCAATAATTTGTCGAGACAGGATGTGTCGTGTGGGGTTCTCCAAAGCAATAACCATAGTCTGTCGTAGCAATATATAGTGTCGGAGTTGGGTGATGGCAAAAACTACAGCCAGAGAAAGATTCTCCACATGTGAATAACGTAGTTCGGGTCCAATTAGACCTTTTGACAAGTATTATATCACATGTCCACTATTATCATTGTGAACTTGAACCAGAACCATTCCAGGTGAGGATGGTGAGGCTTCCAGGTAGAGGAGAAAGTTGCATGAGTAGTCGGGGGCACTAAGGAGTGGGGCTAAAACAAGTGCATATTTTAAAGCATCAAATGACCGTTGAGCTTGTTCATCCCATAAATATAGTGTTCCCCTCTTCAATAATTGCATAAATCTGTTTGTCGTCTCGGCATAGTTAACAATGAATCGACATAAAAAAATTTCCTTTCCTTGGAAATGTTTGAGTTGGAGGATGGATTGTGGTGTTGGCAATTCAAAAATTGCTTTAACCTTATCAGGATCAACCCTAATCCCGTGCTTGGAGACAATGAAACCTAACATACGCCCGAACTTGACCATAAATATGCACTTATGAGGATTCAGACGTATATTGTAGAATATACACCTAGCAAAAATTTCTTTCAGATGAGCAAGGTGATCAGGTCGTTTCTTGGAATGGTCCGGGAGGTCATCCAAGTAAGCTTGCAAAATATGTCAAATTTTATGGAAAGCATAGTCCATAGCCCGCTAAAAATTTGCTCTAGCATTCTTCAGACCGAATGGGAGTTTACGATACACAAATGTGCCCCAAGGATAGATAAGGGAAATTTTATGCTAGTCTTTATTTTTAATCGCAATCTGGTTATAGCTCAAGAATCCATCCATGAAGGAAAAATATTTGCATCAGGAAAAATCATCAAGAATCTGATCTATGAATGGTGTAGGATAATTGTTTTTTGGACAAGCGACGTTTAGATCGCGATAGTCAATACAAACTTGGATGTTGCCTTGTTTTATATCTACGGGAACCGAATTGGAAACCCATTCCGTCAAAGGAATGGGATAGATGAAACCAGCACTTAAAAGTTTTTCTATCTCAATTTTGATGGCGGCCACTTTGCACAGGTGGACAGACCCGATTCGCTGCCGAATTGGTTTGGCATTGTCATAAATCTTGATTTCAAGCTCTACTACAGATGGATTTATGCCCGACATTTTGTCATAAGAGAAAGCGAACACATCGCGGAATTCCTTGAAAAGGGATGTGAAGCTTGCAATTTCCTCAGGATTGCAATCTTCTCCAATTTGAATATTTTCCATGATACCCATTTTGATTGAGATATCACTGAGCGTTGTCTTAGAAATATTACCCATGTTCCCTTCTGAATCGATAGTTTGAAAAGTCATGTAAGTGGAGGATACAATCTCAGGTGGATCAAAGGATGGGATTTTAGTATTTATCACGTTCGAGTCGATCATCGAAGCGCGATGGTGAAACTCTCCCCAAGGTAATTCTTATAGAGACATGATCTCTCGAATAGCTTTGTCTGTATGCAAGACTTCATTGAGGACGTCCTTAGAGAGAACTGTGATGGGTGGGATGTTTGTACCTTTGGTCGAAACCATAGTAGTGGAGGGTTTAGATGTAATTTGAATGGCTTGGTAGGCCAACTTGGCTAGTGAGAGCGGCATTTGATGTCCATAGGAATCAATGTCTGAAGGTTCCAGGAGGATCCATGGGTCGATAGAGCCATCCAAAGTGGTGGATATCATTGCAACCATATTTGGGATCTCTAGCGGTGGGAGAGGAAAACAACCTAGTAAGGAAGATGCCTTCAGAAGACTGGTACCAATACTGACGTAAGAGTCAGGAAAGCCTCCTATTAGGGGTACAGTGCTACTTGGTAACGTGGTATAATCAAGGGTGCAGAAGGATAACTGATCCACTGTGACTATTTTCCCATCCAATGGAAATAGGATGAGTCGGAAGACCAAAGAAACAATGGCGGTCATGGCATAAGACCAACTGCGACTGAGCAATAGATTATAGTCAAGATGGTGATCTACGACTTCAATGTCCATGGTTACCGTTTTCCCATTCAGAGTGATGGGAAAGCTAGCAAGGTATCCTTTTGGGAGGAACGTGTGGCCATCGAAAGCTTTGAGGGAATTATACGGTGGTGTTAAGGTAGGAGAACCTAAGGCGAGCCAGCAAGCTTGTGACATAACGGAGGTCGAAGCACCTTCGTCAATGACAATGCGATGGATTGGTCTCCCTTTCGACACAACCTACACTTGGAATGCGAGTTGGTGTGAGAGGCGAGTCTGAGATTTTTCCATATCAAAGATAGCTATCATGAAATCCTGGGGGTCTATTCCACCAATGGCCAAAAGTAAGGCTTTCCTTTTTGCTGGACAAGTTTGCAATACTTCGAGAGCACACATAGCTGACGGTGCTTGTGGGAAATCTTCTACAATGTTGTAGTTTTGTGTTGCACATGCAGAGGTGTTATGAGTCATGCATCAAAGTGTCCCTTTGGGGGGACAAATCATAGGATCAACAGTAGGCCGTTTGATATGCAGATCGTTGGTCAGGGTGGAGTTGAACTAGTACCAGGTTCTTGAGTGTCTATGGTAGGATTTCCATAAAGCTTGGCTCATGTTTGAAGTTCAACACTTTCAATGACATAAATGGCAAATGATCCTTAACCAAAAGGATGTGAACCAACATTGCCCCGTTGCTGGGGTTGTGGTGGGTTGTCAACCATGTGTTGGTGTTGCTACTATTGATTAGGGAAAGGATTATGAAGAACGACAGGTGTTCGCCGAGAATCCTTGTTTGCAATAAAATCGGTGCATTCCTGCAGCTGAGGACATTTGTATGTCAAGTGGTCCTCCACACAGATCTTGCAAGGAAATTTCACAGGTTTATCCTTCCCTTTGTCATTTTTTGCAGCGTTTTTCTGATTAGGATTATTATGATTGTTTGACTGCTCTTCCGAAGAAGATGTCTTTTTCTTTTTCTTCTTATTCTTTCCACTAGGTTTTTGTGAAGTTTGCACAAAATTTACCTCAGCAGTAGGAAGAGTATTCATTTGGTTAGGGGCAGTGGAAGTCGAGGATGGCTGGGAGGTTTTCCCCCAAGACTGTTTTGTGGCTACGCCAGAGATTGTGCCAATGAGACCGTTGGCGTGGGCTTCATTTTTCTGAGTGGCTGGAGGATTTGGTTTACCAGGGGCATTAGGGAGTAAATCATATAGTGTGCCAAATTGTGAATAGATTAAATCTAAATGTTGGGCATGATGAATGCATTGATCTTCTGTAACCACACTGGATAGGCCAATGTCTTTATAGATGTGGCATAAGACAGACTTACAAAACCAATTAGATAGAAGATGATCCGGGATTGGTGCTTTGAGTAGCCTCCTCCTATGCCTCCATTCATGAATGTGATCAGAGATGTGGATGGCGGTGTCTTGGTGTCGCAAGGTTAACAGGTCCATTCCGGTTTCAAATTTGAATGGTAATTATAATTTCTTTAGAAACTCCATCGCTAAAGCGCCAAAAGTGTTTATGGCGGTGCGTGGCAATTCAATATACCACTTGGCGACATTTCCTGTAAGGGTGCGGGGAAACAGTCAAAGCCGGACACTATCATCCACCATGGAATTAGATATAGACCATAAATGAAAGGTGGTGATTGTTGGGTATGTGTTATATTCTTTCCACGATTAGCCCCACGTGCTGTATGTTGCGTCGGGCGTAGCTAGGGGGTCACGAGGGGCGAAGTGCATCATATCAAGCTTGGTTCACAAATTTCAAAATTGGTTTTTTGTGTGTGACTCACTCATGATCCATGGTTTTGTGCATGGTTTGCACATGGCTTTGTAATTATTATGGTTTTCTGCCCCTATATTTTGTTGATCCGGTCAAGGGAACTACGATTATGCTCTAACGGTTAGCTTGATTAGCTATGTATGCTTCAGCATGTATATATATGTGTTGTAACAATAAAAGGAATATAATGAAAAATCAAGCTGGTCATCCCGATTTGGGATCCAGGGAAAAATCTCTGTGTTTATCTATTTTATGTTTTATGCTCTCGCTATTGTTTATTTTCTATTATAAGATTCGTGTGTAGATAATTTATGTTCAGGGTTAAAACCTACATTTGGTATCGGAGCTGTTTTGGCTTCAAGGGGACACCTTTGCTGCTGAGGGTTTTTTGCTTGGGCCTGAGGTAGACCCTGTTCAGTGGGAGATCTACAAGATAGATTCTTGCGGTGAAAGAAGATGGTGAGCGGCGGAAAGATAGAGATCAAGAAATTTAATGGTCAAAGTTTGGAGTTGTGGAAGCTCAAGATGGAGGATCTGCTGGTGGATAAAGATCAGTGGACCACGGTAGATCCAGGTACTAAACCAACGGCAATGTTAGATGAAGACTGGAAGAAACTGGATCGGAAGGCTAAGAGGACAATACGGTTGTGTGTCTCAGATTCAGTATTGTTGAATGTATCTGGGGAAGCTACGGCGAAGACCTTGTGGGACAAGCTAGGGACTTTGTACCAATCTAAGTCTCTCGTGAATAAATCGTTCTTAAGGAAAAAGCTGTATAACCTGAGGATGAAGGTTGGAGACTCTATGATTGCAGCATTCAATGCCTTCAATATCAGTAAGTCACTGTCGTCTGCTGAGTATTAAAATTCCCGGATAAAGATAAGTGCATGAAATAGTTTCACGTATTCGTGGGACACTGTTATTGCAATAGGTAGCAATACAACTACCTTGAATTTTGATGACATTGTCTCAACCTTGCTGTCGGAGGAAATGAGACGGAGAAATATGGAGGGCCAGAATGGAGATGCCTTATATGTACGAGGAAGGTCCCAAAACATAAACAAGAATAACGTTTAGAGTGGGAGATCCAAATCTAGAGCGAGATCTAAATCTCCTGGAAAGTTTGTAAAGGTATGCTGGAAATGCGGAAAGGAAGGGCACTACAAAAAGGAGTGCAGATCTAAAGCTCCTGAGAAAGGAAAGGGATCTGATGATGCTCCTTCTACAGAGGCAAAAACCACCTCTGATGAAGGTGGCGATGTGTATTTGGCTTCTTCTTCAAATACACATGTAGATCATGAGTCATGGTTGATTGACTCAGGTGCATCCTTTCACTTCACTCCAATAGAGTGGTTTCATAGTAAGGCACAGAAGGATTGTGGATGTCTTCCTGTGACATAGGAAGCGAATCGTCTGGACGTGGAAAGGTGTGCCCAAGTCGCAACGTGGAAGGATTTAGAACACTTCCGGGTTCTCGTATGACTCGCATTGGCCGTAAATCTGATTTAGCTGGTCAGAAGTGCAAGATGGATGATGTGTGTAAAACAAAGTTTGTTCGAGAAAGATGCCTGCAAGATGGTTCGGGGAGCACTGGTATTAATGCGGGGAGTTCGGACTGGAACTCTGTACAAGCTACAAGGTAGCACTGTTATTGATGGGTGTAACAGCTCTGTGGTTCCTGAAAGTGGGACAGAAAGTCTAGCTGTCTCTGGAGAAAAGACCATGCTATGGCATCAAAGGCTTGGACATATGAGGCTTACCTTCTGACATCACGTAAATGGTGCTGCAGAAGGCGGCTCCACTGCTCTTTGATTTCATTTTGTGGAACATTGTGTATATGGGAGGCTGCAATCAGAGCTTTCCTTCCTGTGCTAAGAGGGCAAACAAGATATTAGAACTTGTGCACAGTGATGTGTTTGGGCCTGTGTCAGTTCTATCACTAGGAAAGTCTGTGTACTATGTTTCATTCATAGATGACTTCTCAAGGAATACATGGATATATTTCTTGAGGAAGAAATCTGAAGTCTTTGAAAAATGTAAAGAATTTAAGGCTCTGGTGGAAAACCAGACAGAGAAGAAGATAAAGGCGCTAAGGACAGATAATGGTGGGGAGTTCTGCAAGAAGGAATTTGAAGATTTCTGTAAGAAGTGTGGTATAGCACGACAGAAGACTACTCCATACACACCGCAGCAAAATGGAGTTGCAGAAATAATGAACAGAACACTGATGGAAAAGGCAAGAAGCATGCTCAGTGGTACCGGTTTAGGACAAGAATTCTGGGCAGAGGCAGTGGAAACTGCATGTTACTTAGTTAACAGATCACCTTCATCAGCGTTGGAGGATAAGACCCCACAGGAGGTATGGACTGGTAAGAAACCCTCTCTTTCACATCTAAGGATATTTGGATGTGATGCATATGTACATGTTCCAAAGGAGAAAAGGACCAAGTTGGATAATAAATCTGAAAGGTGCATCTTTATTGGGTATAAGGATGGTTTAAAGGGTTACAAGCTTTGGAACCCAGAAACAAGGAAGGTTGTGTACAGCCGTGATGTGGTGTTTAGAGAGGTAAAAGATGTTGTTACACATGAAGTCATACCAAAGGAACCTAAGAATATAGAGTTTGAGCTAAAGGAGGATGAATCAGACTCTACAACAGAAGAAGACTCAGAAGATGAAGAGCCACAAACTCCAGCTTTGAGAAGATCGGTTCGGGAAAGAAGGCAACCAGAAAGGTATAGTCCATCTGCTTTCTGTTCAGGTTTTTCCTTAACTATAATTGATGATGAACCTAGAACTGTCAGGGAGGCAGTAGATTCAGAGGATGGAAAACTCTGGAAGGAGGCCATGGTTGATGAAATGGCATCCTTACACAAAAATGATGCATGGGATCTGGTGGAGTTGCCGGCTGGAAGGAAGCCCATTGGGAGCAAATGGGTGTTTAAGAAGAAGATGAATGTAGAAGGCAAGGTGGAGAAATACAAAGCTCGGTTGGTAGCGAAAGGTTATTCCCAGGTGCCGTGAATTGATTTTGGTGATATTTTTTCTCCTGTTGCCAAAGTTACTTCTATTAGATTACTTTTATCTGTTGCTGCTGCATTTGATTTTGAGATAGAACAGATGGATGTAAAGACAACATTTCTTCACGGGGATCTAGAAGAGGAGATCTACATGAAGCAACCTGAAGGCTTTATGGTGAAGGGTAAGAAAGAACTAGTATGCAGGTTGAAGAAGTCTCTGTATGGGTTAAAACAGTCATCAAGGATGTGGTATCAGAAATTTGATACCTATATACGGGGACTTGGCTTCACCAGAAGCAAGGAGGATCACTGTGTTTATTTTAAATTAATTTGTGATCGTGTTATTTATTTGGTCTTGTATGTGGATGATATGTTGTTGATTGGAAATGACAAAGAAATTATCCAAGATTTGAAGACCCAACTGTTCTCGAAATTCGACATGAAGGATCTGGGTGCTGCAAATTATATTTTGGGCATGGAAATTAAGAGAGATCGGGCAAAGAGGAAGCTCTGGTTAAACCAGAGGAAGTATGTCGAGACTATATTGCAGAGGTTCAATATGCAGGATAGTAAACCGGTGAATGTTCCTATTCCTGTAGGTGTAAAGCTGTCTGCTGAACAGTGTCCAAAGACACAAGAAGAAGAGGAGTATATGTCCCGTGTTCCATATGCAAGTGCAAGTGGGTAGCCCGATGTATGTAATGGTTTGTACTAGACCACGATATCAGAGACATGCAAAGGGGAGTATTGGAGCAGTGTATGTCAAACCTGTGGAAGGAGCATTGGACAAACAAAGGGAAGCGGGTTTTCGGGACATTTACGTGGCACTAGTGATTATGGCTTGTGCTACCAAAAAGGTTCAGATCAAGAATGTGTTGGACATTCGTGGGTTTTCTTGATGCAGGGCCGGGTCGAGATCTCGACCAAAAGAAGACTGGTGGGTATGTGTTTAGCCTATTTGGAGGCGCAGTCAGTTGGATGAGTAAAAGACAGTCTATAGTGGCTCTTTCAACTAAAGAGGCAGAATACATAGCAGCCACTCATGCAAGCAAGGAAGTAGTTTGGTTGCAGAGATTGTGTTCAAGTATGGGGTTGGTACAACAAGCTATAAGGATAGACCGTGATAGCCAAAGTGCAATTTTCTTGGCTAAGAACCCTGCTTATCATTCAAAGACAAAGCACATTGATGTTCAATATCACTTTGTTAGAGATATGGTTGAGGCTAAAAGGGTGTTGCTGGTAAAGGTGGACACTTTGAAGAATGTTGCAGATGCATTGACGAAGTCTGTGAGCACTCAGAAGTTCTCTTGGTGTAGAGAAACAATGGGTGTTAAAGAATTGGGCCAATGACTAAGCTCTCCTGTGGCCCCCTGTGGAAAGAAAACAACAAGTGGGAGAATGTTGGGTATGTGTTATATTCTTTCCACGATTAGCCCCACGCGCTGTATGTTGCGTCGGGCGTAGCTGGGGGGTCATGAGGGGCGAAGCAGTCCCCACCGTTGGGGTCCGGGGCAGCGCCCCGCCAAAATTGGTTTTTGTGCAGACCCACTCATAGGCGGATCCGCCCATGGTTTTGTGCATGGTTTTGCACATGGTTTTGGGGTTCGATGGTTTTCGGCCCCTGGTATTTTGTAGATCCGGTCAAGGGAACTACGGTTATGCTCTAATCCAGGGTTAATGGATTGGGGTTTATGTATGCTTCGGCATGTATATATATGTGTTGTAACACTAAAAGGAATATAATGAAAAATCAAACTGGTCGTCCCGATTTGGGATCCAGGGGAAAATCTCTGTGTTTATCTGTTTTATGTTTTATGCTCTCGCTATTGTTTATTTTCTGTTATAAGATTCGTGTGTAGATAATTTCTGTTCAGCGTTAATACCTACAATGATGTGTACAGCTGGGTCTTCCCCTTGTTTCCCATCTAACTTTGGGATGTCAGAAGGAATCTTGTGCGGTACTGGAGGCTAGAGAGGGTTGTGATTAGTGGGGTCATTAGTCAAGTTATAGATGTCGGGAATGTCTAGAGTTGCCAAAAATGGAAATTGTGGGTTTGCCCCCGAATCTAACGAAGGAAGTATTGGCTGACTATTTGGACCATAGGGTTCGCCCATCAATGTGTTACCAATAGGATAAGTAGGACTTTGATAAAAAAATTCCTATAGGTGGAGGGGTAGGGATATATGGTTGTTGTCCATAGGGCATATTGTATTGCAGGGCGAATGGTTGGTTGCCCCGAGTATAAAAGTGCCCTCCAATTCCAAATGGAGGTTGGGGTGGGTTAGTCCATATGGATGCAATAGAGCTTCCCAGAGGCATGCTACTACTTACATAGTTCGGCAAAGACATAGACCCTACACCGATATTTAAACCACTTAAGCGAATAGTGTTAACAATAGGTTGTCGGTTTGTCCTAACGATTCCAGGGGTAGTGAAATTTTCCCTATTGTTTGTGTGCTAGTGACACTGCCCCCTAGTATGGAGGCTAAGGGGTTTGAACTCAGCAAAGGGTTCCAACTGAAATGGTTGCTAAAAGGAACCGATTTAGTCCCACTCATGGGAGGGGAAACCATAGGTCCCGATGTGGTCATGGTAGGAGTAGATCCCAAAGGACTTGGCGAGTTACTCACAGTTGTGATGACTGTAGGGTTGGGACTAGGCATAAGTTGACTACTGGGGTTACCAAGTGATGACATAGAACTGACAACTGACGGGGAAGATGGTGGAGAACCTGGGATGGTTGCCATTGGTACCGACCTTGTGGATGCTGCTTATCAAATGGATGTTTGTGCAGCCTAAGACATGTATTCTCATGGTGGAATCTGAACTATCACAGTTGCCGATAGATCAGTGAGTGTAGGATTGTAATGAGGTACGACACCTTCCATGAAAGGGCCCTCCGAAAATTTCGTATGATATGAGGCTATGTGAAAATTAGGGTTTTTCAATGGAGACTGCTCTTCCGCAGAAGGCACGGGTTCACCAAGGTTTAGTTCCTCCTCAAGAGTCAGACGAGGTAGAGCTTGTTGTCGTCGAGACAAATGGCAAGGGTCGGATCATTAGGGGAATTTTGAGGTCTAAAATGGGCCTCATAAGAAAAATGTACAACAAAAATAAACTTTATAACACCCAATAGGATTCAAGATGATGATGTCAACCATGGGGGATGATTCACCATTTTTTAAATAAAGGGGTAAAAATATTAAAAAATAATAAAATAATGAAACTACTTTTTCAACTCGTATTTTCAACTTATCTCCCGAAATTTTTACTCAAATTTTGAGCGGGATTACTCGTTGGGTGCGAAATTTAATTCCTCATCCAAGGAGTACCCATGTTGCATACTTTCAATGAACTCTACTACACGAAAAATGAGAAATACATAAAAAGCGTGATTGTAATCACGTTTTTTTTTATGTATTTCTCAGTTTTTGTGTAGTACATCGAAGTACAGCCATGATACGTGTCAAATTTAAATCAATGGCGGCTCGAGAAATTTGATGCTTTGGAATAGGTTAATATGAGTTGAAAAAGTAGTTTTTCCATTTTCCCCTCTAAAATTTGATGATGTCATCAAATCTTATTTGATTTTTTCCACTATTATTTTATAATTTCCTTAGGAGGCCCATTTTAGACCTCAAAATTCCCCTAATGGGCACCACGATGACCTATTTATTTTTAACAAATTTTAATAAATTGTGATGTATTATAAAGTCTCAATGACAGTAACCACACACCTTAAAAAGAAAAAAGAAAAAAGGACTCTCTAAAATCAATCAGCAAAAAGCCAAAATATGGTGCCCTATTATAGTACTACCATTTCTGGTGATTAAATCCAGTATCAGAATAGTATACAGAGAGGGTTGGTCGAAAGTACAGTTACGGTTACTCTAGAGCTTCACCCAAACCTCAGACGATAGGTGTAAGCACTCTTATGAAGATGAGTACCCTCCTAAAGACAGAAGACAGAGTAGGTCCATTTGTTTTAGGTACCAGGATAGCCCGTCCCCGTCACCTTGTGTAAGTCCCTAAAAAGTATGGCCACTAAAGATACCTCAAATCACAGACATCATCAGGGGGGGTCCACGGTCTAGGACAACAAGCTATATGGGCAGAACACCTAGATCCCCGATCTAATTTTGACATCCCCGAAGGGAACCCCAATATATAGAATTCCCACTAGATGCAGTCGAAGGTGGGCTACCTTCTTTTTCACCCAAGTGTTGTCTCGCACTTAGCTCCAGTAAAGGAGTGGTCCCAATAATATGAGT
The DNA here is from genome assembly GCA_034641835.2 of Pinus albicaulis. Classification (NCBI taxonomy): domain Eukaryota; kingdom Viridiplantae; phylum Streptophyta; class Pinopsida; order Pinales; family Pinaceae; genus Pinus; species Pinus albicaulis. Next base: position 917,842,522 of record CM076570.1, read on the forward strand.
GCAGTAGGATTTCGCTCGTTAATGACTCTAGTCTCATGTTTTGAAATCTTGGGTGATTTTCTCACTTTTCCTAACCCAAGATCCTAGCCTAAACTACTATTGGTATGAGCTCAGAAAAAGTAATGTGATTGATTTTATTATCGCTTGATTCTTAGTGTACTTGATTATTAGTCTTGCGGAGGCGGAGTGGACATATGAAATGTAATGAGACTCTGACTCAAGAAACCATGCAAAAATATGCTCTAAATATTCAATTCGATGAAGAGTATTTCTACAGGGAGAGGTTTCCTTTCAACATCCATGCACTAACATTCAAATAGCAAAGTTCAACCTTAAAGATTTAGACATTTATTTACCTCATCTTAACAATCTTTTAAATGAAATTTTCAGAATTAATCCAGCTAGATGCAGAAAAACTAAAAAAAAAAAAATCTTCTAAAAAATAAATGAATTCAACACTAAATTTTCAAACAAGAACAAACAAATAGTGATTCCAGCTAGTAAACAAGCACAGGGATTCAGACAAGAAGTGGTTTTGATGGCCAAAACTCTGCAACCAAAAGGAGCAGAACACAAGGGTGAACAATAATTTTTTGGGTGAGTAACGCACTGGTTCTGAAAAGAGACAGTGTTAATGCAGAGACTAACGCACTGTAATCAAAGCTAGGTCTCATTATAATGCTTTGGAATACTAACAAAGGCAGCGTTAGCCAGGGTAAAGTTCTTCAGATGGCCAAAATGGTACAGGACTGAACTCTATGAGCTTTTGAAATGTTTAAGGGGCATAAAAGCTGGTCAGAAGGATATGTGAACAAAGGAAACAAGGAAGGAAAAAATCCGAAAACTGGGGTTAAACTCCCCAGCGGAGTCGCCAATTCTACTATAGGGTAAAATGCTTGGGTTGTTGGTTCTCTAATATCCCTCTCAGGGCTTTCCAGTGCCCGAGGAAAATAGCAATATTAGCTGCATAGTTCATAAAGAACATACACACATGTTCATATCAACTTAAACAACTTGATGGAATAATATGGAAGATTACCTCTTTTTTGATCTTGAAGTCTTTTGGAGAGCGCTAAGCAGTGAAGTGCGGATCCTCCTTCACCAGCTCCAAATCTTGACCCTGTGATCAATCAAAGAACCCGTGTAATCTCTACCACAACATACATTTTCTATAAATTAAGTTAATATATGACAAACATTAAACAATGTACATCTAAGCCATTCATCTCATGCTATATAATTTATTGAAGAAAAATGACAATATCAACGCATGGAATGGACAAAAAAGATACAGTTCTATTGATTTATAAAAAGGAGGATTACAACCGTCGGTTGTACCAAGCCCTCCTCAGCCTTCCAATCTCTCAATCTCTCAATGTGGTGATGTCTTGATCAACAAGTTCTCAATGAACCTCTTTGATTTTTTACCTTCACACTACAACAATAGTGCTCTGCTTCACATGTATTCAAAAATTTTGAAAATCCTTCGACCTTGAACCAAGAGCCTACAGCTCCATTTTATAGGAGATGGAGAGAGAAATCATTGCCTTACTCCTTCCACCAGTTCTAAATAGAAAAAACCAAGATGTTTCGTCAAATTCCCATGCTTTGTTCAATTGTTTTTGGGAAGGCCCAATACGAGACTAGTGCTTTGTAGTTTCTATTTTGTACTGACTCTCTTATAAGAAAAAGCTATAATTTCAAATCATTCTCCACGGATTTTTCCTGTTTCAAACTCAAAACATGGGTAATGCTGCCCTTTAGTCTAAACAGAGCGTTTCCCTAGCCACTAACGTGATCGTTTCACAGATCAGGTGCATTATAATGCTCTTTTGCTGTTATAGGGGTGCGTTACCTTGGCGGAAGTAGGTTTAGTTTAGGTCACTATATTCCTTCCATATTTATCTTCTCCTCTAAGTTGATGAAGAGATTTTTTGACCTGTAACAACACTTTCTACATTTTAAGGGTTGATGAATTATGTTTTCAAACCCTTCACTAGAAAATTTGTGTTAGTATTTTTTATGATAGAATAATCTACATAAGGTCTTGGTAGGATCACATTCAACATGTTGACATGGTGCTCAAACTATTGGAGGAGAAACAATTATATGCAAAAACCTCGAAATGTTTCCTTGGAGTACAAGAGGTGGAATATCTGGGTCATATTATATCTCAGGAGGGTGTTAAGGTAGACCCTAACAAAATTAAAGCCATTAAGGAATGGAGAGTACCCATAACCATATAGAAGTTGCGAGGATTTCCTAGGTTAACGGGGTATTATCACAAGTTTGTTAAGAATTATGGGAGAATAGTAGCACCTCTAACAACATTATTGAAGAAAGATGGATTTTCATGGACTCCTGAACAAATTAAGGCCTTTTAACATCTTAAAGAGGAAATTTCCCTAGCACCGGTCTTAGCTATGCCGAACTTCACAAAACCTTTATTGTGGAATGTGATACCTCAGGAAATGTAATTGGTGATGTTTCAATGCAAGAAGGAAGACCCATTTCTTTTGAAAGTCATCCAATTAAAGGAAAATATTTACAGAAAGCTGTTTATGAGAAGGAAATGTTGGAAATACTACATGCACTAAAGAAATGGTGACCTTACCTAATGAAAAGACACTTCAAGGTAAAAAATGATCATGATAGTATTATACACTTTTTGGAACAAAGACTATCTTTAAAAGAGCAGAAAAAATGGGTCACAAAGATGTTGGGTTATGTCTTTGAAATCATCTACAAAAAATGGAAGCTAAATGTTGTTGCAGATTCACTCCTAAGAAACGATGAATAGGTGGAAACATTTCTTTGTGCAATTTATATTATCCAACCAAATTGGATAATTGAAGGAAGGTAGGAATGGAAGAATGACGAATAAGTGTGGACACTCATTCAAAATTTGTAGCAAGATCCTAGTACATATGATACATTTATTTGGAAAAATGATTCCTTATGGTAAAAATATCGCTTATATATTTGTAATAATTCTCAGCTAAAACAAAATATTCTTTTGGAATTGCACACCTCTCCCTGAGGAGGACACCCAATATTTTTAAAAGCTTACCATAGGGCGAAGAAATAATTTTTTTTGGATGGCATGAATCTCATCCATTTAAAGCAAGTAAAATTTCTACTACATTTATGGAAACAACTCAAATGCGACATGGAAACCCAAATATTATTGTAAACGACAGAGATCCCGCTTTTACTGTAAATTTTTGGACGGAATTATTTTATGGTTTGGGTACTCAACAACAAACGTATATGGTATAGGAATGTTAATGAATAATGTCCCTCGAAGGTAAGAAATTTTTCCAATATATACATGAGATATCACCATTTCCCAAGTATGGCACTAGGTGGAAGCCCGTTCTTCCAATCGTCTTTCAGCTTCCGGACAACCACAAATCTACGCCATATTTTCTTCACAATTTATCCTTCTTGAACCATTGTTTTCTCGCTGTCGATAAGCCTGTATCCTGAGCTATGGATTATTTTGTGACCTAAAATTCCATTGGGCCCACCTTGGCTCAGCTTCCCTCAAACGTCCTTGAAAATTCCAATGCCATAGTTGTATCGAATCCATCAAAATTTTGCAGGAATGAGAGAAATCCCGATTCTTGCAACAATGAAACATTGTTCTGATAATCACCTATCTGTTCTATTTCCTTCACAGATGATGGTTCATTTCTCACATGCGTCATCTCTATTTGAATTCACCCCCAATTCTATGTTGAATAAATATCACCTGAGGAGTTTAAAGGGTCTATCAAGAGTTTTATGATGATGGAGCTGTCTACCCACCACCTTTTTGGCCTCTTCCATCCAATCACACTCGATCGTTATTCCTTTGGGACTGATCCACACATGTATTGGTCCAGTATAGGTAGGCGGTGATGATTGGAAAGGGCCGAGGTTTTATTGATAATGCGGTGTAGTGGTCATGCACAATCAAATTATGAGATAACTTGCCATCATTGATAGGTGATGAAAAATATTTTCAAAAAGAGGTAAGTGTTGGGTTTCAGATAAATTCATACTATCCCACATTTGCTTCATAATTCACATAATATGTACTCTAGTACTCATTAAAAATATAAGACTTCATGACCTAAAATATCTTATACTCAAAATAATTTCTTCCTACATTAGTATGTGTCAAAGCAAAGTCTTAACCATATTTAAAATAATTAGATGCCGTTTTCCATTGATGGGGCAATCACTCTATCTACAAAAAATATTATAAGATAAAGATAGACTTTCCAATGCTTGTTTTTGCACCAGGTATTCCTGCATTGCATCTTTAATGCGTTTTCACCATCGACACATGCCTACACTTATTGTGCTTCCATTGAACCTGCTTGCAAGGAAATGTGCATGCACTGAAACATGCTTGCACTAAAACATGCCTCCATTGAAACGTGCCTACAATGAGCATGTGTTCCTGAACCAGGGATATTTCTAACATCGAAGATAAAAAGGGACAAAGAGAAATTCTGATAGAGTAAAATTCATTGGTTGGAAAAAAAAAATTGACTAATTATACAAGGAAAGTTTTATATGCCATTCTTTGGTGTCAAGCATACCTTCTTATCTGACTTGTGAATTCACATCAGATCCGGTAACCAATCCATGAGGGAAAAAAAGAAGTGGGAAAGGGTAATTTCTAGAATGGGAAGGAATATCATGGCAGGGATTCTAGGAATGAAACCACCAAGAGGGATAAACAAAAAATGGATTTTGGGTAAAAAATTCAAGGGGAAAAAGAGGGAAATAAGAAATAGTATAAGGATAGTTTTCTTAGAACAAAAAGGAGGGTAATTCATTGCAAGATTAGAAGAAGAAAAATAGAAGGAAATTATGATTGAGAAATAGAAGAAGGGGAGAATTTACCTTTAAAATTTACCTGCACTAGTGTCGAAAAAAGTAAATGCAGCGGGAATTGAGTGTTGTTTGAATAAAAATCTATGTGTCAGCTATCCCAAACTTGGGTAAGGGATCGGTTCCTACTCGAATCTGATTATTTTTGGTGACAACCAACACATATGAAAAATCAAGAAACATTCCCTTTTTATTGAAATTTTGATCTTCCTTCCAACATGATGGTTTTCAAGTTGACCCTTCTGCAATCATGTCAGTAAAATGATTTTCATAATTACTGGACAAAGGTTTCTTTTTTGTCATTTTTTCTTTTTATTATATGTGTTTTTTCTTAGAAAAGGAAAAAATCAGATTTTCAATTGGTTGGTGTTGCCACCTACCATCTCCTTCTCAGATTATAATTAGACTTGTTGCATAACATTTCCTTTAGTGAGGGGCTGAAAGTATACCGTCAATCTACGCCCATTCACCAGGAATACTGAATTCCATTCATGAATAGTTTTGATTTATACTAATCTATTTTCAAACAATTTGACCACCTCATAAGGTCCCATAAAGCGTGTATGGAATTTCCCTTTAAAATTTTTAAATCTGGAATCATAAAGGAGTACCCAATCACCTAGTTGGAATTTCTTCTTCTGGATGGACTTGTCATGCCACTTTTTGTGCTATCGTTGAACCAATATTTTCTATTGAACAACATCCCTTCGAAATTCATCTAACTGATTTAGTTTCAGGCGATGTTGTTGTTGTGCTTCAGAGAGGTCTAGCCCCAACTCAATTGCAGTCCTGAAGGTCTTGGTCTGGAATTCTATCGGAAAAAGGACTAGTTTCCCATATACCATCTCATATGGTGTATGTCCTGTGTTGTTCCTCCAAGTTTTTTGGTATTCCCACAAGGCTTCTGGTAATCTCTTAGCCCAATCCTTTCTATGCATGTTCACAGTCTTCATGAGGATGGACTCAATTACCTTGTTTTTCAACTCCACCTGACCATTTTCTTGTGGGTGTTACGGTGTGGATTTACTATGTCGAATTTTATACTGCTCCATCAACCCCTGTACCAAATTAGAAATAAATTTCAGATCATTGTCAGAAATAATATCTCTAGGCACACGAAATCTAGTAAATATTTCAGTAAAAAGAAAACCAATAACAAATTTTTTAGTAGCAAAAGAAACAAATTTAGCCTCTACCCATTTTTTAACGAAATATGTACAAACCAAAATATGTTTTTTAATTAATGATGTCGGATTTATTGGTCCTACGAAATCAATAACCCATTTTCAAAAGGCTCAATCATAACTTGAGGACATAAATGTGTTTCATTGATTTTATTGGGTTGGCACATTTGCTGATAGTTATCACATCGCTTGACATATTGTTTGGCATCCTTAAATAAGAAGGGCCAAAAATAACCTGCTCGTAAAATTTTGTATGCAGTTCACTTATCACCAAAGTCGCCCCTACAAGGTTCATCATGAGCATATTTTAAGATTTCAAACACTTCCTCCTCTCTTACACACCTTCAGATAATGAGGTCTGGTCCAGTGTAAAAGAGGTCTCCTTGAACCCAAGAATATGTAGAACTTTTCTGTATAATATTCTGCTTTTCACGAGAAGATAAGTGAGGTGGTGTATTTCCAGTGACTAAATAGTTAGCTTTGTCAGTGAACCATGGAGATTATGTTGACACGAGAAAAAGTTGTTCATCAGGGAAATCATCACTAACAGGAATTACTTCACCAAGATGATTTAATCTTTAAATATAGTCTACTACTACGTTAGATTTTCCTAGTCTATCAACAACAATAATATTAAATTCTTGCAATAATAGTAACCAACTAGTCACTATATCGCTAGTTAATGGTTTATATATCAAATATTTTATTGCGGGATGATCATCATGCACAAAGACTACATACCCTATAATGTAGTGTCTGAATTTATTAATAGCAAAAATGACAGCTAAAAACTTTTTCTCAGTAACTGTGTAGTTTAGTTCAGCAGGTGACAATTTTTTGCTAATGAAGTAGATAGCATAGGATTGGTTATCTTATTCCTGTCCTAAAGCTACGCCACTGGAAGTGTCTGAGGCAACTAAGGAAACATGAAATGGTAGGGACCAGTTCCTTACTCTCAAAACTGGTGCCTTTACTATTTTTTCCTTCAATGTCTCAAAGGACTGTTGGCAAGCTGTGGACCAAGAAAACTCACTATCCTTAGCTAAAAGTTGGAAAAAGGTGGTAGATATCCTAAAGAATTTCTCAATGAATCTCCTATAGTATCCCACATGACCTAGGAAGCCTCTCACTTCCCTTTGAGTTTTGGGTGCAGGAAGACTCATAATGATTTATATCTTTGCAGGGTCAACTTGGGTACCTTTGTCAGAAATAAGATGACCAAGAACTACTCTTGCCTTGAAAATTAGTCTACATTTTTTATCACTAAAGGCAAGATGATCTTCTTGGCAACGAAGAAGCACCTTTTCCAAATTTTTGAGGACCTCCTAAAATGAATCACCAAACACAGAAAAGTCATCCATATAGATCTCCACACACTCAAGGTCAACAAAAATGGCCAGGACTACCCTTTGAAAGGTAGTCAGAGCATTACATATCCTAAAGGGAAGCACTCGAGAAGAAAATGTACCCCATGTACATGTAAAGGTGGTTCTTTCTTGATCCTCGGCTGCGATCTTTATCTAGTTATAACCACTAAAGCCATCTAAAAAAGATAAGTACTTCTTACCAGCAAGGCTATCAAGCACCTGATCGATGAAAGGAAGGGGGAAGTAATCCTTAAGAGTGGCTTTGTTCAATTATCTATAATAAATGAAAATTCACCATGTCCCATACTTTTTCGGGAATAACACGAATGGGGAGACCCACTGGCGATAAAATCAATGTCCTAGAGTTTTTGAAATTATTCTTTTATGACATCTCTTAGAGCTGGGTTCATACGCCTTTGGAGTTGTCGAACAGGTTGGGCTCCATCCTAGATATAAATATGGTGAGTACAGGTTTTAGGAGGGATGCCTTTTATATCTTCGTAACCCCATGCAAAGACATCAAGATGGTTTCACAACAAATTCACAAGCTGCTCTTGCTGGGATGAATTCAAATCTGAACTGATATGAAAATATTTTCCTCGACTGATCTCAAAAAGAGTGGTATTGGGCTCATGTTTACACACAGGTTGTTGTAGAGATGGGGGTGACAGAGTTTGAGAATTGTGATTTTCTTGAAAATCTAGACTAAAAATTTGGCTCAATGACTCAAAATTGGGTATGATGTCTAGATTGTTCAGGAAGTCCTATATCTCATCCTCCTATGAGGACTAAACAAAATGATGTAACATAGAGAAAGACTAAGTCTCCTCATCACTGTTGTAATATAGTCGCAAAGTGTATCAGAGCTCCTAGATGGATCTAGGGGGTGGATATAGGGTGACCTTGTTTCTAGAATCTCCATGAGAATTATATGTCACCCGAACGACATCCAATGTAAGCATCGGCTATAGCAAGCCATCGACGTCCCAAGATCAAGGGATTCCCTCCCACAAGATTCTTTGGCTAAAGAAAAATGAAGTCTGCGGGATATTCCCAAGAATCTAATGAAATGACCACATCATCCAACAACCCTGCTGGCTTGATTTTAGATCTATCTACCAATTCAAGCATGGTGGGAGTAGGACGAATATGGACCAATCCAAGTTGATCCATAGTTTTCTTGGTCATAACATTAACGGCTTTCCCCAGGTCTATAATCACATTAGAGACAAGGACATCACCTATCTGAATAGAGACAACAGGGTTTTCAGGGTCAATATATTTTTCCATGTGCATACTTCCTGTCATTAACGCTTTGAATCTTCCAAAAAAATGAATGGTTCGGGGTTCCAATCTTCTCCTTCCTATATTCTTGAGACAAAAATCCCTAATCATTTTTGTACAAATGGGGATCTCTTTGATAGCTTGGAGCAAAGGTACCTTTATAAAAATATTCCTAAGCTCAGAAGATAGACTAGACCTAGGAATGGGGTCATTCCTCTCCACAACTAGCCTCTCTAGATAGGGAGGCCGATTTAAAGAGGATGGAAAAGGCTCTAAAGGTACATGGATCGGATGAATGGTGACTTCTCTCACAGAATGGTCAGTAGTTTCCTCCTCACCTTTCTCTTCGAAAATCACCATAGGCTGCTTATGCTTTTCTAAAGTTATTATGTTCCTCGATCTCAATTGGAGATCATTGGCTCCAACTGGCATAGACTGATATGTGGATGGAAAAAGAAGGTTCATAGAATGGATCATTTGTACTACTTTTTTATTTTGATTTGGCATGGGTTGGGCAGGCAGTTGAGGAGGTCGAAACGGTGGAGGCAAAGGTAATGGTGGCATAGGTTGACTCAACTGGGGCAATTACACTTGTGGCATTGGGTAAGGTCCATATGTAGGTGGGTATGATTGCATAAGTGTGTGATATGAATGGTGTGAATGGTTTTTCCCTCTCCATCCTTGTTGCGAAGATTGGGAGGGTTGTCCATAGTGATATTTGTTCCCATGTTGTCAATGTTGAGAGTGATTAGTGTTAGGATAAGAATATGGATGTGCATTATAACTAAAAAAATGTGGTGGGAAATTAGAAGCCATACCTGCACTTACCTAAGGCCAGTTTCTTTGTGCTCCCATAGCATGCAATGATTCAGCTTCAGGTTTCCCTCCTTCAAATACAACTTTCAGCCTAGTTATGGAAGGAAATTTTTTAGTCACATGGTTCTCTACACAAATTTCAGATTTATTGGTTCCTTTAATATTAATAGGACATTCTCTTAAAAGATTTTTTTCTACATTTTGGACAAAAAATAGATAATGACTCTTTTTCTTCTACAAGTTTTTGTTGAAATTTCAAAGAGTCTATTTGTTTGTTGACAATATTCATTATTTAAATTTTCATATTATCCATTTTTTTCTTCAATCCGACAATCATAGCATTATCAGATTCAGTTTTCTTATTTCTATTTTGAATTCCTTTACTGGATCTATATTGATTCCTTGAGAATTTCTTATACAAGTCACATATTTGATCGAAAGGTTTATGGGCAATATCTCCTTGTCCTAAAAATTTTAAACTATCCCTAGCATACTCAGTAAGCCCATGTAAGAACAAGGTCCTAATGGTAGTTAGATCAAATTTTTTACTTGAACTTTGGAGGATATACATGAATCTCTCTACGTAGTCCTATAGGGTCTCATCATCATTTTCCACAATAGTAAATATTTCATCATGAATATCTCTAGTTTTATAAGATTCCCGATATTCTGACAAGAACACTCTCTTCATATACTCCCAAGAAGCTATAGTGTTTCCCCCTAGTCCCACGAACCAGCGTAATGTTGCATCCTTGAGAGTTGCAGGAAACAATTTTAATTTCTAAGCATCAGATAATTAATCATAGCTCCTACACAAAATATCAAACTCAAATAGAAAATATTCTGGGTTTTCATGTAACTTACCATAGAAATGAGGAAGCGCTGATGGTGGAATATTCTTCATTTGCACAACTATGTCAGGATACATAATTGGAAACCCAAAATTGGAGTGTTCCTCATTTACCTGATTTTCGCTAGTTCCCTCTGCATGGTCCTTGTGATCTTCCATTATTTTTCCTCCAAGCGAGCTTCTCTCAATAGGCTGATAAGGTTGACTATTGGTTCTAATAGTCTCCTTCTTCCCCTTCATGGGCTGTGTCACACCTGGAATACTGCTGCCAGAGTCTAAGTAGACAGTTCCTATGAGATGAGTTTGACTCTATTTCGATTTTCTCCCTACAAAAGAAGGCCCAATGTAAGAATTAATTTCATATTTACTAGTATTTCCTCGGTCGTTAATGGGCTTCAAACCCCTAACCTTTTTACGCATTCATTTTAAAAAATGACAAAAGAAAACTCAATAAAATGTTGCAAACTTAAAATAAATCAACACCTATAAAATCCTTCAATCAATAGAAGCACACTGCAGAAAAAATAATAGCAGACATACCCCTATTGCAGAAAACATATAATTATTACCACTTCAAATCGCCTCCCCGACAAAGATGCCAAAATGTTGGGTGCAGGAATCACAGTTAAGCAAACTCCTTTCGACACTTAATTTTCAACTCAAGGATTTTGTAAACTTAGAGATGAAGCATAGGAAATTCTAAAAATGGAATGAAATTTTCCTATCTCTATTCCTACTTCTTTAATAAAGATATTGCAAAATTGAAAAGAAAGATCACAGAACAATTCACACCAAAGAAGTTCTAGTGTTAGATGTAGAAGAAAGTACTTTGTGAAGAAACCAAATAAAGGAACTTTCACACTGCTGTAAACAGTCTTAATTACTGAAATAAAATTCTATGTTTATCTTCAGTATGGGTGTTGGTAGGTTCACAAGTGGGCCCTTGGAAATATTGCCTTCTTAAGGATTTTCTTTCCTGCACCAAGTTGTTATTCCTGTACTCATGTAGTTTGATTGCACTATTATAGGTACAGGAATTTTGTGTGTGAAATATATTTTACACTTATACTAGAGATTTATGTCTTTGTGGAGGGGCTCTAAGTTTTAGGCTTTGAGCACTCTATTCCTGTAACACGATATTGGTTCTTGTACCGAAACATAGATTCTTGTACCAAGTTTTCCAATCATTTCTGAGAAAATGAAGGGTGTGCTAATCTATGAAAGAAATTTGCAAAGACGATTCAAAATTATGAAATAACTTGCACATGCAAAAGAATGCTTCAACCAAACTAAATCTCATAATGAAAATAAGCTTTAAAATAAACAAACTTCAAAATTAAAAGCACACTTTCTTCAATGCAGTGAAATAAATTACTTAAGTATGACAATAGGCTTTATCCCTGTAATATTTACTCACATGAACCCGATATGCCCTTAATATTTGTTAACTTAGAAAGGTTCACTTTAACTATTTGGATTTAAATTTTAATTCTTTCCTTTAAAAAATATAAAGTGAAGGCATGGATCGACGTGTCGTAACGACGTTCATTCATCAATTAACAAAGCATTTTTGATTCATAGGATTTGGACTCTTGCTATTAAAAATAATTCTATTCGCTAATGAACATTCACTTGCATAAATATATCAAATTCTTATGAGAGAAAGGAATGAAACAACTGTGTTGTAATGAACCGAAAAACCAAGTTGCAAGACTTATAAATGTACTAGTGCAGGAATAACGTGCTTGCACGATCTTAGGCAGAAGTAAATTAATATTCGTAAAAAGGAAATGAATGAAGGTAAATAAGACTTAATTAATGTTCAAACCACAGATCTATCACACTTTAACTGTCAATGTAACAAAACTAGAATTCTTATGAAGGAATAAATCATAAACTCAATCAAAACTTTTCATTCAAATAAAATCAACACACACCTTTTCCTAAACCAAAGCGAGAGGGAAAACAAGCTGGGTTGGTTGGGACCTAGCGGAACAACTCATTTCCCATTTAGGAAACTTGAAGTTTCAACACTCAAAGATGCATTAGTAATAGATTAAAAACAAAATCTAAACAACATGGCATAGCTCGTATTAATTATGAGTCAGGAAAAATATATTGTAATTATAGATCTAGCCCATAATGAGGGAAACAACACAAAATTACAATTTTTCTAGAGTTAAGGTAGCATGACTATCACTCCCTAATTCCTATCTAAAATATATGTTTTATACAACCCTTTCATCCTATGGCCATAATGAAATTACATACAATCATTCTAATTCCTCCCTTTCGGCTGAAACAAAATAAAAACCAACATTACAAAATAATCTTGTGGCTATAACAAAATTCTAATATGATTGTTGGTTAGTGACCCAATCTTCGATCCTATCCCTAACTATCCTCCGCTCCAAATTCAAATCAAGGTGTCTGCAACTAAACAGGACGAGTTGTAATGAGATGCCCGTGTCAGGTAACGAGCTGTCACAGAAGTTTAGGAGTGGTCGGCTGCCAACGGTGCAGGAATATGCATGCACTAGACCATGCTGATACAATGATTAATACGTTTTCCTATCAAATAATCTAGGAAAGAAAATATTAGTTGCAAGAATATTAAATCATAAATTCTATTAAAATTATTAATTGAGTACTTAATAAACCTTAAATATGAAATATAAAACTAGTGGAGGGATAGAAAGGATTCCTCGAATAGTGCAGGAATAAGGAAGTTTATGAGGGTAAAGTAGAGGTTTATGATTGTGGTTTTAAAGTAGGAAGGGGGTTAAAAAGAAGCACTTTATCCTACCAATAGGATTCATAAAAAATTTGAGGTGATAGTGCTATATACACAACATATTTGTTCTAATCATGTCCTCCTCTTCTGATTCCTATGAAAGGGTGCTATTTCTAGGGTTTTTGTGTGAAGTCTGTCACACTTTGGAATTAGGCCTAGAACTAAAAGAGACTCAAAACCATTACTCTATCAACAATAAAAGGACTATTCTAAAGAAATAAGGTACATCTAGCTATTCTACAAAGAAATCAATCTACAATGTAGGTTATGGCAAGAAATAGAGGCAAACTAGACAACATTCATGAAGTAAAGTGCTGAATTGAAATTACAGAAATGAGATTAATCCAATCACACATTTTTGGGCCAAATGGATAAAAACACTCTAACTACTTCACGCTTTAACTATCATGATCTTAATAATGCATATAATCATGACCTAATTATGCTTGTAAATGCAATGTTTTACAGCAAGGAGGAGAAGGCACTAAGGTGGCTTAGGAATGTATCAAAATCATGAATGTAGGGCTGAAGGTGTCTTTTTGGTTATGGCAGGTCCAAATGAGGTTGATGATGGTTTCTGGGCTGAATTTGAGGCTAAGCGGTACTATTACGGGGTCTAGTATAGGTTTCATGTAGTGCTAAAGGAAAGTCCTGAATTCCTACAGGAAACAGGCCGAGAGAAATCCAAGGCCAAAAATGATGGAGAAAAGTGTAGAGGTAGTGGAATGAAGGTGTAATTGGATGTATGGAAGGGGAAACCCCCTTGTTCAAGCTCAAAACCTCTTTCAAATCCCTTCTTACACTTCTAGGGTTTCTCACAATTTGAAGGTGAAAACCTCAAAAATAGGGTTGAAGACAATTTGGTTGAAAGAAGGCCAATGAAAGGTGAGAAATAAAGCTAGGGGTGCTGGTGAAGTCATCCTCTATTTTAGTAATTGAACCTGCAAGAAATATACCTATTCATGCAACAAACATTGTCAAATCTATGATGAAGAAGATGGAAAAAATGAGTTGAATTTGACAAGTAAACCTACTTAACAATTCAAACATAAATATAACTCAATATTCTCAACATGTTAATGACACTAAAAAAAACTATCTGTTCTTTCCAAGAAATCATAAACTAAAGAGAAAATTTGGGCCTGTAGTGGAGATCTTCCCCCCTTAAGCTTTGATGGAAGAGATGAGAGAAGGATGATTTGACACAAAAATTTATGAGTTTGTATGATATTGTACCAAGATATATAAAACATAACTACAATGAGGATAAAATGAAAAAAATAAATTGAAATGTAAACAAACTAGCTAAAACTCATAAAGAAAATTAGCTACAATGGCAGAAAGAGAAATATGAATACACAAGAGAGAGACTAAAGCCAATGGATTCGGCCCTAACCCACAAGCCTGGTCCTCTAAAACTAAATCAGCAAAGGAAAATATGAATAATCATCTTATTGCAGAAAATAGTTTCATTACATAATCATAAAAGTCTCAAAAACCTATTACAAGAGCTAAGAGTCTACTAGCTTCCTTGAAAGTTCCAATCCTAATGATCTCTTGATTTTCCCTATTTAACCTAAAGAGTAGCTACCAACAACTCCCTAAAATGTAAGTGATGTGTCCCTTTTGACTGCAAGAGAAGTGGAGCTTTGGTGCATGTGATCTCCCACTTGCTTGGTTGCCTTTGATTTTGAGTTTCGGAGGGAATGTTGAGGATCCCTTGGCTGCCTTTGGGAGTTAAGGAGGTGGAAAACCTTCCTAGACTATCTACTTGTTGTCTACTCCAATATTTAATGATAAATTCTTCAACACAAGTGGAATATCTTCATGATTATCCTTTATTTAAACCATATTAGGCATTTGAGGTATGACAAGCCTTAATCACCATCTACACTAGAAACATATGACCATAATATAATTAAATGTGAGAAACATAGAGTAATAAGGCTAAAAGGGTGACAGTTAATCGCTCCAATTATACCTAATGATGGAGCTCATTAGTCATCAATTTCAATGTTGTAGCTAGGGTGGAGGTGAGAGAGGATTTGCCATTCATTCATTTGCATGGGGTTAGGAGGGGGGTCTAGAGGAGTAGCCAAATCAGTATATTTATCTTCGGGTTGTGAGGTTTGTGGGTTTTCAATTTCCCGATGAACATGACATGGTGTATATTTCTCTTTCTTTTGCTCCCAGTGTACAATTATTTCCTGATCGGTGGATCCAATGTCATCAGGGAGTGTGTGAAAAGGGAAATATAATATTCGTTCACTCCAACAGAAAGTGGAATAACAAGTATCATTAGGGGAAGGGATGGTGGTGTATCATGTCAAGACATGTACAATAATTGGAGGGAATATGTGTTTCCATTGGTTTTGTTTTCGGTGAGCAGAAAATGACCGAGAATGTGTAGCTTCAAGGAAGGGCAATGATTCTAATGATGCATGTGTATTAATCTATGCAAGAATGAAGGTTGGTGGTGAAAGGGTGTTTTCAGAACCATAAGAAACATGTATAAAAATAGTGCTATTAACATTCAAAGAAATAAATATGTGACTGTAGAGTTAGAGGGGTAACTTTTGTAACATATGGCATATTTCTTGTGCATCGATGTCTCTATCTGCAATGGTTTCTGTAAGGAGTTTCTAGACGATAGTACTAGTAGGTGCTTCTAGAGAAACGTTGTTTGAGAGATGTGATAACATTTTACTATAGCTCTCTAATCCCATTTATGCTTTTGTTGCATACTTTGAAATATAGCTTAAAACAACGTGGCGTGATATAACTAGTTGAAAATCAACATTTTATCTCTAGATAGAAAGTAGATCGACATTATGGATATTTAATCTATCATCATTGCGAGTAGGGATATAGGTTTTTCATCCTTTACCATCAATGAAAATTGAAGATGTGGAGTTTAACTCCCATGGTACTCCATATCTACAACTAAGAACATTGTCTTTTTTGTGAAGGAAAGAAGTTTCATGAGAGCTTGTGTGGTGTTGAATACAGTTGAGAAACTCTTCAGAGTCAGTAGCTTGGGTCATCATGAAGATTGATGTTATGTCAAGAAGACATGGGTTATGAATTTCTGATTATTGAATAGAAAGATTGTGACGTTGAGGGTGTCGTGGATTCCATGCAGTTACATAGTGATCAAAATATTTCTAAGCATCGACAACCTCTATTTCATTTTTCCAAAGTGTCCATATTTGGTGCATTTTGAAACAAAAGGAATCCTTGTATGTGTGCATATTCTCTATGTTTCAATTCGTACCTGAATAAAATATGAAAGTCCAAATTCGTTCATAAATATTTTCAATTTATAAATTAATGTAGAGAGTATTGTTTATAAAAAATACCTGCACCACAAATCAACTGTGTGGAGACCTTTTTCTAGAATTTCTTTGAGGAAAATTGTAAATCTGTAATTCATATATTGGGATGTTAGATGTGGAATTTTAAATATGTTTCGAATTCTCCATTGGTAGTGATTTTTTGAATTGGAGGGAACATTAGTAGGCCTGATCATGTGAAATTCATTCCATTTGGTATCAATGGTAATAAACGTGAAGAAGAATGTTGGGCTTCCATTTTGTGTTATCATGTCAGTTAGTTCACACCGTCACTTGTTCCAGAAATATTGTGTTCCTTGTAGGCCTGAGCCGAATCGCATGACTTGTTCAGGAAATTTTGAATCTAGGAAGTCATGAAGACATTGTCGTAGATCTGAAATAGTTGTTGGAATCTGTTCTCAATGTATTTCTTCAAAAAACTAGTAGCATTTTTTTGGCTACAGTGGCTCATTAGAATGTCTTATAGGTACTAGCAGAATCTTGGATGCCAACCGAATTGGTTATCATGGTATTGCAACAAGTGCAAAGTGCGGGGAATGCCATAGTAAAGAGTTCCTTAGCGGTGTATTCATTTATAGTTCATAAAGATATTGCAGGGCCGTCAACCAAGCTTGTTGTATTTGGATGGGTTGAGTGAGAATAAGAACAAATGTGCTCAGGTTTAGTACATGAATTTGAGAGAATTGGAAAAAAATAAGGTTGGATGTCTAATGGATTTAGCATGAACTGAGAATCGTCAGTAGAATCAATTATGGTTTGATGGGTTTCAAAAGAGGAGGAGGTTACATAATGAAGAAGAGAAGAAATATTTGTATGTTGATCTGGTAGAGCATAATTTGAAGATGGGATGAGTTGGACATCCTTGTAGTAGGGATCATTATTTAGTTTGTATTCAAGTGCCGCAAGTACACGAGGCTTGCAAAAGAAGAATTCATAAGACTTGTCAGAAGGAGTGTGCCTTTTTACAATGAGGATGTCTAATTTAGAAAACATTCGAGGAAAGTATTTTTCAATAGTAGTGATATCTTGTGGGTAGCTGATTGTATGGCCATTATACTTGTATTGACCACCACGGGCATGGGTGACTTGTAGAATGGGGTTCACACGTGCAATGATAATTTCCTCAACTTGTGTTAGATTTTGAAGGAAATAAGGTTGTTTTCTAGGGTCCATGTTGTTTATAAGAGAAAAACGATTGGTAGCTTTAGCTGATGCACAACAAAGGCAAGAAATATTAATATTTAAAAGAATTTTTTTCATACCTAGGTATGATTCTTTGCATATTGTGCAAACATGCATGGTATAAAGTTTATCTACCCTTTGTCGAAAGCAACGATGTTCATCATTAAGGGGAGGGGAGGGGGTTTATATTGGTTTGGATGAAGGTGATGGGAGCTAGTTTACACACTTGGGAGAGAACCTAAGGTGGGAAAGGATGTAGTGGAAGTAGTAGTTTTTTTTCGGTTTTTATAAATAAGTCATTGGCATGCATTTATTGTGTCTTTATTGTGTGCATAGAGAAGACGCTTTCATTCTTTTTGGTCCGCATTTTTATTGTTTCATGGCATACCTAAGCAAGTAGAAATAATTTATCGTTAGCTTGGAAACATAATTAAATTAGAGAGAATAATAAATGAGCTATATATGCATAGAAAAGTGTGTTAAAATTTTTATAATTCCAAATTTTTATTTGAACATAATTGAACAATAGCAGTGATAGGTAAACGGAAAAACATTCAATTTATAGACACATAAAGAATTGAGTAAGAATGAATTGGCATTGTTATATATGCCAATATATAAGTTATGTTAATTTTGAAGTGGTAATCATACATATGTTTGAATTCTTGAACACAAGTATTGAAAAAATATATGCTATTGTAGCATCAAACGTTGATATGAAAGGACCAAGATACAAAAATTCCTTTTTTTTGTTTTTTTTTTGTTTATTTGTTTTTTATTTTATAAGAATGTCATTGAACGATAGCATGTAAATATAAACAATAAAAAAATAAATTTATAGAAATATAAAAGAAAAAGGAAAACTAATGAATTGAAGTTTCTATAGATGTTTACATGTATATTATGTAAATTGTGAAGAAGTAAACATACATGTTTTGGAATTATTGAAAAATACTCTTGTCAAAGAAAGTGTATATCACAACAACATGGAAAAGTATACAATATTATGGAGCAATGAGCTATGTGGAATTGATACTTCACATAAAAAATAGTCGCATTCCTTGAAACCTTCAAGAAAATTCAAAGACGGTGAATAATAGGTCATTGTGCAATTGAAATTGCTTGAATGTCCTTGAGTACCTCCTTGCATGCAATGTCATATTGAATTTCATTTTAATTAAAAAATATTGGGTGCAAGTGCTCGACACCATTGTAGAATTTTATTTTTATGGAAAGTGTCAGTAGGAAATGATGAACTGAAATCTGACGTCAATTTTTTTGGATATCAGCTGGGTCGATAGAAAGAAGGAGAAAGTCTTTTGTTGTGATTCCCATTAGTTCATTTCCTGCATCATTGAAATTTGTGACATTTTCCAGGTGCTCGGTGTGGTCATGTAACTCAAATTTAATTTTGTAATGGTAGTCACACATTTGGAAGTTGTCGTTACACTTGGTACAATGCCAAATATTGTGAGAATGGTTTATTACTTTATTCATGCACTGATTTCCATTTAAATCTAATAGACATGCAATAAAATATAAGTTGTCCATGTGAAGAGTAGTCATAGTTGCACGAACTAAAACCCATATTGCTTTCTTATAGACTTTCATTCAAGTAATTTCATGAATCATCTTTTGCAATAGGGCTTGTTTGGAATAAACATTGTAGTTTTTACTCAAAGTTGGAGAGGAGGAGCTATATCTTGTTTCACGAAACCATGTATGGAGTTGATGAGTCTCTTTGATGTTTGGATTTATGACAGGAGTGGTAGTGGAGACTATACCTATGGTTATTCCACTGAATTAAGATACACGAACTCCTTTCATTACAGTGATTGGCAGGTTGTCAGAAGCGCAAAATTCAACAAGGTTTTGTCCCGTAGTGTTACATTAATGCTAAAACCCGACTTGTCCTTTAATGTGAGTGTCTTTTGTTGGGGTCCTGTGATTTGGTAGTTTGGCATACCAAATGACAAGGCAACATGGAACCAGTCTTTAGAGTTCTAGGATCAGAGAGGGATCTCTCAGGTTATTTGCAAAGGATATGTGCTTGTTTTCTTTTTAAGGGTTGACTTTAGGCTAGTTATTAAGTACAATTTTGGTTTGATTGTTTTTGTTGGACATAATGATAAAATATCATAGATAGAATGGGAAATTTCTAAGTCATTGGGAAATGGAGTCAAATGGAAGTCATGATAAGTTTATTAAATGATCAGGGAGTATCATAGGGAAAATCTAACTTGGCCAGTGGATCTTCAAAGTTTTAGGATAATGAGATGAACATTAAGGATAGGAATGAAAAGTAGGACAAAGGGAAACTAAGAATCCTTTATCATGTACTATAAACAAGAGAAATATTTCAAGGTAACTGTTTTGAATTAGGCCAAAGGACAGGGCAAACCATAGACTTCGTTGGACATAATTTTAATAAGCAACCATTCAGACAACAATCCAAAAATCAAAGACTACTTTCAGATAAGAAAACATATAAGATAAACAGTAAGAGCAGCCTAAGATCAAACATAAATAATCTAATCTGCTTTTGACCAGTTCTTTAGGAATCTTTAAAGCAACCTTTTGAGGTAGTCCAGAGGACAAGGTGCACCATAGACTTCCTTGGTTTAGACTCTACTAAGCATAATTTGAAAAAATATTTAAAAACAATATCTCAAGTTGTACTCAAAGGAGCATGAACTCGCCACTTAATTTCCTGGTTTCACTCTATTGAAATCATTCCTTAAAACAACCTTTCAAGTCGTACTCAAAGGAACATGGACTAACTAAAAGGGAAACTCCTTGGTTATACTCTATTGAATTATTTCTAATACAACAAGCTAGATGGAACTGGAGGGAAATTAAGAATCCTCTAATCAGACCTTGCAGAAGAAAACATTAAGACAGTGAAGAGTAAACAGAACTAAGGTGCTTCCAAAAGACATTTCTTAGCCTAAAAATTTTACTCTACTGTAACAAAGAAAGATGAAAACATAATTAAAATATGAAATAACAATAACAAATAGGGGCACTTCACCAACAACTAAGCTCAGGGATCCAGTGATCTAGCTTCCTCCATCAACAAATAACTCAGGGTATCCACAAGAGCCGAGACATCAATTTTCCTTCAAATTCCAAGGGAATATGTATTACTTCAAAGAGTCATAAAATACCAACAATACAATGAGTTTAGATGCATTATTTATGCTACAAATGAGGAGGTGGAGCTCAAGATAGGGTTTGAGTGCTATTAATTATAGAGTAAATGCATTCCTAACATTGAAAACTATGCAAGGCATAAGGTAGGAATATCTGCAGCTACTTCTCTATTTTAATAACTCTGTCTTAACTTCTAAAGAAGAAGAGGTAAAAAGTTTGAATTTTAAGGCCTATTCTTAACTATTACAATAACTTCCTTGACAGATAAAAATACCTTCTGAGTGTTTAATAAATGCCCAAATGCCTTTATGGAAAGGAAACATGCTATAGGTGGTAGTTTGATCTTTTGGAGGAGTAACTGCTTTCTTGTTGAGTTATTCAAGGCTGTCTTTGGGTTACCTGTCTTTATTTTAATCATAAATCTGCCTTTTAGGCCTTCGAAAATTGATTTTGTTTTGATAATCTGCCTTACTACCTTTATCCTTTTTTAGCTTTATGACTGTTTTATTCATTTATTCTTTATCTTTAAACCTTTGAATTTTTCATCTTTAATCACTATCTTTAAGGGCTATTATTCTATTTTATCCTTTGATCTGTAACTAGCCCTTTTGATCCTTCCATTCTTCATTCCTTTACTGATGCTTCTGTTGTATTTTTTTCACTTGTCTATGAGCCGGGACGGTTTTTGTAACCCATCAATAAACATGCTTTATTGAGGATAAAGCTTTATGAGGACCCTTTTGTCTCTTTTATATGAATTTAACTCTAGATCCTCATTCGGAGGTTAATTCCATCATTTCCTTGAATGTCAGAATTATTTTTAGGCATTACCGCCTTTAAAAACTGCAAAAGATGCAAACACGCATTAGTTTAAAATCTACGGAAGGGGGTAAAACTGCCTTTTTCAGGGTTCAGAGTAGTTGGGGGAAATATGCAGAGGAAGAGAAGATGCAGAGGGGAGGCTCCGTATGCGGAACCAGGTGAAAAAGGTGAAGAAATTTGAATTTTGGGCACGAGGGGAAGAAAGTGGTTTTGGAAAACCAGGATAGTTTATCGCATGGGTTAAGAGGGGTAAGTGGTTTTGAGCGCAGGCCACGCGATTCCATTTATCATTTGCTGTGTGGCAGAGTAAAACAAATTTTATCGCGCAGGTTAAGAGTGTTTAACGCTCGACATCAATTTCCGCGTGATATGGGATCTGGGCCATCAGATCTTAGGCGGTGAGATTGACGGTGCGGAAGGATCGAGGGAATATCGTGTAGGTGTGGAGGGTGAAGCCCAGGACAGGTGTCGGGCTTTTATTCGATGAGGGGTTAAATGGAGAGCGGGGCCTAGGAGTGATGATGTGGCGAGATTTTTTGTGTAGTGCGGGGTTGCATTGATGTGGGAAGAAGGGAGGAGAGGTGATGGCTATTAGATTTGGCTCAGGGCTCAAGATCAACAGTCGAGATGATCTGGGAGGAAATGAAGAGGTGGGGTGAAGTAGAAGGGGTTCCGCACTTAATTTTTCAAAGGTTTGGAGGGTGCATAAGGATAGAAGGGCAGAGGCATATTTTTAAATGGAGAAGGGGCTAAAACAAGCAGAAGTTCATGGTTTTATGCGAGTGAGGAGCTAGGGCTTAAGCAGGGAGGGGCTTAAGGGCCTGTTTTGTAAAGAGGGCTTATATTTATAAAAAAATTGTTTTTATAATCTTTTAGAAGGTTAGATAAGTTAAAAAGTTAAGGTTTAAATGATGTAAAAAGTGTTTTTACATTGTCTAAGGGTTCTTTAGAGAAAAAAATGATGAATCAAGGGGGTTTATGAGGGGTTAAAAGGGGACGAATGAGGATGTAAGTGAGGGGATGAAATGAGGCAAACAGTCATAGAAAATGGGGTTTTCTTCAGAGCTACAAGGTAAGCTTTAAGAGGGAAAAGATAGGAAAATTTAGCAGAACAGTTAGGTCTTAGGATGATGAAGGCAGTGAGATTTCTAGAACTCACAATGTTTCCTTAAATATTGTTTCTAGAAACCTAGGATTTATAACTTAGTCATCCTTTGATATCGGCAAAATTCATTGATGACTAACAATGGCTCCACTTGGGGAGGGCATCCTTCTTTTCAAGGTGTCTTGAATATCAGTTCATGAAATATCTGAGTTTTAGCAAAACAATGCCTTATCCATTGGGCAGATTTTCCTTCTTTCTTACTTGCTGATATTCCTTTGAAGTGACAAGTCTTAACAATCTACAACATGCGATCTCCTTTGACAGCATTTCTACCTACCCAATCCTACTTTTCCTAGATTTTTTTCTTCTCTGAGTGCATTTGAATTGGTAACCCTTGACATTTTATTTTTGAAAACATAAAGTAAACTGTCTACTCCTATCCTTATTTCTTCCAAGAATTCAGATTAAATTGTTCAACTCTTTTTATTTTCTACCTGAACTATTTGACTGCGAAGGTTAAGCTGTTTGGCAGTCTTGATCCTCTATCTAATGACATGAAATTTAAAGCATGTTTCAAATCAGGATTAGACAGTCTGATTCACCATGGTTGTGGCACTGAAACAAGCTGCACACAAACATTATTTGCATAAAAGTAAATTTAGAAATATAAGGCTGTGATTTGTCATTATTAATGCATCCTTATCTATCTCTTTGGTTTTGTTTTTAAGATGTGGAACTAGAATCTTAATATTTTCCTAATCTATCATCCCTTATAAGTCAAGTCTGAAATAATCTTGACAATCTTTATTTCTACTAAAACTACAAGGAAAAGACCCTCTAGTGGATGTTTTTAAGGAGCCCCACAGAGAAATACCCCATACATCCGTTTCTAGCAGAGGTTACTAGAGGAGGTTGGCAGGCGGAGGGTTTTGCGGATGGTTTTCTCTTGGTGCACTTATCATCACATCGCCCCGGTGCTCTGGAACTGAGAAAGTACCGGTGCTAAACAAAACATTGGCACACCAGACACCGTGCACTCTGTACACACACGCTCGATGCATCTTATTATTCTATAGCACTAGTGCATCACAGATCTTCTGTGACAGTGCATTATAAAACACCGCACCAAAACTGAAACCACTCAATGCGGTAGAAATAAATCGCACCGGTGTATCATAATACATTGTGCCAAAACATAAACATATCGGTGCATTTGTAAGAAACAGAACCGGTGTGCCTATAAACAACAGAGATCGGCAAAGGGTTAAATTAAAAAAAAAAATTACGACAAAATAACCCGGATTTTTCGATTTTCCAACGCTCCTGAGCTCTCAATTAATGGTGTGCGCCCTACCATAGAACGCACCGATGTGCCTGAAACATTGGCACACCGGATAGCTTGCATGACATACACACACATCTAGGGCCTCCTATTATTGTCACAAACTGGTGCTTCACCACTCCTCCATGTCGGTGCATCATAAAACACCATGCCAAAACAAAAACGTGCCGGTGTGTTCTTATCCAAAAGCACCAGTGCACCGATAAACCGCATGCACTGGAATAGTGTTACATAAAAAAAAAAATTAAGGCCAAAAAACAGTGGTTTATGAATATTCCACACCAGTGCTTTATGGATATTCCACCCCGATGCATCATCAAAATTTCGAGCCGAAACTGAAACATCCCAGTGCAGTGTTAGGCAACCGCCCCGGTGCATTATAAACAACGCACCAAATTTGACACATCCCGATGCGGTTGTAGGTAAGCGTACTGGTGTGCCTATAAAACCCTGTGCACCAGAATAGGGTTAAATAAAAAAAAAATACGGCTAAAAAACTTCATTTTTCACTTTCCTTAGTGCTTCAGAGCTCTCAAGCACCAGTGCCATTTCCCCTTATCTGAGCCTCCTTGACATCGGTGCTCTCATTGCACCCATTGCATGCACTGCTGCTCTGCATTGGCCACCAATCTCTAGCTTCCATTTTGAAAAATGGTGGGAAAATTTCCTTTTCCAAAGTTTACAGCCAATATGCCTCCTCGACGGTGAAATGTACAGGTATTTTTCTAGTTTTTCCGTAATCAAGCCTTTTAGCTTATTAGAAATTGAAATAAACTTAAAAACAACCATTAAAAAAGAAAAAAAAATTGTCATGTGGTGCGCCAGAGCTGTTCGGCTCGTACCAGATAGCAGTGCTTCCTGTAAAATTTACAGGCCACACCGCCAAAGGTGCTAATGGTATTCACACCGTTTCCAAGGCGGTGCCGAAAGGTGCCCGAATAATTTTAAAATAAAAAAATAAAATAAAAGGCAGTGCGCTCATTTATCCAGGTGCACTGTTGACCACGGCAATCATAGTGCAGTGTGTTGATGGAATTATCCACCCCAGTGTATGTCAGCGTACCGCATTCTGGATTCTGAGAGGGTCAATGGTGCAGCTGGGTAAAAACTGCACCATCGAATATGTAATTGTCATGAAGTTGGTGCGTTGATACAACTATACGTGCCGGGGCATATATTTCATTCAGCGCACCGCTATTCTGAACTTTGATGAAGTTAACGGTGCTTGAAAAATAGACAGCTGCACCGAGTCCGGTGCGTTTTATTTCATTATGAGCACCAGGACCAGTGCTATACATTATTAAGATGCACCGCGATCGGTGCGTGACTGTTTTTATGGCACACCAACTTTTCTGTTTATTTCTTTTTTCAAAAAAAATATAGATGTATATTCCTAAATACATGTATGTTTTAATAAAAAATAATTATTTAATATGGCAATGATTCAGAGAGAAGAGGAGGAACAATAACAACAACAGGTTGAACTATATGACATGATTCGTCAATGTGAAGCCCGAGAGAGGGAGAGAGATGCATACCCTCATCCTATTACTGCAGATACCCAGGAGATCCTTAGGCAAGTAGGCCTCCTTAAGTTCTATGAGGAGGCTACTTCCCTAAAGGCCCATAGTGTTTTTTTGAGATATCTTATCCGTAGGTGGAATACCCACCGACAAGCTTTCCAGGTTGGTCCTGACCAATGGTACACACCCATTTAGGAGGATATTTATTTTATTACAGGACTATCGAGGAGATGGGTGGATTTTCCCTCATTCCTAGATGTGCCAGCTGGTTGTGTAGCAGGGAGTCAGTTAGTTTACTCCTAGAGATACATTAGAGCACATGTACTGTCTCCTTTAGAGTTTTAGGTACATGGAGGTTAGTTACGTATAGGTTCATTTGGTAGACAGGATGTGTAGTGTCTCTCCCTTATCATTTCGACCATTTCGCACAACACCAGTGATGGGAAACTTATTAGTTGCTCACTTTTATATTATGTTGATTCCATAGTACAACAGCCACGACTTGTTAGGTGGTCTGCCATTTTTCTGTGGCAGTTTTGTACGGCCTTAGATAGATGTCATGCTCATGCACAAGGGAGGGTCAACTTCCATTTTTCTTTAGAGATGTTTTGTTTATTTTTTGAGAGGTTTCTAGAGATGTGACCTAGTTTTGTTCGATAGCCTCGTAGGCCCATGTTTGAGGCCCGAATGCACATGTGGGGGGAGATGATGCCTATGAGGGGAGAAACTTTGTTTCCAGCCAGGATATCACATGATTCACTGGACTTACTAGCCAGTGTTGACGGGTTGAATCCCTTCATTATGGCCCCATGCCCTTATGCTGGCTTAGATTGGCGAGTGTGTCCCAACATCCTCTTCAGAGCTGATGAGCTGCCAGATGATAGAGGTAATATTACTGTTTTATTTATATTTATTCTAACATGTTCTTTAACTTGTTGTTATTAAATTGTATAATGAAATTGTCTAATTATTTTTGTGTACTTGTATATATTTCGTAGAAATTGGCTCTTTTGATGGCGAGGAGATGCCAAGTACACCACATGATCCAGGTGTGGATCCTGATCATGACGATTAGGATATGGTTGATGCTAAGCATGATCATGGTGAGGATGAGGTTGGTGTAGCAGAGACACATGCTCCTGCTCATCATGGTGCACCAGTGCCACCTTTTGCTAGGCATGGTCAACCTGAGACCAAATATAGGATGGAGTTGCCCAACCAACTCTGTGCATTGATTGTTGATCCGGGCATCAGGCCCGCTCATTACAGAGACATGCAGGCTGATGATAGTCTATTACAAATGTGGAGAAGCATGCCACGTGACATGTACAACCTGATGCGGCATGTCATAGGAGCTATGACAGTTGTTACACGACTAAGGAGGACTATCTGTAGCTATAGGCGTAGTCGACCCATGACACGTGATGGACAGTCCATGAGCAGCGGCTCACATGCATCTCATGATTGTTCACCTTGTGGCGTGCCTGATGAGCATGATGCTCCACTGGAAGCATCTGACATTCATCATGGAGATGAGGTTGGACCATCGACCACGTCCAGTCAGCAGCCTACAGCTACATCGATCAGTTTTATTCATGATCATGAGCAGGCTGGACCATCGATTGCTTAGGCTGCACTATTCACCGAGCAGGCCTCCACTACTACTGTTCATATTGATGTTGTACTACCACCAGCAGATACATCCATCAGTACTAGTGATCATGATCATGAGCAGGCTTGACCATCGACTATCGAGGCTGCACCTAGCTTTACTGAGCATGCATCCAATTGTAGTACTACTATTGATGTTGTTATATAACTGCAAGCGCCTGATCCATGACATTTATATTACAGTTTTATATTTTTAACATTATTCAGTTATATATATATATATATATATATATATATATATATATATATATATATATATATATATATATATATATATATGGTCCATGTATTTTATGTTCATGTTGCAGTTGTACTTAATTTTCATGTCGGTGATCATCATGATGTGGCGCATATTGTTAGGTCATGTTAGATATGTTCATTTAATGTTTAGTTTGCATATAGATGTGTATATGTGATAGCATGAGTTATTTGACATATTAAGATGTATATTTGATGTTTGTGTTGTGATTATCTTAATATATAATGTTAATTTGATGTTTGAATGTGTTTATTAGTCGAATATGATGTTTGAATGATGGTTATCATATTGTAATTTAAACAGTAATTGTATGTAAAATATTTATTAATGTAAAATTTTAATTTTAATTGTAATATTTAATTTATTCTGAAATGATTGTAATTGTATATATAAAAAATTGTAAAATTGTAATTGTAAATGTAATTGTATATAAAATTCTAAAATTCTAAAATTGTAATTGTAACTTTAATTGAATTGCATGTAAAATATTTATAAAATTGTAATTGTAATTGTAAATGTAATTCTATGTAAACTTGTAAATGTAATTGTATATAAAATTCTAAAATTGTAATTGTATTTGTAATTGTAATTTTAATTGAATTGTATGTAAAATATTTATAAAATTGAAATTGTAATTGTAAATGTAATTCCATGTAAAATTGTAAATGTAATTGCATGTAAAATTCTAAAATTGTAATTATATTTGTAATTGTAATTTTAATTGAATTGTATGTAAAATATTTGTAAAATTGTAATTGTAATTGTAAATGTAATTCTATGTAAAATTGTAAATGTAATTGTATGTAAAATTCTAAAATTGTAATTGTAATTTTAATTGAATTTTAATCGGTCTGTATGGCAAAATATTTCGTAAATTGTAATTGTAATAAATAATTCATAAAACATAATGTAATTTGTAATTATATAAAATATTATAGAATTAATTCTATATTGTGGAATTTTAATTGTATAAATGTGAAATGATTTTATTAAAATATTTAAATTTGTAAATTTGCAAATAATTGTAAAATAACAAATATAGAATAATACGAATTTTTGTATCATAATAAAATTTAGAAAATAATGAAAATAAATTCATGTACTTTATAATTATCATTATTTTATTATGATCTTACATACAAAAAAAACCTTTATACATTTCGGTGTGCTTATTGTCCTAACATGCATCGGTGTGTCGTATAAATAAGACGCACCGGTGCATCACAACTCTTCCGCACCAGTAACGAATAAACACAAATAAAAAAAACGCAACACTATTTTCTTTAAGTGAAAAAAAAAGTGGAAATTTGAAAAATGGGCGGCAAAATATTTTCGAAAATCTAATTTCGTAAAATAATTCTTTAAATACTAAACACTTTTCATTATTTCATTATTTTTGCTAAAATTTTCAGTGAAATACTTGCAGGAGACTGACTTGGAGCAAGAGAGCACGAGGGCACTGTGGAGCAGCGAAATACGTTCGAATAGAAGTATTTAGACAATCAGAAACCAAACCTCTGGTGATTCAAACCATGTATCATAGAATTTGAAACCATATTGTGATTAAATTTGATTATTTGTTTACTTTTTTATGCAGTTTTATCCATTTTTACCCTAAACCCTTCATTTTTTTGTTTTTGACCTTTCTTCTCCCTGTTTCTGTTATTTCAGAACTAGGTTTTTTCATTTTAGATTGACGTCCAACCCACGGGACAACTTGCACAGTCGGATCCCAATACATTCGGCCATTGTGTGAATTTTAAAAAAAAGGGATTTTTCTTTATCGATGTGCCCTATGTACTATACCACACCAGTGCGATGTATTATACAGCACACCGCGAAAGTACTATTGTAAAAAAAAATGATTTTTTTTTTCTAAATTCATGTGCCAAATCTGAAATAGGGCACCAGTGCTCCATTTAACTTGGCTAGTTTCAAAGTACTTACCAGATCTTAGATTACTTTTATGTCTTTCTTAAGTGTATGTCAAAAGCTGGTTAGTTTCAAAGTACTTACCAGATCTTGGGCTTCTCTTTGTTCTTCATTTGTTTAATTCCCCTTCTTGTTGTATCATTTCATTCCATAAATCAAACTTTAAAGAGATCCTTAGACATAGATGACTTTCCCCATGGACCACTCTTTCCCCTTGTTGTTTCAATTAAACCCTATTATGACTCCATAGCCCAATGGACTAAAACCTACAATTATCTATCTTTTTGGCCAAAGCTTGTTCTGATTGCTTGCAACTTCACACCTTTGAACGTATTTCCACTTAGAACTTTCCACTCAAATAATAATCATTCTCAACCATCGAAAAACAAAAAAAACCCTCGGACCTCATAAATAGCCTAATATCATTACACAAAAGCTTTAAAGATAAATCCATCTTTGCACTTATTGGAGAGATCCCTCTTTGGATTCAGGAGGGCTAGATCCTAGAATCCGAAAGTGGTTGAAACGTTGTTATCCCTACAGTCAGACTTTTGCCAATCTTGCTGATTACGGGGAGCCAACATTTCTAGTGACTCTGCTGGGGAATGTTTTGAGTGTTTTTTCAGCCTAGGTACCTTTAAGACCTCAGAAGACCCTTGATTCAAGAACATTTTGTAGTGAGTAAAAATCAACCCTTCAAGAACTACCAAATCAATGGTAATCATGATAAAAATTTGTTTGAATCAGTGACAAATTAGGCAAAACCCTAGGATTCTCATAAGTGTTTATGAAACCTTGAAAGATTAGTTGGCTTAGCCATAAGAGTAGACTGTCTTTGTCTCATAACCGTAGCTAAGTTGTGAAACAGATTTAGGACACTCTTAACAACCAATAGGACTGAAAAATAACTCAAAAAACCCAAAAATATTTCAGATTGGTATTTAATAAACATGGTGGTGGACCATAAAACCTTTTACCTCCAAAAGAGCTAAAAAATTCCACTTGGTGACTCCACAATCCTAAAATGACCTTAAGACTCCACTGGGAAGACCTGTTATCGTTATAACATCATTTTAACTTAGTTAGAGGATTTTAGGATTAAAATTTTCTTGTTTCAAAGATCAGTTAACCTCTTAAAGATTGTCATATGTGGTTAAACTATTCTTGTTTAGTTGGGTCTGAAAAACACAACATAGTGGCTCCTAAAAAGATTCATACTAGAGTCCAATCTGACCCAAATCCACCTGAGATAGTTGATAACCATGAAAGTATCCTTAGGAAGTCTCCTAATATTAAATTTTCAACTATTTTCAGATCACCCTTGAGAGCTAATTCAGTTCTTGAAAACCTTGCAGCTCTACAAGAAAAACATGGTGGTGGAACCATTAAACATTTTACCTCCTTACGAGCTAAAAATTCTCCACCTGGTGACTCAACACCCTGAAACTCCCAAAAGACCAAATGAATCCACTGGTAGAAGACCTTGAACTAATTGAACATACACAATGACCTCTTTTTCTGATTTACAAACATGGATTTAGATATAGACCTAGATGACAAACATATGATCATGATGGAAAAGATGATGCATATGCTTGGGAAAAGAATGGATAGGTTGATGGCTAATATGAAAATGTATGATCTAGAGTGAGCTATGCTTTCCCTTGATCAAACACAAGCCCAATCACCTCAAGATCAAGATAGTGACCAAGCTATGAATTATGATCAACACCTTATAGAAAATGATGAGCAAACTTATAAAGAAAGCAGTAAAGAAGGCTATCAAGAAATTTTTGATTGCCTTCCTATATCTTGTACTATGCCGATAGGAGATCTTCACAATCAAATTTCGAATACTAATAGTGAGCAGTGCTTTGAGGAAATGATAGAAAATCCTCAAATTTTTCCTGCAAGCACAAGTCAAGATCCCCTAGAAGAGGTTCAAGAGAACATCCAACCTCAAAATTAGCCTTTACAAGAGATACAGAACCGCTGTACTTTTGTTGAAAGGGACATAGAGATATTTTCCTTGTTGACAGAAGAAGAGACAGATCAGACCATTAATAAACAGTCAGTCTCTGAAACTTATTGCAAAACAAATACTCTTGCTCATTCAAGAAGAGAACTTTGTTGTAAAGATGAAGAAAGTTCTTTTGTTGGTCATAAAATATAGGGCAGCTCTTCTTCTATTTATACTCAAAGAAAAATCTCTTCTTTGACAGAAGAACAAATTGATCAAATACTAAGAAAACAGCTACCCTCCAAACCATCATCTAAACTAGACATTCATGAACATGGTGCCTATTCCACAGAACAATCCAATGGCACTCAAGACAAAGAGGATAGTAAAGAAATCACTGATAATAATGAAGCTAGTCCTCTTTGGAATATGAATTTTGATGGGTTATGTACTAAAACTAATGTAGGTGAAAGAATATGGATTTACAATATAGGAAACAATTATTCTGAAGCCTATTCATACAAACTAAATTTTCAATTCACAACTGACATAGTATAGTATGAGGCACTTCTCTTAGGGCTACACTTATTGAAAAAACTAGGAGCCCAGAAGATAACCGTTCATGGAAATGCAAAATCGGTAATTAGGCAAGTGAAAGAAGAATGCATGGTTGAACATCCTAGACTTAAATCCTACAAGGATGACACCATAGATTTATTAAAATCTTTTAAAGATTTCCAACTTATCCTTGTTCCTAAAGACCAAAACAGTTTTTCTACTGGATTAGCCCTTGTGGCTAGTGCATGTCTAAGACCTTGGGAGAGCAAAAAATATACAATTTAAGAAAAATTTAGACCAGCTGTCCCAAAAAATAAAAGATACTGGCAAAGATACTATTTTACAGGTTAAGGATAATGATACTTCCAAGCCACATACTAACAACGCAGTCCTCAAAGCCAAAGTCTTGGAAACACACAATCTACCAAACATGGAGAGCCGAAAAGAAGAGAACCTTCATCTTTTATTTGTTGATCCTTTGGAAAAGTGTGTGGAAGTCCCAACCGGCTCAAATTGTTAAGCATGGATCCCATGCAAGAGCCAGAGACATGAAAATTTGTCACCTCCTATGATAGTCTTGATTTTGAAGATTAATCTTCAAAATGTACTATGGATACCTCGAACAAGCAGCCAGAGTTTCTTCTTCTTCTTGACATTACTCAACTGGCTGCATTGGCATTTTTGTATCATATTGTAATGTAAATATTCCAAGTTGGATTATTTTAGATAGGAATGTCAATATAGCTCAGTTCTAAGCATTTATATAGTTGTTGATTTTTGTTTCCAAAGAAAAATCAAAATAAAAAATGGAAAAACAATGAAAGAAAGAAAAGAGGGTAGATTGTAAAAAACAATAAAGATACAACCCCATACCAACAAAAAGAGAGACAAATCTGAAAGTGTGCAAGATTAAATGCCACTCTTGAAAAACACACTTATGAGCCTAATCTTGACTAATTAGTTTTAAATTGACTGTTGATAGGATTAGTGAATTCGATTTTCCAAACAACTTAATCTTGGCTTATCAGTAGATAGATTAGGCTAGAAATTAAAGGTTCAAACATGCTCAAAATCTGAACCTAAGTTTCCAAAGAGAGATGACTCAAATTTGTTTATTACCTGAGTCAAAATATAGTTGAAAAAATATGAAGGAAGTACTTTGAAAACTTTTAGATCTTAAGCCTTCCATTTTGGTTTAATTTTCTGTAAAATAATATCTATGTGCAGCTTGTTTTTTATGCCATGGATCAACAACAAGTTATACTATTCAATCCTGACTTGTATGCTTTTAAATTTCTGTTTTAGAAGCTAGAGAATAAAATCTGTTAGACTCCTTAATCCTAACAGATTAGTAGACTAGGTAGAGAAGCATATGGAATCAACTGTTTAATATAAGTTCATGGAGAAATAAGGAGTGGAAATAGATTAGTTTTATGCTTTCAAAGAATAAAATGTTGGAAAAAGAGTTTTCCAATCCAAGTGCACTCTAATGAAGAAAAAATGTTAGATCAGTAGGATTGGGTAGGTAGAAAGATTGTATTGATGAAGTTCCATTGTTTTGAATGGCTGCTAACATTTCTCAGAACAAAGATGATCATCCAAGTAAGAAAGTGGCAGCCCAATGGATGAGGCACTGATCAGCCTCCCAGAGAATGCAAGTCTGAAGTTTTTGATGCCTTCAAGAAGGCATCATCCCCAAGTGGAGCCACTATTAGCCACCTATAAAATCTCTTATATCAAAAGGTGGCTAAATCATTTTTGAGCCTTCAAAAAACAATTTTATTTACTAAAAATGTTATCTCTTGAAGACTCCTGAAAACATCATGCCCTTTGATCAAATCATCACTGCTGCTTCCATTTAAAACTTAGAAATTCTACTGATTTCATAGAGAAAAGAGTGCTGCAAAATCCATTTTTCCTCTCCCTCCACTTCAAAACTAACCTTCATTTTTCCTCCTCTTTCCCTCATAAAATTCCTCTATTTTCACTTTTTTCCATTTCCCCCTTCATAAAATCCACCTTGCAGAGTTTAAAACTCCTTTTTTAACTCTACCGAAACCCCCAAAATCCATTAAAAAACTTGGAAAATTTTCATTAAAAATACAATTTTTTCTAAGGGTTTAAGCCCCTTTGGTCCGAATCCTAAACCACTTCCCCACATGTGCCCTAGTGCTGGAACCAAGCGCTAAGACTTTCAGTGCTTATCGCATCAGAAAAATCTGGGCGCACAACTCTATTTCTTATGATAGAGTCTCCGATGCGATTAGCCCCTTGTTTTACAACTCCTGATCCTATTATCGCCTCATATAATCCTTGTGCCCGAAATCGGGTGCTAAAACATTGTATTTTTCCACTCCCAATTGTCGTTTTCCTTTGTAAATTCGATAAACCCACTTTTTCCTAATTTTGGTCTAAAACCCACCAAAACAATGCTTTTTAATGAAAAATGGGTAGATTGAAAAGCCCACATCAAAAATTTCGATGCGATTGAAGCCCCATTGTATAAAATCTGCCCCTCCACTTTACTCCATATAAATTTCACCCGGGAGCAAGAGTTAAAAGTCCTGGAGCACTTAATCGTATCGGAGAAATTCAATATGGGTAGATTGAAAAGCCCGAAGGCCCGATCCTGATTGGCCCTTTCCACATATTAAGCCCAGGGCATATTGTTTCCCATATAATCCAAGGCCTTGCAACTGGGTGCCAGCCATATCATATATATATCCCGCCCCAACCATAAAACCTTTGATTTTCATAAAATTTTGGGTTTTCATAATTATAAAGGGTTTGCGATGGCGCATGTCTTAAAACAATATCTGTCGTTGATCTTAAGCCGATCTAATGGCCTACACATGATCACATCGCAATTTTTTGTCAGGTGCGTCAAATATATCTCCACCCCTGATTATGAGTTCTTTTTCGTCGATCTGATCTGTAGATCGACAGCCCACAGTTAATCGCATCGGCAACATTCAAGTTTTCGCCCCACCGATCATCGAGCCTCGATTGCATCTGGGCCGTTCACATGTCTAGATCAGATGGTCTAGATCACATCTCTCGATTTTGGTTTAAAAACATGCAGCCCCACTCCTAATGTTTTTTCAACCAATCCTGGCAGTTGATCTCTGTAAATCAATGGTCCTTATTAACCCCTTCTCCACCTTTGTATCTTTTTCATTTGATCCCCAGATGCAATCTCCACTGTTGATTTTTAGATGCAACGGCTCATGTTTAACCCGACAGGCCTACCTCCTGTAGGTCCCGCCTTTCTCAAGATTTGATCTCCGCTGTCCAAATTTTCATCCTACGGCTTAGATTGAAACCACCCTCCCCACTTCTGTTTGCGCATCTATCTCATATCGCGCTCATTCTCCACCGTCAGATCTGAGGCCCCAAATCTAATGGTCCACGTTCCATATCACGTAAATTTCAGCGTGAAGGATAATTTCCTAAGGGTCATGCGATATTGGTGGTTTTGAAAAGCCACGTGTCAGGCAGGAACGCATATCGCGTTCAAAAAGGCAAAACTGCCTCCATGCCTTTTCTCTGCGCGAAAACAATGTTTTTGCTCTCCGAAACCACTTTCTCCCTTTTCCATTATGTTTTATCGCACGCGCCTTCCACTGTTGATCTCTGCAGATCAACGGCTCAGATCTAATATATACTTACACTATCGCCCTCCACCCTTTCCAAGTGTTTTTAACACAGATATCCACCGTTGATTGTGTGGGCCGATCTCATCTGACGGCCCACGATCACCCTGAACCCCCAACTCTAATTTTATCATATTTCCTCCTAAATAAAGGTTTTAACCCCATTTCTTCGAATTTCTTCTATTTTCCAAACAATGTGACTCCTTCACACTGTTAAATCACAACTGACCGTTGATCTATGTGCAATCAACGGCTCTGACTTAATTAACACCATTGTTCTTTTCAAACAGTCTCCATTTGATCTTCACATTGGATCTCCACCGTTGGATGATGCCATCCAATGGCCACACTCGTCCCCTCAGCCTCCTAAGCAGTTTTACCACCTAAATGTAGGATTTATTTATGTTTATTATTTTATGAAGGTTTCTATGGTTTTTTCCATTATATTAAGGTGAAACCAAAGGCTGGGGATGACGATTACCATGCCTTTGATTCATAAAAGGGAAGCGATCCACGGGGTCGAATTTCACGTTTCATCAATGCTTCATGGGCCTCGATTCCATACGAACCCTGTGCAAACCTGCATATCAACAAGACATAGTAGATTAAATCAAAGACAAAGAGTATCAATGTTGAAGAACAAAACACAGTAGAATAGAGGATTGAAGACAAATTTGGAGGATTACGACTAAGATCGAAAATCAAAAGCCTAATCCTCTGAAGTAAAACACAATTAAGGAAAAATCAAAGGTTTATCAATGAGAACGAGCCTCCACTGCCACATCAAAGGCCAATTGATTCATCGCAGCTACCACAGTGCCACCTGTTGCCTCAAATCATTCAAACATAGGCCGATTTATTATTAGAAAGAAGATATTTGCCTCAGTGCCGCCAAATAGTTAATTCTGCCAAAGGAACTTAATGTAAAAAATATCAGCAGAGTTATTACAACATGAAACAGAGCCTTAAAGTCAACAAAATCTCCCACCGAGCTTAAATATTAAATGTAAAACATTAATACAGATAGAAGATCTGTAAAATTTTCCATCGAGCCCCTCAAAGGCCGAGAAGTGTTAAAGTCTGTATTAATTTCCCTTGGAGATCTTTTATCATATCCCACCTCCTCATTCTTCTATAAATACTTCTGTAGACGATGAGAAAATGTTGGTTGCTAGACATTGAAATATACTTGAACTTGACACTTCTACTTGTAAATAGTGTTCACAGGCTCTTGAAGCTCTGCTTGTGGTTTGATAATCTAGTCTGGGAAGTGTAGATGATTGCTGACCTGAAATATTGGAATTAAAGCTATAACTAGTTTGAAGCATTAATAGAAGCTAATTTATGGGATCATGGTCTATGTCAACGGTGATGTTTTTCTTATTGTAAATCATTATTTTATTTCTTTTTTCACTTTTTCCATTTTCTCTGATAAAGAACAACAAGCATAGAGTTATGATTTACTGTATATCAGTACCCTTCTCTGACTGATAAGCTTTATCTAAATTTTTTCTTCCCAATTTTGTTGTTTAGGAACGATTTAATTCAGTTCAAGCATGTTAGGAATGCTGGCATTCCCTCGTCCTACTGTCTTAGCTAAATGTTATTTTCATTTCATGTTGAGTAGAGAGGAACTAAGGAAGATATGGTGAGCCCTGGTCCTAGTTTTATCCCCAAATACCGTCTGAAAGTTTCCCTAAGAATGCGTTGAAAGCTAGCTAGTTTCAAAGTACTTTCCAGATCTTATACCATTTTTTGTTATCTTATGTGTTTGTCTTGAAAGTTACCAAGTAAAGCAGAGCTAGGAGAGGTTTGTGGTGAGCCCTGCCCGCTAGTTTCTTCTCCAACAGTTTCTTTTAAAGTTTCCCTTTGTTTTTAAATGTTTTTCTATTGAAAGTGTATCAAAATCTGGCTACTTTCGAAGTAATTACAAGATCTTAGATTACTTTTATGTCTTTCTTAAGTGTATGTCAAAAGCTGGCTAGTTTCAAAGTACTTACCAGATCTTGGGCTACTCTTTGTTCTTCATTTGTTTAATTCTCGTTCTTTTGTATCATTTCGCTCCATAAATCAAACTTGAAAGAGATCCTTAGACATAGATGACTTTCCCCATGGACCACTCTTGCCCGTTGTTGTTTTAATTAAACCCTATTATGACTCCATAGCCCAATGGACTAAAACCTGCAATTATCTATCTTTTTGGCCAAATCTTGTTCTGATTGCTTGCAAATTCACACCTTTGAAAATCTTTCCACTTAGAACTTTCCACTCAAATAATAATCATGCTCAACCATCAAAAAACAAAAAAAACCCTTGGACCTCCTCACTAGCCTAATATCATTACCCAAAATCTTTAAAAATAAATCCATCTTTGCACTTATTGGATAGATCCCTCCTCGGATTCAGGAGGGCTAGATCCTAGAATCCTAAAGTGGTTGAAACGATGTTCTCTCTGCAGTCAGACTTTTTCCAATCTTGTTGATTGCGGGGAGCCATCAGATTCCATGTGTATGACATGTGTCACCTAGAATTGGTCTTTTTGGCATGCCAAGTTCGCAAATATGAGTAACATGTGGTAGACATAAAGAGTTACACATGGAAGAAGACATCTCATCTTATCCAATGTGTTAGGTGGTGATTAGTCATCATGATTTATGTGACATGCCAAGCTACCATATAGACATATCAACATAGAAAAATTTCAGGAAGACTGCATCATAGAAATCATTGTTACTTTGATAACCTGATATACATGTCAAACATGCCACATGTCAAAAATTTGAAAGGTGCTTAGTTGAGTTGATCTCATGCCTATTTTTTTAATTGAGTTTTGTTTAGTTGAGTTATAATTTTTTAAATTTAGAGCTGTTTAGTTGAGTTGACCTCATGCCTATTTTTTTAATTAAGTTGTGTTTATTTGAGCTATATTTTTTTTTTAATCTTCGATAAGCCATTTTAGAGTAATGCTATAAAATTTTTTGATGGATTTAACATTGTATTAGTGTATTATAATGTTTTGTGCATATTAACATACCACTATGTTGATTCATCAATACATCGACATATCAGAATGCTTAGTGTTTGGAGAATGAAAAAAATGTGAAATCACCAATATGAAAAGCCTCAAGTATATCAGGAAGCCAAAAAAGTTGCACCCATATGGGGGAGCTACATGGCTAGGATTTTCCACATGGTTATACAAAAGGGTGAAATTTAGAGAATTTTTGTTAGGAACTTAAATTGGTATTATAAATGTGATTTAAGGTTGTAATGGAAATAAGACTTTGAGCCCATAATTGTAATAAACCTTCAAGGAGAAGTCTAATTACAGCCCACAACCCTAATATGACATTAGGTGTTCGAGTGTGTTACAAGAATATTCTGCATCGTTATAGATGTCACTAAAACCTTTAACATGTGCCACCTTGGTATTCTTTCCATTCAATGTTTCTATATGGAAACTTATTTTAAACCTTTTAAAATGGATCGAGAATAGTCTGCTACTTCTCTTCATGTAGGAGATGTAGTTTAAACATTAATTTGTTGCGATTATTTCTCTTTATCATATTAACCTATTTTCTCTTGAGATAACTATAAATTTTGAAATGATCTCACTTTTAACACGTAGTTTCATAATTGTATATGGAAAGATAACATGTAGTGTAAAATTTCCCTTTCTGTTCTATGCCTAAAGGTTTGGATTATCAAATTACAGATCGATAATAATGCTTAACTATTTATATTAATATTTTTACAAATAATATTTAAAACAAAATTACTCCTCTCAACTATATATATATATATTCCATTTTATGTGGTTTCACAATTGAGGCTTTTTGCAAGGGGAAATTTTGTTTTAACATTTCTGAATTACTCACATCGAAATATTTATGGTTGATGTTTCGCTCATTTTCATTTCTGTCCTAAGGATAAGCCACACTTATTGAATGAACCGTTTTAAATCTTAATAGCATAATATTTTATTACTTATTTTACAATAATTTTATTCCATTGCAATTTTATAAGATGATTATTCATATATAAATAAAATATTTTCGTCTCAAATGTTTTAATATTAAAATTAAGCTTATAATAATATGTTTTAAATAAAATAGTGTTATATATTTATATATTTTTTAAATTATATATTTTATAAATTTACTAAAATTATATTATTATACTTTATAATTGTAAAATATGTGATAACATAAATAAGTAGGAAATCAATATAATCAACTTAGATTTCATCTTAATATCAGATCTACCAAACACTAAGACAAATGCTTTATAGTTCTAGAGCTATGATGGATTTAGGCTACTTTAAGTTCACCCTTTAATATGCTTTATTCCACATTCTCAATACCATATTTTATTATTATTTTATTTTTATAAGTTTATTTTTGTTTTGTTATTTTTACAACTCTCCTGACATGAAAGCCTCTTCTAAAGTGAAAAGATATTTAATGATATAGAAACCTCTTTTAGAGTGAATAGGGATTTGATTTATTATTTTTTGATTTGATTTATTTAGAAATTATGTTACATTGTCTCTACCATACTATATATATATATATATATATATATATATATATATATATATATATATATATATATCTTAACACCCATCTATCAATTTCTAGATGGATCAAATCCCTTGAGACAAAAATCTCTTTTAGAGTGAAAAGTCATTTTATCTCTCTTGACGCTTTGTAGTTCTAGAGCTAAGATGGATTTAGGCTACTTTAAGTTCACCCTTTAATATGTATGTTATATTCCGCCTGAATTGGTTCTCAATACCATATTTTTATTATTATTTTTTTTTTTATAAGTTTATTTTTGTTTTTTTATTTTTACAACTCTCTTGACATGAAAGCCTCTTCTAAAATGAAAAGATATTTAATCCTTCTCAATATGTTGTAGGTCTAAATTTGAAATGGATCTAAAATGATTTAAATTAACCATTGAAACAAGATCTATATTCCACATAAATTAATTCTCAATACCATAATTTTTTTTTTTTTTAATTCTTACTTTCATTTTTTTATTTTATTTTATTTCAATTAAATAATTGAAGAATAGGTATTAATTTGAATATATATAGTTTAAAATAATAGTTTTTAATTTAATTTAAGATATTTTCTTAATTACATTTTATATTTTTTAAATTTTAATAAATCACATAATAATAAATATTCAAATTTATGCTGTTTTATTATCATGATTTAATAATTAAATGTGAGTGATAAATATAATAACATATATTTTTGTTTATATATATTTTTATAATAAAACATGATAATAATTAACGATTATATTAATTTAATTTTATACTTAATATAATTGATAAAATGTTATATATATATATATATATATATATATATATATATATATATATTAATTTGGTATATCTATATGTTTTTAGGATAATAATATTATTAAAAAATTATTTTTAATGAGAAAAAATTGAAAAACATTATATAGAAAGCTCTTCTTAGCTTGGACATATAAAATCTCTACTAACAAGGTCAACCATGTGAAGGCATGGGACTAACCACTGAGGTGCACCCACACAATCCATTGCCAATGAGGCACAATCACTCACATGCATGCACACAACAAACATAGGGTGGCCACAAACATACAGAATCCACAAACATTACACATTAACTCACAAGGTTACATATTCACATATTACACCTACTATGAACTTTAGAATAAACATTATTTTTTGCATGTGATTAAGATTGAGTATAAATATTATGATGTTGATAATGGCATTTAATTTATAATTAATTTATTTTGTAAGATCTTAAAATTAGTAAGTATTTGTTTTCTTTATTATATTTAAAACAATGATTATCAAATTAACAATTTAGATTAAATTTTTGTCCATATATTATTAAATTATAGCATCATGAACAGGAAAATTATTAATTGAACTTTTTAAAATAAAATTTAATTAAATTTATTTATTGCATCTATTTAATATTAAATAATTAATTAATGTGTTATTATAAATACTATGTGTAGTATAATATTATGTACTTTTTAATGTTGCTTTAATATGTATAATATTTTAATTTGAAAATGATAAATTAATATTATCAATATAAAAAAATTTGTTAGAAAAATAAATAAATAAAATAAACTAATAAAAAATCGATTAAAAAAGAGTAAAAAAAAAAAAAAATTAAAATAGAAAACCTAAAATAATAATAATAATAACATTTGATAAATATTTAAACCAATATAATTATAAGTTAATACTATAATATTTATACATAGAAATAATGCTAGTATATTTATAATCATATAAATAAATAGTTTAAAAATTATCTACAAATAAATAATACATATACCAATATAGCAAATAAAGATTCAAACACATGAAGTATACATTCATACACATACAAAGAATACAAATAAACATGACACATACAAAAGTATCAAAGAATCTATTCATACACACGAAGAATACTTTCATGCAAATACAAAGAATACAATCAGTATCAAAGAATCGATTCATACACACAAAAAACACTTTCATGCATATACAAAGAATACAATTAAATAAGAAGTGCATAGAAATGTAGCAAAGAATAGGTGCATACACACATAAAGAATAAATTCATACACATACAATGAATACAAGTAAAGAAGACACATACAAATGTAACAAGAAATAGATTCATCCACACCTATAGAATACCTTCATACACATACAAAGAATAGAATTAAATAATACACATACAAATATAGCAAAGAATAGGTGCATACAAACATAAAAAATACATTAATACACATACAAATCCTACAAGTAAACAAAACACATACAAATGTAATAGAGAATAGATTCATAAGAACCTAAAGAATACATTCATACACATACAAATAATACAAGTAAATATGACACACATAAAGAATACATTCATACACATAGAAAGAATACAAGTAAATAAGACACATACAAATGTTGCAAAGAATAAGTGCATACACACATAAAGAGTACATTCATACACATACAAAAAATAGAAAAGAACAAGACACATACAAATGTAACAACAAATAGATTCATACACACCTAAAGAATACATTCACACACATACAAAGAATACAAGTAAACAAGGCACATACAAATGTAGCAAAGAATAAGTGCATACACATATAGAGAATACATTCATATACATACAAAGAATACAAGTAAACAAGGCACATACAAATGTAGCAAAGAATAGATTTATACACATATAAAGAATATAGTTAGAAAATAATATACACACAAGTATAGCAAAGAATACATTCATACACACTTCCAAAATACAAGTAAATAATAGATACTCAAATACAACAAATAATACATTCATGAACATACAAGTAAATAATATCCATACACAAGAATACTCAAAAAATACACAACCAAATAATGAAGGAATCTTGAAAAGAAAACAAAACACTACAAGCAACTATTTAAAAAATTACATTTATATACACACAAACAATGAAACCACCACTCTAACACTCAAGAAACACTCATATACATACAAATAAACAATGAAAGAATACTCAGAAGCAATCATGCAAAATGAGACATTCATATACAGAGAAGAATAAACACTCCAAAATGTCACATACAAAGTAGTGCAAACACTCTCAATAATACATTCACACACCATAAAAGTAGATATCCTATTCATTGATACATTCCAAAATAAAAAATTGAACAAATAAATTCTAACTATAAAAAATTACAACTAATAAAAACACATATTTCCATTCTCAAAATAATACATTAATATACATACAAAATAAATAATCCAAAGCAT
The DNA here is from genome assembly GCA_034641835.2 of Pinus albicaulis. Classification (NCBI taxonomy): domain Eukaryota; kingdom Viridiplantae; phylum Streptophyta; class Pinopsida; order Pinales; family Pinaceae; genus Pinus; species Pinus albicaulis. The sequence continues at coordinate 917,886,040 of CM076570.1, forward strand.
GCATTATAAAGCAAATACATTCAATATATATATTAAAATTATTCAATAATATATTTATCATATAAAAATAATAAAATCAATACAAAAATATTTAAATACACATAAATAATAAAATAAATAATATATTCATACTATATATATATATATATATATATATATATATATATATATATATATATATATATATATATATATATATATATATATATATATATATATATATATATATATATATATATATATATATATTATATATATATATACCATACTTACAATAAAAATCATACTTATAATAAAAATCTATAAGAAAAAAAATAATCAAAATCAAAATCAAAACAAAAAAAAATTCAAAAATAAATAAATAAATAAAAAGATAAAAAAAATAGAAAAAAAATATTATATATATATATACCATACTTACAATAAAAATCATACTTATAATAAAAATCTATAAGAAAAAAAATAATCAAAATCAAAATCAAAACAAAAAAAAATTCAAAAATAAATAAATAAATAAATAAATAAAAAGATAAAAAAAATAGAAAAAAAATATTATGTATAAATTACAATTGTTATATTATTTTTGTGAATAAGAGTGATTTTTTTCTTTTCTGTGTATGTGAAGATGATGTTTAAAATCTTGAATAAATGTTAAATAATTTATATGAATAAGACTAGTTTTGCCATTATAATTATTATATTATTTATATGAATAAAAGTGTTTTTTTTCTTTTTTGTATGTTGAGTAGATGTTTAAAATCTTGAAAAAATGTTAATAATTAATGTGAATAAGGCTAATTTTTCCATTTGTGTGTATGTTGGGCAATTATTTATGTGAATAAGAGTGTTTTTTTCTTTTGTGTATGTGGAGTAAATGTTTAAAATCTTAAAAAAAAATGTTAAGTAATTTATGTGAATAAGGCTAATTTCTCCGTTTGTGTGTATGTTGGGCATATATTTAAAACATGTTTATAATTTTGTATTAAAATAAAAGAATATATTTGTGTTGTTGCATATTAAAATTACTATAAACTAAAGATCATGAAAACCATGAGCACAAGGAACACAACTCAAAGGAGGGTTACAATTTAACCTTCCTAAGAGCCTTTTGGAGGGGTTGAATTCCCCTCCACAAAAAATAAAGCCTACTCATTTTATTAATGATAGTTTGTGTTCATGTACATTGGTTGATGGGCCCATCTAAACAAAAAAATATAAATTGTTTTAATTACAACATTACAAAACATAAAAGTAGATGATGTCTTCCACTCACAAGCAACTTGGTATTGATAAATTTTCTACAACATACAACATCGAAATAATATTGTTAGTATACAAGACCTTCATAACAACTTGTAATATAATTAAACTCACAATTCATAAAGAAAATCCATTAAAAATGTATATATATTATCATAAATGCATAATACATTAAGGAAAAAATATTAATATAATATTATTATGCAAAGAGATACACGTATAATTTAATTTACCAATTTAATATAATAAAAAATAAATTTAAGGAAAAAGGAAGATCGCATAAAGTGTTTTGACTAAAGGGATGTTTGAAATCATAATTAAATAGTTTCATTAGATAAAATCCTCAAGTAGAGATCTACAAATTGAAGAGAAGCAAGTTTAGTGTAGAGTAAGAAGCTAAAGTGACTAATAAGAAATGCACTAATGTGCATAAGAAGAAGTTAATGATTTGAAATGAAGTGTAAGAGCTAAAAATATGCAAGTCTACAAATTGAAGAGAAGCAAGTTTAGTGTAGAGTGTGAAGCTAAAGTGACTAATAAGAGATGCACTAATGGGCATAAGAAGAAGTTAATGATTTGAAATGAAGTGTGAGAGCTAAAGAGATGCAACTTTAGTGTACAGTGTGAAGCTAAAGTGACTAACAAGAGATGCACTACAACAAGTATCTACATAAGAAGTTAATGATTTGAAATGAAGTGTGAGAGCTATTTGAATGTGGTGAAGAAAACAAGTATGATTTGGGATGAAATGAAAATCAAAATAAATAAATAAATAATTTTTTTTACTAATTCATATAAATAATAATTAAAGGAAAAAAAATTCAACTAAATTAAAGGAATAAAAATAAAAAGAAGGGAAAAAAATAAAAACATGATAGGGCTTCTCTTCATCTAAGTTAGAGAAATGGGGAGCAATCTTTCCGAATAAGAAATTGTAGTGTCAAGAATAAAGATATGGCCAAATTACAACGTCAAAAAAATGATATGGCCTCCTTAACTCTACCTTCGTGTTAGAAAAATGGGGACCAATCATTCTGAGTCAAAAACTAGAATTTATTAAGAAATTGCAGTGTCAAAAAGAAAAAGAAAGATATGGGCTCAAAATGGGGAGCAATTATTTTGAAAGAAAAATTACAAAATAATAAAAAATTACATCATAAAAAGAAGAAAATGGCCTCCCAGCCAATAGGTTAGAAAGTTGGCAGTGGCATGGAAATAATCAACGATTTTTAAAAATTGAAACTGTATTAAAAATTCGAAAAAAATTCTTTATAAATTAAATGAAAAAAAAAAAAAGTGAACGAAAGAAAATATCAAATAATATATTAAACCATTTCCACAGTCTCTTCAATTATATATTGAGAATAGAGAATGTATCGAAAAAAAATGAAAATAATTTTAGATAGATTACATTAAACGAAACAAAACACCGTTATACTTCCTTATAGTTATAGTGCGTTTGGAGGGGCAAATTATGGTGGCAACGCGTATAGGTCAGCAGCAGGTTATGGTATGCCTGGAGGGTATGCTGGGTTATGGTAGGGGTTATGGAGGCTCTCGGGATGGCAGTTTAGGAGGATTCAAAGAAGAGCCTTCCCGTGGGTATGGCTATCGTCTTGGACCTTATGGAGACCCCAGGTTTTGTGGCTATGGAAGTGGGATGATCTGAGCTGGAGGTGATGGTGCCTATGGTGATAGTCATCGTTATGGCAGCAACTTTGACTTATCACGTGTTGGTGGTGATTACGGGAGTGGTGGTAGAGCAATTGGTGTAGCCTCTATAGGGTCTTGCCTCTGTAAGGCTTTTTCGCGGTGCTTCTGTAGGGTCTTCTCTCTGTAAGTTTTATTTTTGGTGGTGCCTGGTGCCTGCCTGCTTAATGTACCTGCGCATGAGAAGCCACTGGTTGTGCCTGCTTAATGTACCCGCGCAGGAGAAGGCAGAGAAGCCAACGCTTGAGCAGAATCCACTCAACTGGAATTGTAAGAGATCTGTATCTAACTACAGTCCCTATCACCGCGTAATGGTAAGAGGAGAAAGGTTTGTTAAACCATTGACTCTCCAAAGGAAGCGTATTAGAATTATAGAAAAGGAAAAGATAATTGCCGAGGCGAAGAGTAAGGCAGCTGAATTAAAGGTATGCAGGGTGAAGAGATAGAAGAATTATAGAAAAGAAAAAGATAATTGCCATGGCAAAGAGTAAGGCAGCTAAATCAAGCGTGCTATAATTATAGAAAAGAAAAAGATAATTGGCAAGGCGAAGAGTAAGGCAGCTGAATTAAAGGTAGGCAGCTGAAAAGATAGAAGAATTATAGAAAAGAAAAAGATAATTCCCATAGTGAAGAGTAAGGCAGCTGAATCAAGCGTGCTAGAATTATAGAAAAGAAAAAGATAACTGCCAAGGTTTAGAGTAAGGCAGCTTAATTAAAGGTATGCAGGGTGAAGAGATAGAAGAATTATAGAAAAGAAAAAGATAATTGCCATGGCGAAGAGTAAAGCAGCTTAATTAAGCGTGCTAGAATTATAGAAAAGAAAAAGATAATTGCCAAGGCGAAGAGTAAGGCAGCTGATTTAAAGGTATGCAGGGTGAAGAGATAGAAGAATTATAGAAAAGAAAAGAATTATTTCCATGGGGAAGAGTAAGGCAGCTGAATTAAGCGTGCTAGAATTATAGAAAAGAAAAGGATAATTGCCAAGGCGAAGAGTAAGGCAGCTGAATTAAAGGTGTGTAGGGTGAAGAGATAGAAGAATTACAGAAAAAAAAAGATAATTGCCATGGCGAAGAGTAAGGCAGCTGAATTAAGCGTGCTAGAATTATAGAAAAGAAAAAGATAATTGCCAAGGCGAAGAGTAACGCAGCTGAATTAAAGGTATGCAGGGTGAAGAGATAGAAGAATTATAGTAAAGAAAAAGATAATTGCCATGGCGAAGAGTAAGGCAGCTGAGCTAAAGGTATGCAGGGTGGAGAGATAGAATTGGGGATTTTTAACAGGGCCCATATTAAACCAACAAGTTAAACTAGAGCCAAAGACAAGTCTACATAGAGTACATAGGGTTCGACATGAAAAACATAAATCTAATAAAAATCGGAGGGGCAGACCTTAAAATCCTATAAAAATAAGTGACGCACAATGTTTAAACTATTTGAAAGAAGAGTTACAGGACCATACCTGGAATTGGAATTAGAATTTCGGAAATGGAATATATTTGCTGTTGAATGTCCCACAAATAGAGTGCAGAGAAAATGAAGTTTTAAATGCTCTTTTTGCCGCAATCCATACACACTCTTAAATGTAGATTCAAATCGAGTAGGGCAGCTATTGTTGACATGGAAAAGTTTATTCTCTGCAGATTTTGTGTCAATTTCAAGGCATGTGAAAGAATATCAAATTCAAATAACTTCAACTAAAGCATCCTGCCGATGAATGGGCGGCGTTGGTGGCCAATGGTCAATTCCCTTTCTCTAAATATCGCAGGAACGCGTAGCCAAAAAGCCAATGGCTATTGTACTGTGTCACTAGAGATCTTGTATGTTGGTGAGTTGTGATATTTTCTGTCCGCCATTGGAGTTACAATGGCTCTGCGCCTCTTGCTGATCCTGTGCAGAGACGATTTCCGTGATTATGAAAACAAGCTCCGCTAAGATTTCCATTTGACACTAAATTGTAATTTAAAAATTTAATTGAATTTAATAGTTTTAATAAAATTATATTGAATATTTAAATGATGAAAAGATTTTAATTTTATAAAAAAATAATAATTTGTTAGTTGGTTTTGAACCAGTTTATTAAACTTGTTTTATATTCTATTTAAAAAAAATTTGATGCTTTGCACTATTTTACATCATCATCTCGTGTAAATAAAATAGGGCATTATAGTCAAATATTTTCAGTCATTAATACAATAATTATCTTGTTAAATGTTTTACTTTTTCTCAAATATTTAAGAAATGAAAAATGGTATTATTTTTATTTAATTTAATAATTGTTAATAATCCATTCACATTTAATGACTTCAATTTTTTTTTTAATTGTTAAATAAATTTTTTTTTAATATTATGGTAAGTTGATAGATTGATGTTTGGTAAAAAAGTATATGTCTTTCCTCTCCAATAATTAATTAGAGTAGTTCATTTTTTCCCTTCAATAGTTGCAAATGTGTTTTTCTGGTTTAGAAGTCACTATTTATAAGAATAGAAATTATCATTCAATACGAACACTTCATTCAACAAATTCAAGATGAATACAAGTCTCAGAGATTCAATAAGTTGGAATTCATAAAATTTCTCCACCAACTCACTCAAACTTTATTTAGACAATCAAGGAACTTGGGAGAACTTTATAGTCTCAATTATACTAAATCTTAATGTTGTAAATGCTTCAAATTAAGAGAATAAATAGTACACTACTGTTTAGAAAGGATATTATTTACAACTGAGGTCTTTATTTAAAAAATAAAAATAAATAGAAACGGCTATAATTTAGGTTTCAAATAAAATTATATAAACACAAATTTGGGTCAAAATAACATGAAAATAAATTTTTAAATTAAACTTTAAATTCCATGTTGTTGGTTACATAGAGTTTTTGAATTAAATGGAAAATTGTACTAATCATTTTAGCATGAATTAAGTTTATTTTCACCATAAACTAAAAAGTTTTGAGATTAAATTAGTTAAAGTGATGTTATAAAATCTACATCTAACAAAAGTTTGTGAGTTAAAGATATGATTAAATTATGCTATTCAACAAAATTTAAATAAAATCTGTGAAATTTAAAATAAAAAAAATAACAAAATTATGTGAATTTTATAATATTAGTTAAATTTTACCAAATTTAATTTATACTTTATATTGAGAAATTTAATTGTTTTCTATTTATTTTATCATGTTTAATATGATCATTTTTCATTAACAAAAAATAAAAATAACAAATAAAATTAGAAATATATTTTTTTTCACTCTTAATTGAAGAAATATCATGTAAAAAAGACTCACATATATTTATTTACCATGTAGAAAAAATACTCCCATCCTCACAACTATTTAAATTGTTGTGAGGATGATCACTATAAATTAGTGATCATCATCAGCAAACTCCACCGGAGTTGGGTCCTTAACATTGGAACCCAGAAGCTCTGTTTGTGGAATATAAAGGGTATGTTCTTCAATGCGACACAATTTTTGTTCCTAATTTTCTAGTTGGAACTAGAGCATTAGAAACTCTTTTTATAATCTGGAAATCCGTGCACTACTACTACCATACCCATGGAAATTTTCTCCAAAGGTTTCATCAATAAAGATATAATCTACATGGTGGGGCTTCTCTTGCAAGTGTAGGAGTGAATTTCCTTCAAGAGGATGCATTGATTGGATAGGGATTTGAAGGGAAAAGTGGATTGTAAGGGCATTTACGTTGAAAGTTGCAACACCGGTGGGTGCAAGTAACAACTTCGGGTTTGCGCTTGTTGGGGAGTCTTCCATAAATGCACATTTCAAATGTTTAATTAAAGAAGAATTTCTTGTCCTAGCTGTCCCTTGTATGATGATTTTGAGTGAGTGTTTTGGTGAAGGGTTTTTGAAGTGAGATAGAACAAGCGTAAAAACTATTTTTTGGGTGGGAGAGAATGTGTGATTTTGGGGGATGGTTGAAAAAGGATGATGTTGGTTTTGAATATTTGAGCGGTTGAATTCAATGAAATTTATGGCAGTCTCTTGCAAGTGGAGAGGGATAGATGTATGCGTGTTAGGTCCCTATATTACTAGTGTAGCCCCTTAGTGTTGGTATGGTAGCCCCCTTATTGTTATTTTTGTACCCATGTAGCCCCCATATTGTTATTATTGTGCCCCATAAAAGACACTATTGATATTTTTGTGCCCTTACATTATTATTTTTAGGTTGGCTAGGATTATATTGTGACCCCATGTACTTCTATATATAGAAAGGAGGTTTTGTCATTTGCATCATCCAAGCATTGTTCATTTATGTAATCTAAAGAAGGTTTCCCCCTTGAAGTGGCTTATTTATAAGGCATTTATCTCTCTTTTCTTCTATTTTGGGAGCTCGTTTGATAACAGTTAGTATTAGAGCTTTGGATTCTAGGGTTTCGCAGCTTCAAATAAGTCATTGTGGCATTTTCGCTATAAAAAAAATTTCTAAGAAGGTTCAGATGCTAAAAAAAACCAATTTGTGAAGAAATTCTTAGGCACTTCGTGTAAAAATTTCAGATCTTTGTTCGCAATATTTTCAAAGATATGATCTTTGGAAGTTAGGGTTTTTGCAGGCTCTTGAATTTCATCAAAAAGAGGTGAGCTTGGGAAAATTGCCATAACTCTCTCTCTGAGAATCAAATTGGAATTCTGTAAAAAGTAATCAAAAATACATGGACTATAGTTTCCTGTATATCAATTTTAGAGCCGAAGAATGAAATAGTGACATGTGGCACACCGTATAAGTTTGTTGTACTGAAAAAATCCATAATTAGGTCATTGTGGAAGATTGGGCATAAATTTGCCTTGAAGAAACCAAATCAAGTCAGACTCGTGTCATTGGAAATAAGATTCCGAGGGCTACTTCGCGACTGAAGATAAAATCACAAGGATCCAAAATTATAGAGATACAACGCTTTCAATATAGAGCTCCTAAAAATCAAGAAAAAAGTATGTATTTTTTTTTTTGAATTGCATAAGTCTTGTTTGAAAAATCAGTTTGAAGTGATTTGAAGGGCATATTGAAGCATAGATATTAGTGTTGGGTTCTAAAATCCCCCCTAAAATTAATTCAACTCCTAATAAGCCCTTAGAATACTCTATTATGACTCATGAAGAGGAAGAAGTGCAACATGATATATCAAAATTACAAAAACAAGTGCACCAAATTTTTCTCTAGCAAAGAGAAATAAAAAATGAAATGAAAGATTTGAAGAAAGGTGTGGAAGCTAAGATGGATGGTTTGAAGAAATGCATGGAAGCTAATATGTATGGGTTGAAGAAAGGGATGGAAGCTAATATGGATGGTTTGAAGAATGGCATGGAAGCTAATATGGATGACATGGAAGCTAACATGGAAGACATGAAGAATGATCTAGAAGAAGACATGGAAGGTTTGACAAATTTGATAAACGAAATGATTCCTAATGGTGAAAAGGTAGTAGAGGAAACTGATGATGAGAACAAAATAAATGTTAATCGTGATTTCATAAACTCTAATGATCGATTGAAGACCCACCATATTCTAAAGATCGATATGAGGAAATTTGATGGCAAGGATCCTGTAACATGGATACTATAGATGGAGAAATATTTTGATCTCCATAATGTGAAATACACACAAAATGTATGCATTGCAACTTTATCTTTAGAAAAAAATACATTTGTATGGTATTGATGGCTTTTCTCCCATAAAAAATTGTCACTTGGTTAATTTTTACAGAGGAAATGATAGCGCATTATGAGGATACAAAGAGAAACACCTTATCTAGCTAATCGATAAATCTCAAACAATAGGGTTCAATGGTGGAGCACATTGAGGACTTCCAAAAATTGAATTTAACAGTAACTTATATTCCAGAGGAACACATGATTGATTTCTTCCTAGGGACTTTAAAGGATAACATCCAACATGAGGTTCACCTTTGGGAACCTGATTCGCTGGAGAAGGCATTTAGGTTTGCAAGAAAAAATGAATGTAAAATTATGGAGACAAGGAAGCATACCACTCACATCTATAAATATGGAAGTGTTGCTACTCCTAGACTTCCACAACCTACATGGTTGACACCACAGCAATTGGAAGAAAAAAATAAAAGGGGCTTTTCTATAGTTGTGAAAGAAAATACAATAACGGTCATAGTGTGCTGAGAAGAAATTATTTTACATAGATTTTGAGGAGGGGGAAGAAAATGAATAAGAAACTTCAAAAGAAGAGCATATGCACAAAGAACCAACCCTAGAGAAAGAATAAATGAGTCCGACCATATCCTGTAATGCATTGGAAGGAATTACCACTCCTCAAACTCTCAAGGTAGAAGGACATATCAAGCATACAAAGGTAATAGTGTTGATTGATTCAGATAGTACCCATAATTTTGTTCATTGTAAGGTAGCCAAGGAATTGAAATGCATCCTATACCCAACACGAGAGTGTAAAGTGATGTTTGCAAATAGAGGAACTATAAATTGCTCTAGAAAATGGCATAATATCAAGCTAACCATGGGGAAATATGTATTAAATATTCAAATGTTTTCCATTCCAATGGGAGGTGTTGATTTTGTACTAGGAGTACAATGGTTACAACATTTGGGGACGATAGCTTATAATTTTCAAGAACTTTTCTTGAAATTTTTTTCGGAAGGAAAGGAAAATGAATTACAGGATATTGCAGGGAAGTCGAGAAAGATAATTAGCTCTAATGTAATGAAAAATATTCCGAAGAAAGAAAAACGAGGTGTAATTTCACAATTATGCTCACTAGAAGTTCCAACAACCAAATTATTTATTTCATAAGGCTAGAAGGTAGCCTTTAGGGCTATTTACCTTTAGGCCTTGTGTAATTTTTTTGAAATTGGATCGATCCAATTTTTTTCTGATCATATCATCTAGCGGAAGAATAGATTGACTCATCACTTGACTGAAAGGCATTGAATGAAACGTGCATAAGGTCCACTTGAACGTGCATGTATTTTCTCGTGAACTGCGATTCATATTCCCCAAAGAGTGGTTCCATCTCTAATAGCTCCAAATTAATTATCTCTTGTTGTTTTTCAACAATCACATTTATTGGTCCAGTCCAATACAAAAAAAAAAGGTTTTCAATTCCTCATAATCATTCAAATGGGCTAAGATATCTCCTTTTTCTAATTCTGCCATTGCATAGCGGTTCTTCAGATCTCGAAAAATGCTTGGACAAACATTCCAAGGTGTTTTAAACTCCCAAAGAACTCCCACCTATTCGTGATCATGATCATGTTATTCATTTGATTCGAGGAAGTGTTCCTCCAAACATGAGGCCTTGCAGATATCCTTATGTCTAAAAGAACGAAATTGAACCTATGATTGCAAAAATGTTAGAGGCTGGTATAATTCAACCTAGTCAAAGTTCTTTCTCTGCTCCAGTAGTATTGGTGCACAAGAAGGATGGAAAATGGTTCATGTGTACAGATTATAGGGAGCCCAATAAGCTCACTATTAAAGATAAATTTCCCATTCCTGTGAATGATGAATTATTGGATGAATTATATGGAGAAATTTATTTTACTAGGTTGGGTCTTCATTCAGGATATAATCAAATTAGAATGAAGACTGAAGATATTTTGAAAACAACATTTCGAACGCATGAGGGTCATTATGAATTTTTGGTCATGCCTTTTGGCCTTACCAATGCACTTGCTATAGGGTAAAATGCTTGGGTCTTTGGTTCTCTATTATCCCTCTCAGGGCTTTCCAGTGCCCAAGGCAGAAAGTAAGATTAGTTGCATAGTTCACAAAGAAGATACATACATGTTCATATCAACTTAAACAACTTGATGGAATAACATGGAAGATTACCTATTTTCTGATCTTGAATTATTTTGGAGAGCACTAAGCAACAAAGCGACGATCCTCCTTCACCAACTCCAAATCTCAACCCTGTGATCAATCAAAGCACCCATGTAATCTCTACCACAACATACATTTTCTATCAATTAAGTTAATATATCACAAACATTAAAAAATGTACATCTAATCCATTCATCTCATGCTATATATGTAATTGAAGAACAATGACAATATCAACACATATAATGGACAAAACATATATAGTTCTATTGATTTATAAAAAAAAGGATTACAATCGTCGGTTGTACCAAGTCGTCCTTAGCCTTCCAATCTCTCAATCTCTCAATGTGGTGATGTCTTGATCAACAAGTTCTCAATGAACCTCTTTGATTTTTGACCTTCACACTACAATAATAATGCTCTGCTTCACATGTATTCTAAAACTTTGAAAATCCTTCGACCTTGAACCAAGAGCCTAGAGCAAGATTTTATAGGAGATGGAGAGAGCAATCATTGCCTTACTCCTTCCATCAGTTCTAAATAGAAAAAACCAAGATGTTTCCTCAACTTCCCATGCTTTTACCTTCCTTGAGAGTTCAGTTGTTTTTGGCAAGGCCCAATAAGAGACTAGTTCTTTGCAGTTTCTATTTTGTACTGAGTCTCTTATGAGAAAAAGCTAGAATTTCATATCATTATCCACGAGATTTTTCCTGTTTCAAGCTCAAAACACGGGTAACGCTGCCCTCTAGTCTAAATAGAGCATTTCCCAAGCCACTAACGTGACCTTTTCATCGATCAGGTGCATTATAACGCTCTTTTGATGTTATAGGGGTGCGTTACCTTGGCAGAAGTAGGTTTAGTTTGGGTCTCTTTGTTCCTTCCATATTTATCTTCTCCTCTGAGCTGATGAGGAGGTTTTTTGACCTGTAACAGATGCCCCCTAAAGTGTAAGGTCAAAGACGAAGACGATGGCCGAAATAATTTATAATGTGTGTAGTAGAGATAAAGAGATTGAAGGACTGAGGAAAACCTGAAACAACAACATATGTCAGAAAATATTGTATCTGTCTTCAGTCGGGAATTCCCATGCTCAGTAGCTTAATCAACATGATTTCTATAGAATAGAGATATGAATAATCTGTCCACCGATAAGCATAATGTGGAAGTGTCTGTCATAAAAGGATCAGGCTAAAGAAGCTGTCTCCATAAACAATATCACAACTTGGGGAAGGGAACATAGCTTTAATGATGTAACCTTTTCCCCAAGGTCTTGACCGCCACTTCACTTAAAATCCATATTTCTCAACATGTGAATGAAGGAACTGTCCTTGAACATGTGAGAAATTATCTGATTACCAGTCAATAATGGAAACTGTTGTCACACCTCCCATTTTACCAAAAAAAAATTTCTGTTTGGTTGCATCATTTCCAGTTAATTCTAATGAGGCATTCTATCATTACGTTGCAGGTCTACACAATCATTACGTTGTCAGCTTACACAATGATCACTTTTCAATTGCTATTCATATCCCCACTCTATCTTACCATATTGCAATTTACTTGATTTGTAATAATTATAATTATATTAATTATAATTATATCAGACATAACCTAATGTCTTTATTTTGTCACCCCCATTCCATATTCAATCTTCATTTTATATCATAAACCTTTGGACTCTAAATCGATTGATATAGAGGGGGATTCGATTGGGTCTACATGAATTCCATGTTAATATAGTTCCATGGACATATGAAAATCCATGCGGTCGTTTTCTCTTACCCTTGGTTAATAAAAATATAACCTTGGCGGGATTCAACTTACCAACTATGCGAGTCAGGCATTCGTCCTTCATTCTTATTATCGTCTTATCACCATTTATGTGAATTTGGGCATATTTAATTGAACTCCATGTAATTACCAAGTTAGAATTTTGTGTAATGAAATTTGGAATGGTGACGTTCATCTTTCCTCCACGCTGAGCTTCCATAAGGTTTAGTTCTCGTCGTGAGGGTTATAGATGATCTCGCTCCATTTGTGATCATGTGGTGTTGGTTCCACGTAATCCTGGATTCGTTCCCCAACTTACTTCGTTCCCAAAGAAATTTTTCCACGGCATGACCAGATCGATCTTCATTTATTTCGCTGCTTGTCATATTAAATTTTGAACAGAGGGTGTACATTACCTATTAACTTCTCGATTCGTGGCTTCACCATGCGGATCTCACCAAGTGGATGACTCGGATGCATATGGCTATTAGGGTTTCGTTGTTTTGATTCATACCACATTGTTATAAATTGAACTTGGTATTTGCTCAGTGGTTCGTTTACCTCCCCCTGCATTTGGTTTAACTCTGGACCGTGAGTGACAACGCCATGGACGCCGTGCATGCTTCGTTTCAGGCTTCGCCTTACTCCTGTGCATTAACTGACTCTATCGGTAAGATCCTTTGCTAGAGTTTGTAAAATTTCGCCCTATATATTATTATTATTTCACAGGCTGCCATCTCTGATTGAGAGCTTCACGCTTTTCTTCATGCCAGTACTACGATTTTGGATTATCCTTTTCTGCTACCAGTCTAGATTTGGATATTTAGAACGAATGGCTCTATTTGTTTTGCAGAGAATGTGCTTTCGCCTTTCCCGGAATTTGCTTGGCTTGGTTTTCTTACCTAGCCTTTGATATTTCTTGTGCGCCTTCTCAGGAGTAAGATTGTACGAATGCTATCATGGCTTCATAGCCCAATCTTCTTCTCAAGTGAAACTAGTTACGAGTGTATTAATCCAGCGCCATAAGGATTCTATGCTCCTCGGCACTTTGGTTAGTAATTTTGTTGTTTGACCAAGCGTAGAAAGAAATTTCTATTTGTTCGTTCTTTGGAGGTTTCTCGTTTTTATTCGATTCTTGAATGCAACCCTCTACTCATGACAATTCCATGGTTATATGTAGCAGATTAATAAGGGAATAGGGGTTTCTCCCTTACCAGGTACGACGCCTTTCTCAGTTATCATTTTTACTTGATTCACGTTATTCATACTCTCTATCTTCAGCGTTTCATTTATTTTGGGTTTTATCTCTTGCAGGTAAATTCGAATTGCGTCGTGCTCTCCTTCGCACTGACAGAGATACGTGACTCCCTTAGACATTAACAATTGTTTATTTGTGCTCCTTGCAGGTCGGTATTAATCGAAATCTGTCAGAAGAAATTTGTTCTTCTCTACTGGTTATATGGTTTATATTTCGACATTTAAACATTGTAATGATACAATTGTAATTATATTAACACTATAAGTAAATCCCAACTCTGAATATTTATTGATCTCTGTTCATGGTACCTTATAAGGTTGTTTCGGATTTATACCATGTATCCATATATACATCAGTCATTTCTGGGTTTTCATAATACCCACTTTTGATTTTGGTTATTGTTATTATGAGCATGTTCCAGCAATACTCTCTCCTTGATCATTTTGACTTGGCTGAAATTAATACTTAACTTTTGGAAATTTAATTTTTTTTTATATATATTACGTATACACATACTCATCATTCTGTGTAGTTTATTGCCTCCAGGATCTCAGACCATACAAAGGTTAACTATATTCATATTGTGGTGATATTAGAATGAATATCGTACTGTAATATAGAGTTTCTATTCCAGGAGAACATAGCTTCTGTGATGGTAAAATTTAAATATCTGAATGAAATCAATAGTATTATTGTGCGTCATAACCTTCTCAATTTCTTCCTCCAGTTTATTAAGCTGACCCAAAAGTCTAAATGCCCTTTTCTGGGTAATTTAGATAACTAGAGTGATATGATTATTTATAACAGAATGGCACCGTAGTTCTACGCAGATACTTGAGGAATTAATTTGTTATGTATTTGCACAGAATATGTATCCAAAATATCTACAGGGATGAATGTATTTATATTTTTATGTTTAGAGGACATCAGGATTTATAATCTACAAATTTACCCTCTTGATTGAGTTATCATGATAGACTACGATACATATAATTCAATATGCCAGACTGGGGTGAATATGCATGTTGGATATTTGCTCAACTTTCTGTTGTATTTACTTTCTATGCTACAATATTAGAATGGTTTCATAAGTTAACTGTCTATGATCAGTCTTTTGTAAATTATCAGTTGCTTTCCTCTGCTATAGTATGTGTTGCTTGCAGGCAACTTTCTTGACCATTAAATTTCTGGTTACATGTGAATGTTATGCTAACCCTGAGGTCAGTTTATAGAGTCTCTTCTTCTATTCTTTCATGCACAGTGTAAGTTACAATTCATTTCCTACTATTTTCCAATATAATACAGGAAGTTTAAATTCTCTCTCATGTATGTATATATTAGAATCATGCTAGGAAACAGAAGCAGATTAAAACAAATTCACAAATTTTTCCTGTGAAGAAATAAGTATCCTCAGATTTAAACCAATCACTGGTTTAGAGACTCTGTTGGATTCTACTTCACCGCTCTAAATTCTACAACTATACAAAATTTCATTGGGTAATTTCCTTATGATCAATTCTGTTAAATGTAGAGTTGATATTCTAATATACAGTCAAATTTTATATGTAGCCAATTCATACTATATGAAATAGAACATCAATAAATTTAGAGACATACCACTAATGCAATTGACCAACCTCCCAACCTTAGAGTCCTTATGTCTCCCAGAACTCACGCCCGAGCTGAGATCTTCTCCTTGAAACAGATCAACCTCTAATCTGTACAAGAGCAGCTTATTTAAGTTATTGTTCCCCAAAGCATGTTTCTAATTCTGCGTCCAGAATCTCGGGATGATTTTCTTCCTGTTTGCCTAGGCTTCCCAATTTAGGGATTCTTTAAAGCTGTTTTATGCTTTTCCTCAACTTTTCCAGCTTTTTACCTCTTCCCAACTACTTTCCTCATCATTGGGGAAATTCAGATTTTTCCTCGAAAATCTAAATTTAAAATTAATTTCTTTCAAGGATTTTTGAAAGATTGTGGGGAAATATTTGCCTCATCCATCCTCATGGATTTAGCAAGTCATCTCATAAATCTCATTTTGGTCAATCTGCACCACATTATTTTATTCATTTCCTCAATTAAATATTTAATTACCTTCACAAAATATTTATCCTTTGGGGTCCACTCCCCTTAGGATTAAAGTTCAAATATCTAACTTTGAAATTCAATCACATGAATTGGGGGTGTTACATATTCCCCCTCTAAAAATAAACACCATCCTCGGTGTTGTTATTCAACTACTAGAGTTCATTTTGCAAATAAAAATGGATATTTTTCCATCATTTCAGCTTCTCTTTCCTAGGTAGCTTCTTCAGCAGTAAAGTGCTTCCACTGCACCTTTACTCTTGCTACTGTTCTGCTTCTCAATTCAATTTCGTCCCGCTCCAATATTTGAAGCGGTTCTGGCAGAAACTCCCCTTCTGGTTCCACCTCTACAACATTCCAATCAACTATGTGAGAAGCATCATGCACATATCTTTTTAATAATGAAACATGAAATACATCATGAACTCTAACATGGGGTGGTAAGGTCAGCTTGTAAGCCATTGGTCCCACCCTTTCTAATACTTCAAAAGGACCACAGTATCTAGCGGCCAGTTTTGCACAACTTCCGGCATAAAGGGTGCTCTTTTTGGGTTTAATACGCAAATACACGTGCTCTCCCACTTTAAATTCTCGGTGCACTCTTTTCTTATCAGCATAATTCTTCTGGCGATCTTGTGCATCTGGTCCCATCTCTTGTAAAGCATCTGGTCCCAACATTAGTTTATCTTCTGGCTGACTCGAGCTCAAAGGAGTACGACACTTCCTTCCATACAGTGCCTCAAACAGACTCATATTGATGGAGGATTGGTAGCTTTTATTATAGGAAAATTCAGCTAAATGCAAGTAATCTTCCCACTTTGAGGGTCTATCCATCACATACATTCTCAGCATGTCCTCCAAAATTTGATTAGTTCTTTCCGTTTGACCATCGGTCTGAGGGTGGTAAGAAGTGCTAAAATTCAATTTAGTGCCCATACCTCCAAATAGCCCTTTCCAAAAGGCTGCTGTAAACTTAGCATCTCTATCAAAAACAATCACCTTCGGAACCCCATGGAGCCTTACTACCTCCTTCAGGAACACATTCGCTACTTGAGCTGTCCCAAAGGTAGATTTCACTGGTATAAAGTGAGCAACCTTGGTTAGAGTGTCTACTACTACCATTATAGAATCATGCTGGTATTTGGTTTTAGGTAACCCTGTTATGAAATCCATGGAAACTATGTCCCATTTCCATTCTGCAATCGGTAAAGGGTTTAAAAGGCCAGTAGGATGCTGACGTTCAACTTTGACTAGTTGACATTCCATGCATCTACTTAAATATTCTGCTACATCTCTCTTCATTCCTGGCCAAAACAACTTCTTTTTCAGGGCTGTTAACATTTTCTGATACCCTGGATGTCCTGCATATGGTTGTTTGTGGTACTCATCCAAATTTTCCCTTTTTAAGGACTCTACATTGGGAATATACAATCTGTTTTTATAATAGATCAGCCCTTTTTGTTTTTGAGTGAAATCCGTTTTCTCCCTTTTCTGTAATTTCACCAGAAGCGTTTCATAAATTGGGTCTTCGTTTGCTGCCTTATTCACCAATCTTCTACATCGATATGAGCACTACTTTCAATACTATTGATATTCTGACAAGCATTTCTGCTCAATGCATCAACAAATTTATTTTCTTTCCCTCTAATATGTTTTATATCCATATCAAATTCACTTAAAAAGGACAGCCATCTGGCTTGTCTGGCATTCAAATCAGTTTGGGAAAAGAAATATTTAAGACTAATATGATTAGTCATTAATGTAAATTTTTTTCCAAGAAGATAGTGCCGCCACATTTTCAAAGCATGGATAACAGCTCCTAATTCTAAATCATAGGCACTATAATTATGTTCATGTATCTTCAGTTTCCTAGATTCATAGGAAATAACTAAATTTTCCTACAAAAGAAATCCTCCCAATCCTTCTCTACAGGCATCCGTACATACCACAAATTCTTTATCAGGATCTGCAATCTTCAGTATAGGGGCTGTAGTAAGTTTCAGTTTTAATTGGTCGAAACTGTTTTGGCATTTTTCAGTCCATTCAAACTTGACACCTTTCCTTTGTAATGATGTGATGGGATGTGCTATGGCAGAAAACCTCTCTACAAATCTGCGATAATAGCCTGCAATCCCCATGAATGATCTCACTGCTGAAACATCATCTGGTACAGGCCATTCTTTTATAGCCTTTATCTTTTCAGGGTCAACAGCAAGGCCTTATTCAGAAATAATATGACCCAAGTATTGGATCTTATCTTTATAAAACTCACATTTTCTAAACTTGGCATATAGCTGATTTTCTTTTAGAGTTTGCAATACTATCCTCAAGTGTTCTTTATGTTCCTCCTCACTTTTTGAGTAAACTAAGATATCATCTATGAACACAAGGACAAATTTATCCAAGTACTTGTTTAACACACTATTCATTAGGAACATAAATGTGGCAGGGGCATTTGTCAAACCAAAAGGTAGGACTACAAATTCGTAGTGACCATACCTGGTTCAAAAGGCTGTTTTGCTGATGTCTTCTTCTTTAATTCTAAGCTGGTGATAACCAGTTCTTAAGTCAATTTTCGAAAATACTGAAGCTCCTCTCACTTGATCAAAAAAATCATCAATTCTAGGCAAAGGGTATCTATTTTTAATGGTCAACTTATTCAGTTGACGATAATCAATGCACATCCTAAAAGTTCCATCTTTCCTTTTCACAAATAGCACTAGTGCTCCCCAAGGAGATACACTCAGTCTGATATACCCTTTATCTAACAGTTCTTGCAATTGCATTTTCAGTTCCATCAGTTCAGGAGGACTCATTCGATAAGGCGCTCGGGAGACAGGGGTTGCTCCCGGCACCAGATCGATTGAGAAATCAATCTCTCTTTTGGGGGGACGATGAGGGATTTCCTTTGGAAAAACTTCCTTGAATTCTCTTATTACTGGTATAGCATCCAGTAATTCCTCTTCAGTTTTCTGTTCTATTTCTTCCACATGCACTGCATAAACTTGGTGTCCTTTTCTAGATGTTCTTTTTAATTGCAATGCTGAAATTTGTCTTACAGAAATAGGTTTTTGTTTCCCTTTGAGAATAAAAGGTTTCCCTTCCTCATCTACACAATGCAAAGTCTTATCCCAACAGTTCATCAAAGCTTTCTTCTTTTCCAGCCAGTCCATTCCTATCAGTAGATCATATGACCCTAAGGGCAGAATGTTCAAATTTACTTCTGTTTGAAACTCATTTAATTTGATTACTGTTTTGGGTAGTTTATGTGTTACCTTTCTCTTAGTTCCAGTGGCCAGCTGTACCAACCATGACTGTTGAAATTTTTCAGTTTTTAAGTTACATTTTTCTACAATCTTTGGACTAATGTAACTCAAAGAAGCACCTGGATCAATCAGAACAGTAACAGGTAGGTCAGAAGTCTTACCCTCCATTTCCACCATGGTTGCTTGATGTTCTGCTTGCCAATTTTCCAGGTCTGCACTGATAGTTGGTATATTTCTGGCTATATCATTTATTGTTGTCACTTCTCGGTCTCTCATGAGCATATGAATGTTTCAATGAGGACAGTCCCTCAAAATATGGGGTTCTCCACAGCCCCAACATTTCAGGGGTTCTCTCATTTTGACTGTCCCTTCCTTTTTACTGTCTCCATCTATTTGTTTGGAAGCTACTTGGGACTAAGTGGTTTGACTTTCTTTGGGTTTATTAAACATTTTCCACTGATGGTCTCTGCCAAAATTTTTCAAATAGGCTGGTTTCTGCTTCCTCCCTTTGAACTCATTTTTATTTACCTAGCTTTTCCCTTGTTCAATTTTTCCTTTGAACTGTTGGTAACATAATCTAGCTTTTCTAACAGCTTCGTCCATTTCTTTTGGGTTGTCAAACTTGATTTTCTCTTTGTATACAGCAGGCAAGCAATTCAGAAATCTTTGAACTTTTGCCTTCTCTTCCCTTATGTAGGGTACATATCTCAACATATTTGTAAACTTAGTAACAAACTCATCAATAGTGAGCTGTCCCAGTCTAAGTTCATGAAATTCTTTTGCTTTATCATCATAGTAACGTTCATTTAGGTAGCAGTTCTTGAACTTAACCTGAAAATCTTCCTAGGTGACTGTCCTTTCATCAATGGCATGCACCATTTTCATCTCCTCCCACCACAAGGTAGCCTTGCCTTGTAGCTGGTAAACAGCTAATCTGGCCTTCAGATTGCTATCATATTCATAGACTTGGAAATACTTGATCATGTTCAATAACCAAGCTTCCGCATCTTCCTCCTTCTCCCCATCATAGGAGGGAGGCTTGATTTTTCGGAATCCCCCCTGTAATTCCTTTTTTTGTTTGTATTGATGCCTTATTGCATCCTCATCTTCAGACTCATCAGTTTTCCTCTTTCCGGAACCTTCGTCTTCCTGGATGTTCCGCGAAGTTAATTCCCTGATGAGCTTTTCCTGCTCCTCACTCTCTAATGACAATCTGTCATTCTGGCTTTTTTATCTCAGCCAACTCTTGTTGCAATTCCCACAACATAGCCATCATGGGTGCATTTGGATTCGGTGCATTATCCTCATCATGCATATCAACATAAATTTCGCCACCTTCTTCCATTTCAGCACCACTGTACACACTCAACACAGATCAGTGAAAATAAAAAGAAATACAATAATTTTTTTTTTTTTCTTTCTTCCTTTCCACAGAATTTAATTTATACCGTCAATACATAGCAACAGTGAGCACAATGTCACCAGCCTAGTTTTATAACGTGGGCTCCGATACCATTTGTCACACCTTCCATTTTACCAAAAAAAAAAATTTGTTTGGTTGCATCGTTTCCAGTTAATGCTAATGAGGCATTCTATCATTACGTTGCAGGTTTACACAATCATTACGTTGTCGGATTACATAATCATCACTTTTCAATTGCTATTCATATCCCCACTCTATCTTACCATATTGCAATTTACTTGATTTGTAATAATTATAATTATATTAATTATAATTATATCAGACATAACCTAATGTTTTTATTTTGTCACCCCCCTTCCATATTCAATCTTCGTTTTATATCATAAACCTTTGGACTCTAAATCGATTTATATAGAGGGGGATTCGATTGGGTCTACATGAATTCCATGTTAATATAGTTCCATGGACATATGAAAATACACGCGGTCGTTTGCTCTTACCCTTGGTTAATAAAAATATAACCTTGGCGGGATTCGACTTACCAACTATGCGAGTCTGGCATTCGTCCTTCATTCTTATTTCCGTCTTATCACCATTTATGTGAATTTGGGCATATTTAATTGAACTCCACGTAATTACCAAGTTAGAATTTTGTGTAATGAAATTTACAATGGTGACGTCCATCTGTCCTCCACGCTGAGCTTCCATAAGGTTTAATTCTCGTCGTGAGGGTTATATATGGTCTAGCTCCATTTGTGATCATGTGGTGTTGGTTCCACGTAATCCGGGATTCGTTCCCAAAGCGATTTTTCCACGGCATGACCAGATCGATCTTCATTTATTTCGCTGCTTGTCATATTAAATTTTGAACAGAGGGTGTACATTACCTATTAACTTCTCGATCCGTGGCTTCACCATGTGGATCTCGCCAGGTGGATGACTCGGATGCATGTGGCTATTAGGGTTTCGTTGTTTTGATTCATAGCACATTGTTATAAATTGAACTTGGTATTTGCTCGGCGGTTCTTTTACCTCCCCCTGCGTTTGGTTTAACTCTAGATCGTGAGTGACAACGCCATGGACGCTGTGCATGCTTCGTTTCAGGCTTCGCCTTACTCCTGTGTGTTAACTGACTCTATTAGTAAGATCCTTTGCTAGAGTTTGTAAAATTTCGCCCTATATATTATTATTATTTCACAGGCTGCCATCTCCGATTGAGAGCTTCACGTTTTTCTTCATGCCAGTACTACAATTTTGGATTATCGTTTTCTGCTACCGGTCTAGATTTGGATATTTAGAATGAATGGCTCTATTTGTTTTGTAGAGAATGTGCTTTCTCCTTTCCCGGAATTTGCTTGGCTTGGTTTTCTTACCTAGCCTTTGAGATTTCTTGTGCGCCTTCTCAGGAGTAAGATTGTACGCATGTTATCATGGCTTCATAGCCCAATCTTCTTCTCAAGTGAAACTGGTTACGAGTGTATTAATCCAGTGCCATAAGGATTCTATGCTCCTCGGCACTCTGGTTAGTAATTTTGTTGTTTGACCAAGCGTAGAAAGAAATTTCTATTTGTTCGTTCTCTGGAGGTTTCTCGTTTTTATTCGATTCTTGAATGCAACCCTCTACTCATGACAATTCCATGGTTATATGTAGCAGATTAATAAGGGAATAGGGGTTTCTCCCTTACCAGGTATGACGCCTTTCTCAGTTATCATTTTTACTTGATTCATGTTATTCGTACTCTCTATCTTCAGCGTTTCATTTATTTTGGGTTTTATCTCTTGCAGCTAAATTCGACTTGTGTCGTGCTCTCCTTCGCACTGACAGAGATACGTGACTCCCTTAGGCATTAACAATTGTTTATTCGTGCTCCTTGCAGGTCGGTATTAACCGAACTCTGTCAGAAGAAATTCGTTCTTGTCTACTGGTTATATGGTTTATATTTCGACATTTAAACATTGTAATGATACAATTGTAATTATTTTAACACTATAAGTAAATCCCAACTCTGAATATTTATTGATCTCTGTTCATGGTACCTTATAAGGTTGTTTCAGATTTATACCATGTATCCATATATACATCAGTAATTTCTGGGTTTTCATAATACCCACTTTTGATTTCGTTTATTGTTATTATGAGCATGTTCCAGCAGTAATCTCTCCTTGCTCATTTTGACTTGGCTGAAATTAATACTTCACTTTTGGCAATTTAATTTTTTTTTATTATATATATTACACTTACACATACTCATCATTCTGTGTAGTTTATTGCCTCTAGGCTCTCATGCCATACAATGGTTAACTATATTCATACTGTGGTGATATTAGAATGAATATCATACTGTAATATAGAGTTTCTATTCCAAGATAACATAGCTTCTGTGATGGTAAAATTTAAATATCTGAATGAAATCAATAGTATTATTGTGCGTCATAACCTTCTGAATTTCTTCCTCTAGTTTATTAAGCTGACCCTAAAGTCTAAATGCCCTTTTCTGGGTAATTTAGATAACCAGAGTGATATGATTATTTATAATAGAATGGCACTGTAGTTCTATGCAGATACTTGAGGAATTAATTTGTTATTTATTTGCACAGAATATGTATCCAAAATATCTACAGGGATGAATTTATTTCTATTTTTATGTTTAGAGGACATCGGGATTTATAATTAACAAATTTACCCTCTTGATTGAGTTATCATGATAGACTAGGATACATATAATTCAATATGCCAGACTGGGATGAATATGCATGTTGGATATTTGCTCAACTTTCTCTTGTATTTACTTTCTATGCTACAATATTAGAATGGTTTCATAAGTTAACTGTCTATGATCACTCTTTTGTAAATTATCAGTTGCTTTCCTCTACTATAGTATGTGTTTCTTGCACGCAACTTTCTTGACCATTAAATTTCTGGTTACATGTGAATGTTATGCTGACCCTGAGGTCAGTTTATAGAGTCTCTTCTTCTATTCTTTCATGTACAGTGTAAGTTACAATTCATTTCCTACTATTTTCCAATATAATACAGGAAGTTTAAATTCTCTCTCATGTATGTATATATTAGAATCATGCTAGGAAACAGAAGCAGATTAAAACAAATTCACAAATTTTTCCTGTGAAGAAATAAGTATCCTCAGATTTAAACCAATCACTGGTTTAGAGACTCTGTTGGATTATACTTCACCGCTCTAAATTCTACAACTATACAGAATTTCATTGGGTAATTTCCTTATGATGAATTCTGTTAAATGTAGAGTTGATATTCTAATATACAGTCAAATTTTATATGTAGCCAATTCATACTATATGAAATAGAACATCAATAAATTTAGATACATACCACTCATGCAATTGACCAACCTCCCAACCTTAGAGTCCTTCTGTCTCCCAGAACTCACCCCCGAGCTGAGATCTTCTCCTTCAAACAGACCAACCTCTAATCTGTACAAGAGCAGCTTATTTAAGTTGTTGTTCCCCAAAGCATGTTTCTAATTCTGCGTCCATAATCTCAGGATGCTTTTCTTCCTGTTTTCCTAGGCTTCCCAATTTAGGGATTCTTTAAAGTTGTTTTATGCTTTTCCTCAGCTTTTCCAGCTTTTTACCTCTTCCCAGCTACTTTCCTCATCATTGGGGAAATTCAGATTTTTCCTCAAAAATCTAAATTTAAAATTAATTTCTTTCAAGGATTTTTGAAAGATTGTGGGGAAATATTTGCCTCATCCATCCTCATGGATTTAGCAAGTGATCTCATAAATCTCATTTTGGTCAATCTGCACCACATTATTTTATTCATTTCCTCAATTAAATATTTAATTACCTTCACAAAATATTTATCCTTTGGGGTCCACTCCCCTTAGGATTAAAGTTCAAATATCTAACTTTGAAATTCAATCACATGAATTGGGGGTGTTACAATTGTTAATATACGCGAAGGTGGCCACCGATAATGATGATGGTACCTAAGATGCATAGTAAAATCTAGAGAGTGTGAATAAAAAGAGTTGAATTCAAACACTCGTAGAATCATTCGATCAGGAGCCAATGATGAAGACTCCTAATCAAACACAAGATTACCTGCCACTGATTTCTGCAAGTATCTAGGTACTGATGGGTTTCTGGATTAACTTCCTAGATAAGATGTTGAAGTCGATAGGAAGAGATCTATTGAAAGGTAGGCACTGAGGCGTCCTACATTAGTCAACATGAAATGGAAACCAAATGATTTTATTTTTATGGAGATAATGAAGAGAAAATGGGGATAACTGACAACAAATAATTTCTGGCATAATGAGTGGTTGGGTTGATAAGAGGAGCAGTAGATAGTGAGATCTTCTTGAACAATAGAAGGCACTATAACAACGTATTAGGCAGCTGAGGCTTAATGAACACCAAAGAGTTTGTTAGGATTTTATCAGTGTAGGAACACTGGGAGATGAAGGCTAATACTCATAGATGGTAGGGTTTGGCTAACTGCGAAAGAGTTTGCTGGGAAGTGCCATGTTCAATATTTTGCTGCAAAATCAACCTTTCTTAAATGTAACAGAGGTAGTATCCATTTTGTCCAAATTTTTCCCCATCTGATTAGGTTTAATGAGTCCAGACGAGTAAACTCAGTGAATTTTTCACTTTTAGAGAGTTTGAAAAGTTTCATAAAAGACAACTCCATTCCCCGTCTGATTAGGTTTAACGAGTCCAGATGAGTAAACTCGGTGAATTTTTCATGTTTAGAGAGTCTAAAAAATGTCGTAAAAGACAACTCCATGGGGTACCTTTGTCATGTCTTGATAACTGGGCACAACAAAGGGAGAATAGTAAGCCCGAAATAGTTCATTTTCTGTGAGTTAGCCCATCGAAGCCGGAAAAGTGAGAAATCTATGTTCGATGGACGTCTACCTCATTTTGTTATGAGTACGAGGGGATGAAGTAAACTTAGTACTCTTTGTGAAATTTTTAACAAGTCCAACAAGGAAAAATTCGGTGCTCTCCGTGAAATTTTAATGAGTCACGCGGAGAAAACTCAGTCACTTTTTATATTTAAAGAGCTTTGAAAAAGAGGAAAAAGAATGGCTTCTTACTCTTTGTCGTGGTATTTTAGCGAGCCTGACAAAGGAAACCTGGGGTTTTTTCTGTTTTATGAGCTAGAAAAAAATCCCTAAAAAGAAAGTTGAGTGCTTCTTCATATCAGTTTTAATGACTCTGAAGAAGAGAACTCCAGGTTTTTCAGATTAACGAGCAAGAAAAAGATGATAAAAAGAAAACTCGAAATCGACTTCGTATAAGTTTAACGAGTCCGAAGAGGAGAACTCGAGGTTTTTCGGATTAACGAGCAAGAAAAATACCGTAAAAAGAATGCTCGAAATCAGGGTCAAAACATGGTTATGTCTGCATATAGATCTTGATCACTCATCATAACATCAGTAACTAATCTCAATAGTTGCGACATATATCCAGCAAGAATTCATGACTTTTTGTAGACTGGCTAAGAGATTCATGCCTCATAAATGGCTATAAGAAGGTCAGAAGACTTTCCTTTTCACTGTTCTAAATACTCTGAAGGAGCTCTCGGGTGAAAAAGGGTGAAAACTTCAGCTGACGATTACAGTCAATCCGGGAAACGGATCTTCTTCCTGCGAGATCCAGGTAAGAGCTGGAACCTCCTGCTATCATTTTTTTTTTTTTTTGTGAAGTTTTTCTAGTTCAAAATGGGAAATTTGGTAGGCCCTAAAAAATATTAGCGGTGAACGCAGGCCAGCAGTGCCAGACCCACGTTAAGCACACTTCCCGTGAAGGAAAAGGGCGTTAGCACGCTTTGTTTTTCTCTATAGCCTGCATTAGGCACAAAGCATATTTTAAGAACTCATTTATAAGAATTTTGAAGTGTTCCAAACAATTTCTAATATGTTGAAAATTTTGTATTAGCAAGTATTCAGTTGTTAATCATGAGTATCTGGCGAGAGAGAGAACATGAAATGGAAGAAAGAGATATGATTACTGATGCTGGAAGTTCGATGGCTCTTCGCAGATATAGTTTGCTAAAATTTTCACATTTATAACTGATGAGGGGTCAAGATGACCTCCTGAGGTGGTTGATTCAGCAATGGGACAAGCATCACCATGTCTTTCAAATTGGGGGCAATGAGCCCTCATTTCAGAAGGAAGATGTTTACTTTTTGACCAGTTTATCATGTCGTGGATCAAGGCCCAATTTGACGGGGTTCAGAGTGGATCCACACTCCACTACTGATCTTATTCTGACTCATTGTATATGCAACACAGAGGTAGTGAGTAACCAGGTGCCTATTGCATGGGTGGCTTCAAGACCACTGAGGTCTATACTTTGGATGATTGTTCGCTTGGCAGGGGCCAAGAGTCAGCATGTGGCCACCAAGGCCCAGATGCTACTAGCCTTGGATTGTATACAGCCTCAGGTTTTCGGCTGGTATGATGGAATTGTCCGTCAGGTCCGAGCAGAGCTCACAGCATGCAAGACCCATACCCAAAGAGAGTTTGGGTACGGAACATTGATCATTTCTTTCCTACTGGAGTGAGTGCCATTGATGAGACCCAGGATCATTACAGCGCCATTAGGCCCATGCGAGCCGAGACAAGCTCGATGGGCAGCTTTGATTCCGCGGACTGGAGAGGGTCCAGTCCGTCACTGCTTTCATGATGGGTTTTTTGATTGGCTGAACTCCCAGATCATTATGATTGAGGATTATCCCTATGTAGGGATGATCTTCACTGGCGATCCAGAGTTAGTGTTACCCCCTGGCACCCAGTGGGGGCTCGATGGTAAGAAAGAAATGATCAATGTACTTTAGGAGGTACTTTTTTTTCTGGCTTTTGAATTTTTATGCAATTTTTTTGTTTAAATAGGGTGAAAAAATATGTTTTGACATGAAGCTTGCTTGCTTGACATAGATGTGGCACCGGTCCGCCCAGTTGGGGCCCCTCGTTATTCACGGTGAGGAATACAACTACCTGGGGCTGGCGCACCAGCTGAGGATGTGGAAGCCGCCAGAGATGATGATTCCTAGGTATTACATGAACTCTCTACAAACTTGGAGGGTTTGAGTATGGGTATACCACCTCTTCCTATGCGGGAGGTTCTAGTTCATTTGCAGCGGCATACCGTAGATGTGCCAGAGAGGTACTTGGTGCCTCTGAGGAGGATAGCTAGAGCAGTTGTATGTTATTTTGAGCATCAAGCTTAGCTAGTGGAGCGGATGTATAAGTATCATAGCGTGGCTTTAGTATAGCCAATTTTTTTTTAAAACACCCAAGTTTTGGAAGATTTTTTTATGTAACTATTGTACTAGACATGACATATATATATATATATACATACTTTTTGGTGATTTTGTGTTTTTTAATTTTTTATGTATTTTCTATGGGATAAAAAATATATATACTCATGTGTAAATATTTTATAACAAATGTGACAAATGCCAATCTAACACACTGTTTGCCAAAGAATCGTCTAATGCATTAAATTCTCTAGGAACATACTCAAATGTGATTGTTTGAAATTGACGTTCTAAAAGTCGCACCCTTAAAAAATAATGTAACAAGACTGGATGACGGACACGGTAATGATTGTTTAACTTCATAATGACGAGTTGGGAATCTAACCTGACCACTAAATTGGAGATGTCACGAGATGCAGCCTCCATGAGGAGTTGAATCACTAACATGTACTCGGAAATGTTATTGGTGGCATTACCTAGGAAAATTCCCCCAGAACCAAGAAGTTCCGACTCAAGAGTGTAGAGAACCCAAGCAGCTGAAGCAATGTGTCTAGGGTGATGACTAGCACCGTCCACGTATCCAACGTATGATAAGGTGGGTGACGAAATTTGTGTGAAATAAAAATATTGTAGATGAGAAAAACACCTAAAAAACATAAAAATATCCAGAGACATCAGAAACAATAGGCAAAACTTATATAGATAAAATTACAAAGCATACGCCTAGTGCGAAACTAGGAAAAATAATTCTTTAGATAGAGCCCATTGAGGGGCTCCTCGAGTGGAATTCCATTATAGTCCTGAAGTTTGTAAGCCCCTTTTGAGAGGAATTTACTGATGATGTAAGGACCAAGCCATAATGGTTGGAGCGTTCCTGCCCCCAAGAGGTCATGTTTCTGATCATAGAGTAGAAGAAGATCACCCTCTTGGAAAGAGTGAGGCTTGACAGATTTTTCATATTGAGCTTTGACTCGGCACTGGTGAGCTTCGAGTGCTAGTGTAGCATCTCAACGAGTTTCATCCAAATGATCGAATGAGACCAAGCGCTCTTCTATGGCAGTGGTGCCAGGTAGGAGTTCAACAGTGAGTTTGAGTGATGGAATTTCACACTGGATTTCAAGTACTGCCTCTAGGCCAAATGCGAGTTGAAATGGCGTGAAGCCTGTGGCAGTTTTGACTGACGTTCGGTATGCCCATAATGCAAAATACAACTTGCGATGCCATGTGGTTTTTTGGTTTCTGACCAATCGACGAATCATGGTTTTGAGGACGCCATTTACAGCTTCGACTTGACCATTAGCTTGAGGATGATAACACGAAGATTGATCTTGATGAAAACCTAGCATAGATGTTAATTCAATTATCATATGATTATGAAAGTGGCATACATGATCTGTGACAATAGATAGGGGTATGCCGAACCGACAAATTACCTAATTGAACAGGAAGAGAGTGGTGGTTTCACCATCAGCCTTAAAAGTGGGAATGGCTTCTGCCCATTTCGTAAAATAGTAGAACGCAACCACGATGTAGTTGTGTCCATTTTCCGAAATGGGAATGCAGGTGACGAAGTAAATTCTCCATTTGGAAAAAGGACCAATGGAGATAATCGGATTAAGGGGGGCGGGATGAGCACACATTTTATTCATGAAGATTTGACATGGATGGCACTTCTGGATTGCTGTAATGCAATCTTTAAACAAAGTGGGCCAATAAAAACCTATGCGTAGGAATTTTTGGGTAGTAGCTATGCCCGAAAGATGACCACCACACACCCTTGCATGGAAGTAATTCAAAAGATGTTCCGCTTCATTGAAAGTGAGACAATGCCGAAAAATAGTATCGATACCACGGCGATATAATGTATCATTTAGCACAAGGTAGTGCCTTTCCTGGTGGCGAATACGACGACGGTCGTCGGATGTGAGAGTTGGGTGGAAGAAAAAGGGTGAAAACTTCAGCTAACGATTGCAGTCAATCCAGGCAACAGATCTTCTTCCTCCGAGATCTAGGTAAGAGTTGGAACCTCTTGCTATCATTTTATTTTGTTTTTGTAAAGTTTTTCTAGTTCAAAATGGAAAATTTGCACGCCCTAAAAAATATTAGCGGTGAACGCAAGCCAGCAGTGCCACACCCGCGTTAAGCACACTTCCCGTGAAGGAAAAGGGCATTAGCACGCTGTGTTTTGCTCTATAGCCCGCATTAGGCACAGAGAATATTTTAAGAACTCATTTATAAGCGTTTTGAAGTGTTCCAAACAATTTCTAATCGGTTGAAAATTTTGTATTAGCAAGTATTCAGTTGTTAATCATGAGTATCTGGCGAGAGAGAGAACATGAACGGGAAGAAAGAGATATGATTACGGATGCCGGAAGTTCGATGGCTCTCCGCAGATATGGTTTGCTAAAATATGCACATCTAGAACTGATGAGGGGTCAAGAGGACCTCCTGAGGTGGTTTATTCAGGAATAGGACAAGCATCACCATGTCTTTCAGATTGGGGGCAATGAGCTCTCATTTCAGAAGGAATATGTTTACTTTTTGACCAGTTTATCATGTCGTGGATCAAGGCCCAATTTGACGGGGTCCAGAGTGGATCCACACTCCACTACTGATCTTATTCTGACTCATTGTATATGCAACAAAGAGGTAGTGAGTAACCGGGTGCTTATTGCACGGGTGGCTTCAAGACCACTGAGGTCTATAATTTGGATGATTGTTCGCTTGGCAGGGGCCAAGAGTCAGCATGTGGCCACCAAGGCCTAGATGCTACTAGCCTTGGATTGTATATAGCCTCAGGTTTTCTATTGGTGTGAAGGCGTTATCCGTCAGGTCCGAGCAGAGCTCACAGCATGCAAGACCCATACCCAAAGAGAGTTTGGGTACGGCACATTGATCATTTCCTTTCTACTGGAGCAAGTGCCTTTGATGAGACCCAGGATCAGTACAGCGCCATTGGGCCCACGCGAGCTGAGACAGGCTCGATGGGAAGCTTTGATTCCGCAGACTGGAGAGGGTCCTATCTGTCACTGCTTTGATGATGGGTTTTTTGATTGGCTGAACTCCCAGATCATTATGATTGAGGATTATCCCTATGTAGGGATGAACTTCACTAGCGATCTAGAGTTAGTGTTACCCCCTGGCACCCAGTGGGGGCTCGATGGTAAGAAAGAAATGATCAATGTACTTTAGGAAGTACTTTGTTTTTTGGATTTTGAATGCTTATGCAATTTTTTTGTTTAAATAGGGTGAAAAAATATGTTTTGACATGAAGCTTGCTTGTTTGACATAGATGTGGCACTTGTCCGCCCAGTTGGGGCCCCTCATTATGCACGGTGAGGAATGCAACAGAAATTTTAGGCACTGGTGGGAGTGGCATTTCACCGAGAGATGATGATTCCCTGGTCTTACATGAACTCTCCACAACTTGGAAGGTTTGAGTAACTAGGTATACCACCTCTTCCTATGCAAAGAGGTTCTAGTCCATTACCGTGACATACCATAGGTGTTAACTGAAGATACTTGTTTATCTGGGAGGATAGCCGGAATAGGTTGTATGTTATTTTGAGCATCATGCTTAGGCAGTGGAGCGGATGTATATGTATCATAGCGTGGCTTTATTATATTAATTTTTTTAAAACACCCAGATTTGGAAGATTTTGATGTAACTCTTGTACTGAGCACGACATATATATACATATATATATATATATATATATATATATATATATATATATATATATATATATATATATATATATATATATATATATATATATATATATATATATATATATATATATTTATTCGTTGTGTTTTTAAATTTTTATGCATTTTTTGATGTGATAAAAAATATATGTACTCATGAGTAAATCTTTTACAATAAATGTGACAAATGCCAATCTAACACATAATTTGCCAAAGAATCAGCTAATGCATTAAATTCCCTAGGAACGTGCTCAAATGTGATTGTTTGAAATTGACGTTCTAAAATTCGCACTCGTAAAAAATAACGTAACAATACAGGGTGGCGGACGCGGTAATGATTGTTTAACTTCTGTGCTTGGTTGGAGCCCTAACCTAACCATTAGGTGGAAGATGTCACTCCTTCTGAATCGGATGGGGAGTTAGATCACTAACATGTACTCGACAACGTTGACCTTATGGCATTCACCCTGGAAAATTCACAGGGCAGAAGGTTCCGACTCGGGGAGTGTAGAGAACCCAGCGGTGACGTGTGTCTGAGTGTGACCTTCTTACCGTCCACATATCAGCGTGATAAGGAAGTTACAGCATTTGTTAGAAAATAAAAATATTGTAGATGAAAAAGCCTCAAAACAAAAAATATCCGGAAGACATGGAAATAATAGGCTAAACTTATATACATAAAATTGTTACAAAGCATACGCTAGTGGGAAAACTGAGCAAAAGTAACCTATTTAGATGAAGGCCATTAACGAGGGGCTCCTCGGTGGAAATTCGTTCATAGTCACAAGAGGTTTGTGACATGAGAGGACTGCCGGTGATGTGAGACCAAGGCATAATGGTTGGAGTGTTCCTGCCCCCAAGAGGTCATGCTTTTGATCATACAGTAGAACGAGATCGCCCTCTTGGAAAGAACGAGGCTTGACAGATTTGTCGTATTGAGCTTTAACTCGGCGCTGGTGAGCTTCGAGTGCTAGTGTAGCATCTCGACGAGTTTCGTCCAAATGATCGAGCGAGAGCAAGCACTCTTCTGTGGTGGTGGTGCCAGGCAGGAGCTCAATGGCAAGTTTGAGTGATGGGATTTCGCACTCGATTGGAAGTACTGCCTCCAGGCCGAAAGCAAGTTGGAAAGGTGTAAAGCCTGTGGCAGTTTTAACTGACGTTCGGTATGCCCATAACGCAGAATACAACTTCCGATGCCACGTGGTTTTATGGTTTCTGACCAACCGATGAATCATGGTTTTGAGGACGCCATTTACGGCTTCGACTTGACCATTAGCTTGAGGATAATAAGACGAAGATTTATCTTGTCAGAAACCTAGCATGGATGTTAATTCGGTCATCATATGATTAGAGAGTGGATAACGATGGCAATAATGAATGAGGTACGCCGAATGAGCTTAATTACCTAATTAGAGCAGAGAAGAATGGCGGGTTTGTGTCGACACTAAAGTGAGAATGACACATATATTTAATAAAATAATAAGCACGGCATTCTGGGTGTGTCCATTTCCGAAATAGAATGCGAATGACAGTAGTCCCAATTTGAAAAGGACCAATGGAGATAGGAAGGATGGAAAGGCGGGGATGACACGGCCTCACCCAAAAGGTTGCTCAGGACCCTGTTTCTGGACTGCTGCAATGGAGTCTTTAAACAAAGTGGGCCAACAAGCCAAGAGCACCTGAAGTTGCACCCCAAATGATAGCTATCTTGAGAGATAATACCTTACTTTATGCCTTTGTAGGTAATTAAAGATGTTCTAACCTCTGTCAGATAGAACCTTTTGGAAAATAGTATCGATACCACGGCGATATAATGTATCATTTAGCACAAGGTAGTGCCTTTCTTGGTGGTTAATATGACGACGGTAGTCGGATGTGAGAGTTGGGCGGAAGAATTGGGTTTGTAGGTAGACCAAAATGTCTCCATACCATGGGTCTGAAGAATCGACCAAGTATACAAATTCATCAGGAAATGGATCATGGGCTACTTCTCTTGGGTCGATTCTGGGAAGGTTCGATAGTAATTCGACGAAGACGAGAGATTTTTTTGCTTTGGCAGTTGTGAAGACGAAATCAAATTGTTGGAGGATTATGATCCATTTGGCATATTTTCCTCCAATAATTTTTCAAGACAGGATGTGTCGTGTGGGGTTCTCCAAAGATATAATCGTAGTCTGTCGCGGCAATATATAGTGTCGGAGTTGGGTGACGGAAAAAACTACTACTAGAGAAAGTTTCTTCACATGTGAATAACATAGTTTGGGTCCAATTAGACCTTTTGACAAGTAGTATATGACATGTCCACTGTCATCATTATGAACTTGAACCAGAAACATTCCAGGTAAGGATGGTGAGGCTGCCAGGTAGAGGAGAAAGTCGCGTGAGTAGTCGGGGGCACTAAGGAGTGGGGCTGAAACAAGTGCATGTTTTAAAGCATCAAATGACCATTGAGCTTTTTCATCCCATAAATATAGTGTTCCCTTCTTCAATAATTGCATAAATCCGTTCGTCATCTTGGCATAGTTAACAATGAATCGACGTAAAAAAATTTCCTTTCCTTGCAAACGTTGGAGTTGGAGGATGGATTGTGGTGCTGGAAATTCAAAAATTGCTTTAACCTTATCGGGATTAACCCTAATCCCATGCTTGGAGACAATGAAACCTAACAGATGCCCAGAATCGACCATAAATATGCATTTATGAGGATTCAGATGTATATTGTAGAATATACACCTAGCAAAAATTTCTTTCAGATGAGCAAGGTGATCAGGTCGTTTCTTGGAATGGGCCAGAAGGTCATCCAAGTAAGCCTGTGAAATATGTCAAATGTTGTGGAAAGCGTAGTCCATAGCCTGTTGAAAATTTGCTCTAGCATTCTTCAGACTGAATGGGAGTTTACGATACACAAATGTGCCCCAAGGATAGACAAAGGCAGTTTTATGATGGTCTTCTTTTTTAATCGCAATTTGGTTATAGCTCGAGAATCCATCCATGAAGGAAAAAGATTTGCATCCCGCACACTTATCGAGAATCTGATCTATGAACGACGTAGGATAATTGTCTTTTGGACAAGCGACGTTTAGATCGCGATAGTCAACACAAACTCGGATGTTGCCTTGTTTCTTATCTATGGGAACCGAATTGGAAACCCATTCTGTCAAAGGAACAGGATAGAGGAAACCAGCCCTTAAAATATTTTCTATCTCAATTTTGATGGCAACCGCTTTGCACGGGTGGACAGACCCGAGTCGCTGCCGAATTGGTTTGGCATTGTCATAAATCTTAATTTCGTGCTCTACTACAGATGGATCTATGCTCGACATTTCGTCATAAGAGAAAGCAAACACATCGCGTAATTCCTTGAAAAGGGATGTGAATCTTGCGATTTCCTCAGGATTGCAATCTGCTCCAATTTGAATATTTTCCATGATACCTGTTTTGACTGAGATATCACTGAGCATTGTCTTAGAAATATTACCCATGTTCCCTTTTGAATCGATAGTTTGAAAAGTCGTGTAAGCGGAGGATACAATCTCAGGTGGGTCAAAGGATGGGATTTTAGTATTTATCACGTTCGAGTCGATCATCGAAGCGCGATGGTGAAACTCTCCCCAAGGTCATTCTTCTAGAGACATGATCTCTCGAATAGCTTCGTCTGTATGCAAGATTTCATTGAGGAGATCCTTAGAGAGAACTGTGATGGGTGGGATGTTTGTACCTTTGGTCTAAACCATAGCAGTGGAGGGTTTAGATGTAATTTGGATGGCTTGGTAGGCCAACTTGGCTGGTGAGAGCGGCATTTGATCTCCATAGGAATCAATGTCTGAATGTGCCAGGAGGATCCATGGGTCGATAGAGCCATCCAAAGTGGTGGATATCATTGCAACCGTATTTGGGATCTCTAGCGACGGGAGAGGAAAACAACCGAGTAAGGAAGATGCCTTCAGAAGACTAGTACCAATACTAACGTAAGAGTCAGGAAAGCCTCCTATTAGGGGTGCAGTGCTACTTGATAACGTGGTATAATCAAGGGTGCAGAAGGATAAATAATCCACTGTGACTATTTTCCCATCCAATGTAAATAGGATGAGTCGGAAGACCAAGGAAACAATGGCAGTCATGGCATATGACCAACTGTGACTAAGCAATATATTATAGTCAAGATGGCTATCTACGACTTCAACATCCATGGTTACCATTTTCCCACTCAGAGTGATGGGAAAGCTAGAAAGGTATCATTTTGGGAGGAACATGTGGCCATCAAAAGCTTTGAGGGAATTCTACGGTGGTGTTAAGATAGGAGAACCAAAAGCGAGCCAACAAGCTTGTGACATAACGCAGGTCGAAGCACCTTCGTCAATGACAGTGCGATGGATTGGTCTCCCTTTCGACACAACCTACACTTGGAATGCGAGTTGGTGTGACAGGTGAGTCTGAGATTTTTCCATATCAAAGATAGCTATCATGGAATCCTGGGGGTCTATTCCACCAATGGCCAAAATTAAGGCTTTCCTTTGTTCTAGACAAGTTTGCAATACTTCGAGAGTAGACATAGCTGACGGTGCTTGCGCGAAATCTTCTACAATGTTATATTTTTGCGTTGCACATGCATAGGTGTTATGAGTCATGCGTCAAAGTTTCCCTTTGGGGGGATGAATCACAGGATCAACAGTAGGCCGTTCGATATGCAGATCGTTGTTCGGGGTGGAGTTGAACTAGTACCAGGTTCTTGAGTGTCTATGGTAGGATTTCAATAAAGCTTGGCTCGTGTTTGAAGTTCAACACTTTCAATGCCATAAATGGCAGATGATCCTTAACCAAAAGGATGTGAACCACCATTGCCCCATTGCTGGGGTTGTGGTGGGTTGTCAACCATGTGTTGGTGTTGCTAATATTGATTAGGGAAAGGATTATGAAGAACGATAGGTGTTCCCCCAGAGTCCTTGTTTGCAATAAAATCGGTGCATTCCTGCAGCTGAGGACATTTGTATGTCAAGTGGTCCTCCACACAGATCTTGCAAGGAAATTTCATGGGTTTATCCTTCTCTTTGTCATTTTTGGCAGCATTTTTCTGATTAGGATTATTATGATTGTTTGACTGCTCTTCCGAAGAAGATGTCTTTTTCTTGTTCTTCTTATTCTTTCCACTAGGTTTTTGTGAAGTTTGCACAGAATTTAACTCAGCAGTAGGAAGAGTAGTCATTTGGTTAGGGGCGGTGGAAGTCGAGGATGGCTGGGAGGTTTCCCCCCAAGACTGTTTTGTGGCTACGCCAGAGATTGTGCCAAAGAGACCGTTGGCGTGGGCTCCATTTTTCTGAGTGGATGGAGGATTTGGGTTACCAGGGGCATTAGGGAGTAAATCATATAGTGTGCCAAATTGTGAATAGATTAAATCTAAATGTTGGGCATGACGAATGCATTGATCTTCTGTAACCACACTGGATAGGCCAACATCTTTATAGATGTGGGGTAAGAGAGACTTACAAAACCAATTAGATAGAAGATGATCCGGGATTGGTGCTTTGACTAGCCTCCTCCTATGCCTCCATTCATGAATGTGATCGGAGATCTGGGTTGCGGTGTCTTGGTGTAGCAAGGTTAGCAGTCCCATTCCGGTTTCAAATCTGAATGGTAATTAGAATTTCTTTAGAAACTCCATCGCTAAAGCTCCAAAAGTGTTTATGGCGGTGCGTGGCAATTCAATATACCACTTGGCGACATTTCCTGTAAGGGTGCGGGGAAAGAGTCGAAGCCGGACACTGTCATCCACCATGGAATTAGATATAGACCATAAATGAAAGGTTGTTATGGGTGTGGCTGGGTCTTCCCCTTGTTTCCCATCTAAATTTGGGATGTCAGAAGGAATCTTGTGCAGTACTGGAGGCCAGAGCGGGTTGTGATTAGTGGGGTCATTAGATAGTTTATAGATGTCGGGAATGTCTAGAGCTGCCAAAAATGGAAATTGTGGGTTTACCCCCGAATCTAACCAAGGAAGTATTGGCTGACTCTTTGGACCATAGGGTCTACCCATCAATGTGTTACTAGTAGGATAAGTAGGACTTTGATAAAAAAATTCCTATAGGTGGAGGGGTAGGGATATATGGTTGTTGTCCATAGGGCATATTTTATTATGGGGTGAATGGTTGGTTTCCCCCAGTATAAAAGTGCCCTCCCATTCTAGATGGAGGTTGGGGTGGGTTAATCCATATGGATGCAATAGAGATTCCCAGAGGCATGCTACTACTTACATAGTTCGGCAACGACATAGAACCTACACCGATATTTAAACCACTTAAGGGAATAGTGTTAACAATAGGTTGTCGATTTGTCCTAACGATTCCAGGGGTAGTGAAATTTTCCCTGTTGTTTGCGTGCTAGTGACACTACCCCCTAGTATGGAGGCTAAGGGGTTTGACTCAGCAAAGGGTTCCAACAAAAATGGTTGCTAAAAGGAACCGATTTAGTCCCACTCATGGGAGGGGAAACCGTAGGTCCCGATGTGGTCATGGTAGGAGTAGATCCCAAAGGACTCGGCGAGTTACTCACAGTTGTGATGACCGTAGGGTTGGGACTAGGCATAAGTTGACTACTGGGGTTACCAAGTGATGACATAGAGCTGAAAACTGGTGGGGAAGATGGTGGAGAACCTGGGATGGTTGCCATTGGTATCGACCCTATGGATGCTGGTTGTGAAATGGATGTTTTTGCAGCCGAAGACATGTATTGGCGTGGTGGAATCTGAACTATCACAGTTGCCGATAGATCAGTGAGTGGAGGATTGTAATGAGGTACGACACCTTCCATGAAAGGGTCCTCCGAAAATTCCGTATGATATGAGGCTATGTGAAAATCAGGGTTTGTCAATGGAGACTGCTCTTCCGCAGAAGGCATGGGTTCACCAAGGTTCAGTTCCTCCTCAAGAGTCAGACGAGGTAGAGCTTGTTGTCGTCAAGACAAATGGCAAGGGTTGGATGACGCCATGGTGACCTATTTATTTTTAACAAATTTTAATAAATTGTGATGTATTATAAAGTCTCAATGATAGTAACCACACACCTAAAAAAGAAAAAAGAAAAAAGGACTCTCTAAAATCAATCAGCAAACACCCAGAATATGGTGCCCTATTATAGTACTACCATTTCTAGTGATTAAATCCAGTATCACAATAGTATACAGAGAGATTTGGTCAAAAGTATAGTTACGGTTACTCTAGAGCTTCACCCAAACCTCACACGATAGGTCTAAGCACTCTTATGAAGATGAGTACCCTCCTAAAGACCGAAGATAGAGTAGGTCCATCTGTTTCAGGTACCAGGAGAGCCTATCCCAGTCACCTTGTGTAAGTCCCTAAAAATTATGGCCACTAAAGATACCTCAAATCACAGACATCATCAGGGGGGTCCACGGTCTAGGACATCATGCTATATGGGCAGAACACCTAGATCCCCGATCTAGTTTTGACATCCCCGAAGGGAACCCCAATATATAGAATGCCCACTAGATGCAGTCGAAGGTGGGCTACCTTCTTTTTCACCCAAGTGTTGTCTCGCACTTAGCTCCAGTAAAGGAGTGGTCCCAATAATATGAGTGCAGTAGGATTTCACTCGTTAATGACTCTAGTTTCATGTTTTGAAATCTTGGGTGATTTTCTCACTTTTCCTAACCCAAGATCCTAGCCTGAACTACTATTGGTATGAGCTCAGAAAAAGTAATGTGATTGATTCTATTATCGCTTGATTCTTAGTGTACTTGATTATTAGTCTTGTGGAGGGGCAGTGGACATATGAAATGAAATGAGACTCTGACTCAAGAAACCATGCAAAAATATGCTCTAAATATTCATTTCGATGAAGAGTATTTCTGCAGGGAGAGGTTTCCTTTCAACATCCATGCAGTAACATTCAAATAGCAAAGTTCAACCTTAAAGATTCAGACATTTATTTACCTCATCTCAACAATATTTTAAATGAAATTTTCAGAATTAATCTAGCTAGATGCATAAAAAATAAAAAATAAAAATTCTTCTAAAAAATGAATGAATTCAACACTAACTTTTCAAACAAGAATAAACAAATAGCGATTCTAGCTAGTAAACAAGCACAGGGATTCAGACAAGAAGTGGTTCTGATGGCCAAAACTCTGCAACCAAAAGGAGCACAACACAAGGGTGAACAATAATTTTTTGGCTGAGTAACGCACTGTAATCAAAGCTAGGCCACATTATAATGCTCTGGAATAATAACAAAGGCAGCGTTAGCCAGGGTAAATTTCTTCAGATGGCCAAAATGGTACAGGACTGAACTCTGTGAGCTTTTGAAATGTTTACTGGGCATAAAAGCTGGTCAGAAGGATATGTGAACAAAGGAAACAAAGAAGGAAAAAATCCAGAAACTGGGGTTAAAATCCCCAGCGGAGTCGCCAATTCTACTATAGGGTAAAATTCTTGGGTTGTTGGTTCTCTAATATCCCTCTCAGGGCTTTCCAGTGCCTGAGGCAAATAGTAAGATTAGTTGCATAGTTCACAAAGAAGATACATACATGTTCATATCAACTTAAACAACTTGATGGAAAAAGATGGAAGATTACCTCTTTTTTGATCTTGAAGTCTTTTGGAGAGCGCTAAGCAGCGAAGTGCGGATCCTCCTTCACCAACTCCAAATCTTGACCCTGTGATCAATCAAAGAACTCGTGTAATCTCTACCACAACGTACATTTTCTATCAATTAAGTTAATATATTACAAACATTAAACAATGTACATCTAAGCCATTCATCTCATGCTATATAAGTAATTGAAGAAAAATGACAATATCAACGCATAGAATGGACAAAATAGATACAGTTCTTTTGATTTATAAAAAGGAGGATTACAACCATCGGTTGTACCAAGCCCTCCTCAGCCTTCCAATCTCTCAATCTCTCAATGTGGTGATGTCTTGATCAACAAGTTCTCAATAAACCTCTTTGATTTTTAACCTTCATACTACAACAATAATGCTCTGCTTCACATGTATTCAAAAATTTTGAAAATCCTTCGACCTTGAACCAAGAGCCTATAGCTCCATTTTATAGGAGATGGAGAGAGAAATCATTGCCTTACTCCTTCCACCAGTTCTAAATAGAAAAAACCAAGATGTTTCCTCAACTTCCCATGCTTTTGCCTTCCTTGAGAGTTCAGTTGTTTTTGGGAAGGCCTAATAAGAGACTAGTGCTTTGCAGTTTCTATTTTGTACTGACTCTCTTATAAGAAAAAGTTGGAATTTCAAATCATTCTTCATGGATTTTTCCTGTTTCAAACTCAAAACATGGGTAATGCTGCCCTCTAGTCTAAATATAGCGTTTCCCTAGCCACTAACATGATCGTTTCACAGATCAGGTGCGTTATAATGCTCTTTTTTTGTTATAGGGGTGCGTTACCTTGGCGGAAGTAGGTTTAGTTTAGGTCTTTTTATTCCTTCCATATTTATATTCTCCTCTAAGTTGATGAGGAGCTTTTTTGACCTATAACAACACTTTCTACATTTGAAGGGTTGATGAATTATGTTTTCAAACCCTTCACTAGAAATTTTGTGTTAATATTTTTTGATGATAGAATAATCTACATAAGGTCTTGGTAGGATCACATTCAACATGTTGACAGGGTGCTCAAACTATTGGAGGAGAAACAATTATATGCAAAAACCTCCAAATGTTTCTTTGGAGTACAAGAGGCGGAATATCTGGGTCATATTATATCTCAGGAGGGTGTTAAGGTAGACCCTAACAAAATTAAAGCCATTAAGGAATGGAGAGTATCCATAAACATAAAGAAGTTGCGAGGATTTCCTAGGTTAATGGGGTATTATTGCAAGTTTGTTAAGAATTATGGGAGAATAGCAACACCTCTAACAACATTATTGAAGAAAGATGGATTTTCATGGACTCCTAAACAAATTAAGGCCTTTTAACATCTTAAAGAGAAAATGTCCCTAACACTGGTCTTAGCTGTGCCGAACTTTACAAAACCTTTATTGTGGAATGTGATGCCTCAGGAAATGTAATTGGTGATGTTTTAATGAAAGAATGAAGACCCATTTCTTTTGAAAGTCATCCAATTAAAGGAAGATATTTACAGAAAGCTATTTATGAGAAGGAAATGTTGGAAATACTACATGCACTAAAGAAATGGTGACCTTACCTAATGGAAAGACACTTCAAGGTAAAAAATGATCTTGATAGTATTATATACTTTTTGGAAAAAAGACTATCTTCAAAAGAGCAGCAAAAATGGGTCACAAAGATGTTGGGTTATCTCTTTGAAATCATCTACAAAAAAGGGAAGCTAAATGTTGTTGCAGATTCACTCCTAAGAAACGATGAATAGGTGGAAACATTTCTTTGTGCAATTTCTATTATCCAACCAAATTGGATAATTGAAGGAAGGTGGGAATGGAAGAATGACGAATCAGTGTGGACACTCATTCAAAATTTGTAGCAAGATCCTAGTACATATGATACATTTATTTGGAAAAATGATTCCTTATGGTAAAAATATCGCTTATATCTTTGTAATAATTCTCAACTAAAACAAAATATTCTTTTGGAATTCCACACCTCTCCCTGAGGAGGACACCTAATATTTTTAAAATCTTACCGTAGGGCGAAGAAAGAATTTGTTTTGGATGGCATAAATATGATATTCAGAAGCTTGTGGTGGAATTTTTGGTTTTCTAGCAAAATAAAATTGTGACAATTAAGACTTCGGGTCTACTAGATCCTTTATTCATTCCAAGTCAACGTTGGGAGGTGGTGTCAATGGATTTTATCACAGGTTTACCTAAGTCCGAAGGAAAGACTATCATCATGGTGGTAGTTGATAGACTTATCAAGTATGAACACTTTTGTGCATTATCTCATCCATTTAAAACAAGTAAAATTTCTACTACATTTATGGAAACAACTCAAATGCGACATGGAAACCCAAATATTATTGTAAACGACAGGGATCCCATTTTTACTGTAAATTTTTGGATGGAATTATTTTATAGTTTGGGTACTCAACAACAAATGTATATGGTATAGGTATGTTAATGAATAACGTCCCTTGAAGGTAAGAAATTTTTGCAATATATACATGAGATCTCACCATTTCCCCAGTATGGCACTAGGCGGAAGCCCTTTCTTCCAATCGTCTTTCAGCTTCCGGACGACCACAAATCTACGCCATATTTTCTTCACAATTTTATCCTTCTTGAACCATTGTTTTCTCACTGTCGATAAGCCTGTATCCTGA
Organism: Pinus albicaulis; assembly: GCA_034641835.2. Taxonomy (NCBI): domain Eukaryota; kingdom Viridiplantae; phylum Streptophyta; class Pinopsida; order Pinales; family Pinaceae; genus Pinus; species Pinus albicaulis. The sequence goes on from CM076570.1 coordinate 917,928,872, forward strand.
GCTATGGATTCTTCTGTGACCTAAAATTCCATTGGGCCCACCTTGGCCCTACTTGAAATTCGTTTCTATTATTTGATGTTTCTGTTATATGCTGTTTTCATGACCGCGCCCCAGGGCCCACTACTTCAGTTGAACATTTGATCAACCCCACCACTACTTCTCATACACGCCCACCACTTGGCATCTGTTTTCAAATTCTCTTGAGCATTTGAATAACTCCACGTTTATATAATAACACTGGTTCATTTTCCCAGTCATATATAAAAATATAGTCATACAAAATTTACTATATCTTTTCTAATTGTAAAACTATTTTTATTTAATATTTATATAAAAATCAAACATGACTAAATTGATTTTTAATTATTATATTTTATTTTATTTAAATTTAATAATAATCACCAAAAACACACTTTCCATCTCCCGCCATCCTAACTGCAACACAGATATTACTCCACTTTCTTGCTCAACCCACCAACAGAATATCTCAGACAATATTTCTCTCTACAGATCAGAAAAGAATCACACAACTACCCAGAATAACTGTGTTTAGCTGCGCGTTCCTCGGCTATTTAGAGAAAGGGCATTACCATTGGCTGCTGCCACCACCTCTAAATGCTCGTTCACTTTTAATCATAAAATAGTTTTGATTATTTGAATAATTATATATATATATATATATATATATATATATTCTTAAATAAAACATAAATTTTACAGTTATAAAAATTGATTCCATAGATTAAAGGTAAATAATAATATTTATGAAATAAAAATTAAACTGGATTTGAATTTAAAATGAGAATAAATTAGATTTGAATTTAAAGGAAATATATAGAGTTTCTATGTAAACCCATTATATATAAAATTTCTCGTGTAAACCAATTCACTTAGATTTAATTGGTGAATCTTAAAAATTGGCTGTTTAACATTACATAACGCAGTGTCGTGTTCAGATGAATTGATGAAAAGTTAATTATATTGAATTATGTAATAATTATTTTATTATGAATTAAGTTTATTCTAATTATAAGAGGAAGTTTTTTAAAAATTTATATTTTAATTTTAACAAAATTTCATAAATATAGTCAACAGCCAACTGACAAAATAATATTATGAAAAATCATTACTGCTTTAAACAAATAACAACACAACTAAGAAATAAAAATGTGTCTGGGAAGCTGCAAAAATCAGAATCAAAGAATTACAGAGTGGATTCATTTAGGAAATGGGATATATTTGCTGTTGAATGTCCCACAAATGGAGTGCAGAGAAAATGAAGTTTTAAATGCTCTTTTTGCGGCAATCCATACACACTCTTAAATGTAGATTCAAATCGAGTAAGGCAGCTACTGTTGAGATGGAAAAGTTTATTCTCTGTAAATATTGGTTAATGATTTAATTACTTTAATATGAATTAAGTTTTTTTTCAAAAATTATAGTTAGAATCTTAGAAATTTATGTAAATAAATTTTGTAAGATTTCCATTTGACACTAAATTGTAATTTAAAAATTTAGTTGAATTTAATAGTTTTAATAAAATTATATTGAATATTTAAATGATGAAAAGATTTTAATTTTATAAAAAAATAATAATTTGTTAGTTGGTTTTGAATCAGTTTATTAAACTTGTTTTATATTCTATTTAAAAAAAGATTTAATGCTTTGCACTATTTTACATCATCATCTCGTGTAAATAAAATAGGGTATTATAGTCAAATATATTTCAGCCATTAATACAATAATTATCTTGTTAAATGTTTTACTTTTTCTCAAATATTTAAGAAATGAAAAATGGTATTATTTTTATTTAATTTAATAATTGTTAATAATCCATTCACATTTAATGACTTCAATTTTCTTTTTAATTGTTAAATAATTTTTTTTTTAATATTATGGTATGTTGATAGATTGATGTTTGGTAAAAAAGTGTATGTCTTTATTCTCCAATAATTAATTAGAGTAGTTCACTTTTTCCCTTCAATAGTTGCAAATGTGTTTTTCTGGTTTAGAAGTCACTATTTATAAGAATAGAAATTATCATTCAATACGAACACTTCATTCAACAAATTCAACATGAATACAAGTCTCAGAGATTCAATAAGTTGGAATTCATAAAATTTCTCCACCAACTCACTCAAACTTTATTTAGACAATCAAGGAACTTGGGAGAACTTTATAGTCTCAATTATACTAAATCTTAATGTTGTGAATGCTTCAAATTAAGAGAATAAATAGTACACCACTGTTTAGAAAGGATATTATTTACAACTGAGGTCTTTATTCAAAAAATAAAAATAAATAGAAAGGGCTATAATTTAGGTTTCAAATAAAATTATATAAACAAAAATTTGGGTTAAAATCACATGAAAATAAATTTTTAAATTAAACTTTAAATTCCATGTTGCTTGTTACATAGAGTTTTTGAATTAAATGGAAAATTGTACTAATCATTTTAGCATGAATTAAGTTTATTTTCACCATAAACTAAAAAGTTTTGAGATTAAATTAGTTAAAGTGATGTTATAAAATCTACATCTAACAAAAGTTTGTGAGTTAAAGATATGATTAAATTATGCTATTCAACAAAATTTAAATAAAATTTGTGAAATTTAAAATAAAAAAAATAACAAAATTATGCGAATTTTATAATATTAGTTAAATTTTACCAAATTTAATTTATACTTTGTATTGAGAAATTTAATTGTTTTCTATTTATTTTATCACGTTTAATATGATCATTTTTCATTAACAAAAAATAAAAATAACAAATAAAATTAGAAATATATTTTTTTTCACTCTTAATTGAAGAAATATCATGTAAAAAAGACTCACATATATTTATTTACCATATAGAAAAAATACTCCCATCCTCACAACTATTTAAATTGTTGTGAGGATGATCACTATAAATTAGTGATCATCATCAGCAGACTCCACCAGAGTTGGGTCCTTAACAGTGAACCCAGAAGCTTTGTCTATGGGATACAAAGGCTATGTTCTTCAATGCGACACAATTTTTGTTCCTACTTTTCTAGTTGGAACTAGAGCATTTGAAACTCCTTTTTATATTCTGGAAATCCGTGCACTACTACTACCATACCCATGGAAATTTTCTCCAAAGGTTTCATCAATAAAGATATAATCTACATGGTGGGGCTTCTCTTGCAAGTGTAGGAGTGAATTTCCTTCAAGAGGATGCATTGATTGGATAAGGATTTGAAGGGAAAAGTGGATTGTAAGGGCATTTATGTTGAAAGTTGCAACACCGGTGGGTGCAAGTAACAACTTCGGGTTTGCGCTTGTTGGGGAGTCTTCCATAAATGAACATTTCAAATGTTTAATTAAAGAATATTTTCTTGTCCTAGCTGTCCCTTGTATGATGATTTTGAGTCAGTGTTTTGGTGAAGGGTTTTTGAAGTGAGATAGAACAAGCGTACAAACTATTTTTTGGGTGGGAGAGAATGTGTGATTTTGGGGGATGGTTGAAAAAGGATGATGTTGGTTTTGAATATTTGAGTTGTTGAATTCAATGAAATTTATGGCAATCTCTTGCAAGTGGAGAGGGATAGATGTATGCATGTTAGGTCCCTATATTACTAGTGTAGCCCCTTAGTGTTGGTATGGTAGCCCCCTTATTGTTATTGTTGTACCCATGTAGCCCCCATATTGTTATTATTGTGCCCCATAAAAGACACTATTGATATTTTTGTGCCCTTACATTATTATTGTTAGGTTGGCTAGGATTATATTGTGACCCTGTGTACTCCTATATATAGAAAGGAGGTTTTGTCATTTGTATCATCCAAGCATTTTTCATTTATGTAATCTAAAGAAGGTTTCCCCCTTGAAGTGGCTTATTTATAAGGCGTTTATCTCTCTTTTCTTCTATTTTGGGAGCTGGTTTGATAACAGTTAGTATTAGAGCTTTGGATTCTATGGTTTCGCAGCTTCAAATAGGTCATTTTGGCATTTTCGCTATAAATTTTTTTTCTAAGAAGGTTCAGATGCTAAAAAAACACCCATTTGTGAAGAAATTCTGAGGCACTTCGTGTAAAAATTTCAGACCTTTGTTCGCAATATTTTCAAAGATATGATCTCTGGAAGTTAGGGTTTTTGCACACTCTCGAATTTCATCAAAAAGAGGTGATCTTGGGAAAATTGCCATAACTCTCTCTCTGAGAATCAAATTGAAATTCTGTAAAAAGTAGTCAAAAACAAATGGACTATAGTTTCCTGTATATCAATTTTAGAGCCTAAGAATGAAATAGTGACACGTGGCACACCGTACAAGTTTTTTGTACTGAAAAAATCCATAATTAGGTCATTGTGGGAGGTTGGGCATAAATTTGCCTTGAAGAAACCAAATCAGGTCAGACTCGTGTCCTTGGAAATAAGATTCAGAGGGCTACTTCGCGACTGAAGATAAAATCACAAGGATCCAAAATTATAGAGATACAACGCTTTCAATATAGAGATCCTAAAAATCAAGAAAAAGGTATGTATTTTTTTTTTTGAATTGCATAAGTCTTGTTTGAAAAATCAGTTTGAAGTGATTTGAAGGGCATATTGAAGCATAGATGTGAGTATTGGGTTCTAAAATCCCCCCTAAAATTAATTCAACTCCCAATAAGCCCTCAAAATACTCTATTATGAGTCATGAAGTGGAAGAAGTGCAACATGATATATCAAAATTACAAGAACATGTGCACCAATTTTTTCTCTCGCAAAGAGAAATAAAAAATGAAATGGAAGTTTTGAATAAAGGTGTGGAAGCTAAGATGGATGGTTTGAAGAAATGAATGGAAGCTAATATGGATGGGTTGAAGAAAAGGATGGAAGATAATATGGATGGTTTGAAGAATGGCATGGAAGCTAAGATGGATGACATGGAAGCTAACATGGAAGACATGAAGAATGATCTACAAGAAGACATGGAAGGTTTGACAAATTTGATAAACGAAATGATTCCTAATGGTGAGAAGGTAGTAGAGGAAACTGATGATGAGAAAAAAATAAATGTTAATCGTGATTTCATAAACTCTAATGATGGATTGAAGACCCACCATATTCTAAAGATTGATATGAGGAAATTTGATGGAAAGGATCCTGTAACATGGATACTATAGATGGAGAAATATTTTGATCTCCATAATGTGAAATACACACAAAATGTACGCATTTCAACTTTATATTTAGAACAAATACATTTGTATGGTATTTATGGCTTTGCTCCCATAAAAAATTGTCACTTGGTTAATTTTTACGGAGGAAATGATAGCACATTATGAGGATACAAAGAGAAACACCTTATCTAGCGAATTGATAAATCTCAAACAATAGGGTTCAATGGTGGAGCACATTGAGGACTTCCAAAAATTGAATTTAACAGTAACTGATATTCCAGAGGAACACGTGATTGATGTCTTCCTAGGGACTTTGAAGGATAACATCCAACACGAGGTTCACCGTTGGGAACCTGATTCGTTGGAGAAGGCATTTAGGTTTGCAAGAAAAAATGAATGTAAAATTATGGAGACAAGGAAGCACACCACTCACATCTATAAATATGGAAGTGTTTCTACTCCTAGACTTCCACAATGTACATGGTTGACACCACATCAATTGGAAGAAAAAAAGAAAAGGGGCTTTGGTATAGTTGTGATAGAAAATACAATAACGGTCAAAGTGTGCCGAGAAGAAATTATTTTACATATATTTTGAGCAGGGGGAGGAAAATGAATAAGAAACTTCAAAACAAGAGCATATACACAAGGAACCAACCCTAGGGAAAGAATAAATGAGTCCGACCATATCCTGTAATTCATTGGAAGGAATTACCACTCCTCAAACTCTCAAGGTAGAAGGACATATCAAGCATACAAAGGTAATAGTGTTGATTGATTCAGATAGTACCCATAATTTTGTTCATTGTAAGGTAGCCAAGGAATTGAAATGCATCCTATACCCAACACGAGAGTGTAAAGTGATGTTTGCAAATGGAGGAACTATAAATTGCTCTAGAAAATGGCATAATATCAAGCTAACCATGGGGAAATATCTGTTAAATATTCCAATGTTTTCCACTCCAATGGGAGGTGTTGATGTTGTACTAGGAGTACAATGGTTACAACATTTGGGAACGATAGCTTATAATTTTCAAGAAATTTTCTTGAAATTTTTTTTGAAAGGAAAGGAAAATGAATTACGAGATATTGCAGGGAAGTCGAGAAAGATAATTAGCTCTAATGTAATGAAAAATATTCTGAAGAAAGAAAAACAAGGTGTAATTTCACAATTATGCTCCCTAGAAGTTCCAACAACCAAATTATTTATTTCATAAGGCTAGAAGGTAGCCTTTAGGGCTATTTACCTTCAGGCCTTATGTACTTTTTTTGAAATTGGATCGATCCAATTTTTTTCTGATCATATCATATAGTGGAAGAATAGATTGACTCATCACTTGACTGAAAGGCATTGAATGAACCCATGCATAAGGTCCGCTTGAACGTGCATGTATTTTCTCATCAACTGCGACTCCTATCCCCCAAAGAGTGGATCCATCTCTAATAGCTTGTTGGATTGTATACAGCCTCAGGTTTTCAACTGGTGTGATGGAGTTGTCTGTCAGGTCCGAGCACAGCTCAGCATGCAAGACCCATACCCAAAGAGAGTTTGGGTATGGCACATTGATCATTTCTTTCCTACTGGAGCGAGTGCCATTGATGAGACCCAGGATCACTAGAGTGCCATTGGGCCCACGCGAGCCGAGACAGGCTCGATGGGCAGCTTTGAATCCGCGGACTGGAGAGGGTCCACTCCGTCACTGCTTTGATGATGGGTTTTTTGATTGGCTGAACTCCCAGATCATTATGATTGAGGATTATCCCTATGTAGGGATGAACTTCACTGGAAATCCAGAGTTAGTGTTACCCCCTGGCACCCAGTGGGGGCTCGATGGTAAGAAATAAATGATCAATGTACTTTAGGAGGTACTTTGTTTTCTGGCTTTTGAATTTTTATACAATTTTTCTGTTTAAATAGGGTGAAAAGATATGTTTTGACATGAAGCTTGCCTGCTTGACACAGATGTGTCACCTGTCCGCCTAGTTGGGGCCCCTCGTTATGCACGGTGAGGAATGAAACTACCTGGGGCCGGCGCACCAGCTGAGGATGTGGAAGCCGCCAGAGATGATGATTCCTAGGTCTTACATGAACTTTCCACAAACTTGGAGGGTTTGAGTATGGGTATACCACCTCTTCCTATGCGGGAGGTTCTAGTTCATTTGTAGCAGCATACCGTAGGTGTGCCAGAGAGATACTTGGTGCCTCTGAGGAGGATAGCCAGAGCAGTTGTATGTTATTTTGAGCATCAAGCTTAGTTGGTGGGGCGGATGTATAAGTATCATAGCGTGGCCAATCTAACACATTAAATTCTCTAGGAACATACTCACATGGGATTGTTTGAAATTGACATTCTAAAAGTCGCACCCTTAAAAAATAACGTAACAAGACTGGATGACGGACACGGTAATGATTGTTTAACTTCATAATGACAAGTTGTGAATCTAACCTGACCACTAAATTTGAGATGTCACGAGATGTAGCCTCTGTGAGCAGTTGGATCACTAACATGTACTCGGCAATGTTATTGGTGGCGTTACCTAGGAAAATTCCCCCAGAACCAAGAAGTTCCGACTTAGAAGTGTACAAAACCCAAGCAGCTGAAGCAATGTGTCTAGGGTGATGACTAGCACCATCCATGTATCCAACGTATGATAAGGTGGGTGACAACATTTGTGTGAAAGAAAAATATTGTAGATGAGAAAAACACCTAAAAAACCAAAAAATATCGAGAGACATCAGAAACAATAGGAAAAAATTATATACATAAAATTACAAAGCATACGCCTAGTGCGAAACTAGGCAAAATACTTCTTTAGATAGAGCCCATTGAGGGGCTCCTTGAGTGGAATTCCATTATAGTACTGAAGTTTGTAAGCCCATTTTGAGAGGACTTTACTGAGGATGTAATGACTAAGCCATAATGGTTGGAGTTTTCCTGCCCCCAAGAGGTCATGTTTCTGATCATAGAGTAGAAGAAGATCACCCTCTTGGAAAGAACGAGGATTGACAGATTTGTCATATTGAGCTTTGACTCGGCGCTGGTGAGCTTCGAGTGCTAGTGTAGCATCTCAACGAGTTTCATCCAAATGATCGAGTGAGACCAAGCGCTCTTCTATGGCAGTGGTGCCAGGTACGAGTTCAACAACGAGTTTGAGTGATGGAATTTCACACTGGATTTGAAGTACTGCCTCCAGGCCAAATGCGAGTTGAAATGGCGTGAAGCCTGTGGCAGCTTTGACTGACGTTCGGTATGCCCATAATGTGGAATACAACTTCCGATGACATGTGGTTTTATGGTTGCCGACCAATCGACGAATCATGGTTTTGAGGATGCCATTTACAGCTTCGACTTGACCATTAGCTTGAGGATAATAACACGAAGATTGATCTTGATGAAAACCTAGCATAGATGTTAATTCGGTTATCATATGATTCTGAAAGTGGGATACATGATTTGTGACAATAGATAGGGGTACGCCGAACCGACAAATTACCTAATTGAACAGGAAGAGAGTGGCGGTTTCGCCATCAGCCTTAAAAGTGGGAATGGCTTCTGCCCATTTTGTAAAATAGTAGACCGCAACCACGATGTAGTTGTGTCCATTTTCCGAAATGGGAATGTAGGTGACGAAGTAAATTCCCCATTTGGAACAAAGACCAATGGAGATAACCGGATGAAGGGGGGCAGGATGAGCACGCATTTTCTTCATGAAAATTTGACATGGATAGCACTTCTGGACTGCTGCAATGCAGTCTTTAAACAAAGTGGGCCAATAAAAACCTATGCGCAGGATTTTTTGGGCAGTAGCTATGCCCGAAAGATGACCACCGCACACCCTTGCATGGCAGTAATTCAAAACACGTTTCTCTTCATTGAAAGTGAGACAACGCCGGAAAATAGTATCGATACCATGACGATATAATGTATCATTTAGCACAAGGTAGTGCCTTACCTAGTGGGGAATACGACGATGGTCGTCAGATATGACAGTTGGGTGGATGAAAAAGGGTGAAAACTTCAGCTAACGATTGCAGTCAATCCTGGCAACAGATCTTCTTCCTGCGAGATCTAGGTAAGAGCTGGAACCTCCTGCTATCATTTTATTTTGGTTTTGTGAAGTTTTTCTAGTTCAAAATGGAAATTTGGCAGGCCCTAAAAAATATTAGCGGTGAACGCAGGCCAGCAGTGCCAGACCCGCGTTAAGCACACTTCCCGTGAAGGAAGAGGGCGTTAGCACACTCTGTTTTGATCTATAGCCCGCATTAGGCACAAAGCATATTTTAAGAACTCATTTATAAGCATTTTGAAGTGTTCCAAACAATTTCTAATCGGTTGAAAATGTTGTATTAGCAAGTATTCAGTTGTTAATCATGAGTATCTAGCGAGAGAGAGAACATGAACGGGAAGAAAGAGATATGATTACTGATGCTGGAAGTTCGATGGCTCTCCGCAGATACGGTTTGCTAAAATATGCACATTTAGAACTGATGAGGGGTCAAGAGGACCTCCTGAGGTGGTTGATTCAGGAATAGGACAAGCATCACCATGTCTTTCACATTGAGGGCAATGAGCTCTCATTTCTGAAGGAAGATGTTTACTTTTTGACCAGTTTATCATGTCGTGGATTAAGGCCCAATTTGACGGGGTCCAGAGTGGATCCACACTCCACTACTAATCTTATTCTGACTCATTGTATATGCAACATAGAGGTAGTGAGTAAACAGGTACCTATTGTACAGGTGGCTTCAAGACCACTGAGGTCTATAATTTGGATGATTGTTCGCTTGGTAGGGGCCAAGAGTCAGCATGTGGCCACCAAGGCCCAGATGCTACTAGCATTGGATTGTATATAGCATCAGGTTTTCGACTGGTGTGATGGAGTTAACCGTCAGGTCCGAGCAGAGCTCATAGCATGCAAGACCCATACCCAAAGAGAGTTTGGGTACGGCACATGGATCATTTCTTTTCTACTGGAGCGAGTGCCATTGATGAGACCCAGGATCACTACAGTGCCATTGGGCCCACGTGAGCTAAGACAGGCTCGATGGGCAGCTTTGATTCCACAGACTGGAGAGGGTCCAGTCCGTCGCTGCTTTGATGATGGGTTTTTTGATTGGATGAACTCCCAGATCATTATGATTGAGGATTATCCCTATGTATGGATGAACTTCACTGGTGATCCAGAGTTAGTTTTACTCCCTAGCACCCAGTGGGGGCTCGATGGTAAGAAAGAAATGATCAATGTACTTTAGGAAGTACTTTGTTTTTTGGCTTTTGAATGTTTATGCAATTTTTTTGTTTAAATAGGGTGAAAAATATGTTTTGACGTGAAGCTTGCTTGTTTGACATAGATGTGGCACCTGTCCGCCCAGTTGGGGCCCCTCGTTATGCACGGTGAGGAATGCAACTTTCCGGGGCTGGCGCACCAACTGAGGATGTGGAAGCTGCCAGAGATGATGATTCCTAGGTCTTACATGAACTCTCCACAAACTTGAAGGGTTTGAGTATGGGTATACCACCTCTTCCTATGCGGGAGGTTCTAGTTCATTTGCAGCGACATACCATAGGTGTGCTAGAGAGATACTTGGTGCCTCTGAGGAGGATAGCCAGAGCAGTTGTATGTTATTTTGAGCATCAGGCTTAGCTGGTGGAGCGGATGTATAATTATCATAGCGTGGCTTTAATATAGCCAAAAAAAATTTAAAACACCCAAGTTTTGGAAGATTTTTTGATGTAACTATTGTACTAGACATGACATATATATATATATATATATATATATATATATATACATACTTTTTGGTGATTTTGTGTTTTTTAATTTTTTATGTATTTTCTATGCGATAAAAAATATATATACTCATGTGTAAATATTTTATAACAAATGTGACAAATGCCAATCTAACACACTGTTTGCCAAAGAATTGGCTAATGCATTAAATTCTCTAGGAACGTACTGAAATGTGATTGTTTGAAATTGATGTTCTAAAAGTCGCACCCTTAAAAAATAACGTAACAAGACTGGATGACGGACACGGTAATGATTGTTTAACTTCATAATGACGAGTTGGGAATCTAACCTGACCACTAAATTGGAGATGTCACGAGATGCAGCCTCCATGAGGAGTTGGATCACTAACATGTACTCGACAACGTTATTGGCGGCTTTACCTAGTAAAATGCCCCCAGAACCAAGAAGTTTCGACTCAAGACTGTAGAGAACCCAAGCAGTTGAAGCAATGTGTCTAGTGTGATGACTAGCACCGTCCACGTATCCGACGTATGATAAGGAGGGTGACGGCATTTGTGTGAAATAAAAATATTGTAGATGAGAAAAACACCTCAAAAACCAAAAAATATCCCGAGACATTAGAAATAATAGGCAAAACTTATATACATAAAATTACAAAGCATACGCCTAGTGCGAAACTAGGCAAAATACTTCTTTAGATAGAGCCCATTGAGGGGCTCCTCGAGTGGAATTCCATTATAGTCTTGAAGTTTGTAAGCCCCTTTTGAGAGGAATTTACTGATGATGTAAGTACCAAGCCATAATGGTTGGAGTGTTCCTGCCCCCAAGAGGTCATGTTTCTGATCATAGAGTAGAAGAAGATCACCCTCTTGGAAAGAACGAGGCTTGACAGATTTTTCATATTGAGCTTTGACTCGGCGCTGGTGAGCTTCGAGTGCTAGTGTAGCATCTCGATGAGTTTCATCCAAATGATTGAGTGAGACCAAGTGCTCTTCTATGGCAGTGGTGCCAGGTAGGAGTTCAACAACGAGTTTGAGTGATGAAATTTCACACTGGATTTGAAGTACTGCCTCTAGGCCAAATTCGAGTTGAAATGGCATGAAGCCCGTGGCAGTTTTGACTGACGTTCGGTATGCCCATAACGCAGAATACAACTTCCGATGCCATGTGGTTTTATGGTTTTTGACCAATCGACGAATCATGGTTTTGAGGACGCCATTTACAGCTTTGACTTGACCATTAGCTTGAGGATAATAACAAGACGATTGATGTTGATGAAAACCTAGCATAGATGTTAATTCGGTTATCATATGATTGTGAAAGTGGGATACATGGCCTGTGACAATAAATAGGGGTATGCTGAACTGAAAAATTACCTAAGTGAACAGGAAGAGAGTGGTGGTTTCGCCATCAGCCTTAAAAGTCGAAATGGCTTCTACCCATTTCGTAAAATAGTAAACTGCAACCATGATGTAGTTGTGTCCATTTTCCGAAATGGGAATGCAGGTGATGAAGTAAATTCCCCATTTGGAAAAAGGACCAATGGAGATAACCGGATGAAGGGGGGCAGGATGAGCACGCATTCTCTTCGTGAAAATTTGACATGGATGGCACTTCTGGACTGCTGCAATGCAGTCTTTAAACAAAGTGGGCCAATAAAAACCTATGCGCAGGATTTTTTGGGCAGTAGCTATGCCCGAAAGATGACCACCGCACGCCCTTGCATGGCAGTAATTAAAAACATGTTCCGCCTCATTGAAAGTGAGACAACTTAGAAAATAGTATCGATACCACGGCGATATAATGTATCATTTAGCACAAGGTAGTGCCTTTCCTGGTGGCGAATATGATGATGGTCGTCGGATGTGAGAGTTGGGCAGAAGAATTGGGTTTGTAGGTAGACCAAAATGTATCCATACATGGGTTTGAAGAATCGACCAAGTATATAGATTCATCAGGAAATGGATCATGGGCTACTTCTCTTCGGTCGATTCTCGGAAGGTTCGATAGTAATTTGACGAAGACGAGAGATTTCTTTTCTTTGGCAGTTGTGAAGACCAAATCAAATTGTTGGAGGATTATGATCCATTTGGAATATTTTCCTCCAATAATTTTTCAAGATAGGATGTGTCGTGTGGGGTTCTCCAAAGATATAACCGTAGTCTGTCGCGGCAATATATAGTGTCGGATTTGGATGACGGCAAAAACTACCGCCAGAGAAAGTTTCTCCACATGTGAATAACATAGTTCGGGTCCGATTAGACTTTTTGACAAGTATATCACATGTCCACTGTCATGATTGTGAAATTGAACCAGAACCATTCCAGGTGAGGATGGTGAGGCTGCCAGGTAGAGGAGAAAGTCGCGTGAGTAGTCGGGGGCACTAAGGAGTAAATGGGGGCAAGAGATGGTTATAACAAGAAAGTAAAAATATTAACATATGAAGCCCTCAAGGAATGGCAGTGAATCATTATGAAAAATCCTTGTTTGGCATGGCCCCAAGAAACAATTATCAGTTGGAAGAATTTTCTCTATCAACAAGAAGCATGAAGTGATGGCACTAAAAATTTGGAAACTAGAAACATCAGACTAACCAAAATATCAAGTACTAGGACAACTCAGGGGTGATGTCACAATTTAATTACATCGTGATTCCATGTGTATGAAATGTGTCACCTAGAATTGGTCTTTTTGGCATGCCAAGTTCGCAAATATGAGTGACATGTGGTAGACATCAAAAGTTACACATGGAAGAAGACATATCATCTTATCTAATGTGTTAGGTGGTGATTAGTCATCATGATTTATGTGACATGCCAAGCTACCATATAGACATATCAACATAGAAACTTTTCGGGAACACTGCATCATGGAAATCATTGTTACTTTGATAACCTGATATACATGTCAAACATGCCACATGTCAAAAATTTGAGAGGTATTTAGTTGAGTTGATCTCATGCCTATTTTTTTAATTGAGTTGTGTTTAGTTGATTTATAAATTTTTTAATTTAGAGGTGTTTAGTTGAGTTGATCTCATGCCTATTTTTTTAATTGATATGTATTTATTTGAGTTATATATTTTTTGTAATCTTCGATAAGTCATTTTAGAGTAATGCTATAAACAAATTTGATGGATTTAACATTGTATTAGTGTATTATAGTGTTTTGTGCATACTAACATACCACTATCTTGATTCATCAATACATCAACATATCAAAATGCATAGTGTTTGGAGAATGAAAAAATTGTGAAATCACCAATATGGAAACCCTCAAGTATATCAGGAAGCCAACAAACTTGCACCCATATGGGGAGCGACATGGCTAGGATTTTCCATGTGGTTGTACAAAAGGGTGAAATTTTAGAGAATTTGTGTTAGGAACTTAAATTGAGATGAAATTTATATCGTGGGAAAATTCTTGATTAGCCAAAGATGATATTGGTATTATAAATGTGATTTAAGGTTGTGATGGAAATAATACTTTGAGCCCATAATTGTAATAAACCTTGAAGGAGAAGTCTACTTACACCCCACAACCCTAATATGACATTACGTGTTCGAGTGTGTTACAAGAACATTCTACATCGTTATAGATGTCACCGAAACCTTTAACATGTGCCACCTTGGTATTCTTTCCATCCAATGTTTTTATGTGGAATCTTATTTTAAACCTCTTAAAACGGATCGAGAATAGTTTGCTACTTCTCTTCATGTAGGAGATGTAGTTTAAACATTAATTTGTTGCGATTATTTCTCTTTATCATATTAACCTATTTTCTCTTGAGATAACTATAAATTTTGAAATGATCTCACTTTTAACACGTAGTTTCATAATTGTATATGGAAAAATAATATGTAGTTTAAAATTTCCCTTTTTGCTCTATGCCTAAAGGTTTGGATTATCAAATTATAGATCAATAATAATGCTTAACTATTTATATTAATATTTTTACAAATAATATCTAAAACAAAATTACCCCTCTCAACTATATATATATATATATATATATATATATATATATATATATATATAATTTTATGTGGTTTCACAATTGAGGGTTTTTCCAAGGAGAAATTTTGTTTTGACATTTCTGAATTACTCACATCAAAATATTTATGCTTGATGTTTCGCTCATTTTCATTTATGTCTTAAGGATAAGCCACACTTACTGAATGAACCACATATATTTTAAATTTTAATAGAATAATATTTTATTAATTATTTTACAATAATTTTATTCCATTACAATTTTATAAGAAGATTATTCATATATAAATAAAATATTTTAGTTTCAAATGTTTTAATATTAAAGTTAAGTTTATAATAATATGGGTTAAATAAAATAATAATAATAATAATAATAATAATATTATTATTATTATTATTATTATTATTATTATTATTATTTAAATTTGTTTTCAAATAGAATTTAGAATGGTTTTTTTAATATTTGATATATAATTTTTAAATATCGATTTAAATATATTTGAAATTTAAGTTAAAAATTATTATATTTTTTAATTTTATTGTATGTAATTTTGATTATTTTTTAATAATTAAATGTGTTTTTATAAATACAATAATATTTTTTTAAATATAATCTACAATAATAATGAGTGTTATATATTTATATTTTTTTATTAATTATATATTTTATAAATTTATTAAAATTATATTAATATATTTCATAATTGTAAAATATGTGATAAAATAAATAAGTAGGAAATCAATATAATTAATTTAGATTTCATCTTAATATCAGATCTACCAAGCACTAAGACAAATGAAATCTCTTGAAATAGAAACCTCTTTTAGAATGAAAAGAGATTTCATTTATTATTTTATTTATTTTATTTATTTAGACATTATGTTACTATCATCTCTAGCATACTAGCTTGATTATATATATAACCAACCTAGATTTTACCTTAACACTCATCTACCATGTTCTAGATGGATCAAATCCGTTGAGATGGAAATCTCTTTTAGAGTGACAAGTAATTTGATTTCTCTCGATGCTTTGCAGTTTGAGAGTTAAGATGGATTTAGGAGATGAATCAAATCTCTTGAAATAGAAACCTCTTTTAGAGTGAATAGGGATTTCATTTATTATTTATTTATTTGATTTTTTTAGACATTATGTTACTTCATCTCTACCATATTACCTTGATTATATATATATATATATATATATATATATATATATATATATATATATATATATATATACAACTGTACCCTCTAGATTTCTTCTTAACACTCATCTACCAAGTTCTAGATGGATCAAATCCCTTGAGATAGAAATCTCTTTTAGAGTGAAAAGTGATCTGATCTCTCTCAATGCTTTGTAGTTCTAGAGTTAAGATGGATTTAGGCTACTTTAAGTTCACACTTTAATATGCTATATTCCACGTGAATTAGTTCTCAATACCATATTTTTATTATTATTGTATTTTTACAACTCTCTTGACATGAAAACCTCTTCTAAAGTGAAAAGAGATTTAATCTTTCTATCAAATCTCTTGAAATAGAAACCTCTTTTAGAGTGAATAGGGATTTGAT
Source organism: Pinus albicaulis (assembly GCA_034641835.2). Classification (NCBI taxonomy): domain Eukaryota; kingdom Viridiplantae; phylum Streptophyta; class Pinopsida; order Pinales; family Pinaceae; genus Pinus; species Pinus albicaulis. The sequence goes on from CM076570.1 coordinate 917,945,320, forward strand.
TTATTATTTTTTTTATTTGATTTATTTAGACATTATGTTACACCGTCTCTACCATACTATATATATATATATATATATATATATATATATATATATATATATATATATATATATATATATATATATATATAATACTTGCAGATTTCATCTTAATACTCATCTACCAAGTTCTAGATGGATCAAATCTCTTGGGACAGAAATCTCTTTTAGAGTGAAAAGTGATTTGATCTCCCTTGATGCATTATAGTTCTAGAGCTATGATAGATTTAGGCTACTTTAAGTTCACCTTTTAATATGCTATGTTTCGTGTTCTCAATACCATATTTTATTATTATTTTGTTTTTATAAGTTTATTTTTGTTTTTTTATTTTTGCAACTCTCCTGACATGAAAGCCTCTTCTAAAGTGAAAATAGATTTAACGAAATAGAAACCTCTTTTAGAGTGAATAAAGATTTGATTTATTATTTTTTTGATTTGATTTATTTAGACATTATGTTACATCATCTCTACCATACTAACTTGATTATATATATATATATATATATATATATATATATATATATATATATATATATATATATATATATATATATATATATGTGTGTGTAACCGACCTAGATTTCATCTTAACACCCATCTACCAAGTTCTTGATGGATCAAATCCTTGAGAAAAAAATCTCTTTTAGAGTGAAAAGTGATTTGATCTCTTTTGATGCTTTGTAGTTCTATAGCTAAGATGGATTTAGGCTACTTTAAGTTCACCCTTTAATATGTATGCTATATTCCGCCTAACTTGGTTCTCAATACCATATTTTTATTATTATTTTATTTTTATAAGTTTATTTTTGTTTTGTTATTTTTACAACTCTCTTGACATGAAAGCCTCTTCTAAAGTGAAAAGATATTTAATATTTCTCAATATGTTGTAGCTCCAGAGCTAAAATGGACCTAAGATGATTTAATTTCACCATTGAAACAAGATCTATATTCCACATAAATTAATTCTCAATACCATAATTTTATTTTTATTTTTTTATTTTTACTTTAATTTTTTTTTTTGTTGGTTTATCTCAATTAAATAATTGAAGAATAAGTATTAAGTTGAATATATATATTTTAAAATAGTAGTTTTTAATTTAATTTAAGGTATTTTTTTAATAATAAAACATGATAATAATTAACGATTATATTAATTTAATTTTATACTATATATATATATAATAAAACATGATATATCTTATGTTATGTTATAATTTTATTAAGTTGGTATATCTATATGTTTTTAAGATAATAATATTATTAAAAAAATATTTTTAATGAGAATAAATTGAAAAAAATTATATAGAAAGCTCTTCTTAGCTTAGAGATATAAAATCTCTACTAACAGGGTCAACCACGTGAAGGTGAGAGCTTATATGACCCCAAAAATGGTCCATCATTGGCATGGGACTAACCACTGACGCGCACCCACACAATCCATTGCCAATGAGGCACAATCACTCACATGCATGCACACAACAAACATAGGGTGCCCACAAACATAGAGAATCCACAAACATTACACATTGACTCACAAGGCTACATATTCACATATTACACTTACCGTGAACTTTAGAATTAACATTATTTTTTTGCATGTGATTAAGATTGAGTATAAATATTATGATGTTGATAATGGCATTTAATTTATAATTAATTTATTTTGCAAAATATTAAAATTAGTAGGTATTTGTTTTCTTTATTATATTTAAAACAATGATTATCAAATTAACAAAAAATTAGATTAAATTTTTGTCCATATATTATTAAATTATAGCATTATGAAAAGGAAAATTATTAATTAAACTTTAAAAAAAAATTAATCAAATTTATTTATTGCATCTATTTTAATATTAAATAATTAATTAATGTGTTATTATAAATATTATGTGTAGTATAATATTATGTAAATTTTAATATTTCTTTAATATGTATAATATTTTAATTTGAAGATGATAAATTAATATTATCAGTATAAAAAAATTGTTAGAAAAATAAATAAATAAAATAAAATAAAATAATAAAAAATCGATTAAAAAAAAGTAAAAAAAAAAAAAAAAAAAAAAAAAACCTAAAATAATAATAATAAACCAATATAATTATAAGTTAATATTCTAATATTTATACATAGAAATAATGATAGTATATTTATAATCATATAAATAAATATTTTAAAAATTATCTACAAATAAATAATACATATACCAATATAGAAAAGAAATATTCAAACACATGAAGAATACATTCATACACATACAAACAATACAAATAAACATGACACATACAAAAGTATCAAAGAATCTATTCATACACACAAAGAATACTTTCATGCAAATACAAAGAATACAATCAATATCAAAGAATCGATTCATACACACAAAAAACACTTTCATGCACATAGAAAAAATACAATTAAACAAGAAGCGCATAGAAATGTAGCCAAGAATAGGTGCATACACACATAAAGAATACATTCATACACATACAAGGCATACATGTAAACAAGACACATACAAATGTAACAGGGAATAGATTCATCCACACCTAAAGAATACATCCATACACATACAAAGAATAGAAGTAAATAAGACACATACAAATATAGCAAAGAATAGGTGCATACACACATAAAGAATATATTCATACACATACAAATCCTATAAGTAAACAAGACACATACAAATGTAACATAGAATAGATTCATACTGACCTAAATAATACATTCATACACATACAAAGAATACAAGTAAATAAGACACATACAAATCTAACAACAAATAGATTCATACACACCTAAAGAATACATTCACACACATATAAAGAATACAAGTAAACAAGGCACATACAAATGTAGCAAATAATAAGTGCATACACACATAAAGAATACATTCATATACATACAAAGAATACAAGTAAACAATATCCATACATAAGAATACTGAAAAAATACACAACCAAATAATGAAGGAATCTTGAAAAGAAAACAAAATACTACAAGCAACTATTTAAAAAATTACATTTATATACACATAAACAATGAAACCACCACTCTAACACTCAAGGAACACTCATATGCATACAAATAAACAATGAAAGAATACTCAAAAGCAAGCATGCAAAATGAGACAAAGAAGAATAAGCACTCCAAAAACTCACATACAAAGTAGTGAAAACACTCTCAATAATACATTCACACAACATAAAAGTAGATATCCTATTCATTGATACATTCCAAAATTAAAAATTGAACAAATAAATTCGAACTATAAAAAATTACAAGTAATAAAAACACATATTTCCATTCTCAAAATAATACATTAATATACATACAAAATAAAGAATCCAAAGCATACATTATAACCCAAATACATTCAATATATATATTAAAAATATTCAATAATATATTTATCATATAAAAATTAATAAAATCAATACAAAAATATTTAGATACAAATAAATAATAAAATGAATAATACATTCATACTATATATATATATATATATATATATATATATATATATATATATATATATATATATAATATAAATATCTTCATACCATACTTATAATAAAAATCTATAAACAAAAAAAAAAAATCAAAATCAAAATAAAAACAAAAACAAAAAATTCAAAATTCAAAATCAAAATTAAAAAAATAAAAAAAAATAAAAAAATAAAAAAAATATAGAAAAAAATATTATATATAAATTACAATTGTTATTTTATTTATGTGAATAAGAGTGATTTTTTTCTTTTGTGTGTATGTGGAGATGATGTTTAAAATCTTGAAAAAATGTTAAATAATTTATGTGAATAAAACTAATTTTGGCATTATAATTATTATATAATTTATATGAATAAAAGTGTTTTTTTCTTTTGTGTATGTTGAGTAGATGTTTAAAATCTTGAAAAAATGTTAAATAATTTATGTGAATAAGACTAATTTTTCCATTTGTGTGTATGTTGGGCAATTATTTATGTGAATAAGAGTGTTTTTTTTCTTTTGTGTATGTGGAGTAGATGTTTAAAATCTTGAAAAAAATGTTAAATAATTTATGTGAATAAGGCTAATTTTTCCAGTTATGTGTATGTTAGGCATATTTTTAAAACATGTTTATAATTTTGTATTAAAATAAAAGAATATATTTGTGTTGTTGCATATTAAAATTACTATAAACTAAAGATCATGAAAACCATGAGCACAAGGAACACAACTCAAAGGAGGGTTACAATTTAACCTTCCTAAGAGCCTTTTGGAGGGGTTGAATTCCCCTCCACAAAAAATAAAGCCTACTCATTTTATTAATGATAGTTTGTGTTCATGTACATTGGTTGATGGGCCCATCTAAACAAAAAAAATATAAATTGTTTTAATTACAACATTACAAAACATAAAAGTAGATGATGTCTTCCACTCACGAGCAACTTGGTATTGATAAATTTTCTGCAACATACAACATCGAAATAATATTGTTAGTCTACAAGACCTTCATAACAACCTGTAATATAATTAAATTCACAATTCATAAAGAAAATCCATTAAAAATGTATATATATTATCATAAATGCATAATACATTAAGGAAAAAATATTAATATAATATTATTATGCAAAGAGATACACGCATAATTTAATTTTCCAATTTAATATAATAAAAATTAAATTTAAGGAAAAAGGAAGATCGCATAACGTGTTTTTGACTAAAGGGATGTTTGAAATCATAATTAAATAGTTTCATTAGAGCAAATCCACAAGTAGAGATCTACAAATTGAAGAGAAGCAAGTTTAGTGTAGAGTGCGAAGCTAAAGTGACTAATAAGAGATGCATTAATGTGCATAAGAAGAAGTTAATGATATGAAATGAAGCATGAGATGTAAAGAGATGCAAGTCTACAAATTGAAGAGAAGAAAGTTTAGTGTAGAGTGTGAAGCTAAAGTGACTAATAGGAGATGCACTAATGGGCATAAGAAGAAGTTAATGATTTGAAATGAAGTGTGAGAGCTAAAGAGATGCAAGTTTAGTGTAGAGTGTGAAGCTAAAGTGACTAGCAAGAGATGCACTACAACAAGTATCTACATAAGAAGAAGTTAGTGATTTGAAATGAAGTGTGAGAGCTATTTGCATTGGAGTTTGAATGTGGTGAAGAAAACAAGTATGATTTGGGATGAAATGAAAATCAAAATAAAAAAAGTAAGTTTTTTTACTAATTCATATAAATAATAATTAAATTCATAAATAATAAATAAAGGAAAAAAATTTCAACTAAATTAAAGGAATAAATATAAAAGGAATAAAAATAAAAACAAGGGAAAAAAATAAAAACATGTTAGGTTTAAAAAATAAAAAAATGTTAAAAATAAAAACATGTTAGGTTTAAAAAATAACAACATGCTAGGTTTATGTTATATTAGAGGTCCATACAAATGCTCAAGCTCCTTAGGTAGAGTGGACACACCAATAAATCTATGAAACTCACTAATTTCCAATTAGCATGGGAACATGAGTCCTATGTAACTAAAGACTATACTCAAATAAAAGGCCACAATTACATTATCATAGGAAATAAAAGGTCAGAAATTCTATAAATATTTGAGTGACGTTTTTCCTAGCCACCTAATGTGTACTTGTGAAAAAAATACCATTACTTTTTTTTGTCAAAAAAAATACCATTACATTTTTGAGTAGTTAATTCATTTTTGAAAAAAAATCATTACCTTTTGAGTAGTTAATTCATTTTTGACTAAGTGGGCATCAATTAAAAAGTAATAATTAAAGGGAAAAATTTTCAACTAAATTAAAAGGGAAAAAAATAAAAACAAAGGAAAAAATAAATAAAAACATGTTAGGTTTAAAAAATAAAGAAATGTAAGGTTTATGTTATATTAAAAGTAGGTTTATATTATATTAGAGTACAAATTCTCAAGCTCCTTAGGTAGAGTGGACATACCAATAAATCTATGGAACTCACTCATTTCCAATTATCTTGGGACATGGAGTCCTATGTAACTAAACACTGTACCAAAATAAAAGGCCATGGTTACTTTTGAAATACTGAAATAAAAGGCCAGAAATGCAATAAAAGGCAAAAAATGCTATAAATATTTGAGTGAAGTTTTTCCTAGCCACTTTTTTGAGTAGTTAATTACCTTTCATTACCTTTTTGAGTGGTTAATTCATTTTTGACTGAACATGCTGACTTGGAAACACCAATAAATCTATGGAACTCACTAATTTCCAATTATCACGGGAAAATGGAGTCTTGTGTAATTAAACACTATACTCAAATAAAAGACCACGATTACTTTTGAAATACTGAAATAAATATTTGAGTGACGTTTTTCCTAGCCACCTAATGTGTTTTGAGTAGTTAATTCATCTTTGAGTGACTGGGCATCAATTAAAAAGTAATAATTAAATTCATAAAATAATTAAAAGGAAGAATAAAAACATTTTAGGTTTAAAAAATAAATACATGTTACGTTTATGCTATATTAAATGTCCATACAAAAGACAAGCTCCTTAGGTAGAGTGGACACACAAATAAATCTATGGAACTCACTAATTTCCAATTATCCTGGGACATGGAGTCCTATGTAACTAAACACTATACTGAAATAAAAGGCCATAGTTACTTTTGAAATACTGAAATAAAAGGCCAAAAATGCTATAAATATTTGAGTGACGTTTTTCCTAGCCACCTAATACCTATTTGTGAAAAACATTCATTACCTTTTTGAGTAGTTAATTCATCTTTGACTGAACATGTTGACTAGCCATCAATTAAAATGTATGAAATACTTTATTCTACCAAATTATAAGTATTACTTTTTAGTACAAGAGTAATATTATAGGTATATTATCAATATTAAGAAACATTACAATAGAATAAATTTTTAATTATAAGTATTATTAATATTATAAATATATTATCAATGTTATATAGGAAAAATTGCAAACTTTAAAGCTTCTTAGATATGGGAAGGAAATTTTTCATATATGGAAATTTTTCATATATAACAACATTCAAAATTGGGGAGAAATCATTTTGAAGTAGAAACCAGAAAATAATAAGAAATGACAGTGTCCAAAAGAATAACATGACCTCTCTAGTTTTGAAAAATGGGAAAGAAGAAACCAAAAAATAATAAGAAATTACATGGTCAAAAAGAAAGATAAGGCTTCTCTACATCTAGGTTAGAGAAATGGGGAGCAATCCTTCTGAATAAGAAATTATAGCATCAAAAATAAAGATATGGTCAAATTATAGCGTCAAAAAAACGATATGGCCTCCTTAACTCTACCTTTGTGTTAGAAAAATGGGGACCAATCATTCCGAGTCAGAAACTAGAATTTATTAAGAAATTGCAGTGTCAAAAAGAAAAAGAAAGATGTGGGCTCAAAATGGGGAGCACTTATTTTGAAAAAGAAATTGCAAAATAATAAAATATTACATCATAAAAAGAAGAAAATGGCCTCCCAACCTATAAGTTAGAAAGTTGGCAATGACATGGAAATAATAAACGATTTTTAAGAATTGAAACTATATTAAAAATTCGAAAAAAATTCTTTATAGATTAAATGAAAAAAAAAAAAGTGAAGAAAGAAAATATCAAATAATATATTAAACCATTTCCAAACCATTTCCACAGTCTCTTCAATTATATATTGAGAATAGAAAATGTATCGAAAAAAATGAAAATAATTTTAGATAAATGACATTAAACGAAACAAAACACAGTTATACTTCCTTAATTCCACTATCGCACTATAGTCCAGATAGTGAATTTTTTTTAGTTTAAAGTAAAAAATTAAATTATAACAAATAAAGCTCGTATATTATTCCATTTACAAGGCTGTTTTATGCTAAGCTTCAGGACAGTTACCTATCCAAATACGAATGTCTACTATATATTTTAAAAACAATCAAAGTTAACCTATCCTTTGGAATCTTACAGGATAGCTTGAAGGCTCCGCTCTGGAATTCTTAACCATAGTCGTTCGATATTTACCAGAAATCTAGAGTTGAGTAGAATTGCATATCCCACAAATGGTTAGGTAGCCAACCTCTAATATGCTAATTGCAGTGTGAACGAGCTTTTTAAGTACAGGCGGAGAAAGGTTCATGGAAATTGTTATACACCATCAAAATCATTTTTAACTTCCAGGAAGCAAAGGCATCAGACAACATAGGGTCTTAATTATTGGAGTTGCCTAGTCAGTTTAACGGTTGTTGAATTTGAGGTGAGAACGGTTGGTAGTTAGCCTTATAAATATCTAAAAGCTCAAAGTCATTGCCATGAATCCTCTTCAAGCGGTCACAAATCAGATAATAATGCAGAACACGAAGAAAACGCTGCATATGAGCATAAGGAAGACAAGAAGAATGCGAACAATCGAGGGCTTTTGGTTTTTTCACTTTTGATAGTGAGTAGGTTGTAGAAGAAATCATATTCCAGGGAAAAATGATTGAGCGAGTGAAGATCAAGAAGGCTGAAACCAAGAAACCCTGGCCACAAGCAACCAAGAAACCCATGGACATCAAAAAGGCTGAAACCAAGAAACCCTTGGTGATCAAGAAAGCTGAAACAAAGAAACTATTTAAGGGATGGAGATCAAGAAGGCTGAAACCAAAGAAACCCTTGGTGATCAAGAAAGCTGAAACAAAGAAACGATTTATGGGATTGTTAGTAGGCCTCCCTACATTGCTAATGGACTGTGGGGGCTTCAGGGATAGTTATACTGCGTTTGGAGGGGCAAATTATGGCGGCAACACGTATAGGTCAGCAGCAGGTTATGGTAGGCCTGGAGGATATGTTGCGTTATGGTAGGGGTTATGGAGGCTCTCGGGGTGGCAGTTTAGGAGAATTCAAAGAAGAGCCTTCCCGTGGGTATGGCTATTATCTTGGACCTTATGGAGAGCCCGGGTTTTGTGGCTATGGAAGTGGGACGATCTGAGCTGGAGGTGATGGTGCCTATGGTGATAGTCATCGTTATGGCAGCAACTTTGACTCACCACGTGTTGGTGGTGATTACGGGAGTGGTGGTAGAGCAATTGGCGTAGCCTCTATAGGGTGTTGCCTCTGTAAGGCCTTTTGGCGGTGCTTCTGTAGGGTCTTCCCTCTGTAAGGTTTATTTTTGGCGGTACCTGCCTGCTTAATGTACCCGCGCATGAGAAGCCACTGGTTGTACCTGCTTAATGTACCCGCGCATGAGAAGCCAGAGAAGCCAACGCTTGAGCAGAATCCACTCAACTGGAATTGTAAGAGATCTGTATGTAACTACAGTCCCTATCACCGCGTAATGGTAAGAAGAGGCGAAAGGTTTTTTAAACCATTGACTCTCCAAAGGAAGCGTATTAGAATTATAGAAAAGAAAAAGATAATTGCCAAGACGAAGAGTAAGGCAGCTGAATTAAAGGTATGCAGGGTGAAGAGATAGAAGAATTATAGAAAAGAAAAAGATAATTGCCATGGCGAAGAGTAAGGCAGCTGAATTAAGGGTATGCAGGGTGACGAGATAGAAGAATTATAGAAAAGAAAAAGATAATTGCCATGGCGAAGAGTAAGGCAGCTGAATTAAGAGTGCTAGAATTATAGAAAAGAAAAAGATAATTGCCAAGGCGAAGAGTAAGGCAGCTGAATTAAAGGTATGCAGGGTGAAGAGATAGAAGAATTATAGAAAAGAAAAAGATAATTTCCATGGCGAAGAGTAAGGCAGCTGAATTAAGCGTGCTAGAATTATAGAAAAGAAAAAGATAACTGCCAAGGCGTAGAGTAAGGCAGCTGAATTAAAGGTATGCAGGGCGAAGAGATAGAAGAATTATAGAAAAGAAAAAGATAATTGCCAAGGCGAAGAGTAAGGTAGCTGAATTAAAGGTATGCAGGGTGAAGAGATAGAAGAATAATAGAAAAGAAAAAGATAATTGCCATGGCGAAAAGTAAGGCAGCTGAATTAAAGGTATGCAGGGTGGAGAGATAGAATTGGGGATTTTTAACAACGCGCATATTAAACCAACAAGTTAAACTAGAGCCAAAGACAAGTCTACATAGGGTTCATAGGGTTCGACATGAAAAACATAAATCTAATAAAAATCGGAGGGGCAGACCTTAAAATCCTATAAAAATAAGTGACGCACAATGTTTAAACTATTTGAAAGAAGAGTTACAGGACCATACCTGGAATTGGAATTAGAATTTGGATTCTAAGTGATGATTTCATTTTTTCAGCCATCTTCAATCACCTGTATCATTGAAACATTTCTCAGCAACATTAGCTACCCGTAACTGAATAATTTACAATCAACAAAAATGCAGAGCAATCAAATAGGATTACAATCAACAAAAATACAGCGCAATGAAATAGAATTACAATCAACAAAATACAGGGCAATGAAATAGAATTACAAACATTGGATCCATATAATGCATACCATATTTAAATTCGATCCAAAGATTGCAAACCCTCCTCCTCTATCCACCGAGACTTGCAAACCCTCCTCTTCTATCCACCCTGACCTGACTGACAGACAGACACGCACAGACCGACCAACACGAATACTCAAACACCAGACTTACTGACTCGGACTCGGACTGAAACCACACAAGCAAGCACACAGAACAACCAAGCACACAGGGATTGATAGACGGAGGAGCATGAAAATGATGAGAAAGGAACTACTAAAGACATATATATAGCGATTTAGCAAGTTCTTCCCGCTCTTGCCTCAACATGAAGGGCCCACCAGATATATGTATTTTCAGCACCGTTTGAACTTTTCATGGTTTCCATAATACGTGGCATTACCAGAGTGTTATCCGCTGCTTTCTTGTCAGAAAAATTATACCTCTCACATCGCCCACTACTTGAAATTCGTTTCTATTATTTGCTGTTTCTGTTATATGCTGTTTTCATGACCGCGCCCCAGCGCCCACTACTTCATTTGAACGTTTGATCAACCCCACCACTCTTGTCATACGCGCCCACCACTTGGGCATCTGTTTTCAAATTCTCTTGAGCATTTGAATATCTTCACGTTTATATGATAGCACTGGTTCATTTTCCCAGTCATATATAAAAATATAGTCATACAAAATTTACTATATCTTTTGTAATGGTAAAACTATTTTTATTTAATATTTATATAAAAATCAAACATGACTAAATTTATTTTTAATTATTATATTTTATTTTATTTAAATTTAATAATAATCACCAAAACCAGACTTTCCATCTCCCGCCATCCTAACTGCAACACAGATATTATTCCACTTTCTTGCTCAACCCACCAACATAATATCTCAGACAATATTTCTCTCTGCAGATCAGAAAAGAATCACACAACTACCCAGAATAACTGTGTTTAGAGAAAGGGCATTATCATTGGCTGCTGCCACCACCTCTAAATGCATTATCATTGGCTGCTGCCACCACCTCTAAATGCTCGTTCACTTTTAATCATAAAATAGTTTTGATTATTTGAATAATCATATATATATATATATATATATATATATATATATATATATATGCATTCTTAAATAAAACATAAATTTTACACTTATAAAAATTGATTTAATAGATTAAAGGTAAATAATAATATTTATGAAATAAAAATTAAACTGAATTTGAATTTAAAATGAAAATAAATTAGATTTGAATTTAAAGGAAATATATAGAGTTTCTATGTAAACCCATTATATATAAAGTTTCTCGTGTAAACCAATTCACTTAGATTTAATTGGTGAATCTTAAAAATTGGCTGTTTAACATTACATAACACAATGTCGTGTTCAGATGAAATGATGAAAAGTTAATTATATTGAATTATGTAATAATTATTTTATTATGAATTAAGTTTATTCTAATTATAAGAGGAAGTTTTTTAAAAATTTATATTTTAATTTTAACAAAATTTCATAGATATAGTTAAATTTTATAATTTTAATATTTTTACCATACAACAGCCAACTGATAAAATAATATTATGAAAAATCATTACTACTTTAAACAAATAACAACGCAACTAAGAAATAAAAATGTGCCTGGGAAGCTGCAAAAATCAGAATCAGAGAATTACAGAGTGGATTCATTTCGGAAATGGGATATATTTGCTGTTGAATGTCCCACAAATGGAGTGCAGAGAAAATGAAGTTTTAAATGCTCTTTTTGCGGCAATCCATACACACGCTTAAATGTAGATTCAAATCGAGTAGGACAGCTATTGTTGAGATGGAAAAGTTTATTCTCTGCATGTGAAAGAATATCAAATTCAAATAACTTCAACTAAAGCATCCTGCCGATGAATGGGCGGCGCTGGTGGCCAATGGTCAATTCCCTTTCTCTAAATAGCGCAGGAACGCGTAGCCAAAGAGCCAATGGCTATTGTACTGTGTCACTAGAGATCTTGTCCGCCATTGGAGTTACAATGGCTCTGCGCCTCTTGCTGATCCTGTTCAGAGACAATTTCCGTGATTATGAAAACAAGCTCCGTGATGAAATTTCCACTTTAGACTCTATTTTATTTTGACGAATTCAATTGTTGTATGGTCAATTTAGCAGTAAGGGTGAATAAAAAGCTAGGTATGAGAAATATATAAATATCGGTTAATGATTTAATTATTTTAATATGAATTAAGTTTTTTTTCAAAAATTATAGTTGGAAACTTAGAAATTACATAAATTTCTAAGATTTTCATTTGACACTAAATTGTACTTTAAAAATTTAGTTGAATTTAATAGTTTTAATGAAATTATATTGAATATTTAAATGATGAAAAGATTTTTAATTTTATAAAAAAATAATAATTTGTTCAATAGTCTTAAGTGCGACTTTTTGAAGGTTTTTATGATGATCTCTAAATTCTAGTAGGAATTTATTGAAAAGAGAAGTTTGATTGCTAACTTTGCACAATCGAATCCATATACAGAGTCAAAAAACTAGTTTGAGTAACAAAAACCAAGATTTTACCTCAAAATTTCTCAGCGGATTCCGGCACCTGAAACTTCAAAAAATCACACTAAAAACAACTCCATAATTTGTTAGTTGGTTTTGAACCAATTTATTAAACTTGTTTTATATTCTATTTAAAAAAAAATTAATGCTTTGCACTATTTTACATCATCATCTCGTGTAAATAAAATAGGGCATTATAGTCAAATATATTTCAGTCATTAATACAATAATTATCTTGTTAAATGTTTTATTTTTTCTCAAATATTTAAGAAATGAAAAATGGTATTATTTTTATTTAATTTAGTAATTGTTAATAATCCATTCACATTTAATGACTTCAATTTTCTTTTTAATTGTTAAATATATATATATTTTTTAATGTTATTGTAAGTTGATGGATTGATGTTTGGTAAAAAAGTGTATGTCTTTCTTCTCCAATAATTAATTAGAGTAGTTCACTTTTTCCCTTCAATAGTTTCAAATGTGTTTTTCTGGTTTAGAAGTCACTATTTATAAGAATAGAAATTATCGTTCAATAAGTTGGAATTTATAAAATTTCTCCCCCAACTCACTAAAACATTATTTAGACAATCAAGGGACGTGGGAGAACTTTAGAGTCTCAATTATACTAAATCTTAATGTTGTGAATGCTTCAACTTAAGACAATAAATAGTACACCACTGTTAAAAAAGGATGTTATTTACAACTGAGGTCTTCCAGGGTAAGGTATTTTTTATTTTTTATTTTTTATTTTAATAGCTTTTCACAAGAATTATTTTGTGAATTTGTTCTTTAAACATTAGCATTTCTTTTTGTATAGTTCTTCCAAGGATTTTTTTAAATTGTTGAAATATGGAATGGCTTAATGTTATTGCCTATAAATTTATCTAATTATGTTTGTTATTTTCACAAATTTTATTTTTAAAATTTTCCTATATATTATAAAAAATGTGTTTTGTTTAAAAAATAAAAATAAATAGAAACGGCTATCATTTCAGTTTCAAATAAAATTATATAAAATTTGGGTTAAAATCAGATGAGAATAAACTTTTAAATTAAACTTGAAATTCCATGTTGCTTGTTACATAGAGCTTTTGAATTAAATGGAAAATTGTAATAGTCATTTTAGCATGAATTAAGTTTATTTTCACCATAAACTAAAAAGTTTTGAGATTAAATTAATTAAAGTGATGTTATAAAATTTACATCTAACAAAAGCTTTTGAGTTAAAGATATGATTAAATTATGCTATTCAACAAAATTTAAATAAAATCTGTGAAATTTAAAATTAAAAAAAATAACAAAATTATGTGAATTTTATAATATTAGTTAAATTTTACTAAAATTTAATTGTTTTCTATTTATTTTATAACTTTTAATATGATAATTTTTCATTAACAAAAAATAAAAATAAGAAATAAAATTAGAAATATAATTTTTTTCACTCTTAATTGAAGAAATATCATGTAAAAAAGACTCATATATTTATTTTCCATGTAGAAAAAAGACTCCCATCCTCACAACGATTTAGACTGGAAATAAAAAAATAATATTAACTTTATTTATTAAAATAAAATAATGTGTTATATTACAAATAATATTGACTTTATATATTTTAATAAATTTGAAATAATATGTTATATTACAAATAATATTGACTTTATTTATTTCAATAAATTTAAAATAATGTGTTATATTACAAATAATATTGACTTTATCTATTTCAATAAATTTAAAATAATGTGTTATATTAAGCATTGTGCACTATAGAGTGTTATTGTACTTTTAATTATTCAAATAAACTGAAAGTTGATTATATTGAAAAATAATATAATTATTTTTTCGATTATTCTTTATTTAAGTCATAGTTTGGTGGGTTATGTAACGTAAATTGCTGATTTTCAAATTTGATTAAAAAAAAATTAATAAAAATAAATTGGTTATTTTAATCAAATTTGTGGTAATATTTAAAAAAATTGTAAGTTTTATAATAAAAGTTTAAAGTATAAGACTTTTTGTACATTTTTTGTTGGGTTTGTAATATTTGACATCAATATCATCTAAAAATAAAAAAATTACAAACATAAATTTTAACTCAACAATTCAATAGTCAATTTGTGAAAAGTACTCAAATTTTCACAAATATAACAATTTAATAGATATCTTGTGAAAAGTATTCACATCTTCACAAATATTCAATATTTAGCCATGATAAAGATACAATGATAGTTTTTTTTGTAATCTTGGTAGGTCATTTTTTTTTCATTAATTTAACAAAAGAAACTTACATCCACATGCAAGTAGTCATGTGACCTCAACTTTCCAAGAGGGAAACCAAGTTTGTTGGCCACCTAACAAGGTGATAAGCCATCAAGTAATAAAAAATAATGATTCTATCCAACCAAGACACATATCTCTAATTGTCTTTAAACTGTCTATACTCTAGATACCAAAAAACATAACTATCAATTAGTGATCATCATCAGCAGACTCCACCAGAGTTGGTTCCTTAGCAGTGGAACCCAAAATCTCTGTTTATGGAATACAAGGGGTATGTTCTTCAATGTAACATAGTTTGCGTTCCTACTTTTCTAGTTGGAACTAGGTATTTTGAAACTCCTTTTTATAATCTGGAAATTCGTGCACTACTACTACCATACCCATGGAAATTTTCTCCAAAGGTTTCATCAATGAAGATATAATCTACATAATGGGGCTTCTCTTGCAAGTGTAGGAGTGAATTTCCTTCAAGAGGATGCATTGATTGGATAGGGATTTGAAGGGAAAAGTGGATTGTAACGGCATTTATGTTGAAAGTTGCAACACTGGTGGGTGCAAGTAACAACTTCCGGTTTGTGCTTGTTGGGGAGTCTTCCATAAATGCACATTTCAAATGTTTAATTAAACAATATTTTCTTGTCCTAGCTTTCCCTTGTATGATGATTCTAAATCGGTGTTTTGGTGAAGGTTTTTTGAAGTGAGATAGAATAAGCGTAAAAACTATTTTTTGGGTGGGAAAGAATGTGTGATTTTGGGGGATGGTTGAAAAAGGATGATGTTAGTTTTGAATATTTCATTGGTTGAATTCAATGAAATTTATGGAGAGGGATAGATGTATGCATGTTAGGTCCCTATATTACTAGTGTATCCCCTTATTTTTGGTATGGTAGCCACCTTATTGTTATTGGTGTACCCCTATCATATCACTATCACTATCATCTAAAAATAAAAAAATTACAAACACAAATTTTAACTCAAAAATTCAATAGTCAATTTGTGAAAAGTACTCAAATTTTCACAAATATAACAATTTAATAGACATCTTGTGAAAAGTATTCACATCTTCACAAATATTCAATATTTAGCCATGAGAAAGATACAATGATAGTTTTTTTGTAATCTTGGTAGGTCATTTATTTTTCATTAATTTAACAAACGAAACTTACATCCACATGCAAGCAATCATGTGACCTCAACTTTCCAAGAGGGAAACCAAGTCTATTGGCCACCTAACAAGGTGATAAGCCATCGAGTAATAAAAAATAATGATTCTATCCAACCAAGACACATATGTCTAATTGTCTTTAAACTGCCTATACTCTAGATACCAAAAAACATAACTATCAATTAGTGATCATCATCAGAAAACTCCACCTGAGTTGGTTCCTTAGTAGTGGAACCCAAAAGCTCTGTCTGTGGAATACAAGGGGTATGTTCTTCAATAGGACACAGTTTTCGTTCCTACTTTTCTAGTTGGAACTAGAGAATTTGAAACTCATTTTTATAATCTAGAAATCCATGCACTATTACTACCATACCCATGGAAATTTTCTCCAAAGGTTTCATCAATGAAGATATAATCTACATGGTGGGGCTTCTCTTGCAAGTGTAGGAGCGACTGTTCTTCAAGAGGATGCATTGATTGGATAGGGATATGAAGGGAACAGTGGATTGTAAGGGAATTTATGTTGAAATTTGCCGGTGGGTGCAAGTAACAAATTTGGGTTTGTGCTTGTTGGGGAGTCTTCCATAAATTCACATTGCAAACATTTAATTAAAGAAGATTTTATTGTCCTAGCTATGCCTTGTATGATGATTCCAAGTCCGTGTTTTGGTGAAGGGTTTTTGAAGTGAGAAAGAAAAAGTGTAAAAACTATTTTTTGGGTGGGAGAGAATGTGTGATTTTGGGGGATGGTTGGAAAAGGATGATGTTTGTTTTGAATACTTGAGTGGCTGAATTCAATGAAATTTATGGTAGTCTCTTGCAAGTGGAGAGGGATAGATGTATGCATGTTAGGTCCCTATATTACTAGTGTAGCTCCTTATTGTTGGTATTCTAGCCCCCTTATTGTTATTGTTGTACCCCTGTAGCCCCCATATTGTTATTATTGTGCCCAATAAAAGACACTATTGTTAATTTTGTGCCCTTACATTATTATTGTTAAGTCGGCTAGGATTATATTGTTACCCCATGGACTCCTATATATAGAAAAGAGGTTTTTTCATTTGTATCATCCAAGAATTGTTCATTTATGTAATGTAAAGAAGGTTTCCCCCTCGAAGTGGCTGATTTATAAGGAATTTATCTCTCTTTTCTTCTATTTTGGGAGCTAGTTTGATAACAGTTGGTATTAGAGCTTTGGATTCTAGGGTTTCGTAGCTTCAAACAGGTCATCGTGGTATTTTTTTCTATAAAAATATTTTCTATGAAGGTTCAGATGCTAAAAAAAAAAAAATCCATTTCTGAAGAAATCCTGAGGCACTTCGTGTAAAAATTGCAGATCTTGTTTCGCAATATTTTCAGAGATATGATCTCTGGAAGTTAGGGTTTTTGCAGGCTCCTGAATTTCATCAAAAAGAGGTGACCTTGGGAAAATCGCCATAACTCTCTCTCTCTCTGAGCATCAAATTGGAATTTTGTAAAAAGTAGTCGAAAGTACACGGACTGTAGTTTCTTCTGTATCAATTTTAGAGCCGAAGAAGGAAACAGTGACACATGGCACAGCACACAAGTTCATTGTACTGAAAAAAATTATAATTAGGTCGTTGTGGGAGATTGGGCATAACTTTGTCTTGAAGAATCCAAATCAGGTGAGACACGTGTCATTGGAAATAAGATTCAGAGGGCTACTTCATGACCAAAGATAAAATCACAAGGATATGAAATTATAGAGATACAATAGTTTCAATATAGAGCTCCTAAAAATCAGGAAAAAAGGTTTGTATGTTTTTTTTTAATTGCATAAGTCTTGTTTGAAAACTCAGTTTGAAGTGATTCAAAGGGAATATTGAAGCATTGATATTAGTATTAGGTTCTAAAACCCCCCCTAAAAAGAATTCAACTCCGAATAAGCCCTCAGAATACTCTACTATAACTCATGAAGAGGAAGAAGTGCAACATGATATATCAAAATTACAAGAACAAGTGCACCAAATTTCTCTCTCGCAAAGAGAAATAAAAAATGAAATGGAAGTTTTGAGGAAAGGTGTGGAAGCTAATATGGATAGTTTGAAGAAATTCATGGAAGCTAATATGGATGGGTTGAAGAAAGGGATGGAAGCTAAGATGGATGGTTTGAAGAATGGCATGGAAGCTAAGATGGATGACATGGAAGCTAACATGGAAAACATGAAGAATGATCTAAAAGAAGACATGGAAGGTTTGAAAGAAGGTTTGACAAATTTGATAAAAGAAATGATTCCTAATGGTGAAAAGGTAGTAGAGGAAACTCATGATGAGAAAAAAATAAATGTTAATCATGATTTCATAAACTCTAATGATGGATTGAAGACGCACCATATTCTAAAGATCGATATGAGGAAATTTGATAGCAAGGATCCTGTAACATGGATATTGTAGATGGAGAAATATTTTGATCTCCATAATGTGAAAAAAAATGCAAAATGTATGCATTGCAACTTTATATTTAGAACAAAATACATTTGCATGGTATTGATGGCTTTGCTCCCGTAAAAAAATTGTCACTTGGTCAATTTTTGTAGAGGAAATGATAGCACATTATGAGGATACAAAGATAAACACCTTATTTAGCCAATTGATAAATCTAAAACAAAAGGGTTCAATGGTGGAGCACGTTGAGGACTTCCAAAAATTGAATTTAACGGTAACTGATATTCCAGAGGAACACATCATTGATGTATTTGTAAGGTCTTTAAAGGATAACATCCAACACGAGGTTCACCATTGGGAACTTGATTCATTAGAGAATGCATTTAGGTTTGCAAGAAAAAATGAATGTAAAATTATGGAGACAAGGAAGCATACCACTCACATCTATAAATACGGAAGTGTTGCTACTCCTAGACTTCCACAACCTACAAGGTTGACACCACAAAAATTGGAAGAAAACGAAAAAAAAGGGCTTTTCTACTGTTGTGATAGAAAATACACTAATGGTCATAATGTGCCAGGAAGAAATTAGTTTAGATATATTTTGAGGAGGGGGAAGAAAATGAATAAGAAACTTCAAAAGAAGAGCATATACACAAGGAACCAACCCTAGAGAAAGAATAAATGAGTCTGACCATATCCTGTAATGCATTGGAAGGAATTACCACTCCTCAAACTCTCAAGGTAGAAGGACATATCAAGCATAAAAAGGTAATAGTGTTGATTGATTCAGATAGTACCCATAATTTTATTCATTCTAAGGTAGCCTAGGAATTTAAATGCATCCTATACCCAGCACAAGAGTGTCAAGTGATGTTTGTAAATGAAGGAACTATAAATTGCTCTGGAAAATGGCATAATATCAAGCTAAGCATGGGGAAATATGTATTAAATATTCCAATGTTTTCCATTCCAATGGGAGGTGCTGATGTTGTACTAGGAGTACAATGGTTACAATATTTGGGGACAATAGCTTATAATTTTCAAGAAATTTTCTTGAAATTGTTTTCAGAAGGAAATGAAAATGAATTACGGGATATTGCAAGGAAGCCGAGAAAGATAATGAGCTCTAATGTAATGAAAAATCTTCTAAAGAAAGAAAAACAAGGTGTAATTTCACAATTATGCTCACTAGAAGTTCCAAGAACAATTTTTTTTATTTCTTCAGATCTCGAAAAAGTCATGGAAAATCATTCCAAGGTGTTTGAAACTCCCAAAGGACTCCCACCTATTTGTGATCATGATCATGTTATTCATTTGATTTGAGGAAGTATTCCTCCAAACATGAGGCCTTGTATATATCCTTATGTCTAAAAGAGCAAAATTGAACGTATGATTGTAGAAATGTTAGCGGCTGGTATCATTCAACCTAGTCAAAGTTATTTCTTTGCTCCAGTAGTATTGGTGCACAAGAAGGATGGATCATGGTGCATGTATACAGATTATAGGGAGCTCAATAAGCTCACTATTAAAGATAAATTTCCCATTCCTATGAATGATGAATTATTGGATGAATTACATGGAGCAATTTATTTTACCAAGTTGGGTCTTCATTCAGGATATCATCAAATTAGAATGAAGACTGAAGATATTCTAAAAAAAACATTTCAAACTCATGAGGGTCATTATGAATTTTTGGCCATGCCTTTTGGCCTTACCAATAAACCTTCTACATTTCAAGGGTTGATGAATTCTGTTTTCAAACCCTTCATTAGAAAATTTGTGTTAGTATTTTTTTATGATAGAATAATCTATATAAGGTCTTGGTAAGATCACCTTCAACAAGTTGACAAGGTGCTCAAACTATTGTAGGAGAAACAATTATTTACAAAAACCTCCAAATGTTTCTTTGGAGTACAAGAGGTGGAATATCTGGGTCATATTATATCTTAGGAGGGTGTTAAGGTAGACCCTAACAAAATTAAAGCCATTAAGGAATGGAAAGTACCCATAACCATAAAGCAATTGGGAGAATTTCTTAGGTTAACTGGGTATTATTGCAAGTTTGTTAAGAATTATGGGAGAATAGCAACACCTCTAACAACATTATTGAAGAAATATGGATTTTCATGGACTCCTGAACAAACTAAGGCCTTTGAATATCTTAAAGAGGAAATGTTCATAACATCGGTCTTAGTTATGCCAAACTTCAAAAAAAAAATTACTTTGGAATGTGATGCCTTAGGAAATGGAATTGGTGATGTTTTAATGCAAGAAGAAAGACCCATTGATTTTGAAAGTTGTCCAATTAAAGGAAAGTATTTACAGAAAACTATTTATGAGAAGGAAATGTTGGAAATACTACATGCACTAAAGAAATGGTGACCTTACCTAATGGGAAGACACTTCAAGGTAAAAAATGATCATGATAGTTGTATATACTTTTTGGAAGAAAGAATATCTTCAAAAAAGCAACAAAAGTGGGTCACAAAGATTTCGGGTTATGACTTTGAAATCATCTACAAAAAAGGGAAGCTAAATGTTGTTGCAGATTCACTCTTAAGAAAGGATGAATAGGTGGAAACATTGCTTTGTGCCATTTCTATTATCCAATCAAATTGGATAATTGAAGGAAGGGAGGAATGGAAGAATGACAAATAAGTGTGGACACTCATTCAAAATTTGCAGCAAGATCCTAGTACATCTGATACATTTATTTGGAAAAATGATTCCTCATGGTACAAATATCTCTTATATATTTGTAATAATTCCCAACTAAAACAAAATATTCTTTTGGAATTGCACACCTCTCCCTTAGGAGGATACTCAAGATTTTTTTAAAATTACCATAGGGCAAAGAAAGAATTTGTTTGGGATGGCCTAAATCTGATATTCAGAAGCTTGTGGTGGAATTTTTGGTTTTCCAACAAAATAAAGTTGAGACAATTAAGACTTTGGGTTTGGAATTGCACACCTCTCCCTTAGGAGGATACTCAAGATTTTTTTAAAATTAGCATAGGGCAAAGAAATAATTTGTTTGGGATGGCCTAAATCTGATATTCAGAAGCTTGTGGTGGAATTTTTGGTTTTCCAACAAAATAAAGTTGAGACAATTAAGACTTTGGGTCTACTAGATCCTTTATCTATTCCAAGTCAACATTGGGAGGTGGTTTCAATGGATTTTATCACAACTTTACCTAAGTCCGAAGGAAATACTATCATCATGGTGGTAGTTGATAGAATTACCAAGTATGCACACTTTTGTGCATTATATCATGCATTTAAAGAAAGTAAAATATCTACTACATTTATGGAAACAATTTAAATGCGACATGGAAACCCAAATATTATTGTAAGTGACAAAGATCCCATTTTTACTGTAAATGTTTAGACGGAATTATTATCTTGTTTGTGTACTCAACAACAAACGTATATGGTATAAGAATTTTAATGAATAACGTCCTTAGAAGGTAAGAAAATTTTTCCATTTCCCAATTATGGCGTTGCGTAGAAGCCCTTTCTTCCAATCATCTTTCAGCTTCCAGACGACCACAAATCTACGCCACCTTTTCTTCTCAATTTTCTCCTTCTTGAACAATTGTTTTCTCGCAGTCCATAAGCCTGTATCCTGAGCTATGGATTCTTCTATGTCCTAAAATTCCAGTGAGCCTACCTTGGCTCGGCCTCCCTCAAACATCCTTGCAAATTCCAATGCCACGGCTATATCAAATCCATCAAAAGTTTGCAGGAATGGGGAAAATCATGACTCTTGCAACAATGAAACATTGTTCCAATACTCACCTGTCTATTCTATTTCCTTCACAGATGATGGTTCATTTCTCACGGGTGCCATATCTATTTGAATTCACCCCCAATTCTATGTCGAAAAAATATCACCTGAGGAGTTTAAAGGGTCTATCAATAGTTTTATGATGATGGAGTTGTCTTCCCACCACCTTATTGGCTTCTTTCATCCAATCGCACTCCATGATTATTCCTTTGGGACTGATGCACACATGTATCGGTCCAGTATAGGTAGGCGATGATGATTGGAAAGGCCAAGGTTTTAGTGATAATGTGATGTAACAGTCGTGCACGATCAAATTATGAGATAACGTGCCATCATTGATAGGTGATGAAAAATATTTTCAAAAAGAGGTAAGTGTTGGGTTTCGGATAAATTCATATTATCCCACATTTTCTTCATAATTCACATAAGATGTACTTTAGTACTCATTAAAAATATAATATTTCATGACCTAAAATATCTTATACTCAAAACAATTTCTTCCTACGTTAGTATGTGACAAAGCAAAGTCTTAACCATATTTCAAATAAATAGATGCCATTTTCCATTGATGGGGTAGTCACTCTATCTACAAAAAATATTATAAGATAAAGATAGACTTTCCAATGCTCGTTTTTGCACCAAGTATTCCTGCATTGCATGTTTCATGTGCTTTCACCATTGACGCATGTCTGCACTGATTGTGCTTCCACTGAATCTGCTTGCACGAAAATGTGCATGGACTAAAACATGACTGTACTGAAACTTGCCTCCATTGAAATGTGCCTACAATGAGCATGTGTTCCTGCACCAGGGATCTTTGTAACATCGAAGAGAAAAAGGGACAGAGAGAAATTATGATAGAGTACAATTCATTGGCTGGAAAAAAAAAATACCTGATTATACAAGGAAATTTTTATTTTCCATTCTTTGGTGTCAAGCATGCCTTCCGATCTGACTTGTGAATTCACACAGATCCAGTAACCAATTCATGAGGGAAAAAAGGAAGTGGGAAAGGGTAATTTCTATAATGGGAAGGAATATCATGGCAGGGATTCTAGGAAAGAAACCACTAAGAGGGATAAATGAAAAAGGGATTTTGGGTAAAAAATTTAGGGGGAAAAAGAGGGAAACACAAAATCAGATAAGGATAGTTTTCTTAGAAGAAAAAGGAGGGTAATTCATTGCAGGATTAGAAGAAAAATAGCAAGAAATTACGATCAAGAAATAGAATAAGGGGATAATTTACTTTTAAAATCTACCTGCACTAGTGCCGGAAAAATTAAATGCAGCAGGAACTGAGTGTTGTTTGAATAAAAGTGTATGTGCCAGCTATCCCAAACTTGGGTAAGGGATTGGTTCTTGCTCGAATTTGATTATTCTTGGTGACAACCAATAGATCTAAAAATCAATAAACATTCCCTTTTTATTGAAATTTTTATCTTCCTTCCAGCATGATGGTTTTCAGGTTGATCCTTCTACAATCATGTCAGTCAATTGATTTTCATAATTACTGGACAAAGTTTTTTTTTTGTAATTTTTTCTTTTTATTATATGTATTTTTTCTTAGGAAAGGAAAGAATCAAATTTTTAATATGTTGGTTTTCCCACCTACCATCTCCTTCTTATATCGTTGTTGGACTTGCTGCATAACATTTCCTTTAGTGAGGGGTTGAAAGTATAACATCAATCTATGCCCATTCACCAGGAATATTGAATTCCATCCATCAATATCTTTTATTTATACCGCTCCATTTTCAAACAATTTGACCACCTCATAAGGTCCCATAAAGTGTGTATGGAATTTCCCTTTAAAATATTTAAATCTAGAATCATAAAGGAGTACCCAATCACTTGGTTGGAATTGCTTCTTCCAGATGGACTTGTCATGCCACTTTTTGCACTGTTGTTGGACCAATATGTTCTATTGAAAAACATCCCTTTGAAATTCATCTAACTCATTCAGCTGTATGAGACGTTGTTGTTGTGCTTCAGAGAAGTCTAGCCGCAATTGGATTGCAGTCCTAAAGGTATTGGTCTGGAATTCTGTCGAAAAAATGACTAGTTTCCTGTATACCAGCTCATATAGTGTATGTCCCGTGTTTCTCCTCCAATTTTTTTGGTATGCCCACAAGGCTTCTGGTAATCTATTAGCCCAATCCTTTCTATACATGTTCACTGTCTTTATGAGGATGGACTCAATTACCTTGTTTGCCGACTGCACCTGACCATTTTCTTGTGGGTGATACGGTGTGGATTTACTATGTTGAATTTTATACTACTCTATCTGATCCTGTACCAGATTAGAAATAAATTGCAGACCACTGCCAGAAAAAAAAATCTCTCTAGGCACACCAAATCTAGTAAATATTTCAGTAAAAAGAAAATCAACAACAACTTTTTCAGTAGCAAAAGAAACAGCTTTAGCCTCTACCCATTTTGTAATGAAATATGTACAAACCAAAATATGTTTTTTAATTAATGATTTTGGATTTATTGGTCCTGCGAAATCAATAGTCCATTTTTCAAAAGGCTCAATCATAACTTGAGGAAATAAAGGTGTTTCATTGGTTTGATTAGTTTGGCCCATTTTATGATATTTATCACATCGCTTGACCTATTGTTTAGCATCCTTAAATAAGGAGGGCGAAAAATAACCTGCTCATAAAATTTTGTATGCAGTTCACTTATCGCTGAAGTGGCCCCTGCAAGGTTCAACCTTAGCAGACTTTAAGATTTCAAATGATTCCTCCTCTCTTACACACCTTCAGAAATGAGGTCTGACCCACTGTAAAAGAGGTCTCCTTGAACCCAAGAATATGTAACACTTTTTTGTATAATATTCTACTTTTTACGAGAAGATAAGTGAGGCGGTGTATTTCTGGTGACTAAATAGTTAGCTTTGTCAGCGAACCATGGAGATTCTGACACAACAAAAAGATGTTCGTCGGGGAAATCATCATTAACAAGAATTAATTCACCAAGGTTATTTAATATTTAAAGATAGTCTACTACTATGTTAGATTTTCTTGGTCTATCAACATCAGTAATATTAAATTCTTGCAATAATAATAACCACCTAGTCACTATATCGCTAGTTAATGGTTTATTTATCAAATATTTTATCACGGGATGATCATCATGCATAAATACTGCATACCTTGTAATGTAGTGTATAAATTTATTAATAGAAAAAATGATAGCTAAAAACTCTTTCTCAGTAACTGTGTAGTTTAGTTCAGCGGGTGACAAGTTTTTGCTAATGAAGTAGATAGCATAGGATTGGTTATCTTCTTCTTGTCCTAAAGCTGCACCAATGGCAGTGTCTGAGGCATCGAAGGAAACATGAAATGGTAGGGACCAGCTCCTTCCTCTCAAAACTGGTGCTTGTACTAGTTTTTCTTCCAATGTCTCAAAGGACTACTGGCAAGCTGTGGACCAAGAAAACTGTGTAATGTTCCCAATTTTTAGCCTCAAGCTAAAAGGATAATTATAGTTAGCAGTATTTTATTTGGTTAAATAAAATGGGGAAGGATGCCCCATAATATTTAAAAAGGAAGGATAAACACTCCTCATATGAAAGGAGGAAGAATAAAGCAACTGGTTTGAGCACCCCATGGTGTGAACAGGATTGGATCATGCTTGATCTAGTCATTTTGACCAAATTTAAGTAAGCTGTCTAGATACATTGAACCTCCTTGGACAGCGCAGCTTGAGTGGAAGAAAACTTGCATGAGTTTGGAAGCACATGTCGATCGGTCCCATGGTGGAGAGAAGCACTTGCTATATATGAATAAGAGGAGAGCCATTGTGAGGTAGGCTTGATTATTATTTTCTTGGTCTATTGAGACTACGCTCCTCTTGCTATTTAGCAAGAGTGCAGTGCTGCATAGCATTATGGTGTTCTCGGTCAGGAATCCCTACCTGATCCTTAGGGAAGGAGAGGTTCTAGAGCTCATTTCCTCATTCCAACATTTGGCCAAAACTACCTCCTTCAATCACAACGTTATTCCTGGAGAAGGATAAATTTGTGCTGTAGGGTGTAGCAACAGAGGATCTCTTGAGTTGTTCCTTAGATTTTTTTTTAGTGGAGGGCTCAACTATTCATTGGAGGATCAGTGAGGAGGACTCCCAGGTATATTTCCATATCATTGGCATCAAGCCAACCATTCATCTTCCCTCATAGCGCAATCTCTAGCTAGATCTGTGTTATTTTACAGGGAGTTGCTAGGAGGGTCATTAGAGCACATCAGGAGGAGTTGTTTTTTAGTAAAGGGATGATCCTTTTGCTTAAGATTCACCATCAGAGGAGGGAATCATCATATCAAATCTTCTATAGCATATTTTCCTATTTTGATTCAGTTGAAGTGACAAGTCAATTGTCACAGTGCACATTCTCCGACATTTCTGGCAATCTCTCCTAGATCGGCTAGAAAACTTGTATTGGTGCCCAATATTCTATTCTCAGGAATTTATTTGTATCCTTAAGCCACATTACCATTTTTTATGCATTCAGAAGCTACTACTCTCATAGAGACAACACATTCACTGCTTTCTGGCATTCTGTGCAATTGCAACAACTCCTGTATTTTATTGCTTGATCATTGGAGATTGATTCTTATAGCTTGAGTGGCTTGTACCTCATGATTTTCTTGTGTATTATTGCTGATATATTAATACAATGATGGATTCATGACTTTTCCCTCTTATTTTTCATTCAGAATTCCAGATTTTAATGGTTATGTTCATATATTGTTGTAAGCTCTCTCATTCAGCATTTTCTAATAGATCCAGTTTGGGGAGATCTGAATAACCAATCTAGAGACATTTATTTGGGCTCAGCTTCTGGAAGAGAAGTTTTTAATGAGTTAACAAGGGGATCTCAATCCCCTTTCAACTTATTTTCACGCGGCCTTCCTTATACAGCATCCTTGAGGACCATATTGCAGAAATTCCTGAAAAAGGGATATTATAGTGGTATCAGAGCATCAATCTTGGCTTAGCCTGTGCACAAGATTTAATGCTATTAGAAAGAGGAGATTATCTCCAAGAGGAGAAGATTTAAAGAGGAAACAAGAAAAGAGTAATGATGGAAGAGGAGGTCTCCCTTCTTCTTTTCCAAACCATGGAGGGTATCATTGAAGACCTTGGGGAGATAGAAAGGGAAAACTTGAGAGATTTCCTGAGAGGGTTTGTCGATGAAGAAAGTCTTAGTTGCGACCACATTGGCTGTGATAATTCAGCCACACATGCAGATCCACAGTGTAGTACATTGCCCACATCTACTACAAGGAGAATAGAGGAAGAGGAGTCACCAAGGGGGGAGACCTTGAGTGATTTTCTTTGGGAGTATGAATCTCAATCATGGAGGTTCGAAGTGCACTTGGACTTCCAAGATTTTTTTAGACTCAAGGGAGAAATATCCAGCAGCTTTAAAAGAGGAAAGAGAAATATAGTATTTCTCTCTAATTTTGATGGATCAACAGGTTGCAAAGCCACAACTTGGGTGGAGGAGCTAGATGCATATTTTCTGCTACACGGAGTTCCAGCCAAGGAGGCCATCACTATAGCAGCACTGCATCTCAAAGGTATGGCCCATGATTGGTGGTTTAAAATTTATGTTTCATGTTATCATGCAAATATAGAAACCTATGATGAGCTCACTAAGGCATTGGTGAAGAGATTTGATAAAACCCAATGTGAATCATCATGTGTAAAACTTGAGGGAACAAACACCTTGCATGAGTTGGAGGAAAGCATGAAACAAACTCCACTCCATATTTCTAGAGGGGGAGAGAACCGGGATGATGACTTGCTAGAGGCAAGACCCCCATTGTATGAAGGGAACTCTTCCATTTGTAATTGTAAGAAGATCCTTCTTTCAAACGAAGACAAAAATCTATGGTCTCTCATTGAAGGGGAGGCCTACTCACATGTTGTTGAAGAGCATGTGCATAGAAGAACCTAAAATGTTGTATCATTGGAGGGAGGTCCATCACCACATGGAGATGAGAGGGGAGCCATTTCTTTCATTGGAGTAGTCCTTGTGTCTATGCAAGGGATTCCAAAAGGTACTACATGTGGAGACCTACTCACAAATCTAGAGGAGCATATGGTAGCATGGGAGGATTGTGAGATGGATGGGAAAGAGGAGATGAAGGATAGGCATTTGGAGGGAATGAGCACTCATCCTCATATTTTGAGGAGAGTTTCTTCTTATAGGAGAGAGACTACACTGCACAGTGGAGAGAGGGACCATCCATTCCTCTCATATATACAGTCTACTTTATACTTTGATGTCTCACTACAATGAAGAATTCCAGTTGGGAGGCCACCGGATCCGGCATTGATGAGAGGCATTTTATTTTGGGTTTCACCACTCTTGGATTCAAGTGAGGTGAATGTATTGGAGAATGAATTTGGCATAGGGGATGTCAAAGTAGCAAAAAACAGCATGAGGGGAGCGCCACATTGTAGATCACCAGCGTTGTCTCTGTGGAGGATAGATCTAGATTGGAGGCCTCAAATTTTGACAGAGTACTCCAAGGATCTAGGTGCATGCATGGTTCTTGATGACCTAAAGGGAGATGACAGATACACGGTGGATGATATGGTCATCTATTGTTATGGTAGAATCTTCTTGACTAGGGCATCTAGTCTCAAGGAGAAACTATTACATGCAGCACATGAGGACTTCCTAGCTATGCACCTTGATGCATATCTTGTTTTGCTAGAGGGGCTCACTTGGGAAGGCATATAATAAGACATATATTAGCATATGGAGAGATGCATAGCCTGGATGGTGATAGAGAGGATATCATAGCCACCTTCCTACTCATTGGGAGTGAGGGAGCTTTTTCAGTTGAGCCGTTTCAGCTCAAGGTCTCAAGTACATGGTAGAGAAGGTATAATCTCACATTGTGTTTTGTACTTCTTTACTTTATATGCGCAACATATTGAATCAAGAAGGATACTCCCTTCTTTAATTTTGTATAATGTACTTGCAGTTACTTGTAGCATTGATTTTGGCTACCTTAATGGTGGTTTGTGGGGGAAGCCAGATACTTCTTAGTGTGCACCATTGGCACCAATCAGTACTTTCATGTTCACATCTTATGGGATGACTGTGGCAAAAAAAAAGTGGCTAGTAAAGCACTTGTTATCTTTTGTTTTGAGGCAGGCATGGAATGCACTGCGCTGGTTCCTCATGTGGAACTATGATTCACTCTCCGGTTGCCATGTGGCAGCTTGTTTTCATTGTATTTTTCTTCCATATGTTACCAATGTTTGTAAAATCATGGGAGGAGTTTTTTGGAGAGTGGAATTAGAGTTGAAGAAGCCCATTGGGAGTGTGATTCTCCCATTTTCACATGTTTTATGTTTCAAGAGAAACAATGGGCACACCATGGTTGCCATATCACTACTTTTCTCTTCATATAGGAGGAGCTATTGGGAGAAAATGCATTTTTGGAGGAGGTACTTCATGGTTGATTCATGTTGTGGGGATGCTTGGCCCAGTTGTGGAGACCATGAAATTTCAGCCCAATATCAGCAACCCCCTCATACTTATCATAAATGGATGGAGAAACTACTTGGATGGGAAAATCTAAACTCTCCATTCAACCACAACATGTTGCATAGATCCGAGGTTGAGGACTGCTTTGTTGAGCTACCTAGGATGGCCCACTTCATTTGGATGATTGCATGGGTGAAGGAGTCACTCATTGGGAATAAGACTTCCCATTTTTTTCATCACTCCTACCTTGAGGAGGCCATTTAACAATAACGATATTTCCACTTGCATTTTCTATTGTCTCATGATGTATACTTTTGTTTTACACATTTCGAGGGATACATGGAGGACAAATTTATGGCATACTTTGAGGAGCCATGGTGGGGTCTATTGATGAGGAGACCACAAGAAGAGGAGGAGGAATTTGGCTCTACCTTGCAGTTGCTCGAGGACAAGCAACATTTTGAAGGGGGAGGACTGTAATGTTCCCAATTTTTAGCCTCAAGCTAAAAGGAACATAATAGTTAGCAGTATTTTATTTGGTTAAATAAAATGGGGAAGGATGCCCCATAATATTTAAAAATGAAGGATAAACACTCCTCATGTGAAAGGATGAAGAATAAAGAAACTAATTTGAGCACACCATGGTGTGAATAGGATTAGATCATGCTTGATCTAGTCATGTTGACCAAAGTCAACTAAGCTGTCTAGATACATTGAACCTTCTTGGACAGCGCAATTTGAGTGGAGGAAAACTTGAATGAGTTGGGAAGAACATGTGGATGGGTCCCATGGTGTAGAGGAGCACTTGATATATATGAAGAAGAGGAGAGCCATTGTGAGGCAGGCTTGATTATTATTTGCTTGGTCTGTTGAGACTATGCTCCTCTTGTTGTTTAGCAAGAGTGCAGTGTTGCATAGCACTAGGGTGTTCCCGGTTAGGAATCCCTACCTCATCCTCAGGGAAGGAGAGGTTCTAGAGCTGCATTTCCTCATTTTGACATTTGGCCAAAGCTAACTCCTTTAGTCACAGCGTTATTCCTGGAGCATGATAACTTTGTGCTACAGGGTGCAGTAAGAGAGGATCTCTTGAGTTGTTCCTTAGCTTTTATTTTCAGTGGAGGGCTCAGCTATTCATTGGAGGATCAGTGAGGAGGACTCCCAGGAATATTTCCATATCATTGGCATCAGGCCAACCATTCATCTTGCCTCATAGCGCACTCTCAAACTAGATCTGCGTTATTTTATAGGCAGTTGCTGGGAGGGTCATTAGAGCACATCAGGAGGAGTTGTTTTTTAGTAAAGGGATTAGGCTTTTACATAAGATTCACCATCAGAGGAGGGAATAATCATATCAAATCTGCTATAGCCTCATTTCCTATTTTGATTCAGTTGCTGTAACAAGTCAATTTTCACAGTGTACATTCACCGGCATTTCTAGCAATCTCTCCTAGATTGGCTAGAGAGCTTGTATTGGTGCCCAATATTCTATTCTCGGGAATTTATTTGTATCCTTTAGCCACATTACAATTTTTTATGCATTCACCAGCTGCTACTCTCATAGAGATAGCATAGTCACTACTTTCCGATATTCTGTGCAATTGCAGCAACTCCTGTATTTTATTGCTTGATCATTGGAGATTGATTCTTATAGCTTGAGTGGCTTGTCCCTCATGATTTTCTTGTGTATTATTGCTGATATATTAATAAAATGATGGCTGCATGACTTTTCCCTCTTATGTTGCATTTAGAATTGCAGAGTTTAATGGTTATGTTCATATATTGTTGTGAGCTCTCTCATTGAGCATTTTCTAATAGATCTAGTTTGGGGAGATCTGAATAACCCATCTAGAGACATTTCTTTGGGCTGAACTTCTGGAAGAGAAGTTTTTAATGAGTTAAAAAGGGTAGCCCAACCCCCTTTTATCTTATTTTCACATTTCCTTCTTTATACAGCATCCTTGAGGACCATATTGCAGAAATTCCCAAAAAAGGGATATTACAAACTGACTATCCTTAGCTAAAAGTTGGAAAACGGTGGTAGCTATCCTAGAGAAGTTCTCAATTAATCTCATATAATATCCCACATTTCCAAGGGAACCTTTCACTT
Source organism: Pinus albicaulis (assembly GCA_034641835.2). NCBI lineage: Eukaryota > Viridiplantae > Streptophyta > Pinopsida > Pinales > Pinaceae > Pinus > Pinus albicaulis. Next base: position 917,977,574 of record CM076570.1, read on the forward strand.
CCCTTTGAGTTTTGGGTGTAGGAAGACTCAGAATGATTTCTATCTTTGTGGGGTCAACTTGGATACCTTTGTCAGAAATAAGATGGCCAAGAACTACTCTTGCCTTGCACATTAGTCTACATTTTTTATCACTAAAGGCAAGATGATATTCTTGGAAACGAAGAAGCACCTTTTCCAGATTTTTGAGGGCCTCCTGAAATGAATCATCAAACATATAAAAGTCATCCATATATATTTCCACACACTCAAGGTCAACAAAAATGGCCAGGATTTCCCTTTGAAAGGTAGTCAGATCATTACATATCCCAAAGGGAAGCACTCGGTAAGAAAATGTACCCCATGGACATGTAAAGGTGGTTTTTTCTTGATCCTAGGGTGCGATCTTTATCTGGTTATAACCACTAAAGCCATCTAAAAAAGATAAGTACTTCTTACCAGCAAGGGTATCAAGCACCTGATCGATGAAAGGAAGGGGGAAGTAATCCTTAAGAGTGGATTTTTTCAATTATCTATAATCAATGAAAATGCACCATGTCCCATAATTTCTTAGGAATAACACCAATGGGGAGACCCACTAGCTGTCAGAAATAAGATAGATAAAATCAGTGTCCAAGATTTTTTGAAATTCTTCTTTTACAACATCTCTTAAAGTTGGGTTCATACACCTTTGGAGTTTTTGGACAGGTCGATCTCCATCCTAGATATAAATATGCTAAGTATAGCTTTCAAGAGGGATGCTTTTCATATCTTCATAACCCCATGCAAAGGCATCAAGATGGTTTCACAACAAATTCACAAGCTACTCTTGTTGGGATGAATCCAAGTCTGAACTGATATGAAAATATTTTCCTGGAATGCTCTCAAAAAGAGTGGTATTGGGCTCAAGATTACACACAGGTTGTTGTAGAGATGGGGGTGACGAAGTTTGAGAATTGTGATTTTCTTGAAAATGTAGACTAAAAATTTGGCTCAATGACTCAAAATTGGGCATGGTGTCTAGGTTGTTCAAGAATTCTTGTATCTCACCATCCTGTGAGGTCTCAATATAATTATGTAACATAGAGAAAGACCGATTCTCCTCATCACTACTGTAATATAGTCACAAAGTGTCTCAAAGCTCCTGGATGGATCTAGCGGATGGATATAAGGTGACCTTGTTTCTAGAATCTCCATGAGAAATATATGTCACATGAACGACATACAATTTAAGCATCGTCCCTAGAAAGCCATGGATGTCCCAAGATCAAGGGATGCCCTCCCACAGGATTCTTTCACTGAAGCAAAATGAATTCTGCGGGATATTCCCAAGAATCTAATAAAATGACCACATCATCCAACAACTCTGTTGGCTTGATTTTAGATTTGTCTACCAATTCAAGTAGGGTGGGAGTAGGATTAATATGGACCAATCCAAGTTGATCCATGGTTTTATTATTCATAACATTAATGGCTACCCCCAGATCTATAATCACATTAGAGACAAGGACATCACCTATCTGAATAGAGACAACAGGGTTTTCGGGGTCAATATATTTTTCCATGTGCATACTTCCTCTCATTAATGTTGCTTCTCTTCCAAAAAATTGAATGGTTTGGGGCTCCAATCTTCTCCTTCCTAGATTCTTGAGAAAAAAATCCCTAATCATTTTTGAACAGATGGGGATCTCTTTGATAGCTTGGAGCAAAGGTACCTTTATAAAAATATTCCTAAGCTTAGAAGCCAAACTAGACTCAGGAATGGGTTCATTCCTTCCCAAAACTAACCTCTCTAGATAGGGAGGCTGGTTTGAAGAGGATGGAAAAGGCTCTAAAGGTACATGGATGCGATGAATGGTGACATCTCCCACAGAATGGTCAGTAGTTTCCTACTCAACTTTCTCTTCGAAAGTCACCATAGGCTGCTTATGATTTTTTGACGTTACTATCTTCCCTGATCTCAATTGGAGATCATTGAATCCAACTGGCATAGAATGATATGTGGATGGAAAAATCAGGTTCATAGAATCGATCATTTGCACTGCTTTGTTATTTGGATTTGGTATGGGTTGGGCAGGCAGTTGAGGAGGTCAAAACGGTGGAGGCAAAGGTAATGGTGGCATAGGTTGAATCAACTGGGGCAATGACAGTTGTGGCTTTAGGTAAGGTGCATATGTAGGTGGGTATGATTGCATAGGTGTAGGATATGAATGGTGTGAATGGTTTTTCCCTCTCCATCCTTGTCAAGATTGGGAAGGTTGTCCATAGTGATATTGGTTCCCATGCTGCCAATGATGATATTGATTAGCGTTAGGATAATAATATGGATATGCATTATAACGAAAAAATGTGGTAAGAAATTAGGAGTCATACATGCACTTACATGAGGCAAGTTTCTTCGTGCTCCCATAGCATGCAATGATTCGGATTCAGGTTTCCATGCTTCAAATACAACTTTCAGCCTAGGTATGGAAGTAAATTTTTCCGTGGCATGGTTCTCTACACAAATTTCAAATTTATTGGTTCCTTTAATATTAAGAGGACATTCTCTTAAAAGATTTTTTTTCTACATTTTGGACAAAAAATAGATAATGACTCTTGTTATTCTATAAGTTTTTGCTGAAATTTGAAAGAGTCTATTTGTTTGCTAACAATATTCATTATTTAAATTTTCATATTATCCATTTTGTTCTCCAATCCAACAATCATAGCTTTAGTAGATTCAATTTTTTTATTTCTACTTTGAATTCCTTTACCGGATCTATATTGATTCCTTGACAGTTTCCTGCACAAGTCACATATTTGATCAAAAGGTTTATGGGCAATATCTCCTTGTCCTAAAAATTTTAAACTATTCCTAGCATAATCAGTAAGCCCATGTAGGAACAAGTTCGTAATGGTACTTAGATCAAATTTTTTATTTGACCTTTGGAGGATATACATAAATCTCTCTATGTAGTCTTGTAGGGTCTCATCATCATTTTGCACAGTAGTAAAGATTTCATCATGAATATCTCTAGTTTTACAATATTCTCGATATGCTGACAAGAACACTCTCTTCATCTACTCCCAAGAAGCTATAGTTTTTCCCCCTAGTCCCATGAACCAGCGTAATGCTACATCCTTGAGATTTGCAAGAAAAAACTTTAATTTCTGAGCATCATATGAATAATCATAGCTCCTGCACAAAATATCAAACTCAAATATAAAATATTCCGGGTCTTCATGTAACTTACCATAGAAATGAGGAAGAGTTGATGGTGGAATATTCTTCATTTCCACAACTATATCAAGATCCACAATTGGAAACCCAAAAGTGCAGTGTTCCTCATTTACCTGATTTTCGCTAGTTCCCTCTGCATGTTCCTTATGATCTTCCATTGTTGTTCCTCCAAGAGAGATTCTCTCAATAGGATGATAAGGTTGAGTATGGGTTCTAATAGTCTCCTTCTTCCCCTTCGCGGGCTGTGTCACACCTGGAATACTGCTGCCAGAGTCCAAGTAGATATTTCCTCTAAGATGAGTCTGGCTTTGTTTGGATTTTCTTCCTACAAAAGAAGGCCCAATGTAATAATTAATTTCATATTTACCAGTATTTCCTTGGCCGTTAGTGAGCTTCAGACCCCTAACCCTTTTAGGCATTCATTTAAAAAAATGACAAAACAAAACTCAATAAAATTTTGCAAACTTAAAATAAATCAACACCTATAAGCTCCTTCAATCAATAGAAGCACACTACAAAAAAAATAATAGCAGACATACCCCTATTGCAGAAAACAGAAAATTATTACCACTTCAAATCATCTCCCCAAAAACGATGCCAAAATGTTGGGTGCAGGAATCAGAGTTAAGAAAACTCCTTTCAACACTTAATTTTCAACCCGGGGGTTTCGTAAACTTAGAGACGAAGCATAGGAAATGCTAGAAATGGCATGAAATCTTCCTATCTCTCTTCCTACTTCTTTAATCAAGATCTTGTTGAATTAAAAAGAAATATCACACAACAATTTACACCAAAGAAGTTCTAGTGTTAGAATGCGGAAGAAAGTACTTTGTGAAGAAACCAAATAAAAGAAATTTCACACTGCTATAAACAATCTTGATCGCTGAAATAAAATTCTATGTTTATCTCCAGTATGGGTGTTGGTAGGTTCACAAGTGGGCCCTTGGAAATTTCTACCTTCTTAAGGACTTTCCTTCCTGCACTAAGCTGTTATTCATGTACTCCTGCAGTTTGATTGCACTATTACAGGTATAGGACTTTTGTGCATGAAGTATATTTTACACTTGTACTAGAGATTTATGTCTTTGTGTAGCGGCTCTAAGATTCAGGCTTTGAGCACTCTATTCCTGTAACAGGATATTGGTTCTTGTACCGGAACATAGATTCCTAAACCAAGTTTTTCAATTACATTTGGGAAAATAAAGGGTGTGCTAATCTATGAAAGAAATTTGCAAAGGTGATTTAAGATTCTGAAATAACTCGCACATGCAAAAGAATGCTTCAACCAAACTGAATCTCACAATTAAAATAAGCTTTAAAATAAACAAACTTCAAAATTAGAAGCACACTTTCTTCAATGCAGTGAAAGAAATTACTTAAGTATGATAGTAAGCTTTATCCCTATAATAGTTACTCACATGAACCTGATATGCCTTTAAAATTTGTTAACTTGGAAAGATTCATTTTAACTATTCAGATTTAAGTTTTAATTCTTTCCTTTAAAAAACATAAAGTGAAGGCACAGATCAATGTGTCATCATGACATTCATTCATCAATTAACAAACCATCTTTGATTCATATAATTTGGACTCTTGGCACTAAAAATAATTCTATTTTAAAACGAACATTCACTTGCATAAATATATTTAATTCTTATGAAAGGAAGGAATGAAACAACTTTTTTGTAATGAACCAAAAAACCAAGTTGCAAGACTTATAAATGCACTAGTGCAGGAATAACGTGCTTGCACGATCTTAGGCAGAAGTAAATTAATATTCGTAAAAAGGAAATGACTGAAGGTAAATTAGACTTAATTAATGTTCACACCACAGATCTATCACACTTTGACTGTCAATGAAATAAAACCATAATTCTTATGAAGGAATAAATAAAAAACTCAATCCACACTTTGCATTCAAATAAAATCAACACACACCTTTTACTGAACGAAAATGAGAGGGAAAATGAGCTAGGTTGGTTGGGCCCTAGCCAAACAATGCATTTTGCATTTTAGGAAAATTTAAGCTTCAACACTCAAAGATGCATCAGTAATAGATTAAAACACAGAATGCAAACAACATAGTGTAGCTCCTTGTATTAATTCTGAATCATAAAAAATACATCGTAACTATAGATCTAGCCCAGAACGATGGGAACAACACAAAATTACAATTTTTCTAGAGTTATGGTATCATGGCTATCACTCCCTAATTCCTATCTAAAATCTATGCTTTATACAACCCTTTCGTCCTATGGCCATAACGAAATTACATAAAATCTATAACAAAATTATAATATGATCGTTGGTCAGCGACCCAATCTTCGGTCCTATCCCTGAATATCCTCCACTTCAAATTCAAATCAAGATGTCCACAACTGAACAGGACCAGTGTTAATGAGATGCCCGTGTTAGGTAATGAGCTATCGCAAAAGTTTAGGAGTGGTCGGTTGCCAACGGTGCAGAAATTTTCCTACACTAGACCATGTTGATACAATGATTAATACGTTTTCCTATCAAATACTCTAAGAAGGAAAATATTAGTTGCAAGAATATTAAAGCATAAAGTCTATTAAAATTATTAATTAAGTACTTAATAAACCTTAAATATGAAATATATAACTAGTGAAGGGATAGACAGGATTCCTCGAATAGTGTAGGAATAAGGAAGTTTATGAGGGTAAAACAGAGGTTTATGATTGTGGTTTTAAAGTAGGAATGAGGTTAAAAATGAATAATTTTATCCTACCAACATGATTAAAAAAAAAATTAGTTGATAGTGATATATACACAACAGATTTGTTCTAATCATGTCATCCTCTTGTGATTCCTATGAAAGGGTTTTATTTCTAGGGTTTCTGTGTGAAGTCTGTCACACTTCGGAATTAGGCCTAGAACTAAAAGAGACTCAAAACCATTACTATATCAACAATAAAAGGACTATTCTAAATCAAGAAGGTACATCTAGCTATTCTGCAAAGAAATCAGTCTAAAATGTAGGTTATGGCAAGAAATAGAGGCAAACTAGACAACATTCATGAAGTAAAGTGCTAAATTGAAATTACAGAAAGGAGACTAATCCAATCACACATTTTTGGTCCAAATGGATAAACACACTCTAACTACTTTGTGCTTTAACTATCATGATTTTAATAACGCATCTAATCATGACATAATTATGCTTGTAAATTCATTTTTTTGTAACCCTAAAGAGGAGAAGGCGGTAAGGTGGCTTAGGAAGGTATCGAACTCATGAATGCAGGGCTGAAGGTTTCTTGATGGTTATGGCAGGTCCAAATGAGGTTGATGATGGTTTCTGGGCTGAATTTGAGGCTAAGAAGTACTATTACAGGGTCTACTACAGGTTTCATTTAGTGTTAAATGAACGTCCCGAATTGCTATAGGAAACAGGCTGAGAGAAATTTGAGGCCAAAAATGATGGAGAAAAGTGTAGGGGCGGTGGAATGAAGGTGTAATTAGATGTATGGAAGGTGTAAAACACCTTGGCCAAGCTCATAACTTCTTTCAAATCCCTTCTTGCACTTCTAGGGTTTCTCATTGTGTGAAGGTGAAAACCTCAAAAATAGGGCTGAATACGATTTGGTTGAAAGAAGGCTAATGAAAGGTGACAAATAAAGCTAGGGGTGCTGCTGAAGTCCTCCTCCATTGTACTAATTGAACCTGCAAGAAATATACGTGTTCATGCAAAAAACATTGTCAAATATATGATGAAGAAGATGGAAAAAATGAGTTGAATTTGACAAGTAAAACTACTAAACAATTCAAACATAAATATAACTCAATATTCTCAACATGTTCATAACACTACAACAACCTATCTATTATTTCCAAGAAATCATAAACTAAAGAGAAAATTTGGGCACAAAACTTTATGAGTTTATATGATACTGTACCAAGATCTATGAAGCATAACTACAACCAAGATAAAATGAAGCAAACTAAAAACAGTAAATTGAAATGTAAATAAACTAGGTAAAACTCATAAATAAAATTAGCTACAATGGGAGAAAGATAAATATGAATACACAAGAGAGAGACTAAAGCCAATGGATTGGGCCTTAAGCCACAAGCCTGGTCCTCTAAAACTAAATCAATGAAGGACAATCTGAATACTCATCTTATTGCAAAAAATAGTTTCATTACATAATCATAAAAGTCTCAAAAACCTATTACAAGAGCTAAGAGTCTACTAGCTTCCTTGAAAGTTCCAATCCTAATGATCTCTTGATTTTCCCTATTTAACCTAAAGGGTAGTTACCAAAAACTCCCTAAAAATTAGGTGATATGTCCCCTTTGACTGCAAGAGAAGTGGAGCTTTGGTGCATGTGATCTCCCACTTACTTGGCTGCCTTTGATTTCGAGTTGTGGGAGGGAATGTTGAGGATCCCTTGGCTGCCTTTGGGAGTTAAGGAGGTGGAAAAGCCTCCTATAATATCTACTTGTTTTCTACTCCAAGATTTAATGAGAAATTATTCAACACAAGTGGAATATCTTCATGATTATCATGCATTTAAACCATATTAGGAATTGGAAGTATGACAAGCCTTAATCACAATATACACTAGAAACATATGACCATAATATAATTAAATGTGAGAAAGAGAGACTAATAAGGCTAAAAGGGTGATAGTTAATCCCTCCAATTATACCTAATGATGGAGCTCATCAGTGATCAATTTCAATATTGTAGCCAGGGTGGAGGTGAGAGAGGATTTTCCATTCATTCATTTGCATGGGGTTAGGAGGGGGGTCTGGAGGAGTAGCCACATGTGTAGATTGATCTTCAGGTTGTAAGGTTTGTGGGTTTTCAATTTCCTGATGAACATTCCATGGTGTATATTTCCCTTTCTTTTGCTCCCATTGTGAAATTATTTCCTCAATAATGGATCCAATGTCATCAGGGAGTGTGTGAAAATGGAAATATAATAGTCGTTCACTCCAATATAAAGTGGAATAAAAATTACCATTATGGGAAGGGATGGTGGTGTATTGTGGCAAGATATGTACAATCATTGGAGCGAATATGTGTTTTTATTGGTTTTGTTTTTGGTGAGCAAAAAATGACCAAGAATGTGCAACTTCAAGGAGGGGCAATGATTCTAATGCAGCATGTGTATTAATGTATGCAAGAATGAAGGTTGGTGGTGAAAGGGGATTTTTAGAACCATGAGAAACATGTATAAAAATAGTTTTATTAACATTCAAAGAAATAAATATGCGACTATAGAGTGAGAGGGGTAACTTTTGTAACATATGGCATATTTCTTCTGCACTGATGTCTCTATCTGCAATGGTTTTCGTAAGGAGTTTCCAGACGAAAGTACCAGTAGGTGCTTCTGGAGCGACGCTGTTTCAAAGATGTGATAACATTTTACTGTAGCTCTCTGATCTCATTTATGCTTTTCTTGCATACTTTAAAATATAGCTTAAAACAACATGGCGTGATATAACTAGTTGAAAATCAACATTTTATCTCCAGATAGAAAGTAGATCGACATTGTGGATATTTAATCTATCATCATTGCAAGCAGGGATATAGGTTTTCCATCCTTTATAATCAATCAAAAGTGAAGATGTGGAGTTTAACTCCCATGGTACTCCATATCTACAAATAAGAACATTGTCTTTTTTGCGAAGGCAAGAAGTTTAATGGGACCTTGTGTGGCATTGAATGCAATTCACAAGCTCTTTAGAGTCAGCAGCTAGCGTAATCATGAAGATTTATGTTATGTCAAGAAGACATGGGTTATGAATTGTTGATTGTTGAAGAGAAATATTGTGACATTGAGGGTGTCGTGGATTCCATGCAGTTACATAGTGATCAAAATATTTCTTAGGATCAACAACTTCTGTTTCATTTTTCCAATCGTGAGTGTCCATATTTGGTGCATTCTGAAACCAAAGGAATTCATGTATGTGTGCAGATTCTCTATGTTTCCATTCGTACCAGAATAAAATATGAAAGTCCAAATTGGTTCATAAATATTTGCAATGTATAAATTAATGTAGAGAGTATTTGTTATAAAAAATATCTGCACAACAAATCAATTGTGTGGAGACCTTTTTGTAGAACTTCTTCGAGGAAAATTGTAAATCTGTAATTCATATATTGGGATGTTAGATGTGGAATTTTAAATATGTTTCGAATTCTCCATTGGTATTGATTATTTGAATTGGAGGGAACATTAGTAGGCATGGTCATGTGAAATTCATTCCATTTGGTATCAGGCGTACTAAGCTTGAAGAAGAATGTTGGGCTTCCATTTTGTGTTATCATGTCAGTTAGTTCACACAGTCACTTGTTCCAGAAATATTTTTTTCCTTATAGTCCTAAGCCGAATCGCATGACTTGTTCAGGAAATTTTGAATCTAGGAAGTCATGAATACATTGTCGTAGATCTGAAATATTTGTTGGAAATTTGTTCTCAATGTATTTCTTCAAAAAAAAGTAGAAGATTCTTAGCTACGGTGGCTCATTAGAATGTTCTATAGGCACTAGCTGAATCTTGGATGCCAACCGAATCGGTTATCATGGTATTGCAACAAGTGCAAAGAATATTCATGCATCTCAAATTTTGTAATTCTTGGTTGCATGATCATGGTAATGCCTATAGGAAAGAGTGTGGGGAATTCCATAGTAAAGAGTCCCTCGGTGGTGTATTCATTTATAGTTGATAAAGATGTTGCAGGGATTTCAACCGAGCTTGTTTTATTTGGATGGGTTGAGTGAAAATAAGCACAAATGTGCTCAATTTTAGTACATGAATTTGGGAGAATTGGAAAAAAAACAAGGTTGGATGTCTAATGGATTTAGTAGGAAATGAGAATTTCCAATAGAATCAACTATGGTTTGATGGGTTTCAAAAGAGGAAGTGGTTACATAATGAAGAAGAGAATTAATATCTGTATGTTGATATGGTAGAGCATAATTTGAATATGGGATGAATTGGACATCCTTGTAGTAGGGATCATTATTCAGTTTGTATTCAAGTGCCGCAAGTACACTAGGCTTGCAAATGAAGAATTCATCAGCCTTGTCAGAAGGAGTGTGCCTTTTCACAATGACAACGTCTAATTCAGAAAACATTCGAGGAAAGTACTTTTCAATAGTAGCGATGTCTTGTGGGTAGCTGATTGTATGGCCATTATACTTGTCTTGACCACCATGGGCATGGGTGACTTGTAGAATGGGGTTCACACGTGCAATGATATTTTCCTCAACTTGTGTTAGATTTTGAAGGAAATAAGGTTGTTTTCTAGGGTCCATGTTGTTTATATGAGAAAAATGATTGGTAGCTTTAGATGATGCACAACGAAAGAAAGAAATACTAATATTTAAAAGCCTTTTTTTCATACCTAGGTGCAAACATGCATGGTATAAAGTTTATCTACCCTTTGTTGAAAGCGACGATGTTCATCATTAAGGGGAGGGGAGGGGGGTTATATTGTTTTGGATGAAGGTGATGGGAGCTGGTTTACACACTTGGGAGAGCACTTAAGGTGGGAAGGGATGTAGTGGAAGTATTATTTTTTTTGCAGCTTTTATAAAGAAGTCATTGGCGTGCGTTTATTGTGTCTTTTTTGTGTACATAAAGAAGACACCTTCATTCTTTTTGGTCCACATTTTTATTGTTGCATGGCATACCTAAGAAAGTAGAAATAATTTATCGTTAGATTGGAGACATAAGTAAATTAGAGAGAATAATCAATGAGCTATATATGCATACAAAAGTGTGTTAAAAGTTTTATAATTCCATATTCTTATTTGAACATAATTGAACGATAACAGTGATAGGTAAATGGAAAAACATTCAATTTATAAACACATAAAAAATTGAGTAAGAACGAATTGACATTTCTATAGATGTTGATATATAAGTTATGTTAAGTTTGAAGGGGTAAGCATACATATGTTTGAATTATTGAACATGAGTATTTCAAAAATATACGTTATTGTAACATCAAACATTGACGTGAAAGGGCCAAGATATACAAATTTCATTTTTTATTTGTCTTTGTTTGTTTATTTGTTTTTTTGTTTTTAATATTTTTAATAAGAATGTCATTGAATGATAGCATGTAAATATCAGCAAGCAAAAAATCAATTTAGATACATATAAAAGAAAAAGGAAAAGTAATGAATTGAAGTTTCTATAGATGTTGACATGTATATTGTGTAAATTGTGAAGAAGTAAACATACATATTTTGGAATTATTGAAAAATAATCTTGTCAAAGAAAGTGTGTATCACAAAAACATGGAAAAGTGTACTATATTATGGAACAATGATCTATGTGGAATTGATACTTGACATAAAAAATAGTAGCGTTCCTTACAACCTTGCAGAAAATTCAAAGACGGTGAATAATAGGTCGTTGTGCAATGGAAATTGCTTGAATGTCCTTGAGTACCTCCTTACATGCAGTGTCATATTGAATTTATTTTGAATTAAAAAATATTGGTTGCAAGCACTCGACACCATTATAGAAGTTGTTTTTGATGGAAAGTGTCAGTAGGAAATGACGAACTGAAATCTGACCTCAATTTTTTTGGATATTAGTTGGGTCGATAGAAAGAAGGAGAAAATATTTTGTTGTGATTACCATGAGTTCCTTTCCTACATCATTGAAATTTGTAACATTTTCCAGGTGCTCAATGTGGTCATGTAACTCAAATTTAAGTTTGTAACAGTAGTCACACATTGGGAAGTTGTCATTACACTTGGTACAATTCCAAATATGCTGAGAATGGTGTATCACTTTTTTCATGCACTGATTTCCATTGAAATCTAATGGACATGCAATAAAATAGAAGTCGTCCATGTGAAGAGCATTCAAATTTGCACGAACTAAAACCCATATTGCTTTCTTATAAAATTGCATTCAAGTAATTTCATGAACCATCTTTTGCAATAGGGCTTGCTTGGAAGAAATATTGTAGTTTCTACTCAAATTTTGAGAGGAGGAGCTATATCCTGTTTCACAAAACCATGTATGGAGTTGATGAGTTTCTTTAATGTTTGTATTTATGATAAGAGTGGTAGCGGAGACTATACCTATGGTGATTCCATTGAATTTAGATACACAGCCTCCTTTGATTCGAAGGATTGGTAGCTTGTCAGAAGCACAAAATTCAACAATATTTTGTCTCATAGTGTTATATCAATGCTAAAACTGACTTTTCCTTTAATGTCAGTGTCTTCCTTAGTGCTTCAATTCCATCTCTTCATTGAATTGTTGAGCAAGATGAGGTGGATCTAACAACACCAATAACGTCTACATTGGTATTTGGGTTTGCAGACTTGATTTCAGCAATGATTTTGAAATGAAATCATTGGTAAGGGTAGGATGGAACATCTACCAAACATGGTTTACAAATGGATGAAAAAAACAAGTAAATATCCCATTTTTTCCTTAGGTTGTAGTTTGGGTTTTCTTCTTTAAATGTGCCATTTGAAACAATGTATAGTTGGCAAACTTGGGTTAGATTATAAAGAGATTCAACCAATTAAACAAATTGAGAAAGGTGGATCTCATATTTATCATGATCAATGAGGAAAAATGCAAAGAATTTTTGTGAGCCACATGCATTGTTGTAAGTCTTCAATGTTGTCTTTGCAGATGCTCTAACTTGGATTGACGAATACTTTTGGTAGAGATTGAGTGCCTTGAATGAGATAGTTGTAATTGTGGACTTATTCGTTGCATGCACTATAAAAGGCAAGATATATGTTGATGAATAACTATATTGGGTTGTGTATGCTTTTGCACGTAGTAGTGTCGATGAGTCCTTGATCAACGTTGTTTTATGCCTCAGAACCCCGAGTTCAATAAATCATATGTACCTTGTATAAATAAACAAAAAAGAAATTATTGTAGCTTCCAATTTTTTGTTTGCGTAATGTAGGAAGAGTTTATAAGACAAAAAAGGGAATAGGGTGCAAACAAATATCGAGCCTTACGAAGAGTTTTGAAGCACTGTGCAAGTTACTTTTCTAAGAATAATGTTTGAGCCAACTTGGATATCTTCATATGAAACTTGTGTACTATATGCAGTTGGTATTAGAGTCTTGTGTTGATGTGTTCCATCAGAGAGAGTAATGTAGAAGTGTGAAGATGTATTTTTTGAAGAGGTAAAAGAACCAATGTCGATTATTTGGAGTAGTGACTGAATCTCAATGGAACCATTCAGCAATAGAGGAACGACGTTATTAGTTAAGGCTGGCTCCATGATATTAGCACAGTACAATTTTTTTTGTGTGACGAAAATACTTGTAATTCATTTTAATGCATTGGAAAAGATATTAAAACATAAAATGACAATGTATGTAAAGCAAGCATGAATTAGAATCACAAATTTAATTTTATAAAATGACTTGCTAAAAGCTTTAATTAATTGAAAATTTTATCCAATGCAAGTTCCATGCTTGAGTTTAGTGTGTGAACTCTAGGCATGGACTCCACAAAGGTTGGAAGCTTAAAGCAATAAACAATGGTTGACAAAAATTGTTTGATTAAAAACTTGGCCAAAAACATTCTTTAGAATTTGAACAAAATAAACTTAACACATACAAAAATTGCTTCAAATAAATAGAAAATGGGACTTTCATTACTTTAAAGTAAAACAAAATAGAATCCATGACAATACCACAAAAAGTAAGGTAGGAACAATGTTCAAAATATGTGCTAGTTAAGACTCAAATCATGTAAAACCTACAAAATTTGATTAGAATAGAGTTCAAAATCTAATATGACTTAGTGCTTTAAACAAGGTGGGTCTTAAGAAGATAGTTTTAGTATGGTGCTCAAGAAACTATCTATCTAATATTGTGAATGATAGTAATAAATATGGGTAGGTATAACCTTACAAATAAAATAACATGACATATTGGAAACCATATACAGGTTTGTAGGTTGATAAAAAAAATTGTTAACATGTTTTTCCATAACCTAAATGGGATTGTTCGCAAGGGATTGTTTGGTTTGTGATAGGGGCACAATCAATAAATTTGTAGTGCAAAAATGTTTGTGAATTTTTATACCAGTTTCATCTTTAGGGAAGTTCAAAATATCAAAATGAATTTCAAACCGCATGAAGCTCATGAACAGGTGGTTCATTGAATGCCACCTGAGAAGGTTGATATATTTAAATATTTGGAGGAGTGGGTAGGAAAAAAAATAAATTGATTCATTTAAAACTTGTTGATAACTCTTTCGAGCCACAAGAAATTTTTCCTAAGCCTTCTTCTAAGGGCTTCATTGACAAAATTATAGAAGATTTTTTCCCTAATCCTTCTTCTAAGGGCTTCATTGAACAAGTTATAGAATTATGGGAGCATTCCCATGGATTTTTGGATGAATATTTAGTTTTTCTAGTACGGGACATGAGAATTCTTCCTATCAATATATGTGAAAAAAGCTAACATGTTTTCCTTAAAATCCATTTTCAGGGAGTCCACTCCTTGATAATACATATCCTAGCATGATAGTAAATGTATAAATATGTTTGTAAGCCAATAATCCCCATTAAAAATACTGTGAATATTTTTTTAGAGGTTACCTGGCATATTCTTCCCATAGGAAGAGGTTTCCTAGTATCTTCTTCTGACAGGAAGAAGGTGCTTGATAATTGCATGAGTCCCACCTAATAGTTGGCCTCGACCCACATGGATAATTCCATCTAATAATTAGATTTACACACCTGGATAATCCAATCTTAGACACAAATAATTTCCAATTACAAGACTTTGTTTTTTTGTTTTTGAATAATATGTCTCATCTTAATAGAAATATATTTACAAAAGACAAAATAAATAATGGAAGGGTACATACAAAAATGAATGATATCATCTTCGTCAACACTATGAGGGAAAAAATAAAATAATAATAAGCTGAAAGCATCCATTTTGAAAAGACAAAATAAAAGTGAAATAATATATACAACAATTATCATCTTTCTCAATGCTATGAGGGCATAAATAAAATCAGAATAAGATAAAGAATTCAATTCATTATCATGTTTTATTAGAAGATATGATTTATGTAATAATTGTAGACATGCTTTTTTCTGATAAATATGACCAAGGTATTGAAATGAATGAACCCCATTGGTAGAAACATGCTTGCATCTAAACCTCCAAATAGTGAAAAAAACAATGTTTCGAAGCCAATCTCAAAATCTTGACAAAGCATGAAACAGTAGGTAGCGAGAGTCTCAAGTGTTGATCACCAACGTAGCTTCCCTTGAACCATGAGTTGGTTAGGGAAAAGACATTTAAGAGAGGTACTAAGAAGCCAGAGGATGCAAAAATACTTGATGGGATGGCAGAGTCTACTAGAAGTAAAGGTAGTGCCCACCCCCTTATGTGCTTGTATGGAAATGAATGCAAGTCTAGAAATAAAAAAACAAGGAAAGTATAAGGTGATGCCAAAGTCCTTCCTAGGGTGTAAGAGGTAAATACTTTTCACAATACTGATCAACCCAACTGCCAACCGATAGATGAAATTACGCATGGCAAAAAACAAGTGAAGGAGGATAATTTATATGAGATAATATATCAATCCCAATTCCCCAATCACAGGTTGTTCCACCCTACCTTCAATTCCAAATTAAGAAATTCAAAGAATTTCTCACAATGGAAGCCCTCTT
This sequence comes from Pinus albicaulis, assembly GCA_034641835.2. Taxonomy (NCBI): domain Eukaryota; kingdom Viridiplantae; phylum Streptophyta; class Pinopsida; order Pinales; family Pinaceae; genus Pinus; species Pinus albicaulis. The sequence continues at coordinate 917,993,442 of CM076570.1, forward strand.
GTAAATGCCAAAAACAAGATGAGAACTCCAAACATACAATTCTCTTAACTATTCACATGAGTAGGAAAAAGTAGATGGTTACAATGGAAAAAAATAATTTCTATTCAATATTGTTTTTAAATCCATAGAAATATATTTGTAAAGATCTCAAGAATAAAATGATTACAAAAAAAAATTAGCGAGTAAAATGGGAAAACAAAAAAATTATTCAACCATAGAAAAACAAAAGAGTGGTTACACTTGAACATAAGGAAAGGAAGATCAGGGGAAAAACCATTGAGTTGACCAAAGTTCCCATCATAATTTTATGAATTCTATCCTAAGCTATCGTATTGTCCATGGATTTCAAGAGCCATTTGTAATTTTACGAAGTCTATCCTAACCTACCAAGGTTATATCAGAATGATATCAAGACTAATTCATATAATTTTGAACTTAAAATTTACATTCCTTAATTCTAAAGGTGTCAAGGTGAATTCCATATTCACCTATCATAAAATAATATCTATGACAATGAATATGTAATCATATGTACATGGTGTAGGTTCAAATATTATTCTTTAAATTTAATTCTTCATATGTTTTCTTATGACTTACTAAAGAACCCATCTTCCTTGTGATATTTTATAGGACAATCATTATTGACTCACATTGCAATGTAGGTTATTATAGGTTATTTATTTAAGGAAAGCAGTAAACCTGAAATTTCCAACTAATAGTCCATAAGAACTCATGCTTTCAATCCTCTTGCCCAGATGAGAAACATAATAAGTATTAAGAAGATATTCTAGTGTGAGTAGATGAAAAAATACCTAAGAGCACAAGGATAGATTATAAATCAAGATCAAAATTAGTTAAAATATATGTAAGAATAATTGGACCAAATTGAGAAAAATTAGACATGGGAAATTGTTCCAAGGCCTCCAAACATGAATGTAATTGTCAAAAATGGGTTTTCGGGAATAATTTAAATGATCGTGGATAAGTGGTAATAAATAAGGAAAGGTTGGTATACAAATTTTATGCTGAAATAAAGGGTCTGGATTTTGATGAAACATTTTCTCGTGTAGCTATATTAGTGGCAATAATAATGTTTTTAGCATTTTTCCTATTTCCAGAAATTCGAAATTTATCATATGGATGTCAAATATGCATTTCTTAATGGAGAATTATAGGAAGAAGTTTACATAGAGCAGTCATATGGATTTTAGTTGACAGAGAAACCTAATTATGGTTGCAAGCTTAAGAAGGACCTATATGGTCTTAAGAAAAACCCAAGGGCTTGGTATTCCAAGTTGGATAAATAGCTTCTTAAGTGTGGTTTTAAAAGAGCTACATATGAAAGCAATTTATATGTCAAACAAAAGGATGACAAACTACCTGTGGTGGTTGTATATATGTTGATGACATTATTTATTCCAATGATTCATTTTTTCTAACCAATCAATCTGAGGTTGATATGAAGGTTGATTTTGAGATTTCTATGCTTGGAGAACTATCATATTTCCTTGGATTGCAGATTGTGCAGTATTGTAGAGGGGAATTCATCTCTCAAAGAAAATATCTCAAAGAAGTGTTAAATAAATTTTTCATGGAGGAATTCTCTTTAGTGAGCACAGAAATTATTATAGGTTGCAAATGTAGCAATACTGATCAGACACCAAAAGTGGACCAAAATTTATATAGATCCATCATTCAAAGTCTCTTATAGCTGAAAAATTCAAGACTAGATATTATGCATGTTGTTGGGATTGTTGGAAGATTTGAAGCGACCCCCGGAAAGAGCCATCTACTAGTAACCAAGAGGATTCTGAGGTATCTCAGAGCAACATTGGACTATGGATTGTGGTACCCCAGAGGTAAATATTTTTCATTAATTTCTTATACTAATGTTGATTGTGAAGGTTATGTAGATGAATGAAAGAGCACTAGTGGTGGTGCTCTCTTTATTGGAGATTGTCTAGTATCATGGTTGAGCAAGAAGCAAGATTCAATTTTGTTATCTACTATTTAAGAAAAAAATATTTTCGTAGCTTCTTATTGTGCTCAACTATTATGGATGAAGAAAACATTGCAGGATGTATAAGTGTTCTATGATCAGCCTATTCATATTATTTGTGACAACAGAAGTGCAATTTGCATGTCAAAGAACCTTATTTTCCACTCCAAGAAAACACATATCCAAATAAAGTATCATGTCTTAAGAGAACAAGTCATTAATTAGATTGTAAAGTTAGAATATATGCCTACTAAGAAACATGTTGCTGATATTTTCACCAAGGCACTTCCTAGAGAAAATTTTGAATATTTGAGGCAAACATTTTGATTTGTTCCTCTTACCTCTCTCCACTAGATCTTCTTTCAAGATGAAGAAAGGAAATTCTTGTAGCATATTGGTGACTTTGTCATTGATGTCAAGGGGAGTATGGTAATGGGGGGAGCATATTGGTGACTTTTTCATTGATGTCAAAGGGGTAGAGGTACTTGGTCAAGGAGAGGTGTTAGTGATCAATCATAAACAAAAGAAACAATAAGAAATAACAACAATAATAGAAGCAGCTAAACATATGAAAGGTGCATCTCAGGGGGAGTAGCATTCAAAAGAAATTTTGAAGAATATTTAAAATGTGTTGGCATTTTTTGTTTGATATTGGTGTCAACATCAATGCCAAAGGGGGATAATGTTGGAAATATGTTTTCATTGATGGCATAAGATAGCACCAAATGAAAATGGTGTCAAAAAGGATGCATCAGAAAATCAGGTTCCAGGCACAAGAAGAAGGTTGAAGAGAAACATGGATGAAGATGGTGAAAATAATTTAGAGCGATTTATGGTGCAACAGATCATTTAAAAAAGATATGTAACCCATCTATATGGAGAGATCTGGAAAATATTTCCATAGGTATGTGGAAATCTGAAAATTGGCCTCCTAGATTGAAATATAGAGCCAATAAAAGTTGCAATATTCCCAAGTAAAATTATGCAGGGCTAACAGGTGGTTGGAGGAACTTTAGAGCATGAAAATTTGGTGAATTTTCCACATTTTGGGGAAAAGTTGGAATAATTCCCAACATAAGTGTTATTTAAATTAGAAGGTGTATGTGGCATCAAAAAATAGTGGAAAGGATTCCAATTGAACCAGGCAGAGCCCACATAAAACATAAGCATGTAGTTTTTAACCTGAGTGTAAGAACTCGAAGGAATAAAAGGAAATGTAGCAGTAGTATTCAGGACGATAGCACAAAAATGATGCAATGGTACAGTTGGTTGTGGAAACCAATGGAAAAGGCACTAGGGTAGCCCTACATTACACCTCATCTCACTTAACAAACCCCAGGGGGATAACAATGCATGCTACACTAGCCTGAAGGAGATTTAAGTAGTGCTGAAAGGAGTGAAAAGGATGATGCCACTAGATGATACATGCCATATAGAGGGAGCCCAAAATATTGCAAAGGGGGGCACAAAGGATAAGACCTAAGCTATGTGGCGCAAGGAGAGGGTAGAGCAATGTTAAAATGGTTGGATACTTCGAAAAATTTAATGAAGGATTTTCTCGCAAAACCAAGGCCTTAGACCCTTCTCTATCCTCTCTAATAGTAGGACAGATGAAAATATTAAATTGGTCCAAAGATAATAACAGAGGTTGATGATGTAAGAATTACATGGTCCAATCAAAGGTGGACACATGGCAGGAAAATTAAATGTTTTTGGGTACCCAAATGGCTCATTTTTTAGTCACATGTGGAATAATCATAGGCCAACATGTAGCACAGTTGATGTGAACATCATTTCATACCACAAGCACGACCCTTGCAGTTCTTGGAGAAGTGTAAAGGAAGATCAATAGGATGACTAGGCATCAGGCTGATAGGGTCAGTGTCAGGAACAACTCAAGTTGGGAGCTTTGCTATTGGCTCTTATTTAAGAGGGATGAACCTATGGAATAACTCATCTCAATAGGTCCAACGTGGAATAATTTAATTCTTGCAAAGAGAATTGGTCGAGAGGAAAGCATCAAGATACATCTACTAATAGGAGAAAAGCAACGACCAATATAGAGGGTCTTAGGAAGATCCCACTGGAATCTAAGCCCGTTCGTCATATCCTGAAATTTTATAAGGAGGTATAAAGGGAATGCATCTGGTAAAGAGAATTAGGAATGTGTTTCTATATGTGGAAATTAAGACCAAGGACATAGAGGTTTCCAAAGAAAATAAGCCATCAAAATCTTTAAAAAGGATTAGTGTTGAAGTGCCTAGTCAGAGATCATGAGACCTGGTGCTATCATGGAAAGAAAATAGGGCATCAACACAAAATTTGCTATAACCCTATTTTCCACTCTAGTAGAGTGAGAGAAACCCAAGTTCATATCACCTTAGTTGTTGGCTAAAATGCATCCTCTTTCCACCTTTTCTTTTACTTATGTGAGATTTATCCCATGTTAAAAGGGTTAAATTACATAATTGAGAAAATTCTCGTAATTATTTTTCCAAAATATTATAATTATTATCTCATAGTTATTTCATAATTGAGATAATGGAGAAAAAAATTATAATTGTGAAAAAGGTTTCTAAAGTTTGTGATTCCGAAGTAGATCAAATTGACCCACTTGTGTATGAGTTTCCATAGGGGTCCATTGTTGTATAAGTTTCCTAACTTCTCAAGCCCCCAAGTGTCTAGATACATTCTCCCAAAGGATAGAATAAACCTATATAATATCACCAAGAGGAAAGGGAGAGGTGAGAGTGGGAATTATATCGCAATGCCTTTATTTTTTCTACTAAAGAGAGAGCTTGTGAGGATATTATTACTTGGGTATTTATCTTCTTGCTCAGATCATTGTTATAATGGGGAAACTCTATCGGATTGCGAATAGGAGGCTTTGAGGTGAAGGTATATGGTTTTAATCTAATTTTTTCATGATTATTAGAAATATATGTTCCTTCCTTATATCTATTTGTAGTTAAAATGATTTAAAGTTATTTATATGATATTTTTATCCAACGATATTCTGAGGAAGGTCTCTTATTGTCTCCTTTTTTAATAGTTGTGTGTAGGGATCAATATAAAGTAAGGACAAGCTAGATCACTCGAGTGGATCACGAGAAACTGTATTAGACCCAAAATCCTTCACCAATATGTGAGGAGGAAAGGTGGACACATATTTCCTTGTAGTATATAGAATAGACTGCCTAATGCATGTTTGATTATTTGGGTTGGGACAATATTATATCTCTATTGATATTTGTTTTTGCTATCTAGTGGTGTTATTTGGACATGAGATCATAGAGAAATAAATTCTTTCATGTGAATTTAGATGCAACAAAAGGGGCTATAATTCAAAGGGATGAAAATTTATAATTGGTAGCATTTTTTAAAGCCCTCAAGCTTTTCCATAAAGAAATATGGAAACTTTATGTTCTAGTAATAACATTAAATATTTGGTAGCACAGTTAATGGAAAAAATTTGGGCTTTGGATGAACAAGTAAACAAGTTATAGGTTTGGAATTTAAGCCAAATATAAACAAAAGAGCACCAAATTTCTAAAAGAAGGGGCTTGAGGTAGTATTTAGTAGCATGGATGAGGTTAGTGGCTAATTTAGAAGTGGATTCAAATCTGGAGGATCTCCAAAATTGAAGGAGCAGTACTAAAACTTGTGAAAAGTTAGAATTGTTAAAATTAGCAGTTTAACTCAGAGATTAAGCCCAAAAAAGTGGATGATATATTAATAAGTTAAGCAGACATGCAAAAGAAAAAAATAAACAGGACAAAGGAAAAAATTAAAGGCATATGCAAAGATTCAATGCAAGATTAACTAAAATTTCATGCAAAATATAGAAAATAAAAAATCTTTATAAGAAAACTTGATCAAGAAATTTGGATAGTTCTTGTGATCAAGTTGAGGTGAAGTTTTTGGTGTTCTCGATAATCAAATATTTCTAAAGGTATTGGTGATTGGGGATAAAATATTTTTATTGTGAAAGAAAACGAGGAATTCATGGTTCTGGTATGAAAATGGATGAAAAATGAATCATTGAGTGTCAAAAAAGTTGTAGTTTGTAGATCAGGGATTGTTTCTCCTTCCAGTGTGTGACAGTAAATATTTAGGGGTTGGTGCTCCTTTTAGTTATAGTTGATAAATCAGGGAGTTGTAGTTTCCTACAAGTTGAAGCCAGAGAATTGTAATAGCAAGTTGTAGCTTTCCCTGTGAAGTAATTGAAGAGAAGTTTTGAAGAATATACCTTTTCCTTGTGTATTATTGAAATTATTTTATGCCATGCTCATGTGATTAAAATTTTTATGATATCCTAATATTATTGATTGATGGAAGATTCACAAATTTCATTATCATGGTCGATGTTTTCGAACCTCTAGCGGGGTGAATTCTCAAGACTTGATGAAGTGTGAAGATCTCGAGGAATAATAAATATATCATGAATATGTAATTCAGCCCTAATTGACTAACAAAGACAATAATTATTATAGAAACCATGATATGTTGTAGTAGTTTGTTATATTAATATATTTAATATAACTTTATTAATAAGGTGTTTATTTTTATTAATAATATTCTTATTAATATTAAAATTATTTTTATAAATATTGATAAGATTAATATTAGTAATATTATTATTTATATTAATATTAATATTATTAATAAGAGATTGATTTATATTAATAATTTTATAATGTAATAATAATTTATATTATATTATATGCTTTGTATGTTATATATTATATATGAGAATTGTATAATTTAATAATATGAGATATATAAGAAATTTAGTCATATTTATTAATATAATAAATAATATTAATATTAATATTATTAATAAGAGAGTGATTTATATTAATAATTTTATAATGTAACAATAATTTATATTATCCTATATGCCTTGTATGTTATATATTATATATGAGAATTGTATAATTTAATAATATTAGATATATAATAAATTTAGCTATATTTATTAAAATAATAAATAACATTAATTTGTATTATTCAAGTTAAGTAACCAATTTCCCTGATGGGGTGTCGCATCGGATGGCCAAGTGGGGGTGGTGTGCATGGGTCAGACATGCCTAACACCATGCGCCATCGAGGAACATTAAACCTACCACGCATGAAGTAGTTATGGCTCCTTGGGATAAGTAGAGGCGTGGAGGAAGCCATGAGCTTATCAAGCCTTTGGACAAGGAAATCAACATTCTGTAGGTTTGGGATATGGTGAAAATATATGAGGAGGTATCTCCCTATGCAGCAACATTGGAAATCAAGTTATTGCTTGAGATTTCACTGTAGGAAGTGTGGGGGAAGGAGAGGGAGACAACGAGATGTGGATGGTGGAGTAGATGCCTATGGGATCTTGGTAGCTTGGGGTTCGAGGAGTAGAGGGTTACAAAGTTGGTAATTGTGTTTGGAATGGTTGCGAGGAAGGTTCCAAACTGGGTGTGCCCATTATGGAACTCTTAGTCCGCCGAGGGGACAAGGTCTGTGACGACAGGGGATACAACTAAGTTGCAGTGTTGGTTCAGGCTTCGAGGCCGCCCTGACCCAACAATAATTTTATGGATACGCAGGTGGAGGTTCCTCCTCGCTAGTGGAAGAAGTGAAGAACTGATATTTGGGATGACGGAATTATCCCATAAGTTTGTGCGTGCAGGTGGCTAGATGTGAGGCAGTGGCCTGTGTGAATACATTGCATTTCAATAATCTGCACTCCGTAGAGGAAATTAGAGTTATAGCCACGAAGCAGCAAGGTGTGGGAAGGAAAATTTCATGCCATGACAATGTGAACATTCATGGAGAGGTGGACTTTGTCATGAGATGGTGGAGCATATACCAAATGGGGACCTGAGCTCGGATTCAAAACCCACCGAGAGATCAACACTCTATGCCTTCCATGGTGGTCTCTCTAGCCTAGTTGCCTGGTTCTTGGATACATTTTCAGCTCAATTTCAACAACTCCAGCTCAATCTAGACAACATGTGGGAACAGATGTATGAAGAATGCAATGAGCTCATCACTTACAGAAATGATATCCAGCATATGAAAAATGAAACTCTATATGCTCTAGAGGGTCTGCACCATCAACTGCAGTGCTCCCATGGCTAACTCTTAGCACTGGAAATCCAGATCGAGCATGTCAACTATAATTGGCACGATCATTCTGGTTTCTTTACAGGGCCACCAGCAGCCCCCCCAAATCCTCCTCCATGAAGCTTTGTAATTGATCGTTTTTTGCTAGTTTTGTGCCAGAAATAACAAGTGGTACCGTATCCCTTGGCGTACACCTAAGACAAGTATGGCCTTTTTAGAAACTTGGGATGATTAGATGTATCACAACATTGTTATCTTATGATGTAAATTTTGAAATGATAGTATAAATTAGACTTTGACTGACAAAAAAGAAGTAGGGGTAACCAAATTTTATTAATCTCTATGTCATTAGCTCGATTCATGTTATTGGGGTACTTTTTAATCTCAAGAGTCTCCCTTAATTTATGCCTACAATAGAGGTCTTCTTTCACAAGGATTTTTGTATTTTATACGTAGACATGATTATTGGTGTTCTTAACAAGTTCTGCAATGGATGAACATTTTTTCCTTTCATGTCTTATGTCTCCACTATGCTCCTTGATTATTTCTTTCAAGGAACACCCATTTTCTCCAATATAGAATTTTCCACAGGAACATTAAAATTTTTAAGCACCTTTAAATTGTAAGTGGTCAATGCCATCCTTTATGGATATCATTATTTTTTTGATGGTGGTATGGGGTTTAAAGCATGTATTAATCTTCTTTTTCTTTAAAATTTTAACAATTTTGTGAGTGCCTCCTTTAAGATAAGGTAGGTATGAAATCTTCCTAGGGATGTGGATAGTATGGTTAGGTGAATTATTGTCATGATTAAGATATTTTTGGAAGGCATCCTTAATGTATTTCATTTTGTATCCAAACTTTCTAAAGACTTTAACTAGATTTTATTTTTCATCAACTTTATGATCATCACTATATATTTTGAAAGCACCAAAATCCAAGGTTTTAATGACCCTAATTTCTGAGAGGGATGATGATGTGAGTTACCGTGAAGGTAGTTTTTTTTTGTGTGTGTGTATATATATATATATATATATCATCCAATTAGGGTTGAATGACATATCCATCATAAATTTATTATTACTTAGGTTCTTCTCATACCTCATAAATTCTTGAGAATGGGCCTTGATGGAGGTTCTAAAACATCGATCATGATAAAAAAATCTATGGATCTTCCATCAATCAAAAATTAAAAAAACATAAACCTTAAACCATTATATCGTAACATAATTACATAAGTGAAAGAAAATTTAACTTGGTAAAATTCCTACAATATAGATTCACCCCGCCCACCCCCACCCCCCAAGTGTTGTCCCAGTTTCTAATTAACAATTATAATAAATTTGCAGTGTAGTTGTACCTATGGTTGGATGGAGAGTGGTTGTCCCTATTTTAATTTCTAGCAATTTTAGGAGGAAAAAAGTGTAATACTACTAGGTCCCTATGAAACTAGTGTACCCCTTATTTTTATTGTTAGTGTATCCCAATTATTATTCTTGTTGTTCCCATGTAGTCCCCATATTTCTATTATTGTGCCCCATAGAATCCAACTATTGTTATTGTTGCACCCTTACATTGTTATTGTTATGTCGGTTGGGATCATATTGTGACCCCTTGGACTCCTATATATAGAGAGATATCTTTTTCATTTGTGGCATCCAATAATTGTTCATATATGTAATGCAAAAGATGCTTCCCAGTTTAAGAGACTGATTTATAAATTGTTGATATATATTTTCTTCTATTTTTTGAGTTGGTTTCATAACATTTGGTATCATAGCTTGGGATTCTATGGTTTCTCTTTTTCAAAAACTCATCTTGGAGTTTTCTCTATAATGTTTTTTTTACGACACTTCAGAAGCTAAAATTTTAACCACATGGAGCCGAAATATTTATTAACTTTGTGTAAAAATTTTAGACCTTGGTTCACAATATTTTTGGAGATGTGATTTGTGGAATTTAAGGTTTTTGCAGGGTCCATAATTTTATCTCAAACAGGTGATCGTGGGAAATAGTCATAAATTTTGTTTCAAACATCGGATTGGAATTATTTAAAAATTATCTGATAGTTAACATACTATATTTTCTTTTGTATCTATTTTAGAGCCGAAGGTTGATAGAGGGACACATGGAACACCGTACAAGTTCTCTCTACCGAACCAGTCCAAAATTAGCTCATTGTGGAAGATTGGACATCCCTTTATTTTAAAAAATCCAAATTAATTATGACCTATGACATTGGAAAGAAGTATCATAGGGCTACTATAGGACTAAAGGTAAAATATTGGTGATCTAAAATCATAGAGATACATCAGTTTCAATATCGAGCTTCTCAAAAGCAAGAGAAAGGTGTGTATATTTTTTAAAATTGCATAACTTTTCTTTGAAAAATAAATTTGAAATGATTCGAACGAAATATTGAAGCATAGGTATCAGTATCAAGTTCTATAATTCCTCCCAAAAATAATTTCATATCCATTAAGCCTTAAAAAACTCTACTATGACACATGAAGAGGAAGAAGTGCAACATGATATATCAAAATTACGGGACCAAGTGCAAAAAAATTCTCTCTCACAAAGAGAAACCAAAGAAGAGCTAAAATGTGACATGAATGGTTTAAAATCAGACATGGATGGGTTGAAGAATGGCATGGAATTTATAGAAGCAGAACTGAAAGGCAACATGGAATATTTGAAGAAAGACATGGACGGTTTGAAGGAAGGTTTGACAAAGTTGCCACAAGAAAATATTCCTAATGGAGGAAAGGTAGTAGAGGAAAATCATGATGATAAAAAATAAATGTTGATCATGATTTCATAGACTCTAACTTTTGATTGAAGACCCACCATATTCCAAAGATCGATATGAGGAATTTTGATGGAAAGGATCTCGTAACATGGATACTACATATGGAGTAATATTTTGATCTCCATAATGTCCAAAACACACAAAAAGTATGCATTGAAACTTTATATTTAGAAAAAAATACATTTGTATGGTATTGATGGATTTTCTCTCATAAAAAAATGTCACTTGGTCAATTTTTATGGAGGAAATGATAACACGTTACGAGGATACAAAGAGAAACACCTTCTTTATCCAATTGATAAATCTCAAACAAAAGGGTTTAATGGTGGAGCACATTTAGGACATCCAAAAATTTAATATAAGGGTAAATGATATTCTATAGGAATACATGATTGAAGTCTTCATAGGTAATTTAAAGGATAACATCCAACATGAGGTTCATGTTTGGGAACTTGATTCATTAGAGAAGGCATTCAGGTTGGCAAGAAAAATTGAAAGAAAAATTATGGCGATAAGGAAGCCTACCACTCACAACTATAAATATGGAAGTATTTATATGTGTAGAATTCCATAACCTATAAGGCTGACAGCACAAAAAATTGAAGAAAAAAGAGAAAAATGGATTTGCCACAGTTGTGATAGAAAATACACTAAAGGTCATAACTTTTCCGAGAAGAAATTATTTTACATAGGTTGCGAAGAGGAGGAAGAAAATGAATAAGAAACTTAAAAAGAAGAGGATATACACCAAGAACCAACCCTAGAGAAAGAAGAAATAAATCCAACCATATCTTGTAATGAATTGGCAAGAATCAACACTCCTCAAACTCTCAAGATAGAAGGACATATCAAGAAGAAAAATGTAATAATGATGATTGATTCGGGTAGTACCCATAATTTTTTTCATGTAAGGTAGAAAAGGAATTGAATTGCTTCCTATAACCAACACCAGAGTGTCAAGTGATGGTTGCAAATGGAGGAACTATAAATTTCTCTAGACAGTGCCATAATATCAAGATAACCATGGGGGAATATGTATTTAATTTTCCAATGTGCTCCATTCCAATGGGTGGTGTTGATGTTGTACTACAAGTCCAATGGCTACAATCTTTGGGGACGATAGTTCTTAATTTTCAAGAATTTTTCTTGAATTTTTTTTGGGAAGGAAAGGAATTTTAATTATGGGCTATCACAAGGAAGATGTGAAATACAATCAGCTCTAATGTCATGACAAGCTTCTGAATAAAGAAAAATGAGGCATAATCACACAATTATTCTCACTATAGGTTCAAACATCAAAATTATCTATTTCTCCAGATCTCCAAAAAGTATTTGACAATCATTCCAAGGTGTTTGAAACACCCAAAGGACTCCCACCTATTTGTGATCATGATAATGATATTCATTTGATTCCAAGACATGTTCCTCCAAACATTAGGCCTTACAGGTATCCTTATGCCCAAAAGAGTGTGATTGAATGTATGGTTGCACATATGCTAGAGGTTTGTATAATTCAACCTAGTCAAAGTTCTTTCTATGCTCTAGTAGTACTAGTTCACAAGAAGGATGGACGCTAAAATATCTAACTATTAAAGATAAATTTTCCATCCCCATCATTGATTAATTATTGGATGAATTACATGGAGCATTTTACTTCACGAAGTTGGATATTAGTTTTGGATATCATCAAATTAGAATGAAGAACTAAGAGATTCAAAAAACATCATTCAAAACTCATAGGGTCATTATTAATTTTTTATCATGCTTTTTTGCCTTACTAATGCACCTTCCAGATTTCAAGTTTTGATGAATTCCATTTTCAAACACTTCCTTAGAAAATTTGTGTTAGTATTTTTTGATGATATACTAATCTACAACAAGTCTTGGAAGGATCATTTCAACATGTTGAGATGGTGCTCAAATTATTGGAGGAGAAACAATTATGTGAAAAAAACTCCAAATGTTTGTTTGGAGTAGAGCAGGTGGAATATTTGGGTCATATTGTATCTCATGAGGGTGTTAAAGTAGGCCATAAAAAAATTAAATACACTAAGGAATGGAAAATCCCCACAACCATAAAGCATATTCGAGGATTGATGGGGTTAAGAGGGTATTATCACAAGTTTGTTAAGAATTATGGGAGAATGTCGACACCTTTAAAATAATTACTAAAGAAAGATGCATTTTTTTGGACTCCGGAAACAACTAAGGCATTTGAACATATTAAAGAGGCAATGTGCCAAGCACCTGTCTTAGCTACTCCAAACTTCACAAAAACATTTATTATGGAATGTGATTCCTCGAAAAATGGAATTTGTGTGGTAACCTAAAACAAGAAGGAAGACCCATTTCTTTTGAAAGTCGTCCAATCAAAGGAAAGTATTTACATAAACCTATTTATGAGAAGGAAATGTAGGCAATACCACATGCACTAAAGCAATTGCAACCTTACCTAATGGGAAGACACTTCAAGGTAAAAATAGATCATGATAGTATTAAATACTTTTTGGAACAAATATTATCTTCTAAAGAGAAGCAAAAATGGGTCACAAAGATGTTGGGTTATGACTTTGAATTCATCTACAAAAAAGCAAAGAAAAATGTTGTTGGATATGCACTCTCAATAAAGGATGAGGACGTGGAAGCATTTCTTTGTGTCATTTCTATTATCCAACCTAAGTGGATAACCAAAGAAAGGGATGAATGGAAGAATGATGAAGATGTCTGGACACTCATTTAAAAGTTACAGCAAGATCTCAGTACATCGAAAACATTTAATTGGAAAAATGATTCATTATGGTACAAAGATCACTTATATATTTGTAAGAATTCCCAACTCAAACAAAATATTCTTTTGGAATTACACACCTTTCCATTAGGAGGGCACTCAGGATTTTTAAAAACTTACCACAAGGTGAAGAAACAATTTTTTTGAGATGGCCTTAAATTTGATATTCAAAATTTTGTGGCAGAATGTTTGGTTTGCCAGCAGAATAAAGTTGATAAAATTAAGACCCAAGGTCTTCTACAATCTTTATCCATTCCAAGCCAACGTTGGGAGGAGATTTCAATGGATTTTATCACAGGTTTACCTAAGTCCGAAGGAAAGAGTGTCATCATGGTGGTAGTTGATAGACTTACCAAGTATGCACACTTTTGTGCATTATCTCATCCATTTAAAGCTAGTACAGTTTCTACTACATTTATGGAAACAATTCAAAAGCTACATGGAAACCCAAAGATTATTGTAAGCAACAAAGATCCCATTTTTACAGGAAATTGTTGGACAGAAATATTTTCTTGTTTGAGTACTCAATTAGCTCATAGCTCATCATATCATCCTCAATCTGATGGAAAAACTGAGATAGTGAACAAACTTTTGGGAGGATATCTTCATTGCTTTGTATCTGATAAATAGGCACAATGCATAAAGTGGATACCTTTGGTTGAATGGTGGTATAACACTTCCTTCCATACTGCAGCAAAAATGACCCCATTAATGACACCTTATGGATATCATCCACCATCCATCACATAATATTTAAGAGAAAATTCTAAGGTTCAAGTAGTGGAAGATCACATCGATCATCAACAACAAGTTCTCCAACTCTTAAAGGATAACCTCACTTTGGCGTACAATCAAATGAAATAACAAGTAGATCAACATTGTAGCAAAATAAGTTTTGATGTAGGCGACTGGGTATTTTTAAAGCTAGAACCATACAAACAAATGTCCCTCAAGTAAGTTGAGAAGGATAATAAATTATCACCAAATTATTATGGTATTTACAAGGTATGGAAAAATATTTGTACTATGGCATACAAATTGGAGCTTCCTGTATCTTCCCCAGTGCACCCAGTTTTCCATATTTCATGCTTAAAGAAGGTTATAAATGACAAGCTCACAGTTCAAACAATATTTCCATAACTTGAGAAGGAAGGAAAAATCATATTGGAACTTGAAGCAGTCACAGAAACAAGAACTTGATAGCTATGAAATTGATCAGTTTTAGAGTATATCATCAACTGGAAGAACTTACCCGCTGAAGATTTGACATGGGAGGATGATAATTTTATACAAATGAATCCATAACTACTCAAGAGTTGAATAAAACGCCTTTTTGAAGGAGAGGGGCATGTTAGGTCCCTGTAATACTAGTGTATCCCATTATTGTTATTTTTAGTGTATCCCCCTTATTGTTATTGTTGTGCCCATGTAGTCCCCATATTGTTATTATTGTTCCCCATAGAAGCCCACTTTTGTTATTTTTGTTCCCTTTCATTGTTATTGTTATGTCAGCTAGGATTATATTGTGACCCCTTAGGCTCCTATATATATAAATGAGGTTTTCTCATTTGTGGCATCCCATAATTGTTCATTTATGCAATGTAAAGGAGGTTTCCCCATCCAAGAGGCTGGTTTCTAAGTTGTTGATCTATCTTTTCTTTTATTTTGTGATTTTTTTTCATAACAAATACTTTCTTGCAAATGAATTATAAATGGTTTTTGATACTTCATATGTTAATATTATGCTAGATTCAACATGTATGCTTTCAATGTAGCTTGAGAGCTATTGTATGGTTGTAATGAATATGTATGATTAGTGTGTTGAGTAATCAAAACCGTTTTCCTAATTAGTTTTCATTCATATAAAAATATGAATGTTATGGTAAATGAAAACATTTCATCTATGTTGAATGATATATTTATGTGATCTATGTGCATGAATTAAACATTTAGGATTATTTTTGTTGTTGTATGTTCCTGAATTTATGAGTCTTTGTGATGTATGATGTGTTTCCAAAGAGAAATTACTAATAGGTTAGTTAACCTGGTTATTGTTGATTTTTTCATGAAATCCATATTCACCATGAATTTGAATCAGTAAGATTAGGATTTCTTAGAGGAGATAGAGGATCCCTATGCTTTATGTGATGATTGGAAGTATTATTAATGATGAGACCTAGAAGCAATAGTATAATCTTTGATGAATAAGGAGAAATTGAATAGGATGTAGTGTTCTCATAACATTTGCTTTTTAGTATGGGCTAACTAAATAAATATTAAGCTAGTGGAAAGACTAAGGAAAACAAAAGTGGTTAAAGAATGTGTTGTTTGAGTCTTGGATTTGGCTAAAAAGGAAAATTTGGTGTTCGACCCTTATACCTCAAGATATATAGAAAATTTGGGGAATGAACCTTTTGGCATGAAAATCTTTGGAAATTTGGGGATGGTATTCACTATTCATATAATAGAGTAAAGGAAATTTGGGGGCTTTATAGTTACAATCTTATCCTTAGTAGCATGTCCTAATAAGAAATAATATTAAGAGTTACTAATAAGGGGGTTGTCATAATATCAGTGTATCAGGCCAGAGAGGAAATGAAAGTGCACCATTATGAAAAATCTTAGTATCACATCGCCCTCTGTGACAATTGTTAGTTGAATGCATTTAATATTTTCACTAAGAGCATGAAGTGATGACATTAAGAATTTATAAATGTAAAACATTAGATTAATTGGAGAACATGGTTATAGGAAAATCAATGGGTGACATTGTTGGGTCGAGAAGAAGGTACGCTTCATCCTATCTTTACCACGATTGGTTATGTAATTCTATGAATTTTCCCCTCGTCTTAGAAATAAAGAAAATGGAAATAACATAAAGTCAAGACAAAATGAACTAATGATAAAAGGAATGTTTAACAACGGAAAATTGGCTTATTGTATCTTTATTGATAGGGAAGCAAAGAAGTTGAATTGTTGATAACTGAAATATAGCTGGCAAGAGAGTAAAATGGGATCATTATGGCTCCTATGGAACAATGAGAGATGGAAAGGCACATCCACACTCAAAGGACTCAAACGATAGCCATGAGCAATAGGATCCCATATGGAAAGGACCTGTTACTACTTTTGAATTCGCCTTTAAAAGGCCAAAGACCAACAAGATATACAAATTTGCATAGAGATTTTCCTCTATAATAGAAATATTAGGACAAAATTTTCAAGTTGTATTAATGTATTAATCTCCAACTTAATAAATATTTTTGAGTTTTTTGGAATAGTTAATCTCCGAGTTTTCCTTAGCAGTAGACTTCTGGTGGTTTTGGGCCCATCCTTGGGAGTTTCTCTGCTAGTTCTGTGCTATACGTTTAATTACAGAACTTGTGTTTCCACTCATCTAATTCATTTCATAAGATATCATTTAATTGGTTAATTGTGAAAATAAGATACTACGACTTCCTATTTCATTAGAATAGTTCACCATTCATGCTTTCTTGATTACAATAATGTTTCCATAACTGTTTAGATGCTTTCATCATTTCCCAATGCTTTTATAATCATTTGATTAGTTTTAACATAACTGTTGTTCAATTCTGCGTGTAGTTAATGTTGGATCTTTTCATTATCATTGTGAAGCATCTAGTTTCTGTTTGATTCAGAGGGATGTTGGTTTAAAAGAGAATTCCATTGCAAAATTTAGATAAACAATTGTTGTTCAATTTATTAGAGTTGTTGTTCAATTTATTTGGATTGTTGTTCAATTCATCGCAGTATGTTGTTCAATCGTAGTTTTCTCTTTTCAGCCGGGATACTCATTTCTGCATATGCATAGAACATAATAGTCAAAATCATTCTATAATTTCCTTCCAATTTGATTTTATTAAACTACGAGAATTAGATAGTCTTCCTTATGATAAATTAGACTAGTTGTCCTTTGATATCACTTGCATATACGGTGCTTACACTCTTGAAATAGCAAGACTTTCCCTAGGTAGATAACTAAATGAGAAGCAATGAATTTTCCTGTAAAGTCACCTTTATGACCCAACGTTTTTGGTGTCATTGCCGAGGAGAGTGTTTGAGAGTGATGTACCTTATTTATTTTTCCTTCTGCTGCAAATAATTGGGTATTGAAAATGAGAGGTAAGAACCTACATACCATCAAGAAAAACACTTGCTCTCCAGCCCGCTTTTCAGAAATTGTGCAGAGGTTAGTAGGATAGGTGCTCTTGTTTTCTGACTAGGAAGAAAAATATAGAAAAAAATCAAAATCACCCACTTAAATCCACAAAACCAAAAGGACTGGTGATCCTTGGCAGAACAACATATATAGACAAAATTATTAATAAAGTTGAATCCCAAGAATCTCTAGGACCTAGAAACATTCCCACTCAGAGTCCTACTACACTCCCTCACGCAGTAGCCTCACCATCTGCAGCCCACGCCAATATTCACAGTGAAACAGAAGGGTCTAAACAAATCCTTTAGACTGCTGATCACGTAAGTCTTGACCCTTTGAGATGTTGGCAGTATGATGCAATTTGTTGTCCTTGATCGCAACCTACTTGATGAATTTGTCCTTGATGGAAACCTACTTGATGAGTTGCATTTTGATAGCAGCCTATTTGTTAAAGATGTAAAAATGATGTATCTACATATCAGTTCAGAAGTAGTAGAAAAAGGAATTTCAATAAGTACCAGAGAAATGATAAATATAATATGTAAAAATGTATACGCTACTTTTATGAAGGCAACCCGCGTATGGATTCAATGTATACACTACTTTTGTGAAGGAAACCTGCGTATACATTCAGGACTAGTATATAGACATCTAGTTTGAAGATAAATCGCGTATACACGTGGATATGAATGCTCCAAGTCATGTATGCCTTTTGCGCTCTAAAAAATATGATACCTAGGGGCATTACTATGGTATTGGCCCACTATATTGAGCATTGGATTATCTATTTGATCCCATCCAGAAATACCATCAGCGGTTGAGTGGTTTTGACTCATGGTATTGACGAAGGATAAATCTATATAAGGAGAAGAATATCATAGTGCAAAAGAGTGCATAGTTCTGGGTTTTAATGAATACTTCAATCTAAAGTATATATGCATGGAATGGGTAACAGTTTATTGATTGATCTGAATTAATAATGCACCTATGAAGAAAATGATGAAGAGGGATCTCTAGATCTGAAATGACTATGTATTTTCTAGATCTGTTTATGGAATGTTTAGATCTATGATCTGGAAAATATTTGCTTAAGTAAAGGGTGAGATATGAGTTATCTATTCTGAAGAGCTGCATAGTTCTGAAAAGTTACAAATCTATACGCATGTTCATCTCAGCGAAAGCGCGTATATACGCAAGATCGTTTCAGCAAAAGCGCGTATGAAATCAAAGGTCAGTTCTGAAATAGTTACAGATCTATACGCAGGTTTGTCTCTGTGAAAGCGCGTATATACAAGGGTTCAGTGAAGTAAAAGCGCGTATGGAATCTAGGGTTTTTCCGAAGTGTGTGGAATGAAATGTCTGATCTGTTTTGCTATTTTACTACTATATGTCAATGATGTATTCATACAGATCTAGGTTGTTTGAATGTTGATTATGCTGTTGATTATGTTGATTAAAGATCAAGTTGTTGGTTGATTGGTTGATGATTCAATGAATGAATTGATGGGATTATAAGGTTCAGTCTGATGTATGTTGAGCTTAAATGTGTGGAGTGGGCCCAGTCTAAAAATCTGATGAAAAGTGGCCTACAAGGTATGTTGTGTGAAAGCTGTTGGATCTAGTTTGAAAATTAATGAAACGTGGTCCGCAGTGGTGCTGAGGGTCGAAGCCTTCAGTGAGGGGGTTGCAGTTCCCTTCCAGTGGTAGATGGTAAACAAGAATAGGGGGTAGTAGGTCCCTTCCAGGAGAGACTGGTAAACAAAAGCAGGGGGTATTTGCTCCCTTCCAGGAGCGACTGGTAAACGAAAGCAGGGAGTAGTAGCTCCCTTCCAGTGGTAGCTAGTAAACGAGAGCAGGGGGTAGTAGCTCCCTTCCAGGAGAGGCTGCTAAACGAGAGCAGGGGGTAGTAGCTCCCTTCCAGGAGAGGCTGGTAAATTAGATCAGGGGGTTGGAGCTCCCTTCCAGTAGTGGCTAGAGAATGAGAGAAGGTTGCAGCCTTCTACAGGTGGGTGCTTGGATGCTGGTATGAGTCTGCGCGAGTAGAAAATTGTAAGAATTTTTCTTTATAATAAATATTGAAGACAGATACGACAGCAACGGTGGTTTTCTCCCGAATTGTGTTTCCACCCTAAATACTAGTGTTCATGTGTGTTGCTTATGTGTGATGGTTTATTCTATTATTATTGCACATGCTTACTGCTTACTAAACATATGATCAATGAATGATGCAATGATCTAAGTAAAGAATTAAATGCATAATAAGATCTCTGGACATATACAAGTTTTATTAAGGATATCCGCGTGTATACGCGAGATGGGTTCAGTAAAGTAGCAAAAAGTTTTAAGAGAAAGAAAAAGTGAAAATTTTTCAGTCAACTCTAAATACTGATTGACCCCCCTCCCCCCCCCCCCCCACCTCTTAGTATTTTTCCCAACAATTGGTACCAGAGCAGGTCCTTCTGCAGAAGCTTGATCGCTTGAAGGAGATCCATCGCAATGGGAATTCATGAAGGATTATTTTCTATAAGGCCACCTCTATTCAATGGAAGTAATTTTTTATTCAGGAAGATACAAACAAAAGCATATTTTCAAAGTCTTGGTGTAGAAGTATGGGCAATCGTGGAAGAAGGTTTTCAGTATCTGGCAATTATTCCTACTGATGCAGCAGAAATGAAGAAATATGAAATCAATGTCAAAGCAGTCAATGTTTTATTAGGAAGCATGTTTGAATATGAATTTTTCAAAGTGATGAAGCTAAATTCAACAAAATAAATATGGAACAAAATCATTCAAAGCTATGAAGGAGATACAAAGGTAAAAAGTGCAAAACTCCAAACTCTCAGAATTTTATATGAAAATTTAAGGATGCATAATGATGAGAGTATTGCCAATTTCGTTTTACATCTAGATGATATTGTGGAACAAGATGAGTAATTTGGGTGAAACCATACGATACTACTCTGGTGGAAAAAGTCTTAAGATCTTTGACTTCAAAATTTGAGTCAAAAGTATTAGCTATTGAAGAAAAGAAAGATCTGCAAACTCTTACTATTGTTCAAATACATGGTATCCTGACTGCTTTTGAAATGAGGAAAGGAGGTTCCTCTCAAATCAGAGAAGTTTCCTTTAAGGCATGTGCAAAAGGAAAAGAAAAGGAAGTTGTCAAGGAATCAAGTTATATATCAGAAGAAGAAGAAGCAAATTTTGTGAGAAGACTCCAACAAGGTACTAGAAGATTCAGAGGTAAGCTTCCCTTCAAGTGTTTTTCTTGTGGAAGAGTTGGTCATTATGCTACTAAATGTCCTTATGAAGAAAATCATGATAAATGGAAACAATTTGAAAAGGGAAAGAGTTATTATACAAATGAAGATAATGATGAAGTAGATTCTGACCAAGATCTGCAAGTGCTCATGGCATCTACCATGGATGAAGATAATTTCACAAAGGGAAGGAAGCAAAAGAAAAGGGCTACTCAAGGAAAGAAGATATCTCAGAAATCATGTACGGCAGAAAATGAAGATGATGGAAAAGGTATTAATCGTTGTTCTTGTGATTCACTTCCTTATGCAAGCAATGGTGAAGATAGTGAAAATGATAGTGAAAGTAACAAGTATGGACATGTAGAAAAGGAATGAAGGATGAATAGATCTAAGAAATTGGATAATTTCCAGCACACAATAAGAAATTTCAAGAAAAGCTGGAAAAAGAAGGAGGACTGGTCAAAAATGTAGGGGATAATAATCCTACTGCAGTCCACTGCTTCTAAAGCTCACTTCTCATAATGACTGCAGGAGTGATGTGAGATACATTATAGGAATCGATAATGTTTTATCATAAGGGGAGAAATATATGGTGATTCCCATGGTTGGTTTGGTAATTATGGTTGTGTTTATTTCTAACAGTGCATCTAATGTGACAACAGAAGACAGGTACAGAATGTATAAATCCAGGAGAAAATGGAGCTGTGAAATTTTTAGTATTTCACTTTTCATACATGGGTTTCATGAACTAAAGCCACGTATACACGCAAGTTCCGTTGGAGACAGAAGCATATGTTTTTCTGATAAGAAAAAAAGTGAGTCAGCTCAAGGACAGGAGCACAGTTTCAGGGGGAGCATTAGCCTTGCCGAGAGTAATGCATTGTGGGCATTATGATGGTTCTGAAATATGATCTCTCTCTTGAGTTCTTTTTGGTATTTTTTATAAAAATTCATATTTGTAATTTGATGAAAAGTTTATGTTGAGACCTATGACGTAAATTGTTATATTCAGTCATGTAAGGACTTCTTCAAATTTGTAAACCCACTTGGTTTTGTAGTTGAGTCAAAATTTTTAAACCCACTTGGTTGGGTACTTGAGTCACATATGTAAATCCACTTGGTTGGATCATTGATGTAAGTATGAGTCCTTGGCGATAGGAAAGGTCATAGAGTCATGTACTTCATTGAAAAATATGTTTGAAGATTTAGCGTGAATTCAAGGGGAGCATGGCAACTTAAGTGCACATCAGATCTACAGAGCTCTTCTTTATACAAGAGAAGAAAAATGTTGTTTTGTTTTTGATCCGCCCTTTTCCCTTGATGTCAAAGGGGGAGAGTATCATGGTGTTGAATAATGGTTATAATCAATTTATCTATCTATTGTGGCGATCAAACACCATCAGGGTTGCCATCAAGTCCAAAGGGGGGGATTTTTGGCAATATGATGCAATGTGTTGTCCTTGATGGCAACCTACTTGATGAAGTTGTCCTTGATGAGTTGCATTTTTATAGAAAATTATTTGTTAAAGATGTAAAAATGATGTATCTACAGATCAGTTCAGAAGTAGCAGAAAAATGAATTTCAGTAATTACCAGAGAAATGATAAATATAATATGTCACAATGTATACACTACTTATATGAAGGCAACCCACATATGGATTCAATGTATACACTACTTTTGTGAAGGAAACCTGCATATACATTCAGGACTAGTATATACACATTTAGTTTGAAGAGAAATCGCGTATACACACGGATACGAACCTCCAAGTCGCGTATGCCTTTTGCGCTGTAAAAACTATGATACCTAGGGGCATTACCATGGTATTTTCCCACTGTATTAACCACTGGATTATCTATTTGATCCCGTCCAGGAATACCATCAGCGGTTGAGTGGTTTTTACTCATGATATTGACAAAGGCTAAATCTATATAAGGAGAAGAAGATCATAGTGCAAAAGTGTGCATAGTTCTGGGTTTTAATGAATACTTCACTCTAAAGTATATCTACATGGAATGGGTAATAGTTTATTGATTGATCTGAATTAATAATGCACCTCTGAAGAAAATGATGAAGAGGGATCTGTAGATCTAAAATGACTATGTATTTTCTAGATCTGTTTATGGAATGTTTAGATCTGTGGTGAATCTTTGCTAAAGTAAAGGGTGAGATCTGAGTTATCTGTTCTGAAGAGCTGCATAGTTCTGAAAATTTATAGATCTATACTAATGTTCATCTCAGCGAAAGCGTGTATATATGCAGGTTCGTTTCAGAAAAAGCACGTATGAAATCAAAGGTCAGTTCTGAAATAGTTGCAGATCTATATGCAGGTTTGTTTATGTGAAAGCGCGTATATACGCAGGTTCAGTGAAGTAAAAGCGCGTATGGAATCTAGGGTTTTGCTGAAGTGTGTGGAATGAAATTTCTGATCTGTTTTGTTGTTT
Source organism: Pinus albicaulis (assembly GCA_034641835.2). Classification (NCBI taxonomy): domain Eukaryota; kingdom Viridiplantae; phylum Streptophyta; class Pinopsida; order Pinales; family Pinaceae; genus Pinus; species Pinus albicaulis. The sequence continues at coordinate 918,017,033 of CM076570.1, forward strand.
TACTGCTATCTGTCAATGATGTATTCATATAGATCTGGGTTGTTTGAATGTTCACTAGAAAATTTGGCGGAAATTCCGACGGCCAAATCGTCGCTATTCCGACACATTGTCGTCGCAAGAGCAACAGTTAGAGGGCGGGCAAACCGTGGTTTACCATACCGTCGCAGTTCTGACACAACTAAAAAGTGTCGTAGTATCGACACTTTTTCCGTCACTCCCAAACAAGCGTCACTCTTCCGACGTTTCCCAATCCGTCGCACTTCCGACCTCTATAAACTGTCACACTTCCGACGAAATGTGGTCCGACGTTTAGAACGTCGCTCTTCCAACATCTCTAACTGTCACAATTACGATGAAATGTGGTCTGGCGTTTTGAACGTCACTCTTCCGACGTCTGTAAACTGTCACAATTACGACGAAATGTGATCCGACGTTTTGAATGTCACTCTTCCGACGTCTGTAAACTGTCACAATTACGACGAAATGTGGTACGACGTTTTGAAGGTCACTCTTCCGACGTTTCTAATATGTCACAATTCCGACGCTTACAAGACGTCAGAATTGCGACAGAAGGTTCAATTTATAAAAAAAATGAAACTTTAAAAGAGGAAAAACGTTGTTTTGAATATATTATATGAAGTAAAATAGTACATGAAGTCATTAAATTTTCACATCTAAAGATTTGAACCCAAATATCCATCCAAAAAAGTGGAAGTCCCACCCCAGACAATGATAGAAAAATACAGGGACATGATATAAAACCCACTAACGGTCCACATGGAGATTATCGAAAATCTGAGAAAGCATCCAAATATGCCCAAGGCATCTATAAGAAAGTGAAATAGCAGTATGTAGAATAGTAAAACAACAGATAGAGTACCGACGTCCATTGTTCCAAATACAAATTAAAGTACCCAAATTCCTTGAACAGAGAAAAACGCTAATCAGGTGAGGAGTGTGATATGTCCCAAATATAAAGACCATGAGACCATATCAATAAACCAAAGAATACAGACTAAAACATCGCTAGTTTTGAAGGCAGAGTGATAAACATTAATCATTTTTTTTTCACAAGAGAAAAAACGCTATTTTGAATATATTAGATGAACTAAAACAGTCCATTAAGTCATTACATTTTCACATCTGAATATTGGAACCCAAATATCCATCCAAAAATGTGGAAGTCCCACCGTAGGACGTTGATAGAAAAATACCCCATGTCACATGCCAGGATCGATATTAAACCCACTAATGGTCCACAGAGATTATCAACAATTTGATACTTTTAATCGCTACTCTTTGGATGCTTTAAATCGATACTCTTTAACCGTTCGATACTCTTTGACCTTTGTTCATCCTTTTATCCTTTTTATCATGATATACCTGTGGTAAATAGGAAAATGAAAGGATAATTTTTTACAAAAATTCCATCATTTCTTCCCACCATTGAACTTTTGGCACTCGTCCTTTGCAAATTTTGTGTTTCATCACTCCTCAAGATATCTCAAGCAACAATTTGATACTCTTTAACTGCTACTCTTTGACCTCTTTAACTGATACTCTTTAACTGCTCTGATACTCTTTGACCTTTGTTCATCCTTTTATCCTTTTTATCATGATATACTGTGGTAAATAGGAAAAAAATTATGTAAGGATAATTTTTTACAAAAATTCCATCATTTCTTCCCACCATTGAACTTTTGGCACTCTGGTCCTTTGCAAATTTCTTAGTGTTTCATCAGCCTCAGTATATCTCAAGAAATCAGGCTGATTTGGGAACAAATGATTTACTTCATGCTCAAGATAAAATAAATTCTCCAATCTGTCATGAAGGTTTTTCCCTGTAGGCAATGCTGTTGTTGATGAACTAGTTGAAGAACTAGCTTGATTATCAGCATATTTGTCCAATTTTTCAACATAACTATCAAGGTACATTAGCTTATCTTCTGCAACTATAGGACTGGGAAATCCTCTATTTAACAAAATATTCAATCTTTCTCTGAAGGCAATGATTTCTTCTTGCATATCTGAGCACCTTCGTTCTAAATTCTGTACCAGAGTTCTTTTAGTAAAAGCTCTCTTTATTTCCAAAATTGTTCCGATCCTGTCCTGAATACCAATTTCTGCAATTTGATTCTTAGTCTGAGTATTCAAAAAATGTATAAGTCTATTGGCCTCTTCTGGCATATTTCCCAACTCTTGTCTTGATCTCTCAATCTCATCCAAAGCCAATTTAACTAAGTTATTCTGTTCATCCATTATCTGAATTGAGGACCAAACATCCTTTATTGATTGAATGATATTATCCCAAAGAATTTCATTTATTTCTTTTAAAGGTTTCTCCAATGTGAGATCCTTTTCCAATGTTTTGACTGTTTTTTCTAATTTGTTCACTTCTCTTGTTTTATCAACAACACTTATTTTTGAAAGATCATATTTATGTTCTAGAGTGGCCAATTGTTCCTTTGTTTTGTGAAGCTCTATGGCCTGAATGTTCATATATTCCATTGACTTTGTTAATTCATCAGTGTTCAAATTTGTAGTGTTGCTCTGTGACAATTCTGCTGGCTAACCTGTTGTTGCTGTACCTATCACTACTCCTGCTGTAGATACTAGAATATTTTCCTACTTATCTTTTAATGCATTCTCAAACTCTTTTTCAGTTGCAGTAAGTTGCTCATTCAATTTTAAGAGCAAATCCATTAGTTCTTCCTCAGAATTTTGTTTGATGATTTCTGCAGTCTGTGGATGTCTTGAGGCCAGTAACTTTAATTGTTTTCTCAGAGCTACAATATCATCATCTTTTCTCTTGATCAAAGCTTCAATACCTTTCACATATTTAGGATTATGACCCAAACCAATGATTATTTCCTCTAAATTTTTTATTCTATTATCCTTAGCCTGGGAGGAGGCTTTTTCAAGCTGCAACTGTGTATTAGTATTATCCAAAGAATCCTGCAACTTATGGGTCATCATTGATTTATTCGTCAGAGTAGAATAAATCATCTCACCTGTTTTCTTGTGTAGCTCAATTTGATCTAAAGAATGGATATCCTTTGTTAAGACTTCAAAATTAGTCCTAACGTAATTTGCAGCTGTCTGAGGCTGCTGCACCTTGGGCTTCAAATGGCTCATTAACATCTTACCCTGTTGGATGTCATAAGCTGACATCAATCTTTCTTGATTTTTCGGAGCCATCTTCAAATATTGGTTGTACACTTGAAGTCTAAGTGGATCGTTCCTGGCCTTTATATTGACGAATGTTCTTTTGATGTCCCAGGCAGTTTTTACTGGAGGTTTGAAAGAAGATATTTCTGCACTTTGTTGCCTCTGTATTCCCTGTTTTTGAAAATTAGTGGATGTCCCACTACCTGTATTTGTTTGCTGACTGTCTTCTCTTCCCTGGCTGTCAGGGATTTCCTGAAATGATTCATCTTCTGGAAGGGGAGTTAATTTCTGCCTTTTAACATCTTGTTGTTCAGAAGAGCCACCAATAGGAGTAGTTGTTTCAACCTCTCTCTTTTTGCCCTTTTCTATATTCAGAGGAGTTTGTAAAATAGAAATTTCTGGCTCACTGATTTGAGTAGGAGGAATTTGTCCTTGACCTTGTTCTTTAGAAGTCTCTGGTTGTGCTGTCATTATGAATTTTTCAATTATTTGTATATCAGGCTCCTTTTCTTTTCCTTTAGATTCTACTGCTACTATACTAATCTCCTACAAATTTTGTTGTAAAGTCCTGGCTGAAGAAGATCCCTGCACCTGTCCAAAAGATTCTAGGTCAAGTATCTTTTCAAGATCTTTCATTACATTTTCAACATTGACCTACTCACTATCATTTTCAACCAATGTCCCTTCTGTCCATTCATCCATATTAGCATATTGTTCTATTTCTGGGATTCTTTGATGGATGTATGGTGACTGTTTATTTTTCATTCTTCTATCACAGATAAAGTTGTTTGGATCATAAGGCACCTAGTAGAAACTCTTTTGTAGTCTGAGATAGTCTTCTAAAATCCTTTTGGCTTCCTTTCCAGCTTCCCTAGAGTTACAAATGAAGGGACCTAATTGGCTCTTGATCCTGAGTTGAGCCTTTTTCTTTGCATTGCAAAAATGAATTATATCTGAATTATTCATCTGCCTGAAATATTCTAATGCAAAGAGTCTCATTGGGACATACTTGGGCAGTTTGAATGGGCATAATTCACATCCATATATCCCGATCTCTGTGTAGTTTTGATATAGGTACCAGTCACCTATCTTGTACTGCTTTGAGAGCTGAAGGATTTTCTTGATTTCATTGTTAATTCTAGGAGGAGAGACTCCTGTCAACAAGGTAGTTGCAGGATGAAAAAAAAGGTCAACAAACTCATTATAGGAATAAGGAGAATCATAGGAATTGTGAGTAATGGTAGACCAAAATATGACTGACCTAGGATTCTCTTTGGCATCAAGTTTCTTAACATAAAAAGGGAAATTTTCTAACTGAAAGTAAATCATGAGATGATATATGACAGAAGAATACTTAAATACTCTCTCATTCTCAAATCTCATGAACTGATCATGGATTTTGTCAACAATATAAGATGCAAAATCGTACTTGACAGCAGGAGGTTGTCCAGGGGTAAAAATGGATAACAATACTAGGGTTAAGTGATCAACATACTCACTAGTATTGAAGCCCATTATGGAAGATATCATGTCTAAAATAACTCTACCCTCATCAGTAAAGAAAGTATAACCATAAGGGGGAGGGTTTTTAGGCTGATGCTCTGGTAACATGAAGGTTTGGCATAGGTGGTTTAACTCTTCATGGGATAACTTAGTAGATTTCTCAAGTAATTCAACCATGGACAGGGGAGTGAAAGCTTGACCAGGTTGGAATTGTAGCATTTCATTTATGGACTGAGCAGTTATTGGGAAAAGGACATTTTGACTTGGGGATAAAACTGCTCGTTGGTTGGGATCATCATTTGCATAGCAATAATGGATTAACTCAGGAAAAATATGGACTGAGGGGAGAAGGTACATAGGAAGATTTTATTCCCAAAGTCCAAAGATGTATGAACCATTCAAATAATTGTCTTTGCAGCGGAAAAATATTCGAAGAGGATTCTCACTGAGACGCAAGTCCTTAATTTGAAAATCCATATCGGCTAAAGGAAAATAATCCAAGTCCTTGTGAGGGACATTGATGAGCACGACATTCAGAGCTACAGGAACTTCCATTTCTGGTTCTTGTGGATTCAGAAATGGAATTTCGGGGTTTTTGTGGAAAAGGGGCACAATTACCAGTTTTGGGAATATAATTGCAGTTCTGGGAACGAAAAAGACCAAACTGAACTTCTTTTCAGACCTTAGTGCAGAATTAAAACTAAAACCAAGATTTTTTACAGAGTTTAGTGGGGAATTGGAATAAATACCTATTTACGGGAAATGAAACGTGTTTAAACAGGTGCTGGTTATGACAGAAGAACCCTGAAATACTCGGCTTCAATTCTCTTCAGCAAGGTAACGGTCAGCAAGCGTTAACAGTTGGTTTTTGAATTTTGTTGCATGGAAGACTGGCTAGCGCACAGAACAATGAAAATGACGCAGACGCAATTTGTTTTATTTACAAAGTCAAAAGGGTGGCGGGTTTTGATTGATGACGTCAGCATGTACGATGGTTTCGTCACAGAGGGATAGGAGCGGATATTTGGTTGGGCCGCTCGTGCAGTGGAAATCCGGACCCGAAAAATATTAGGGCGAATTTGATAAGAAATTCGCGTCACAACTCTCCCTCCGTACGCCAGCCAACTTCGGACCCGAAAAAGATTAGGGCGGAATTCATTTGGTTTTCGCGTCACAAAATTGGCCGACGTCAGCAGGCTATTTTGGAACGCAAATTTGGTTTGAATTATGGTTTATCGCCGTTTGAAGTCTGGCAGGCTTGACTTAAGAACAATTTTGTTTGATCCCATCTTATAAAATTTATGTTGCTTTTCTTTGATAATACACATATTTATAATAAATCATGAGAATACCACACTAGTAAACATGTGGAAAAGTTATATAAATTATTGAGAACAATCATTTTTATGTGAAAATATCCAAATGTGCTTTTGGGAAATAAGAATTCGAGTATTTGGTTCATATTGTTTTAAAGGAAGGAGTGAAGTTGGAGCCTCAAAAGATGCAAGCTATTACAAAATGACTATTCCTAAGAAAATCAAGGTTCTTAGAAGATTTTTTAGACTTACATGATATTATTGATCATTTTTTAAGAATTATGCATGCATTTCAAGTCCACTCACAATCTCTTGAAGAAAATATCATTTATATGGAATGATGAGGCTATTTTGGCATTCTCTCTTTTAATGGATGCCATGTCTTCTACACCAACATCGATTGCACCTACTTTTGGTAAAAAATTCATAGTAGAGTGTGAGGAACTAGGACAAGGAATTTACGTAACATTAACACAATAAGGGATATCATTGGCTTTTAAAAGCAAGGAATTCAAAGAAAATATTTGGTGAAATCTACGTATGAAAAATAAATGGAAGCAATATTACATGCAATAAAAAATGGGATAGTATATCATTGGGAGGTACTTTAAAGTCAAGATATACCATGATAGCATAAATTATTTTTTCAAGCTATGGATTTCATTGGAAGATTAACAAAAATGAGGAGAAAAAATGCAAAGTTTTAATTTTGAGATAATCTGCAAAAAGGGTAAGGAAAATTTAGTACATGATGCTCTTTCTAAAATAGAAGAGGCCTTAAATTTATATCCAATTACATTTTCTATTCCTAGGTGGCTAGAAGAAGCTTGCCATAATGGAAAAATGACAATAGTACTAAACAAAAACTAAAATCTATAAAGGATGGGATGAACTCTATGGAGCATTGGGAGTGAAAGAGAGATATACTTTGGTGCAAATGTAGAATATTTTTATGCACGCAAGCATATTTGAATAAACAAATATTAAGGGAGTCCCATGTCTCTCTGATGGTAGGACGCAGGGTTCCTTAAAACATGTCAAAGGATCAAAAAATATATTTTTGGAAGGAATGAAGAAAGATATTCAAAATTTTGTAAGAGAAGGTCAGGTTTGCATAATAAATAAAAGAGAGATAGTAAAATCTCTAGGGTTACTTCAACCATTCCACATTCATATTCAAAGACTAGAAGATATATCAATAGACTTTATTACAGGGTTACTGAAATATGAAGGTAAGTATTACATTTTTGTGGTCATTTATATAGACAAATTTGTAGATTTTTTTTGTAGAGCTCAAAGTACATAAACAACAAGCCAAGTGGCAGAAGTGTCCGTGAAAGAAATTCATCGTCTTCATGGTTTTCCTAAATTAATAGTAACAAGAAACTTTTGGAAATAATTATTTAATATGAGTGGAGAAACACTAGCTGCCATGAGTTCTACATATCAAACACAATCAAATGGTCAAACAAAAATAGTTAACAAATTTTTTTAAGGTTATCTACAATGTTACTCCTTAGAAAAGCAATCTTAATGGATGAAGTGGGTTCCTCAAGGAAGAATGGTAATATGATACTATCATACTACCTATCACACATCTACTAAAATACCATGATGATGTAAGTTTGGAATTTAACATTTTTACATGTTAAAGACAAATCGTCAAAATCACTGACAACTTAGTATGCCATAATTAATAATCATTCCCTGTTCACTTTTGTTAATAGGTTTATGTCACACGATGATGCAGGGGCATTAGGCACTAGCCAGAAATGTAGGAGGTTTTGTCACATGTTGTGGCTAGGAGGGTTCGAAAAAATTTGAGTTGTAACAACTAGGTGTCAATACCTCAGTTGACTGTATTACTTAGACTAGTTAGAGTTGTAGGAGTCGAACAGTTTCAGTTAGTTGAATTATTATAATTAGACCTTTTTATTTCTAGAACGGTCCTCTTAGAGGAACCGAAGAGCCATATGTTATGTATATAAATTGTAATTCCTCGGATGAATAAAATTAGATAGGGAAGAGGAGAGTAGAGAGGGGATTTCTGCAATAAACCTATATGTGTGAACAATTGTTTCTAGTTAAATGATTTCCAAGCATAGTTGCCATTGAATTATCTCGAACTGCTAATTGTGAAGAATTGTTTAACTGTAAGGCGATTGGGTACTGATAATTCCATTCTTCTGTCTTTGAATTTTCGTAAATTGTTGGATAACCCTGTGAACTCACCCCACCCGAAGGCGACGTCTGTGTAGAGAACCGGGGTCGTGAACACTGTTCAAATATAAAAATCCCGCTTAATAAAGAGACAAGATTGTTGTGCTTTCGGAACCTGACCCGAGGATTGGACATGAGTTAACAAAAAAAAGGATAGCAAAACCAGACTTGCACCCATGGTCAAGCCCTGTACCAAAACCACGAGCACAATCACAAAAGCGGGTTGCCCATATTGCACCGCTTTTGCGGAGTAGGCGGTATTTCCTATTCGCGAGCGATTCCATAGGGAAAGTGACACATGGCAAAGTGACCCCCGGAAAACCACCGTTTAACCGACGTCATCGCACGTTAAAGCCCGACGTTGGAAGCCGAGCGAAATTGCTAAGAGTCGTTGATTTGGAGAAGGGCCATCAGACAGTGGTCGCACGTTGAACTTGCCCGGAGGTTAACTAAGGTGTGCGGAGGATAGCCAGGTATGATACGAGTGTTTGATTGGTTATTGATATATATAGGTGGGGCCAGAGTATAATGAAATTATTTAATTAAACGATTGGCGGATAATTAGCATAAGTCTGGAGCGTGATTGTTGTAAGGCTGGGTGGTGAAATATAGAGCCGAAAGTTCATTACAAGTTATTTATTTAAAAAGAAACGTGGAGTATAAATACAAAGTGTCGAAAGTTAAACATTGGTTATAAGGATTGGAGATAATATAAAGTCGGGAATATAAATTAAAGTCCAACCATTGTGGATAGTATTTATTTATCAAATTCTACGAATTTGATAAATAAACCCAAAGAAAGAAGAATTCAATTAAGACTCAGGCTGGAGGAAAAGAACGGGGTACACCAAGGGAAAATGCTGACAGAGCGATTGTAGACACACCAGCTCTCCTTGGGGGTCCAATTTCAGTTTTGTTGCGTCACACGATGATCTCTCTTCTCCGGCATTTACTTGTATTGAAGATCACTATTCTAGGAATAAGGAGTTATTTTCTCCAAAAATAACCCTAGCCAAACATTGACAATGCATCAAGGATATCTTTCTATGCTTCATAAGTACATATGTTCTACTTCTAAATCATGTCCTGGAAGTGGTTGTTTTGCTGGAAATTATTCACCAGTTGGTTTCATACCAAAGTCTTTTTCACATTTTCAGCATCCAATACATGAAAAAGATAATGGTTTAAACAACATAAATATTTGAAATTTTGCAAGAATTGTCTGGCACACTTTGAATATGAATTTTGAAGTCAAGTGCATGATGTTGTATAGGATCAAGTGTCATTTTGAATACCAAATGTTTCACAAGAAACTTCTCAACATGCTACCCTGCAGCAAGGATTAAATGACAATATTGCATCAACTATTTCCATAATAAAAGTGCACCTCGGCCATAAGACTAAACAACTACAAATGTTGTAGATCTAACAAGACCACACAATCAAATGTATTCCACAAGGCCAACACTGTATGAAAAATGAAAAGGAGTTTGCAACCAAAAATACCTTAGGCAACTAATTCAATTAGATACACCAAACCATCAGCAAAAAGGAAAACCAGCCTACTTGGCCCCAATATTTTCAACTGGGTCCTCTAATTCAACCAATGAAAAGGCCAAAACCATAGCATTGAGATACATTTCATTACACTGTCAATAACAATAAAATTTGACTCAGCCATAACCCTTTCCTTTTAGACCACTGGGTAACAAATATGCTTCCTTTCACCTTTGAGTTTTCAAATTATGCCTACCAAATCTAAGACATTTAAGAAGGGGAACTAATACAACGTTAAAAAGAAAACCAGAGCACACATCTAAAATAACAACCCTCTATGAAAAATTAAAATAACACATTAAAATCGAATATAAGTGGACAAGGAAAGATCCACCGCAGTGAAGTTTCACGTGCAGGGGACCTTCCTTTAAACATAATTTTTTCTTTGACCTGCAATTTTTTTGTCACTGAGCCATCCTTGTTGAAGTACAACTCCTTTTCCATAGCTCTTGTATTAACTACCTTCTCTCTGTCGCGTAATCTCAGAGTCCCTCTTCTACTTGAGCAATTAAAGGAAATGGGTGAAAAAACTGAAAGAGAAGACAATTGTCTGCCATAATTATCAACCATTGCACCCAACTTCTTCCCCTTTCCATTGTTACCCAACGAGGTAGATGTGGCAATTGTTGTCATACTGCCCAAAGCAGAGGCCATCTTCTCTTATGCTGAATATAGAATTACAAGATCTTCATATTAGTATGAACCTTAAAAAACATGACTCCCATTGCTAGAAACCACTTTTAAGTTGTAACAAGCAAACTAAACAACTATCGCAACATTTGGCAACTTTTGGAGCATTAAGAGAGAAACAACCAAAGAGAAATACAACCACAATCCTCATTTTAATGAGACCGGACTATATATTTGCATTAAGATAATAGAAAGAAATCATGACTATATTAAGGCCACCACAAAACAATCTTTAACCAGTGGCTCTCGCAGCCTTCAGGTTGCCATGCTAGAGGTTGCATATTTTTAATTTAAATTCTTGACCTCTCGTGCCCATCTATGAATGCATACAATGGGATATCTACATCAAATTCTCCTTTATATCCCCAAAAACAAATTCCCTACTACAAGAGCACCAGTATTGATGGATCACCCCACACCATCCCACCCACTAGAAACGATGAAAAAGGAAACCCAAGAAAACTTCTAAAATATCTCAAGATGACTATATGGGTGGTTCTTATGAATCAACCAACCATTCAGAACATGCTCATCAATCCAAACCATGAGTATTATGTGACAATATTCAAGCAGGCATTGAATCGGATTTCTGAAGCTATGTTAGAGAAACCCTAAAATCTCACTGAAAATAGGTGAAATGTGGCACCACTCAGGGATTGACATGTGCCAATTGGTACAAGTGGTAGAAAATTGGCATGCTCAAACAACGAGGTGATGCAGGAATGACATGAGTGAGAAAATATCAGAAAAGCCCCAAATCTGGAGAACTAAAGCTCATCACCAACCTGAGATTGACAACTTTACATGATGTAACCTATGAAATCATAAATGGAGAAATCACAAGAATAAATAAAGTCAGATTCATCCTGGGAGTGGTAATGGGAGAAATCATAGTGAACAACAGGAAACATGCATATTTGCTTACAATCAAATAGATGAAAAAACACATACAAAAAACCTAGATAATAATCATTAACAAGCTTAATATTGAATTATGAACTGTAAAGGAACTTACAAAATGTGACATTACGAACTTGGTCAAGTGCACAAGAAAAAATATCCTGGACATGACCCTGGTTGACAAGTTGTATTGCTCATGATGCAAGAGGATTTGTACCTGCACTGCCAAGTCAATAAAAATCCATCATTATCTATACAATAAATACAAGTACTTGATGTAGTATTTTTTACTCTAAGATGCATTCTTATGATAATGTTAGAACATATGTTGAAAATGTCAAAACATACCTGAATAAGCTCCTCTTCATTTCAAGAACAATTTATTGGAGTCGCATGAACTTGGAACAAGCCTCCCACGATCTGAAAGAGTAGCAACTAAGTCAACAGTGACTTTTTTGTTGCTACACTAGATCGAGGGAGGTTTGCTCCAAGATTAAATCACTCCAATAAATTATTCTCTACTAAACAGGGCCAACCACGTGAAGGTGGAAGCTCTTATGGCCCCTGCCCCCCGCCCCCCCCCCTCACATCACTCTCAATTCCCCAATACCCAATCTATATTTCATTTTTTACTTTCATGAGCATAAAAAAACAATTCAACAAAAAGTAAGCAAGGAAACATTGCAATTAATGCTTGACATAAAAATAGTATGATAAATGAGTTTTTTATATAACGCAAAAAACGTTCCAAGTATGGTCATTGGTAACGTTTGTCTTATAATAATACAATATTTTACATTATTGAATTTTCTTTTTCTTCTTCCTATTTTTAAAGCTCCTAATTACATCATCAATATCATCATGCTCTGCTCCTGTTTCGTGCCTTTCGACCCGCACTGCTGACCTAGTTGCGTAGTCACGATGTCTGGTCTCATCCAGTGATGGGGCATCGCCTACAAAAATAGATAATATTAAATTTTAATTGTCAGTTTTTAAATATCATTGAACTAGTTCAATAATATTAATAAAAAAAATTGCAATGAGATTATTTACCTGGTGCACCAGTTGTCGCCGCTGACCTAGTTGCGTTGTCACGATGTCTGGTCTCATCCAGTGACGGGGCATCGCCTACAAAAACAGATAATATTAAATTTTAATTGTCAGCTTTTAAATATCATTGAACTAGTTCGGTAATATTAATAAAAAAAATTGCAATGAGATTATTTACCTGGTGCACCAGTTGTCGGCGCTGACCTAGTTGCGTAGTCACGATGTCTGGTCTCATCCATTGACGGGGCATCGCCTACAAAAACAGATAATATTAAATTTTAATTGTCATTTTTTAAATATCATTGAACTAGTTCGGTAATATTAATAAAAAAAATTGCAATGAGATTATTTACCTAGTGCACCAGTTGTCGTCGTTGAGACTGTTGCCCTGTCTTCCTCTCTGGTGGTAAGATCCTCAAGGGAAACATTCTCTGTCATTTAAACAAAAAACGTTATAAGGACAACCATCAAGGTATAATTAGAAAAAATTATAAGTGGAAATTAATTACCGTCACGGCCCTCACTGATAGTAGCATTGTCGGCCTAGTCCCTACTACAATGATCAGGTTGCACGTGAGGATCATCTACATTTGGCTCTAAAACTGGGTTATTTGCGTCGTCGGTAGTGTTGCTCCCCTAATTTAAACAAAGTTGTTAGACATTAAATTTATGGATGAAAACAAACATATTGAAAGGTTAATGTTTTACCTTATCAGGCATTCTGGATCTTGGGACCTGCCCCAAGCTTATGCGACGTTCAACCACGGCTTGATAGCCGAAATGGAAAGCGATATTTTTATCTTCCTCTGTTGTTTCTGTTCCGAAGTCATCACCCTACATTACATATGTCTGTGTATTTTTAATCATATTTGATAGGATTACAAAAACGTTGGAAGGCGATAAAATTAATTATAAGATGTTTAGCTACTTAATTACAATTTTTGCGGCCAATTTCAAGTAGCCGCCCTGGCCTAGCCTGTGATGGCTCTTTTTTCAATCCTAGCTTTGGTTTCCTTTGAGGTGTCAGGCAACCTAGCATCAAAAGATTAAAGTCAGATATGACGTAGCACACTTTTATTTTAGACATAGATAAAATTAAAGTTGTAATTTACCTTGCGGGTCCAGTTGGCATTTTTCCTTCTTTCTTTGCCCTTTTCTCTTTTCCATCATGGATGAGTGCTCTCCACTCACTCTCTAGAACTATGAGAGGATGCTCATATCTAGGGTTAAATTGAAATTGCATCCTATAGGTGTCCCTGGTATATTTCAAATATTTGCTAGCTACCCGAGCCACCACTGTTCTGTCAAATATGCCGACCCCAAAAATGGTTTCTAAATAATCTAGAAGTTCTTTTTTTAGGTTGGAACTCTGGGAATTCCACCCTGTGCGTATGGTTGGGCCAAAAATTACCAACGCATGGCTCTCTAGATACCTGTATAACTCATTGTTTCCTACACAGAAAAAAAAAGATATTATCATTAATTTAAAAATAAAAATCGTGATAAATATGTTTTAGATAAAGTACATGAAATAGTTAAAATATTAAAATTTACCTGGGATTTGTACATGCTTTATAGGGACACCTTCATCGTTCACCAAAAACGTGACATTAATGGTCCCTGTGGAGCTGACACGTGTAGCTCCAGGAAACACAATAATGTAGTTGGCCATATCAGCCTCATCATTGCCAACACGTTAAGCGGTTGGCTGGGTGTCTGCTTGGGCAGGGTGTGTTTCTTGCCTGGCACCTAAAGGAGTAGAAGGTGTACAAGAGGGTTTTTGGGCAATCTCTTGCCCTTGTGTCCCACTACCACCAACACCGGATTCAGAAAGTGCGAGAAAACGCTACATACAAAAGAACTTTTTGTTAGTTTAGTCAATGTAAAAATTAAAAATCAAACTATCACAATTCATCTCATGCAGAACAAAAAAAATATCCTTTTGACTTTTTATTATTACCTGATATCTTTCTACCTGGCTCATAAGTTGTTTTATCTTCTCTTATGTTTCAGGTGTTTGAGGCGTGTCTATCAAAGTATTAAATTCCGACCTTGCATTTCGTGCCTTTTTTCGCAACAAGAACACTGGAGATAGGGATGAAGAAAGCTCTTCCTCAAAGAGGGAATCATCAGGCGTACCATGGCTAGGTGTCTGCATATTTGAACAAAATTAATATTATTTCAATTATGTAAATAACTAAAATACCCGAAGATAGAGCAATGCTGGCACTTTACATGTTCTTCCGCTGGCCTCTTTCCGCGATCATCCTGTCTCTGGGTTGTTCCTGCACTGCTCTCATCAGTCTGCCACATTGCAATAAAATTATAAATGTAAAAACTTGAAAAAAATATCTAACTTAAAAACACAAAATGAAAACTGAAATAATTTCTAATAAGACACCGGACGACAAAGTTAGAGTTTCAAATATGCCTTGCGTTGAATTCAGTCCTGGAAACATGTCATTGCACATTAAGGCACCCAAACAAGAGACGAGTTGACAATGAAGGCATTATTGAATATATTGTTGGAGCAACTTCTAGTAAACTTGTTGTGAAGACCTTGAGGACATTTTTGGAGCAACATTGTTGAAGCTGATGGTATAGCATTGTTGGAGACGATCTTGAAGGGCCTTGAAGTGAAGCTTTGGAGCAACTATTGAAAAATCCTTAGAGCATTTAAGTAAGGCACTTTCTATCTTCCATCACCTTTTTCCTTTCAATATCCTTTAAACGATTTTGTTGATATTTAATGTTTGAAATCACGTTATAATTTCTTGATTATATGTGTTTGGGGACTAGAATAATTTCACACTAAACCATGCAAACTTAAAAGTAACTTAACATATCCATAAAGTAATAATAATCATAATTCCTAATTTCCTATTGTACGATATGATGCAAATTATTCAAACATGAAGCAATGAAGACATGCAATGTCTCAATTTCAAGATTGATGAACCAATACAAGAAGTTAGAAACTACAACTTTGATTCAATACTCTGTGTCCTAACTCCAGGAAGGAATCTAGTTTGTAGTACAGAACATGCATAGTGTATTATCAATTCTTAATTGACAACAACTAAAGGTCATCTACCTCATCAATTCCTTCCCATTTTGTGTTTTTATGTTATATTCCCTATAAAAGTGTCAAATTTCTCTCAAAGTAAGCAACCACTGAATAAAATAAAAAATAGTTGAGATATGATTGAGAAATGGTCATTTATTTCTTAAAAGGATATTCACGATTTCTTTGGTTGTTTTTCATCTCAAGAAACAAGAAATGACCTAAGAAACTATCGTGCTGTAATATAAGAAACAACATGATGCAATGGCCATTTTCAAAGCCAAATGATGTCCATTGAGGACATGGCCTTTATTTGGTTCCTATTTCATAGGAGTTTCGGGTAGAAATGGAACTTTTTTGTACCATTTCCATTAGTAAAAAGGGAAAACCTTCTTTTTCCATGGGAAATAATTTACCTTTCCTTTTTCAAGATAATCTAAATCACAAAAAATATGAACTATACTGCACACATTCTTGGATAATGTGAAAGTGGAAAAGGAATACCTTACACAAGTGATGCACACATGTACACTTGAACACTAATATATTTTTGTAGTTGAAATGCAATGCTTGTTTTCATTTAAATGTAGGGTTTTTAAAGGAGGGAGAAATAATGGCTGCCAATTTAATAAGCGTTTCTTTGGGAAAAATTTAAATCTTGTATTGGGTGATGAAGATAATAGAGGGTATTGAATCTTGATTCTTGACATCGTGTTTAACTTGAATAACTCAAATGATTATAAATATCAGTCGATGAGTTCTTTTTTCAAGTATGTCACTCAAAACTCTTATGTCAAAGCATTGTATGATGGCTAGCATTTGCTTGTTTCCCTTTCTTCAGTTCAATGTCAAGGTTTTAATATATTGGAGCACCTAATGATAAGAAGAATTGTTTGCTCTCATAAAGATATCCAAATTTCCAATATTATGAAATTTTTCTCAAGGGAGCTATTTGGTTAGGTCGAGGGTCAGGGCCCATAGGAGGAAGGCCCTGGCAGAAGAACTTACCATTTTGAAAGGCCGAGGGGTCAATGTTGTTCTGGCACATCGAGGCGAATGTTGTTCTCACAAGAGCTCAGGTGAATGTCAAGTCATGCAAGAGCCTGTGAGGGCGAATGGTGTTCTGCAAGAGCGGAGGGCGAATGCGCGCGTGATATCAGACGTTAATGTAGTACACATGTACATTTGAACACTAATAGATTTTTGTAGTTGAAATGCAATGCTTGTTTTCATTTAAATGTAGGGTTTTTAAAGCAGGGAGAAATAATGGCTGCCAAATTAATAAGCGTTTCTTTGGGAAAAAATTAAATCTTGTATTGGGTGATGAAGATAATAGAGGGTATTGAATCTTGATTCTCGACATCTAGAGAGAACCCTACAGCCTAACACAATCCAATGGAATTGACCAAAAAAACCCAAATAGAGTCAACCCTACTATAGGAGGAAGGGCCTGTAGTAAGAACTTACCATTTTGCAAGAGCTGAGGGTGAATGTTATTCTGCAAGAGCTGAGGGCGAATGCTGAGGGTGAATGCTGAGGGAAAATTTTGTTCTGCAAGAGCTGAGGGCGAATGCTGTTCTGCAAGAGCGGAGGGCGGATGTGCGCGTGATATCAGACATTAATATAGCTATTGCGACGGATACGAAACAATAAAATCATTTTTATGTAGCGTGCATATAAGTTTCGTATTTGTATTTAGCGCGCATATAAGTGTCGTTATACCGACGGCAGAAAAGGCGTCGCTATTGCAACGAAGGCCTCCAAACGTCGCAATTACGACACTTAGACATTGTGTCGCACTTGTAGTCGTCGCAATAGCGACGCGTTGGGCCATAGTGTCGCCAGTGCGACGTCTTCCTCCAAACGTCGCAATGGCGACACTTTTCTAAGTGTCGGTATTACGACACCTTTCTATAAACGTCGGTATAGCGATGGTTTCGGGCGGGATGGAAAAAAATTGGGGAAATTTCCGACATTTGGTCAAAAGCGTCGGAACCAAGTGTCAGAATTTTCGCCAAATGTAGTAGTGATAAAAGGAATGCTTAACAATGGAAAATTGGCTTGTTGTATCTTTATTGATAGGGAAGTGAAGCAGTTGAATTGTTGATAACTGAAATACAGCTGGGAAGAGAGTAAAATGGGATCATTATGGCTCCTATGGAACAAAGAGAGATGGAAAGGCACATCCACACTCAGAGGACTCAAACGATAGCCATGAGCAATAGGATCCCATATGGAAAGGACCTGTTACTACTTTTGAATTCGCCTTTAAAAGGACAAAGACCAACAAGATATACAAATTTGCATAGAGATTTTTCTCTATAATAGACATATTAGTACATAATTTTCAAGTTGTATTAATGTATTAATATCCAACTTAGTAAAGATTTTGGAGTTTTTTGGAATAGTTAATCTCAGAGTTTTCCTTAGCAGTAGACTTTTGGTGACTTTGGGCCTAGCCTTGGGAGTTTCTCTGCTAGTTCTGTGCTATACGATTAATTACAGAACTTGTGTTTCCACTCATCTAATTCATTTCATAAGATATCATTTAATTGGTTAATTGTGAAAATAAGATACTACGACTTCCTATTTCATTAGAATAGTTCACCATTCATGCTTTCTTGATTACAATAATGTTTCCATAACTGTTTAGATGCTTTCATCATTTCCCAATGCTTTTATAATCATTTGATTAGTTTTAACATAACTGTTGTTCAATTCTGCGTGTAGTTAATGTTGGATCTTTTCATTATCATTGTGAAGCATCTAGTTTCTGTTTGATTCAGAGGGATGTTGGTTTAAAAGAGAATTCCATTGCAAAATTTAGATAAACAATTGTTGTTCAATTTATTAGAGTTGTTGTTCAATTTATTTGGATTGTTGTTCAATTCATCGCAGTATGTTGTTCAATCGTAGTTTTCTCTTTTCAGCCGGGATACTCATTTCTGCATATGCATAGAACATAATAGTCAAAATCATTCTATAATTTCCTTCCAATTTGATTTTATTAAACTACGAGAATTAGATAGTCTTCCTTATGATAAATTAGACTAGTTGTCCTTTGATATCACTTGCATATACGGTGCTTACACTCTTGAAATAGCAAGACTTTCCCTAGGTAGATAACTAAATGAGAAGCAATGAATTTTCCTGTAAAGTCACCTTTATGACCCAACGTTTTTGGTGTCATTTCCGAGGAGAGTGTTTGAGAGTGATGTCCCTTATTTATTTTCCTTAGCACGAAGATTGAGTTATTGTGAGGGTAAGAACCTACGTAACATCAAGAAAAACACTTGCTCTCCAGCCCAATTTTCAGAATAGAAATTGTGCGGAGGTTAGTAGGATAGGTGCTCTTGTTTTACGAGATAGGAAGAACAATATAGAAAAAAATCGGAATCACCCACTTAAATCCACAAAGCCCAAAGGGCCAGAGGTGATCCTTGGTAGAACAACATATATAGACGAAAATAATTAATAAGGTTGAATCCCAAGATCTCTAGGACCTAGAAACATTCCCACTCGAGTCCTACTACACTCCCTCGACGTTAGCCTCTACCATCTACGGCCCACGCGAGATTCACGGTGAAACGAAGAGATTTCAAAAAATCCTTCGGTGGCGATCATGTAAGTCCTGACACTTTGAGATGGCGATAAGTGCAATGTGTTGTCCTTGATGGCAACCTACTTGATGAAGTTGTCCTTGATGGAAACCTACTTGATGAGTTGAAACCTATTTTTTAAAGATGTAAAAATGATGTATCTACATATCAGTTCAGAAGTAGCAGAAAAGGAATTTCAGTAAGTTCCAGAGAAATGATAAATATAATATGTCATAATGTATACGCTACTTTTATGAAGGCAACTTGTGTATGGATTCAATGTATACACTACTTTTGTGAAGGAAACCCGCGTATACATTCAGGACTAGTATATACGCATCTAGTTTGAAGAGAAATCGCGTATACACGCGGATACGAACGCTCCAAGTCACGTATGCCTTTTGCGCTCTAAAAACTATGATACCTAGGTGCATTACCATGGTATTGGCCCACTGTATTGAGCGCTGGATTATCTATTTGATCTCGTCCAGGAATACCATCAGTGGTTGAGTGGTTTTGACTCATGGTATTGACAAAGGCTAAATCTATATATGGAGAAGAAGATCATAGTGCAAGGGAGTGCATAGGTCTGGGTTTTAATGAATAATTAACTCTGAAGTATATCTGCATGGAATGGGTAATATTTTATTGATTGATCTGAAATGACTATGTATTTTCTAGATCTGTTTATGGAATGTTTAGATCTGTGATTTGGCGAACCTTTGCTGAAGTAAAGGGCGAGATCTGAGTTATATTTTCTAAAGAGCTGCGTAGTTCTGAAAAGTTACAGATCTATATGCATGTTCATGTCAACCAAAGCACGTATATACACAGGTTTGTTTTAGCAAAAGCGCATATGAAATCAAAGGTTAGTTCTCAAATAGTTGTAGATCTATACGCAGGTTTGTCTCTGTGAAAGCGCGTATATACGCAAGTTTAGTGAAGTAAAAGCGTGTATGGAATCTAGGGTTTTGCTGAACTGTGTGGAATGAAATGTCTGACCTGTTTTGCTATTTTACTGCTATCTCTCAATGATGTATTCATACAGATCTGGGTTGTTTGAATGTTGATTATGTTGCTGATTATTTTGATTAAAGATCAAGTTGTTGGTTGATTGGTTGATGATTCAATGAATGAATTGATGGGGTTACAAGTTTCAGTTTGATGTATGTTGAGCTTAAATGTGTGGAGTGGGTCCAGTCTGAAATTCTGATGAAAAGTGGCCTACAAGGTATGTTGTGTGGAAGTTGTTGGATCCAGTATGAAAATTGATGAAACGTGGTCAGCAGTGGTGCTGAGGGTCGAAGCCTTCAGTGAGGGGGTTGTAGCTCCCTTCCAGTGGTAGTTGGTAAACGAGAGCAGGGGGTAGTAGCTCCCTTCCAGGAGAGGCTGGTAAACGAGAGCAGGGGGAAGTAGATCCCTTCCAGGAGAGGCTGGTAAACGAGGTCAGGGGGTTGGAGCTCCCTTCCAGTAGTGGCTAGAGAACGAGAGAAGGTTGCATCATACATTGGGTGAAGGATCTTGGTATGAGTACACGCGAAGAGAAAATTGTAAGAAGTTTTTTTTATAATAAATATTGAAGACAGAGACGACGACAGTGATGGTTTTCTCCCGAATTGGGTTTCCACCTTAAATCTTGGTGTTCATGTGTGTTGCTTATGTGTGATGATTTATTCTGTTTTTACTGCACATGTTTACTGCTTACTAAACATCTAATGAATGAATGATGCAATGAGCTAAGTAAAAAATTATCTGCATAATGAGATCTCTAGTAATACGCAAGTTTTATTAAGGATATCCACGTGTATACGCAAGTTGGGTTCAGTAAAGTAGCGTATGGGTTTTAGAGAAAGAAAAAGTAAAAAGTTTTCAGTTAGCCCTAAATACTGATTCACCCCCCCTCTCAGTATTTTTTCCAACAATTGGTATCAGAGCAGGTCCTTCTGCAGAAGCTTGATCACTTAAAGGAGATCCATCGCAATGGGAAGTCATGAAGGAGTATTTTCTCTAAAGCCACCTTTATTCAATGGAAGTAATCTATTATTCTGGAAGATACGAACAAAAGCATATTTTGAAAGTCTTGGTGCGAAGTATGAGGAAATCGTGGAAGAAGGTTATCGATGTACGGCAATTATTCCCTCTTGATGGAGCGAATTATGAAATCAATGCCAAAGGAGTCAATGTTTTATTAGGAATCATGTTTGAATATGAATTTGTCAAAGTGATGCAGCTAAATTCAACAAAAGAAATATGGGACAAAATCATTCAAAGCTATGAAGGAGATACAAAGGTAAAAAGTGCAAAACTCCAAACTCTCAGAATTGAATATGAAAATTTAAGGATGCATAGTGATGAGAGTATTGCGAGTTTCTCTTTAAGTCTAGATGATATTGTAAATCGTATGAGAAATTTGGTTGAAACCATAACTGATACTACTTTGGTGGAAAAAGTCTTAAGATCTTTGACTTCAGAATTTGAGTCAAAAGTATCAGCTATTGAAGAAAAGAAAGATCTGCAAACTCTTACTATTGTTCAACTACATGGTATCCTGAATACTTTTGAAATGAGAAAAGGAGGTCCCTCTCAAATCAGAGAAGTTGCCTTTAAGGGATGTGCAAAAGGAAAAGAAAAGGAAGTTGTCAAGGAATCGTGTTATATATCAGAAGAAGAAGAAGCAAATTTTGTGAGAAGACTCCAACCAGGTACTGGAAGATTCAAAGGTAAGCTTCCATTCAAGTGTTTTTCTTGTGGAAGAGTTGGTCATTATGCTGCTAAATGTCCTTATGAAGAAATTCATGATAAATGGAAACAATTTGAAAAGGGAAAGAGTTATTATACAAATGAATATAATGATGAAGTGTCAAATGAGGATGAAGAAGATTCTAACCAAGATCTGCAAGTGCTCATGGCATCTACCATGCATGATGATAATTTCACAAAGGGAAGGAAGCAAAAGAAGAGGGCTACTCAAGGAAAGAAGATATCTCAGAAATCATGTACGGCAGAAAATGAAGATGATGCAAAAGGTATTAATCCTTGTTCTTGTGATTCACTTCCTTATGCAAGAAATGGTGAATATAGTGAAAATGATAGTGAAAGTAACAAGTATGGACATGAAGAAAAATAATGCAGGATGAATAGATCTGAGAAATTGGATAATTTCCAGCACACAATAAGAAATTTCAAGCAAAGATGGAAAAAGAAGGAGGACCGGTCAAAAACGTAGGGGATAATAATCCTACTGCAGTCTTCCGCTTCTAAAGCTTGCTTCTCATAATGACTGCAGGAGTGATGTGAGATACATTATAGGAATCAGTAATGTATCATCACAAGCGGAGAAATATATGGTGATTCCCATGGTTGGTTTGGTAATTCTGGTTGTGTTTATTTCTAATAGTGCATCTAATGTGACAAAAAAAGACAAGTACAAAATATATAAATCCAGGAGAAAATGGAGCTTTGAAATTTTCAGTATTTCACTTTTCATACATGGGTTTCATGAACTAAATCTGCGCATACACGCAAGTTCCGTTGGAGACAGAAGCATATGTTTTTCTGATAAGAAAAACAGTGAGTCAGCCTAAGGACAGGAGCACAGTTTCAGGGGGAGCATTAGCCTTGCTGAGAGTAATGCATTGTTGGCATTATGATGGTTCTGAAATATGATCTCTCTCTTGAGGTCTTTTTGGTATTGGTTATAAAAATTCATATTTGTAATTTGATGAAAATTTTATGTTGAGACCTATGATGTAAATTGTTATATTCAGTCATGTAAGGACTTCTTCAAATCTGTAAACCCACTTGGTTGGGTAGTTGAGTCAAAATGTGTAAACCCACTTGGTTGGGTAATTGAGTCACATATGTAAATCCAATTGGTTGGATCATTGATGTAAGTATGAGTCTTTGGTGATAGGAAAGGTCATAGAGTCATGTACTTCAGCGTGAACTCAGGGGGATCATGGTCACTTCAATGCACATCAGATCTACAGAGCTCTTCTTTCTACAAGAGAAGAAAAACCTTGTTTTGGTTTTGATCCGCCCTTTGCCCTTGATGTCAAAGGGGGAGAGTATCATGGTGTTTGAATAATGGTTATAATCAATGTATCTATCTGTTGTGGTGATCAAACACCATCATGGTTGCCATCAAGTCCAAAGGGAGAGATTGTTGGCAATATGATGCAATGTGTTGTCCTTGATGGCAACCTACTTGATGAAGTTGTGCTTGACGAGTTGTGTTTTTATAGAAAATTATTTGTTAAAGATGTAAAAATGATGTATACGCGGATACGATTCCAAGTAGCGAGAAAAATGAATTTCGGTAAGTACCATAGAAATGATAAATATAATATGTCACAATGTATACGCTACTTTTATGAAGGCAACCCACGTATGGATTCAATGTATACACTACTTTTGTGAAGGAAACCCGCGTATACATTCAGGACTAGTATATACGCATCTAGTTTGAAGAGAAATCGCGTATACACGTGGATACGAACGCTCCAAGTCGCGTATGCCTTTTACGCTCTAAAAACTATGATACCTAGGGGCATTACCATGGTATTGGCCCACTGTATTGAGTGTTGGATTATCTATTTGATCCCGTCCAGGAATACCATCAGCGGTTGAGTGGTTTTGACTCATGGTATTGACAAAGGCTAAATCTATATAAGGAGAAGAAGATCATAGTGCAAGAGTGTGCATAGGTCTGGGTTTTAATGAATAATTCACTCTGAAGTATATCTACATGGAATGGGTAACATTTTATTGATTGATCTGAATTAATAATGCACCTATGAAGAAAATGATGAAGAGGGATATCTAGATCTGAAATGACTATGTATTTTCTAGATCTGTTTATGGAATGTTTAGATCTGTGATCTCGCGAATCTTTGCTGAAGTAAAGGGTGAGATCTGAGTTATTTTTTTTGAAGGAAAATTTTATGATTACGAAAATTCCTAGAATCTATACTAATGTTCATCTCGGCGAAAAGCGATATACGAGTTCGTTTCGACAAAATCACGTATGAAATCAAAGCTCGGTTAAAATAGTTGCAGATGTATACACAGGTTTGTCTCTGTGAAAGCGCGTATATACGCAGGTTCAGTGAAGTAAAAGCGCGTATGAAATATAGGGTTTTGCTAAAGTGTGTGGAATGAAATATCTGATCTGTTTTTTTGTTTTACTGCTATCTGTCAATGATGTATTCATGCAGATTTGGGTTGTTTGAATGTTGATTATGTTGCTGATTATGTTGATTAAAGATCAAGTTGTTGGTTGATTGGTTGATGATTCAATGAATGAATTGATGGGGTTATAAGTTTTATTTTGATGTATGTTGAGCTTAAATGTGTGGAGTGGGTCCAGTCTGAAAATCTGATGAAAAGTGGCCTACAAGGTATGTTGTGTGGAAGTTGTTAGATCCAGTTTGAAAATTGATGAAACGTGGTCCGCAGTGGTGCTGAGGGTCGAAGCCTTCAGTGAGGTGGTTGTAGCTCCCTTCCAGTGGTGGCTGGTAAATGAGAACATGGGGCAGTAGCTCCCTTCCGGGAGAGGCTGGTAAATGAAAGCAGGGGGTAGTAGCTCCCTTCCAGTGGTAGCTGGTAAACAAGAGCAGGGGGTAGTAGCTCCCTTCCAGGAGAGGCTGGTAAACGAGAGGAGGGGGTAGCAGCTCCCTTCCAAGAGGCTGGTAAACGATATCAGAGGGTTGGAGCTCCCTTCTAGTAGTGGTTGGAGAACGAAATAAGGTTGCAACCTTCTGCAGGTGGGTGCCTGCGTGCTGGTATGAGTCTGCACGAGTACAAAATTGTCAGAAGTTTTCTTTATAATAAGTATTGAAGACAGAGATGATAGGAGTGGTGGTTTTCTCCCGAATTGGGTTTCCACCTTAAATATTGGTGTTCATGTGTGTTGGTTATGTGTGATGGTTTTATTAATTATTCTTGCCATGCTTATTGCTTACTAAACATATGATGAATGAATGATGCAATGATCTAAGTAAAAATTAAATGCATAATAAGATCTTTGGACATCTGACTTTTATTAGATGTCAATATATATTTAATGGAAGTAATCTATTATTTTGGAAGATACGAACAAAAGCATATTTGCAAAGTCTTGGTGTAAGTATGGGCAATCATGGAAGAAGGTTATTCATTATTCGGCAATTATTCCTACGTGCGGCGAAAGAAGAAATATGGAAATCAATGCCAAAGAAGTCAATGTTTTATTAGGAAGCATGTCTGAATCAGAATTTGTTAAAGTGATGCAGCTAAATTCAACAAAAGAAATATGGGACAAAATCATTCAAAGCTATGAAGGAGATACAAAGGTAAAAAGTGAAAAACTCCAAACTCTCAGAATTAAATATGAAAATTTAAGGATGAATAGTGATGAGAGTGTTTCCAGTTTCTTTTTACGTCTAGATGATATTGTAAATCGTATGAGAAATTTGGGTGAAACCATAACTGATACTACTCTGGTGGAAAAATTCTTAAGATATTTGACTTCAAAATTTGAGTCAAAAGTATCAGCCATTGAAGAAAAGCAAGATCTGAAAACTCTTACTATTTTTCAACTACATGGTATCCTGACTGCTTTTGAAATGAGAAAAGGAGGTCCCCCTCAAATCAGAGAAGTTGCCTTTAAAGCATGTGCAAAAGGAAAAGAAAAGGAAGTTTTCAAGGAATCAAGTTATATATCAGAAGAAGAAGAAGCAAATTTTGTGAGAAGACTCCAACCAGATACTGGAAGATTCAGAGGTAAGCTTCCCTTCAAGTGTTTTTCTTGTGGAAGAATTGGTCATTATGCTGCTAAATGTCCTTATAAAGAAAATCATCATAAAGGGAAACAATTTGAAAAGGTAAAGAGTTATTATAAAAATGAAGATAATGATGAAGTGTCAAATAAGGATGAAGAAGATTCTAACCAAGATCTGCAAGTGCTCATGGCATCTACCATGGATGATGATAATTTCACAAGGAAGGAAGCATGAAAGAGAGACTACTCAAGGAGAGAAGATATCTCAGAAATCATGTACGGCAGAAAATGAAGATGATGCAAAAGGTATTAATCCTTGTTCTTGTGATTCACTTCCTTATGCAAGAAATGGTGAATATAGTGAAAATGATAGTGAAAGTAACAAGTATGGACATGTAGAAAAAGAACGCAAGATGAATAGATCTGAGAAATTGGATAATTTCCAGCACACAATAATAAATTTCAAGAAAAGATGGAAAAAGAAGGAGGAGCGGTCAAAAACGTAGGGGATAATAATCCTACTATAGTCTTCCGCTTCTAAAGCTTACTTCTCATAATGACTGCAGGAGTGAAGTGAGATACATTATAGGAATTAGTAATGTATCATCACAAGGGGAGCAATATATGGTGATTCCCATGGTTGGTTTGGTAATTCTGGTTGTGTTTATTTCTAACAGTGCATCTAATGTGACAACAAAAGATAGGAACATAATGTATAAATCCAAGAGAAAATGGATCTGTGAAATTTTCAGTATTTCACTTTTCATACGCGGGTTTCATGAACTAAAGCCGCGTATACACGCAAGTTCCGTTGGAGACAGAAGCGTATGTTTTTCTGATAAGAAAAATAGTGAGTCAGCTCAAGGACAAGAGCACAGTTTCAGGGGGAGCATTAGCCTTGCTGAGAGTAATGCATTGTTGGCATTGTGATGGTTCTGAAATATGATCTCTCTCTTGAGGTATTTTTGGTATTGGTTATAAAAAGTCATTGATGAAAAGGTTATGTTGAGACCTATGATGTAAATTTTTATATTCATTCATGTAAGGACTTCTTCAAATTTGTAAACCCACTTGGTTGGCTAGTTGAGTCAAAAGTTGTAAACCCACTTGGTTGGGTACTTGAGTCACATATGTAAATCCACTTGGTTGGATCATTGATGTAAGTATGAGTCCTTGGTGATAGGAAAGGTCATAGAGTCATGTAATTCATTGAAAAATATGTTTGAAGATTCAACATGAACTCAGGGGGAGCATGGTAACCTAAGTGCACATCAGATCTACGAGCTCTTCTTTATACAAGAAGAAAAACGTTGTTTTGGTTTTGATCGCCCTTTTCCCTTGATGTCGAAAGGGGAGAGTATCATGGTTTTGAATAATGGTTATAATCAATGTAATACATCTATTGTGGTGATCAAACACATCGGGAGTTTGCCACATCAAGTCCAAAGGGGGTGTTGGCAATATGATGCAATGTGTTGTCCTTGATGAAACCTACTTGATGAGTTGTGTTTTGATAGAAACCTATTTGTTAAAGATGTAAATGAAGTATACGGATCGGTTCGAAGTAACGAGAAGAGGAATTTCAGTAAGTGCCAGAAAAATGATAAATATAATATGTCACAATGTATACGCTACTTTTATGAAGGAAACCCGCGTATGGATTCAATGTATACACTACTTTTGTGAAGGAAACCCGCGTATCCATTCAGGACTAGTATATACGCATCTAGTTTGAAGAGAAATCGTGTATACATGCGGATACGAACGCTCCAAGTCATGTATGCCTTTTGGGATCTAAAAACTATGATACCTAGGGGCATTACCATGGTATTGGCCCATTGTATTGAGCCCTGGATTATCTATTTGATCCTGTCAAGGAATACCATCAGCGGTTGAGTGGTTTTGACTCATGGTATTGACAAAGGCTAAATCTATATAAGGAGAAGAAGATCAAAGTGTCTGGGTTTTAATGAATACTTCACTTTGAAGTATATCTGCATGGAATGGGTAACAATTTATTGATTGATTTAAATTAATAATGCACCTATGAAGAAAATGATGAAGAGGGATCTCTAGATCTGAAATGACTATGTATTTTCTAGATCTATTTATGGAATGTTTAGATCTATGATCTGGCGAATCTTTACTGAAGTAAATGGTGAGATCTGAGTTATCTGTTCTTAAGAGCTGCATAGTTCTAAAAAGTTACAGATATATACGCATGTTCATCTCAGCAAAAGCACATATATACGCAGCTTCGTTTCAGCGAAAGCACGTATGAAATCAAACGTCAGTTCTGAAATAGTTGCAGATCTATACGCAGGTTTGTCTCTGTGAAAGCGCATATATACCCAGGTTCAGTGAAGTAAAAGCGTGTATGGAATCTAGGGTTTTACTAAAGTGTGTGGAATGAAATGTCTGATCTGTTTTACTGCTATCTGTCAATGATGGATTCATACAGATCTGGGTTGTTTGAATGTTGAATATGTTGCTGATTATGTTGATTAAAGATCAAGTTTTTGGTTGATTGGTTGATGATTGAATTGATGGGGTTATAAGTTTCAGTTTGATGTATGTTGAGCTTAAATGTGTGGAGTGGGTCCAGTCTGAAAATCTGATGAAAAGTGGCCTACAAGGTATGTTGTGTGGAAGCTGTTGGATCTAGTATGAAAATTAATGAAACGTGGTCCACAGTGGTGCTAAGGGTCGAAGCCTTCAGTGAGGGGGTTGTAGCTCCCTTCCAGTGGTAGCTGGTAAACGAGAGCAGGGGGTAGTAGCTCCCTTCCAGGAGAGGCTGGTAAACGAGAGCGAGGGTAGTAGTTCCCTTCCCGGAGGTGGCTAGTAAGCGAGAGTAGGGGGTAGTAAGCTCCCTTAGGAGAGCGAGTAAACGAGAGTAGGGGGTAGTAGCTCCCTTCCGGGAGAGGGCGGTAAGCGAGATCGGGGGTTGGATCTCCCTTCTAGTAGTGGGCAAGAACGAGAGAAGGTTGGAGCCAAACATGGGTGGAGTGCTGTGTGCTGGTATCAGTCTGC